>OY720419.1:9912277-11231777 GCA_963082815.1 Melanotus villosus | reverse complement strand
CTTACCCTTCTTAACTCATGTGTTCCTGTTACAAACAGTTCATTTTCGAGTATGAAAAAATATTAATTTTGGACTGAAATACAAAGCCAAAGTTACCCTTCTTAACTCATGTGTTCCTGTTACAAACAGTTCATTTTCGAGTATGAAAAATTATTAATTTTGGACTGAAATACAAAGCCAAAGTTACCCTTCTTAACTCATGTGTTCCTGTTACAAACAGTTCATTTTCGAGTATGAAAAATTATTAATTTTGGACTGAAATACAAAGCCAAAGTTACCCTTCTTAACTCATGTGTTCCTGTTACAAACAGTTCATTTTCGAGTATGAAAAATTATTAATTTTGGACTGAAATACAAAGCCAAAGTTACCCTTCTTAACTCATGTGTTCCTGTTACAAACAGTTCATTTTCGAGTATGAAAAATAATTAATTTTGGACTGAAATACAAAGCCAAAGTTACCCTTCTTAACTCATGTGTTCCTGTTACAAACAGTTCATTTTCGAGTATGAAAAATTATTAATTTTAGACTGAAATACAAAGCCAAAGTTACCCTTCTTAACTCATGTGTTCCTGTTACAAACAGTTCATTTTCGAGTATGAAAAATTATTAATTTTGGACTGAAATACAAAGCCAAAGTTACCCTTCTTAACTCATGTGTTCCTGTTACAAACAGTTCATTTTCGAGTGTGAAAAATTATTAATTTTGGACTGAAATACAAAGCCAAAGTTACCCTTCTTAACTCATGTATTCCTGTTGCAAACAGTTCATATTCGAGTGTGGAAAATTATTAATTTTGGACTGAAATACAAAGCCAAAGTTACCCTTCTTAACTCATGCGTTCCTGTTACAAACAGTTCATTTTCGAGTATGTAAAATTATTAATTTTGGACTGAAATACAAAGCCAAAGTTACCCTTCTTAACGCATGTGTTCCTGTTACAATCAGTTCATTTTCGAGTATGAAAAATTATTAATTTTGGACTGAAATACAAAGCCAAAGTTACCCTTCTTAACTCATGTGTTCCTGTTACAAACAGTTCATTTTCGAGTATGAAAAATTATTAATTTTGGACTGAAATACAAAGCCAAAGTTACCCTTCTTAACTCATGTGTTCCTGTTACAAACAGTTCATTTTCGAGTATGAAAAATTATTAATTTTGGACTGAAATACAAAGCCAAAGTTACCCTTCTTAACTCATGTGTTCCTGTTACAAACAGTTCATTTTCGAGTATGAAAAATTATTAATTTTGGACTGAAATACAAAGCCAAAGTTACCCTTCTTAACTCATGTGTTCCTGTTACAAACAGTTCATTTTCGAGTATGAAAAATAATTAATTTTGGACTGAAATACAAAGCCAAAGTTACCCTTCTTAACTCATGTGTTCCTGTTACAAACAGTTCATTTTCGAGTATGAAAAATTATTAATTTTAGACTGAAATACAAAGCCAAAGTTACCCTTCTTAACTCATGTGTTCCTGTTACAAACAGTTCATTTTCGAGTGTGAAAAATTATTAATTTTGGACTGAAATACAAAGCCAAAGTTACCCTTCTTAACTCATGTGTTCCTGTTGCAAACAGTTCATATTCGAGTGTGGAAAATTATTAACTTTGGACTGAAATACAAAGCCAAAGTTACCCTTCTTAACTCATGCGTTCCTGTTACAAACAGTTCATTTTCGAGTATGTAAAATTATTAATTTTGGACTGAAATACAAAGCCAAAGTTACCCTTCTTAACGCACGTGTTCCTGTTACAAACAGTTCATTTTCGAGTATGAAAAATTATTAATTTTGGACTGAAATACAAAGCCAAAGTTACCCTTCTTAACTCATGTGTTCCTGTTACAAACAGTTCATTTTCGAGTATGAAAAATTATTAATTTTGGACTGAAATACAAAGCCAAAGTTACCCTTCTTAACTCATGTGTTCCTGTTACAAACAGTTCATTTTCGAGTATGAAAAATTATTAATTTTGGACTGAAATACAAAGCCAAAGTTACCCTTCTTAACTCATGTGTTCCTGTTACAAACAGTTCATTTTCGAGTATGAAAAATTATTAATTTTAGACTGAAATACAAAGCCAAAGTTACCCTTCTTAACTCATGTGTTCCTGTTACAAACAGTTCATTTTCGAGTATGAAAAATTATTAATTTTAGACTGAAATACAAAGCCAAAGTTACCCTTCTTAACTCATGTGTTCCTGTTACAAACAGTTCATTTTCGAGTATGAAAAATTATTAATTTTGGACTGAAATACAAAGCCAAAGTTACCCTTCTTAACTCATGTGTTCCTGTTACAAACAGTTCATTTTCGAGTATGAAAAATAATTAATTTTGGACTGAAATACAAAGCCAAAGTTACCCTTCTTAACTCATGTGTTCCTGTTACAAACAGTTCATTTTCGAGTATGAAAAATTATTAATTTTAGACTGAAATACAAAGCCAAAGTTACCCTTCTTAACTCATGTGTTCCTGTTACAAACAGTTCATTTTCGAGTGTGAAAAATTATTAATTTTGGACTGAAATACAAAGCCAAAGTTACCCTTCTTAACTCATGTGTTCCTGTTGCAAACAGTTCATATTCGAGTGTGGAAAATTATTAATTTTGGACTGAAATACAAAGCCAAAGTTACCCTTCTTAACTCATGCGTTCCTGTTACAAACAGTTCATTTTCGAGTATGTAAAATTATTAATTTTGGACTGAAATACAAAGCCAAAGTTACCCTTCTTAACGCATGTGTTCCTGTTACAAACAGTTCATTTTCGAGTAAAAATTATTAATTTTGGACTGAAATGCAAAGCCAAAGTTACCCTTCTTAACTCATGTGTTCCTGTTGCAAACAGTTCATATTCGAGTGTGGAAAATTATTAATTTTGGACTGAAATGCAAAGCCAAACTTACCCTTCTTAACTCATGTGTTCCTATTACCAAAAGTTCGTTTTCGAGTGCGACAAACTATCAATTCTGTACTGAAATACCAAGTCCAACTTACCCTTCTTAACTCATGTGTTCCTATTACCAAAAGTTCGTTTTCGAGTGCGACAAATTATCAACTTTTGACTTAAATACAAAGCCAAACTTACCCTTCTTAACTCATGTGTTCCTGTTACAAACAGTTCATTTTCGAGTATGAAAAATTATTAATTTTGGACTGAAATACAAAGCTAAAGTTACCCTTCTTAACTCATGTGTTCCTGTTACAAACAGTTCATTTTCGAGTATGAAAAATTATTAATTTTGGACTGAAATACAAAGCCAAAGTTACCCTTCTTAACTCATGTGTTCCTGTTACAAACAGTTCATTTTCGAGTATGAAAAATTATTAATTTTGGACTGAAATACGAAGCCAAACTTACCCTTCTTAGCTCATGTGTTAATATTACCAAAAGTTTGTTTTCGAGTGCGACAAATTATCAATTTTGGACTGAGATACAAAGCCAAAGTTACCCTTCTTAACTCATGTGTTCCTGTTACAAACAGTTCATTTTCGAGTGTGAAAAATTATTAATTTTGGACTGAAATACAAAGCCAAAGTTACCCTTCTTAACTCATGTGTTCCTGTTGCAAACAGTTCATATTCGAGTGTGGAAAATTATTAATTTTGGACTGAAATACAAAGCCAAAGTTACCCTTCTTAACTCATGCGTTCCTGTTACAAACAGTTCATTTTCGAGTATGTAAAATTATTAATTTTGGACTGAAATACAAAGCCAAAGTTACCCTTCTTAACTCATGTGTTCCTGTTACAAACAGTTCATTTTCGAGTATGAAAAATTATTAATTTTGGACTGAAATACAAAGCCAAAGTTACCCTTCTTAACTCATGTGTTCCTGTTACAAACAGTTCATTTTCGAGTATGAAAAATAATTAATTTTGTACTGAAATACAAAGCCAAAGTTACCCTTCTTAACTCATGTGTTCCTGTTACAAACAGTTCATTTTCGAGTGTGAAAAATTATTAATTTTGGACTGAAATACAAAGCCAAAGTTACCCTTCTTAACTCATGTGTTCCTGTTGCAAACAGTTCATATTCGAGTGTGGAAAATTATTAATTTTGGACTGAAATACAAAGCCAAAGTTACCCTTCTTAACTCATGCGTTCCTGTTACAAACAGTTCATTTTCGAGGGTGAAAAATTATTAATTTTGGACTGAAATACAAAGCCAAAGTTACCCTTCTTAACTCATGTGTTCCTGTTGCAAACAGTTCATATTCGAGTGTGGAAAATTATTAATTTTGGACTGAAATACAAAGCCAAAGTTACCCTTCTTAACTCATGCGTTCCTGTTACAAACAGTTCATTTTCGAGTATGTAAAATTATTAATTTTGGACTGAAATACAAAGCCAAAGTTACCCTTCTTAACTCATGTGTTCCTGTTACAAACAGTTCATTTTCGAGTATGAAAAATTATTAATTTTGGACTGAAATACAAAGCCAAAGTTACCCTTCTTAACTCATGTGTTCCTGTTGCAAACAGTTCATATTCGAGTGTGGAAAATTATTAATTTTGGACTGAAATACAAAGCCAAAGTTACCCTTCTTAACTCATGCGTTCCTGTTACAAACAGTTCATTTTCGAGTGTGAAAAATTATTAATTTTGGACTGAAATACAAAGCCAAAGTTACCCTTCTTAACTCATGTGTTCCTGTTGCAAACAGTTCATATTCGAGTGTGGAAAATTATTAATTTTGGACTGAAATACAAAGCCAAAGTTACCCTTCTTAACTCATGCGTTCCTGTTACAAACAGTTCATTTTCGAGTATGTAAAATTATTAATTTTGGACTGAGATACAAAGCCAAAGTTACCCTTCTTAACTCATGTGTTCCTGTTACAAACAGTTCATTTTCGAGTGTGAAAAATTATTAATTTTGGACTGAAATACAAAGCCAAAGTTACCCTTCTTAACTCATGTGTTCCTGTTGCAAACAGTTCATATTCGAGTGTGGAAAATTATTAATTTTGGACTGAAATACAAAGCCAAAGTTACCCTTCTTAACTCATGCGTTCCTGTTACAAACAGTTCATTTTCGAGTATGTAAAATTATTAATTTTGGACTGAAATACAAAGCCAAAGTTACCCTTCTTAACTCATGTGTTCCTGTTACAAACAGTTCATTTTCGAGTATGAAAAATTATTAATTTTGGACTGAAATACAAAGCCAAAGTTACCCTTCTTAACTCATGTGTTCCTGTTACAAACAGTTCATTTTCGAGTATGAAAAATAATTAATTTTGGACTGAAATACAAAGCCAAAGTTACCCTTCTTAACTCTTGTGTTCCTGTTACAAACAGTTCATTTTCGAGTATGAAAAATTATTAATTTTAGACTGAAATACAAAGCCAAAGTTACCCTTCTTAACTCATGTGTTCCTGTTACAAACAGTTCATTTTCGAGTATGAAAAATTATTAATTTTGGACTGAAATACAAAGCCAAAGTTACCCTTCTTAACTCATGTGTTCCTGTTGCAAACAGTTCATATTCGAGTGTGGAAAATTATTAATTTTGGACTGAAATACAAAGCCAAAGTTACCCTTCTTAACTCATGCGTTCCTGTTACAAACAGTTCATTTTCGAGTATGTAAAATTATTAATTTTGGACTGAGATACAAAGCCAAAGTTACCCTTCTTAACGCATGTGTTCCTGTTACAAACAGTTCATTTTCGAGTATGAAAAATTATTAATTTTGGACTGAAATACAAAGCCAAAGTTACCCTTCTTAACTCATGTGTTCCTGTTACAAACAGTTCATTTTCGAGTATGAAAAATTATTAATTTTGGACTGAAATACAAAGCCAAAGTTACCCTTCTTAACTCATGTGTTCCTGTTACAAACAGTTCATTTTCGAGTATGAAAAATTATTAATTTTGGACTGAAATACAAAGCCAAAGTTACCCTTCTTAACTCACGTGTTCCTGTTAAAAACAGTTCATTTTCGAGTATGAAAAATTATTAATTGTGGACTGAAATACAAAGCCAAAGTTACCCTTCTTAACTCATGTGTTCCTGTTACAAACAGTTCATTTTCGAGTATGAAAAATAATTAATTTTGGACTGAAATACAAAGCCAAAGTTACCCTTCTTAACTCATGTGTTCCTGTTACAAACAGTTCATTTTCGAGTATGAAAAATTATTAATTTTAGACTGAAATACAAAGCCAAAGTTACCCTTCTTAACTCATGTGTTCCTGTTACAAACAGTTCATTTTCGAGTGTGAAAAATTATTAATTTTGGACTGAAATACAAAGCCAAAGTTACCCTTCTTAACTCATGCGTTCCTGTTACAAACAGTTCATTTTCGAGTATGTAAAATTATTAATTTTGGACTGAAATACAAAGCCAAAGTTACCCTTCTTAACGCATGTGTTCCTGTTACAAACAGTTCATTTTCGAGTATGAAAAATTATTAATTTTGGACTGAAATGCAAAGCCAAAGTTACCCTTCTTAACTCATGTGTTCCTATTGCAAACAGTTCATATTCGAGTGTGGAAAATTATTAATTTTGGACTGAAATGCAAAGCCAAACTTACCCTTCTTAACTCATGTGTTCCTATTACCAAAAGTTCGTTTTCGAGTGCGACAAACTATCAATTCTGTACTGAAATACCAAGTCCAACTTACCCTTCTTAACTCATGTGTTCCTATTACCAAAAGTTCGTTTTCGAGTGCGACAAATTATCAATTTTTGACTTAAATACAAAGCCAAACTTACCCTTCTTAACTCATGTGTTCCTGTTACAAACAGTTCATTTTCGAGTATGAAAAATTATTAATTTTGGACTGAAATACAAAGCTAAAGTTACCCTTCTTAACTCATGTGTTCCTGTTACAAACAGTTCATTTTCGAGTGTGAAAAATTATTAATTTTGGACTGAAATACAAAGCCAAAGTTACCCTTCTTAACTGATGTGTTCCTGTTGCAAACAGTTCATATTCGAGTGTGGAAAATTATTAATTTTGGACTGAAATACAAAGCCAAAGTTACCCTTCTTAACTCATGCGTTCCTGTTACAAACAGTTCATTTTCGAGGGTGAAAAATTATTAATTTTGGACTGAAATACAAAGCCAAAGTTACCCTTCTTAACTCATGTGTTCCTGTTGCAAACAGTTCATATTCGAGTGTGGAAAATTATTAATTTTGGACTGAAATACAAAGCCAAAGTTACCCTTCTTAACTCATGCGTTCCTGTTACAAACAGTTCATTTTCGAGTATGTAAAATTATTAATTTTGGACTGAAATACAAAGCCAAAGTTACCCTTCTTAACTCATGTGTTCCTGTTACAAACAGTTCATTTTCGAGTATGAAAAATTATTAATTTTGGACTGAAATACAAAGCCAAAGTTACCCTTCTTAACTCATGTGTTCCTGTTGCAAACAGTTCATATTCGAGTGTGGAAAATTATTAATTTTGGACTGAAATACAAAGCCAAAGTTACCCTTCTTAACTCATGCGTTCCTGTTACAAACAGTTCATTTTCGAGTGTGAAAAATTATTAATTTTGGACTGAAATACAAAGCCAAAGTTACCCTTCTTAACTCATGTGTTCCTGTTGCAAACAGTTCATATTCGAGTGTGGAAAATTATTAATTTTGGACTGAAATACAAAGCCAAAGTTACCCTTCTTAACTCATGCGTTCCTGTTACAAACAGTTCATTTTCGAGTATGTAAAATTATTAATTTTGGACTGAGATACAAAGCCAAAGTTACCCTTCTTAACTCATGTGTTCCTGTTACAAACAGTTCATTTTCGAGTGTGAAAAATTATTAATTTTGGACTGAAATACAAAGCCAAAGTTACCCTTCTTAACGCATGTGTTCCTGTTACAAACAGTTCATTTTCGAGTATGAAAAATTATTAATTTTGGACTGAAATGCAAAGCCAAAGTTACCCTTCTTAACTCATGTGTTCCTATTGCAAACAGTTCATATTCGAGTGTGGAAAATTATTAATTTTGGACTGAAATGCAAAGCCAAACTTACCCTTCTTAACTCATGTGTTCCTATTACCAAAAGTTCGTTTTCGAGTGCGACAAACTATCAATTCTGTACTGAAATACCAAGTCCAACTTACCCTTCTTAACTCATGTGTTCCTATTACCAAAAGTTCGTTTTCGAGTGCGACAAATTATCAATTTTTGACTTAAATACAAAGCCAAACTTACCCTTCTTAACTCATGTGTTCCTGTTACAAACAGTTCATTTTCGAGTATGAAAAATTATTAATTTTGGACTGAAATACAAAGCTAAAGTTACCCTTCTTAACTCATGTGTTCCTGTTACAAACAGTTCATTTTCGAGTATGAAAAATTATTAATTTTGGACTGAAATACAAAGCCAAAGTTACCCTTCTTAACTCATGTGTTCCTGTTACAAACAGTTCATTTTCGAGTATGAAAAATTATTAATTTTGGACTGAAATACGAAGCCAAACTTACCCTTCTTAGCTCATGTGTTAATATTACCAAAAGTTTGTTTTCGAGTGCGACAAATTATCAATTTTGGACTGAAATACAAAGCCAAAGTTACCCTTCTTAACTCATGTGTTCCTGTTACAAACAGTTCATTTTCGAGTATGAAAAATTATTAATTTTGGACTGAAATAAGAAGCCAATCTTACCCTTCTTAACTCATGTGTTCCTGTTACAAACAGTTCATTTTCGAGTATGAAAAATTATTAATTTTGGACTGAAATACAAAGCCAAAGTTACCCTTCTTAACTCATGTGTTCCTGTTACAAACAGTTCATTTTCGAGTATGAA
The DNA here is from genome assembly GCA_963082815.1 of Melanotus villosus. Taxonomy (NCBI): domain Eukaryota; kingdom Metazoa; phylum Arthropoda; class Insecta; order Coleoptera; family Elateridae; genus Melanotus; species Melanotus villosus. Next base: position 11,222,988 of record OY720419.1, on the reverse strand, counting down.
AAATAATTAATTTTGGACTGAAATACAAAGCCAAAGTTACCCTTCTTAACTCATGTGTTCCTGTTACAAACAGTTCATTTTCGAGTATGAAAAATTATTAATTTTAGACTGAAATACAAAGCCAAAGTTACCCTTCTTAACTCATGTGTTCCTGTTACAAACAGTTCATTTTCGAGTGTGAAAAATTATTAATTTTGGACTGAAATACAAAGCCAAAGTTACCCTTCTTAACTCATGTGTTCCTGTTGCAAACAGTTCATATTCGAGTGTGGAAAATTATTAATTTTGGACTGAAATACAAAGCCAAAGTTACCCTTCTTAACTCATGCGTTCCTGTTACAAACAGTTCATTTTCGAGTGTGAAAAATTATTAATTTTGGACTGAAATACAAAGCCAAAGTTACCCTTCTTAACTCATGTGTTCCTGTTGCAAACAATTCATATTCGAGTGTGGAAAATTATTAATTTTGGACTGAAATACAAAGCCAAAGTTACCCTTCTTAACTCATGCGTTCCTGTTACAAACAGTTCATTTTCGAGTATGTAAAATTATTAATTTTGGACTGAAATACAAAGCCAAAGTTACCCTTCTTAACTCATGTGTTCCTGTTACAAACAGTTCATTTTCGAGTATGTAAAATTATTAATTTTGGACTGAAATACAAAGCCAAAGTTACCCTTCTTAACTCATGTGTTCCTGTTACAAACAGTTCATTTTCGAGTATGAAAAATTATTAATTTTGGACTGAAATACAAAGCCAAAGTTACCCTTCTTAACTCATGTGTTCCTGTTACAAACAGTTCATTTTCGAGTATGAAAAATTATTAATTTTGGACTGAAATACAAAGCCAAAGTTACCCTTCTTAACTCATGTGTTCCTGTTACAAACAGTTCATTTTCGAGTATGAAAAATTATTAATTTTGGACTGAAATACAAAGCCAAAGTTACCCTTCTTAACTCATGTGTTCCTGTTACAAACAGTTCATTTTCGAGTATGAAAAATAATTAATTTTGGACTGAAATACAAAGCCAAAGTTACCCTTCTTAACTCATGTGTTCCTGTTACAAACAGTTCATTTTCGAGTATGAAAAATTATTAATTTTAGACTGAAATACAAAGCCAAAGTTACCCTTCTTAACTCATGTGTTCCTGTTACAAACAGTTCATTTTCGAGTGTGAAAAATTATTAATTTTGGACTGAAATACAAAGCCAAAGTTACCCTTCTTAACTCATGTGTTCCTGTTGCAAACAGTTCATATTCGAGTGTGGAAAATTATTAATTTTGGACTGAAATACAAAGCCAAAGTTACCCTTCTTAATTCATGCGTTCCTGTTACAAACAGTTCATTTTCGAGTATGTAAAATTATTAATTTTGGACTGAAATACAAAGCCAAAGTTACCCTTCTTAACTCATGTGTTCCTGTTACAAACAGTTCATTTTCGAGTATGAAAAATTATTAATTTTGGACTGAAATGCAAAGCCAAAGTTACCCTTCTTAACTCATGTGTTCCAATTACCCAAAGTTCGTTTTCGAGAGCGACAAATTATTAATTTTGGACTGAAATACAAAGCCAAACTTACCCTTCTTTACTCATATGTTCCTGTTACAAATAGTTCATTTTCGAGTATAAAAAATTAATAATTTTGGACTGAAATACTAAGTCAAACTTACCCTTCTTAACTCATGTGTTCCTATTACCAAAAGTTCGTTTTCGAGAGCGACAAATTATTAATTTTGGACTGAAATACAAAGCCAAACTTACCCTTCTTAACTCATGTGTTCCTATTACCAAAAGTTCGTTCTCGAGTGCGACAAATTATCAATTTTGGACTGAAATACAAAGCCAAGCTTACCCTTCTTATCTCACGTGTTCCTGTTACAAACAGTGCATTTTCGAGTTTGAAAAATTATAAATTTTGGACTGAAATACAAAGCCCAACTTCCCCTTCTTAACTCATGTGTTTCTGTTACAAACAGTTCATTTTCGAGTATGAAAAATTATTAATTTTGGACTGAAATACGAAGCCAAACTTACCCTTCTTAACTCATGTGTTCCTGTTACAAACATTTCATTTCCGAGTATGAAAAATTATTAATTTTGGACTGAAATACAAAGCCAAACTTACCCTTCTTAACTCATGCGTTCCTGTTACAAACAGTTCATTTTCGAGTATGAAAAATTATTAATTTTGGACTGAAATACGAAGCCAAAGTTACCCCTCTTAACTCATGCGTTCCTGTTATAAACAGTTCATTTTCGAGTATAAAAAATTATTAATTTTGGACTGAAATACAAAGCCAAAGTTACCCTTCTTAACTCATGTGTTCCTGTAACAAACAGTTCATTTTCGAGTATGAAAAATTATTACTTTTGGACTGAAATACAAAGCCAAAGTTACCCTTCTTAACTCATGTGTCTGTTACAAATAGTTCATTTTCGAGTATAAAAAATTAATAATTTTGGACTGAAATACTAAGTCAAACTTACCCTTCTTAACTCATGTGTTCCTATTACCAAAAGTTCGTTTTCGAGAGCGACAAATTATTAATTTTGGACTGAAATACAAAGCCAAACTTACCCTTCTTAACTCATGTGTCTGTTACAAATAGTTCATTTTCGAGTATAAAAAATTAATAATTTTGGACTGAAATACTAAGTCAAACTTACCCTTCTTAACTCATGTGTTCCTATTACCAAAAGTTCGTTCTCGAGTGCGACAAATTATCAATTTTGGACTGAAATACAAAGCCAAACTTACCCATCTTATCTCACGTGTTCCTGTTACAAACAGTGCATTTTCGAGTTTGAAAAATTATAAATTTTGGACTGAAATACAAAGCCCAACTTCCCCTTCTTAACTCATTTGTTTCTGTTACAAACAGTTCATTTTTGAGTATGAAAAATTATTAATTTTGGACTGAAATACGAAGCCAAACTTACCCTTCTTAACTCATGTGTTCCTGTTACAAACATTTCATTTTCGAGTATGAAAAATTATTAATTTTGGACTGAAATACAAAGCCAAACTTACCCTTCTTAACTCATGCGTTCCTGTTACAAACAGTTCATATTCGAGTATGAAAAATTATTAATTTTGGACTGAAATACGAAGCCAAACTTACCCTTCTTAACTCATGTGTTCCTGTTACAAACATTTCATTTCCGAGTATGAAAAATTATTAATTTTGGACTGAAATACAAAGCCAAACTTACCCTTCTTAACTCATGTGTTCCTATTACCAAAAGTTCGTTTTCGAGTGCGTCAAATTATCAATTCTGTACTGAAATACCAAGTCCAACTTACCCTTCTTAACTCATGTGTTCCTATTACCAAAAGTTCGTTCTCGAGTGCGACAAATTATCAATTTTGGACTGACATACAAAGCCAAGCTTACCCTTCTCTACTCATGTGTTCCTGTTACAAACAGTTCATTTTCGAGTATGAAAAATTATTAATTTTGGACTGAAATACAAAGCCAAAGTTACCCTTCCTAACTCATGTGTTCCTATTACCAAAAGTTCGTTTTCGAGTGCGACAAATTATCAATTCTGTACTGAAATACCAAGTCCAACTTACCCTTCTTAACTCATGTGTTCCTATTACCAAAAGTTCGTTCTCGAGTGCGACAAATTATCAATTTTGGACTGAAATACAAAGCCAAGCTTACCCTTCTCTACCCATGTGTTCCTGATACAAACAGTTCATTTTCGAGTATGAAAAATTATTAATTTTGGACTGAAATACAAAGCCAAAGTTACCCTTCTTAACTCATGTGTTCATTTTCGAGTATGAAAAATTATTAATTTTGGACTGAAATACGAAGCCAAAGTTACCCCTCTTAACTCATGCGTTCCTGTTATAAACAGTTCATTTTCGAGTATGAAAAATTATTAATTTTGGACTGAAATACAAAGCCAAAGTTACCCTTATTAACTCATGTGTTCCTGTTACAAACAGTTCATTTTCGAGTATGAAAAATTATTACTTTTGGACTGAAATACAAAGCCAAAGTTACTCTTCTTAACTCATGTGTTCCAATTACCCAAAGTTCGTTTTCGAGAGCGACAAATTATTAATTTTGGACTGAAATACAAAGCCAAACTTACCCTTCTTAACTCATATGTTCCTGTTACAAATAGTTCATTTTCGAGTATAAAAAATTAATAATTTTGGACTGAAATACTAAGTCAAACTTACCCTTCTTAACTCATGTGTTCCTATTACCAAAAGTTCGTTTTCGAGAGCGACAAATTATTAATTTTGGACTGAAATACAAAGCCAAACTTACCCTTCTTAACTCATGTGTTCCTATTACCAAAAGTTCGTTCTCGAGTGCGACAAATTATCAATTTTGGTCTGAAATACAAAGCCAAGCTTACCCTTCTTATCTCACGTGTTCCTGTTACAAACAGTGCATTTTCGAGTTTGAAAAATTATAAATTTTGGACTGAAATACAAAGCCCAACTTCCCCTTCTTAACTCATGTGTTTCTGTTACAAACAGTTCATTTTTGAGTATGAAAAATTATTAATTTTGGACTGAAATACGAAGCCAAACTTACCCTTCTTAACTCATGTGTTCCTGTTACAAACATTTCATTTTCGAGTATGAAAAATTATTAATTTTGGACTGAAATACAAAGCCAAACTTACCCTTCTTAACTCATGTGTTCCTGTTCCAAACAGTTCATTTTCGAGTATGAAAAATTATTAATTTTGGACTGAAATACAAAGCCAAAGTTACCCTTCTTAACTCATGTGTTCCAGTTACAAACAGTTCATTTTCGAGTATGAAAAATTATTAATTTTGGACTGAAATACAAAGCCAAAGTTACCCTTCTTAACTCATGTGTTCCTGTTCCAAACAGTTCATTTTCGAGTATGAAAAATTATTAATTTTGGACTGAAATACAAAGCCAAAGTTACCCTTCTTAACTCATGTGTTCCAGTTACAAACAGTTCATTTTCGAGTATGAAAAATTATTAATTTTGGAGTGAAATACAAAGCCAAAGTAACCCTTCTTAACTCATGTGTTCCTGTTACAAACAGTTCATTTTCGAGTATGAAAAATTATTAATTTTGGACTGAAATACAAAGCCAAAGTTACCCTTCTTAACTCATGGGTTCCTGTTACAAACAGTTCATTTTTGAGTATGAAAAATTATTAATTTTGGACTGAAATACAAAGCCAAAGATACCCTTCTTAACTCATGTGTTCCTGTTGCAAACAGTTCATATTCGAGTGTGGAAAATTATTAATTTTGGACTGAAATGCAAAGCCAAACTTACCCTTCTTAACTCATGTGTTCCTATTACCAAAAGTTCGTTTTCGAGTGCGACAAACTATCAATTCTGTACTGAAATACCAAGTCCAACTTACCCTTCTTAACTCATGTGTTCCTATTACCAAAAGTTCGTTTTCGAGTGCGACAAATTATCAATTTTTGACTTAAATACAAAGCCAAACTTACCCTTCTTAACTCATGTGTTCCTGTTACAAACAGTTCATTTTCGAGTATGAAAAAATATTAATTTTGGACTGAAATACAAAGCCAAAGTTACCCTTCTTAACTCATGTGTTCCTGTTACAAACAGTTCATTTTCGAGTATGAAAAATTATTAATTTTGGACTGAAATACAAAGCCAAAGTTACCCTTCTTAACTCATGTGTTCCTGTTACAAACAGTTCATTTTCGAGTATGAAAAATTATTAATTTTGGACTGAAATACAAAGCCAAAGTTACCCTTCTTAACTCATGTGTTCCTGTTACAAACAGTTCATTTTCGAGTATGAAAAATTATTAATTTTGGACTGAAATACAAAGCCAAAGTTACCCTTCTTAACTCATGTGTTCCTGTTACAAACAGTTCATTTTCGAGTATGAAAAATAATTAATTTTGGACTGAAATACAAAGCCAAAGTTACCCTTCTTAACTCATGTGTTCCTGTTACAAACAGTTCATTTTCGAGTATGAAAAATTATTAATTTTAGACTGAAATACAAAGCCAAAGTTACCCTTCTTAACTCATGTGTTCCTGTTACAAACAGTTCATTTTCGAGTATGAAAAATTATTAATTTTGGACTGAAATACAAAGCCAAAGTTACCCTTCTTAACTCATGTGTTCCTGTTACAAACAGTTCATTTTCGAGTGTGAAAAATTATTAATTTTGGACTGAAATACAAAGCCAAAGTTACCCTTCTTAACTCATGTATTCCTGTTGCAAACAGTTCATATTCGAGTGTGGAAAATTATTAATTTTGGACTGAAATACAAAGCCAAAGTTACCCTTCTTAACTCATGCGTTCCTGTTACAAACAGTTCATTTTCGAGTATGTAAAATTATTAATTTTGGACTGAAATACAAAGCCAAAGTTACCCTTCTTAACGCATGTGTTCCTGTTACAATCAGTTCATTTTCGAGTATGAAAAATTATTAATTTTGGACTGAAATACAAAGCCAAAGTTACCCTTCTTAACTCATGTGTTCCTGTTACAAACAGTTCATTTTCGAGTATGAAAAATTATTAATTTTGGACTGAAATACAAAGCCAAAGTTACCCTTCTTAACTCATGTGTTCCTGTTACAAACAGTTCATTTTCGAGTATGAAAACTTATTAATTTTGGACTGAAATACAAAGCCAAAGTTACCCTTCTTAACTCATGTGTTCCTGTTACAAACAGTTCATTTTCGAGTATGAAAAATTATTAATTTTGGACTGAAATACAAAGCCAAAGTTACCCTTCTTAACTCATGTGTTCCTGTTACAAACAGTTCATTTTCGAGTATGAAAAATAATTAATTTTGGACTGAAATACAAAGCCAAAGTTACCCTTCTTAACTCATGTGTTCCTGTTACAAACAGTTCATTTTCGAGTATGAAAAATTATTAATTTTAGACTGAAATACAAAGCCAAAGTTACCCTTCTTAACTCATGTGTTCCTGTTACAAACAGTTCATTTTCGAGTGTGAAAAATTATTAATTTTGGACTGAAATACAAAGCCAAAGTTACCCTTCTTAACTCATGTGTTCCTGTTGCAAACAGTTCATATTCGAGTGTGGAAAATTATTAACTTTGGACTGAAATACAAAGCCAAAGTTACCCTTCTTAACTCATGCGTTCCTGTTACAAACAGTTCATTTTCGAGTATGTAAAATTATTAATTTTGGACTGAAATACAAAGCCAAAGTTACCCTTCTTAACGCACGTGTTCCTGTTACAAACAGTTCATTTTCGAGTATGAAAAATTATTAATTTTGGACTGAAATACAAAGCCAAAGTTACCCTTCTTAACTCATGTGTTCCTGTTACAAACAGTTCATTTTCGAGTATGAAAAATTATTAATTTTGGACTGAAATACAAAGCCAAAGTTACCCTTCTTAACTCATGTGTTCCTGTTACAAACAGTTCATTTTCGAGTATGAAAAATTATTAATTTTGGACTGAAATACAAAGCCAAAGTTACCCTTCTTAACTCATGTGTTCCTGTTACAAACAGTTCATTTTCGAGTATGAAAAATTATTAATTTTAGACTGAAATACAAAGCCAAAGTTACCCTTCTTAACTCATGTGTTCCTGTTACAAACAGTTCATTTTCGAGTATGAAAAATTATTAATTTTGGACTGAAATACAAAGCCAAAGTTACCCTTCTTAACTCATGTGTTCCTGTTACAAACAGTTCATTTTCGAGTATGAAAAATAATTAATTTTGGACTGAAATACAAAGCCAAAGTTACCCTTCTTAACTCATGTGTTCCTGTTACAAACAGTTCATTTTCGAGTATGAAAAATTATTAATTTTAGACTGAAATACAAAGCCAAAGTTACCCTTCTTAACTCATGTGTTCCTGTTACAAACAGTTCATTTTCGAGTGTGAAAAATTATTAATTTTGGACTGAAATACAAAGCCAAAGTTACCCTTCTTAACTCATGTGTTCCTGTTGCAAACAGTTCATATTCGAGTGTGGAAAATTATTAATTTTGGACTGAAATACAAAGCCAAAGTTACCCTTCTTAACTCATGCGTTCCTGTTACAAACAGTTCATTTTCGAGTATGTAAAATTATTAATTTTGGACTGAAATACAAAGCCAAAGTTACCCTTCTTAACGCATGTGTTCCTGTTACAAACAGTTCATTTTCGAGTAAAAATTATTAATTTTGGACTGAAATGCAAAGCCAAAGTTACCCTTCTTAACTCATGTGTTCCTGTTGCAAACAGTTCATATTCGAGTGTGGAAAATTATTAATTTTGGACTGAAATGCAAAGCCAAACTTACCCTTCTTAACTCATGTGTTCCTATTACCAAAAGTTCGTTTTCGAGTGCGACAAACTATCAATTCTGTACTGAAATACCAAGTCCAACTTACCCTTCTTAACTCATGTGTTCCTATTACCAAAAGTTCGTTTTCGAGTGCGACAAATTATCAACTTTTGACTTAAATACAAAGCCAAACTTACCCTTCTTAACTCATGTGTTCCTGTTACAAACAGTTCATTTTCGAGTATGAAAAATTATTAATTTTGGACTGAAATACAAAGCTAAAGTTACCCTTCTTAACTCATGTGTTCCTGTTACAAACAGTTCATTTTCGAGTATGAAAAATTATTAATTTTGGACTGAAATACAAAGCCAAAGTTACCCTTCTTAACTCATGTGTTCCTGTTACAAACAGTTCATTTTCGAGTATGAAAAATTATTAATTTTGGACTGAAATACGAAGCCAAACTTACCCTTCTTAGCTCATGTGTTAATATTACCAAAAGTTTGTTTTCGAGTGCGACAAATTATCAATTTTGGACTGAGATACAAAGCCAAAGTTACCCTTCTTAACTCATGTGTTCCTGTTACAAACAGTTCATTTTCGAGTGTGAAAAATTATTAATTTTGGACTGAAATACAAAGCCAAAGTTACCCTTCTTAACTCATGTGTTCCTGTTGCAAACAGTTCATATTCGAGTGTGGAAAATTATTAATTTTGGACTGAAATACAAAGCCAAAGTTACCCTTCTTAACTCATGCGTTCCTGTTACAAACAGTTCATTTTCGAGTATGTAAAATTATTAATTTTGGACTGAAATACAAAGCCAAAGTTACCCTTCTTAACTCATGTGTTCCTGTTACAAACAGTTCATTTTCGAGTATGAAAAATTATTAATTTTGGACTGAAATACAAAGCCAAAGTTACCCTTCTTAACTCATGTGTTCCTGTTACAAACAGTTCATTTTCGAGTATGAAAAATAATTAATTTTGTACTGAAATACAAAGTCAAAGTTACCCTTCTTAACTCATGTGTTCCTGTTACAAACAGTTCATTTTCGAGTGTGAAAAATTATTAATTTTGGACTGAAATACAAAGCCAAAGTTACCCTTCTTAACTCATGTGTTCCTGTTGCAAACAGTTCATATTCGAGTGTGGAAAATTATTAATTTTGGACTGAAATACAAAGCCAAAGTTACCCTTCTTAACTCATGCGTTCCTGTTACAAACAGTTCATTTTCGAGGGTGAAAAATTATTAATTTTGGACTGAAATACAAAGCCAAAGTTACCCTTCTTAACTCATGTGTTCCTGTTGCAAACAGTTCATATTCGAGTGTGGAAAATTATTAATTTTGGACTGAAATACAAAGCCAAAGTTACCCTTCTTAACTCATGCGTTCCTGTTACAAACAGTTCATTTTCGAGTATGTAAAATTATTAATTTTGGACTGAAATACAAAGCCAAAGTTACCCTTCTTAACTCATGTGTTCCTGTTACAAACAGTTCATTTTCGAGTATGAAAAATTATTAATTTTGGACTGAAATACAAAGCCAAAGTTACCCTTCTTAACTCATGTGTTCCTGTTGCAAACAGTTCATATTCGAGTGTGGAAAATTATTAATTTTGGACTGAAATACAAAGCCAAAGTTACCCTTCTTAACTCATGCGTTCCTGTTACAAACAGTTCATTTTCGAGTGTGAAAAATTATTAATTTTGGACTGAAATACAAAGCCAAAGTTACCCTTCTTAACTCATGTGTTCCTGTTGCAAACAGTTCATATTCGAGTGTGGAAAATTATTAATTTTGTACTGAAATACAAAGCCAAAGTTACCCTTCTTAACTCATGCGTTCCTGTTACAAACAGTTCATTTTCGAGTATGTAAAATTATTAATTTTGGACTGAGATACAAAGCCAAAGTTACCCTTCTTAACTCATGTGTTCCTGTTACAAACAGTTCATTTTCGAGTGTGAAAAATTATTAATTTTGGACTGAAATACAAAGCCAAAGTTACCCTTCTTAACTCATGTGTTCCTGTTGCAAACAGTTCATATTCGAGTGTGGAAAATTATTAATTTTGGACTGAAATACAAAGCCAAAGTTACCCTTCTTAACTCATGCGTTCCTGTTACAAACAGTTCATTTTCGAGTATGTAAAATTATTAATTTTGGACTGAAATACAAAGCCAAAGTTACCCTTCTTAACTCATGTGTTCCTGTTACAAACAGTTCATTTTCGAGTATGAAAAATTATTAATTTTGGACTGAAATACAAAGCCAAAGTTACCCTTCTTAACTCATGTGTTCCTGTTACAAACAGTTCATTTTCGAGTATGAAAAATAATTAATTTTGGACTGAAATACAAAGCCAAAGTTACCCTTCTTAACTCTTGTGTTCCTGTTACAAACAGTTCATTTTCGAGTATGAAAAATTATTAATTTTAGACTGAAATACAAAGCCAAAGTTACCCTTCTTAACTCATGTGTTCCTGTTACAAACAGTTCATTTTCGAGTATGAAAAATTATTAATTTTGGACTGAAATACAAAGCCAAAGTTACCCTTCTTAACTCATGTGTTCCTGTTGCAAACAGTTCATATTCGAGTGTGGAAAATTATTAATTTTGGACTGAAATACAAAGCCAAAGTTACCCTTCTTAACTCATGCGTTCCTGTTACAAACAGTTCATTTTCGAGTATGTAAAATTATTAATTTTGGACTGAGATACAAAGCCAAAGTTACCCTTCTTAACGCATGTGTTCCTGTTACAAACAGTTCATTTTCGAGTATGAAAAATTATTAATTTTGGACTGAAATACAAAGCCAAAGTTACCCTTCTTAACTCATGTGTTCCTGTTACAAACAGTTCATTTTCGAGTATGAAAAATTATTAATTTTGGACTGAAATACAAAGCCAAAGTTACCCATCTTAACTCATGTGTTCCTGTTACAAACAGTTCATTTTCGAGTATGAAAAATTATTAATTTTGGACTGAAATACAAAGCCAAAGTTACCCTTCTTAACTCACGTGTTCCTGTTAAAAACAGTTCATTTTCGAGTATGAAAAATTATTAATTGTGGACTGAAATACAAAGCCAAAGTTACCCTTCTTAACTCATGTGTTCCTGTTACAAACAGTTCATTTTCGAGTATGAAAAATAATTAATTTTGGACTGAAATACAAAGCCAAAGTTACCCTTCTTAACTCATGTGTTCCTGTTACAAACAGTTCATTTTCGAGTATGAAAAATTATTAATTTTAGACTGAAATACAAAGCCAAAGTTACCCTTCTTAACTCATGTGTTCCTGTTACAAACAGTTCATTTTCGAGTGTGAAAAATTATTAATTTTGGACTGAAATACAAAGCCAAAGTTACCCTTCTTAACTCATGCGTTCCTGTTACAAACAGTTCATTTTCGAGTGTGAAAAATTATTAATTTTGGACTGAAATACAAAGCCAAAGTTACCCTTCTTAACTCATGCGTTCCTGTTACAAACAGTTCATTTTCGAGTATGTAAAATTATTAATTTTGGACTGAAATACAAAGCCAAAGTTACCCTTCTTAACTCATGCGTTCCTGTTACAAACAGTTCATTTTCGAGTATGAAAAATTATTAATTTTGGACTGAAATGCAAAGCCAAAGTTACCCTTCTTAACTCATGTGTTCCTATTGCAAACAGTTCATATTCGAGTGTGGAAAATTATTAATTTTGGACTGAAATGCAAAGCCAAACTTACCCTTCTTAACTCATGTGTTCCTATTACCAAAAGTTCGTTTTCGAGTGCGACAAACTATCAATTCTGTACTGAAATACCAAGTCCAACTTACCCTTCTTAACTCATGTGTTCCTATTACCAAAAGTTCGTTTTCGAGTGCGACAAATTATCAATTTTTGACTTAAATACAAAGCCAAACTTACCCTTCTTAACTCATGTGTTCCTGTTACAAACAGTTCATTTTCGAGTATGAAAAATTATTAATTTTGGACTGAAATACAAAGCTAAAGTTACCCTTCTTAACTCATGTGTTCCTGTTACAAACAGTTCATTTTCGAGTGTGAAAAATTATTAATTTTGGACTGAAATACAAAGCCAAAGTTACCCTTCTTAACTCATGTGTTCCTGTTGCAAACAGTTCATATTCGAGTGTGGAAAATTATTAATTTTGGACTGAAATACAAAGCCAAAGTTACCCTTCTTAACTCATGCGTTCCTGTTACAAACAGTTCATTTTCGAGTATGTAAAATTATTAATTTTGGACTGAAATACAAAGCCAAAGTTACCCTTCTTAACTCATGTGTTCCTGTTACAAACAGTTCATTTTCGAGTATGTAAAATTATTAATTTTGGACTGAGATACAAAGCCAAAGTTACCCTTCTTAACTCATGTGTTCCTGTTACAAACAGTTCATTTTCGAGTGTGAAAAATTATTAATTTTGGACTGAAATACAAAGCCAAAGTTACCCTTCTTAACTCATGTGTTCCTGTTGCAAACAGTTCATATTCGAGTGTGGAAAATTATTAATTTTGGACTGAAATACAAAGCCAAAGTTACCCTTCTTAACTCATGCGTTCCTGTTACAAACAGTTCATTTTCGAGTATGTAAAATTATTAATTTTGGACTGAAATACAAAGCCAAAGTTACCCTTCTTAACTCATGTGTTCCTGTTACAAACAGTTCATTTTCGAGTATGAAAAATTATTAATTTTGGACTGAAATACAAAGCCAAAGTTACCCTTCTTAACTCATGTGTTCCTGTTACAAACAGTTCATTTTCGAGTATGAAAAATAATTAATTTTGGACTGAAATACAAAGCCAAAGTTACCCTTCTTAACTCTTGTGTTCCTGTTACAAACAGTTCATTTTCGAGTATGAAAAATTATTAATTTTAGACTGAAATACAAAGCCAAAGTTACCCTTCTTAACTCATGTGTTCCTGTTACAAACAGTTCATTTTCGAGTGTGAAAAATTATTAATTTTGGACTGAAATACAAAGCCAAAGTTACCCTTCTTAACTCATGTGTTCCTGTTGCAAACAGTTCATATTCGAGTGTGGAAAATTATTAATTTTGGACTGAAATACAAAGCCAAAGTTACCCTTCTTAACTCATGCGTTCCTGTTACAAACAGTTCATTTTCGAGTATGTAAAATTATTAATTTTGGACTGAGATACAAAGCCAAAGTTACCCTTCTTAACGCATGTGTTCCTGTTACAAACAGTTCATTTTCGAGTATGAAAAATTATTAATTTTGGACTGAAATACAAAGCCAAAGTTACCCTTCTTAACTCATGTGTTCCTGTTACAAACAGTTCATTTTCGAGTATGAAAAATTATTAATTTTGGACTGAAATACAAAGCCAAAGTTACCCTTCTTAACTCATGTGTTCCTGTTACAAACAGTTCATTTTCGAGTATGAAAAATTATTAATTTTGGACTGAAATACAAAGCCAAAGTTACCCTTCTTAACTCACGTGTTCCTGTTAAAAACAGTTCATTTTCGAGTATGAAAAATTATTAATTTTGGACTGAAATACAAAGCCAAAGTTACCCTTCTTAACTCATGTGTTCCTGTTACAAACAGTTCATTTTCGAGTATGAAAAATAATTAATTTTGGACTGAAATACAAAGCCAAAGTTACCCTTCTTAACTCATGTGTTCCTGTTACAAACAGTTCATTTTCGAGTATGAAAAATTATTAATTTTAGACTGAAATACAAAGCCAAAGTTACCCTTCTTAACTCATGTGTTCCTGTTACAAACAGTTCATTTTCGAGTGTGAAAAATTATTAATTTTGGACTGAAATACAAAGCCAAAGTTACCCTTCTTAACTCATGCGTTCCTGTTACAAACAGTTCATTTTCGAGTATGTAAAATTATTAATTTTGGACTGAAATACAAAGCCAAAGTTACCCTTCTTAACGCATGTGTTCCTGTTACAAACAGTTCATTTTCGAGTATGAAAAATTATTAATTTTGGACTGAAATGCAAAGCCAAAGTTACCCTTCTTAACTCATGTGTTCCTATTGCAAACAGTTCATATTCGAGTGTGGAAAATTATTAATTTTGGACTGAAATGCAAAGCCAAACTTACCCTTCTTAACTCATGTGTTCCTATTACCAAAAGTTCGTTTTCGAGTGCGACAAACTATCAATTCTGTACTGAAATACCAAGTCCAACTTACCCTTCTTAACTCATGTGTTCCTATTACCAAAAGTTCGTTTTCGAGTGCGACAAATTATCAATTTTTGACTTAAATACAAAGCCAAACTTACCCTTCTTAACTCATGTGTTCCTGTTACAAACAGTTCATTTTCGAGTATGAAAAATTATTAATTTTGGACTGAAATACAAAGCTAAAGTTACCCTTCTTAACTCATGTGTTCCTGTTACAAACAGTTCATTTTCGAGTATGAAAAATTATTAATTTTGGACTGAAATACAAAGCCAAAGTTACCCTTCTTAACTCATGTGTTCCTGTTACAAACAGTTCATTTTCGAGTATGAAAAATTATTAATTTTGGACTGAAATACGAAGCCAAACTTACCCTTCTTAGCTCATGTGTTAATATTACCAAAAGTTTGTTTTCGAGTGCGACAAATTATCAATTTTGGACTGAAATACAAAGCCAAAGTTACCCTTCTTAACTCATGTGTTCCTGTTACAAACAGTTCATTTTCGAGTATGAAAAATTATTAATTTTGGACTGAAATAAGAAGCCAATCTTACCCTTCTTAACTCATGTGTTCCTGTTACAAACAGTTCATTTTCGAGTATGAAAAATTATTAATTTTGGACTGAAATACAAAGCCAAAGTTACCCTTCTTAACTCATGTGTTCCTGTTACAAACAGTTCATTTTCGAGTATGAAAAATAATTAATTTTGGACTGAAATACAAAGCCAAAGTTACCCTTCTTAACTCATGTGTTCCTGTTACAAACAGTTCATTTTCGAGTATGAAAAATTATTAATTTTAGACTGAAATACAAAGCCAAAGTTACCCTTCTTAACTCATGTGTTCCTGTTACAAACAGTTCATTTTCGAGTGTGAAAAATTATTAATTTTGGACTGAAATACAAAGCCAAAGTTACCCTTCTTAACTCATGTGTTCCTGTTGCAAACAGTTCATATTCGAGTGTGGAAAATTATTAATTTTGGACTGAAATACAAAGCCAAAGTTACCCTTCTTAACTCATGCGTTCCTGTTACAAACAGTTCATTTTCGAGTATGAAAAATTATTAATTTTGGACTGAAATACAAAGCCAAAGTTACCCTTCTTAACTCATGTGTTCCTGTTGCAAACAATTCATATTCGAGTGTGGAAAATTATTAATTTTGGACTGAAATACAAAGCCAAAGTTACCCTTCTTAACTCATGCGTTCCTGTTACAAACAGTTCATTTTCGAGTATGTAAAATTATTAATTTTGGACTGAAATACAAAGCCAAAGTTACCCTTCTTAACTCATGTGTTCCTGTTACAAACAGTTCATTTTCGAGTATGTAAAATTATTAATTTTGGACTGAAATACAAAGCCAAAGTTACCCTTCTTAACTCATGTGTTCCTGTTACAAACAGTTCATTTTCGAGTATGAAAAATTATTAATTTTGGACTGAAATACAAAGCCAAAGTTACCCTTCTTAACTCATGTGTTCCTGTTACAAACAGTTCATTTTCGAGTATGAAAAATTATTAATTTTGGACTGAAATACAAAGCCAAAGTTACCCTTCTTAACTCATGTGTTCCTGTTACAAACAGTTCATTTTCGAGTATGAAAAATTATTAATTTTGGACTGAAATACAAAGCCAAAGTTACCCTTCTTAACTCATGTGTTCCTGTTACAAACAGTTCATTTTCGAGTATGAAAAATAATTAATTTTGGACTGAAATACAAAGCCAAAGTTACCCTTCTTAACTCATGTGTTCCTGTTACAAACAGTTCATTTTCGAGTATGAAAAATTATTAATTTTAGACTGAAATACAAAGCCAAAGTTACCCTTCTTAACTCATGTGTTCCTGTTACAAACAGTTCATTTTCGAGTGTGAAAAATTATTAATTTTGGACTGAAATACAAAGCCAAAGTTACCCTTCTTAACTGATGTGTTCCTGTTGCAAACAGTTCATATTCGAGTGTGGAAAATTATTAATTTTGGACTGAAATACAAAGCCAAAGTTACCCTTCTTAACTCATGCGTTCCTGTTACAAACAGTTCATTTTCGAGGGTGAAAAATTATTAATTTTGGACTGAAATACAAAGCCAAAGTTACCCTTCTTAACTCATGTGTTCCTGTTGCAAACAGTTCATATTCGAGTGTGGAAAATTATTAATTTTGGACTGAAATACAAAGCCAAAGTTACCCTTCTTAACTCATGCGTTCCTGTTACAAACAGTTCATTTTCGAGTATGTAAAATTATTAATTTTGGACTGAAATACAAAGCCAAAGTTACCCTTCTTAACTCATGTGTTCCTGTTACAAACAGTTCATTTTCGAGTATGAAAAATTATTAATTTTGGACTGAAATACAAAGCCAAAGTTACCCTTCTTAACTCATGTGTTCCTGTTGCAAACAGTTCATATTCGAGTGTGGAAAATTATTAATTTTGGACTGAAATACAAAGCCAAAGTTACCCTTCTTAACTCATGCGTTCCTGTTACAAACAGTTCATTTTCGAGTGTGAAAAATTATTAATTTTGGACTGAAATACAAAGCCAAAGTTACCCTTCTTAACTCATGTGTTCCTGTTGCAAACAGTTCATATTCGAGTGTGGAAAATTATTAATTTTGGACTGAAATACAAAGCCAAAGTTACCCTTCTTAACTCATGCGTTCCTGTTACAAACAGTTCATTTTCGAGTATGAAAAATTATTAATTTTGGACTGAAATACAAAGCCAAAGTTACCCTTCTTAACTCATGTGTTCCTGTTGCAAACAGTTCATATTCGAGTATGAAAAATAATTAATTTTGGACTGAAATACAAAGCCAAAGTTACCCTTCTTAACTCATGTGTTCCTGTTACAAACAGTTCATTTTCGAGTATGAAAAATTATTAATTTTAGACTGAAATACAAAGCCAAAGTTACCCTTCTTAACTCATGTGTTCCTGTTACAAACAGTTCATTTTCGAGTATGAAAAATTATTAATTTTAGACTGAAATACAAAGCCAAAGTTACCCTTCTTAACTCATGTGTTCCTGTTGCAAACAATTCATATTCGAGTGTGGAAAATTATTAATTTTGGACTGAAATACAAAGCCAAAGTTACCCTTCTTAACTCATGCGTTCCTGTTACAAACAGTTCATTTTCGAGTATGTAAAATTATTAATTTTGGACTGAAATACAAAGCCAAAGTTACCCTTCTTAACTCATGTGTTCCTGTTACAAACAGTTCATTTTCGAGTATGTAAAATTATTAATTTTGGACTGAAATACAAAGCCAAAGTTACCCTTCTTAACTCATGTGTTCCTGTTACAAACAGTTCATTTTCGAGTATGAAAAATTATTAATTTTGGACTGAAATACAAAGCCAAAGTTACCCTTCTTAACTCATGTGTTCCTGTTACAAACAGTTCATTTTCGAGTATGAAAAATTATTAATTTTGGACTGAAATACAAAGCCAAAGTTACCCTTCTTAACTCATGTGTTCCTGTTACAAACAGTTCATTTTCGAGTATGAAAAATTATTAATTTTGGACTGAAATACAAAGCCAAAGTTACCCTTCTTAACTCATGTGTTCCTGTTACAAACAGTTCATTTTCGAGTATGAAAAATAATTAATTTTGGACTGAAATACAAAGCCAAAGTTACCCTTCTTAACTCATGTGTTCCTGTTACAAACAGTTCATTTTCGAGTATGAAAAATTATTAATTTTAGACTGAAATACAAAGCCAAAGTTACCCTTCTTAACTCATGTGTTCCTGTTACAAACAGTTCATTTTCGAGTGTGAAAAATTATTAATTTTGGACTGAAATACAAAGCCAAAGTTACCCTTCTTAACTGATGTGTTCCTGTTGCAAACAGTTCATATTCGAGTGTGGAAAATTATTAATTTTGGACTGAAATACAAAGCCAAAGTTACCCTTCTTAACTCATGCGTTCCTGTTACAAACAGTTCATTTTCGAGGGTGAAAAATTATTAATTTTGGACTGAAATACAAAGCCAAAGTTACCCTTCTTAACTCATGTGTTCCTGTTGCAAACAGTTCATATTCGAGTGTGGAAAATTATTAATTTTGGACTGAAATACAAAGCCAAAGTTACCCTTCTTAACTCATGCGTTCCTGTTACAAACAGTTCATTTTCGAGTATGTAAAATTATTAATTTTGGACTGAAATACAAAGCCAAAGTTACCCTTCTTAACTCATGTGTTCCTGTTACAAACAGTTCATTTTCGAGTATGAAAAATTATTAATTTTGGACTGAAATACAAAGCCAAAGTTACCCTTCTTAACTCATGTGTTCCTGTTGCAAACAGTTCATATTCGAGTGTGGAAAATTATTAATTTTGGACTGAAATACAAAGCCAAAGTTACCCTTCTTAACTCATGCGTTCCTGTTACAAACAGTTCATTTTCGAGTGTGAAAAATTATTAATTTTGGACTGAAATACAAAGCCAAAGTTACCCTTCTTAACTCATGTGTTCCTGTTGCAAACAGTTCATATTCGAGTGTGGAAAATTATTAATTTTGGACTGAAATACAAAGCCAAAGTTACCCTTCTTAACTCATGCGTTCCTGTTACAAACAGTTCATTTTCGAGTATGTAAAATTATTAATTTTGGACTGAAATACAAAGCCAAAGTTACCCTTCTTAACTCATGTGTTCCTGTTACAAACAGTTCATTTTCGAGTATGTAAAATTATTAATTTTGGACTGAGATACAAAGCCAAAGTTACCCTTCTTAACTCATGTGTTCCTGTTACAAACAGTTCATTTTCGAGTGTGAAAAATTATTAATTTTGGACTGAAATACAAAGCCAAAGTTACCCTTCTTAACTCATGTGTTCCTGTTGCAAACAGTTCATATTCGAGTGTGGAAAATTATTAATTTTGGACTGAAATACAAAGCCAAAGTTACCCTTCTTAACTCATGCGTTCCTGTTACAAACAGTTCATTTTCGAGTATGTAAAATTATTAATTTTGGACTGAAATACAAAGCCAAAGTTACCCTTCTTAACTCATGTGTTCCTGTTACAAACAGTTCATTTTCGAGTATGAAAAATTATTAATTTTGGACTGAAATACAAAGCCAAAGTTACCCTTCTTAACTCATGTGTTCCTGTTACAAACAGTTCATTTTCGAGTATGAAAAATAATTAATTTTGGACTGAAATACAAAGCCAAAGTTACCCTTCTTAACTCTTGTGTTCCTGTTACAAACAGTTCATTTTCGAGTATGAAAAATTATTAATTTTAGACTGAAATACAAAGCCAAAGTTACCGTTCTTAACTCATGTGTTCCTGTTACAAACAGTTCATTTTCGAGTGTGAAAAATTATTAATTTTGGACTGAAATACAAAGCCAAAGTTACCCTTCTTAACTCATGTGTTCCTGTTGCAAACAGTTCATATTCGAGTGTGGAAAATTATTAATTTTGGACTGAAATACAAAGCCAAAGTTACCCTTCTTAACTCATGCGTTCCTGTTACAAACAGTTCATTTTCGAGTATGTAAAATTATTAATTTTGGACTGAGATACAAAGCCAAAGTTACCCTTCTTAACGCATGTGTTCCTGTTACAAACAGTTCATTTTCGAGTATGAAAAATTATTAATTTTGGACTGAAATACAAAGCCAAAGTTACCCTTCTTAACTCATGTGTTCCTGTTACAAACAGTTCATTTTCGAGTATGAAAAATTATTAATTTTGGACTGAAATACAAAGCCAAAGTTACCCTTCTTAACTCATGTGTTCCTGTTACAAACAGTTCATTTTCGAGTATGAAAAATTATTAATTTTGGACTGAAATACAAAGCCAAAGTTACCCTTCTTAACTCACGTGTTCCTGTTAAAAACAGTTCATTTTCGAGTATGAAAAATTATTAATTTTGGACTGAAATACAAAGCCAAAGTTACCCTTCTTAACTCATGTGTTCCTGTTACAAACAGTTCATTTTCGAGTATGAAAAATAATTAATTTTGGACTGAAATACAAAGCCAAAGTTACCCTTCTTAACTCATGTGTTCCTGTTACAAACAGTTCATTTTCGAGTATGAAAAATTATTAATTTTAGACTGAAATACAAAGCCAAAGTTACCCTTCTTAACTCATGTGTTCCTGTTACAAACAGTTCATTTTCGAGTGTGAAAAATTATTAATTTTGGACTGAAATACAAAGCCAAAGTTACCCTTCTTAACTCATGCGTTCCTGTTACAAACAGTTCATTTTCGAGTATGTAAAATTATTAATTTTGGACTGAAATACAAAGCCAAAGTTACCCTTCTTAACGCATGTGTTCCTGTTACAAACAGTTCATTTTCGAGTATGAAAAATTATTAATTTTGGACTGAAATGCAAAGCCAAAGTTACCCTTCTTAACTCATGTGTTCCTATTGCAAACAGTTCATATTCGAGTGTGGAAAATTATTAATTTTGGACTGAAATGCAAAGCCAAACTTACCCTTCTTAACTCATGTGTTCCTATTACCAAAAGTTCGTTTTCGAGTGCGACAAACTATCAATTCTGTACTGAAATACCAAGTCCAACTTACCCTTCTTAACTCATGTGTTCCTATTACCAAAAGTTCGTTTTCGAGTGTGAAAAATTATTAATTTTAGACTGAAATACAAAGCCAAAGTTACCCTTCTTAACTCATGTGTTCCTGTTACAAACAGTTCATTTTCGAGTGTGAAAAATTATTAATTTTGGACTGAAATACAAAGCCAAAGTTACCCTTCTTAACTCATGCGTTCCTGTTACAAACAGTTCATTTTCGAGTGTGAAAAATTATTAATTTTGGACTGAAATACAAAGCCAAAGTTACCCTTCTTAACTCATGTGTTCCTGTTACAAACAGTTCATTTTCGAGTATGAAAAATAATTAATTTTGGACTGAAATACAAAGCCAAAGTTACCCTTCTTAACTCATGTGTTCCTGTTACAAACAGTTCATTTTCGAGTATGAAAAATTATTAATTTTAGACTGAAATACAAAGCCAAAGTTACCCTTCTTAACTCATGTGTTCCTGTTACAAACAGTTCATTTTCGAGTGTGAAAAATTATTAATTTTGGACTGAAATACAAAGCCAAAGTTACCCTTCTTAACTCATGCGTTCCTGTTACAAACAGTTCATTTTCGAGTATGAAAAATTATTAATTTTGGACTGAAATGCAAAGCCAAAGTTACCCTTCTTAACTCATGTGTTCCTATTGCAAACAGTTCATATTCGAGTGTGGAAAATTATTAATTTTGGACTGAAATGCAAAGCCAAACTTACCCTTCTTAACTCATGTGTTCCTATTACCAAAAGTTCGTTTTCGAGTGCGACAAACTATCAATTCTGTACTGAAATACCAAGTCCAACTTACCCTTCTTAACTCATGTGTTCCTATTACCAAAAGTTCGTTTTCGAGTGCGACAAATTATCAATTTTTGACTTAAATACAAAGCCAAACTTACCCTTCTTAACTCATGTGTTCCTGTTACAAACAGTTCATTTTCGAGTATGAAAAATTATTAATTTTGGACTGAAATACAAAGCTAAAGTTACCCTTCTTAACTCATGTGTTCCTGTTACAAACAGTTCATTTTCGAGTATGAAAAATTATTAATTTTGGACTGAAATACAAAGCCAAAGTTACCCTTCTTAACTCATGTGTTCCTGTTACAAACAGTTCATTTTCGAGTATGAAAAATTATTAATTTTGGACTGAAATACGAAGCCAAACTTACCCTTCTTAGCTCATGTGTTAATATTACCAAAAGTTTGTTTTCGAGTGCGACAAATTATCAATTTTGGACTGAAATACAAAGCCAAAGTTACCCTTCTTAACTCATGTGTTCCTGTTACAAACAGTTCATTTTCGAGTATGAAAAATTATTAATTTTGGACTGAAATAAGAAGCCAATCTTACCCTTCTTAACTCATGTGTTCCTGTTACAAACAGTTCATTTTCGAGTATGAAAAATTATTAATTTTGGACTGAAATACAAAGCCAAAGTTACCCTTCTTAACTCATGTGTTCCTGTTACAAACAGTTCATTTTCGAGTATGAAAAATAATTAATTTTGGACTGAAATACAAAGCCAAAGTTACCCTTCTTAACTCATGTGTTCCTGTTACAAACAGTTCATTTTCGAGTATGAAAAATTATTAATTTTAGACTGAAATACAAAGCCAAAGTTACCCTTCTTAACTCATGTGTTCCTGTTACAAACAGTTCATTTTCGAGTGTGAAAAATTATTAATTTTGGACTGAAATACAAAGCCAAAGTTACCCTTCTTAACTCATGTGTTCCTGTTGCAAACAGTTCATATTCGAGTGTGGAAAATTATTAATTTTGGACTGAAATACAAAGCCAAAGTTACCCTTCTTAACTCATGCGTTCCTGTTACAAACAGTTCATTTTCGAGTATGAAAAATTATTAATTTTGGACTGAAATACAAAGCCAAAGTTACCCTTCTTAACTCATGTGTTCCTGTTGCAAACAATTCATATTCGAGTGTGGAAAATTATTAATTTTGGACTGAAATACAAAGCCAAAGTTACCCTTCTTAACTCATGCGTTCCTGTTACAAACAGTTCATTTTCGAGTATGTAAAATTATTAATTTTGGACTGAAATACAAAGCCAAAGTTACCCTTCTTAACTCATGTGTTCCTGTTACAAACAGTTCATTTTCGAGTATGTAAAATTATTAATTTTGGACTGAAATACAAAGCCAAAGTTACCCTTCTTAACTCATGTGTTCCTGTTACAAACAGTTCATTTTCGAGTATGAAAAATTATTAATTTTGGACTGAAATACAAAGCCAAAGTTACCCTTCTTAACTCATGTGTTCCTGTTACAAACAGTTCATTTTCGAGTATGAAAAATTATTAATTTTGGACTGAAATACAAAGCCAAAGTTACCCTTCTTAACTCATGTGTTCCTGTTACAAACAGTTCATTTTCGAGTATGAAAAATTATTAATTTTGGACTGAAATACAAAGCCAAAGTTACCCTTCTTAACTCATGTGTTCCTGTTACAAACAGTTCATTTTCGAGTATGAAAAATAATTAATTTTGGACTGAAATACAAAGCCAAAGTTACCCTTCTTAACTCATGTGTTCCTGTTACAAACAGTTCATTTTCGAGTATGAAAAATTATTAATTTTAGACTGAAATACAAAGCCAAAGTTACCCTTCTTAACTCATGTGTTCCTGTTACAAACAGTTCATTTTCGAGTGTGAAAAATTATTAATTTTGGACTGAAATACAAAGCCAAAGTTACCCTTCTTAACTCATGTGTTCCTGTTGCAAACAGTTCATATTCGAGTGTGGAAAATTATTAATTTTGGACTGAAATACAAAGCCAAAGTTACCCTTCTTAATTCATGCGTTCCTGTTACAAACAGTTCATTTTCGAGTATGTAAAATTATTAATTTTGGACTGAAATACAAAGCCAAAGTTACCCTTCTTAACGCATGTGTTCCTGTTACAAACAGTTCATTTTCGAGTATGAAAAATTATTAATTTTGGACTGAAATGCAAAGCCAAAGTTACCCTTCTTAACTCATGTGTTCCTGTTGCAAACAGTTCATATTCGAGTGTGGAAAATTATTAATTTTGGACTGAAATGCAAAGCCAAACTTACCCTTCTTAACTCATGTGTTCCTATTACCAAAAGTTCGTTTTCGAGTGCGACAAACTATCAATTCTGTACTGAAATACCAAGTCCAACTTACCCTTCTTAACTCATGTGTTCCTATTACCAAAAGTTCGTTTTCGAGTGCGACAAATTATCAATTTTTGACTTAAATACAAAGCCAAACTTACCCTTCTTAACTCATGTGTTCCTGTTACAAACAGTTCATTTTCGAGTATGAAAAATTATTAATTTTGGACTGAAATACAAAGCTAAAGTTACCCTTCTTAACTCATGTGTTCCTGTTACAAACAGTTCATTTTTAGAGTATCAAAAATTATTAATTTTGGACTGAAATACAAAGCCAAAGTTACCCTTCTTAACTCATGTGTTCCTGTTACAAACAGTTCATTTTGGAGTATGAAAAATTATTAATTTTGGACTGAAATACGAAGCCAAACTTACCCTTCTTAGCTCATGTGTTAATATTACCAAAAGTTTGTTTTCGAGTGCGACAAATTATCAATTTTGGACTGAAATACAAAGCCAAAGTTACCCTTCTTAACTCATGTGTTCCTGTTACAAACAGTTCATTTTCGGGTATGAAAAATTATTAATTTTAGACTGAAATACAAAGCAAAAGTTACCCTTCTTAACTCATGTGTTCCTGTTACAAACAGTTCATTTTCGACTGTGAAAAATTATTAATTTTGGACTGAAATACAAAGCCAAAGTTACCCTTCTTAACTCATGTGTTCCTGTTGCAAACAGTTCATATTCGAGTGTGGAAAATTATTAATTTTGGACTGAAATACAAAGCCAAAGTTACCCTTCTTAACTCATGCGTTCCTGTTACAAACAGTTCATTTTCGAGTGTGAAAAATTATTAATTTTGGACTGAAATACAAAGCCAAAGTTACCCTTCTTAACTCATGTGTTCCTGTTGCAAACAGTTCATATTCGAGTGTGGAAAATTATTAATTTTGGACTGAAATACAAAGCCAAAGTTACCCTTCTTAACTCATGCGTTCCTGTTACAAACAGTTCATTTTCGAGTATGTAAAATTATTAATTTTGGACTGAAATACAAAGCCAAAGTTACCCTTCTTAACTCATGTGTTCCTGTTACAAACAGTTCATTTTCGAGTATGAAAAATTATTAATTTTGGACTGAAATACAAAGCCAAAGTTACCCTTCTTAACTCATGTGTTCCTGTTGCAAACAGTTCATATTCGAGTGTGGAAAATTATTAATTTTGGACTGAAATACAAAGCCAAAGTTACCCTTCTTAACTCATGCGTTCCTGTTACAAACAGTTCATTTTCGAGTGTGAAAAATTATTAATTTTGGACTGAAATACAAAGCCAAAGTTACCCTTCTTAACTCATGTGTTCCTGTTGCAAACAGTTCATATTCGCGTGTGGAAAATTATTAATTTTGGACTGAAATACAAAGCCAAAGTTACCCTTCTTAACTCATGCGTTCCTGTTACAAACAGTTCATTTTCGAGTATGTAAAATTATTAATTTTGGACTGAAATACAAAGCCAAAGTTACCCTTCTTAACTCATGTGTTCCTGTTACAAACAGTTCATTTTCGAGTATGAAAAATTATTAATTTTGGACTGAAATACAAAGCCAAAGTTACCCTTCTTAACTCATGTGTTCCTGTTACAAACAGTTCATTTTCGAGTATGAAAAATAATTAATTTTGGACTGAAATACAAAGCCAAAGTTACCCTTCTTAACTCATGTGTTCCTGTTACAAACAGTTCATTTTCGAGTATGAAAAATTATTAATTTTAGACTGAAATACAAAGCCAAAGTTACCCTTCTTAACTCATGTGTTCCTGTTACAAACAGTTCATTTTCGAGTGTGAAAAATTATTAATTTTGGACTGAAATACAAAGCCAAAGTTACCCTTCTTAACTCATGTGCTCCTGTTGCAAACAGTTCATATTCGAGTGTGGAAAATTATTAATTTTGGACTGAAATACAAAGCCAAAGTTACCCTTCTTAACTCATGCGTTCCTGTTACAAACAGTTCATTTTCGAGTATGTAAAATTATTAATTTTGGACTGAGATACAAAGCCAAAGTTACCCTTCTTAACTCATGTGTTCCTGTTACAAACAGTTCATTTTCGAGTATGAAAAATTATTAATTTTGGACTGAAATACAAAGCCAAAGTTACCCTTCTTAACTCATGTGTTCCTGTTACAAACAGTTCATTTTCGAGTATGAAAAATTATTAATTTTGGACTGAAATACAAAGCCAAAGTTACCCTTCTTAACTCATGTGTTCCTGTTACAAACAGTTCATTTTCGAGTATGAAAAATTATTAATTTTGGACTGAAATACGAAGCCAAACTTACCCTTCTTAGCTCATGTGTTAATATTACCAAAAGTTTGTTTTCGAGTGCGACAAATTATCAATTTTGGACTGAAATACAAAGCCAAAGTTACCCTTCTTAACTCATGTGTTCCTGTTACAAACAGTTCATTTTCGAGTATGAAAAATTATTAATTTTAGACTGAAATACAAAGCCAAAGTTACCCTTCTTAACTCATGTGTTCCTGTTACAAACAGTTCATTTTCGAGTGTGAAAAATTATTAATTTTGGACTGAAATACAAAGCCAAAGTTACCCTTCTTAACTCATGTGTTCCTGTTGCAAACAGTTCATATTCGAGTGTGGAAAATTATTAATTTTGGACTGAAATACAAAGCCAAAGTTACCCTTCTTAACTCATGAGTTCCTGTTACAAACAGTTCATTTTCGAGTATGTAAAATTATTAATTTTGGACTGAAATACAAAGCCAAAGTTACCCTTCTTAACGCATGTGTTCCTGTTACAAACAGTTCATTTTCGAGTATGAAAAATTATTAATTTTGGACTGAAATGCAAAGCCAAAGTTACCCTTCTTAACTCATGTGTTCCTGTTGCAAACAGTTCATATTCGAGTGTGGAAAATTATTAATTTTGGACTGAAATGCAAAGCCAAACTTACCCTTCTTAACTCATGTGTTCCTATTACCAAAAGTTCGTTTTCGAGTGCGACAAACTATCAATTCTGTACTGAAATACCAAGTCCAACTTACCCTTCTTAACTCATGTGTTCCTATTACCAAAAGTTCGTTTTCGAGTGCGACAAATTATCAATTTTTGACTTAAATACAAAGCCAAACTTACCCTTCTTAACTCATGTGTTCCTGTTACAAACAGTTCATTTTCGAGTATGAAAAATTATTAATTTTGGACTGAAATACAAAGCTAAAGTTACCCTTCTTAACTCATGTGTTCCTGTTACAAACAGTTCATTTTCGAGTATGAAAAATTATTAATTTTGGACTGAAATACAAAGCCAAAGTTACCCTTCTTAACTCATGTGTTCCTGTTACAAACAGTTCATTTTCGAGTATGAAAAATTATTAATTTTGGACTGAAATACAAAGCCAAAGTTACCCTTCTTAACTCATGTGTTCCTGTTACAAACAGTTCATTTTCGAGTATGAAAAATTATTAATTTTGGACTGAAATACAAAGCCAAAGTTACCCTTCTTAACTCATGTGTTCCTATTACCAAAAGTTCGTTCTCGAGTGCGACAAATTATTAATTTTGGACTGAAATACAAAGCCAAGCTTACCCTTCTCTACTCATGTGTTTCTGTTACAAACAGTTCATTTTCGAGTATGAAAAATTATTAATTTTGGACTGAAATACAAAGCCAAAGTTACCCTTCTTAACTCATGTGTTCCTGTTCCAAACAGTTCATTTTCGAGTATGAAAAATTATTAATTTTGGACTGAAATACAAAGCCAAAGTTACCCTTCTTAACTCATGTGTTCCAGTTACAAACAGTTCATTTTCGAGTATGAAAAATTATTAATTTTGGAGTGAAATACAAAGCCAAAGTTACCCTTCTTAACTCATGTGTTCCTGTTACAAACAGTTCATTTTCGAGTATGAAAAATTATTAATTTTGGACTGAAATACAAAGCCAAAGTTACCCTTCTTAACTCATGTGTTCCTGTTACAAACAGTTCATTTTTGAGTATGAAAAATTATTAATTTTGGACTGAAATACAAAGCCAAAGATACCCTTCTTAACTCATGTGTTCCTGTTGCAAACAGTTCATATTCGAGTGTGGAAAATTATTAATTTTGGACTGAAATGCAAAGCCAAACTTACCCTTCTTAACTCATGTGTTCCTATTACCAAAAGTTCGTTTTCGAGTGCGACAAACTATCAATTCTGTACTGAAATACCAAGTCCAACTTACCCTTCTTAACTCATGTGTTCCTATTACCAAAAGTTCGTTTTCGAGTGCGACAAATTATCAATTTTTGACTTAAATACAAAGCCAAACTTACCCTTCTTAACTCATGTGTTCCTGTTACAAACAGTTCATTTTCGAGTATGAAAAAATATTAATTTTGGACTGAAATACAAAGCCAAAGTTACCCTTCTTAACTCATGTGTTCGTGTTACAAACAGTTCATTTTCGAGTATGAAAAATTATTAATTTTGGACTGAAATACAAAGCCAAAGTTACCCTTCTTAACTCATGTGTTCCTGTTACAAACAGTTCATTTTCGAGTATGAAAAATTATTAATTTTGGACTGAAATACAAAGCCAAAGTTACCCTTCTTAACTCATGTGTTCCTGTTACAAACAGTTCATTTTCGAGTATGAAAAATTATTAATTTTGGACTGAAATACAAAGCCAAAGTTACCCTTCTTAACTCATGTGTTCCTGTTACAAACAGTTCATTTTCGAGTGTGAAAAATTATTAATTTTGGACTGAAATACAAAGCCAAAGTTACCCTTCTTAACTCATGTATTCCTGTTGCAAACAGTTCATATTCGAGTGTGGAAAATTATTAATTTTGGACTGAAATACAAAGCCAAAGTTACCCTTCTTAACTCATGCGTTCCTGTTACAAACAGTTCATTTTCGAGTATGTAAAATTATTAATTTTGGACTGAAATACAAAGCCAAAGTTACCCTTCTTAACGCATGTGTTCCTGTTACAATCAGTTCATTTTCGAGTATGAAAAATTATTAATTTTGGACTGAAATACAAAGCCAAAGTTACCCTTCTTAACTCATGTGTTCCTGTTACAAACAGTTCATTTTCGAGTATGAAAAATTATTAATTTTGGACTGAAATACAAAGCCAAAGTTACCCTTCTTAACTCATGTGTTCCTGTTAAAAACAGTTCATTTTCGAGTATGAAAAATTATTAATTTTGGACTGAAATACAAAGCCAAAGTTACCCTTCTTAACTCATGTGTTCCTGTTACAAACAGTTCATTTTCGAGTATGAAAAATTATTAATTTTGGACTGAAATACAAAGCCAAAGTTACCCTTCTTAACTCATGTGTTCCTGTTACAAACAGTTCATTTTCGAGTATGAAAAATAATTAATTTTGGACTGAAATACAAAGCCAAAGTTACCCTTCTTAACTCATGTGTTCCTGTTACAAACAGTTCATTTTCGAGTATGAAAAATTATTAATTTTAGACTGAAATACAAAGCCAAAGTTACCCTTCTTAACTCATGTGTTCCTGTTACAAACAGTTCATTTTCGAGTGTGAAAAATTATTAATTTTGGACTGAAATACAAAGCCAAAGTTACCCTTCTTAACTCATGTGTTCCTGTTGCAAACAGTTCATATTCGAGTGTGGAAAATTAATAACTTTGGACTGAAATACAAAGCCAAAGTTACGCTTCTTAACTCATGCGTTCCTGTTACAAACAGTTCATTTTCGAGTATGTAAAATTATTAATTTTGGACTGAAATACAAAGCCAAAGTTACCCTTCTTAGCGCATGTGTTCCTGTTACAAACAGTTCATTTTCGAGTATGAAAAATTATTAATTTTGGACTGAAATACAAAGCCAAAGTTACCCTTCTTAACTCATGTGTTCCTGTTACAAACAGTTCATTTTCGAGTAT
Organism: Melanotus villosus; assembly: GCA_963082815.1. Taxonomy (NCBI): domain Eukaryota; kingdom Metazoa; phylum Arthropoda; class Insecta; order Coleoptera; family Elateridae; genus Melanotus; species Melanotus villosus. The sequence continues at coordinate 11,192,892 of OY720419.1, read as the reverse complement.
GAAAAATTATTAATTTTGGACTGAAATACAAAGCCAAAGTTACCCTTCTTAACTCATGTGTTCCTGTTACAAACAGTTCATTTTCGAGTATGAAAAATTATTAATTTTGGACTGAAATACAAAGCCAAAGTTACCCTTCTTAACTCATGTGTTCCTGTTACAAACAGTTCATTTTCGAGTATGAAAAATAATTAATTTTGGACTGAAATACAAAGCCAAAGTTACCCTTCTTAACTCATGTGTTCCTGTTACAAACAGTTCATTTTCGAGTATGAAAAATTATTAATTTTAGACTGAAATACAAAGCCAAAGTTACCCTTCTTAACTCATGTGTTCCTGTTACAAACAGTTCATTTTCGAGTGTGAAAAATTATTAATTTTGGACTGAAATACAAAGCCAAAGTTACCCTTCTTAACTCATGTGTTCCTGTTGCAAACAGTTCATATTCGAGTGTGGAAAATTATTAATTTTGGACTGAAATACAAAGCCAAAGTTACCCTTCTTAACTCATGCGTTCCTGTTACAAACAGTTTATTTTCGAGTATGTAAAATTATTAATTTTGGACTGAAATACAAAGCCAAAGTTACCCTTCTTAACGCATGTGTTCCTGTTACAAACAGTTCATTTTCGAGTAAAAATTATTAATTTTGGACTGAAATGCAAAGCCAAAGATACCCTTCTTAACTCATGTGTTCCTGTTGCAAACAGTTCATATTCGAGTGTGGAAAATTATTAATTTTGGACTGAAATGCAAAGCCAAACTTACCCTTCTTAACTCATGTGTTCCTATTACCAAAAGTTCGTTTTCGAGTGCGACAAACTATCAATTCTGTACTGAAATACCAAGTCCAACTTACCCTTCTTAACTCATGTGTTCCTATTACCAAAAGTTCGTTTTCGAGTGCGACAAATTATCAATTTTTGACTTAAATACAAAGCCAAACTTACCCTTCTTAACTCATGTGTTCCTGTTACAAACAGTTCATTTTCGAGTATGAAAAATTATTAATTTTGGACTGAAATACGAAGCCAAACTTACCCTTCTTAGCTCATGTGTTAATATTACCAAAAGTTTGTTTTCGAGTGCGACAAATTATCAATTTTGGACTGAGATACAAAGCCAAAGTTACCCTTCTTAACTCATGCGTTCCTGTTACAAACAGTTCATTTTCGAGTATGTAAAATTATTAATTTTGGACTGAAATACAAAGCCAAAGTTACCCTTCTTAACTCATGTGTTCCTGTTACAAAGAGTTCATTTTCGAGTATGAAAAATTATTAATTTTGGACTGAAATACAAAGCCAAAGTTACCCTTCTTAACTCATGTGTTCCTGTTACAAACAGTTCATTTTCGAGTATGAAAAATAATTAATTTTGGACTGAAATACAAAGCCAAAGTTACCCTTCTTAACTCATGTGTTCCTGTTACAAACAGTTCATTTTCGAGTATGAAAAATTATTAATTTTAGACTGAAATACAAAGCCAAAGTTACCCTTCTTAACTCATGTGTTCCTGTTACAAACAGTTCATTTTCGAGTGTGAAAAATTATTAATTTTGGACTGAAATACAAAGCCAAAGTTACCCTTCTTAACTCATGTGTTCCTGTTACAAACAGTTCATTTTCGAGTATGAAAAATAATTAATTTTGGACTGAAATACAAAGCCAAAGTTACCCTTCTTAACTCATGTGTTCCTGTTACAAACAGTTCATTTTCGAGTATGAAAAATTATTAATTTTAGACTGAAATACAAAGCCAAAGTTACCCTTCTTAACTCATGTGTTCCTGTTACAAACAGTTCATTTTCGAGTATGAAAAATAATTAATTTTGGACTGAAATACAAAGCCAAAGTTACCCTTCTTAACTCATGTGTTCCTGTTACAAACAGTTCATTTTCGAGTATGAAAAATTATTAATTTTAGACTGAAATACAAAGCCAAAGTTACCCTTCTTAACTCATGTGTTCCTGTTACAAACAGTTCATTTTCGAGTATGAAAAATAATTAATTTTGGACTGAAATGCAAAGCCAAAGTTACCCTTCTTAACTCATGTGTTCCTGTTGCAAACAGTTCATATTCGAGTGTGGAAAATTATTAATTTTGGACTGAAATGCAAAGCCAAACTTACCCTTCTTAACTCATGTGTTCCTATTACCAAAAGTTCGTTTTCGAGTGCGACAAACTATCAATTCTGTACTGAAATACCAAGTCCAACTTACCCTTCTTAACTCATGTGTTCCTATTACCAAAAGTTCGTTTTCGAGTGCGACAAATTATCAATTTTTGACTTAAATACAAAGCCAAACTTACCCTTCTTAACTCATGTGTTCCTGTTACAAACAGTTCATTTTCGAGTATGAAAAATTATTAATTTTGGACTGAAATACAAAGCCAAAGTTACCCTTCTTAACTCATGTGTTCCTGTTACAAACAGTTCATTTTCGAGTATGAAAAATTATTAATTTTGGACTGAAATACGAAGCCAAACTTACCCTTCTTAGCTCATGTGTTAATATTACCAAAAGTTTGTTTTCGAGTGCGACAAATTATCAATTTTGGACTGAGATACAAAGCCAAAGTTACCCTTCTTAACTCATGCGTTCCTGTTACAAACAGTTCATTTTCGAGTATGTAAAATTATTAATTTTGGACTGAAATACAAAGCCAAAGTTACCCTTCTTAACTCATGTGTTCCTGTTACAAAGAGTTCATTTTCGAGTATGAAAAATTATTAATTTTGGACTGAAATACAAAGCCAAAGTTACCCTTCTTAACTCATGTGTTCCTGTTACAAACAGTTCATTTTCGAGTATGAAAAATAATTAATTTTGGACTGAAATACAAAGCCAAAGTTACCCTTCTTAACTCATGTGTTCCTGTTACAAACAGTTCATTTTCGAGTATGAAAAATTATTAATTTTAGACTGAAATACAAAGCCAAAGTTACCCTTCTTAACTCATGTGTTCCTGTTACAAACAGTTCATTTTCGAGTGTGAAAAATTATTAATTTTGGACTGAAATACAAAGCCAAAGTTACCCTTCTTAACTCATGTGTTCCTGTTACAAACAGTTCATTTTCGAGTATGAAAAATAATTAATTTTGGACTGAAATACAAAGCCAAAGTTACCCTTCTTAACTCATGTGTTCCTGTTACAAACAGTTCATTTTCGAGTATGAAAAATTATTAATTTTAGACTGAAATACAAAGCCAAAGTTACCCTTCTTAACTCATGTGTTCCTGTTACAAACAGTTCATTTTCGAGTATGAAAAATAATTAATTTTGGACTGAAATACAAAGCCAAAGTTACCCTTCTTAACTCATGTGTTCCTGTTACAAACAGTTCATTTTCGAGTATGAAAAATTATTAATTTTAGACTGAAATACAAAGCCAAAGTTACCCTTCTTAACTCATGTGTTCCTGTTACAAACAGTTCATTTTCGAGTGTGAAAAATTATTAATTTTGGACTGAAATACAAAGCCAAAGTTACCCTTCTTAACTCATGTGTTCCTGTTGCAAACAGTTCATATTCGAGTGTGGAAAATTATTAACTTTGGACTGAAATACAAAGCCAAAGTTACGCTTCTTAACTCATGCGTTCCTGTTACAAACAGTTCATTTTCGAGTTTGTAAAATTATTAATTTTGGACTGAAATACAAAGCCAAAGTTACCCTTCTTAGCGCATGTGTTCCTGTTACAAACAGTTCATTTTCGAGTATGAAAAATTATTAATTTTGGACTGAAATACAAAGCCAAAGTTACCCTTCTTAACTCATGTGTTCCTGTTACAAACAGTTCATTTTCGAGTATGAAAAATTATTAATTTTGGACTGAAATACAAAGCCAAAGTTACCCTTCTTAACTCATGTGTTCCTGTTACAAACAGTTCATTTTCGAGTATGAAAAATTATTAATTTTGGACTGAAATACAAAGCCAAAGTTACCCTTCTTAACTCATGTGTTCCTGTTACAAACAGTTCATTTTCGAGTATGAAAAATAATTAATTTTGGACTGAAATACAAAGCCAAAGTTACCCTTCTTAACTCATGTGTTCCTGTTACAAACAGTTCATTTTCGAGTATGAAAAATTATTAATTTTAGACTGAAATACAAAGCCAAAGTTACCCTTCTTAACTCATGTGTTCCTGTTACAAACAGTTCATTTTCGAGTGTGAAAAATTATTAATTTTGGACTGAAATACAAAGCCAAAGTTACCCTTCTTAACTCATGTGTTCCTGTTGCAAACAGTTCATATTCGAGTGTGGAAAATTATTAATTTTGGACTGAAATACAAAGCCAAAGTTACCCTTCTTAACTCATGCGTTCCTGTTACAAACAGTTTATTTTCGAGTATGTAAAATTATTAATTTTGGACTGAAATACAAAGCCAAAGTTACCCTTCTTAACGCATGTGTTCCTGTTACAAACAGTTCATTTTCGAGTAAAAATTATTAATTTTGGACTGAAATGCAAAGCCAAAGTTACCCTTCTTAACTCATGTGTTCCTGTTGCAAACAGTTCATATTCGAGTGTGGAAAATTATTAATTTTGGACTGAAATGCAAAGCCAAACTTACCCTTCTTAACTCATGTGTTCCTATTACCAAAAGTTCGTTTTCGAGTGCGACAAACTATCAATTCTGTACTGAAATACCAAGTCCAACTTACCCTTCTTAACTCATGTGTTCCTATTACCAAAAGTTCGTTTTCGAGTGCGACAAATTATCAATTTTTGACTTAAATACAAAGCCAAACTTACCCTTCTTAACTCATGTGTTCCTGTTACAAACAGTTCATTTTCGAGTATGAAAAATTATTAATTTTGGACTGAAATACAAAGCCAAAGTTACCCTTCTTAACTCATGTGTTCCTGTTACAAACAGTTCATTTTCGAGTATGAAAAATTATTAATTTTGGACTGAAATACGAAGCCAAACTTACCCTTCTTAGCTCATGTGTTCCTGTTACAAACAGTTCATTTTCGAGTATGTAAAATTATTAATTTTGGACTGAAATACAAAGCCAAAGTTACCCTTCTTAACTCATGTGTTCCTGTTGCAAAGAGTTCATTTTCGAGTATGAAAAATTATTAATTTTGGACTGAAATACAAAGCCAAAGTTACCCTTCTTAACTCATGTGTTCCTGTTGCAAACAGTTCATATTCGAGTGTGGAAAATTATTAATTTTGGACTGAAATGCAAAGCCAAACTTACCCTTCTTAACTCATGTGTTCCTATTACCAAAAGTTCGTTTTCGAGTGCGACAAACTATCAATTCTGTACTGAAATACCAAGTCCAACTTACCCTTCTTAACTCATGTGTTCCTATTACCAAAAGTTCGTTTTCGAGTGCGACAAATTATCAATTTTTGACTTAAATACAAAGCCAAACTTACCCTTCTTAACTCATGTGTTCCTGTTACAAACAGTTCATTTTCGAGTATGAAAAATTATTAATTTTGGACTGAAATACAAAGCCAAAGTTACCCTTCTTAACTCATGTGTTCCTGTTACAAACAGTTCATATTCGAGTGTGGAAAATTATTAATTTTGGACTGAGATACAAAGCCAAAGTTACCCTTCTTAACTCATGCGTTCCTGTTACAAACAGTTCATTTTCGAGTATGTAAAATTATTAATTTTGGACTGAAATACAAAGCCAAAGTTACCCTTCTTAACTCATGTGTTCCTGTTACAAAGAGTTCATTTTCGAGTATGAAAAATTATTAATTTTGGACTGAAATACAAAGCCAAAGTTACCCTTCTTAACTCATGTGTTCCTGTTACAAACAGTTCATTTTCGAGTATGAAAAATAATTAATTTTGGACTGAAATACAAAGCCAAAGTTACCCTTCTTAACTCATGTGTTCCTGTTACAAACAGTTCATTTTCGAGTATGAAAAATTATTAATTTTAGACTGAAATACAAAGCCAAAGTTACCCTTCTTAACTCATGTGTTCCTGTTACAAACAGTTCATTTTCGAGTGTGAAAAATTATTAATTTTGGACTGAAATACAAAGCCAAAGTTACCCTTCTTAACTCATGTGTTCCTGTTGCAAACAGTTCATATTCGAGTGTGGAAAATTATTAATTTTGGACTGAAATACAAAGCCAAAGTTACCCTTCTTAACTCATGCGTTCCTGTTACAAACAGTTCATTTTCTAGGGTGAAAAATTATTAATTTTGGACTGAAATACAAAGCCAAAGTTACGCTTCTTAACTCATGTGTTCCTGTTGCAAACAGTTCATATTCGAGTGTGGAAAATTATTAATTTTGGACTGAAATACAAAGCCAAAGTTACCCTTCTTAACTCATGCGTTCCTGTTACAAACAGTTCATTTTCGAGTATGTAAAATTATTAATTTTGGACTGAAATACAAAGCCAAAGTTACCCTTCTTAACTCATGTGTTCCTGTTACAAACAGTTCATTTTCGAGTATGAAAAATTATTAATTTTGGACTGAAATACAAAGCCAAAGTTACCCTTCTTAACTCATGTGTTCCTGTTGCAAACAGTTCATATTCGAGTGTGGAAAATTATTAATTTTGGACTGAAATACAAAGCCAAAGTTACCCTTCTTAACTCATGCGTTCCTGTTACAAACAGTTCATTTTCGAGTGTGAAAAATTATTAATTTTGGACTGAAATACAAAGCCAAAGTTACCCTTCTTAACTCATGTGTTCCTGTTGCAAACAGTTCATATTCGAGTGTGGAAAATTATTAATTTTGGACTGAAATACAAAGCCAAAGTTACCCTTCTTAACTCATGCGTTCCTGTTACAAACAGTTCATTTTCGAGTATGTAAAATTATTAATTTTGGACTGAAATACAAAGCCAAAGTTACCCTTCTTAACTCATGTGTTCCTGTTACAAACAGTTCATTTTCGAGTATGTAAAATTATTAATTTTGGACTGAGATACAAAGCCAAAGTTACCCTTCTTAACTCATGTGTTCCTGTTACAAACAGTTCATTTTCGAGTGTGAAAAATTATTAATTTTGGACTGAAATACAAAGCCAAAGTTACCCTTCTTAACTCATGTGTTCCTGTTGCAAACAGTTCATATTCGAGTGTGGAAAATTATTAATTTTGGACTGAAATACAAAGCCAAAGTTACCCTTCTTAACTCATGCGTTCCTGTTACAAACAGTTCATTTTCGAGTATGTAAAATTATTAATTTTGGACTGAAATACAAAGCCAAAGTTACCCTTCTTAACTCATGTGTTCCTGTTACAAACAGTTCATTTTCGAGTATGAAAAATTATTAATTTTGGACTGAAATACAAAGCCAAAGTTACCCTTCTTAACTCATGTGTTCCTGTTACAAACAGTTCATTTTCGAGTATGAAAAATAATTAATTTTGGACTGAAATACAAAGCCAAAGTTACCCTTCTTAACTCTTGTGTTCCTGTTACAAACAGTTCATTTTCGAGTATGAAAAATTATTAATTTTAGACTGAAATACAAAGCCAAAGTTACCCTTCTTAACTCATGTGTTCCTGTTACAAACAGTTCATTTTCGAGTGTGAAAAATTATTAATTTTGGACTGAAATACAAAGCCAAAGTTACCCTTCTTAACTCATGTGTTCCTGTTGCAAACAGTTCATATTCGAGTGTGGAAAATTATTAATTTTGGACTGAAATACAAAGCCAAAGTTACCCTTCTTAACTCATGCGTTCCTGTTACAAACAGTTCATTTTCGAGTATGTAAAATTATTAATTTTGGACTGAGATACAAAGCCAAAGTTACCCTTCTTAACGCATGTGTTCCTGTTACAAACAGTTCATTTTCGAGTATGAAAAATTATTAATTTTGGACTGAAATACAAAGCCAAAGTTACCCTTCTTAACGCATGTGTTCCTGTTACAAACAGTTCATTTTCGAGTATGAAAAATTATTAATTTTGGACTGAAATACAAAGCCAAAGTTACCCTTCTTAACTCATGTGTTCCTGTTACAAACAGTTCATTTTCGAGTATGAAAAATTATTAATTTTGGACTGAAATACAAAGCCAAAGTTACCCTTCTTAACTCACGTGTTCCTGTTAAAAACAGTTCATTTTCGAGTATGAAAAATTATTAATTTTGGACTGAAATACAAAGCCAAAGTTACCCTTCTTAACTCATGTGTTCCTGTTACAAACAGTTCATTTTCGAGTATGAAAAATAATTAATTTTGGACTGAAATACAAAGCCAAAGTTACCCTTCTTAACTCATGTGTTCCTGTTACAAACAGTTCATTTTCGAGTATGAAAAATTATTAATTTTAGACTGAAATACAAAGCCAAAGTTACCCTTCTTAACTCATGTGTTCCTGTTACAAACAGTTCATTTTCGAGTGTGAAAAATTATTAATTTTGGACTGAAATACAAAGCCAAAGTTACCCTTCTTAACTCATGCGTTCCTGTTACAAACAGTTCATTTTCGAGTATGTAAAATTATTAATTTTGGACTGAAATACAAAGCCAAAGTTACCCTTCTTAACGCATGTGTTCCTGTTACAAACAGTTCATTTTCGAGTATGAAAAATTATTAATTTTGGACTGAAATGCAAAGCCAAAGTTACCCTTCTTAACTCATGTGTTCCTATTGCAAACAGTTCATATTCGAGTGTGGAAAATTATTAATTTTGGACTGAAATGCAAAGCCAAACTTACCCTTCTTAACTCATGTGTTCCTATTACCAAAAGTTCGTTTTCGAGTGCGACAAACTATCAATTCTGTACTGAAATACCAAGTCCAACTTACCCTTCTTAACTCATGTGTTCCTATTACCAAAAGTTCGTTTTCGAGTGCGACAAATTATCAATTTTTGACTTAAATACAAAGCCAAACTTACCCTTCTTAACTCATGTGTTCCTGTTACAAACAGTTCATTTTCGAGTATGAAAAATTATTAATTTTGGACTGAAATACAAAGCTAAAGTTACCCTTCTTAACTCATGTGTTCCTGTTACAAACAGTTCATTTTCGAGTATGAAAAATTATTAATTTTGGACTGAAATACAAAGCCAAAGTTACCCTTCTTAACTCATGTGTTCCTGTTACAAACAGTTCATTTTCGAGTATGAAAAATTATTAATTTTGGACTGAAATACGAAGCCAAACTTACCCTTCTTAGCTCATGTGTTAATATTACCAAAAGTTTGTTTTCGAGTGCGACAAATTATCAATTTTGGACTGAAATACAAAGCCAAAGTTACCCTTCTTAACTCATGTGTTCCTGTTACAAACAGTTCATTTTCGAGTATGAAAAATTATTAATTTTGGACTGAAATAAGAAGCCAATCTTACCCTTCTTAACTCATGTGTTCCTGTTACAAACAGTTCATTTTCGAGTATGAAAAATTATTAATTTTGGACTGAAATACAAAGCCAAAGTTACCCTTCTTAACTCATGTGTTCCTGTTACAAACAGTTCATTTTCGAGTATGAAAAATAATTAATTTTGGACTGAAATACAAAGCCAAAGTTACCCTTCTTAACTCATGTGTTCCTGTTACAAACAGTTCATTTTCGAGTATGAAAAATTATTAATTTTAGACTGAAATACAAAGCCAAAGTTACCCTTCTTAACTCATGTGTTCCTGTTACAAACAGTTCATTTTCGAGTGTGAAAAATTATTAATTTTGGACTGAAATACAAAGCCAAAGTTACCCTTCTTAACTCATGTGTTCCTGTTGCAAACAGTTCATATTCGAGTGTGGAAAATTATTAATTTTGGACTGAAATACAAAGCCAAAGTTACCCTTCTTAACTCATGCGTTCCTGTTACAAACAGTTCATTTTCGAGTATGTAAAATTATTAATTTTGGACTGAGATACAAAGCCAAAGTTACCCTTCTTAACGCATGTGTTCCTGTTACAAACAGTTCATTTTCGAGTATGAAAAATTATTAATTTTGGACTGAAATACAAAGCCAAAGTTACCCTTCTTAACGCATGTGTTCCTGTTACAAACAGTTCATTTTCGAGTATGAAAAATTATTAATTTTGGACTGAAATACAAAGCCAAAGTTACCCTTCTTAACTCATGTGTTCCTGTTACAAACAGTTCATTTTCGAGTATGAAAAATTATTAATTTTGGACTGAAATACAAAGCCAAAGTTACCCTTCTTAACTCACGTGTTCCTGTTAAAAACAGTTCATTTTCGAGTATGAAAAATTATTAATTTTGGACTGAAATACAAAGCCAAAGTTACCCTTCTTAACTCATGTGTTCCTGTTACAAACAGTTCATTTTCGAGTATGAAAAATAATTAATTTTGGACTGAAATACAAAGCCAAAGTTACCCTTCTTAACTCATGTGTTCCTGTTACAAACAGTTCATTTTCGAGTATGAAAAATTATTAATTTTAGACTGAAATACAAAGCCAAAGTTACCCTTCTTAACTCATGTGTTCCTGTTACAAACAGTTCATTTTCGAGTGTGAAAAATTATTAATTTTGGACTGAAATACAAAGCCAAAGTTACCCTTCTTAACTCATGCGTTCCTGTTACAAACAGTTCATTTTCGAGTATGTAAAATTATTAATTTTGGACTGAAATACAAAGCCAAAGTTACCCTTCTTAACGCATGTGTTCCTGTTACAAACAGTTCATTTTCGAGTATGAAAAATTATTAATTTTGGACTGAAATGCAAAGCCAAAGTTACCCTTCTTAACTCATGTGTTCCTGTTGCAAACAGTTCATATTCGAGTGTGGAAAATTATTAATTTTGGACTGAAATGCAAAGCCAAACTTACCCTTCTTAACTCATGTGTTCCTATTACCAAAAGTTCGTTTTCGAGTGCGACAAACTATCAATTCTGTACTGAAATACCAAGTCCAACTTACCCTTCTTAACTCATGTGTTCCTATTACCAAAAGTTCGTTTTCGAGTGCGACAAATTATCAATTTTTGACTTAAATACAAAGCCAAACTTACCCTTCTTAACTCATGTGTTCCTGTTACAAACAGTTCATTTTCGAGTATGAAAAATTATTAATTTTGGACTGAAATACAAAGCTAAAGTTACCCTTCTTAACTCATGTGTTCCTGTTACAAACAGTTCATTTTCGAGTATGAAAAATTATTAATTTTGGACTGAAATACAAAGCCAAAGTTACCCTTCTTAACTCATGTGTTCCTGTTACAAACAGTTCATTTTCGAGTATGAAAAATTATTAATTTTGGACTGAAATACGAAGCCAAACTTACCCTTCTTAGCTCATGTGTTAATATTACCAAAAGTTTGTTTTCGAGTGCGACAAATTATCAATTTTGGACTGAAATACAAAGCCAAAGTTACCCTTCTTAACTCATGTGTTCCTGTTACAAACAGTTCATTTTCGAGTATGAAAAATTATTAATTTTAGACTGAAATACAAAGCCAAAGTTACCCTTCTTAACTCATGTGTTCCTGTTACAAACAGTTCATTTTCGAGTGTGAAAAATTATTAATTTTGGACTGAAATACAAAGCCAAAGTTACCCTTCTTAACTCATGTGTTCCTGTTGCAAACAGTTCATATTCGAGTGTGGAAAATTATTAATTTTGGACTGAAATACAAAGCCAAAGTTACCCTTCTTAACTCATGCGTTCCTGTTACAAACAGTTCATTTTCGAGTATGTAAAATTATTAATTTTGGACTGAAATACAAAGCCAAAGTTACCCTTCTTAACTCATGTGTTCCTGTTACAAACAGTTCATTTTCGAGTATGAAAAATTATTAATTTTGGACTGAAATACAAAGCCAAAGTTACCCTTCTTAACTCATGTGTTCCTGTTGCAAACAGTTCATATTCGAGTGTGGAAAATTATTAATTTTGGACTGAAATACAAAGCCAAAGTTACCCTTCTTAACTCATGCGTTCCTGTTACAAACAGTTCATTTTCGAGTGTGAAAAATTATTAATTTTGGACTGAAATACAAAGCCAAAGTTACCCTTCTTAACTCATGTGTTCCTGTTGCAAACAGTTCATATTCGAGTGTGGAAAATTATTAATTTTGGACTGAAATACAAAGCCAAAGTTACCCTTCTTAACTCATGCGTTCCTGTTACAAACAGTTCATTTTCGAGTATGTAAAATTATTAATTTTGGACTGAAATACAAAGCCAAAGTTACCCTTCTTAACTCATGTGTTCCTGTTACAAACAGTTCATTTTCGAGTATGTAAAATTATTAATTTTGGACTGAGATACAAAGCCAAAGTTACCCTTCTTAACTCATGTGTTCCTGTTACAAACAGTTCATTTTCGAGTGTGAAAAATTATTAATTTTGGACTGAAATACAAAGCCAAAGTTACCCTTCTTAACTCATGTGTTCCTGTTGCAAACAGTTCATATTCGAGTGTGGAAAATTATTAATTTTGGACTGAAATACAAAGCCAAAGTTACCCTTCTTAACTCATGCGTTCCTGTTACAAACAGTTCATTTTCGAGTATGTAAAATTATTAATTTTGGACTGAAATACAAAGCCAAAGTTACCCTTCTTAACTCATGTGTTCCTGTTACAAACAGTTCATTTTCGAGTATGAAAAATTATTAATTTTGGACTGAAATACAAAGCCAAAGTTACCCTTCATAACTCATGTGTTCCTGTTACAAACAGTTCATTTTCGATTATGAAAAATAATTAATTTTGGACTGAAATACAAAGCCAAAGTTACCCTTCTTAACTCATGTGTTCCTGTTACAAACAGTTCATTTTCGAGTATGAAAAATTATTAATTTTAGACTGAAATACAAAGCCAAAGTTACCCTTCTTAACTCATGTGTTCCTGTTACAAACAGTTCATTTTCGAGTGTGAAAAATTATTAATTTTGGACTGAAATACAAAGCCAAAGTTACCCTTCTTAACTCATGTGTTCCTGTTGCAAACAGTTCATATTCGAGTGTGGAAAATTATTAATTTTGGACTGAAATACAAAGCCAAAGTTACCCTTCTTAACTCATGCGTTCCTGTTACAAACAGTTCATTTTCGAGTATGTAAAATTATTAATTTTGGACTGAGATACAAAGCCAAGGTTACCCTTCTTAACGCATGTGTTCCTGTTACAAACAGTTCATTTTCGAGTATGAAAAATTATTAATTTTGGACTGAAAAACAAAGCCAAAGTTACCCTTCTTAACTCATGTGTTCCTGTTACAAACAGTTCATTTTCGAGTATGAAAAATTATTAATTTTGGACTGAAATACAAAGCCAAAGTTACCCTTCTTAACTCATGTGTTCCTGTTACAAACAGTTCATTTTCGAGTATGAAAAATTATTAATTTTGGACTGAAATACAAAGCCAAAGTTACCCTTCTTAACTCATGTGTTCCTGTTACAAACAGTTCATTTTCGAGTATGAAAAATTATTAATTTTGGACTGAAATACAAAGCCAAAGTTACCCTTCTTAACTCATGTGTTCCTGTTACAAACAGTTCATTTTCGAGTATGAAAAATAATTAATTTTGGACTGAAATACAAAGCCAAAGTTACCCTTCTTAACTCATGTGTTCCTGTTACAAACAGTTCATTTTCGAGTATGAAAAATTATTAATTTTAGACTGAAATACAAAGCCAAAGTTACCCTTCTTAACTCATGTGTTCCTGTTACAAACAGTTCATTTTCGAGTGTGAAAAATTATTAATTTTGGACTGAAATACAAAGCCAAAGTTACCCTTCTTAACTCATGTGTTCCTGTTGCAAACAGTTCATATTCGAGTGTGGAAAATTATTAATTTTGGACTGAAATACAAAGCCAAAGTTACCCTTCTTAACTCATGCGTTCCTGTTACAAACAGTTCATTTTCGAGTATGTAAAATTATTAATTTTGGACTGAAATACAAAGCCAAAGTTACCCTTCTTAACGCATGTGTTCCTGTTACAAACAGTTCATTTTCGAGTATGAAAAATTATTAATTTTGGACTGAAATGCAAAGCCAAAGTTACCCTTCTTAACTCATGTGTTCCTGTTGCAAACAGTTCATATTCGAGTGTGGAAAATTATTAATTTTGGACTGAAATGCAAAGCCAAACTTACCCTTCTTAACTCATGTGTTCCTGTTACAAACAGTTCATTTTCGAGTATGAAAAATTATTAATTTTAGACTGAAATACAAAGCCAAAGTTACCCTTCTTAACTCATGTGTTCCTGTTACAAACAGTTCATTTTCGAGTGTGAAAAATTATTAATTTTGGACTGAAATACAAAGCCAAAGTTACCCTTCTTAACTCATGCGTTCCTGTTACAAACAGTTCATTTTCGAGTATGTAAAATTATTAATTTTGGACTGAAATACAAAGCCAAAGTTACCCTTCTTAACGCATGTGTTCCTGTTACAAACAGTTCATTTTCGAGTATGAAAAATTATTAATTTTGGACTGAAATGCAAAGCCAAAGTTACCCTTCTTAACTCATGTGTTCCTGTTGCAAACAGTTCATATTCGAGTGTGGAAAATTATTAATTTTGGACTGAAATGCAAAGCCAAACTTACCCTTCTTAACTCATGTGTTCCTATTACCAAAAGTTCGTTTTCGAGTGCGACAAACTATCAATTCTGTACTGAAATACCAAGTCCAACTTACCCTTCTTAACTCATGTGTTCCTATTACCAAAAGTTCGTTTTCGAGTGCGACAAATTATCAATTTTTGACTTAAATACAAAGCCAAACTTACCCTTCTTAACTCATGTGTTCCTGTTACAAACAGTTCATTTTCGAGTATGAAAAATTATTAATTTTGGACTGAAATACAAAGCTAAAGTTACCCTTCTTAACTCATGTGTTCCTGTTACAAACAGTTCATTTTCGAGTATGAAAAATTATTAATTTTGGACTGAAATACAAAGCCAAAGTTACCCTTCTTAACTCATGTGTTCCTGTTACAAACAGTTCATTTTCGAGTATGAAAAATTATTAATTTTGGACTGAAATACGAAGCCAAACTTACCCTTCTTAGCTCGTGTTAATATTACCAAAAGTTTGTTTTCGAGTGCGACAAATTATCAATTTTGGACTGAAATACAAAGCCAAAGTTACCCTTCTTAACTCATGTGTTCCTGTTACAAACAGTTCATTTTCGAGTGTGAAAAATTATTAATTTTGGACTGAAATACAAAGCCAAAGTTACCCTTCTTAACTCATGTGTTCCTGTTGCAAACAGTTCATATTCGAGTGTGGAAAATTATTAATTTTGGACTGAAATACAAAGCCAAAGTTACCCTTCTTAACTCATGCGTTCCTGTTACAAACAGTTCATTTTCGAGTGTGAAAAATTATTAATTTTGGACTGAAATACAAAGCCAAAGTTACCCTTCTTAACTCATGTGTTCCTGTTGCAAACAGTTCATATTCGAGTGTGGAAAATTATTAATTTTGGACTGAAATACAAAGCCAAAGTTACCCTTCTTAACTCATGCGTTCCTGTTACAAACAGTTCATTTTCGAGTATGTAAAATTATTAATTTTGGACTGAAATACAAAGCCAAAGTTACCCTTCTTAACTCATGTGTTCCTGTTACAAACAGTTCATTTTCGAGTGTGAAAAATTATTAATTTTGGACTGAAATACAAAGCCAAAGTTACCCTTCTTAACTCATGTGTTCCTGTTGCAAACAGTTCATATTCGAGTGTGGAAAATTATTAATTTTGGACTGAAATACAAAGCCAAAGTTACCCTTCTTAACTCATGTGTTCCTGTTACAAACAGTTCATTTTCGAGTGTGAAAAATTATTAATTTTGGACTGAAATACAAAGCCAAAGTTACCCTTCTTAACTCATGTGTTCCTGTTGCAAACAGTTCATATTCGAGTGTGGAAAATTATTAATTTTGGACTGAAATACAAAGCCAAAGTTACCCTTCTTAACTCATGCGTTCCTGTTACAAACAGTTCATTTTCGAGTATGTAAAATTATTAATTTTGGACTGAAATACAAAGCCAAAGTTACCCTTCTTAACTCATGTGTTCCTGTTGCAAACAGTTCATATTCGAGTGTGGAAAATTATTAATTTTGGACTGAAATACAAAGCCAAAGTTACCCTTCTTAACTCATGCGTTCCTGTTACAAACAGTTCATTTTCGAGTATGTAAAATTATTAATTTTGGACTGAAATACAAAGCCAAAGTTACCCTTCTTAACTCATGTGTTCCTGTTACAAACAGTTCATTTTCGAGTGTGAAAAATTATTAATTTTGGACTGAAATACAAAGCCAAAGTTACCCTTCTTAACTCATGTGTTCCTGTTGCAAACAGTTCATATTCGAGTGTGGAAAATTATTAATTTTGGACTGAAATACAAAGCCAAAGTTATCCTTCTTAACTCATGTGTTCCTGTTACAAACAGTTCATTTTCGAGTGTGAAAAATTATTAATTTTGGACTGAAATACAAAGCCAAAGTTACCCTTCTTAACTCATGTGTTCCTGTTGCAAACAGTTCATATTCGAGTGTGGAAAATTATTAATTTTGGACTGAAATACAAAGCCAAAGTTACCCTTCTTAACTCATGCGTTCTTGTTACAAACAGTTCATTTTCGAGTATGTAAAATTATTAATTTTGGACTGAAATACAAAGCCAAAGTTACCCTTCTTAACTCATGTGTTCCTGTTACAAACAGTTCATTTTCGAGTGTGAAAAATTATTAATTTTGGACTGAAATACAAAGCCAAAGTTACCCTTCTTAACTCATGTGTTCCTGTTGCAAACAGTTCATATTCGAGTGTGGAAAATTATTAATTTTGGACTGAAATACAAAGCCAAAGTTACCCTTCTTAACTCATGCGTTCCTGTTACAAACAGTTCATTTTCGAGTATGTAAAATTATTAATTTTGGACTGAAATACAAAGCCAAAGTTACCCTTCTTAACGCATGTGTTCCTGTTACAAACAGTTCATTTTCGAGTATGAAAAATTATTAATTTTGGACTGAAATGCAAAGCCAAAGTTACCCTTCTTAACTCATGTGTTCCTGTTGCAAACAGTTCATATTCGAGTGTGGAAAATTATTAATTTTGGACTGAAATGCAAAGCCAAACTTACCCTTCTTAACTCATGTGTTCCTATTACCAAAAGTTCGTTTTCGAGTGCGACAAACTATCAATTCTGTACTGAAATACCAAGTCCAACTTACCCTTCTTAACTCATGTGTTCCTATTACCAAAAGTTCGTTTTCGAGTGCGACAAATTATCAATTTTTGACTTAAATACAAAGCCAAACTTACCCTTCTTAACTCATGTGTTCCTGTTACAAACAGTTAATTTTCGAGTATGAAAAATTATTAATTTTGGACTGAAATACAAAGCTAAAGTTACCCTTCTTAACTCATGTGTTCCTGTTACAAACAGTTCATTTTCGAGTATGAAAAATTATTAATTTTGGACTGAAATACAAAGCCAAAGTTACCCTTCTTAACTCATGTGTTCCTGTTGCAAACAGTTCATATTCGAGTGTGGAAAATTATTAATTTTGGACTGAAATACAAAGCCAAAGTTACCCTTCTTAACTCATGCGTTCCTGTTACAAACAGTTCATTTTCGAGTATGTAAAATTATTAATTTTGGACTGAAATACAAAGCCAAAGTTACCCTTCTTAACTCATGTGTTCCTGTTACAAACAGTTCATTTTCGAGTATGTAAAATTATTAATTTTGGACTGAGATACAAAGCCAAAGTTACCCTTCTTAACTCATGTGTTCCTGTTACAAACAGTTCATTTTCGAGTGTGAAAAATTATTAATTTTGGACTGAAATACAAAGCCAAAGTTACCCTTCTTAACTCATGTGTTCCTGTTGCAAACAGTTCATATTCGAGTGTGGAAAATTATTAATTTTGGACTGAAATACAAAGCCAAAGTTACCCTTCTTAACTCATGTGTTCCTGTTACAAACAGTTCATTTTCGAGTATGAAAAATTATTAATTTTGGACTGAGATACAAAGCCAAAGTTACCCTTCTTAACTCATGTGTTCCTGTTACAAACAGTTCATTTTCGAGTATGTAAAATTATTAATTTTGGACTGAGATACAAAGCCAAAGTTACCCTTCTTAACTCATGTGTTCCTGTTACAAACAGTTCATTTTCGAGTGTGAAAAATTATTAATTTTGGACTGAAATACAAAGCCAAAGTTACCCTTCTTAACTCATGTGTTCCTGTTGCAAACAGTTCATATTCGAGTGTGGAAAATTATTAATTTTGGACTGAAATACAAAGCCAAAGTTACCCTTCTTAACGCATGTGTTCCTGTTACAAACAGTTCATTTTCGAGTATGAAAAATTATTAATTTTGGACTGAAATGCAAAGCCAAAGTTACCCTTCTTAACTCATGTGTTCCTGTTGCAAACAGTTCATATTCGAGTGTGGAAAATTATTAATTTTGGACTGAAATGCAAAGCCAAACTTACCCTTCTTAACTCATGTGTTCCTGTTACAAACAGTTCATTTTCGAGTATGAAAAATTATTAATTTTAGACTGAAATACAAAGCCAAAGTTACCCTTCTTAACTCATGTGTTCCTGTTACAAACAGTTCATTTTCGAGTGTGAAAAATTATTAATTTTGGACTGAAATACAAAGCCAAAGTTACCCTTCTTAACTCATGTGTTCCTGTTGCAAACAGTTCATATTCGAGTGTGGAAAATTATTAATTTTGGACTGAAATACAAAACCAAAGTTACCCTTCTTAACTCATGCGTTCCTGTTACAAACAGTTCATTTTCAAGTATGTAAAATTATTAATTTTGGACTGAAATACAAAGCCAAAGTTACCCTTCTTAACGCATGTGTTCCTGTTACAAACAGTTCATTTTCGAGTATGAAAAATTATTAATTTTGGACTGAAATGCAAAGCCAAAGTTACCCTTCTTAACTCATGTGTTCCTGTTGCAAACAGTTCATATTCGAGTGTGGAAAATTATTAATTTTGGACTGAAATGCAAAGCCAAACTTACCCTTCTTAACTCATGTGTTCCTGTTACAAACAGTTCATTTTCGAGTATGAAAAATTATTAATTTTAGACTGAAATACAAAGCCAAAGTTACCCTTCTTAACTCATGTGTTCCTGTTACAAACAGTTCATTTTCGAGTGTGAAAAATTATTAATTTTGGACTGAAATACAAAGCCAAAGTTACCCTTCTTAACTCATGTGTTCCTGTTGCAAACAGTTCATATTCGAGTGTGGAAAATTATTAATTTTGGACTGAAATACAAAGCCAAAGTTACCCTTCTTAACTCATGCGTTCCTGTTACAAACAGTTCATTTTCGAGTATGTAAAATTATTAATTTTGGACTGAAATACAAAGCCAAAGTTACCCTTCTTAACGCATGTGTTCCTGTTACAAACAGTTCATTTTCGAGTATGAAAAATTATTAATTTTGGACTGAAATGCAAAGCCAAAGTTACCCTTCTTAACTCATGTGTTCCTGTTGCAAACAGTTCATATTCGAGTGTGGAAAATTATTAATTTTGGACTGAAATGCAAAGCCAAACTTACCCTTCTTAACTCATGTGTTCCTATTACCAAAAGTTCGTTTTCGAGTGCGACAAACTATCAATTCTGTACTGAAATACCAAGTCCAACTTACCCTTCTTAACTCATGTGTTCCTATTACCAAAAGTTCGTTTTCGAGTGCGACAAATTATCAATTTTTGACTTAAATACAAAGCCAAACTTACCCTTCTTAACTCATGTGTTCCTGTTACAAACAGTTCATTTTCTAGTATGAAAAATTATTAATTTTGGACTGAAATACAAAGCCAAAGTTACCCTTCTTAACTCATGTGTTCCTGTTGCAAACAGTTCATATTCGAGTGTGGAAAATTATTAATTTTGGACTGAAATACAAAGCCAAAGTTACCCTTCTTAACTCATGCGTTCCTGTTACAAACAGTTCATTTTCGAGTATGTAAAATTATTAATTTTGGACTGAAATACAAAGCCAAAGTTACCCTTCTTAACGCATGTGTTCCTGTTACAAACAGTTCATTTTCGAGTATGAAAAATTATTAATTTTGGACTGAAATGCAAAGCCAAAGTTACCCTTCTTAACTCATGTGTTCCTGTTGCAAACAGTTCATATTCGAGTGTGGAAAATTATTAATTTTGGACTGAAATGCAAAGCCAAACTTACCCTTCTTAACTCATGTGTTCCTGTTACAAACAGTTCATTTTCGAGTATGAAAAATTATTAATTTTAGACTGAAATACAAAGCCAAAGTTACCCTTCTTAACTCATGTGTTCCTGTTACAAACAGTTCATTTTCGAGTGTGAAAAATTATTAATTTTGGACTGAAATACAAAGCCAAAGTTACCCTTCTTAACTCATGTGTTCCTGTTGCAAACAGTTCATATTCGAGTGTGGAAAATTATTAATTTTGGACTGAAATACAAAGCCAAAGTTACCCTTCTTAACTCATGCGTTCCTGTTACAAACAGTTCATTTTCGAGTATGTAAAATTATTAATTTTGGACTGAAATACAAAGCCAAAGTTACCCTTCTTAACGCATGTGTTCCTGTTACAAACAGTTCATTTTCGAGTATGAAAAATTATTAATTTTGGACTGAAATGCAAAGCCAAAGTTACCCTTCTTAACTCATGTGTTCCTGTTGCAAACAGTTCATATTCGAGTGTGGAAAATTATTAATTTTGGACTGAAATACAAAGCCAAAGTTACCCTTCTTAACTCATGCGTTCCTGTTACAAACAGTTCATTTTCGAGTATGTAAAATTATTAATTTTGGACTGAAATACAAAGCCAAAGTTACCCTTCTTAACTCATGTGTTCCTGTTACAAACAGTTCATTTTCGAGTATGTAAAATTATTAATTTTGGACTGAGATACAAAGCCAAAGTTACCCTTCTTAACTCATGTGTTCCTGTTACAAACAGTTCATTTTCGAGTGTGAAAAATTATTAATTTTGGACTGAAATACAAAGCCAAAGTTACCCTTCTTAACTCATGTGTTCCTGTTGCAAACAGTTCATATTCGAGTGTGGAAAATTATTAATTTTGGACTGAAATACAAAGCCAAAGTTACCCTTCTTAACTCATGTGTTCCTGTTACAAACAGTTCATTTTCGAGTATGAAAAATTATTAATTTTGGACTGAGATACAAAGCCAAAGTTACCCTTCTTAACTCATGTGTTCCTGTTACAAACAGTTCATTTTCGAGTATGTAAAATTATTAATTTTGGACTGAGATACAAAGCCAAAGTTACCCTTCTTAACTCATGTGTTCCTGTTACAAACAGTTCATTTTCGAGTGTGAAAAATTATTAATTTTGGACTGAAATACAAAGCCAAAGTTACCCTTCTTAACTCATGTGTTCCTGTTGCAAACAGTTCATATTCGAGTGTGGAAAATTATTAATTTTGGACTGAAATACAAAGCCAAAGTTACCCTTCTTAACGCATGTGTTCCTGTTACAAACAGTTCATTTTCGAGTATGAAAAATTATTAATTTTGGACTGAAATGCAAAGCCAAAGTTACCCTTCTTAACTCATGTGTTCCTGTTGCAAACAGTTCATATTCGAGTGTGGAAAATTATTAATTTTGGACTGAAATGCAAAGCCAAACTTACCCTTCTTAACTCATGTGTTCCTGTTACAAACAGTTCATTTTCGAGTATGAAAAATTATTAATTTTAGACTGAAATACAAAGCCAAAGTTACCCTTCTTAACTCATGTGTTCCTGTTACAAACAGTTCATTTTCGAGTGTGAAAAATTATTAATTTTGGACTGAAATACAAAGCCAAAGTTACCCTTCTTAACTCATGTGTTCCTGTTGCAAACAGTTCATATTCGAGTGTGGAAAATTATTAATTTTGGACTGAAATACAAAACCAAAGTTACCCTTCTTAACTCATGCGTTCCTGTTACAAACAGTTCATTTTCGAGTATGTAAAATTATTAATTTTGGACTGAAATACAAAGCCAAAGTTACCCTTCTTAACGCATGTGTTCCTGTTACAAACAGTTCATTTTCGAGTATGAAAAATTATTAATTTTGGACTGAAATGCAAAGCCAAAGTTACCCTTCTTAACTCATGTGTTCCTGTTGCAAACAGTTCATATTCGAGTGTGGAAAATTATTAATTTTGGACTGAAATGCAAAGCCAAACTTACCCTTCTTAACTCATGTGTTCCTGTTACAAACAGTTCATTTTCGAGTATGAAAAATTATTAATTTTAGACTGAAATACAAAGCCAAAGTTACCCTTCTTAACTCATGTGTTCCTGTTACAAACAGTTCATTTTCGAGTGTGAAAAATTATTAATTTTGGACTGAAATACAAAGCCAAAGTTACCCTTCTTAACTCATGTGTTCCTGTTGCAAACAGTTCATATTCGAGTGTGGAAAATTATTAATTTTGGACTGAAATACAAAGCCAAAGTTACCCTTCTTAACTCATGCGTTCCTGTTACAAACAGTTCATTTTCGAGTATGTAAAATTATTAATTTTGGACTGAAATACAAAGCCAAAGTTACCCTTCTTAACGCATGTGTTCCTGTTACAAACAGTTCATTTTCGAGTATGAAAAATTATTAATTTTGGACTGAAATGCAAAGCCAAAGTTACCCTTCTTAACTCATGTGTTCCTGTTGCAAACAGTTCATATTCGAGTGTGGAAAATTATTAATTTTGGACTGAAATGCAAAGCCAAACTTACCCTTCTTAACTCATGTGTTCCTATTACCAAAAGTTCGTTTTCGAGTGCGACAAACTATCAATTCTGTACTGAAATACCAAGTCCAACTTACCCTTCTTAACTCATGTGTTCCTATTACCAAAAGTTCGTTTTCGAGTGCGACAAATTATCAATTTTTGACTTAAATACAAAGCCAAACTTACCCTTCTTAACTCATGTGTTCCTGTTACAAACAGTTCATTTTCGAGTATGAAAAATTATTAATTTTGGACTGAAATACAAAGCTAAAGTTACCCTTCTTAACTCATGTGTTCCTGTTACAAACAGTTCATTTTCGAGTATGAAAAATTATTAATTTTGGACTGAAATACAAAGCCAAAGTTACCCTTCTTAACTCATGTGTTCCTGTTGCAAACAGTTCATATTCGAGTGTGGAAAATTATTAATTTTGGACTGAAATACAAAGCCAAAGTTACCCTTCTTAACTCATGCGTTCCTGTTACAAACAGTTCATTTTCGAGTATGTAAAATTATTAATTTTGGACTGAAATACAAAGCCAAAGTTACCCTTCTTAACGCATGTGTTCCTGTTACAAACAGTTCATTTTCGAGTATGAAAAATTATTAATTTTGGACTGAAATGCAAAGCCAAAGTTACCCTTCTTAACTCATGTGTTCCTGTTGCAAACAGTTCATATTCGAGTGTGGAAAATTATTAATTTTGGACTGAAATGCAAAGCCAAACTTACCCTTCTTAACTCATGTGTTCCTGTTACAAACAGTTCATTTTCGAGTATGAAAAATTATTAATTTTAGACTGAAATACAAAGCCAAAGTTACCCTTCTTAACTCATGTGTTCCTGTTACAAACAGTTCATTTTCGAGTGTGAAAAATTATTAATTTTGGACTGAAATACAAAGCCAAAGTTACCCTTCTTAACTCATGTGTTCCTGTTGCAAACAGTTCATATTCGAGTGTGGAAAATTATTAATTTTGGACTGAAATACAAAGCCAAAGTTACCCTTCTTAACTCATGCGTTCCTGTTACAAACAGTTCATTTTCGAGTATGTAAAATTATTAATTTTGGACTGAAATACAAAGCCAAAGTTACCCTTCTTAACGCATGTGTTCCTGTTACAAACAGTTCATTTTCGAGTATGAAAAATTATTAATTTTGACTGAAATACAAAGCCAAAGTTACCCTTCTTAACGCATGTGTTCCTGTTACAAACAGTTCATTTTCGAGTATGAAAAATTATTAATTTTGGACTGAAATGCAAAGCCAAAGTTACCCTTCTTAACTCATGTGTTCCTGTTGCAAACAGTTCATATTCGAGTGTGGAAAATTATTAATTTTGGACTGAAATGCAAAGCCAAACTTACCCTTCTTAACTCATGTGTTCCTGTTACAAACAGTTCATTTTCGAGTATGAAAAATTATTAATTTTAGACTGAAATACAAAGCCAAAGTTACCCTTCTTAACTCATGTGTTCCTGTTACAAACAGTTCATTTTCGAGTGTGAAAAATTATTAATTTTGGACTGAAATACAAAGCCAAAGTTACCCTTCTTAACTCATGTGTTCCTGTTGCAAACAGTTCATATTCGAGTGTGGAAAATTATTAATTTTGGACTGAAATACAAAGCCAAAGTTACCCTTCTTAACTCATGCGTTCCTGTTACAAACAGTTCATTTTCGAGTATGTAAAATTATTAATTTTGGACTGAAATACAAAGCCAAAGTTACCCTTCTTAACGCATGTGTTCCTGTTACAAACAGTTCATTTTCGAGTATGAAAAATTATTAATTTTGGACTGAAATGCAAAGCCAAAGTTACCCTTCTTAACTCATGTGTTCCTGTTGCAAACAGTTCATATTCGAGTGTGGAAAATTATTAATTTTGGACTGAAATGCAAAGCCAAACTTACCCTTCTTAACTCATGTGTTCCTATTACCAAAAGTTCGTTTTCGAGTGCGACAAACTATCAATTCTGTACTGAAATACCAAGTCCAACTTACCCTTCTTAACTCATGTGTTCCTATTACCAAAAGTTCGTTTTCGAGTGCGACAAATTATCAATTTTTGACTTAAATACAAAGCCAAACTTACCCTTCTTAACTCATGTGTTCCTGTTACAAACAGTTCATTTTCGAGTATGAAAAATTATTAATTTTGGACTGAAATACAAAGCTAAAGTTACCCTTCTTAACTCATGTGTTCCTGTTACAAACAGTTCATTTTCGAGTATGAAAAATTATTAATTTTGGACTGAAATACAAAGCCAAAGTTACCCTTCTTAACTCATGTGTTCCTGTTGCAAACAGTTCATATTCGAGTGTGGAAAATTATTAATTTTGGACTGAAATACAAAGCCAAAGTTACCCTTCTTAACTCATGCGTTCCTGTTACAAACAGTTCATTTTCGAGTATGTAAAATTATTAATTTTGGACTGAAATACAAAGCCAAAGTTACCCTTCTTAACGCATGTGTTCCTGTTACAAACAGTTCATTTTCGAGTATGAAAAATTATTAATTTTGGACTGAAATGCAAAGCCAAAGTTACCCTTCTTAACTCATGTGTTCCTGTTGCAAACAGTTCATATTCGAGTGTGGAAAATTATTAATTTTGGACTGAAATGCAAAGCCAAACTTACCCTTCTTAACTCATGTGTTCCTGTTACAAACAGTTCATTTTCGAGTATGAAAAATTATTAATTTTAGACTGAAATACAAAGCCAAAGTTACCCTTCTTAACTCATGTGTTCCTGTTACAAACAGTTCATTTTCGAGTGTGAAAAATTATTAATTTTGGACTGAAATACAAAGCCAAAGTTACCCTTCTTAACTCATGTGTTCCTGTTGCAAACAGTTCATATTCGAGTGTGGAAAATTATTAATTTTGGACTGAAATACAAAGCCAAAGTTACCCTTCTTAACTCATGCGTTCCTGTTACAAACAGTTCATTTTCGAGTATGTAAAATTATTAATTTTGGACTGAAATACAAAGCCAAAGTTACCCTTCTTAACGCATGTGTTCCTGTTACAAACAGTTCATTTTCGAGTATGAAAAATTATTAATTTTGGACTGAAATGCAAAGCCAAAGTTACCCTTCTTAACTCATGTGTTCCTGTTGCAAACAGTTCATATTCGAGTGTGGAAAATTATTAATTTTGGACTGAAATGCAAAGCCAAACTTACCCTTCTTAACTCATGTGTTCCTATTACCAAAAGTTCGTTTTCGAGTGCGACAAACTATCAATTCTGTACTGAAATACCAAGTCCAACTTACCCTTCTTAACTCATGTGTTCCTATTACCAAAAGTTCGTTTTCGAGTGCGACAAATTATCAATTTTTGACTTAAATACAAAGCCAAACTTACCCTTCTTAACTCATGTGTTCCTGTTACAAACAGTTCATTTTCGAGTATGAAAAATTATTAATTTTGGACTGAAATACAAAGCTAAAGTTACCCTTCTTAACTCATGTGTTCCTGTTACAAACAGTTCATTTTCGAGTATGAAAAATTATTAATTTTGGACTGAAATACAAAGCCAAAGTTACCCTTCTTAACTCATGTGTTCCTGTTGCAAACAGTTCATATTCGAGTGTGGAAAATTATTAATTTTGGACTGAAATACAAAGCCAAAGTTACCCTTCTTAACTCATGCGTTCCTGTTACAAACAGTTCATTTTCGAGTATGTAAAATTATTAATTTTGGACTGAAATACAAAGCCAAAGTTACCCTTCTTAACGCATGTGTTCCTGTTACAAACAGTTCATTTTCGAGTATGAAAAATTATTAATTTTGGACTGAAATGCAAAGCCAAAGTTACCCTTCTTAACTCATGTGTTCCTGTTGCAAACAGTTCATATTCGAGTGTGGAAAATTATTAATTTTGGACTGAAATGCAAAGCCAAACTTACCCTTCTTAACTCATGTGTTCCTGTTACAAACAGTTCATTTTCGAGTATGAAAAATTATTAATTTTAGACTGAAATACAAAGCCAAAGTTACCCTTCTTAACTCATGTGTTCCTGTTACAAACAGTTCATTTTCGAGTGTGAAAAATTATTAATTTTGGACTGAAATACAAAGCCAAAGTTACCCTTCTTAACTCATGTGTTCCTGTTGCAAACAGTTCATATTCGAGTGTGGAAAATTATTAATTTTGGACTGAAATACAAAGCCAAAGTTACCCTTCTTAACTCATGCGTTCCTGTTACAAACAGTTCATTTTCGAGTATGTAAAATTATTAATTTTGGACTGAAATACAAAGCCAAAGTTACCCTTCTTAACGCATGTGTTCCTGTTACAAACAGTTCATTTTCGAGTATGAAAAATTATTAATTTTGACTGAAATACAAAGCCAAAGTTACCCTTCTTAACGCATGTGTTCCTGTTACAAACAGTTCATTTTCGAGTATGAAAAATTATTAATTTTGGACTGAAATGCAAAGCCAAAGTTACCCTTCTTAACTCATGTGTTCCTGTTGCAAACAGTTCATATTCGAGTGTGGAAAATTATTAATTTTGGACTGAAATGCAAAGCCAAACTTACCCTTCTTAACTCATGTGTTCCTGTTACAAACAGTTCATTTTCGAGTATGAAAAATTATTAATTTTAGACTGAAATACAAAGCCAAAGTTACCCTTCTTAACTCATGTGTTCCTGTTACAAACAGTTCATTTTCGAGTGTGAAAAATTATTAATTTTGGACTGAAATACAAAGCCAAAGTTACCCTTCTTAACTCATGTGTTCCTGTTGCAAACAGTTCATATTCGAGTGTGGAAAATTATTAATTTTGGACTGAAATACAAAGCCAAAGTTACCCTTCTTAACTCATGCGTTCCTGTTACAAACAGTTCATTTTCGAGTATGTAAAATTATTAATTTTGGACTGAAATACAAAGCCAAAGTTACCCTTCTTAACGCATGTGTTCCTGTTACAAACAGTTCATTTTCGAGTATGAAAAATTATTAATTTTGGACTGAAATGCAAAGCCAAAGTTACCCTTCTTAACTCATGTGTTCCTGTTGCAAACAGTTCATATTCGAGTGTGGAAAATTATTAATTTTGGACTGAAATGCAAAGCCAAACTTACCCTTCTTAACTCATGTGTTCCTATTACCAAAAGTTCGTTTTCGAGTGCGACAAACTATCAATTCTGTACTGAAATACCAAGTCCAACTTACCCTTCTTAACTCATGTGTTCCTGTCAAATGGCGCCACCGTTGTTTCTAATTGCATCTTGGCTAAACGAAGTGATAAGGCCTTAATATGTAATATTTAATTTAGCTGGCCTTGCTATGAATACCATAAAATTTATTAATTTTATATTGACGTATTACGTTTTTGAATTAATCTATTAAAACATACTATTAGGAACTTGACACTACAAAATATGCATTGTTTGTACAATTTTTACAAGTTATTTATATTCATTAAACTCTAAAATCGAAGTCAATGATGATGTAGTTGGGCTAAACAATTCGTTGAATCACAGCCAACTCACTGAGGCAAAAACGCTCAAAGATACTCATCATCTAAAAGATGAGTTACTGCAATACGATCTTGAAGTTCTCCTATTTGTATAGGTTGTTCACTGTAAAAATTCACAGTTCGTTTTTCTGTTACTTGTGGAAAACCGTTATCTGAAAATTGGCCACTTATGTCCTTAACGTAGAGCCATACAAACAAAGCAATCGCATCCGATTCAACTTCCACGATGAAATTCGTCTGGTCAACTTCTTTTATGCTAGAAATCTAAAACATAGATAAGTATTTTGTATAATTAATCATATTTAAAAGTACCTTGACCGTTGCTTTTTGTAAATGTGCCGATCTTAATTTAGGCGGAAAGAGGAAGTTATCGGGTGCAACCATTTGGTTATTGCCATCATGAAGAGTAAAATATACAAAACAGTTTTGCGAGACGTCTTCACCGCACGAGCTGTTATTTGCAGACAATAATAGTTTATTTAGTTGGTACGATCCTAACTTGCGGGAAAGGCTCGGCAACTATAAAACACAATTATCCCAAATGTTCGCATAACACTTAACTTATTTAACTTACAACATCAGTTTGGATCGTTTGCTGAAACACTGGTACGAAGGAATCCCATCTATAAACAATCACGTTAACCGTTGCATTAAAAATAGGTTTCAGTAAATCAGATACGATGTAAATATCGAGGTTGTTATTTTCCGTTGTATCCGTGGTTATTATAACCGGTGCAAAAAAGTTTTTAGCGAAATAATGCAACATCTTCCAGTTATTTTTAAAATCTAAGGAAATAAAAGTGATTAAGAAAAGGGTTTAATTACTTTCGCTAATTTCGTACCTATACCGGACCACGAAGGTGCAACCCATACATCATTCAGTTGCCAATATAAAGCACCCATCGTTAAACCTTTACCTGCTTTATCTAAATTACTACGCCACTGTCGGTAATATTCTGTTTCAGTCTTTATGGCCATCGCTTGAACCACCTTAAAATTCTTCTAATTAATTTAGTTCCTAAGGCGGCAGTCCCACTGAGCCACCATTAACCACCCACAGCCATTAACTAAAATTTAAACATATGCAATCACATGCTGTTAGTCTCACTGAACCACCGACATCCACCCACCGTCATCAAATGGTGGTCACCGATTTGAAATTTTCAACTTGTTTGAATTTTGGTGGTTGTTGACAGTGCGCGTGCGCCAGGGCGTGTTGCGTCAGCTGATTTACGACAGCGAAAGGCGGGAAATTTAAATATAAGTTAAACTTGTGCAGGTTATTCCATTCGTAGGTATTCTGACCTAAAATATACGTAATCGAAAATGCAGATTCCCACTTGACATGCGAATGACATAAACATAACCTACACAAAGACACGTGACAATATAATTACAACCTTCAACACCAGAGTTACTATAAAAAATCACTAACAGGAAAGCGGGAAATTTAAATTTTTGGTGATCAGCGGTAGTGCAGTGAGACTGCAGCATGTAATTTCAGTTGGTGGCGGGTGATGGTGTCTCAGTGGGACTGCCGCCTAATTGTTTGTTGCATTTTTTACCTGACTGTAGAAAATGAAAGCTTTATAAAAGTTCTTACTGTTGTCACTCGGTAACTTTAATTGGTAACCGGCCAATATTTGCATTTGTAAGTAACCCAACATGTGATGCTGTCGGCTTGTCAGAAATGGGCTGTCGATTTCTAAGTCCTCCGTATTGTTAGTAGCCGTTAGTAACGTTTCTATACTTGGCAACGACTGATAACCATATTCGGATGCAAACCTATTTATGGGGTACGTATTTTTTTTCCAACTGTCGAATACGTAGTTGTAATAATGAACTAAAATTAATATTAAGAGCATTTACTTTTAGGTTTTAAGCTTGTTTATGTAGATATACAGTGTAAACTTAAATGGGAAGCAAATGCATCATCAAAGTATACGCAAAAGAGTTTGAAGCTCGGTAAAGTTTCAAAACTCGGTGATGTTTGGCAACTGCTCGACTTTCAATCAAATTTAAAAAAATGTGTGAGTGCACACTCTTGCATGTTGCTGGGTATGAAATAGGAAACAAAAGAAGAAATGCTAGAATCCAGAAAAGAAATCAGGCAAGACATTAAAGAAATAAATAAAGACAAAAAAACATGCAAGCTGAAATAAAACAAAATAAAGAAGAAATAAAACAACTAAAAAAAGGATAAAAAGAGAATGGAGAAATAGAAAAAGGAAATCAGGATCAAAGTAACTGAAAAGAAAATGAAGAAAATAGAACTCGAAATAACTTAGTAGTTACCGGTATTGACATGCAAACAAAAGATAAAGACATTCTAATACCCGGTTTACATTCAGCCCACTTCCGTGGCAATGAGCAGGGAAGTGAGCATAAAAGTGGGCAGCGTGAGTATGTAAACACGTCACCCGCGCTGACCATGCACCTGCCATTGCCGCTGCCCAGCGCTCCCTTCGTTGGCGGTATTTTGTGCGGAAGTCAAAGGACCGACAGCGCGAGCGCGAGTGAGTGTTTACATTCTGCTCTCTCGCTCAGTTGAAAATATTTAAAAACACTTGTTATAATTATTTATTATTCTTTAAAGACTTGTTCATTTCAAACAATTCAAATTTTAGAAACATAAAAAAAATACTTTTGATATAAACGAAACTTGTTGATTATTCAAAGGTTATCGTTAATCACCTCTAAAATTTTTAATTTTTACGAATCTACACGCAAGAATGCAATTTAAACTTGTGAAGTTATAAACTTTGTAATTTAATGAATCTTGGGTCAGCATTTTTCTTATAATAACAAGCAGAACGAACGTCCGTAATATTCTAAAACCATTACTATTGCGATAGTGTAAACGAAACTACGCATTAAAGAAATCGCAACAGATAATTTTATTTGTTAACATTGATTTAGCAAGAAATCGTATAAATAGGCAGTTTAGTAAATTATGTTATTTTATGTATGCCTTTTATTCGAACTAACTTGCCAAACGTGAATTTGCTGTTATTTCAGGGTATCTTCCCGTGCAAGTTTCTGTTCTTTTTGGGATATTCTGCTCTTATTCTACGACCTCCATTGCCCAAAGTCGAATGCGAAGTATGAAGCGGCAATGTAAACACTCACTGCCTTCGACGCTGCCACAGAAGTAAATACAGCAGCGCGAGGAGAAGTGGCAATGGGTGCGTTCAGACGGGACTAGCACTAGCCTAGCGGAGATTTGTTTACACTAGCGGTCGTCATTTTTCTAAGCAGTTCAGCCGTTTGGCCGTTCAGCCGATTGCTACCGCTAGCTTGTAGCGCTAGTCCCGTCTGCACGCGCCCAATTGGCTGAATGTAAATGAGGTATAATAAAAGAGCAACATGATAGTCCAAGAGTTTAACTTAAAAGTTGCGGTCCAGAAAGCCTGTAAAATCAGAGACAGAAGATACATACCTACTAGAGATGGGCGATCTATCTGATAAATCAAAGTTTTAAAGGAAAAAATATCTTTATTGAAAGCAATTTTACATAATGGAGCTAAACATTAAAGAAGAAGAAATAGATTTTATAAAGGAAATAAATAAAAGAAACAATAAAGGGCCAACAATGATTGGATTAACCACCTAGAGATCTAAACTAAAGATACTTACAAATAGGACAAAACTTAAACATACAAAAATATACATAGAAGATTATCCAGAGGAAGTGCTAGAACAGAGAAAACTATTGAAACCAAAGCTTATAGCAGCAAAGAAAGCAGGAAAACAAGCCTATAAATACGATAAACTGATAATAAATAGAAGAAAGAATAATAATTACAATCCAAACTATGTATGACCAAACCAACAATGAAGTAAGTGACACAGAAGAAGGATACACATCAAATGAGGAAATAAACTTGCCAGAAGGAGAGCCAAATATGAAGGAAGGAAAGGAAAATAATGAAAGAAATAGATCTGAAAACTCTAAAGAAGAAAGAAACCAACAAAAACCTATAAAAAATCAGCAACACATACAAATAGGTACAGTAAAAATGGTACAAACTCTTATTGTGACAATTTAAAAAAAAACAGATAATGAAAGAAAAGAGAAAGAATACAGGCCCAACATAAACAAACAAACAAAAATCAATAGCAACTAAACAGCCGGAATGATCAAAAGACGTAGACCCAAGTAAACAAAAAGGAAAATGATAAGGAAGAAAAAAACGTGATATTGGACCACCATGTGTGATACATCGTTGTAAAGAGGAAAAAAAACGTAATCTCAAAATGTTAAAATCCAAAATGGCGTCCATAAGAAAAAATGAAGTTGCCAGGTGTTTCTCCGTCATTCCATTCTCTCCATAAAAAGTGTCTGAATAATGTCTTGGTTAGAAATGTCTAGTACGATTAGTTTATCGTAAAAAAATTAAAAATGAAAATCAGGTATTTTTAAAACTATTGAAGATATTTCAAATTTCTTTTCAGATTATTATTCAGCACGAAAATGCGCAACTTTGTCCTAATTTAATCAACTTCGTATCTCTTAAGATAAGCGAGATCCCTATAGTGGCACTCGAAAAATGGACAGGCTGTATGTAAAGATAGCAAAGAAAAATTATTAGAAGAAAACTCACAAGCACTGGAAAGATGGAAAAAGTATTATGAGGCACAACTAAATACCGAAGATGAGGAAGAAAATGAAGGAAGTACAGATGTAGCAGAATTAAATGAACAAACAAACATAAATGTATTACCACCACGACTTGAAGAAGTAGAAGACATTATAAAAAACCTCAAAAATAAAAAAACTGCAGGATCAGATGACATAAATCCAGAAATGTATAAATATGGAGGACAAACACTTACAAATAGAATATTCAAACTTATAAGTAATCTGGGAAAAAGAAATATTACCACAAGAATGGCAGCTTGGTGTAAAGCAGGGGTGGGCAACCCACGGCCCGCGGGCCACAAGCGGCCCTCGAGCAAGATTTGTCCGGCCCGCCATTGAATTTTTCCGTTGCATATTAGCACGGCCCGCCAAACTAGCTTCATAAGAATACTACCAAATGTATATTTTTCAAGATTACTCGCACCACGAGAAATCGAGCGGCAGCATCGTGAAGGTAGAATCCTAAAATGTCGAATATTTCCCGCACGACTATTCACCCATGTAAAATCTTTTCAAAGCAAATTTCGGTTGTGGGAAAATCAGATTCGTACAGGAAATACATATCATTTTCCTACCCTAGCTGCCCACAAAAATTTCGATAAGAATGCCCTAGCGCAGGAACTATCTTCATTAAATACAGAATTTACGTCCAGATTTGAGGATTTCCGTTCACGTGAACTTCACTTCCAAATATTCATGACGTCTTTCGACGTGGACGTGGAGCAAGTGGAAATGTCGCTTCAAACGGAATTAATTGAACTCCAGGCAGATGATGTTCTGAAAAGTCAGTTCCGTGAGGTACCTCTGCAAGACTTTTACGTGAGATATGTTTCCAAAGATAAATATCCAAATTTAATGAATTTTATATGTAAAATGATGTCTCTCTTCGGCAGTACTTATTGCTGTGAGCAATTTTTTTCAAAAATGAATTTCACAAAATCAAAAAACAGATCCAAGGATTATCGATACTAATTTGGAAAACTCCTTACGCGTAGCAGCAACATCACTTTCACCAAATATTGAACTTCTTGCAAAAGAAAGGCAATCCCAAGTTTCTCATTAGTTAGAGTTGCAGCACTATATGACTATAAGAAGTTATTTGTTTATTGAAGTTTATTAATTTTAATTTTATGCTTTTATTATTTTATTGTAATACCAACGCTAGGTATACCTACATATCTATACCTTCTTTTTTTTTAAATAAATACTATTATTATCAATTGTTTTTGTTTTGGCCCGTGGTCCATACTAAATTTTTCTATTCGGCCCCCTACAAAAAAAGGTTGCCCACCCCTGGTGTAAAGAAATGAAAGTGCTACAAAAATTAATAAACTTGATACAAATAGCAATAGAAAACACTCCCGCAATAGTAAACATTGATAATAATTATACCACAAAATAGAAACAGGTGTAAAACAAGGAGATGTTCTTTCTGCACAACTTTTCAATATTAGGTACCCTAAATGCAGCAATTAGAAAGCTAGAATAAATAGGACCAATTACAATAAGGGAAATTGAAGCAATAGCATATGCAGATGATGCAGCAGTCATCAGCACAAATAGAAAAAAGTTAGAAAAAACAGTTAATAAACTCCTAAGACACGCACGAAAACTAGGACCAAAAATCAATGTCGATAAAACTAAATGCATGATTTGTTTAAAGAAATAATCAAAAGTAAAGAATATAAAAATGGGAGAACATACGTTCGAAAATGTAAAGAAGTTTAAATATCTAGGCTCGTAGGTACATCACTAGCAAAAACGAAACCAAGGAAGAAATAACCTACGCATCTGAAACTTGGACACTCACCAAAGACACTGAAGATCTATTATTGAGATTCGAACGAAAATATTAAGAAAAAGACCAGTCATGAAGAAAACGGTACAAGAAGCTTAATGAATCATGAAACTGAAAAATTAATGGAAAATGAAAATTTAGTGAGATATATAAAATCAAACAGATTGATGGATAGGTCATGTATACAGGAAAGAAGACCAGAATATCATAAGAAGAGTAATGAGATGGAAACCAAGAACATCAAGAACAAGAGGAAGACTAGATGGATAGAAAATGTAGAGAATGGAGATAGAAAATTGGAAAGAAAAATGAAACAGAAGAGCATGAAAAAGTATTGTGGAGCAAGCGAAGACTCATCAAGAGAGAGAGGTGGATCTGAACCCAAGGCCCCTCAATTATAAAGCAGGCACTCGCCTGTTGCACCACCAAGAAACCACCTTCACTTCAAACATATTCAAGTTTGTTTTGCCTCCTCTTATAAGTCACTATGTATACAAAATTTACTCACCATCTCCATAAAAATGACTTTGTGGATTTTTTGCAATATAATCTTCTTTTTCTGATTCGATTCCGTTAGTTGGACTGGAGGTAAGGAATGGTCTTGTGTTATCATTTAACAAAACTTGCTTTTCTATCGTATCGACGTACAGCTTTATGAAATCATCTTTATACAGTGAGAAATTCCTTAGAGTTCCATACCTTAAAGTTATGAAATTAAAGATAGTATTTCAGTATAGATTTAAGTTGAAGCTTAGCATAAGTTGGCTTCGAGTTTCATACTTTAAAATGATATGATTAAGCGCAGTATTTCAGGCCTGATTCAAGTTAAACCCCAATGTAATTAGGCTTGAATTCGGGATTAAGCCAAAGTGAGAGTTAAAGCTGACTTGAAACTAGGCTTTAGTTCCACAGGTTAAAATTATGTTAAGTTAAAACTAGGCTTAAATCACAACCTGGGATTTGCTACACTTAATCTCTAGGTTAAACCGCTTTAAGCTAAGCTTTAACTTTAACACTAATTATAAAACACAAACTCTTTCTTTACCAATTTTGTCGTAAAGCTGCTTCATTTTCATTATTTCCGCTCCACAAAATAATACTCGGGTGATGTTGCAGCCTTCTGACTTGATGCTTTACTTCGTCTATCACAGTTCTAATAAGAAAAATAATTAGTTTTACTCGTTTGTTTATTTACTGATTAATCTAAACTTGTGGATGTCGAGTAATTTAAAGGGTAGAAAATGAATCGATATTTTAAACCACAATCGCTTTTGACGTACAACATCTTAATTTGGCCTGTTAGCATACTAGCTTCAGGTGTGCTTAGCTTGGAAATAATGGTCGTCATTGGACGAAACATTAATCGTATGAATTAATAGGCGTCAATCATCAACAACTGTAGCTAAGTTTCATACTATAATAGATAAGCAGTGCCATGCAGAGCACATTGGCTGAATAGTATTTCTTTGGATGAAGAT
Source organism: Melanotus villosus (assembly GCA_963082815.1). NCBI lineage: Eukaryota > Metazoa > Arthropoda > Insecta > Coleoptera > Elateridae > Melanotus > Melanotus villosus. Next base: position 11,156,788 of record OY720419.1, on the reverse strand, counting down.
GTTTTACATCAAAACCATGTCGAGTAATTCTTTGTCCAAGGCCACTTGTAAATTGCTCAATACTCACCGTAAAAACTCATCATTTGTAGGATACATCGAACAAGCGAACATGAAATCCTGCCAAATAAGTATACCAAATTCATCGGCAAGTTCATAAAATGTATCACTTTCGTAAACACCACCACCCCAAACTCGTAGCATGTTCATGTGCACGTCTTTTGCAGATTCTAACAGAAATCTAACTTGACTTTTGTTATAACCAAGTTCAGGTAAAATATTAATCGGAATACTATTGGAACCTTTAGCGAAAATCGGAACGTCATTTACCTTAAAGTAAAATGTTCTACCACTCTCTGTAATTGTATAAATAATAGTTTGCATTTGTTTATTTGGTAACTAATACCTATAAGATTTTGTACTAATTCAACTGTTCGAAAACCTATTTTCATTACTTTGTAATTTGATTCTGATCGATCCGAACTAGTAAATGATACTTTCATGGTGTAGAGCTTGGGAGAACCATAGCCATTTGGCCACCACAAGTCAACGTAAACCTAAAATTAGATAATAAAAAAATTTTGTAACTATTTATATTCCAATAAAACCATTTGTTATTATTTCACAAATTACTATATGTTATAAAATTATTGAATCGAGTAGCAGATAGCCACGGGGCTCGGTCTTTCATGGCAATATATTTGCTGGAATTTATAGAAGGTCTTATGCTTCTCCATGCTTCAGAGGGCATGTTAAGCGAGCGGTTTTGGTTATCATACTAACACCTTTGATAACCATTAACCTTGCAACACTACGAGTCAATCTTCTTTGCCTCCTTCAACTTGAAGTAAAATACCCCAAGGACTTCTTCCCAGTAAACAATAGCGATACATTATCCACAACACTATTTAACATCATAATTGACAACTTATCGTAATGGAACAGTGGCTACCAAAGAAGCATACAACGAGGAGGTGGCTATTATATCAAGAAGCAGAGAAAATTGGAAAAAACCCTGGAAATAATTGAAAAAGAAGCAGAAATACGAATAGTAAAACAAAATATAAGAAGTGTCAGCGAATACAAACAGCCAAACGGAATCTACTACGACCAGGCAATCAAAAAAGGCTTACAACATACAAATCTTTACATGGAATGTACGATCCTTGTATAAAGCTGAGGCACTTAGAAACCTCATCGAAACTCTGAACAGATATAACGTTGACCTGACGGCTTTGCAAGAAGTCAGATCGATAAGACAAGGCATTATTGAAAAACGAGATTTTACATTGTTCTACAGTTATAATGAGAAACAACATAAAATTGGTGTTGGGTTTACAGTAGGAAAGACTGAAATCACTAGTCATCGATTTCGAGGCAGTAAACCAAAGGATCTGCCGAATAAGATTCAAAGGAAGCTTCTTTAATTACAATGTCATTAATGACGATTGAATCAGAATGGACCCAATTCTCTGCGTCATTGTTTGATATTGCGAAGGATACTTTGGGCATCAAGAAGAGAAATTACCAAGACTGAAGTTAATAATGATGAATTAATGGATGCACATACAAAGCATAGGATAGCCCTGAAAAAATGGGAAGGGAACAAGTGCACTGTCCCAGGCTCAAAACTGAAGTGGATGCTGCCTACAAGAATCCTTTAAAGCAGCGGTTCTCAAACTTTTTTTTTCGCGTACCACTCATGTGTACAACTACTAAGTCACGTACCTACAACTAACACTCACTCTGAAACTTTAGATAGAGTGGGTGTTAGTTGTAGGTACGTGACTGAGTCTAAACCCTACTAAACTGCGGCTCGCGTACCACCGTAAGAAGCTCTGCGTACTACAGTTTGAGAACCGCCGCTTTAAAGGATAAATGGTGGCAGGAGAGAGCTCGTGAATTACAAACATATGTCGATACACATCAGATGGCGCTGTTTTATGAGAAGAGAAGAACAGTACCTATGATGTCTATAGATGATGATTAATACACAAGGTGCAGATTCTGCAACGATGGCTTGAGCACTTCAACACCCTTCTAAACACAGAAAGTACAGCTGTTATGGACTTCATCAACAAGTTACCTAAGAACGAAGCTGTTACATCCCTAGATGAGATACCAACGAGCCAAGAAGTAATGGATGCTATTTCTGGCCTAAAGAATGGGAAAGCACCTGGTGCCAACGGTATACCTCCAGAAGTTTTTAAAGAAGGAGAAGATGAGCTGCATAACAAACTTTAAGACTTCATCAGCAGGATGTGAACAGCTGAGACTGTACCAGAAGAATTTAAGGCATCTACCATTTGCACAGTATATAAAGAGAAAGGCAACACCTCTGATTGCAACTCATATAGACGTATATCACTTCTTGAAATTGCCAGCAAAATCTTGGCAAAAGTCTTATTAAATAGATTGAAGTCTATAGCAGAAAAGCTTCATCCTAAATTCCAGTGTGGTTTTCGTGCCAATAGAGGCATTTGTGACGCAATATTTTCTATACGACAGCTTCAAGAAAAACGTTTAAAGCAATAGGTACAGTTGGGCCGTTCTAAGTTGGCGAACTCCGGCGCATACCGAATATTTATCAGTATGAAAGCAATGCAGTGGCGTAAGCGATTTATGAGTCTTATTTTATGTCAACAGCGCGCAGCAGCGTTTGTAAACATTTGTACCCCATCGCACTTAGAACGGCCCAACTGTACCAGCCTTTATATAACGTGCTTTGTCAACCTGGAAAAAGCTTTCGACAAAATCCCGAGAAACGTCTTATGATTGCACACTAAAATTTCTTCATATGGTTCAACTGTTACATGAAGGAATGCAGTGCAGGGCACAGGTGGATGATGTTTTAAGTGAGGAGTTTGATGTTACTGTTGGCGTTAAGCAGGGTTGTGTTTTGGCACCGACTTTATTTTTGTGTGGTCATGAAGGAAGCATTACAGGGAATGTTTGATGCAATTCACATAAAGTACTAGAAATCTTGTACACAGACGATGTGTGTTTGGTGACTAACTCTGTGGAGGCCTTACAGGAAAGTGTCATGAGATTAAATTATGCTTGTCTAAAATTCGGGTTGAAGATCAGCTGTCAGAAGACATAAGTTATGCATCAAACAGTGTGCCACATGTCATTCGAGGCTGACCATAATTATGTCTATCCAAATTGACGAGACTCCACTTCGTGAAGTTAACTTCAGGTATTTGGGACACACAATCACGTCAGACACCAAAATTGACGCTCACAGAAATACACGAATAGGCCAGGCGGCAGCAGCTTTTGGGAGACTATACCAAAAACTATTCAAATCACATGACGTTTCAATTCCTACTAAAATTAAAGTATATAAAGCTGCTACTATACCAATGTTACTGCATGGCTCAGAAACGTGGTGCCTATATAGATATCACATAAAAAAGCTAGACCAATTTCATTTGAGATGCTTACATTGAATTATGAACATAAAGTGGTCTGATTATATAAGGAATACGAACGTGCTTAGGCGAAGTGAAACACCTGGAATTCAATCATTATTAGTGCGTAATCAACTTGGATGGTGTGGCCATGTAATGAGGCTGAATAACCCAAAGCAAATTCGGTATTCCGAGTTCCTTTATGGTAAGAGAAAGAGTGGAGGGCAAATATTGAGATATAGGGACACAATCAAGAGACATGCGAGAAATATTGGATTATCTTGTAATGCTATGAACAACTTGGCTCCAAACTGCACTCTGTGGAAAAGTGAAGTTCGCGCGAAAGTAGAGGAACAGCGTCTATGGGACTTCAATGCAAGGAGAGAGTACCAGAAACAAAATATAATGAAAATGGTGAACTATTTTGTGACCTATGTGACAAAACATTCGCCAACAAACTAGGCTTTGCCAGTCACCAACGTGCGCATGAAAGATTGTTGGAGAGAATGGTGCAACAATGATCGCTGTAGTCGTATCGACAAGGATCTACACACACACACACACATTAATGCCCATGCACCTACGGAGGAAAAAGCAAATGAAGAGAAGGAAGTTTTCTATGACGAATTAGAAAAGGTGTACAAACAATGTCTGAAACGTGATGTAAAGATATGAACGCTAAAGTAGAACAAGAGATAGTTTACCGCCCAACCATAGGAAAATATGTAACAAGTAATGACAATGGCACTCGCCTTATAAACTGTGCGGCATCCCTCGGAATGGTGGTAGCGAGCACCTCTTTCCAGCATAAACGAATTCACCAGGCGACATGGACTTCCCCCTATGGAAACACTACAAACGCAATAGACCACCTCCTACTAGAGACAAGGCACGCATCAGACGTACTGGACCTTCAATCATATAGAGGGGCTATATTGACTTCGATCACTACCTTGTTGAAACTAAATTACGCAGCCGCATCTCAAATGTCAAGAAGGAGAGAGGTGAGAAATACTTCCAATATAATGTAGAGGAACTGAAGAACCTAGCAATACACAAATACTATAAAAAAAGAAATCGAAACAAAACTCCAAGAAGACGAGACAGCTGTTGCACAAGATACAATCGAGGAACTATGGAGTAAATGTTGCAACATCATCCAATTATCTGCAAAAAAAGTGGTAAAAGAAAAACCAACAAAGAAAAGAGGAAAGTGGTTCAATAACCATGGTAGAGAAGCTACTAGACAGAAAAACGCTGCATATTTTAGACTTCCAGAGCAGTACTGAACCAGAACTGCTTTAGAAGATTACCAAGAAATTAGATAACAAGTGAAGAGAAGGTAAATGATAAAGGAAGAGTTTCAAAGCACGCACAATGATGTGTAGAGATGAACAAGGCCAAATCATTACTGACAAACAAAACAACCTGAACAGATGGGTAGACCATTTTGAAGAAATGCTAAACAGAGGCACTGAAGAACAAAACAGATGAGAACAAGAAGAACCTGCAGAAGCACAAGAGGTGATTGCAGATGAGATACATCCTGCATTAAAAGAAATAAAAGCTGCCATTGATAAACTCCACAACAATAAAGCACCAGGGTCAGACACCCTTCCAGCAGAACTACTCCAATGCGGAGAGGAACTACTAATCGCATATATACGTAAACTCATACTAAAGATATGGTCACGTAAGGAGCTCCCTACAGAATGGAGACATATAGTTCCTAAGCTTATTATGGAACCACTCGTTTTCAACAAAATCTTTGCCTTTCTTAACTAAACTAGAAGAAAGTGATAAACTACCATTAGTATAATGCGAAAGAACAGAATAGAAGACATTCCGGTGGAACTATTGGTTTTTCCTGATCGCAGGGTTTCGTTGAAAACGAGTGGTTCCGTAGTAAGCTTAGAATTTAAGAACTATAACCATTATCTGTCCATTATACAAAAAAGGAGATATTCTTTGCTGTGCTAACTACCCTTTTAAACATAGGATATAAAATCCTTTCAAATATGTTGTATGCAAGGATATTGCCTCATGCAGAAAGAATCGTGCTAGAATACCAGTGTGGTTTTTGTCCTGGAAAATCGACAACAGACTAAATTTTCACAATCAGGCAGATCCTAGAAAAATGTCTCGAATACAATCAAGAGACACATTATCACTGATCGAACTTACTCAACTGACCATGAACAAAGTAATATGCAAAGTCCGAGTATAAAATGACCTATCGAGGGACCTCCACATGCCAAATTGGTCTAAGCCAAGGCGATGCCCTTTCATTATACTGTTTAACACCACATTAAAAAAGATTACAATTACCTAGGCACAGTCATAGAAGAACGGGGGAAATATTTTTAATACATTAAGAAATACATTTTTAGGAAAAAGAGAAATATCAAAAAGGATAAAAACAGAAGCATATAAAAAAGTTGTAAGACCAACTATAGTTTACAACAGTGAATCATGGACAATGACAGAAAGAAATAAAAGTCAAATTAGAGATTTTTGAGAAAAATTGAAGGAATTACTAAGGGAGATAGAGTGAGAAACAAAACAGTTATCAATCAACTAAAAATAAAACCAATTATGAAAATAATAGAAGAGAAACAGATGGGCTGGCTAGGACACTTCCACAGAATGGGAGAAGAGAGAATGACAAGACAAGTATATGAAGTAAAAATGCAAGGAAAGAATAAAATGGGAGGAACAACTACGACAGACCACGGGGAGACGAGGAATGCAGTGCCGACATGTAGAAATATTGGCTCAAGACAGAAAGGCATCGAAAGAAAAAACAAAAGAAACATCAGATATATAAATGGTATGTATATAAATCAAATAACACTTAATGATTTTGTAATACAGAATTAGAATTATGTTCTATGTAAGTCCGACGCCTAACGGTCGAAGGACAAAAGATTAAATAAATAAATAGAAAAGGTAATTAGGGACTCCAGCCTCAAAACCACCGGGTTGATCTTTAACAAATCAGTCCAGGTACTCGCTTATGCAGATGACCTAGACATAATAGATAGAACACGAGCAACTGCAACCGATGCATTTATATCACTGAAACGGAGCTGCTTTAAAGATGGGGCTATCCACAAATTAAAAAAAGACTAAACATATGCTTAGCCCCAATAAACAACAGCAACCCGGAAACCATATTAATATGGATGGGATCGCTCATAACTAGCACTAATAAGGTTAATACTGAAGTAAAATGGAGAGTGCTTATGGGACAACTATCTTCTAGTCTCCCAAGAAAAATAAAGTGCATTATCTATAAGACCCTAATCAAACCAGTGCTTACATATGGGTCAGAAACGTGAGTGCTCTGTAGACAGGATCAGGAGTTATAAAACTGCTTTGAATGTAAGGTTTTAAGGAAGATCTTTGGACCTTTATGAGAAAATGGAACATGATGGTGCATGCGCTATAATTTGAAGTTATACCAAACCTTTGAAGAACCAAACATCGTACAGTTCATCAAAATATCCAGATTACAGTGGGCTGGATACGTTCAAAGGGCAGAAGAAACGTCCACCCTCAGAATATTTTTTGAACGAAAAGGTTTCCTAGGTAAGCGAACATGCTACCTGGGCGATATGGAGAAGGATCTAAACTCCTTATAAGACCAAAGAAAACAGGCGCAGAGGAATATAGAAAACTAATGAAATTCAAACTGCTGGAAGTGATGAGAGCAGAAGGTAAGTAATTAATGCTAATATAATAGTAATAATAATAATAACAAGGTAAATATGAAACCCAAAACAAGCACAGCAGTTTTTCTCATTCATTTTAATTTTTAGGCAAAGAAATCAGTACTCATACATCTAGTGCATCTCCATTCACATAACATTCGTAGCCAACAAAGCACACTGACATCGTAAGTAATCCTTCTTCTCATTCCTTACCTTTGGCACGGTTAAATGATGTGTAGTGAAAAATTCCCCGTTTTCATTTTTCTTGACATTCACTTTGTTGATGATTGTTATATTCTCCACATCGGTTAAAAGTTTAATTATTAGCGTTCCTTCAATCGAATCAGTTTTACGAGCTCCTAAATAAACGTTAACTTGAACGTTCCAATAATTCAAACTTTTGTTACTCGATATATCGACGGTAACATCCCTCACAAGGGTGGAGTTATATGCTTCTAGGTATACCTTTTTCCTGGAAAAAATTGATTTAATTTTGGTATCCGATTTTAGTAATAAAACTCATTGACCGTTGTAAGGGTAAAGGGTATCGGCACTTACACTCCATGAGGGAGTTTGGTCGACAACAAGGAGGGTGAAGACCTCCTAAGTCACTCTATGCACTATGAGGTAAACACTACCCAACTATTTTCAGTGACTGAGTAGGCCACCCTCTGAGCATTCGACTCGGGATTGACTATCGCAGCCTTTGTAAAATAATTAAATTTAAAAGTAAGTTAACAAATTACATACAAATATATATAAATTCTAAGTATTTATACGGTGAAAAATTAATTTTACTTTGTGAATCGTACCGATAGCGACACAGCATATCCGTTCTATACGAAATCAAAATCAAGGTTCCGATTGAGGAGCTATGTCATTGCACTTCATTAAATATTTGAAATTATTAGTTAAATACAAAAATTATATAACAATTACCATATTCCAACGGAAGGAAATGCCGGACCCCAATCCCACGAAAACGAAGCCTGCATTTTACGAATATGATTTACATGACATTCTCCGTTGTATTTCTTAGGAACGCATAAAGGGGGAACCTTATAATCCCTGGCTTGTTTTTCGTATAATTCCTTTGCGGTGTTTACAGGTGATCTGAATAGCACTGAAATGTTATTGCTACCAACCTACAAACAAATGTGCACACAACCGTTAATTGTTTAGTCGGACTTATGAATAGCAGATTCGATTGAGCTATTGGCCGGCTACAAACTAAACGACCAGTATAAAAAAAATACTTACCAGCAGATAAGGTTTAACATCGAATATATATCGTACAAACATATTCTCCGTGCTACCAATTTCAACATTATTAATTAATATCGTTGTAAACGTATCGACACCATCGAAAACTAAATTAATATCGCTGTATTCAAGAAATTCCTCCCCAACTGAAATGGTACAAAACTTATTTTATTTGTAAATAAAACTTTTAATTTACTTGCCGTTAAAAGATCTGGAGTAATTCCAATCGGTTTTAGAAACCCAACGAGTATCCAAATCATTGAACCCATAAAATACATCTTTAATAACATTATTTTGCATTAAATCGCTGTAGATTCCCCCAGGCACAGCTGCACCAAGGTCATAACCTAAATAGTTAATCAACGAGCAATTACCTTATTAACTTAACGTTTCCTTAAAAGTCCTACCGTATATTTCATTTTTTACATTCCATTCGCCACCTAAATCTTGAAATGTTGCACTATTCGTAGGATTAAATATTTGGAAGAAAATGTAAGCCAAAACGTTCCATTTTAACTTGCAGATATTCATGTTGAATCACCTCTGAAGCTAAATACAACTAAATTAATTCTAATTAGGCTTTTAATTTTAGTACTAAAGTTTCAGTAACCTTTGTCTTGGGTTCAACTTTTTAGAAAGTTTCATTTAGGAACAAATAGGTACTTCAACAGTAAAATAAACAAAATCCTTCACTGAATCACTGTAGTATGTCTTATCTCTGTTCAACAGCATCATACATATTAATCATTTTGTGATTATCTTTGGTTAGTGATCATAAGTAATAAACAAATTAATGAGTTACAAATTTTTCCTCTGTATCAGCATTTTTAATTTAATTATTTTACTAAAAATTGCTTTGAATGATTAGGTACATCATAATTTTTTGTTAAAGCAATATTTAAATTTGTAGATACCTAATAAATATTTAATTATTTGTAAGAAATATTTTTTTATAATGCAGGAAAATTGGAATTTTTGTTTATTATTGTATCAACTTTTTTATGCTATGTTGTAAACAACAAAGAAATTTAGGTACAGCAAGGTGTAGAAGTAATGACTACTGCGCCTTGCAAATATGCAGCCCATCTATCACCAGTCCGGCTACAATATGTTTGAAACTGCTGAGTGAAAGCCGGACTGGTGATAGATGGGCTGCATATTTGCAAGGCGCAGTAGTCATTACTTCTACACCTTGCTGTAATTACTATCTGATAACAATTCTCAAAGAAAATGTTAAATTGTTAATACATAAATCGAGCCTCCGTATTAGAAGACAGGCTCAACGTTTTGGCTTTGCTCAGCATTGAAAGTGATATTTGAAGATATTATAAGTAGCTTCATTAGTATGAAGTGTAGGCGCAAACCAATTAGCCACTAAGCTAATTTCCAAGTTAAGTTATATGTAGTGACTACAATTTCTTAGCAATGCATTTTATTTCAAATTATTTAACACTTTCATTTTAAGTCTGATTGTTTGGGAAAGTACCTACTGTATTTGAATTAAATATTAGTAAAATTTGTTTGTTTGTTACATTCTTTTTTTTATCTTGCATTTGCCTAACATGTTTACTTAAAATTACAATATGTTATTTTTAAAATTAAAATACTGTTTTTTGCATATTCAGGAACATAGACATGAATCTCAACTTTGTGTTCTTTTTTTAATATAGTTGTTCATAGCAATGTTAATAAATCGTGTTGAATACCTTAATGATTTTCAATTCTTTTCATTTTTATCTCATCAATTCATCAACTTCTGAATACTGTAGGTATAGTAAAATTTTCTACAATTTAATAATAAACTTTTTAGGTTTTTAGTTAGAAAATTGCTCTGAAATGCGATTTTTTCAGGTTAAGTTTCAAAAATGATGTGACGATGTATTTGACTGTTGACTAGCATATCTGTGCGTTTCAGTAACTAATAAATTCATCAAAAAGTCATCGAAGAATAACTGAAAATATGCTAAGACATCCAATTCATCTGGCAGTAAATATGTTCAGCCAAGGTTTCCCGTAATGTTATTCGCACTTTTTCCTTTAATTGGAGCTCCTTCTCATCCTTCAATTCCTCGACTCCGTGTATTATTATGTTTCTTTTTCTTATCTCTCTTTCTATGTTTTCCGTTAATAACATTTTTCTGTTCAATTTGTATTTAATTTTAGTTTTTAGAATAATTTAATCTGCTCTAATTTTTATCAGTTAGGCGTGGTTTTAGATTTAGTAGTTCTAATGGCTTATGTTGTATGACTTTAGCAAAGACATGATTTATATTTTTCATGGCAAACTTTGAGGTGAAATTATTTCGATCACACGTTATGTTCACATAAATTACAGGCAAACAGTTTTTATCCAGTATGAATTTTCATATGCAATTTCAGCTTGCTTTTAGTTATACTCCTGTATTCACATAAAATACAAGCAAATGATTTTTCTCCGTGAATACGCAAATGTTTATTCAGATAACTTTTAGATGCACTCCTATAGTCACATAAATTACAAGAAAACGGTTTTTCTTCTGTATGAATATACATATGTTTTTTCAGATTGCTTTCACTTGCACTCTTGTACTCACATAAATTACACGAAAATGGTTTTTCTCCTGTATGATTACTCATATGCCATTTCAGGTTGCTTTTAGTTAAACTCCTATATTCACATAAATTGCAGGCAAACGGTTTTTCTCCTGTATGAGTACACAAATGTAATTTCAGACAGTTTTTGGTTGCACTCCTGTATTCACATAAATTACAAGCAAATGTTTTTTTTTCCATATGAATAGGCATATGTTTATTCAGACTACTTCTAGATACACCCCTATATTCACATAAATTACAAGCAAACAGTTTTTCTTCTGCATGAATATACATATGTCTTCTGAGATTGTTTTTACTTGCACTCTTATACTCACATAAATTACAGGCAAATGGTTTTTCTACTGTATGATTACTCATAATATGCAATTTCAGCTTGTTTTTGGTTACAGTCCTATATTCACATAAATTGCAGGCAATCGGTTTTTCTCCTGTATGAGTACATAAATGCAATTTTAGCTGGTGTTGAGTTACACTCCTGTATTCACATAAATTACAGGCAAACGGTTTTTCTCCCGTATGAGTACACAAATGCCGTATGAAATACTTCTCATAAGTAGTCATATAGTTACATACATTACAAATAAATGTCTTTTTTGAATGAATATTTTTATGAGATTGAAGATTGGATCTACGAGTCGTTCTAAATTCACAAACGTCACATGCAAACCTTTTTTCTTTATTTTTATTCTGGTCATTCTCGTCAACTGTATCAATTGTTTCAACTTTTATTTTGACTGTTTCATGTACACTATTCTCTACAGTCACAGTTTCCACCCTCGTATTCTGTTGTTTGGTATTGTAAAGGATGCCGTCACCGAATTCACTTTTCATATCGTCCAAGTAGGGTTCAAGTTTGATTTCTTCTTTGATAATATTCAAATCGAAATCATATTCGAGGTTAGCCTTTGAATTTACTTCAGACATTTTGCTGTAATAATACAAATCACAAAGAGTACCTATTACAAATGACATTTAGTAAATAGTGACTAACCTGCAATTATTTAAAAATGGATATACACATGTAATCTGTGTGGTTGTAATGTTTGCACATCAAAATTATAATATAATTAAGTCGATTATTTATTTTTGTGACAATTGCCCACTCTGATGATGTGCAAAACATTTTACAACCACATTTGCACACCTACATATAACATTTATAAAAATATGAGCTACCAAAACACTTGTGGAGGTGGTTATTATATCGACACCGTAGACAGTTATACAAGATAATTACATCAAGATATTATCCATTCAGTTAACTCCCGTGACGTTTACGCTGTCAAATGAAAATTTTGGAGTGTACTTTATGTACAGAAGACAGAACCTATTAACTTTTTTAGTGAATGTACTTAACGTCAAACTGAAAGTAAGGTTATGATAAATCATTTGTCATTTTCGTAAAATTAAGTAGAACAAGGTAAAAATGGGTTTATTAATAATACAGACAGATCAATAAAAAAACCAATTAGGGTAGGCTGTGAAATTGAATTATTTTGAATTGGTACTTTAGCCACATCCACAGAATGAAATATCTGACATGAATTTAAGGTTATAAACTTTGTTTACAATAAAAATGTCAAATTACAAACGTTATAAAATGTCAATCTGTGGATGTGGCTAAAGTACCAATTCAAAATAATTCAATTTCACCGCCTACCCTAATTGGTTTTTTTATTGATCTGTCTGTACAAGTATGCAGTGAAAGGAGATGTAGGATTGGAAATATGCAGCCTTTTCAAAAATTGTATATTCATTTAAGTGAGGGCTGATTTCTTGCCTTTCTAAGCAGTATTTGCATACAGCTTCTTTCTCTCTCTTTGATAATAAACTTCGTTGGTGCTTCCGTTCATCCATTTCTCTAAAGATTATGAATTATAAAACGTAACTTGAATAATAAATACTGTAAGTGTCAAAGTGAAAACAAAAAAACAAAAGCATTAAATTTAAATTTAAAGGTGCGCCAATCTCAAATCTAAAAATTGTCAATAGCCTATAACCGGCATCCCTAATAGTCCGGGAAGCCACCGCAAAAAAACCTCACGTCATCTAACACAAGGATAAAATGTATAGAAAAATGAAGTTTGTACCTTCATTTAACTAAATTTCAAGGGTTGCCATGTTTCATATGGCCGCAACTCTAGGCAACCTCACTTTGAAGGTGTAAGAAGAGTAGATATCTGGTCCATGAGAAATGGGACACAGAACACAGACCAACAGTATTAGATTCGTGAGGCCAAAACATTACGATTTACCTAAAATTACCTTAGTCCAAAAGTTAATATTTTAAGAGATACAGGGTGTCAAAGTCGAAATTTTAATTTTAATTATTATTATTATTTATATGTAAAGTTATATGTATAAGTTCCATAGTCAAACCAGGTCTGTATACTGTTGACGATACCTGTATACCTTCAAGATGAGTTAGCCTAGTGTTGTCAGTGCCGCATTAAATCATATGAAGGCCCCTATGCCATCGAAATCTCAGGCCCCCTCGCAAATTTTCCCCCAATAAAGAGCATACATTCGATTTTAATTTAAAAAAATTCTTTATAAGACTGTTAAACTGTTTATCAATTTTTGACGTTTCATTATAGACCGGCGGCCTATAAAGACACCCACGGGCTATAAATAGACGTTTATGTCAAACAAATTCAGACATAATTGACACATTATAATGCGATCGTGCATAAAATCGTTAATATTATATTCAACGCCTTCCATTTTTGCGATTACTTTAAATTGCCTAAAACGCGCGCTTCGCTCAATGATAGCGGTAGCAATCGAGCGTACTCGCAACCCATGGTCACTGGTCACTATTAGTGACCGTGCTCGCAACCACGCTACATAAAATGGCGAATGCTCACAGTAGCGCAATACAAAAGTGCATCCGGCGCATGTGCTATGTAGCAGCTCAGTGAGCGGCTCCGTGGCTGGATGCGCCCAAAATGATGTTACCATGACACCGTGAATAATGATTATTCACTGCTGGCAATGTATAATGGATAGCATTATGTTTGACCAAATACATGAATAATTGACAGATTATTGACTAGTCGTGGACAAAAACTTTTATGTGTTGCTATATTCTTTATTGGTCTCGAATTATCCAGAGCTTTCATCAATTAAGGGTCCACTTTTATTTTCTATGAGAAATTCATAATCAACTAGATGTGTGACTCTTTTAATCATCTTGTATAATAATTGTTTTCGGTGCCGATATAATAACCACTTCCACAAGTGTTTTTAGTTTTAGTACGTAGTTCACGTTTATTGTGTGCGCCTGTGCGCAGATTACCTACATTAAATAATTATAATAGGTTAGTCGCTAGTTACTAAAAAAAATGCCATTTGTAATACTCTTTATGATTTGTATTATTACAGCAAAATGTCTGAAGTAAATTCAAAGGCTAACCTCGAATATGATTTCGATTCGGATATTATTAAAGAAGAAATCAAACTTGAACCCTACTTGGACGATGTGAAAAGTGAATTCGGTGACCGTATCCTTTACAATACCGAACAACAACATAACTTCAATGAAACTAACACCAATATTAGCCAAAATTTTGGAGGGAATACGAGGGAGGAAACTGTAAATGTAGAGAGTAGTGCATATGAAACGGACAAAGTAAAAGTTGAAACAACTGATACAGTTGACGAGGATGACCAGAATAAAAATAAAGGAAAAAGATTTACATGTGACATTTGTGAATTTAGCACAACTCATAAATGCAGTCTTCAAACTCATAAAAATATGCATTCAAAAAAAACATTTATTTGTAATGTATGTAACTATATGACTACGTATAAAAGATATTTTAAATGGCATTTGTGTACTCATACGGGAGAAAAGCCGTTTGCCTGTAATTTATGTGAATATAGGAGTGTAACTAAAAGCAAGCTGAAATTACATATGAGTAATCATACAGGAGAAAAACCGTTTGCCTGTAATTTATGTGACTATAAGAGTTCAACTAACAGCAATCTGAAAAAACATATGTATATTCCATAGTGAAGAAAAACCGTTTGCTTGTAATTTATGTGAATACAGGAGTGCAACCAACAACGGCCTGAAATTGCATATGAGTAATCATACAGGAGAAAAACCGTTTGTCTGTAATTTATGTGACTATAAGAGTTCAAGTAACAGCAATCTGAAAAAACATATGTATATTCATAGAGAAGAAAAACCGTTTGCTTGTAATTTATGTGAATACAGGAGTGCAACCAAAAACAGCCTGAAATTGCATATGAGTAATCATACAGAAGAAAAGCCATTTGCCTGCAATTTATGTGAATACAGGAGTGTAATTAGCAGCAAGCTGAAATTACACATGAGTAATCATACAGGAGAAAAACCATTTGCCTGTAATTTATGTGAGTATAAGAGTGCAAGTAAAAGCAATCTGAAAAAACATATGTATATTCATAGAGAAGAAAAACCATTTGCCTGCAATTTATGTGAATACAGGAGTGTAACTAGCAGCAAGCTGAAATTACACATGAGTAATCATACAGGAGAAAAACCATTTGCCTGTAATTTCTGTGAGTATAAGAGTGCAAGTAAAAGCAATCTGAAAAAACATATGTATATTCATAGAGAAGAAAAACCGTTTGCTTGTAATTTATGCGAATACAGGAGTGCAACCAAAAACGGCCTGAAATTGCATATGAGTAATCATACAGGAGAAAAACCATTTTCCTGTAATTTATGTGAGCATAAGAGTGCAAGTAAAAGCAATCTGAAACAACATACGTATATTCATACAGAAGAAAAACCGTTTGCTTGTAATTTATGTGAATACAGGAGTGTAACTAAAAGCAAGGTGCAATTCCATATGAAAATTCATACTGGACAAAAATCGTTTGCCTGTAATTTATGTGAACATAGAAGTGTAACTAAAGACGATCTAAAATTGCATATGAGTACTCATAACGATACAAATTTATAAGAGTAGTTGGGGTTAAAAGTGACTTAAAAAAAAGACATTTATAATTAAGACCATGTTTTTTTGTTTTATTCTACACCACAGCAAATATAAGTTACGGCCGTTGCTAAGTTTTTGATGACATCCTGTAAGGAATGTTTCAACCGCTCTTTACTACGATAAATATGGGTAGTAAATAAAGAATTTACAGGCATGTGGTCTAGTTTTTTTTAATTATTTGTTTAAATAATAGGAAGGAAGTCTTTAGAAAATACTTGATTTATTTAAATTTTTTAAAATTTCTTTGTAGTTATAAAAATTACAATTAAAATGTGATTTTGCAGGGTGTAATTACTTCGAAGATGCAACTGATAAGCAATAGATTCACACATTTCTTAGTCGCAACATCAGAAATCTAAAATTATGTTTAATCTTTCAAGAAGTGTTTCTGCTACAACGATGAGCTGGTGCACTTTCGTCAAAGAAATTACAGAAATACTAGTAAATAGGTTTATTGTCTTTAATAATATTGTATTTATTTTGTTAATAAAAATATTATTGTCATATTATTTAAGCATTGGTTGTTGTTGTAAGCATTAATAAAATAAATACAAATTATTGTTATATTGTTTAAGCATTGGTTGTTGCATCTATTACTATAGACCAGGTGCGGCTCGTATCTAATATTTTTGGGTGTTCTGCATTAAAAAGAAGTAATAATAATTATTAGTACCTACTTAAACGGAGAATAATTAAATGGTATTTCAATTTAGTTTAGCCTTTTATTGTTACTGACACAAAGAACGTTTTTAACACGTGCACACGCACAACTTAACCTAACGCTTTAGTACTTACATAACTAGCTACTCGCTAGAGGGCAGCAGGTGCTGGAGGATTGAAGCAACAACACTCTCCCTTAATCCTTCGGCTCCATGCATAATAAACTTAAACAAAATTTATGTTTCGGCCCAGTTAGACCTTTTGTCATTACGTCGGCCACCATTTGATTAGTAAGCAAATACATAAGCCTTATTTGTTTGCTGTTGACCGCTTCTCTAATAAAATTATGTTTAATGTCGATACGTTTCGTCCTTTTGTGAAACACAGAATTATGCGCCAATTTCTGCGCACCTTGATTATTTATCGTTATATAAGGGAATCGTGGATGTTTTTCCCAGTAACTCTTGCAACAACCTTGGGATATATATTGCTTCCTTGGCAGCTTCGCTCAGTCCCATGTATTCTGCCTTTGTGCTCGATACAGCTACATACTGTTCGCTGTTTCTTGGATTCCCAGGCAATTGCAGCTCCAGCCAACTTGAATACGTAGCCAGTATATGACTTATGATCCAGTTCACAATTGGCCCAATCAGCATCCACATACCCTTGAATGTTATCTCCAGTTTTTCTGAACCCTAAGCTTTGGTTCATAGTTCCTTTTAGGTAACTAAGTACTCTTTTCGCAGCCTGCCAATGTTCTTTTGTATAACATGAATTGAATTGATTAAGTACACTTGTGACATGAATTATATCTGGTCTGCTACAAACGGCTAAGTACATAAGTGACCCTACTAGACGCTGATATGGTAAATCCAGTTGATCACCATTACAAATAGATTTAGCTAGTTTATGACTTGTTATCTATCAGTGTACTAACTGGTTTACAATCGACCATACCAAATTTAGCTAACACTGCATTAAGATACAATTTCTGATTGATATAAATCTCTCCCTTTTTCCTATTCCTATTGATTTCCATTCCTAGGCAATATTTAGCTTCCCCCAAGTCTCTACACTTAAATCTAGTCATAAGTTCTCTCTTAAGGTTATTATTTTCACATTTATCACTTGAAAATTTTAAAAGATCATCAACATACACTGCAATAAGCACAATACCAATATTATTATTTTTTTATATAAACACAATGTTCGTTTTCGCATCTTTTATAACCTATTTCACTCGGAACTGTGTGAAGTTTCTTATTCCAGGACCTGGAAGCTTGCTTAAGGCCATAT
Source organism: Melanotus villosus (assembly GCA_963082815.1). Lineage (NCBI taxonomy): Eukaryota > Metazoa > Arthropoda > Insecta > Coleoptera > Elateridae > Melanotus > Melanotus villosus. Next base: position 11,138,860 of record OY720419.1, on the reverse strand, counting down.
AGTGCCTTCTTTAGTAGACACACTTTATTTAATTGCTTCTCACTCGCCAGGCCTTCAGGTTGTTCCATGAAAACTTCTTCTTCTAGTTCACCATTTAAGAAAGCTGTTGTCACGTCCAGGTGTTCTATATCTACATAGATCCAGTTCTGCAGCTAATGCCAACAATAGCCTGATCGTGAAGTGTCTCACCACAGGTGAAAAAGTTTCATCGTAGTCTATTCCTGGCTGCTGTGTGAAACCTTTAGCAACCAGTCTAGCCTTATATCGATTTATCGTTCCATCTGCTCCTCTCTTAATTTTAAAAACCCATTTGTTTTTTACGACCGTTTTGCCTTTAGGTCTATCTACTAATATCCAGGCTTCATTCTTTTGTAAAGCTCTAATTTCTTCTTCCATGGCAGTTTTCCACAATTCCTGGTCATTTCTGAAAAATGGCTTCTGTAACTTTTTCCGGGTTTAATTCTCCCCATTTATGTCCATAATCGCTTGGTAGGTAATATAATCGAAATAATCTTTCACCCTTCTTTCCCTCGTGGGATATCTGGATTGTTCAGCCATTGGTTGGTTCTCCACTTGATCTGAGGATGTTAACTGATGTCGGATACCATTTGCGGTCAAGAAATTTTGCAATTCACCGTCAACATATTCACGACCATTATCAGATCCTAACATTTTGATTTTCATGTCAATTTCATTTTCTACGAGCATTTTAAATTCTATAAAAACTTGCTTTTTACCTCATCCTTACTTTTTAGAAAGTATGCAAAGGTTTTTCTTATTTTATCATCAATAAATGTCAGCACATAATGAACCCCATTTCACGATGCTTCGCTCATCGGCCCACATAGGTCGGAATGCGGAAGTTCCAGCTTCTCCGTTGCTCTTCTTGCTCCGGTTTTACTAAACGGATTCCTTGTTTGTTTCCCTCCGATGCAAGGAACACAAGGCTTTCTGAAGGCAACTGCATAATTCATACCCGTTGCCATTCCTTTTCATAACAAGGTCATGCATCTATCGTTGAGGTGTCCCAGTCTTCTGTGCCCTAGCTCTTGCGAATCCACAGCACCAATTGCAGCATTGGTTCTATTCTGTACCACGTCCAGCTTGTAAATTTCTTCGTGACTGCTTGCTGTAGCCGCTACATCACTTTGAATTTTAAAACTTTCCTTTCGGAACATTCTGCAGCCCATCTTTGAGAAAACAACAATTAATCCTCTGTTAACCATAGTACTTACAGATAACAAGTTTGTGTTTAAATTTGGTACATGCATACCTCCCGATATAGTTCGTGGTTCAGTTCCCGGTTTCAAGTTCACCAACACATCACCAGTTCCGGTACTGTACAACTTCCCATCATTCGCCACTGTGATTTCCTTGTTGCTCGTTTCCGTCAAGTTCTGCAACCAGTCGCTCCTCATGGTCATATGCGTTGTAGCTACTGAATCTACACACCACTCATAATCACCAACTGTTGCTGAAAGTGCGGTAAGCAGTGACCAGTCATTTTTCTTGCTTGTTTCTGATGTTACGACATTGAGTTTTCTTGTGTCCAATTTCATTAGAATTAAAGCATTTCCAATTTCTCTGTTTACTATGTGATGCTCCACTTCCTTTCTGTTTACACTTGTATTTGGTTGCGAATGCTGCATCCCTTGACTGTTTTCCTTTGTCACTGTCTCACCTGATATCATCCTGAAGTAATTTGTTCTTCACTAAATCACTTGTTATCGCAGCACCATATCCTTCTAAGGCCATTACCGTAGGGTCGTAGTGACTCGGTAGCCCTGCCAGCATAATTACTCCAATGAACTCATCTTCAATTGGACTGCTGATATCTGCTAATTTCTGTGATAGCGACATAATTTCTGTAATGTAGTCTTCCATGTTCTCAAAGTTCGCAAGCTCTATTCTCAACAGATTCTTTAGCAACCCAAGCCGCCTAGTAAGACCTCTGTCTTCATATGCTTTGCTGAGATTATTCCAAGCCTCTTATGCGGTTTTTGCGGAAACTACATGCACGTGGCACTGCGTTTTTACATTGAGGCAAATTGTAGCGATCGCTCTCTGGTCTTTTTTTTGTGAACTGGTGCAAGGGCTTCGCCTTCGACTTGCGCTTCCCTTTCTTCTTTCTACACAGTCCCAAAGATCCATGCCAATCAGGGTCATTTTTAAAATAAATTTCCAAGTGCTATAATTGCTCATACCATCCCATTTCGGCTCAATACTCGGAATTCCTCCTGAATGCCCACTTGTTGCGTTCGCCATCGCCATTTTTTGAAATTCCTCATTGGTTAATTTCGTGTGAACACTTTTTCAGCGTAAAACTGCACCATTTACTGCACTAACACTAATTATTATTAATCCCTAATTTTACGTTCTGGGCCCATAACCTATTAGTACTTAAACGGGGGATAATTAAATGGTACTTTAGTGTAGTTTAGCTTTTTATTTTTACTGACACAAATAACGTTTTTAACACGTGCACACGCACAACTTAACCTACAGCAAGGAGTATAAAAATAGAATAGGAGCAGCTACTCCCTATACCGCTCTCGTTCCGCCAGTGTTCAGATAAAGCACGCACAAGAGCGGGATGGAGGCTAGAGATAGACGCTACAGGAGGTCCGGCGAATACAACAAATGTATCCAAGTTTACAGGCAATAAAATAAAATAACAGTTACGTTTTTTGTTATTTATTTTTATGAATTTAAAGTAACATTAAGAAATAATCTGTCAATATTTATATTGATTTCATAATAGTTGAGAAGCCAATAGTAATCAAGATTAAAACAGTTATAATATCGCTATAGGTATACCTACACATTGAGAAAGAAAAAGACGAGCTCTTAATTTGCCTGTAGTTTCGACAATTTATTTTTGTCTTTAAAGTTTGATTTCATTTTTAATTCTTCCGCTTTAAAGTACTGTCTCATGCGCATTGAAATAAAAAGATGCAGAACAGTAGATACCATTTTAATCTTATGTACCTCGCAGATAAATTTAAATTGAATCTTATCAATACACTCATGTATTGTATTGCCGTATAGATACTTGGACTTTGACTTTACATGTCCTAGAAAAATTTCCTCCGCTCTTTTAAAAATATGAAACATTTCAATTGCGGGATGAGATAAAAATCCTTTCGCTTTAAAGTTAACGAGACCAGCAACAGAAACATTTTGAAAAGTTACGTTACCAGATAAGCCATTTAAACAGTTTGAACAGTAGTCTTGGAAATTTTTCGAATCTAAAGACCTCCTATGGAATAAAGTTCAGCATCGCTAACATCATTACTGTAACTGCAAATTAGTTGATCAAGCAGTCTTTCATGATCTTCTTCTTCGGATAATACAGATGAGACCTCTTGCATTTTTTATTCAATTTTCTGAACATGATTTGTTGTTCTATCTTGTTCAAGAATAAGTTTAAAATTTTCAAAGTCAAGAAGACCAGAATCAACTTCTTCAACGGTACAATTTCCACAACGAGGAGGCTTGATTAATTTATAAACAGTGAGCAACTTGTATAACTGCATGAACGAAGAACATGAAGGATGGTCGTTACAACCCCCTGCTTGCCTAATCACTCAAAAGAAATGCTAAAACGAAACTTCATACTAAAACATTTTTTATAGTGCATGCCCCTATAGGGTCTTGATTAATTTTTCTTGTTAGTACATATTTGAAACGTTGCTAGATATTAGATATTTGGTAATATCTAAAGAAGATAATAAGGTGACCCTAAGACTTTCCCCAGTCGATTCTGATAAAAATTCATCTTTTTGAATTTGTCCATCCTTTAAATATTGTTCCCAACTATTTAACCATTCCAGACCCTTTGTTATCTGTTATAATCTATAACTTAACTTAGAAAATAAATATTGATTTCTTCTCATTTTATGTAATTAGGTAACCTTCACTTCTGCAAAACCTAACTTTATTCCCTTACTCGAATTTAGAGAATCAAAAAGATCGTTCATTTTTTTGTGAATAAAATTGTCATATCTTCGTCGTCCAATTCTTTAAAGTTCCTTTGTTTATAATACAACATGAGACCATCTGTCACAGAGTTACTGAAAAGCTATAAAATTTTAATTAAAATAATATAAGAAAGACGATCTTAAATAAAATTTTCAATTGAACTGAATCATATAAGAAGCATGCGAGCCGGTGGCCGGAGGTGACAGGCTCCCCTCCAGCGTCTTTGTCTCAAAATCTCTGTCGCACAATACGTGCTTTACATCAACACGCCACATGAACCGAGTGGCTGCTCCTATTCTATTTTTATGCTCCTTGCCTAACAGTTATTATATCCCCTTAGTACTTACATATCTAGCTACTCGCTAGAGGGCAGCAGGTGCTGGAGGATTAAAGCAGTTTAAAATTCAATTACAACAATAATAATACACAGGGAAAACAGAATAAAACATTTTTCAAATTACAATGACAGCCAATCCTTAAATATACATATATCCTTATGGGAGTGTCTTTTATAAGCTTTTAACTACTGCTAACGCTTTTATTATTCAATTGCAGTTGGACGATTTTGCTCCTTTACTATTAATTGATTTTGATAATAATTAAGTGGCAGGGAACTGATTTTCCTTTAATTTAATTATAGCATCCATTTTAGGAATATTTGTAAGCATAATCGTACAAAACAAAAGTAAATTCACGAATTAGTCAGTTAAAATACTACAACATCCAGTTTAAAACATTTTAATAAATTAAGCTGCACCAAATGCAGCTCCTGTCTAGCTTTACCGTTGCCTGTAATTTTGACTTTGGACCACATCGTAATGCAGCGATGTCTATCGAACAAACAGATTTTCGACCACAACAAAATAAGACGGCTGTTTCGTGAACATTGCATAGCGGCTTCATATGAAATATTCATTTGGTTGACTGGCTGAAGAATTTCAGTAGGTTTAACATTAAAAAAGCACGAGAATAGGCTGTGAATTATTTTATTTAAGTAAAACCCTTCGACTTACAGGATATTTTTGTCACGTTTCCTGATAACCTGGGTACCACATTTCGTACCCACCTTATAAAAACTAGAATTAGGCATGTAAACATAACTAGCAAAGGCAATAAGTTTTGGTATGGTCAAATAAATAATAAATATATATTTGAGAGGCTTTATTCACACTACAAGCATTAAAACTCAAAAAACAAGAAAACAGAAAGTAAAGTGAAAAATACATTGAATACGGTTAGTAATACAATACCAGAAATTAATTTAAATTTGTATTTCTGTAATTTTGCAACAACTCATCGTTGTAGGAGAAACGCTTCTGGAAAGATTAAACCTAAATTTAGATTTCTGGTGTTGGGACTAAGACATGTGTAAATCAAATGTTTATCAGTTGCATCTTCAAAGTAATTACACCCTACAAAATCACATCTTTGACGCATCTTAATTGTAATTTTTATAACTAAAAAGGAATTTAACTTTTAACCCCAACTACTCCTTTAAATTTGTATCGTTATGAGTACTCATATGCAATTTTAGATCGTCTTTAGTTACACTTCTATATCCACATAAATTACAGCCTAAGGGTTTTTCTCCCGTATGAATATTCATATGTCTTTTCAGATGGTTTTTAGATATACTCCTATATCCACATAAATTACACGCAAATGGTTTTTCTCCTGTATGATTACTCATATGCAATTTCAGGCGCTTTTTGATTACACTCCTGTATTCACATAAATTACAAGCAAACGGTTTTTTTTCTGTATGAATATACATATGTCTTCTCAAATTGCTTTTATTTGCACTCTTATACTCACATAAATTACAGGTAAATGGTTTTTCTCCTGTATGAGTATACAAATGCAATTTCAGGCTGTTTTTGGTTACTGTCCTGTATTTACATAAATTACAACCAAATGGTTTTGCTCCTGCATGATTATTCATATGCAATTTCAGCCTGTTTTTAGTTACACTCCTGTATTCACATAAATTGCAGGCAAATGGTTTTTCTCCTGCATGATTGTCCATATGCAATTTCAGCTTGTTTTTAATTACACTTCTGTATTCATATAAATTGCAGGCAAACGGTTTTTCTCCCGTATGAGTCCACAAATGCCGTTTAAAATATTTCTTATAAGTAGTCATATAGTTACATACATTACAAATAAATGTTTTTTTTGAATGAATATTTTGATGACTTTGAAGACTGCATTTGCGAGTTGAGCTAAATTCACAAACGTCACATATAAATCTTTTTCCTTTATTTTTATTCTGTTCATCTTCGTGAACTATATCAGTTGTTTCAACTTTTATTTTGTCTGTTTCATGCGCACTACTCTCTACAGTTTTCTCTCCAAAATTTTGGCTAATATTGGTGTTAGTTTCATTGAAGTTATGTTGTTGTTCGGTATTGTAAAGTATGTCGTCATCGAATTCATTTTTCATACCGTCCAAGTAGGATTCAAGTTTGATTTCTTCTTTGACAATATTTAAATCCTCATGAAAAGGATTAACTGTATCAGTTGTTACAACTTTTATTTTGTCCACTTCATGTGCACCACTCTCTACACTTACAGTTTTCTCCCTCGTATTCCGTCTAAAAGTTTGGCTAATATTGGTATTAGTTTCATTATAGTTATGTTGTTGTTCAGTATTGTAAAGAATACCGTCACCGAATTCACTTTTCATATCGTCTAAGTAGAGTTCAAGTTTGATTTCTTCTTTGATAATATCCGAATTGAAATCATATTCGAGGTTAGTCTTTGAATTTACTTCAGACATTTTGCTGTAATAATACAAATCACAAAGAGTATCACAAATAGCATTTAGTAACCTAGTAACTAACCCGTAATTATTTAAAAATGGATATACATACGTAATCTGCACACAAACGCGAATAAAAGATTAAACATGAACCACAAACGTGAACTACTAAAACGTTACCAAAACCAAAGCTAAAAACACTTGTGGAAGTGGTTATTATATCGGCACCGTAGACAATTATACACGATGATTAAAAGGGTATACATCTAGTTGGTCATAAATTTCTCATAGAAAATAAAAGTGGACCCTTAATTAATGAAAGCTCTGGCTAATTCGGGACTAATAAAGAATATAGCAGCAGATACAAATTTCTAAATAAGAGTACAATTGCAGACAAAGAAATGGAAACACTAATTTTTACATTTTGTAAATGCGCCTTTTTCATATCATTGAATTATAGTCGCCATTGGTTGTTTTTGACAGTTTAAAGTCAAATAACATGAAAGGCATACTTACAATATTTTCTTTCTCTTTCACCCTCTTTATACCTTTATAGTGTCGAGCAGTGGCGGCTGCTCCATAGGCGCTCAAGGTCTCGAGCCTCCCAAAACCATTCTTAGGAAAGAGTAAAAGTAACTTACTTATTTAATTATAAATTATAACATACAATTGATTTTTAATTATTACAATACTAATTTTGCATATCTATATAAAACATTACTAATGTATCACAGTATACCACATATTATTAACCGCTTGTGACGCGGCGGCTATGTGATGTGACAATGACGCGCTTACTCCCCACCACCCACCAACCTATATTTCAAATCATGAGAGCTCAGATTAAACGTGCCTCCGTCTGAATAAAAAACAGATATGTATGAACGAACTGAGAACGGAGACTGCCGATTGATAAAGCGTATTCTGAAAGTGAATTTTAAAACTCTTCCATTAGAGGAAAAAGTGAAAATTAAGAAACTCTGACGACCAATGCCAGAATTGGACCTGAACCAACCAGACCGAGTAGGTACACGCACTTTCACGCGGCATTTTTCAAAAGAAGTTTACAAAAAATGTGAGTGGATTTCGGGATGTGATGAGGTAAATGCTCTGTTTTGTTTTCCGTGTGTCTTATTTTATTTCGATGGAATGGGAAAAACATGGTCGGTAACAGGCTTTACAGATCTAAAGCATTTAAATCAAAAAATATAAAAACATGAAATTAAAGCACATCATATAAAGTGTTGTACGGATTTGGCTATGTTAGGCTCGGTAAATATAGCAGCTCAGTTGGACTCAGTTTATAGAAAAAATATTATAAAACACAATGAACAGGTGACCAAAAATAGGTACATTTTAAATAAAATTATAAACTGTATTAAGTTTTGTGGAAAATTGGAACTAGCATTAAGGGGACACGATGAAAAGGAGGGTTCTGAAAACCGTGGGATTTTGCTGGAGTTAATAGATTTTTCATCAGAATTTGATGCAATTTTAAAAGAACATTTGGATAAAGCAACTGTTTTCAAAGGTACGTCTAAAAGTGTGCAAAATGATATCTTGGAAAGTATGGCTGCAAGCATGTCGCGTCAAGAAATTAAAGAGCAAATTAATAATATTTTTTTAGCAATTCAGAGTGATGAGACAACTGATATTTCAAACCAGTGCCAAATGGTTATGAGTTATGATAGTAAGATATGTATTACCACTATGGAAATATCTATGAGAGATTTTGGAGCTTTCTGAGAGTAATGATGAGTGAGCCAGTGAGCTAAGGGTTTAACGCAGTGCATAGAACATGAGTAGGATAAATTAAGTTTAAATTCGCCGCCTAAACTAATTGCTCAAACTTACGACGGTGTAAATGTTATGAGTGGTGCTGCCGGTGGAGTTCAATCACAAATAAAATTAAAATATAAACATGCCCATTTTGTGCACTGTTATGCGCACCAGTTAAATTTGATTAGTCAAAATGCCAAAGTGAAATTTTTTTTCTCAAGTTTATACGAAATCCCTACTTTTTTTTTATTGGAAGAAATTTAAATCGAAAATTGCCTAGAATTGCTGTTACACGTTGGAATTACAACATCCGGATAGTTAACTTCGTTTATGGGAATAGAGAAAAGTTGATCGAGTGCTCCGAGGAATTGGAGGAAAAATTTGTTAATAATTGGAGGGAAAAACAAAGTAAACGTGTAACTTTGTTGAAAGCTTGTATTCGACTAACTATACATTTTAGAACTGATCGCTAGGTAACACACTATTACCATTATTGTATGTAAATGAGTTACTTTTATTAATCCAATTAAAATTTATGAGGATAACTCTGGTGCAAAAGATTTAGCCATGAATGGAAATTTCACAAAGAATAGTAAACACATTGATATAGGATATCATTATGTCAATGATTATGTCAAGAAAAATGTAACTGAAGTTTGTAAAGTTAATTCTGAAAATCAATTGGCAGATATACTCACTAAGTCTTTAGGTTGTGTTCGTTTTGAAAAGTTGAGATCTTTGTTAAATCTGATGTAAGCAGATATGCATTAGGTATTTAACATTTTTGTTTACTGTTAAGTTTACGAAACTTTTGTTACTCCTAAAAGGTTTGATTGATGGCACTCCGGCTTCGCCGTCGTGCATCAAACTTCAAACTCATGAAAAAAAGTATTGCTTTCATTACTAGTTGTACAAATATATAACTATTTCTAGATTTTTCACTAGCCATTTTTAATCAAAAATAATTTTCTCAACGATGTATTCTATAGATAATATGGCAATATGGCTAGATTAGTTAGAAGCTCCTGGCCAATTTGTGAGCGCAAATAATTCTTTACTAATTAATTTGCTAAATGATCGTTCACAACTTGCGGAAGTAATTGGCAACGTCAGCGCCAAACGGAGATATTCCTATATTTGGATAACTCGACGCCAACCTGTATTCTTCATAACAGTTGAGAAGGATTAAGAAATCTGCACTTTTTAAGTCTGGCAATAATGAAAGGAGAAATTTTAGGGGATTCCCCAGGTCGTCGATCGGTTCAATTTTATCACACGAGATCGAGCGAGGCAACAGCGCCCAATATTCTTTAAACCAAGGCCACCTAATTTAAATATTACATATTAAGGCCTGCCCACTTTATTCAGCCAAGACGCAAATAGAAACAACGGTGGCGCCATTTGAGGTGAACTATACATTTTTTAAGGGAGAAATGTATACTTCACCTCAAATGGCGCCACCGTTGTTTCTAAATTGCGTCTTGGCAGGCCTTATTATGTAATATTTAATTTAGCTGGCCTTGCTTTAACCATTCAGCGCGCTCTCGCTGCAAGCGGCAAATATAAACTAACGCTTTTAATTATTTAATAATAAAATTATTTATTCAATACTAATAACTGCTTCGCTGATTGCGCCCCTGTTGCCAGGCCCTAGCTACGGCGCTGTTGGTAACAATATTAGTTAGTAACCATGACTATGTAAAAACATGTAAAATATAATCAGTAAATAAAATGTTGTTGATAGTAGATGTGTATCTAAATTTAACATTATTTAACAATGTCGAAAATGATGATTCAATTTCGAATAAAAACAACTTTTGATCAACGATGCTGCGAATTTTCAAAAGGAAGATATTTTTTTGCAAACAGTATTTTTTCAAGAGAGTCCAGGTGGGCAATTATTTATCGAAATAAGTTGATTCCACACGTTTCATCAGATTTCAATGAAAAAAATGAGAATTTTGTATCTAGTAGGTATCTACTACTTGGAAAATTAAAAAAACTGAGTAAAAAATAACAAGTCCGAATTTTTAGCTGAAAATTTGCAAACCAACGTAAAATGGCATTCTGAACAACTTTTCCAAATGAAATCTTTCGAAAAAATCATAAATAGGGCCACTTCCGAAGATTTTTTTCAAAAAGTGTCAAATTTGACAGGTACAGAATGTCATTTGACCAAATGTGTGCACTTTTATTAGTCCTTAGACAAGCACAAACCAACGCCGTATTGATTTTTTTAATAAATACTTTAATAAAAAAAAGTCCCATATGATCCCGACTTTTTGACAAACCCTGTATGTATAATAAGTAATTTGTTAAGAAAGAGCTATGCAAACAAATTTAATAAAAACGGATTTGCAACATAGGAACTGAATTTATCGACTTTTGATTTACATGAAACCGAGATGAAACTAAACATACTTGTTGAGGTTTTTATTAAAAATTTGGTGGCCACTAGCACTTGAAATCGAGCGAATATGGAAACAAAAACGAGTATATATAATCCCATTCATCATATCAGCAACGGGAATCACTCCAAACACGTTCGTACAACACCTTAAACAACTCCAACTAGACCCTTTCATACAAATACAAGCACAACAATCAATTCTTCTGAAAACATGCAACATAGTCCGATCATTCCTTCACAATAGTACTCATCTCTTCTAACTTGGTACCAGCCTGTTAGAAAAGAAATTCTCACCATCACAAGAAAGATGAGCAGGAAGAATAATAATAATATTAATAATAAATGTGTCTATTTCTTTTCAACTACAATATTTTTCGGTGTATAAAATATATAATATTACAAAAAAAGTCGAAAAAAAAACTTCAAGGCGCAGTGCAGTCAAAACGACTGCTCTTCCACTGAAACTTTGACATACATCAACATTAATAATATTATATACAGGGTGAATAAAAAGTATGGAACCTCGATGCTAGCGCCTTTATTATTAGTTTTAGAAAAAAAAGTTTTAGACAAAAGGTTTATAACAAATTATTTTCCACAAACTGATGGTTTTAAATATTTTTTTCAAGGTCATACCTTTGCGCTATGACGTCATCGATACTTTTTTTAAATGGCAACCTATATTTTTTAGGTCGAAATTTTATAGCATTTTTTTTTCTCTTTATGACCATCTAAAAATATCATACGGTTGAATAAGCGAAATTTCTAGAAAAATCAAGTTGAATGTTATTCGTTCCAGTAATTAATGTACGTACTTTTATCACAAAAATTAAACACATGACTATTAAAAACAAATACAAACAATGAGTAATATTATTTTATTACAGAAGATGTTCAAATTGTTCGCTATCTGACAATGTCCAATTCGATGTGAAAATCCCTGTAATACATTCCGAATTACTTCGGCTGGTATTGCCCGTATTTCTTCCCGAATACGAATTTTTAACTCTTCTAAATTTCTGGGCCTGTTTGTGTAAACTTTACTTTTAAGATGGCCCCACAAGATCCAACTGCTTCAAATCGGGCGATCGGGCTGACCATTCGATACTACCCCTTCTACCGATCCACCTATTCTCAAAAATTGTATCCAAATAATAAAATAATAATAATAATAATAATAATAATGTTAATCATTGTTTATATTTGTTTTTAATAGTCATGTGTTTAATTTTTGTGATAAAAGTACGTACATTAAATACGGGTACGAATAACATTCAACTTGATTTTTCTAGAAATTTCGCTTATTCAACCGTATGATATTTTTAGATGGTCACAAAGAGAAAAAAAAAATGCTATAAAATTTCGACTTAAAAAATATAGGTTGCCATTTAAAAAAAGTATAGATGACGTCATAGCGCAAAGGTATGACCTTGAAAAAAATATTTAAAACTATCAGTTTGTGGAAAATAATTTGTTATAAACCTTTTATCTAAAACTTTTTTTTTCTAAAACTAATAATAAAGGCTCCAGCATCGAGGTTCCTTACTTTTTATTCACCCTGTATAGTGTATAACATAACGCATAAGCACACATAAAGAAGGTATGAAACTAAAAAATACTAATATTTATTTATTGTGGAACACCATTCAATAAACAACTGCTCAGTGTATAAGGAGCAAGAATGTATTTGACATGTAGGTTATACTAAAAACTGTAGGTCTAAAAGTAAATATTTGTAACGGTTTTTAAATTCAGACATAGGTAATGATTTCAGTTCAGGTGATAATGTATTATAGAATTTGGAAATTTGATAACTAAAACTTCGCTCGAAGAATGCTGTTTTGTGAACAAGCGGTGTGAGAGTACTCTTATGACGAATATTTATATTATGCACATCGTCCCTGAATGAGATTTTGCGATACAAGCAAGATGGTTCTTTATCATTAATAATCTTAAAATAAAAACATGCGCTCTGCAACTTCCTTCTGTTACTCATGGTTAGCCAGTTTAGTTCAGATAATTTATGGGATATACCAAGGCCTAAGGCCTCCTATAGTGTACCAGGCCCTCTCCTCTCCGAACGGCTACAAAATAGTGGTCATTCTCTAGCATTGCGCACCCATTAGAAACGGCGTATTTTCGCACAATAAATGTAATAAACCTACTTCAAATATTGTAAATATAAATTTTACCGATTGAAAATTATTTCTATAACTATCCTACACCATTGCAATCGAAAATTATAAGCAGGCGATGATTATATAAAGGTATTATTTGTTATTTGTAATTTATTTATTCAAAATAAAAGTACGGGAATTCTAATACCATACATTGAAAGGATTGTTTACAACTTATAGGAATTGTAATTAGCATTTCTTAGATAAATCTTTACAATGAGGTACACTTCCAGTAACATTTAGTTTAGGAAAAACTAGGAAAAAACAAGTTATTAGACATTTATTAGAACGCAAGAATTTACAAAAGAAGTAACAATTATATTTCAATTTTAACACAATACATTGACAGTTTCAGTAACTATTAATAAGAATTTATTTATTTTTATTTATTATAAGTGTAACCTATCATTATATATAATAAGAATAAATTAGTTAATGAAAATACTTATGTCTATGTGAACCCTAACAAAATACAATTCTCGAAAGACCTACTTTTTTTTATCTGATGATTTCGATGATTTAGATCAGCGGTTCCCAACCTTGTTTTCCTCGCGTACCCCTTTTTACACATTTTACTTAAATAGTACCCCTTAAAATTTTATCTTCACTTTTAATACACTGCTTTTTTCGTGGCACTTAATTATTGTAGAAAAATGAAACTTTTTATAGGACTAGCCAACCAGAAACATACATCTATGTATTTTCTGGTTAAAACTTTTGGTTAATATACCTACAATAATTTCTTATTTTATATTTTTATAAAATTTTTTGTAGTTTATATTTTAAAATTAAGTGAGGAAAAATAAACGTTAACACAAGCATTTTTAAATTATATTTTATTGACAACAAATCTATTGTACTATTGTAGTATGGTTTTAGTTTTACAGCAAAATTAAAATGACACAATTAACCTAATTTGTTACTATATAAATCTGCAAAGAAAATAAAGTCATTTAAAATAGTTATAAAAACTAATTTAATTGATCTGGAAACTTGTTGAGAACTGTATTCTTAATGTGACCCTTGAGCCTGTTTTGTCCCACTTAGCATTTTGAAATCAGGTTCAAGGGTTGATAGATACACCCTTAAATCTGGACTTGCATTCAGCTTGTTCCGATATTTGTTTTTTATAAAAGCATAAGAAGAGAAAGCTCTCTCCACTAGTTCAGTATTAGTAAATGGTACTAAAACTTGAAGTGCCTTTTTAGTCAGAGGTCCATATTCATCAGTAATACTTTCCCAGAAATGTCCAAGGCTTTTTATCTTGAAATCCGACTTCAAAGAAGAATCTGTAGAAAGTTCAATGAGTTTTTCCTTTTCCTGAATGGATAGCGTAGCGGTCTCAAAGTTGTCTTCACTAAAAGGATCTGCAATCCAGTTTTCTCCGTCTCCACGTTTAGGGAAATACTTCCTGAAAGAGTCCTTCAGGCTTGTCAAGTGTAGCACTACGTTATGTTTAACCTCGGCAGATAGGGTCAGGTTAGTATCATTCAAGAAGCTGTGCAGTGTTTCAAAAACTTCAGCCTGATTGTTTTCAATGCAGATTTTCCAAAAGTCAATCTTTTTCAACATGGCCTCAATTCTATTCGCAACTTGAAATACCGTAATTGAGCTGTTCTGTAACCCCACGTTGAGTTTATTTATTTGTGAAAAAATGTCTGCCAAGTAAGCAAGCTTTTGAAGCCAGTCACTGTCGTGAAACTTTGAAGCCAGATGAAAAGAATGTTCTTCAAAAAAGACTTGTAGTTCATGTCTGAGCTCAAATAATCGTGTGAGGACCTTTCCACGAGACAGCCACCTGACTTCAGTGTGCAAAAGCAGTGTGGAGTGAACACTACCTAAATCCTCACAAAGTACTCTAAACAGTCTGGAGTTTGTTGCATTTGCTTTAACAAAGTTTACTACCTTTACTGCTTCATTAAGAACGTCATTTAAAGAGGTCGGCAACTGTTTGGATGCGAGGCTTTGTCTGTGGATGCAGCAATGACTCCATGCTACATGGGGAGCCACTTCTTTTATACGTCCACGAAGGCCAACGTAGCAGCCAGACATGGATTTTCCTCCATCAGTACACATGCCACACCATTTAGCCAAATCTATTTCCTTTTCACAGAAGTAGTTATAAATGACATTGAATATATCTTCCCCTGTAGTTCGCTCAGTCAATGCATAACACAGCAACAAATTTTCTTCAAACTCCTTATCGGCATTAACATATCTTGCAGTAACAAGTAAGATCGCTAGGGCAGCAATGTCTGTGCTTTCATCAACTTGAATAGAAAAAAATGGACTATCTTTCAATTGTCGAATTACCCTTTCTTCAATGTGGTCTGACATGTCTTGAATTCGTCGTGAAACTGTGTTGTTTGACAACGGGATAGTGTTAACTTTACGAACGTAGTCCTGACCGAACATACACTGAACAGCATCCTTTATACAAGGAGCTATCAAATTCTCAGCAATAGTGTGGTTTTTACCACGCTTAACAATGTGGTAGCTAATTCTGTAAGAGGCCTCTACAGCATTTTCATTGTCTTTGTTAGCTGATACAAAATAAGATGAAACAATTGCATCTTTTCCATAATTTTTTGAAAGTCGCTCAAAATAGCTAATTTCTTTTCTTTTGTACTGGGCGTGTTTAGTTTGTAGATGGCGCCTAAGTAAGGAAGGTTTCATGCTACCATTACTTAAAACCTCTCCACATACAACACACAATGGGTTAGGATTTTCCTCTTCTCCAGTAAACGAAAAGCCATATTTTAAATATTCACCTGAATATTTCCGTTTTTTTTGGAAAGCTCCAGTACTTGATTTTTGAGGTTTACTATTACTCACGACTGTAGGTACAACTGGTATTTCCTGGGATGTAGCAGGACTGTCCAGTACCTGACACGCTGCAGGACGTTCTTTACTCACTCTTCCAGTTTTCAGCCACTTATGCATATTTAAATGTTTATATTTATGTGTAACTTACTCAAACTAACACTCCAACGCCAAAAAATTACTGTTGAGTCACGCGGTGTTTATTAATACGCAGCGAAGGGCGGTGCAGATACGACTCTTTTCTACTGAACGATTCCTTCATCGTTCATTTCAGCTCAGCACAGTGAATGACCGAATTGTTTTCGTACGTGTTGCGTGCATAATTTGATCTTTATTAGTTCGGGGTACTTATAAAAGTAAACATTAGCGTTTATTGTTAGTGCTCGTAGGTTCGATAAAAAAATACGCAAATAGTAAACTATGACGTAACGAAATTAATTTCCTTCAATGAAATTTGCTTTTTAAGCAAAAAGGTCCATCTCCTTAATTAATTTAAATAACTAACACAACTAACCGAACTGAACTAATTTACCGTAGGGGTTGGGTGGGAGCGTTGAGACCTTGACGTACGTGAGTGATAGCGTTCCGCCATTACCGTTTATTTGCGGCGTACCCCTAACCGGTTCGTCGCGTACCCCTAGGGGGTACGCGTACCCCAGGTTGGGAACCGCTGATTTAGATGATAATTTTTCTGTTTTTCTTTTAATGGCATAATACTTATGTTATCATTTTTAATTTTCGAATAATTATTTAAAAGTATATTTGTAAATGCATTTAAACATAAATCAAATAAATTATAGAAGTTTGTACCACACTGTTCACAACTTTTATGTTAAGCCGCCCCTGTCCAAAATTTTGAAATATTCGCTATTTTCTGAGTCAACCCAAGAGACTCGCATATCTTTATTGCATATCAAATATTTAATGCATTCATTACATTTTGTTTTTTTGTGAATTTTTATCTGCTAGATAACAGGCGATATAAATTAAAACGCTTATATCTTCTGCGATTTTTGTTAGAGCGCCTTCAAACTTTTGTTCTACTACATCAATTTCATCAAGCAATGAAAAATCCTGGAAATCGATAAGAAACTCTCTTAATTCAAATTGACCTTTTGTTTCCGAATTGAGTTTGATTATATTTAAAAATTTGAGTTTTTTTTCGGCACTCATTTGTCGGTACTGACCAAATCTGGCTTCTAATGAATCCGTTTGAAATTTTCCAAGCAAAACGTATTGAAACTCTACATTTTCTAATAAATATTTATTCAATGAAATTAACGCCGCAGAAGTCACTAAAATCTATTTTAATAAAATTAAAAGTATCTCGATTATTCACTACTACAAAATCACGCAAATTTAAATGATTTCGATAACTATCGCGTAGTGTTTTAATATTGAATTGAATATCTTGCTGCTTTCTTTAGTCGTCGATTTTTTTTGATCGCGCCGCTACCAACTTTATTCTTCTAGTTGGGCTATTTCTTTGAGTAGCCAAACGTTTCGATAAATATGAAGGTTGATTCTTAAAAATAGTTGGATAAGCGTCTTTTGTTAACCTAGGGCGAATTTTTCTAGAATCTTCAGGTTGATGTAAATTATTAATTTTAATAAACCGCTTATCAAAATGGTTAATGCAAATTACACTTGATTTTGTGGGTTTAAACTTATCTCGACTTATACAACGGGCCCACCTCTGTGCCAAGTCCGCGTTTTTTGGAAAAGAAAATACTGTTTCGTAGTTTTCTTTATTATTAACGTAGTTTGCTTTGCAACCGGGTATACAACACCGATGTGGCATCTATAATCATAAAATATTTAAATTAGTTTTCTATTATATATTATTATTATATTTATTATATTTATTTAAATATAATGTTTACATAAAAGACTTTAATAACAGAATGTTAAACCAATATTTTTTCTAGGTATTTTAAAGTACATACATTAAATCGAAACAAAGTTTTAACCCAACTGATAAACAGAAGTTTTATTTAGCCCAATAAACGATAATTTTCTGTAAAATCCTAATTTTTCACCACCAACAGCGTCCCGTAATGAGAAAAAAACTGTGGGTCAATATGACCCAGAACATATCAAGTGTAGGTAAAATCTGAACAGAGCACAAGGGTTAAATTGCAGGCAAAAAATTGTAACTTTTGAACCCTTGCAATTTTTGTGATTTCGTGGCTTTTTTCTTTAAATTTGGTTTTCATTATAATTTTGAATCTGCCAACTTTAGAAATTTATTTTTAGAATTTTGAAACTTTCATCGTTTTCAAAAATAAAATACATTTTTAGGTAGTTACAGTATACACGCATATAAGTTCGGAAATTAATTTTTTTGTTGTTTGTTTTTATTTACTTCTTTGATTTTTATTTTTTTCCAACTTACTAAAGTGCCAATTACGTCACACAATGCATCGGAAAGAAGATCAGTCAGAAATTTGTGAATTAACCAAAGAAAAAGAGAATCGGTCTCTGTGACTACGTACTGAAGACAGCACGACGGCGGTTGAGGGTTAAGTTTCTATAATACTACTAAATAATAAAAAGCATTATACTGGTATGCTTACCTTCAAGTAGTCCTTCTTCAAAACGATGTAGATAGCTCTACAAGTCTGTGGGATGATTTCACTCAGTATCTGCTTGGACATTATAGTTGTGAACTCCAAGTCCTTATAGCTTCTCCCAGTTGCAAGGAACTTTTTTTCGATGCGAGACGTTACTAAATTTAACAAATGGTTGCACGTCTCAGCATCCATCCTCAAGTAATTATGCCAGTCTCCTGGCTCATCACGTAATTCAGATCGCTTTAACAACCATTTTCACTTGTTTTTGCTACAATGTAGCACAAAACAATACAAAAATACAGTCTTAATTTTAAATGTCTTTTTTTAAGTCTAAGTCACTTTTAACTCCAACTACTCCTTTAAATTTATATCGTTATGAGTACTCATATGCAATTTTAGATCGTCTTTAGTTACACTCCTATGTTCACATAAATTACAGGCAAACGATATTTTTCCAGTATGAATTTTCATATGCAATTTCAGCTTGGTTTTAGTTACACTCCTGTATTCACATAAATTACAAGTAAATGGTTTCTCTTTTGTATGAACATACATATTATGTTTTTTTAGAACGCTTTTACTTGCACCCTTATACTCACATAAATTACAGGCAAATGGTTTTTCTCCTGTATGAATACTCATATGCAATCTCAGCTTGCTTTTAGTTACACTCCTGTATTCACATAAATTACAAGTAAATGGTTTCTCTTTTGTATGAATATACATATTATGTTTTTTCAGATTGCTTTTACATACACTCTTATACTCACATAAATTACAGGCAAACGGTTGTTCTCCAGTATGCATTTTCATATGTAATTTCAGCTGGCTTTTAGTTACACTCCTGTATTCGCATAAATTACAAGCAAACCGTTTCTCTTCTGTATGAATATACATATGTCTTGTCAGATGGTCTTTTCTTCCACTCTTATACTCACATAAATTACAGGTAAATGGTTTTTCTCCTGCATGATTATTGATATGCAATTTCAGCCCGTTTTTAGTTGCACCCCTGTATTCACATAAACTGCAAGCAAATGGTTTTTCTCCTGCATGATTATTCATATGCAATTTCAGATTTCGTTTAGTTGCACCCCTGTATTCACATAAACTGCAGGTAAACGGTTTTTCTTCTGAATGAGTACACAAATGCAATTTCAGGCTGTATTTGGTTACACTCCTGTATTCGCATAAATTACAAGCAAACGGTTTCTCTTCTGTATGAATATACATATGTCTTGTCAGATGGCTTTTACTTACACTCTTATACTCACATAAATTACAGGCAAATTGTTTTTCTCCTGCATGATTATTCATATTATGCCATTTCAGTTCGTTTTTAGTTGTACCCCTGTATTCACATAAACTGCAGATAAACGGTTTTTCTTCTGAATGAGTACACAAATGCAATTTCAGACTGTTTCTGGCTACACTCCTGTATTCACATAAATTACAAGCAAACGGTTTCTCTGTATGAATATACATATGTGTTTTCAGATTGCGTTTACTTGCACCCTTGTACTCACATAAATTACAAGCAAATGGTTTCTTTCCTGTATGAATACTCATATGCAATTTCAGTCCGTTTTTAGTTGCACCCCTGTATTCACATAAATTACAAGCAAATGGTTTCTCTTCTGTATGAATATACATATGTCTTTTCATATGGTCTTTTCTTACACTCTTATACTCACATAAATTACAGGCAAATAGTTTTTCTCCTGCATGATTAATCATATGCAATTTCAGCCTGTTTTTAGTTACACTCCTGTATTCACATAAATTGCAGGCAAACGGTTTTTCTCCTGTATGAGAACACAAATGCAATTTCAGCTGGTGTTGAGTTACACTCCTGTACTCACATAAATTGCAGGCAAACGGTTTTTCTCCTGTATGAGAACACAAATGCAATTTCAGCTGGTGTTGAGTTACACTCCTGAATTCACATAAATTGCAGGCAAAAGGTTTTTCTCCTGTATGAGAACACAAATGCAATTTCAGCTGCTGTTGAGTTACACTCCTGTATTCACATAAATTACAGACAAACGGTTTTTCTCCCGTATGAGTACGCAAATGCTGTTTCAAACAATTCTTATAAGTAGTTATATAGTTACATACATTACAAATAAATGTTTTTTTTGAATGAATATTTTTATGAGTTTGAAGACTGCATTTACGAGTTGTGTTAAATTCAGAAGAGTCACATATAAATCTTTTTCCTTTATTTTTATTCTGGTCATCTTCGTCAACTGTATCAGTTGTTTCAACTTTTATTTTGTCCGTTTCATGTGTCCTACTCTCTACAGTTACAGTTTCCTCCCTCGTATTCCGTCCAAAATTTTGGCTAATATTGGTGTTAGTTTCATTGAACTTATGTTGTTGTTCGGTATTGTAAAGGATGCCATAACCGAATTCACTTTTCATATCGTCCAAATAGGGTTCAAGTTTGATTTCTTCTTTGATAATATCCGAATCGAAATCATATTCGAGGTTAACCTTTGAATTTCCTTCAGACATTTTGCTGTAATAATACACGTCACAGAGTAATACAAATGGCAATTAGTAACTAGTGACTAAGCTGTAATTATTTAAAAATGGATATACACATGTAATCTGCACACAAAGACGTATAAAACATTAAATGTAAACTGGCTAAATGCTAAAACTAAAAACATTTGTGCCTTTGTGGAAGTGGTTATTATATCGGCATCGTAGACAATAATACATGATGATTAAAAAAGTCATACATCTAGTTGGTTAAGAATTTCTCATAGAAAATAAAAGTGGACCCTTAATTGATGAAAGCTCTGGCTAATTCGGGACCAATAAATAATATAGCAGCACATAAGAATTTCTAAATAAGAGTACAATTGCGGACAAAGAAATTGAAACTCTTTTTCATATCATTGAATTATAGTCGCCATTGATTGTTTTTGACAGTTTAAAGTCAATATGACATGAAAGGCATAATTACAATATTTTCTTTCTCTTTTACCCTCTTTATAGCTTTATAGTGTCGAGCAGTGGCAGCTGCTCCATAGGGGCTCAAGGGCTCGAGCCTCCCAAAACCATTCTTAGGAAAGAGTAAAAATAACTTACTTATTTAATTATAAATTATACCTAACATACAACTGATTGTTAATTATTACAATACTAATTTTGCAGGGTGTTCCGTATCGTTATGTTCAAATTTTGGGAGCATAAAATAGACGTAATTCAAAGCCTGTGTGACACGATGCTAAATTTTATATAAAATTTACATGATTATTTTTTAAACAGTCCTGTCAGCCAATCATAATGAGAAAAAAATTCAAATCGACCAATAGCATCATAATTACACTGATAATTAGCTAGTAGCTGATTACAGCGATAATTTTTTCACGTTGTTTCATTGGATCACAGAGAAATACCTGCTCTGTGATTGGATCTTTGTTTAAATAAATGCATAAAAAGTTAGCTTTGACTTTGACAAACGTTAAGACTGTCATCATTGTGTAATAGTTTAAAAAATAATCACGCCGAATTACATTCGTGGTAATAATTTTTTTTGATAATTTTAACTAGATTAGCACTCATCTTTATTGCTATTAGGAAATTCCACTCGTGAAATTTCCATAGCAATAAAGATTCGTGCATCTAGTTAAAATTATCAAAAAATTATCACCACTTATGTAATTACTGTTGAAAATTTTATGTAAATTTACCCATAATTTTAGCAGGATTTTAGGCAGCTAAACCCAATTTTCTGTTTGCAACGCCTGCCATTTTTTTTTTGTGAAATATAGCACACGCGCCTGCGTATTATCAAACAGTTTAGGGACATTTCCAGTTATTTGTCATAACTGTCATATTGGCAACAATCAGCTGTGTTTACGTTTTGACAAAAATTAAGTGAAATTAAATTTTCACAAGCACAAACAATTGTTGTGAACACCACATGATAGAAAAAAGCATGGAACCAGTAAACTGTAAACATGTTATTTTGGTTATCTGCGGAAAATAACGCTTGGCAGTTCAAAATTCAAAGTGGGCGTGGCTAGACTACCGCGCACATTTACGCGCACTTTTACCTCCAAATTTAGAACACGTTTTAAATAATTTACATGAAAATTTAGCACGTTATTTTCTGTATGTAACGAGTGAAAACATTTCGCATAAAATTTACATGTAAATTTTATGTAAAATTTAGCATCGTGTCACAGAGGCTTTTTAGATATAAGTAGTCAATGATATACCTAGTAGTTCTGTCAAGAACTGTAACAACTTTCTTACTAAAAATAGTGTTTCACAGAAATTTAATTTTAAACTTTGTCCATTCAGCGAAAATTAACTTTCTGTCATCGTTCAAAAGAAAATTAAAAATTAAAGATCGTCAGGCCTTGATGATGTTCCAATGTTCGTTATAAAAAGAATTTTCCATGTTATTGTAAGACAGTTTACGTACTTAATTAATATTTCCTTCTGTACTGGAACATTTCCGGATAAATTAAGAATTGGAAAAGTTGTCCCCGTCTTTAAAAAGAACGATCGGCAGTCACTTGAAAACTATAGACCAATAACAGTAACGTCCATATTTTCTAAATTGTACGAATTATCGTATCTTCAGAGACTTCAACAATTCTTAAATGAAAATAATATACTTTCAAAAAATCAATACGGTTTTCGTGCTAACATGTCTACCGATTCGGCAGTTCATTCGTTTTACAAAATTGTTACTAATTTAGTTGATGCTGGTGAGTGTCCTGTTGGGATCTTTTGTGATCTCAGCAGGGCATTCGATTGTATAAATATTGAATTACTTTTAAATAAACTGCTTTCGTATGGTGTTACTGGATTGGCTTTGAGATGGATCCGATCGTTCGCAATACGTTAGTATTGATCACGAGATCAACAATGTCAGACAAAAATTTTCTTCTGAAGTTGATATCGATATGGGAGTTCCCCAAGGAACAGTCTTGGGCCCCGTTCTTTTTATTCTTTACATCAATGATATTGACTCTGTATCACCTACTTCCAATTTTACAACTTATGCCGACGATACAACGCTTGTAATTTCAGACCAATGTAATCTAAAATTAGAATCTAAATGTAACGATGTTCTTAGTGATTTATTCAAATGGTATAGTGAAAATAGAATCTTTATTAATGCTGACAAAACGTCATACATTAGATTTCACAACAGAAATAATCATTGCAATAAAGTAAACGTACAAATTAATGGTAAAAGTCAACATGTCAAATTTTTGGGTCTTTATATTGACGACTGTCTTACTTGGAAATGTCACTGTGAACATCGTAAATGGCGCGTTTTAGATCGTGTGTATCTTAATGATATTCTATAAAGATACGTGTTCACTGATTCACATTGTATGAATCACACACATCAGATGGATGAAAAAAACATATTTGTTTTACGCATCTCGCAGATCGGCTCTGAGCAAATCTGTCCAAGATTCTTGGTAAGGTAACTTTTTCAATCCGTGTGATAATCAAGCCAATAAACATTGTCTGAGCATGTAAAATTCTTTGCACATTTGGACATTTGAGAAACCGGGTCATTTGTGATTGTTGATAAAATTGTATCCTTCAAGGAATATTGTAATTAGTTACAAGAATGCCAATTTATATTGTATTATATTAAAAGCTATACAATTTTTAGCATATATTCAAATTTTCATCGAATATAACTAATAAAAAATCAACAAAAACAACACAACAAACGAAACGTTTAGCAGTAGAGAACTAATTTAAAAGTTTATTAACTATTATTATAATATGTAAAAATATTACTTTACAAAACTTTCGCAGATGTGAAGTAAATCTAATTTATATAATATATTGCTATTACTATCACTATAATCTAATTTATTTGTATTGAAAACTTTACAAAACCGTAACAGGAATGTAAAATTTTTAACAGTAACCATTATAATAATATGGCAAAACTTTTTGTATACAATTTTTAAATACCTACTTTACACATTTTGGAAAAAATATTAATTTCATCTATTAACTTATAGTTATTTTATAATTCTTTGCATTCTTTACTTTTTTATAAACTCTCCTTTGTATAAATGTTCAGAGATTTTTAGCAGTAAGTACATTAACATTGTAACGTTTTTTAGCGAAAAGAGTTTTACCTTTACTTTATATAATTGCATGGAAATTTTAAAATAAATTAAACGTTTGACAATAGTATTTTATTATCGGTGTAAAGGGTAAACCTGTAAAAATTAAAGCAAATACTGAAAGTATAAATCTTTTAAGATGAAAGATGATATGTTTTATATAAATGTAGCTACCCTTAAATACTATGCTTAATACATATTATGTAAAGCACAATATACTTCAATGATATAACAGAATACTAAAAAACAATCACGCTACTGTAGGTGTAATGTACAAATTATACTGCTTTAGATTGAGTGCGTTTAGACCGAAGTAAACAATCTCTTACATGCACTTCATAATCCATACTAAGAGGAAACACTTGATCACAACATTCGCAGGACATTTTTTTAATACTCTGGTCTGAAATGTTTGTTTTCGTAGCCCTTTCGCAATAGGAGTCTTCACAACCTGATGCGTGTTGCTGCGTGTAAAATAATTATTAATAATATTTACCACGATTTAGATAAAAATGTTACCTCTAATTCGCTTTGGGGGAACTTTAAATTGCACATAGGACAAGTGCCCATTTCTTCCTTACTACTACTTTTTGTTGAAGTTTCTAACGACTCGTATTTCTGAGTCTTTAATTCCTGTGAATTTTCTTGAGATCCTTTTTTATTTGTAGCTCTTCTACTACCTCTTCCCTGACCTGCAGGTTTACTAGCTAAAAATGAAGCTTTAATAAACTTTCTGAAACAAATTAAGAAAGTCTACAAGAACACTTTACCTGTACTGCTGGCACTTTGTTTCTTTGTATGCAACGGAGGTACAACTCGCCTTCTAATAAAGGGTTCCTCACTGTGAATAATTTCCGCAACGTCAAGCGAACTCTCAACATCAATATTTTCATCGTCACTTATTGGATTTAAACTTTCCTGAAATTTTTCTACTTCTTTTTGCATGCTCTTTTTCTTTGGTTCGTCTTCAATCATTTTATCAAACATTTTTTCCGTTCTGGTCGCATTATTATCTCCAAATAATCTTGAGCGTTTGATAATTTCATCGTTTTTCAATGTCCCATTTCGTTTTCTTGTAGTTTGAAGTTTTTTAGAGCTCTGATTGGTATCGTTTGTAGATGTTTTATTCCGTTTTGCTTCATTAATATTTTCCACATTTTCGGCATATAATTTACGCTTTGTTTGACGCCCTGACTGCGATATGTAGATTTCTTCTTCGAAATCTTTATCATCATTTAGTGGATCAACAGTGTCCTGCATATCTACATCCTCTTCTGGCAGTTTTTCAATTTTTTTGGTTAAACTACCGTTAAAGCGCAGAGCATTTTGTATTGGTCTACCCCATGGTGCTGGATGTATAGACTGGCGTTGATAATTTTCATATTCGTGTATTAATTTTAAGTGATATTCCGCTATCGCTTGGGCTTTTCTCTCGTTATTCATCTTTGCTAACTTTGGATGACAATAAAAAGGAGGATCATACGATGTTTTAAAAGAGATTCGCTTTAAAGGTCTGTGTGTAGTTGGGATACTATTAAATACATCTATAATCTGTTCATTTTCTACTGGTTCGATATTTTGATTTGGTGAAGTTTTTGTAGGCACTGCTGTTGGTTCTTTTTCTTGAGGTTTCGTTTGTTGTAACCGTTTAAGTGGTTTTTGTTCAAACATTTCATCGTCAGTAGTTGAAAAATCACTGTCATTTTGGACTGCAGTTTGATTACTTCTTCCTGAATTTACCGGTTCACTATTTCTTCGAAGCTCCTCCAACATACTGCAGTTCATTTCGGTTTGTTCTAAAATTCGGCGACGTTCGTCTTCCTTTGAAGCTGTGCTTTTAGAATGATTTAGAACTTCATATAACTCCATCATTTCGTTATCCGACATAGTAGAATCGAATGAACCTGCATCTAATATAAACATAAATTGAAACTAAACTCTTTAGAAGCACACGGATTTTGATTGTTTACCTTTTAAACATTTTTTTACTTCGAACATTGACACTTTTTCTACGTTATCCTTACTTTCCATTTTGTTGTCTGTTTATTTCTTTACATTTACAAACACTTAGCAATACATAGGTTAGGTACAAAACAATTAATACATAACAAGCAACAAGACAGAAAACCGGGAGATCCAACACATTACGGATAGCCAACCATACAAATTATAATAGTCATGTTACTGGATTCAAAGTTTTTTGCTTATTATTAATGAAGGATGAGGTCAGTTGCCACGTTGCCAGTGGAGCTAAATATTTTAAATTTGAAATATACGCTCCTTATTATTCTTAACATTACTTAATACTTGTTCAAATAAACAAATATTTCAGTCTACAATTTTAACCTAGGGATATTTTACGTGTCAAAGTTTTAGATTGACAGAATAGATTTACCCGCGATTTTTTCAAACTGAAGGTTTAAAAGTGCTTCGGATAAAAAAATACCACCCTAAGTATTTATTCACTTTCTGACATTTCTTTTTGGGAGTCTGGTGGATGCGTTCAATTAACTCAATTTAACCATTTAGCCTTATTCAGCGCTTTATTTATTTTACTTTTACAATTCCACATAAAAAAAAATGCTGAAATACGCTCGTAGCTTATACATATAATTATAGATATTTAACGTATTTGAGGCCAGTTTTGGTAGGTATAACGGGTATAACACAGAGCAAAATTAAATTTTCTACAGGATCAAATTGTCCGTATTCGATCATATTGTTAAATAATTTGCATTTAAAAACGGTTGAGGTTAGGTTGTCCGTAGCGCGTAAATCCAACATTTGAAAATGCATTTGCATGCCAGATTTGTAAGTGTTTCCGCCTCAGGTTTATGGTTCTTTGTTCTTCCGTTTTGTTACTTTTCTTTGTTTACGCCTCGTGCATCTTCTTTCTTTCTTTCTTTGTGTGTGTGTCTTCTGTCTTGTATGCGTGTATAGCCAATCTGCTCGGAACCGCCTTTAGGGATTACTTCAAGTCAGACGGCTGTGTCATGTGTGTGTTCCTAAGTGTGTAGTGATCTTGTTACTCTACTTATCTCATAGACCAGTCTTCTGAGTAGAGCACAGTTAATTAAGCCCAACTGTAAATGGTCTCACCAGGCCTAGTACCGATCCCAGAGGCCTGAGAAAAAATCTCCACCAACGTAGGGATTCGAACCCGGGACTTACAACATGCAAGCCTAGCCTTCTTACATATATGCACATGCCTCGTGTGTCGTGTGTCTGCTGGGTGTTATTAGTCTTCGTTAATTTCTTTGTTTGTTTATTTAAGAAAAACAGTCTTTTTCAAGACTAAGGTATCTGTACAAATTAAGGCCACCTTAAGGGTTTGGAGCCCCATAAAATCTTTATCCATTATGAAAAAACTATTTCCTGGCATACACTGTTACCTTGGGGTATTGCCATTATACTAATAGCACAATATTTTAAATTTATCTAAATTAGCATCAATTGTTTAATTGTTTTCGATCATGTGTCAATTGGCCTTATTAGCCACACCCTGTACTTTATAAGGCCACGCCTGAAAAATTGAGGAAAAGGTTAAAGAACAGACTTCCTTGTCAAGATTTCTTTATTAAATTTATAAAACAAACATACACTCGTCACTCGTGGACAAAAAATAACCGGACACTTATATTTCTTAAAAATTTTTTATATTGAGTTTCTCAGTATAGCCAAAAATATAAGTGTCCTTTTTTTTGTCCACGAGTGTATATAATCAATCACTGCATTCTGGGCAGATAAATGCAATTTTGTCTTCTTTAGTAAGACCAACACGGCAACACAATGCCCGCCTGGCCTTATTAGGCACACATAGCCCCGGAAGATTCTATCCTCCCACTTTTTTTGTATACAATTTTATTAAGTCTACATATCGCATATTTGTTGTCAGTATACTCCATAAGTTGTGAACATAAACAAACTTTTAAAAATCCTTGTTTAAACCACAAGTTCATTCACTTCAAAATTCACAACTTTTACAATTCGCTTCCATTCAAAAACGCTGATTCTCTGGCGCCTTCTGGAGAATTCCGATGAACGTAAATTTGTTTATAGCAAGGCCCGCTGAATTAAATATTGCATATTAAGGCCTACCCACTTCATTTAGCCAAGCCGCAATTTAGAAAGGACGGTGGCGCCATTTGCGGCGAACTATACATTTTGAAGGGACAAATGTATAGTTCACCTCAAATGGCGCCATCGTCCTTTCTAAATTGCGTCTTGGCTAAATGGAGTGGGCCTTAGTTTATAGGCTTTACATTTATGCTAATTTAAATAATAGATGGCGGGAATGCAGAATTTTACCACAGTATAATAAGCATGATTTTACTTTTAGTTTTGCTAAAATCGACGATTGGCCTTATTAGGTACATAGCCTTAATTGGTACAGATACCTTACAGCGGTTTTTCATGTTGTATTTTAAAGTGTAGGTAAGTATAAAAGTTATTTAAATATTTTTCATTTTATTATAAAAAGTGATAACTTCAATTAATAAGCAGAGTATTTTTTTGTAGATTTTGATATTATTTAGTATATTCCTTGAAGTTCAGGAGAAACTATTAATTTAATATTCGCAGAATGGTTGATAAACGTGTAATATTGTCTTCCATTTTCCATTGTTAACTTTTTCAAAGACGAAGGAAAATTAATTTCCAGAGGTGAAAATGCTGTTGAATCAGGCCATGTTACCAATATGATATTTGACGATGGCCTGAAAACATTAAAAGCTAAAGTAAGTACAGGCTAGCATGAGGGATCGACAGTATAATGTTCACGTGAGTAAAAACAGTTTTCAGTAAACACATTATATATATATGTATATATTATCATATAACCTTGTGTACCGTTAGGTGTCAAGGTGTTGTTACATTACATTTCATTTTACAGCTCTTATGTACTACCACTATCACTTATTTAACTCTAATTACAGTTTTTCCTCACTTAGTTATGTTATTTAGTCTCTTTATTCCTCCTCACGCACTCTTTTTGTCCATTCCTTCCTGTTTCTCGCTAACCTTTTTCCTTCACTCCAGGTCAATCCCATGTCTCCTAGTATCTCCGATAGCTGATTGTCCCACGTTTGTTTTGGTCTTCCCCTTACCCTCCTTTGTCTAGTTCTAGCTTCCCATATTCTTTTAGTTATTCTTTCTTCCCCCATTCTTGCTATATGCCCGAACCATTTCAATTTTTGTCTTCTAATGCTATCGCTTACTGGCTCCACCTTCAGTTCCTCTCTTATTCTGTCGTTTCTCACTCTATCCCTTTTTGTTATTCCCATTACTCCTCTTAGGTATTTCATTTCAATTGATTGAAGTTTACTTTCCATTCTTTTTGTTACTGTCCAACTTTCGCTGCCGTACAGGAGTATGGGTTTAAAAATGGTCTTGAATACTGTCATCTTCGTTTTCCTCGCTACTTCTCTTTTCCTTATGAACGTGTTGTTTAGGGTATAGTATAATTTCATTGTCCCTTCTAATCGGTCGTTTAGTTCAGCCTCCATTCTCCCATTCTTATGAATCTTCACTCCTAGATACTTGAATGCGTCGACCTGCTCTAATTCTTTCTCCTCCAGTTTAATTTTTATATTTTCCACATTTTTCCCAATTACCATCACTTTGGTCTTTGTTGTATTTATTTTCAGGTTTCTATCTCTCAATGCTTTCTCCCAGATTTCTATATTGTGCTGCAGATCCTGTTCGTTCTTGGCATAGATCGCTATGTCGTCTGCGAATACACTTTCTGATATTTCGACCGATTCTAGATTTCTGTATCCCACTTTTAATTTCTTTGTTTTCAGTTTAACTTCCTTCAGCACGTCATCCATTATTACATTAAATAATATTGGACTGAGCACTCCACCTTGCCTTAAGCCTTCTGATGTTTCGAATTCGCTCGATCTTATGTTCCTCGTTCGCACGTAGTTCCTTGTATTTTGGTACAGACTTTTGATACAATTTATCAATTTGTCATTTACCTCTCTTTTTTTTAAGCTGTTCCACACTAGATGTCTGGGTACACTGTCAAACGCTTTAACTATATCTATAAATCCCACATACACTTTACTGTTGGTATATTTCTCCATTATCTGCTTTAAGGTGAAGACCTGGTCTTGTACCCCTCTTCCTCTTCTGAAACCGCACTGGGCTTCTTCTAGCTGTTTTTCAACTATCCCTTCTAGTCTTCTTCTCAGTATACTCTCGTATATCTTTGCTATTATGCATAGAAGTGTGATGCCTCTATAATTAGCACATTCCCTTCTGTCCCCCTTTTTGTAAATTGGCAATATTATTCCTACTTCCCATTCCTTCGGAATGTGTTCCTCTCTCCATACTTTATTCATCAACTTAGTTAGTACTTCTACGGTCATTGCTCCTGCATTCTTTACCATATCTGTTGTTATGCCGTCGTGGCCTGCTGCTTTACCTCTCTTTAGCTTCTTCACCGCTTCTTTTACTTCATCTATTGAGATGTCCTGGTCTTCCATATCTTTTGTATTTATTATTTCTTCTTCAGTACTATTAATATCCATTACTTTTCCAGGCGCTAGGAGGTCCTCAAAATATTCCTTCCACCTTTTCCCCACTTCCTCCTTGTCTTGTAGTACCTTACCGTCTCTGTTTTTTATGTGTATGGCTTTTGGTGCCTTGCCTTGTCTTAATGTTTTTAATACTCTGTAAAATAGTTTCTGATTCCCTACATAATCTCTCTCGATCTTATTACCAAATTCTTCCCACGAAGCTTGTTTGGCTTGTTTCACCATTGCCTTTACTTTGTTCCTATGCTCTTTGTATATATCATATTTTTCCTTTGTCTTATCTTTGAGGTACTCTTTCCATCTTTTTTTCTTGGTTTTTATTTCTCCTTTTATTTCCTCACTCCACCATCTTGTTTGTTTTTGTTGTGAATCAAACACAGAGTCGATTTATAACACAGTTTAATATAAGTAAACTAAAAGATTTACACAGAAACACCGAACAATGCACAATTGAATTAGTAACACGTCTTTTCATAACAGTATTTGTTACGGAAGTGACTTAAAGCAAGAAACATAACTACTAGCTACTGAACAGAAAAAATGAAATTCCCTAACTTACATATTATTGCCAACATAGATATTTTCTAACTATAATACTTCCTCCCAAAAATATTCTTATATTTAAATTTTTCTGGAGACTCCCAGCATTTCCCGAATGTTTTGGAACCGTAAACGGGGCAGAGGTTTCGTCAGAATGTCT
Organism: Melanotus villosus; assembly: GCA_963082815.1. Classification (NCBI taxonomy): domain Eukaryota; kingdom Metazoa; phylum Arthropoda; class Insecta; order Coleoptera; family Elateridae; genus Melanotus; species Melanotus villosus. Next base: position 11,106,989 of record OY720419.1, on the reverse strand, counting down.
GCTATTTGATTGATTCCCTCCACATGTTCCACACCAATCTCTCCTTCATTGAACTTTTCTCTGATGAAATGAAACTTTATGTCAATGTGCTTCGATTTTTTGTGAAACTCCGGGTTTTTCACCAGTTTGAGTGCACTTGCATTATCTATTTTCAGGGACGGAACCCCTTGCAAATGTGTTATTTCATTTAGCAGCCGTTTAAGCCAAATAATATCTTTTACTGCCTCACTTGCTGCAACATACTCCGCCTCAGTGGTGGACAGAACAATGCTTCGCTGCTTCTGACTTAGCCAGGTGATAGCTCCGTTTGAATATTTACAGACCACTCCTGTTCTTGAGCGTCTCGTATTTGCATCCCCAGCATAGTCTGCATCACTAAATGCTTCCAAGACACCAGGTTTGTGATCCCGATAGTATCGTAAGCCATAATCCATGGTTCCCTTAAGATATCGGAAGATGCGTTTTACGGCTTGCCAGTTTGTGACTTTGGGATTTGTCACGGATTCTGCAACCATGTTTACGGCATATGCAATATCTGGCCTTGTTGCAACTGCCAGGTACATTAAGCTGCCTACAGCTTCTCGGTACGGAGTTTCTTCGGTCAGTTCTTGAGTAGGCTCCAAACTCTGAGTACCGTTATCGCACGGAGTTGTCACTGAGTTCGAATCCCCCATGTTAAATCGCTCTAGGATCCGCTTAATATATGCTTCTTGACCTATAAAAATACAGTCACTTAAATGTAAGATTTCTATGCCTAAAAAACAGTTCAAAGTGTTCATTGTTATTTTGAATTCCTTTTTTAGTTCACACAAAAAACTTTCGATTTCACTGTTGCTGTTAGACGCAACGAGTCCATCGTCCACATACACAGCAACTAATATTTTTCTTTCACTTGTTTTCTTAATAAACAGACAAGGATCTGCATGGCTCTGTACAAAACACTGCTTTTGGATCATGAAGTCCACAAGGCGCTTGTTCCAGCACCGAGGTGCTTGTTTAAGGCCATATATGCTTTTATTCAGCTTGCATACTCGTCCAGTCCCATCATTGAATCCTTCGGGTTGTTTCATAAAGACCTCCTCTTTAAGCTGCCCATACAAGAATGCAGTTCGCACATCAAACTGCTTAAGGTGCATTCCTTCCGATGCTGCCACACTAAGTATTGTACGTACAGTGTCAAATCTTGCCACCGGGCTGAAGGTCTCCTCGTAGTCCACCCCAGGTTTTTGCGCATAACCCTTTGCGACCAGTCGTGCTTTGAAGCGTTCTACAACTCCATCTGGTCTCGTCTTCACTCGCAGAACCCAACGATTTCCAATCACCTTCTTACCAATGGGGGGGTCAACCAAATTCCAGGTGCAGTTTTCCTCAAGAGACTCTAATTCTTCCCTCATAGCACATCGCCACTCGTTTGCCTCGCTAGAAGACATAGCTGAAACAAAAGAACTTTCGGTTAGGTGCTCAGCAGAAAGTACATAATCGTTTAGGTGCGCTGGCATCCTAGTTCGTCTTCGAGTTGGAAGTAGTGCTTCAGTTTCTACATTCTCGACTTCTTCCGAGCCAGTTGCTTCTGCGACCTCCATTGGTGGTTCTTCCTCCAAAAACCGTTCTTCTTCCAGAGTTCCAATTTTATTTCCTCTTTGAATTTTTTTAGAGTCAGAAGTCGGAAGTGGTACAGCAACCTCCACGTTTTCAATATTCTCTGAACCTGAAACTTCTTTATTTTCACTTGCCAAAAACGTTTTCTTGGTTAATATTGTTTCCCCCTTAAAAACCACATCACGGCTTCGAACGACTTTATTCTTTGCTGCGATCCATACCCTGTAGCCGTCTTTTTCTCCGCAATAACCCACAAAGTGACCTGGGTTGCTTTTCCTATCCATTTTTCGCCTATGCTGTTTTGGTATGTGTATAAAACATTCCGTACCAAAAACCTTAAAGTGATTAGGACTGACCGCTTCTTTTCTAAACCATAGCTCAAAGGGAGTTTTGTTTTCTGCAGGTGTGGCCCCTGCTCGATTTAGAATGTACGCTGCGGTATTCACAGCTTCAGCCCACAATTTTATAGGAAAACCCTTCGCATGGATCATCGTTCTTGCGCTTTCAATAAGAGTGCGATTTTCCCGTTCTGCTGACCCATTTTGTTCGGGTGTGTAAGGCATTACTATGCGTAAATTAATTCCTTTTGAATTTAGCAAAGACCTAACGCCAGAATTATCAAATTCTTTGCCCCCATCGCACAGAAGTTCCTTGATTACAATACCTGCCGTATGTGCTTCATTTATGAACGTTTTTAGGCAATCTACAACTTCCGATTTTAATTTAATGAAGAACACACGTCGGTATTTAGAGAAATCATCTTTAAAGCAAACAAAATATTTTGCGCCACCTACAGATTCCTCTTGCATCGGTCCACACACATCTGCGTTTACTGACTCACCCACTGCACTCGGCCTATTTGTTCTCGAATGGAAACTTCTCCGATGTTGTTTACCTAAAACACAGGCGTCGCAAAACTCTCCGTTGCCTTCCACAATAACACCATGTTGTTTCAGAAACGCCTTCACATGCCGTTTATTCTGATGACACAACCTCTCGTGCCACAGCTGTAATGTATCCACTGCCGATGCTGTAAAATAAACTGAAGCAGTTTCTGGTTTGCACACGCGTAGTTCTAGTTCGTATAGTCCTCTCGTAGTCTTTTTGCCATTTAACCGCACTATACCGTTTTTCTTAAACACACAACCGTTTAAACTTGCTTGGAATTCAAAGCCTTTTTCCATTGTTTGGCTGATTGATAATAAATTTCGACTTATCTCTGGCACATACCAAACGTTTTGGAGGTGATTCTTTATCCATGCACCTTTCACTTTCATTTCAACGTTTATCACACCGTGACCATGCGCGTAAATAATGTCACTGTTTCCTACTCGGACTGGCTTAGGTGCCGCAAATTTTTCGAAAGTTAGGAAGTACTCTTTTGTTTTACACATGTGTGCCGACGCGCCGGTATCTGCTAACCATTTACCCGATTCCGTGTCATCACCGAACGCACTCACGAACGCTTCACCTGAAGGTCTCGAACTCGTGGCATCCCCTGATGGTTTCTTCGGGCAGTTCTTAGCGAAGTGTCCAACCTGGTGACATTTAAAACATTTTTTTCCTTTTCTTTCCGGTTTTGATTTGGGCGGTTGACTTTTGCCTGTTCGCGCCAATAGTGCCGCTGAGTCGCTTCGTTTCTCGGGTAAACGCATTTCTATCAAGCGAAGCCTCTCAGTCAATTTATTCAACGTCCTTTCCTCAAGCGGCACCGACTCCCACACGCTTTTGAATTCAAAATATTCAGCGGGGAGGGTGGACATGACGCGGCTCATTAACAATAGCTCAGGAAGCTCAGTTTTAACTAACCTTTTCAGCTCATCATTGAGCTCTCTGAAATTTCGCTGCAGGTGAGCTATATGCGTTGCGATGTCTTCTGCGGGGTCCTTTTCGCAGCTGAAAAAATGCTCTAGTAGCCTGTCGACCCGCTGACCTGAACTTTGTTCGTACACTGCGATTAATTTATCCCATGTGGACTTCGCAGACTCGCAGGTTGCTGTTAGATCGATATTTGCATGGTTCATGCTACTCACCAGTATTAGCTGGGCTAACGCATCTGCTTTGTTGAAGCTACTCAGATTAGCTTTATATGTTGCTTTGTCAGCTGTCGACGCGTCCGCATTTGGTTCGACGGGCAACGTCCGACTTCCGTTTGCGACGTCCAGTACTTCTTGATGGCGTAGCAAAAGTTCTATTTGCCTGCGCCATTTACTCCAATTGCTCGCACCGTCTAGTTTCTCTATTTGTGCCTTGAAATCCATTGTGGACATTTCATAAAACACTACACGTGCAAATCTCGTTGACCTAACCACACTTTTAATTTCTTTAAACACGTGTTGATCGAATTTACGCAATTTTAAACGGTCTGGGCCATAACCTGTTGTGAATCAAACACAGAGTCGATTTATAACACAGTTTAATATAAGTAAACTAAAAGATTTACACAGAAACACCGAACAATGCACAATTGAATTAGTAACACGTCTTTTCATAACAGTATTTGTTACGGAAGTGACTTAAAGCAAGAAACATAACTACTAGCTACTGAACAGAAAAAATGAAATTCCCTAACTTACATATTATTGCCAACATAGATATTTTCTAACTATAATAGTTTTTTAGTCTTGCTGTTTATGGATATCCCACAAACTTCTTTTGCTACTGCTATCATCGTCTCTTTTATGTATTTCCATAACTCTTCTCCTTTCATTTTATCCACCTCTTCCTTGACTTTGTTCATTTCTGTCTCCATCTTAAGGCTGTATTCTATCGCTACCTCTGTTTCTTTCAGTTTGTATGTTTTAATTCTTTCCGTATATATGGTGTTTTTGTCTTCCGGTCTACTTCTTTCCCTTTGCTTTTCTGACTGTATCTTTATTTTCGCTATTACTAAGTAGTGATCTGAATAAATCTCAGGGCCTCTTCTTACTCTTGTGTCTTTTATTTCATTTCTATATCTTCTATTTATTATTATGTAGTCTATTATGGATTTTTCGTTTCTGCTAATCATTTCTCTGGTGTATTTGTGTATTTCTTTATGTGTTTGGAAAGTGTTTGTTACTACCAGGTTATTTCCTACACAGAAATCAATTAATCTCGTTCCGTTGTTATTTCTGTAATTTTCACCTTGTGTACCAATTACTTCTCCTGATTCATCGTCCTTTTTGCCTACTCTAGCGTTGAAGTCTCCTATTACTAGGAGTCTTCCCTTGGCCTCATTTGATACTTCCCCTAGTATTTCCCAGAATTCGTCCTTCTTGCTCGCCATCTCATCTTCGTTGGGGCCGTATACCACTATTATTGAAGTTATTGTATCATTATCCATATCCATTTCTATTTTTAGTATTCTTTCCGTTATCGCTTCCCATTTGTGTAGGTATCTTACCTTGTCCTTCTTTACTATGCATCCTACTCCTTCCTTTGCCCGGTAGCTGTTTTCTACCCCACTATATATTAGTGTATGACCTCCCTCTAATTCTAACTCTCCCTTTCCTTTCTTTTTGGTTTCTGTTATTCCTAGTATGTCTAATCCTGCCTTCTCAAACTCCTCAGTTAATTCCTCCTCTTTTCCTGCTAGGCTCCTAATATTCCAGGTCCCTATCTTCCACATTTTTTCTTCCGTCTTGCCTTCTTCATTTTCCCTTTCCATCTTCTTCTTTTTACTTTTGTTTTCTTGTCCCACTTTGTTCATATTCGTGTCCTCAACCATGGCCGTGTCCGTCCTCGCGTGTTCCCTCACTATCTTCTTTATTAGTTTTTTGGATCCTTCGCAGGCTGGGTCTCATTGTTTCCCCCTTCCCCCAGCCGTCCCGTGACTTTATTCCATCTCCATTCTCTCCCCTCAATGATTAGTCTTTGGTATCCAAATCTAACTACCTTGCCTGCTTTTCTTTCTTCATCTGCTCTCATCCTGATTTTCTTTTCTATGTCCCTTTCTTGTTTTGTTAGGTCATTGTTTATATAAACCTTGTCTCCAGATCCTGTTGCTAAACACATTAATGAAGTAATAATAGTAGATAAGTTAGATAGATTTCAGTTAACGGTGGAATTATTTTTAGATTAATTTTAACTCCGAATGGATTATTGAAGAGCACATGGCACCGGTGGTGTTGTTTGTTGTTTGGTCACTACAATGTCTCTATAATGGATAAAGCTTGTAGCTGGTCTAAACAAAAACCTGTTAAAGAAGAAATAAGAAAACTAAATGATCTCTTTCCAACAAAACAACACCGTGCAACAAATCTTGACCTAACAGACGTGGAAATAGAAGATTTTCGTATGAAAATACCAGTATTTGATGGAGCAGTAGGTTTCACGTGGCTATATATTATCAAAGAAAGAACCTGCACAAGAAATTACTTTTGTTCAAGACGTTGAAGAGCTATTATTTTCTGAAAAATATGTTGCTGCTGTAGACAAACAAAAATATTTTGAACAAAAAATAAAAGTTGACAAAGATTTAATAAATAGTGTAACGTTTTTACGACGTTTATTTAAAGTAAACTCGGTTCGTGGTGTAAATTAATTTATTAAACAAACTTAAAGTACGAAATAATTATAAAGAACAACAATTAAACACTAACGTAAAACTAAACACTAATATTAAAACCGAACACTAAAGTAATTTATTTGTAACAGTTATTTATTTAACTACTTATTTCTACGTATTCACAAACACGCCGCGATTATCAGTTCAAGACTGAAGACTCGTAAGCCAGCGCGCCTTTAATATAGGCAAGCTTTCATTCTCGGACGTTCCACACTGTGGTAGAATGATTTCCTTCCAGATAGTTCCACTAGCCGCGCGAATCGTCGACCGCTGTGGAAGCTTCTCGGCGGATGACGAATATGATCCCACGCGTGTGCTGACGCATCTTGTTACAATAGGATAGCTAATGCCACAATTGGCTAAAGCAAAAACGAAAATTGGTTAATGCGCCGAAAGCAAATTTGGAATAGTCCTAGCAGCTTGTCGTCGAAATAGATATCCTCCTTCTTTATTTAAAAGGCTTGCTGGTAGGTAAGCCATATATTTTAAAATAAATGTAGGAAAATTGGTTTATATTATTTATATTAGGAACATATAGACCACGTTAAAGCTATTCATCTCGTAGTAGACTTTATGGTAGGATAATCAAGAGCAAGATAGAAAAACATTTGGAAGAAGATGAGGAACAGTGCGGCTTTAGACAAGGATCGTCTTGTGCAGATAATATATTTTGCTTAATTCAGGTTATCGAAAAGAGGCTAGCCTATAATCTACAGACTCGCGTGGTATTCGTTGATCTACAGAATGCGTACGACACTGTACCCCTAACCAAGCTGTGGGAAATAATGGAAAAGAAAGGTGTCGAAACTATCTTAATACAGGCAGCAAAGAATCTATACAGCAATTTGACCAGCTACATCAAAACAGGACGGTGTCAAATAAAATCGCCCTAACTAAAGGCCTACGACAGGGTTGCTGTATAGCACCAACATTATTTAAACTGTATGTGAGTGGTGCGTTAGAAATATGGAAGAAAAAGTGTAAAACTATGGGAATAGCCATTGAAAATAATAATAAGTTATACTCGATGTTTTTTGCGGACAATCAGGCGGTATTGGCAGAAGATCAGGATGACGTAGAGAAAATACAACGAGTGGTGCCTACAAATAAATTTTAAGAAAACAGAATATTTAGTCATTGGAGACCAAGCAACCGATATTCAACTTGGATATGAAACGGTTAAACAGGTCTAGGAATACAACTGCCTCGGAGTAAAAATTACTAATGACGGGAGATGTAAGAGTAAAATTTTACGGAGGATAGGCCAAGGACGGGCAGCAATAAAAACATTACACCCTCTGTTATGGAGCAAAAGCATATCACAGACAACTAAGATTAGAATATACAAAATCGTAATAGAGAGTATAACCCTATATGGATCTCAACTATGGAGTATAGGTAAAAGAGATGCAAGCAAAACAGCAGCTCTGGATATGGAGTACCTACTGGAGGAAATGTTGCAGTTTGACCAAACTAGATAGGATACGCAAATAAGAGAAAAAATGGGAATTGATACAACCATAATTGATACTGTTGAGGCAAAAAGATTAAAATGGTACGGCCATTTAAGACGCATGGCAGATGACCGCCTGCCAAAGCAAGTGTGGGAGTGGCAAGCTCGGGTAAGACGAAGGAGAGGGAGACCTCGAAAGAATTGGAAAAGAAAAGTAGGCGAAGCCATGGAACAAAGAGGACTAGAAGAACATGATTGGCACGACCAAAGAAAATGCCGATTGGATGCGAAAATTCGCAAATATACCTATATAAAGCTATTCAGTGGGGGAGACAGCACGAAGAAGAAGCCATTAAAATATTTGAAAACTTGGAACACGTGAAAGTCATTCCAATAACGGACTTATGGTTGCATTAATGTGGATTCCTAGGTGCTTGTCCTGATGGTCTTCTTGGCGATGATGCCATCGCAGAAGTAAAATGTCCATAGAAGCATAGAGAAACTTCTATGACGGAGTCAATTAAACAAGACAGAAATTACGTTATTATTTCGGACAGTGATGGAAACATAACGATAAATAAACAACATGAATATTTCCACCAAATACAAGGACAACTGGCAATTACAAAAAGAACAAACTGCCAATTAGTTGTGTGGACACCCGAGGAAACAGTTATATTGTTAAAATAGAAGCTGAAGATTTTTCTGCTGGTAGTAATACTTAAAAAAAATTTTACTTAAACATTATATACCATTTTTAACAAGAGAAAAAGTTCATTATAATTAAAGAAACTATAAATAATTTAAATTTAAATATTATTACTGCTTTTATAATTTACAAATTTAGGAAGTGCAAATAGTGTAGTTAGATAAATGCCTGTTAATTAGCTGCTTAACTTGGGTTTGATCCCAGCAGTAGCCATAATTTATTTTGGAATCAATGTGGTTCATTGGAGAGTGTGCACTATTTTCTTTAGATTCATGAGTGCCATGTAAAAATCATTAAGTTTTAATGAGATTAACATTCGTACAAATATTGTGACGTTACGGTTTTGGGGGTTCTGTTAATAAATACTACAAATAATTAACTATAATAATTTAGGTCGAGTCTTGACCGTATACGCTTCTTTGGGTTTGCTTGGCTTTATTTGCGAGAGGTGTTTAAATAAGAAGTCTCATTCAACTAACACTCGTATATTTGTGCTTTAGCGTTACCAATTATTGCATTTGTTTGTCCCAATTCAATGTTACGCCAATTTTACTCTATGCTTAGATTCACTCAATTTATTCTAAGTTCCGTTTTAGAATTAAGTCTTTAACATTTAAGAGCTAAATTCCGGTTACATTCAAACGATTAAGTTCGTAAAACGGATTTAATTAGATATCTTACAATTTTCCAATAATATTCGAAGCAACTAAGTCCCCAACAGGTCTTAGACGGTTCACACAAAAATCACTTAGTCTAATTTTAATAAATAGAATAATCTTACAATAACGTCTGGGTCAACATCGATTTGGACATCAATTTTCTGAGGATACAACTTAATGTTGCGTCTGTGACGGATCGAATTTAACCACGTCTTTAGGTTAAATTCGAGCATATTTATTCAGTAAATCGATCCCCTCTATTAAAATAACCGTGAGAACATTGACTCGTCATCTTACTTAGGAATGCTAAATCAGCAAATCCCACACTCGCGGAATTTATATGAGGTGTCGGGTTTCACCTTGACAACCTTGCGTGTGCCATCTAGTCAATGTTCTCCTCGGATGACATCATGTAAGCTACGCGTGGACGAATTTGATAATTTAAATTAATTTTAAAGTTTACTTAATATTTTGTACATTCGCCTTTATTACAATATGATATGGATGATAGTAAATTGTAAATATGGTGATAAGGTATTTGGCTGGTAGTGGAATCGCAACAAATATCTGAAGATTTTTAAAACCGTAGTAGTAGTGTAGCTGATATTTTCGATATCAGATAATATCATACATTAAGTACCAATATTGGTCCAACTCCGTTGGCCACTAATTTGGTTAAAATTAAATATAAATAATAATTAAATAAAAATACATTTTTATATTTTGTTATTTTATATTCAATTCATGTAACAAAAATTTGTAAAATAATTTTAATTATACAATTCTACCCAAAATGCAAAGTGGAATTACCTACCATTTTTTTGACTGGACTAATAGCGGCCTTTACACGGGAGAGATTACCCGCGTTATTAGGGACGCGCGATAATGCGTGCGAATGAACGCGCGCAAATTTGGACGCGTAAAACCGCCGCGCCGAAAAACTTGAAAATTTACGTCTTGCTCGGTCGTGCGGTTAAGAATGTGTAAAAAATTATCGCTCGAGCAAAAGTGCCCGTGTAAATGCAAAACTGTATTCAATCGCTCGTGATCGGCTTGGCGCGTAGAATTTGTGAAATTTACACACTTTTACTTATCAAGAAACATCAAGATTAAATAAAATGTTAGATTTTTTTACAAAATCGTTATGTTCTTGCAATAATTGCAGCAGGTTTAACGATGCAAAAAAAACTATCTGTTAGTTTTTTATTTTTAGATAAATAATATATAGGGTGTTTACTAAACACGCAGCAAAAATTAAGGGGGTTATTGCTTGGGCTATTTTAAGATTTTTGTGCCCTTGAATAATTTTCGGAAAGACGCTTTGTTGCGAAGATACAGGGCGATAAAAGCTTTTCGAAAAGAAACAGTACTTTATTACTTTCAAGATTCTTAATTACTAAAACTGCTGAAAATGACTACCACCAGCTAGGATGCATGCATCCAATCTTCTCCTCATTGACTGCCGAACACCAAGGTTGTTTCTTATTGCATCACACCTATCAATTATCCTATTTCTCAAATGTTTTTCATTTTCCACTGGAATAGTATAAACTAATGTCTTCAAATGGCTCCATAGGAAAAAATCCAAGGGATTCAAGGCTGGCCATAAGTGAGGTCCACCTCGTCCAATCCGACGATCTTCATATTTTGCGTTTAAAAACTCACGAGCAACCACACTAAAATGTGTTGGTGCGCTATCGTGCATAAACCACATTACATTTCTCGTTGTCAATGGTAGGTACATCCTCTAGAAACCCAGGTAGTGATTCTTCCAAAAAATTTCGATACACTTCAGCGGTAAGTCTTCCCGGTAGAAATACCGGTCCAATTAGCCAGTCACCTACAATTCCAACCAAAATGTTTAATGAAAATTGATGTTGGAAACGATCTTCAAGTACCTACCGCATGTGGGTTTTCATCAGCCCACACAAGGTTATTATGGAAGTTCCTAATTGCATTTCTGGAGAAATTTGCATCATCGGTAAAAAGAATCAGCGCCAGTAGTTGAGGGATTTGAACCAATGTATGCAGATATGCAGAAGCCTTTGACAAAATGCAATACGTAGAGGAAAATCAGCAGGAATAAGTGCCTGAACGCGCTGAATATGGTATGGATACAAGCACTACTGCTTCAAAATTTTCCACACAGTCCTATTACTGACATATTGAACGCATTTGCCATTTTTCTGGTAGAAGTACCTGGGATCATCCTCTACCACGTTTAGCACATTTTCTTCCAATTCTACCGTTGTTACTAGCCTCTAACGAATTCCAATTGGCAAGTCCATACATAAAATGCATATCAGTCAACTCGGCGTTCGTATAGCGATTCATATTAGAGTAGAGAGCTTCACTAAGAAATGTTATGCTTATACATATAAAAAAAATAAAATTATATTTATTTATACTTACCAAAATTGCGCACGCGAAACGAAAATTCGCCAGAAAAATTAACTTCACGCGCTTTCTTCGTTGCAATCGCGCCACTGATCGCTCGTTCAAACCTGTCTTAAAAATCATAATTATACGAAGGGTTATGCGCGCGCGATTGAACGGACTTTTCTAAATTCGCGCGGTTAAAACTTTCCGTGTAAAGGCCGCTAATGTGAATGTTTAGGATACGCGTTATTATATTAGTATACTGGTACAATTTAAAAAGTTATTGAGGTGCAAACAAGTGTTCCTCTAATTATTTTGAGCAGTGTATATACGAGTATAGTATAGCCACCGAATTAGCTTACAGAATTGTATATTTATTTATATATTTGTATTCTGAAATTGCTAATATATGTAAGTAAAAAAAAAAAAAACGTGATCATACAATTTATATTTAGGTAATATTTATTTTAGGACTGTACTGTACTGTAGGTACCTAAAGGTTTAAACTACAGCAGCGAGACTGTCTAACGGCGAATTCTTGATGTTTTTTCTTTTTTTGATAGTTTTTTGGAGTCCTGGTTACTATCTTTTGTAGATGTTTTATTCCGTTTTGGTTTATTACTGTTTTCGATCGTTTCATCATATGATTTACGCTTTGTTTGTCGCCCTGACCTAGATATGTAGATTTCTTCTTTGGAATCTTCATTTTCTTCTTCGGAATCTTCATCATCACTTGATGAATCAATAGTGTTCTGAATATCTGTATCCTCTTCTAGCAGTTTTTCATTTTTTTTCATTAAACTACCATTAAAGTGCCGAGCTTTTTCTATTGGTCTACCCCATGGTGCTGGATATATTGACTGGCGTTGATAATTTTCATATCTGTGTATTAAGTTTAGGTGATAATCCGCTATTGCATGGGCTTTTCTCTCGTTATTCATATTTGCTATCTTCGGATCACAATAAAAAGGAGGATTGTACGATGCTTTGAAAGAGATTCGCTTTAAAGGTCTGTGTGTAGTTGGGATACTATTAAATACATCTATAAACTGTTCATTTTGTACTGGTTCGATATTTTGAATTGGTGAAGTTTTTATAGGCACTGCTGTTGGTTCTTTTTCTTGAGGTTTAGTTTGTTGTAACCGTTTAAGTGGTTTTTGTTCAAACATCTCATCATTAGTACTTGAAAGATCACTGCCATTTTGGACTGCAGTTTGATTAGTTCTTCCTGAATTTACCGGTTCACCATCTCTTCGACGCTCATTTAACATATTGCAGTTTGTTTGGGTTTGTTTTAAAATTTGACGCTGTTCATCTTCCTTTGAAGCTCTGCTTTTAGAATGAATTAGAACTTCATGTGACTCTGTCGTTTCGTTGTCTGACATTGTACAACGTATTAACCTGCCTCTGATAAAAACGTAAATTGAAACTAAACTTTTCAGAAGAACCACAATTTTGACTTTTTACCTTTGAAACATTTTTTCATTGCCAACTCAATTTTGTTTATTTCTTTACATTTACAAACACTTAGCAACACATAGGTTAGGTACAAAAAAATACATAACAAGACAGAAAACTGGGAGATCCAACACATTAGGGATAGTCAACACAATACAAATTATAATAGTCATGTTACTGGCTTCAAAGTCTTTTGCTTATTATTAACTGAGGACGAGGTCAGTTGTACGTACGTAGAACTATGAATTTTAAGTATTAAATGTACGTTGCTTATTATTCTTAATTCTTTGTATATCCAAATTTACGACCTTAATCAGACTAGTCTGATTAAGGTCGTAAATTTGGATATACTATATATTCTGCCAGACGTTAATATTATATTATTACTTAATATTTGTTCAAATAAAGAAATATTTCGCTCTTCTTTCTTGGACTTCCTCCATCTTACTTATAATAAAACACTTAATAAACGATCAAGGTTTTTTAATTACAAAAGAAATATTTAATTCTACAATTAAAAATAAGTTTTGAGATGTACATATGACAGATTAAATTTTTATGTGTTTATGGCCATTAAAACTTAATTTTAAGGATATGTTTATGTATGTTAAATGTCCGTTATTTATATGGGAAAATATTATTATTAATGTTAGCGACCCATAGGCTTGTGAGAGTATTGTTGCTGCAAGTACCTTACGCACGGCTGCAGAATCACTAGAACTAAATTACTCTCACTAGTCCACTTCAACATAATGTGCACATGTGCAGAACCGCAAATTTGCCTTACAGCGCGTTACGCATGCGTAAAGCCGGCCGAAATGCATTAATGCTGCTGCTGGTGTACATACGGGCGCCGCCACTGGTAGGTCAGCTTTCAGTGGGTCATTGTGTTGACGTGAAAGTAATTCAACTATAGTATACACAACAGCCGAATATTGCGCACCAGTATGGGGCAGAAGCTCGCACGTAAATAAGATAGACGTCCAACTCAACGATACGATCAGAATAATAATTGACACACTGACATCGACCCCAGCTCTATGTCTCCATGTTCTTGCAAATATAGCTTCGCCATGAATTAGACGACAACATGCCACAGCCAAAGAGTGAAAGAATCTCAACGACACAGAGAAGCCGAGAACACTACCAACTACCAATCCATCAAGTATTAAAATCACGCAATTCCATATGGAATGACGAAACTGTAACAACTGCTGAAGACTTCAATATCCCAAATGCATGGGAAGTCCAATGGAGGAACGCTGATGTCGCTCAGCATAACATAGAAGATCCTAACCAGCAAATCGGCTGCAATAGCCTGGCCAACTGACCTGAATGTGGACTTACAGCTACCTACCTACCAAGGTATCGCTGCAGTATAGGGATTATAAAAATGTAATGTTGTATATTCTAGACTAGATGGCCTTTTCATAATTTACTGACTTAGATAATATGTTTGTTTTCTTTAGAATAAACGGATTTATTATTATTATTTCCTTTCTTAAACTTTTTGTCATGTGTTTTGTTCCTGGTATTATCTCCTTATTCTACAGGTTGTTATGTTAGTAGGTTTAAGAATTTTCGTGGTGTGTTGCATGTGTGTAGTATGGCGGCTTTCTGAATATGTATATTGGGTGTGTGTGGACTGGTTTAAGCTGAGTTTTTGAAGGCTTTCTGTAAATGGCTGTGGTGTGATAATGTGTTGTTCCTTCCAAATATCTTTCATTTTTATGGCTAAAGCGGTGTACCTTTCTATTTTTTTTCTTTTTGTTTTATGTTGGTGGCATTTGGTATCGATCAAGTATGTGGTCTTATCTTTTTTTTTGGGTGTACGTGATATCTGGTCTGTTATGCGTAATCGTTCTGTCTGTATATATCGTTGTATCCCAGAAATCTTCGTTTTCCAAAAGCGTTTCTGGGCGTATGGGGTTCTTGGATTTAGTTGCGATGTTTGCCATGTACCTATTGCTTTTTGTGTCCACTTTGCTAATTTTTCTGGTGTAAATTTGGCTCTATGTTGAGTTCTGGAGTTTGGCTTAGGTTTAGTGACGTATACTGTTGGTCAGCTTTAATTATTGCCCAATATAGCGAACTGTCTTGCTTGTTGTGGAAATATTGTCGGAGAGTTCTGTAACGTCGATTAACACTCTTCCGTCCTGTTTTCTAGGTAATGTTGTTCTTTCTATGCAGGATTTTGGGTGTTGTTCTCTGTATTTCGTGACCATACTTCTATTTAGTTTATTAACCTCTTCAGTGTCCGTGTTGGTCCATTTGATGATGTCAAATGAGTATGCTAATAGGGGGATGGCATACGTATTAATGGCTTTAGTAGTATGTTTTGAATTTAGTTTTGTATCTAATATGGCTTTAAGACAGTTTTTGTATTATTTGTGTTTATATTTGCTTATGGTCCAGTCTGGTATTTTGTTGAAACCCTAGGTTTTTATAGGTTTCGTGTTGTTCATTGTTTGTTGCTTTTACGTTTTCGTTTTCGGCCAATTTTCCTCTTTCCATTTTAAGGGTTTTGCATTTTTCGATCCCGAACTCCATTTTCATATCTTTGCTGATGTACTTTGTCGTTCTTATTAGATATTTAATATGTGTTGCTGTTGTGCTGTACAGTTTGATGTCGTCCATATAGACCATATACAGCAGGTGGTTTACTGTGTGTAGTGTTTCTGTTTTTTATTTGAAAACCGTATGATGTTTTGTTTATTGCTTTCGATAGTGGATTAAGGCACATACAGAACCATAATGCGCTTAGTACATCGTCTTGAAATATTCCTTTTTGTATTTTAATTTAATCGGTTTGAAATTGTTTGAATGTCTGTTGTTGCATTATCTGTGTTAAGATGTATAGTCGTTTGCCAATGTTTTATTATGTGTTTAAGGTGTTTAAGGAAGTTTGCGATGGTTGTTGGTATTTTATATATTTCCAGAACTTGTGGCAGCCATCTGTGAGGAACGGAGTCGTATGCCTTTTTAGTTATAATCTATGTATTAGTAGGTGAATAGGTTACCTTGCTGTTTATCTGCTTGTTTCATAATCTTACTGTCTATTATTCATCCTCGACTGTTTTTCCTACATTTCTTTTGTTCTTCTGTAAAATGTTGTGTGTCTGTAAGTGCCATTTAGTGGTATTTTGTTGTTTTTCAGTATCATTCGTTTTGATAGTCTTTCTTCCGTGATGTTTGCCAAATTTGGATACTTTTCCGTAAATAGTGTGTGTAGTTGTGGTCTGTATTCTGATTTAATAGTTTCTAGTTCCGTTGCTATGTAGTAACAGCGCATGTCGTGTCTGTTCATATCATCACTCCATGCCATTCGCCGTCGTGTTAGGAAGGTTTATGTTCTGTGGTGTTAGGCCTGCTTTGGTGATTGCTGGTGTGACTACTCGTAAAACACTTTCTACAGTTGCTGTTGTTGCGTTTGGTCTATGGTCTATGCTCTACATGGTCTATAACAGTGGCGGCTCGTGAGTTTTTAGGGGTAAGGGCGGCAGAAAAATACCTCTAAATTAATGAGAAACCTTAATTTTATTCTTCTTCTTCTTTTCCATTTCCCTTATGCCTATGGCGTCGGTTTGCTCATCCATTTGCGGTATTGGTCACGATCAACTGCCATTCTCTTTAGTTGTCCTAAATTCTTTCCTCTATCCAGTGCCATTTTTTCCATTCTCTCTTCCCATGTTTCCCTAGGCCTTCCTACATATCGTCTTCCCTCTGGCCTTGCTGCCATTATTCTTTTCGGCTATCTTCCATTTCCCATTCTCATGACATGCCCAAACCACGCGAACTGCCTTTTCTTCCACTAATAATGGTTCCATTTCCAGTTCTTCTCTAATCTCTATATTTCTAATTCTGTCGCGTTTCGTCTTTCCAACCATTCTTCTCAAATATTTCATTTCCCCTGCTGTTACTTTTCCTTTCACTTTGTCTTGCATGATCCAGCTTTCTGAGGCGTATATTAATGTAGGCACATAGATACTCTTCTATACTCTCAGTTTAGTGGCGTTGCTTATTTCTTTCTTATTTATAATTATGTTATTTAAAGCATAGTAAACCTTACTTGCCTTATTTGTTCTGTTTAATATTTCTTCTTCTATTGTTCCAGTATTGTTTATTATAACTCCAAGGTATTCATCATTACCCACCCAGTTAATTTCTTTGTACGTTTTGTTGAGTACCCTTCTTTGTTATCTCCATTACTTTGCTCTTATTCGCATTAATTGTCATTCCCCACCTTTTGATTGCGCTGTTCCATTTGTTTACTATCTGCTGCAGTTTCTGTGTTGATTCTGCCATTAGCACTATGTCGTCTGCATAAATCAAGCACTGGATGTTGATTGCCTCTAAGTTCCAATAGCCTATTCTTACGTTGTACCTGGCCTCTGTACTTTCCTTTATTATTTGGTCCATTTGAACAGCAATGGACTCAATGAGTCGCCTTGCTTTATCCCTTTTTCATCCTTCAGGCCTCCGACTCTCTCCCTTTCATTCGCACTCTTCCCTTCGTTCTTTCGTATAGATTTTTAATTGCTTGTTGTAGCTTGTTTGTTACTTCGCATTGTGACAGTATTTTCCATATGCTTTCTCGCGGCACCCTGTCGAACGCAGATTCGATATCTATAAAAGCTAAGTAAAGTGCCTTTCCTCTCTCTAGTCTTTTCTCTATTGTTGTTCGTAGCGTAAAAATGTGATCTTGTATCTGTCTATGTGATCTAAACGCCGCTTGTTCTTCTGCCATGATTTCTTCCGTTTCTTCCCGTAGTCTTTTCTCTAGTATTCTAGAATAAATTTTTAGTACTACTGAAGAGAGGCATATTGCCCTATAGTTGTTGCATTCATTCGAGCTTCCCTTCTTATATACTGGTACAATTATTAATTTTATTAATGGCGGAAAATAAAGTCCATGCGACGGTTTTTGTAACTCACAAACTTGTCTATAACTTTAGAATTAAAAATTTAAAAAAAATTGCTTTGTCCGCTTCGATTTAAATCATTTAATATAAAGTTTCTAGTACAAGCTCAAACAAATGCTGCCATCCAATTTTATCATTATCCTTAAATCCTACTTAACTGAAAGGCAGTTCCTTGTAAAGTACCAGGACGTATACATAGACTTACTACAAATCAAGGCAGGAGTGCTGCAAGGTAGCGTATTAGGGTCTACTCTATACCTCTTATATACAGCGGACCTACCAACAACCGACAGAACTACAGTTGCCATATATGCAGCTGACACCGCGGTAGTAGCAGTACTACACGCCAAACCAACAACCACATCAGAACATCTCCAGGAAAATCTAAATAAACTACAAACTTGGCTAAACACATGGAAGATTAAAGCAAATGAACTAAAATCAGTACATATTACATTTACACTAAACAGAGATACTTGCCCTCCCGTCATACTAAACGGCAGACAAGTAGATCACGTAGATGATATAAAGTACTTAGGAATGCATATGGACCGACGTTTAACATGGAAAAAACATATATTCAGAAAGAGGAAACAACTTGGCCTAAACTAAGACAAATGTACTGGCTGAATGGAAGGTAATCGCAACTAACATTAGAGAACAAGTTACTTCTGTGCAAGTCAATCATTATGCCCATGTGGACATACGGCATACAGCTATGAGGCACAGCAAGCAATTTCAACCTGGAAATATTACAACGTTTTCAAAACAAAGTCCTTAGAACAATAGTTGATGCACCTTGGTATGTTCTCAATACTGCAATTGCCAGAGACCTACAAATACCGTCAATTTTAGTGAAAAATATAGTGTCAGAACTCAAGCACATCCAAATGTGCTCGTGAGAAATTTGTTTGAAGACAGTGGTGAGTGCGACAATTAAAACGATTTAAATCCAGTGATCTAATGGATCGGTTTAATTAGGATTAGCAAAAATCTAGACTAAGATAGTATCATGTTATCATACCATATATCTTTTGTGATATACAATACAGAAGGGGAGTATTCATTGGAAGCATCTCCTGCAAGCTATTGTTGTATTGTTGTTTTTCGAGATATGTTTAATGGTGAAAACAGAAATTGGCTATCTTCTTTTGTTTTTGAGTTAGAGCCCAAAATTGACTTTTTCGACTTTTTTTGATATCCTCATAACTCCCTTGTTTTTAACAATAGCAAATTACCGTTTTAACATTATTAAGGCACTTTTTTAAGGAGAATCTACTGGTTTAATCAGATTTTAAATTTATTCATTTGTTTCTCATTTATAGCATAAAGTTGTATTTTTTATATGGAAGTCATAGTAGGCAATGAAGTGGTTAAAAAGAGAATTTTTTTTTTCTTTTCAAAAATATATAGTTTGTTCGAGATATTTCTATTATTTACATAAGAAATGTCAAAAAGTGTATTTTATTATTCTTTTTTTAACGTTTAAGTCCTATCTAGTTGTCTTTGACAAACAAAAAGCTGCAAAAAAGAATTTGCATGTTCTGTCATCTAGTAGGCTAGAAAAAAAAAACAAAACTACCAAATAGTTTGACAATTTCCAGAAAATAGCAATAAGTGTCAGTTGAAAATTGTTTACAGTGCTGATGACATAATCTGTTTGTAATAGTGGAAAAGTGTTAAAATGGCATACGAAAACAACGAGAAATACGATATGTTGGAATGTTTTATTTTAAGTAACAATAGTGCTGATATAGCATCTCAAACATATTTAAATCGTTATCCTAAACGAAGACAACCTCATAAGTATATTTTTCAACGATTAAAAGAAAATCTAATCGATTATGGGTCATTTACCAAACCAAGACCCAAAAATTACAATATTGAAGATGCCGACGATGCAACCATTAATGTTATAGGAGCTGTTGTTGTAGACCCTTCAACGTCAAGTCACCAAATTGAAGCTGAGACTGGAGTTTCACGGCGTCGTGCTTTAAAAATTTTGAAGATGGCTAGCACGCTCTCCGGTCTTAAGCTTTGGTTTCCTAGGAAGCGGTGCCGTCATTTAACGGCCGTAAAAATACGGTGGGTGACGTCAGAAAAACGGTGAAAAAATACGGCCGTCGCGAATTATTCCGAACTGTTATGTCTATTTTAACTGGACTATATACACAAGACACACCGCCAAAAAACGTTGCTGAACTGATTCGTAGCATACTGGCCCACCGCTTCAGATGAGACGGCACCGCTCTATTACGTTGGGTGTGCGCTACCGCTCTTTTGGAAAACACTTCGCTTAAAATACACGACACCGTTTTTCGTGACGTCACCCACCGTACTTTTACGGCCGTTAAATGACGGCACCGCTTCCTAGGAAACCAAAGCTTTACCTGCTCTTGATTTCTTTTTTTGGGGATACATCAAAGATCATCTCTACCAAATGGACAATAATAACATCAACCAATTAAGGCAAAATTTCCAGGATCGCATAGAGTCAATATCGAATATCCATATTCAGAATGCAGTGAATAGTGTGCTATGGAGGTGCAATTTGTGTGTGGCCAATAATAACGTCGAACAATTTGAAAAGTTTTTGTAGTTCATAAATAATTTGATGTTAAAAACAGATTTATTTATTATTAGATTATTCTTGTCAAACTATTAGGTAGTTTTGTTTTTTCTAGCCGACTAGATGACAGAATATGCAAATTCTTTTTTGCAGCTTTTTGTTTGTCAAGGATAACTTAGATAGGGCTTAAATGTTAAAAAAAGAATAATAAAATACTCTTTTTGACATTTCTTATGTAAATAATGGAAATATCTGGAACAAACTATATATTTTTGAAAAGAAAAAAAATACTCTTTTTAACCACTTCATTGCCTACTATGACTTCCATATAAAAAAATACAACTTTATGCTATAAATGAGAAACAAATGAATAAATTTAAAATATGATTAAACCATTAGATTCTCCGTAAAAAAGTGCCTTAATAATGTCAAAACGGTAATTTGCTATTGTTAAAAACAAGGGAGTTATGAGGATATCAAAAAAAGTCGAAAAAGTCAATTTTGGGCTCTAACTCAAAAACAAAAGAAGATAGCCAATTTCTGTTTTCACCATTAAACATATCTCGAAAAAAGAGATCGAGACTTGGCCACTCGTTTTCCTCTATCTCTTATGGTTACCGAGATGCCCTATTAAAACATCCAATTATGCCCACCCTGTACATATTAGGTATTAGTTATAATAATTACTTATTGTCCAAATTTGACAGATTGTAAACAAATTGGAATTAATAAAAAAAAAATTATCACCACTATGTAAACACAGAATGCGTAACACACAAACCGTTCTCTCTAACCCGCAATTATCCCCTACACCAGCAATTAACTTGACAAATTTGATATGGCACGAGCCAATTCGGCAGATAAAACTGTGTGTATATGACGATCCAGTCCCCAATGCTGTTTCGAAGAAATATGTTACTGATAAAATCCTCAGGTATTAACTTGCAGTTTGTATGCACGTTAATGGTAAGCAACGACCAGATCAGAGATTATTAAGATTCTTTAGTGCATAAATTGTGTAAAAAAGGTAAACACTAACAAGTTCACAGTTGACATTTTTGGATTTTGATTATTCAATAAGGTATTTCTTACTTTTTAAATTTAAATACACGTAAAAAATGGGGCCAAGATGTTTAATAATTTGATTTTTAAATTAACATAATACCCGACACCCTAAAGGGTAATACGGGACAAATAAAGAAGAAATTAATATAAATTTGTTATTAAACCTTTACAATCATAAATAGCTGGAACTTATTTAATATCAGTGTGAACAAGGCAAAAGTATAAAAAAATTAAACAAAAACCAACAAAAAAGTTGCTTTATTTATTAATGTTTCAACAAGATTTTTAATACTAAACACATTTTGTATAACGTAAGTTATTAGTTCATTAATTTAATTCTATTTTAGCAAATGGTGGCAAAAAGCCCAACCAAGAAATATAATCTCATCTTTAATTCTTCTTCTTAATTAATTTAATTTAATTTGATTAAGTTACGTATGTAACCATATAAAAAGGCTAATGGCTGTTTGGTGCATCAAATAAATAAATAAATAAAAAAAGATAATATCAATTTTTGACATCGGACAAAATTAATTCTACATCGCTTGACTTTCCTGACAGAAATACTTTATAGCCTGTTTTGAATACCGCAGTGGCGTTTTGAACCCCTACTATACATGGCCGTACTTTCCTGCAATAACAGCACCTGTAAGTAAATATAAATAACACATCAGTTTGATTAAACTCTAATATTAATTTCTTAAAGATTTTTCAATTTAAATACTATATAAATTAAATAAATGAAGAAACATTATGTGGGTTTAATGCTCATTTAATAGTAAATAAGGACGTAAATTGGAATACCTTATCAACTATGGTTAAAGATTTTAAAAGCCACATATTCGCATAAATATTAAAACTGACAAATTGCAGGTTGGGCCTAAATTTCAATTATGAATTTATCCACATCAATATTACATCCATATTAATAACAATTAATTAGAAATTAAAAATTCTAATTTTCAATTGAGTAGTAAGTACTATATTTTTACAAAAAACTAAATGCAATTCTGAAACGTAAATAAACAGCTGCAGTGTGTACGGTTCCATAATCAACAATGAAATGATCCGACACTTGAAGTAATAAAGGTACTTTCATCCGGTCAAGCAAAACATTTTAAGAGATGCGCCTGCAGAATTGGCAGATGAATCATCAGCCGATCTATCACAAACCGCTTCGTGTTTTTGTTCTAAGGCTTTTTTAACCCCAACTGCTGCTTTAAAAGCAAATTATTTTTGATTGCCATGGATTTTCATATGATTTTTCAAACTTCTTTTAAGTGCACTTCTATATTTGCATAAATTACAGGCAAATGGTTTTTCTTTGGAGTGAATACACATATGTTTTTTCAGATAGTCTTTAGTTGCACTCCTATGTTCACATAAATTACAGGCAAATGGTTTTTCTCCTGTATGTTTACTCATATGCAACTTCAGATGGCTTTTCCTTACACTCCTATATTCACATAAATTACAGGCAAACGGTTTTTCTCCTGTATGTTTATTCATGTGCAACTTCAGATCGCCTTTCCTTATACTCCTAAATTCACATAAATTACAGGCAAACGGTTTTTCTCCTGTATGAATATTCATATGCCTTTTTAGATAGTCTTTAGTTGCAGTCGTATGTTCACATAAATTGCAAGCAAATGATTTTCCTTTGGAATGTATGCTTATATTATGTCTTTTCAGATGTCCTTTACGTGCACTCCTATATTCGCATAAATTACAGGCAAATGGTTTTTCTCCAGTGTGAATATTCATATGTCTTTTCAGATGGTCTTTACGTACACTCCTATATTCGCATAAATTACAAATAAATGGCTTTTTTTTTAAATGAATATTTTTATGAGTTTGAAGAATGGATCGACGAGTCGTTTTAAATTCACAAACGTCACAAGCAAATCTTTTCCCTTTATTTTCATTTTGGTCATCCTCTTCAAAAGGATTGACTGTATCAGCTGTTTCAGTTTTTATTTTGTCAATTTCATGTGCACTACTCTCTCTAACTGTAGTTTCCTCTCTCGTATTCCGTTCAAAGTTTCGGCTAATATTAGGGTTAGTTTCATTGAAGTTATGGTTTCGTTGGGTACCGTAAAGGATATCGTCATTATATTCACTTTTAATGTCGTTCAAACAGGGTTCAAGTTTGATTTCTTCTTTGATGATATCCAAATCGAAATCATATTCGAGGTTAGCCTTTGAATTTGTTTCGGACATTTTCCATAGAATTTCCTGTTATAATATAAATCACAACGATTATTACAAATAGCGTTTGGTAACTAATGAGCTAATGACTAACCTGTAATTATCGATATACAAATCGGCTGCACACAACAAGCGATAAACAAATTGGCACACACAACCATCACACAACAACGTGAAAATTCACTCACAGAACACTTGATGAATTCGAGGTTAGATTCCAGTGATTGTCAAAAATTATCGATAGACCTTCGAACATATGCTACTGGAATGATCATACTCCATCGACCTTATACTACTGGACAGATAATTCCCTATACCAGCAGTAGGTGGAAAGTGAAGCCAAGATTATTTTCTCATGAGTCCCTTTTGCATCTACTGCGCATACGCGAAAAATTCGGTGGTAGAATTACGATTTTGAATTTAAACTGGGTGCTGTATATCTTGCTAGAGTATATTCTACTTTTGCTGTGGTTATTTTAGAAATTTAATTAAATCAATTTTAATATATTTTTTCAATGAAACGCGATGAATAAAACAACTTTATTTATACTTTAAAACGTCAAGCACTACAAGCTGAGCATAACCGCCATTAATGTGGAAATGGTAGGCAGCGTAGGTACATACCTATTCAACATCAACAAATGGTTTGCGTTTCACTCAACGACAATGAGAGTAACAGAAATAGAGTATACAAGTTTACGCTAAATTGTACCGCACCATCGACGATCGCTGCATTGCCACCTAATTTTACTTGCGCATGACTGTTTCAGAACCCGGCGGTTGATAAGGACGACGATATATTATTTCTCTTACAATCTTGGCTTCAGTTTCAGCACGGAAGGCTCTGTCCAGTAGTATAAGGTCGATGTCATACTCCTATTACCGTAGTGTAAAAGTGGTGGTTCAAAGATGATTGACAAAGACAAAATTATAATAATCGGTAAGTATGAGAAGGACAGACGAATAGTCGAACTAGTCAATATTACGCAGTCGCTAATTTCCGATTTGTTTGACGCCCCCAAAGCTGCAGCTGCGCAGTTTTGGCGTCAGTTCATCAGTTGCGTTAGTTGACGTTTGTTGGCGTGCTAAAACGATAGCGTGGGTTCTACTTGCATATGCTTTCAAATTTCCCTCCATTGTGTTCAAATAGCGATCATGCGCACAAAATACTTGGATCAACTATTGTCTATCCTTGTCTATCTTCTTAGGACCGCTGCAGACGTACTACACTCATTCCAGTAGTATATGTTCGAAGCGATAGACGGATAATTTACCGGTTATAACTGAGTATGCAACCCCATGTACAGATTTGCATGCAAGGCGTTATTTTAATGTTTTCCAATTAAAATGGCTTAAAATATTGTTTATACTTGTCTTAAAAATACATATACTTGGTAATAGGTAATAGGTAGATAATTGTAGTTCTGTTTACTGCTACAAGCTTGTATAATTATTAAATTTGTAAAATAAATGTGTATCTATAATCCATTCAGAAAACTCCTGTGACATAAAAGTCACCATGTGTTGGTTAATATGAAAATCCCTATTAGGCTATTAAAAACTTTTAGATTTGAGATTGGCGCACCTTTAAATTTAAATTTAATGCTGTTTTTTTTTGTTTTCACTTTGACACTTAAATTATTTATTATTCAAGTTACGTTTTATAATTCATAATCTTTAGAGAAATGGACGAACAGAAGCACCAACGAAGTTTATTATCATACTTGTATTATTAATAATAGTATATTATTATATGAGCGATTATGACAGCCATTATTCACGAAGATGACGTTTGAGCCCACGAGCCGTCAGGCGAGTGGCACAAATCATCTGAGCGAATAATGGCCATAATCGCGAATGTAATACGATACTTTTTCTACACCTATTAAACAAATATATTAGACTCGAATTAGTCAAATTTGATAACTTTGTAAACAAGCAATATGACAACACACTTGGGCGTGTCACGCGAGTCGATTGTCAGCCGCAGAAGGAGTTGATCGCGGGCGATTTAAAATATGATTGGATTAGCGAAATATTTATGTATTTGTGATTGGCCGAAATCATAATTCACTGCAGTGAATTATGAATCTATAATTCACTGCAGTGAATTATAGGTACTATTTTTCACAAAAAAAATGCTAATAATTGCAATATAATTAAACAGGTGTAGAAAAACCCATTTTTACCTTGTTCTACTTAATTTTACGAAAATGACAAATGATTTATCATAACCTTACATTTCAGTTTGACGTTAAGTACATTCACTAAAAAAGTTGATAGGTTCTGTACATAAAGTACACTCCCAAATTTTCATTTGACAGCGTAAACGTCACGGGAGTTTTCTGAATGGATTATATTAACTACCTAGTTTATTACTGTGGAATAATTGACAAAAGAAATGCAATAATGCAATGCAGTGTGATTTGCCTCGTTCTGCCAGGTTTTCTTGAGTTTTTGCTTAATTTCGCTTGTTTTCTTATTTTACAAAACACTTCTTCCCAGAACTGCAATTTGTTGGAAAATTTTGTTGTTAGGTAATTTTGTAATACACCTATACAACTTCCTTATGAGACGCCACTGAAAAATAAATCATGATAAATTCGTGTTGCCAATGTGACAATAATTTAATGTGGCGGGAAATTCAACCTATCTTCAATCAATGATATGATATTACTATTAATTATAATTTATTTAGGGTAAATTCAATTCAAAAGTCAACTTTTATAGGCAAAAATTATTATTTTCAGACGAGAATCTAATTATCTCATTCTTAACACGAGACTAATACATATAGGTACCTAATCATTCAAAAATAACTTTGTGCGGTAGAAAGGCAGCTTAATGGCGAAAGACGTACATCACTAAAAACAATAAATGATATGCTATCTCTTTGTGACAATTTATAATTAAATTAAGAATATCGATTTTAGTTAATTTTGTACAGAAAATCATAATTCCTAAAATAATTAATATTTCTAGAAAGCCTTCGGTCCGTTCTTTAAACTTTCTTAAGCGTGCAAAAAGATAGCACTTTAGATACTTGCCGTAGAGATAAATTACTACAAATTAAAAATTTACTAGTGTCGGTATGTTCTTAATTACATATTAGTTTAAATATTCTAATCTAAACCGCAAATATTTACGTGTATGGCTGTAGGTATGCTGTAAATACCATCAAGTATATGCCTATTAATGGTTTTACTACAGAACTACAGTCTTATACCGTTGATTGAAGGAATCTTATACCTAAGAAGAAATTATACAACAGATATATCAGCATATCATTGCACAAATACGCCTACGCGTGTATGAAACCAGTTATACAAGGGTCAAATCAACATGTTTCGAGCCACTGTAATTCCGGTCCAGGGGCTTTTAATTTGGCGCATGCGGTTAATAGTTTCCGTGCGACGGTCCGCACCCGTTCATTAGTGGTTCGGAATATTTGTTGTGGTTCACATTAAATGTTTTATGCGTATTTGTGTGCAGATTACATGTGTATATCCATTTTTAAATAATTACAGGTTAGTCACTAGTTACTAATTGCCATTTGTATTACTCTTTGTGATTTGTATTATTACAGCAAAATGTCCGAAGTAAATTCAAAGGCTAACCTCGAATATGATTTCGATTCGGATATTATCAAAGAAGAAATCAAACTTGAACCCTACTTGGACGATATGAAAAGTGAATTCGGTTATGGTATCCTTTACAATACTGAACAACAACATAATTTCAATGAAACTAACACCAATATTAGCCAAAATTTTGTACGGAATACCTGGGAGAAAACTGTAACTGTAGAGAGTAGGGCACATGAAACGGACAAAATAAAAGTTGAAACAACTGATACAGTTGACGAAAATGACCAGAATAAAAATAAAGGAAAAATATTTACATGTGACTCTTCTGAATTTAACAC
The DNA here is from genome assembly GCA_963082815.1 of Melanotus villosus. Classification (NCBI taxonomy): domain Eukaryota; kingdom Metazoa; phylum Arthropoda; class Insecta; order Coleoptera; family Elateridae; genus Melanotus; species Melanotus villosus. Next base: position 11,079,494 of record OY720419.1, on the reverse strand, counting down.
CACTCGTAAATGCAGTCTTCAAACTCATAAAAATATTCATTCAAAAAAAACATTTATTTGTAATGTATGTAACTATGTAACTACTTATAAGAATTGTTTGAAACAGCATTTGTGTACTCATACGGAAGAAAAACCGTTTGCCTGCAATTTATGTGAATTTAGGACTGTAACTAAAAACAGGCTGAAATTGCATATGATTAATCATACAGGAGAAAAACCGTTTGCCTGTAATTTATGTGACTATAAGAGTTCAAGTAACAGCAATCTGAAAAGACATATGTATATTCATACAGAAGAGAAACCATTTGCTTGTAATTTATGTGAATACAGGACTATAACTAAATGCAAGCTGAAATTGCATATGAGTATTCATACAGGAAAAAAACCATTTGCCTGTAATTTATGTGAGTACAAGAGTGCAAGTAAAGGCAATCTGAAAACACATATGTATATTCATTCAGAAGAAAAACCTTTTACCTGCAGTTTATGTGAATACAGGGGTGCAACTAAAAAAGGACTGAAATGGCATATGAATAATCATGCAGAAGAAAAACCATTTGCCTGTAATTTATGTGAGTATAAGAGTGTAAGTAACGACTATCTGAAAAGACATATGTATATTCATTTAGAAGAAAAACCATTTGCTTGTAATTTATGTGAATACAGGACTGTAACTAAATGCAAGCTGAAATTGCATATGAGTATTCATACAGGAGAAAAACCATTTTCCTGTAATTTTTGTGAGTATAAGAGTGCATGTAGAAGCAATCTGAAAAAACATATGTATATTCATACAGAAGAAAAACCGTTTGCTTGAAATTTATGGGAACATAGGAGTGTAACTAAAGACGATCTAAAATTGCATATGAGTACTCATAACGATACAAATTTAAAAAAGTAGTTGGGGTTAAAAGTGACCTAGACTTAGAAAAAAGAGGTTTAAAATTAAGACTTTTTTTGTTTTGTGCTACATTGCAGCAAACACAAGTTACAGCGGTTGCTAAGTTTTTAATGACATTCTGTAAGGAATGCTTCAACGGCTTTTTACTATGATAAATATGTGTAGTAGATAAAGAATTTGCAGGCATGTGGACTAGTTTTTTGTTATTAATTGTTTAAATAATAGGAAGGAAGTCTTTAGAAAATACAGCCTGAAATTGCATTTGTGTACTCATTCAGAAGAAAAACCGTTTACCTGCAGTTTATGTGAATACAGGGGTGTAACTAAAAACATACTGAAATTGCAAATGAATAATCATGCAGGAGAAAAACCATTTGCCTGCAGTTTATGTGAATACAGTGGTGCAACTAAAAACGGGCTGAAATTGCATATGAATAATCATGCAAGAGAAAAACCATTTGCGTGTAATTTACGTGTGTATAAGAGTGTAAGAAAAGACCATCTGAAAAAACATATGTATATTCATACAGAAGAGAAACCGTTTGCTTGTAATTTATGTAAATACAGGAGTGTAACTAAAAGCCAGCTGAAATTACATATGAAAATTCATACCGGAGAACAACCGTTTGCCTGTAATTTATGTGAACATAGAAGTGTAACTAAAGACGATCTAAAATTGCATATGAGTACGATACAAATTTAAAGGAGTAGTTGGGGTTAAAAGTGACTTAGACTTAAAAAAAGATACCTATTTAAAATGAAGATTGTATTTTTGTTTTGTTTTGTGCTACATATTGCAGCAAAAACAAGTTAAAATGGTTGTTAAAGCGATCTGAATTACGTGATGAGCCAGGAGACTGCCATAATTACTTGAGGAAGGATGCTGAAACATGCAACCATCTGGTAAATTTAGTAACGCCTCACATCGAGAAAAAAAAGTACGCGTTTAGGAAAAGCGATTTCATCCCATAAAAGATTGACTGCCACATTAAGGTTCCTTGCAACTGGGAGAAGCTATAAGGACTTGGAGTTCACAACTATAATGTTCAAGCAAATACTGAGTGAAATCATCCCACAGACTTGTAGAAATATCTACATCGTTTTGAAGAAGGACTAATTGAAGGTAAGCATACCAGTATAATGCTTTTTATTATTTAGTAGTATTATAGAAACTTAAAATATTTTTGGTTTAAAAATTAACTGAAATATTGTACAAATGAAATGAAAATACTTGAGGTATGTATTACAAAAATAGATGTTTTAAGCTTCGGAAGGTGTGGTTGGATTATCTAATGACATTGACTGCTGCTGTGGAGTGTGTTGTTACTGCCCAATTTTCAGTATATTGTGCCGTTGTTGACCGATGTGCTGTGGTATCTGGGTATTTGATCCAATATTCAGATAATAGCGTTGGTATCGTTTGCGATGCGATTTCCGGCCGAAAGTAATGATTCTCTTCAATTCGTGGAAGGTTCTGTTGCCATTCATAACAGCTTGTCAATGAGCGCAAATTAGGTTGTGTCTTCCCAACAACAATAACTTTGGTATTTCTAGTCAGCGATGTCATATCCGCTTCACATAAGACATCACCGATCAATTTCATGGCAAACTTGACCTGATCAGTATTGACTGCTCGAAGTCTATCGGCAACATGATCAGGAAGCTCAAGGTCACTCTGATCCTCATTGTCTTCGCACTGAACCTGAATTATTAAACAAACAATAATTACAATTATAATATTTACATTTTTTGTTTCAGTTTCCTAATAATGAAGAGGAGTGGTTAAGAATCGCAACTGAGTTTGTGTGGGCGCTGTAGACGGCAAACACATCAGGATTGGTCCGCCCAAGGGAAGTGGATCTTATTACTATAACCAAAGAATACATAATAAGAAGAAGCTTAGCCTTATGGGATTTTCCGTCATGCCTAAAGTATACCCACTACTAGATGTATAGCTGTCGTCCATCTAGTAGTAGGTTTACCCACTAAACACGACCGGTCTTAAATGCAAAATACAGATTTCTACGCACCTATTGCCAGATTGTGAATTGTGGGGCACACTTATTTTTCTTAGAATTTTCTATTGTTTACTTAATAACCCTGTTGAGTTACATTATTTGTATTCTTTTATACGGTGAAAAATTACTACAATGTACATCTTTCTAAAACTAGGAAATAAGAATTTGTTTTAAATGTTTTACGCTGTTTGTTACGTATTGAATCCCTTATCATAGAATAAATAAAAGTTATTACGATCACTTTTATTTAAATATGTAATTATCTACTAAAAGATGTTTCCTTCGAAAACTATTCAGCAAAATATAAAAAATTTGTTTGGGCCTTCACTTTTTAATACATTTTTATAGATTTTTACTTACAGCAAAAACATAGAAGTACGAGGCGCATTCGAAATGTAAGGGCCGTTTGCTTATATTTAAATGTTGGCAGCTCAAAACAAAGTTGGACGAATGCAGCGTCATCTATTGATTGTTTGCGAAGCCACTGAAGTCATTGTTTTGATTCAGTAGTCGTTTGACTGTTGGTGAAAGCAAACAACAATGGCTTCGAAAATCGTTTCTCCCGCCATCTGCAAAGTGCGATTTTTGTGTGCAAAAGGATCTACAGCTGCTCAAATTCATCAGGAGTTGTGTCTAGTTTATGGGCCTACAGTAATGAGTGAAGGAAAGGGGTTAGACAATGGTGTCGAGACTTTAAAAGTGGCCGCACAAATTTGCATGGTGAAGAGCGGAGTGGCAGGCCCAGTATCCAGACCGATGAAATCGTGCAACAAGTGGACCAAAAACTGCGATCTGATCGACGATTGACTAATGAATTTTCTCATGTTGGTTCAATTCCCAGGCGGAGAACTTCTATGCAGAGGGATTCAAGAAGCTAGTGCAACATTACGAAAAGTGCTTAGAAGTGAACAGCGATTATGTGGAAAAGTGAAGTAGGTTTGTAGGAAACTAAAACCGCCAATAAAAGATTTTTCTAATGAATATATATTTTTTTATGACCGAACGGCCCTTACATTTCGAATACGCCTCCTAGATGTCACATGAACTTACCTTAAAAAAATTTTGAGCCTAAAATTAAAAGGTAAAGTTCAATATGACTGGGTTTCGAATTTCCTTTTGCATGGGAATAAGAAGCCGCAACCTGAAGTTGCTGCTACTTTGTATTTATATAGTAATAAGCAGATGGTTTACCAAGAATTGTTGCAGATATTTGTGCATTTAGTACCAGATTATCGCTCCATGTTCTTTGTTATACTGTAACTTACTTCTTAACACAAGTGCAGCCTCCTGTCTTTTTACTCCGTGTTTCCAATATTTTGGAATAAGTATATTTTCATTGTAGTTGAACAAGCTTACAAAATAGATAAAACTTCGACATCCATATTCTAACACTTTCCAGAAAATGAGAGTAAAATATGCAACTCAAGTATTTTCCAATTCCATGAGTGCTGTTTTGAGGGTAGCGATAAGAACTGGTCAGTTGCAAAGTGATACTGCTCTTAATACTGTCCTCTTTTTGCGAGAATTTTATAATTTATTCGATGTACTAAACGGTAGGATTTTGAATGCGCATAACCCGTATGCGTGTGCTTTGTCTGCTAAAACGGATCGGCTGGAGACTTTCCTAAAGAAATCTGCTCAGTGGATCCAAACATGGAAAGTTTATACAAATACAGACAAAATAAAACAAGGCATTTACTGTTTTCAAGGCCTTATTCTATCTATTAACTCCGTTCTTTACTTGTGGGCAGATCTTAAAAAAGAGGAATATAAATTTTTACTAACAAGTAGACTAAATTAAGATCCTCTCAAAAACCTTCTCGCAGTATTACGATATAAAGGTGGCCATAATTCTAATCCCACAGCTAAAAGTTTTCGGCAAACGTTACGGGGGTAGTACACAATTTAAATGTCAAAAATTAAATCGCGTTAGTGGCGTCCATAATATATTTGGAGACGTTCTCGATATTTCAAGATGTTAAAGAGTTATTAATCTTTAAAGATTTTTGAAAAATTTTTTTTTAATTTCCATATTAAAAAAGATAGGTTTTGGATGGATTTCTTCATAATTAAAATTGATAATAAATTTTTGTTTTAATATTCATAAAGTACACTAGTTTCTCTAGGACTTCACGAATTCTGGTATTTTAATTAACTAAAGAACGCCTGTAAAATCGAATTTTTATTGTTATTTATTGTAGTGTAATTCTAATAATTACAAAACACTTTTAAAAACAAAATAGTTGAACTTGCCACACGTTGGGCCAGCCAAAAATAGGTTATGTTCTCTGAGTGAAAACATACATAATTATTGAACTTATTATTATGACTGGCCAATTAATTGCTACCAAGAAAAAAATAAATGTCCCGTAAATCGAACACGTGTATTCTTGTCTGTGTTGTGAACAGATGTGCATGTGTAAATACATAAAATCAAATACCAAACAAAATATTCCGTATTTAAATTCCCTGCAAAAACAAACATCAACAACAAATTTACTACGTTCCAAAATATACATGAACAAAGATTCATAACAAGCTCAATTAAATGTTTTTACGTGAGTTCTAGCTGTAGTTAGGATTCAAAAGATTGCAAAAATTTAATGTTGACAAATTAATTTTAGATAGATGAATAGTAAATAAATTTAAAATCAGACGTTTACAATTAAAGTTCATGAAATAAATCAAGAAATTACTCTAATAAAATTTAACTTTGGATTAACTTTCACAATTTTAATTACATGACACCTTTCTACTCTTTATAACCTTTCTTTTAAATAAATAAATTAGAACAATCAATTTCCACTTATCTTACACCTCTTCAGAACTTCTGACATGTCCTCTTGAACATCGACATTTGAAATCCCCGCAATTATACAGCTGACCATTTATGTGTTCTGGTGTCACCGCCATACAAGTTGTTGGTTCTTTATCGTCGAAAATTATAGTTTTAAAATAAACATATAATTGTTGTTTCATCACATCAAGGTAAGTCTTATCATTATTTTTTTAATCACTTATTTTCTTTTATTAATCACTGTTTTCTTTTCAGTTATGTGGTTTGGGTTAATATTCTAACCTCAAATAATTCGTTAAATAATAACAAGATTTAAACTTTAACACTTAAATTGTTCTTTATTACGAAGAAAACTTTTTATTTTATTTACAATTCGTAGACACATTTGTTTTATCACTTGATAAAATTTTACATTAATGGTGAGTATTAAACTTTAATTACTTTCGTATTTAAACACTTAAAATTCTTTTACATTTTTATATTCATTAACAATTATTTCATACTTAGTTATTCTTTATTATTTTTATTTTATTTGGTTTATTTTTATTTTAACTCAAATATTTAACAATTCAAATCACTTTTAAAACACGTGATCTTTTTTTAACACAAAACAAACTTGTTGCTATTCGAACATTCAAATGTTTGAATTTTTCTAGAACAAACAAAAGAGTGCTCCTACGTCATAATAACAAAAATTAAGAGTGCTTGATAAATACGTGCATCTCCAATGAATTTTTACAAGCAACTGACTGAATTTTCTTTTGTTATCCCAAATAAAATAAACTAATTTAGCTAATCTTTAAACCATCTTTAACTTTGATTAGCTAATTACTCTTAATTATTAACCAAAATCAATTATTATCTATTTGAAAAACCCTTATACTAACTAACACTTACTTTTAACTAAATTTTTTATTTAAAATAACCCTATTTAAAATTAACTTTTAAAGAAAACTTTTACTTTCGTTCTTGGTTTAAAACTCTACTTAAAATTACCTATTTTTCAAAATTATTAATAACTAGACTAAAAATTATACAATCATATTAATTATGATAAAATAAAGATATTTTCTCTCTTATCAATTTTGTTTAAAATTATCAGTTTGGCTGATAATTGCATTTTAAATCTGACGTTTATTAATAATTACATTTTTATTAATAATTTTAATAATTATCGCTTTTAGCATTTACATTATTGACTAAATTAAATCTCATATGCTCTAAAACATCTTAGTTATGTTTTATACCTTGTCTCAACCTTTTAGAATAAGAAATTTATAACTTTCTATTTCTTACATACATTTGTCCTTGAAATTTATCTTTTTTACATAAATACCTTATGATTTTAACTTTACTCATTATTTCTAGCACAACAAACTGATCTAAATGTTCCAAAAGACTACTTCATCGAGAAAAAAATCAGCTCTGTACTGTAAATTAAAATAAAAATCTGGATATTTGAATCTGTATCCTTCATTGTCAACTTTAAATATCGTTTTTATGTCTTATTTGTTGTTAATATCTACTTTATAGTACTTAATTTGTATTAATAAATTATAAACAATTAATAAAATGATTTTACATCAAAAAATCAACTTGGTATTCAATTTCATATACTTGGTGTGTGTAAAATCGTGTTAACAAAATGTTCATAATTTGTATAAACTGTTTGTGTTAATTGTATGAATGTATTAATGTTATTTAAAATGTTTTATGCTCAAAATACACAACATTATATTCTTTGATAAAAAATGCTGATATAAAATGAAATAACTCTTTGTAGAATTTTTTTAGTGAACTCATATTTGGCCATGTCCTAGAGCGTATTGCGTATCTCGCATTTGTTGCAAAAAAGTCTTAATTATCTAGATTCTTGTAAGGAAAATCCATTCATAATTAAATTATAAAATCGGAGAAACGACTATGTTGTTCTAAACGACAAGGATGGCTTATCCGACATCTTTGTCTATACCTGACTGCAATATTCCAAGCCCTTAGGAATGGAAATTATCAAAATTTTAGAAATTTCAAAACGTTTTTGTTGCAGAGCTGGTTTTGTGTGAGTAATCCGTAATCAATTTTTAAAGAGCGTATTATGTAAACAATGCTGACGTTTCCTTATCGATAAATGTTACTTATACATAGTTTTAGTCTTCTGCTGCTTAGGCTTTACCAGAGTTGTTTTACGGATGTTCTTGTGTTTTTGAGACAACCGTGTAACCTTATTTCTTTTGTAGAGTGGTAATTATAAATTTACATATACTGCATATAAAAATACAAGAATCCATTCGGGAAATTTGATTTATATAGGGCTGCAATTGAAAAGCGCTCTAATAAATTATATGAAATTTTAAAGCAAGATTTAAAATAAATATCTAATTTTTTGGCATAGTTATAAGTACTTAAAACGATTTTATGCTATCAAGTTTTGAATTTTATTTTGCATTTAAGTAAGTACTTTTATCAGCAAAAACACAGTAGGTGCTACATTAAAAAAATTTTCTGCCAAAATTAGAATGTAAAATTCAAAGAATTACGAATATCCTTGAAGCCGCCGTCAGTTACCTGAAGCTTTGCATTTACTTATTTACAAACAGATGGTTTACCAAGAATTGTTGCAGATATTTCCGCATTTAGTACCAAATGTTCTATCTTTATCGCCAATTCACGCGACATGCGACATATTTCGTAGATCCAAGAATTCCTCTAGGGCTACGTGTTAGGGATTCACCTAGTATTATTTATATGTGCACAGCAAGCTCTAAATTCAAAAAAATCGTGCAATTCTAAAACAACAACGTAGGTCGCAACACTTACGACGAAATTTCGTTTTATTTATGATATTTATTTGTATAATGAGTTTTTCTATAAAATTTCTTGCATTTTTTAAAACGTAAATTATACATAAAATGTTGCAGTAGAACGCAGCATTTGATGGATGTAAATTGGCAAGAGTAAACTAAATAAATATCTTATTTTTCAAAATCAAAAAAGTTGTAAAAAATTTTAAGAGGTAACTAGTTAAATAGAAAATTTGTCTGCACTCTTAGAAGATAGTTACTGCTGTAACATTTTTTTAATAAGAAACGCTAAATTCTATGCCCTTTTGTTTTTAAATAAGTACAATAATTATTCACTTACGGTAGACACATAAGAAATAATTCCAGTTTTAAGAAGTTTTATAGATTATGGGTACATTTCTCGTAGCACTGAATAATTTCTAGTATTTTTTGTTTGTTAATTAAAATAGACACCCCCTAATAAATATTATTGTTTCAACTACATATTAATTATTTTCAAGTAATTAATTAATTAATTGAACAAGGCAAAAGTATAAAAAAATTAAACAAAAACCAACAAAAAAGTTGCTTTATTTATTAATGTTTCAACAAGATTTTTAATACTAAACATATTTTGTATAACGAAAGTTATTAGTTCATTAATTTAATTCTATTTTAGCAAATGGTGGCAAAAAGCCCAACCAAGAAATATTATCTCATCTTTAATTCTTCTTTTTAATTAATTTAATTTAATTTGATTAAGTTACGTATGTAACCATATAAAAAGGCTAATGCCTGTTTGGTGCATCAAATAAATAAATAAATAAAAAAAGATAATATCAATTTTTAACATCGGACAAAATTAATTCTACATCGCTTGACTTTCCTGATAGAAATACTTTATAGCCTGTTTTGAATACCGCAGTGGCGTTTTGAACCCCTACTATACATGGCCGTACTTTCCTGCAATAACAGCACCTGTAAGTAAATATAAATAACACATCAGTTTGATTAAACTCTAATATTAATTTCTTAAAGATTTTTCAATTTAAATACTATATAAATTAAATAAATGAAGAAACATGTGGGTTTAATGCTCATTTAATAGTAATAAGGACGTAAATTGGAATACCTCATCAACTATGGTTAAAGATTTTAAAAGCCACATATTCGCATGTTGGTTTTAAAGATAAATATTAAAACTGACATCCTCGTTTGCTTTATCATCAATATTTTTGTAGTGACCTACATATTATATATCAGGAAATATGTAAACGAAATAAAACAGTATTTCAAAAGGACTTACCCGTACTACGCTCCTTTCCTCAACTGTTGTATCTTCTTCCACAAATAGGCGAACGAGTTCATCCACTTGAAGTAATAAAAGCACTTTCGTCAGATCAAACAAAAAATTTTAAGAGATGCGCCTGCAGAATTGCAGATGAATCACCAGCCGATCCATCACATTTTTAACCCCAACTGCTGCTTTAAAAGCAAATTATTTTTCATTTCCATGGATTTTCATATGATTTTTCAAACTTCTTTTAATTGCACTTCTATATTCGCATAAATTACAGGCAAATGGTTTTTCTCCAGTATGAATATTCATATGTACTTTCAGATAGTCTTTATTTGCACTCCTATATTCACATAAATTACAGGCAAACGGTTTTTCTTTGGTATGAATGCTCATATTATGTCTTTCCAGAGGGTATTTAGTTGCACTTCTATATTCGCACAAATTACAGGCAAACGGTTTTTCTCCACTATGAATATTCATATGTTTTTTCAGATAGTCTTTAGTTGCACTCCTATATTCACATAAATTACAGGCAAACGGTTTTTCTTTGGTGTGAATGCTCATATGTCTTTTCAGAGGGTCTTTAGTTGCACTCCTATATTCGCATAAATTACAGGCAAACGGTTTTTCTCCAGTATGAATATTCATATGTTTTTTCAGATAATCTTTAGTTGCACTCCTATGTTCGCATAAATTACAGGCAAATGGTTTTTCTCCAGCATGAATATACATATGTATTTTCAGATAGTCTTTAGTTGCACTCCTATATTCGCATAAATTACAGGCAAATGGTTTTTCTTTGGTATGAATATTCATATGTTTTTTCAGGTGGCCTTTACTTCCACTCCTATGTTCGCATAAATAACAGGCAAATGGTTTTTCTTCTGCATGATTATTCATATGCAATTTCAGATTGCCTTTACTTCCACTCCTATATTCGCATAAATTACAGGCAAACGGTTTTTCTCCAGTATGAATATTCATAATATGTGTTTTCAGATGGCCTTTACTTGCACTTCTATATTCGCATAAATAACAGGCAAATGGTTTTTCTCCAGTATGAATATTTATATGCATTTTCAGATGGCCTTCACTTCCACTCCTATATTCGCATAAATTACAGGCAAACGGTTTTTCTCCAGTATGAATATTCATATGTTTTTTCAGATAACCTTTAGTTGCACTCCTATGTTCACATAAATTACAGGCAAATGGTTTTTCTCCAGTATGAATACTCATATGATTTTTCAGACAGACTTTAGTTGTACTCCTATGTTCACATAAATTACAGGCAAATGATTTTTGTACAGTATGAATATTCATATGCTTTTTCAAATTGCATTTAATTGCACTCGTATATTTACATAAATTACAGGCAAACGGCTTTTCTCCCGTATGAATACACAAATGCCGTTTAAAAGACCTTTTATAAGTAGTCCTATATTCACACATATTACAAATAAACTGCTTCTTTATTAAATGGATATTTTTATGAGTTTGAAGAATGGATCGACGAGTCGTTTTAAATTTACAAACGTCACGAGCAAAACATTTCCCTTTATTTTTATTTTGGTCGTCCTCTTCGGGATCGACTATATCAGCTGTTTCAGTTTTTATTTTGTCAATTTCATGTGCACTACTCTCTCTAACTGTAGTTTCCTCTCTCGTATTTCGTTCAAAGTTTCGGCTATTAGCGTTAGTTTCATTGAAGTTATGGTTTCGTTGGGTACCGTAAAGGATATCGTCATTGTATTCACTTTTAATGTCGTCCAAATAAGGTTCAAGTTTGATTTCTTCTTTGACGATATCCAAATCGAAATCATATTGGAGGTTAGCCTTTGAATTTGTTTCAGACATTTTCCATAGAATTTCCTGTTATAATATAAATCGCAACGATTATTACAAATAGCGTTTGGTAACTAATGAGCTAATGACTAACCTGTAATTATTGATATACAAATCTATAGCATACAACAAGCGATAAACAAATTGGCGCACACAACAATTTTTTACTGTTAAAATTCACTTGATGAATTCTAGGTTAGGTTCCAGTGATTCTCAAAAGTACCCGATTAAACGGATAATTTACCGGTTATAACTGCGTATGCAACCACAGAACCATATACGTATTAAGAAATATACCGCTGATACTACCTTCTCTGCGTGCTCGACATCAGAGTGCAAACATATTTGTTTCTATCTCAACTTGTCCCCTTTTTCAACACAACGAGCATGCGCACATTTAAAAAGGGTGCAAACTGAGATAGAGCTATCTGAGCTATCAATATTGCTGTCTCTCTTTGCTGAGCATGCCCACCGCTCATTGTCAGAATACAGCATTAGCCGTATATTTCTAATACGTATATGCACAGAACACCCTGATATGCAACTTCATGTACAGATTTGCATGCAAGGTGTTATTTTAATGCTTTCCAATTAAAATGGCTTAAAATAATGTTTGTAGTTTGTACTTGTTTTAAAAATACATATATAATCCATTCACTTAACTCCCGTGACATAAAAGTAACCATGTGTTGGTTAATATGAAAATCCCTATTCGGCTATTAAACATTTTTAGATTTGAGATTGGCGCACCTTTAAATTTAAATTTAATGCTTTTGTTTTTTTGTTTTTACTTCGACACTTAAATTATTTATTATTCAAGTTACGTGTAAGGTACGTTTTCGTAAGGACGCAACATGTTGGCCGGCATGTCCGCCGATTTGTCTGTTCTAATGTAAACGAAATGCATTTCATGTCGGGACAGTCGGACGACATGTTAATGTCGGATGCAAAAATTAGCCGCACATGTCGAGTCGGCGTTCGTTTGTCACTACGTAAACACTCAATTTTTAATAATAAGAGACGCAACTAGGTGCAAGCGCCTTCCAAACGCCTCTTCGCTAAAAATCTTCTAACGTACCATCTTTTGCGTTTCTGTTTTGACGCTTTTTGACTTTCTAGTATCGTATGGCTTCCTGCCAACACTATGAAAGTTGATATAACCTTATATACTTCATCGTCTGCCATCTTGAAAACTGCAGATTTCGATTCGAAGATCGTTCTCTCGACATGTCCGTTGCAGACAAGTGACAACATAAACACCTGTCAATTTTACCAACTTGTCGGTCGGCAAACATGTCCGGCCAACAAGTCGCCCCGATTTGTCCTTACGAAAACGTACCTTTATAATTCATAATCTTTAGAGAAATGATGAACAGAAGCACCAACGAAGTTTAGTATCAAAGATTAATAAACCCATTTTTACCTTGTTCTACTTAATTTTACGAAAATGACAAATGATTTATCATAACCTTACTTTTCAGTTTGACGTTAAGTACATTCACTAAAAAAGTTGATAGGTTCTGTACGTAAAGTACACTCCAAAATTTTCATTTGACAGCGTAAACGTCACGGGAGTTAAGGGAATGGATTATACCGTGAGATCGAAAAAAAAATGATTCTGAGCAGGCCTTGACTAATACAACACGATTGGCTACACTGGTTCTAGAATGCCTATGAATTATAATGTGACAGTGACATTTCAAATGTAAGTCAGTTTTGCAATCTTGTTTCCAGAATTATTTAAGTTTATCGTTGTAATACTAGTGAAGGATCACATTTTGAACACCTACTCTAACATGTATTCATCTTAGTTTTCAGTTTGTTCCCTAAATAAGTACTGTTTTGTGTTTTAATTTATTTGACATTTATTAACCTCTAACCTACTGCCACATTTTGAAATCAGTCTTGCCAATCGTGTTGTACTAGTCAAGACCTGCTCAGAATCATCTTTTTTTCGATCTCATGGTACTTGGCAATAGGCCGATAATTGTAGTTCTGTTTACTACCATACGCTTGTATAATTACTAAATTTGTAAATAAATGTGTAAGTATCTGTTAATAGTACCTATACTACACACGACGCTATAATGTAGGCTATTATTACCGAGGATAATGTTTGCAACACGAGCGAGCTTGCGAGCGAGTTTTGCAATTATCCGAGGTAATAATACCCATTATAGCGAGTCGTATACTATACTTTATCCACGAACACAAATACGAAGAATTTTTAATTAAAATTTATCGACGACTTGTCAATAATCTGTCAATTAGGATTAGAAACATAACCTATAATCTGCCAATTAGGATTAGAAACATAACCTATTTCCTTCCTTATACACCATGGACAATGATGTTACCATGACACCTTGAATAATCATTATACACTGCTGTCAGTGTATAATGGATAGCATTATGAGTGACCAAACACATGAATAATTGACAGATTAGATACAAACCATTGCAACAGCGAGCGTTCTAGCGAAAACCTGTTTTTTAGATTTAGTCCTATCAATTGTAGAAAAAACTAGAAAGTTCTTTCACTGTTATCCAAGTACATAGGTTCGACTTCAATCAAGCTATTCAAAACGAAAAAATTGGGTATTTGTAAAGAAATAAAAAAATATTTAAGAAAAATTGCGATTTTCAAACTTTTTTAAATAAATGCTTGAAATTCTGCATGTAGATCTAAAATTAAATTCTAAGAAACTTTTTCAAATAATTTTCTTCGATATTTTGTCATTTAACCTCACTTTTTTCGACTTCACGGTGGTTTTCTTAAATTTGCCGCCATACCAGTAGTCACGTGACATATCCCAAATTCGATTTTTAGGTTATCGGACATGCAGAACCGATCCCTTAGAAAAGTTTTTTCAATACTCTAATAATAAAAATGTTTCCCATATGTTGCGAACTTTTTGCCGGTCACTGTATAAGGCCTGCCCACTTTATTTAGCCAAGACGCAATTACAAAGTACGATAGCGCCATTTGCGGTGAACTATACATTTTTTAAGGTATTCTGATCTCATATTTAAATTAAAGTCATGTTTAATTACCATGGCAATATCGCGTATCTCTGTTATACACATATAAAATTATATAAAACTATTACGTTTTATGCTTATGCTAAACACGACTTTAGTTAGAGACAACTTTAAACATAAGATCAGAATAAGGCCCATTGTCACGAGAATAATTTATTATAAAAAATTATAAGCGAATAATGTATTAATAAAAAAAAATTTAATTACCCAATTTATTTCTTTAGTTAGAAGTTTTGCATTCATTGATGCACAAATTTGGTTTGTCATCGCAAGCAGGGCAGTGGTAACTGGTTTCCCTTCTTTTGTGATGGTTGGAAAACCGAGTACACCTTTTAGCGAGAGCTTTCATTTAGAACTAGGAACTAGAACTAGGTTCTTTGTGGAAATGTTTTCCTGCCAGAGGCACCGCTGGTGCAGGTGTCTCGGGCACTAATGCGCCAATTATTTTGAGTCTAAAGTCATATACCTAATCACTTCTTGACTTTATATACTTTTTAAGAAGTAGATACGAATTTAGGAGAGACATTTGAAGAATGTGTGCTCCTAATTTTTTGTACCAGCGGAGCGGAGCGGACAATAATTGGTCCTGCCTATCGACCCCTCCCATGTATTTAACATAATGTAACAGGGTACTTAGGAATTATTCTTGACCGTTTTGGAGTAGACGGGCTTGGTTGTGGTGAATCACTCATCGCGAATGAACTGACTGAACCTGTAGCCATAACACTCATGAAAACACAACCACTCCACTGCAGTGCTGAATTCAGCATAATCCATTTCAACGGCAAGGTCTTATATCGGCCAAAGCCGACGTGCGCACTGTTTAACAACCACAGATGCGCACTCAACGTGTTAAAATCGTTTTTATGTGATCGCTACTGTAAATTATCGTCAATGTACAACTCACAAATTTTGTAAGCAATGGAAATAATACTGCAAATTAGGGTATAATTTGAAATAATAAATTCCATGGATTTGAATTTTGCTATCGTTTTGTAAAATATTATTTAAATATCTTAATATGTTGGCTTTTACATCATTGTAGAAGTAAGAAAATGGTAACTTAGTGCTTAAAAATTTTATTAAAATAGACTAGCAGAAATAAAAGTATTTGGAATCATTCTTATTTTCTATAAAAATACACACATTTCCTTAAAAATTAAAAATTTGGGGCAGTTACTTTCTAAAATTATTGACTTTAAAGTAGCTTACACTTAATACTAATTATGTGGAACGTTAAAACGAATGAAAAATAAAATAAATAATTTTATTTTGAAACTTTTATTTTACAATTTCTATTTTAAAAAACTGTTAAGTGGATCAATACTAATGTGAAGTATGAAAATAAAAGAATTAAACAACAAACTGCTTAAAAAGAGTTAACAACATAACAAAAAAAATTAAATTAATACATATCGGGACACTGGTTATTTAATTTCCTACTTAAAAATAATTATAATTAATCTTCGGAAACGTTCACTGTAAAAATTACCCTATAAAATAATATAATCTATGCCGCAATCAGTAGATACTAGCACATTAAACTTAGCAGTGAATTAGCATACGCCATTGGTTTTACATTCGGATGGGGCTGAAATATACGCAAACGTAATCACCACATGCAAACAAAAATTAAACGACCGTTAACTTACCACAGCTTCATATGTTGTATATTTCGGAATCATACCCTTACCATTCAGTGTTATAAATGCCCCTTTGTTTCCCATGGTATCACTAAAAGATGTTACATTATTATTTTTGCTTTATATATTACAGAATGCATTTAAAAACTTACCAATAATTAGGCGCCGAGAAAACAGTAATACATTTGTTATCATGTGCGACTTCGTAACCATCACTTTTAACCTCATGACTTCGTATAACGTAATCTAATTTATTGAGCGTCAAGAATTTTTTCGTAACGTCAGGTCCAAACTGACAACCTACGCCACGTTTACTAGGGGCTCGTCCGCTCTGCATCATCGGATCTGACCACAATAATTCACACATTGGTCCTTCTTCCGGTGGTTGTCTATTTCGATCGATCGAACGAATTTCCGCCAATGTTACGTCGTCTCGAGAGAATAAACCTCCGTGCATTACCTGTTAAAGTATACATGGTCATAAAATAATTCAGAAATCGTATTAGTCGTTGCAGAAAAGCAAGAGGATTACTAGGTCGGTCAACGCCGAAGGGAATACAAATACGGATAAAGCAAAATAATACATTCAGAACATTGAAAGTGAAGTACTACTCGAAGATAAACAAGAAGAAGATGAAATAAAAGACACAGAGAAAAGCTGACCAAGAAAGAAATTGAGTGGAATCGAGACAGAAAAAAAGAAAACATAATACCAAGTCATGCCATAAATTCTGTCCCTAAATATTAAACAATCCTAGTCACGTGCAGTTGCAATAACAAGTTCTTTTATAATATATAATAAAATAGCACTACAAGCCTTGTAGGCTCATGGCTTTTTGTACTAGTCTTCTCCATTCTTTCCTGTCTGTTGCTACTATTTTCCAGTCTTTCACCCTCAACTGTTCTAAATCTCCCTCTACTTCTTTTCTCCACCTTGATTTCGGTCGTCCCCTCTTCCTTTTTCCTCCCATTTGACTTTCCATTACTTTCTTCGGTATTCGTTCTCCTTCTAACCTCATCAGATGCCCCATCCATCTTAATCTCTGTGCTTTGATTGATCCTATAATGTCCTCTTTCCCATATAATGTTCTTACTTCTTCGTTTGTCCTCCTATACCACTCTCCATTTATTTGTTTTCCTCCTAATATTTTGCGTAACACTTTTCTTTCCCAGACTCCTAGGGCTTTTTGTTCTACTGTTCCTAATGTCCACACTTCACTCGCATACATGACCACTGGTTTTATAATTGTTCTGTATAACCGGAACTTTAGCGCTCGCGACACTATTTTGCTTTTTAATACCTCACTCAACGCACACACACATCTGTTCCCTGCCGTTATTCTTGCTTTCACTTCCTCATTTGTTCCTGCTTTCTTTGTGAATATGGTTCCCAGGTAGGTAAACTTTTCGACTTCTTCCATTTTGTATATTTTGTTCCTTTCTACCTCTATTTCTAGATATTTGTTGGTTTGGTGTTGTTCTTCTTCCCATATCATGTACTTTGATTTATTTTGATTGATTTCCAGTCCCATTGCCTTTGCTGCCCAATACAATCTACCTAAGACCTCTCGTAACTCTCCTTTACTTCTTGCTAATATTGCTATGTCGTCCGCAAAGGCCACGCATTGGTGTTTTTTATGGTACAGTATGCCAGATCTGTTTATTTGGCTGTTTCTTATCACTTTTTCCAGGGCGATGTTGAACAATATTGCTGACAGTGGATCTCCCTGTCGTAATCCTTCTTTTACCTCAAATTTTCTTGTTAGTTGTCCCTCCACTTTAACCCTGTTTTCAGTGTGTTTTAGCGTCATTTTCGTTAGTTCTATTAACTTTTTAGGAATGTTTAGTTCTTTCATTGCTTCGTAGAGTTGTTTTCTTCTGATTCGATCGTAAGCTTGCTTAAAATCTATGAACAATATATGTGTTTTTTGTTGGTGTTCGGAACTCTCTGCTTGTATTTCTCTTAGTATGTATATTTGGTCTATAACCGATCTTCCTCTTCTGAACCCACTTTGGTACTCACCGATTGTGTGTTCTATGCTTTGTTCTAACCTGTTTTTTATACAATTTGCCAAAATCTTATATGCTATGTTTAAAAGTGCGGTCCCTCTGTAGTTGTTACAGTCCATTTTGGGTCCTTTTTTGTGAATTGGGCATATGATTGCTTCTGACCATTGTTCCGGCATTCGCTCTTCTTTCCAAATTTGTTTTATTAGATGATGTACTTTGCTATATAACCGTTCTCCCCCATATTTAAACGTTAGTGCGTCTTTTCCGGGGCTTTTGTTATTTTTTAACTTTTTAATGGCATCTGTTACTTCCTTTATCTGGGGGGGTTCTTCTATTTGCTGTATTTCCTCATTTCCATTTTGCTCTTCTGTGTTAATCTCTCTGTTTTCCTGTTCTGTTTCTCCTTCTTGGTTTAGAAGTTCACTAAAATATTCAACCCATCTTTCTAGTTTATCTTCTTGGTTTCCTATTAAGGTTCCTTCTTTATTTTTGTATAAAGGTGTCCTCCCTTGGTATCCCTTTTTGATTCTCTTTGTTCCTAGGTATAAATTTCTAATTTCTTTATTTTTGTAGTGTTTTTCTAGTTCTTCTATTTTCTTTGCTTTGTAACGTCTCTTCTTTTCTCTGCATATTCTCTTACTTTTTCTTCTTTGATCCTGATATTTTTTTATATTTTCTATTGATCTATTATTTAGCATATTTAGTCTTGTTTCTGCCCTTTCCCTTATTTCGTCTTCACATTCTTTGTCGAACCATTCTTTTTTTCTTTCTTTACTGTCGTTTCCTATTTTCTCGCTTGCTATTTTGATGGCCTGTTTTATATTTCCCCACATTTGGTTTATATTCTCCTTTTCCTGTGCTTGGTCTAGGACTTTCTCTAGCTCTTTTGCATACTCTTCTCGTTCTTTTTGGTCGTTTTGTATTCTTCTGTTTGTGCCTTGTTTTGTTCCATTTGGTGTTTTCCTTGTGTCTATCGGTATTATTTGTTTCAGCTTGATTCCTACCATTATGTGATCTGAGTCCATGTCGGGTCCTCTGTAGCTCCTTACATTTGTTATTGATTGTTCTCCTTTGTTCTCTACCAGCACATGATCTATCTGGTTTTCCGTCTTCATATCCGGTGATATCCAGGTAGTTTTGTAGATATCTTTGTGGTCGTAGTAGGTGCTTTTAATCTTAAAATTCTCCTCACTTGCCAGATCAATTAGCAGTCCACCGTTTTCATTTGTTTTTTGGTGTTTACTGTATTTACCAATTGTTGGTCTATATATCTCTTCTCTTCCGATTTTAGCGTTGAAGTCGCCTACTACTATTTTTAAATCATACCTTGCTATATTTTCTATCTCTTGTTTTAATTTTTCATAAAATTCCTCTTTGGTATCGAGCTCCGCCTCTTCTGTCGGGGCGTGTACGTTTACTATTGTTATTTTTTGGTATTTTCCTCTAAGTCTTATCACACATAATCTGTCCGACACTGGTTTGAAATTAATTATTGACGATTTCAGTCTGTTGCTAATTAAGAATCCCGTGCCTAGCATTCTGTTTGCTCCGCCACTACTCAAAAATATATGTTCCTTAATTTGTGTTATTTCCTGTCCTTTTTGCTTTGTTTCCTGTACAGCTATTAGGTCTATATTGTATTTACTCATTTCTCGCGTTAAGTGCAATAGTGATCCTTCTTCGAATGTTCCCCTGACATTCCATGTGGCCATAAATAATTTTTGTGCCTTTATTCTTCCTTTATTTGTTTTTCCTTTTCTAGCCTGTGTCGTCATCTGTGAGTTTCCAGTCCTTGTTTCTGTATCTACCAGTTTTTTGGTGTGTTACTCTTCTCATAGTTTGCTTTTTGTAGGGCCTCTGTTTTTTCATTCCATTGCCAAGTATGCCCATCTACTATCACTTTTCCATACTTGACTATGACCTGTCTACCTTTTTCTTTTTCTTCCTTGGCATAAGCGCTTAATGTTTTCTGCATTTTTCTTTCGTCTTCTGTTAAGTCGTTGTTGATGTACACCTTTTTTCCTCTTAGTTTGTTTTTGTTTTGCATTACTTTTTGCTTGTCCTCCCAACTTCCCAATTTTACCATCGTCATTACTTTGGATTTCGCTTGGTTTATTCTAAATGCAGTGCTGGGCTGGGACAAGTTCTTTTAGTTACGTTAAATTAGGCAACCTCTAAAGCACTCAAAACTGATCAGTCCGGTTTGACAAATTATACGGTTAGCATGGATTGGGGTGTTAAAAAAAACCGTATTGCTGTAATTGCCTTACACAAATGCGGCAAGTCACCAGTTGAGAATTCCGCTCTTTTGAAACCACCAAAAATTTCTCAAAAACTTGTTTATCGAACCATCAAACGGTTCGATGAAATGTCATCTTCAAGGACTGGCTGATGGTGGGTCACAAGGACAGCAGTAACCGTTAAAGCGGTAGCCAAGTAAATATCAAAGAATTTTCTGCTTTGCGGAACATGCAAACCGCAAGATTTAAAAGTTTATTACAATGGCACTCAAACAACGGACACCGACGGATCCTCTTTACACATGAGAAAGTTTTCACTATAGAGGAAACATTTTATCGCCAGAACGATAGGACTTACGCTACAGATAGGGGGGGTGAAATGCACCCGGGCCCCCCCCCCAAAGAGACCGATTAATGCCATTATTGTGCAATTTTCCAAGGGCAATGGAAAAATAAAATAAAAAACAAAGATCTTGCCCAATAAAGCGTTAAAGAAACAAACGAACAACCTTGCTACTAAGGCAGCAATCAAATTCCAAATTTTGAGGATTCAACTCTAGGTTTATGGTTTGATTTAGAATAAAAAAGCTTCCGCCAAGCCTCTAAAAGGATGACAAAAAATCTGGTCAATTGTATTCTCTCAGAAAAATTAAAAACCGTACAATGCAAGGCGAAAAACAGACTTGAAGCAAAAACAGGGCTCACAGCATTGTTTTCAATAAAAAAAAACGTAACAAAGTAACCTTGAAAAAGTAACTCCATATTTTTAATGATACAAAAACTGACATTTTTCTTTTCAGACCAGAATCTAATATGAGTTTGTAGTTACATTTTGCCTTCAGCATTGGCCGTCTCGTCAAATTGCTATGTAAAAGCTACTGCTTTATTAGCATCGCTCATATTTTATTTATAAAAATATGGGCCAAGTGCTTCCGAAATCAAGAACGGAAATGGTACTTTACCTGAAACGAAAAGAGTTTTTGCTCAACTGTAAAGGCCTACTTGATTTAAAAAAATCGAAAGTAAACTAAAAATAAGTTTCAGACCGAGCAGGGATTAATTCCAAAATATGAAAATCCAATTCGAAAATTTTTGGTCCATCATACCTATTGTCAACTCCATCCGGGGACACACTGTATATATTATAAATCCTACAAAAACGTAGGAAGAAGCAAAAATAGTAACAAAAAGTAACATTTAATTGCAAAAGTAACTCGCTATGAGCCCTGCAAAAATAATAAGGAAAAGAAGAAGGACAAACAAGCAAGTGAATGTGAAGGAAGAAGAGAGTGAGAAAGAGCTGATGAGGTATAAGAAACAGAAACAGAAACGAGGGTAAAAAGAAAACAAATAAGAAGAAAAAGAAAGAAGAAGAGAAATAATGAAGAAAAAGAAAGCCAGGAAAAATTAGAAGGAGTAGAGGGAGCAGAAGAAGCAGAAAAAACAGGTTAAAATAAGAATATAAGACATGAAGAAAGAACTAAAAAGAAGAAGGCGAATAAGGCAGAGCATAAAGAGTAGGAAAAAGGAAGATCCGAAGGAGGAGAAAGAACAGAAGAAGCAGAAAATACAGACTAAAATAAGAAGAAAAACACCAAGAAAGGATTAAAGAAAACAAGCGGAAGAAGAGAGATTCAAAAATATACCTAATATTATTTAATAAGAATTATTTTCGGTCAACTATGTGAGAAGAACGCTTAAACACACTTGCTATAATTGCTAAAAATTCAAAAATTGTAATTTTTCCAATATGATTAATGAAATGGCCAAAAAATCACATGTTTAAATAAGTACATATGAGGAAGCTGCTGAAAAAATCCCAAAGGTGGAACGAGGCCATCATCCTACCTCAGTGATGATTTGGTGGAAAGTAGCAACGGAGTGACCCAATTGAATTTCCATTAGCAGGGGGTAAAAACGAGTGCAGAAAACTACCAAAGTGACATTTTGGAAAAGGTGGCAAAGCCACTAAGTAACACCTTATTTTCAGGACAGCACACGCCGGCACACAAATGCAAGACCACTCAACGCTGGCTCCGAGGACAACACACCTGAATTTATCACTGCCAAAGATTAGCCTCGGAAAGCCCAACTCTTCTTAATTCTTTGGATTATTGTTTATGGAACATCTTAGAAGAGAAAGCTTGTAGCAAGGCTCATCGAAATATAGAGCCACTAAAGGCCGATTTATTAAAGGCAGGGGGTGGCCATGATATCTCAAGAAGTGTTGCGTGCGGTAATAGACGTGTGGCCTGACCGTTTGAAAAAATGTGTGAAGGTAAAAGGCAGGCATTTTGAGTAACAAAGCAAAATCAGAATATATCATACAACATACCTCCCAATATTGAATTACGACAGTGAGACGTGGGTATTGAGTAAGAGACTGAAACAAAGGATACAAGCTTGCGAAATGAGTTTTCTCAGAAGAGTAGAGGGTGTAACAAAGAGAGACCGACTAAGAAACACAGAAATTAAAAGCAGGATGGTGGTCAAACCACATGAGGCGACAATAGAAACGAACAAACTGCGGTGGCTAGAGTATGAACATGTTCACAATGGCTGAGATTGTAAAGCAGAGATTTAGATTGGAGTGAGGCAAAGGAGTTGGCAAGGATGAGAAAAATTATGTTAATCAAAAGTGAAAGAAATTAAGGTGACAGTTTAAGCGAAAATAGTAAATATCTCTACACTATAATACAGCAACTGAGGAGTTAAGAAAAGTAATGAGAAACATACAGTGCAAAAGAATAAAGAATAATAATAAATAAAGAAATGCAGGTGTTGGCTTATACGGATGATATTGTCATAATTGCAAGAACAGAAAGAAAGTTAATTGAGACTTTTTTTAAAAATGATAGAAAGCAAGGCGAAAAAACAAAAGCTCTGGGCCACCAAGGCCTGTGATGGCTACATATATAAGGTGAAAGAACAAAGACTAAATACATGGTATGTAGAGATGGGTGATCCAACTCCTTTTCGAGGATTCAGTTCCACCAAATTCGATACGACCAAGGAATGATGAATTCCATTGAAGTCGTTCCGATTCTGAATTCGAAACAAACCCTTACAAGTTCACGATGCATATGCAACCATATTTAGACGGAACTGCGAAATTGGCGGCTAATAATACGGCGATGTCATTCAACGTTAATATTATCCAGACATTGTTGAAGTAAATTAGAAGAAGTAACCAGTTATAGTGCATGCAATTAAAGTATATAATGCAAAATGATGAAAACATACTCGGCATATGGGAAAGGAAAATTCTTGGAAAGATATATGAACCCGTAAGGGATGCAGGGGAAAGAAGAATTAGAATCAACCAAGAACAATATAATACATATCGACAACCTGATCTAGTTACGAGATAAAAAGAGCTAGACTGCGATGGCTGGGGCCTGCAGAAAGGATGCCTAATACATATGTTACCAAGAAATTATTTAGAGGAAAACCAGAAGGAAGGGGGAAGGTCCGGAGACCCAGAAAAGGAAGCAATAAGAAGATGGAGGAAAAAGGCAGCCGATAGAGCAGAATGGCAGACTCTTATACAGCAGGCCAAGGCCCTTCACCACGGGGTAAGGTAATTGGTGTTCCAATGCAGTTACACAATTGAAAAAAAGGTGGAATAATTCCGTATATCGAATGACTGATTACAGATTTTCACTGTCATTTGAATCAAAACTTTATCGATACAATTAATTTTTAACAGCTTAAACGGCGACCTAGATTCACTTGGAGTCCAAAATCGAAGCCGGATTCAATTGGATTGATTCCGAGACCGGAGTTGTTCCCAAGGAACGACTCTGAGCAGGTATGCTAGTATGCCAAAGGAAATTAAGCAACCTTTATAAGAAACAAACCAAAGATCGATAAATGCACATTTGGAAAAATCAACGGCTTTGTCGATTTGGGTATTCAAATAAACAGAAGTAATGCAAGAAATGATGAAATAAATAGAATACAGGCCAGCTTCAAAGGACAACAGTCTATTAAAAGACAAACAGATTAGGATAAAAACAAAGCGAAAAATGTATAAAAGCCTAATGCAGCGGAAGTAATATGTTTACCAAATAAAGAAGAAAAATTGAAGATGTTCGAGTGTAAAGTTTTAAGAACAATGCTCGGCCCAATATGAAATGACAAAGGAGAGATTAGGTGCAGCATGAATCATGAGATATCAGAGGATATCATTCGGGAAAATATTGTAAGATTCATAGAAGCACAGAGTATTAACTGGCTGTGGTATGTATTGAGAGACAGAGACAGTCCAACGAATGCGATTATGCAGTGGAAACCTTGTGAAACATGGGCAAAAGGTAGGCCATGGTCCAGGTGGAATCACGAAGTAACCGGAGATCTACAGAAGATGGGAATCACAGAATAGAATGGAAAGAGAAAATCGGGGTGGAAAGGTGTGGAGGCAAAATAAATAAAGCAAAAGTGCATGATAAATTGTAGAACAAGGATACCGTACAGGGTTTAGTTAAGAGTTGGGCAGGAATTTAAAGAAGGTATAAATATTAATAAAGTGTAAACATATACTTACTAAAACCCTATTATTTAAACAATGAGCCAATGGTAACCAATTATAAACTTCCGTAAACAAATCTGCCATTTGTGCAGTATATTTGGCTTTTACTTCGCCGTCAAAGCCGTACATTTGATTCATTGTGGCGCTTTCATGATTGCCTGTAAAAAGGATCAAATTATTACAGTTGAAAACTTGTGTACACAAAAAAAACAATTTTGATGTTCATTTAGTAAACAATCGTAACTCTTCTTACCTCTTGACATAAAGAAATAATTTGGATACAACAATTTAAATCCAAATAAAGTAAATATACATTCAACAGAGAACGATCCTCGATCCACAAAATCGCCATTAAATAGCTGATATTAACAGTTAAAGAAAAAAGGTTCGTAGAAAAACTAAATTAAATAAGATGAGTCTCAGCAACGATTTAAAAAAAAAGGATACATATGGGTTAGTGGGGGAAGGTAAACCGTTTAATTCGAATATATTCATGAGGTCATAATACTGGCCGTGTATATCACCGCAAACTGTAAATTTTTCATCAGCTCCTATGGTCACGTCTATTAATGATGGTTGAGCCATAAAATATGTTTTGATATCCAGTAATATCTAAAAGTACACAAAATTAGAATTAAGCAAGCTATAGCTTTTTTTGCAGCTATCTTGGCTGTGGAAATAGCTGCCGCTGAATTGTCGAATGACATACAAACGTCAAAACTTAAAAATTAGGTTATGTTTACTACTATTTCATTAATTTACAAATCACAGAAAAAAAAATAACAATTGCATACGTAACTTTGGCAGCTGCTTAAAGTTTTCAACATGTGAGCTGGAATTCATTCTAATGGATTTAAATACGAAACTGATAAACATAACCTATGAAAAATCTGTCTTGATTCGTACTTTAACACTTCAAGTCAGAAGTTCATAATTTTATGTTAAATATCACATAACAAGTATGTATGTAAAGCAACTGACGATGGAACGTATCTACCACTAAGTCAGCGCCAATTTATAAATCGGCTAGCAACAAGCAAAGCCACAAAGGTTGTGCGGAACTTTTTATAAACGCTCAGGCCCGATGAACCCTCGGTTTTATTCAACGAACCTGCATATTTCTAACACCTTATTTGAATCAGAAATCTTCAGAATAAGTTACAATGTTGCTTTTGGTTATAAAAATGCAATTTACCTTACAAAAAATGCGTAAATAACCCACCTTGTATGCATATTTTCTATGTAATTTTCCTTGTTTTTTGTACAGTTCCATTAAATCTTTCATAAATTGTAAAGTGACTTTACCGTCTTCTAATTCTGGTCCTTTGTACTCATTTTCAATGGCTAAAATAACAATATGTATTAGAATTGCCTTTAAACAAAGCAACTACCAAATCTTACTCATAGCATCCAAATCAATACTGTCTGCAATATTCCTCTTAGTATCCTCTACGGATATTGCCTTCTCAAAGGCAATTTTTTTGACCATTTTGTTACATTCCGTAAATTTAAGTTTAGCATCTTTGTCGCTGGGTCTTACTTTTGTCACCTAAAAGTACAAACATAAAAACCGTTACGCATGTAATCGATGAACTTCGTACATATTCATAGTCTCGCAGAGCTTCTTTAAATTTTCCTAATGACATGTAAGCCGCAGCTCTTCTGTAGAAACCCTTTAGGTATGATCTATCCAATTCTATTGCTTTTGATGCGTCTGTTAAAGCATAACCGAAACATTCAGTTTTGAGATATGCAAAACTACGATTCCCATAATATATAGCAATTGTGGGATTAAAATCTATTGCTTTTGAATACAAGTCAATAGCTGTGTTATAATCCTGTTCTGAAAAATTATAAAACAATTACTGGGTTGCAAGGTGAATATGTGAGGTTATGAATGAAAATTTTCATAATAAACTCGATGTGTAGGGAACAGGGCATTGCAAGGTAAATAATTCAGAATGTTTAACACAAATAATAATAGAAAAAACGGCAGTGGTGTATAATTATGTAAAATAAGTGTTAATCATGTGCACTCTTCAGCGGATAATTTTAATTTGCTTTGGACTTACTTTTAAAATATTCATTAGCTTCTGTTTTTACCCTCTCGGCATCTTCTATATTTTCCTGTGAAACGCTATTATTTGTAGTTATTTCTGCACTCATTTTATAGAAATTCGAGTTATACACTGTAATCACCCACAAAATTTCTCGAGCCAACTAGGAACTTTTGTAATTAACGTGTTGGTCACACTGAACACTTGTTCCTCTAACGCGCCAACATTCAAAACACCAAATTATCAAAAACCATTTATTTAAAAACATAAAACAGTACAAAATATTACACCGATGAAACTACCACTTTCCGACTTTGGCAACTAAAGAATATTAAATTCGACACCTTCTTAAAATATTAAATAGAATACTAATAAAAACACGTAGAACATCCTTAAAGCTTAGATTCTAAACTAATTCTGAAATGAGCAGATTCCAATTCGTATGTACTTGGTTTTACATTAACGTACAATTCTGAAAACCACACTGTTTTTACTTTTCTTTATAGAAATTTAGTTATAAAAACTTACGGAGTTTCTCCACAATAGAAGGTAATACATTAAAATCGGTCTCGATTAGCATGTTATCGTTTCTGTGAAACAAATCAAATTATGTACTTTGAAATATTACGGTACGAAAGCACTTACATTTTAGTTTTCTTTAATGCCGACATCGCTGTTAAACTTGCCAAGCAAAGAGATAAAGTATCTAAATTTAAACAATAAGGGTGAATAAACGTATTGCTTGAATTAATTATCGATTCCAATTGAGCTTGGGCTGCGTCTACGATTGATTTTTCATCGCAAGGATTTTCATTCTACAACCAAAACCAACACATCAAATAACATGTGTAAAATAGGTGATTCCATGTACTTACCTGTAGCAGGATTTTGCAAACTATATAATAAGTAAAAATAAAAGGATGTAAAACATTACAAAGAACTTGCTGTAGTTTATCGTTACCATCAACCAAAGCATAGTTATCGTTAGTTAAATCAAGTAATTTTAGATCTTGTAAGTGTTGGATCGATACTTGATACTCCTGTAAGCATAATGGGAATTTAAAATGATTTTACATGAGTATTCGTAGTTGCTGTAAGTAGGGAGCCACAAATATTAGCGAACTGGTTTTAAAATTTTAATAATCAGATGATCGAATTCGATCCAAATTTGGTTGCGAGTCGTAAAGGCACGATGCTGGAGGTGGGAATGCTTAGTCTGTTTTAAGCTCGGTTCAAAGAAAATGTATTTGGCTCAGTTCGGTTATCGAGCCTTTCCCAAGCTTTAAACTTATACTAAGCTTTGAAACTTTACAGTGGAATAAACGTCAGGCAAAGTACAAGGCAGACCATTTTTGTAGGGATTCCCGTCTATCTTTGTAACTATTAGACCTACACAAAAGGAAATCAAGGAGTCTTAGGTCAAATTTTCGAGACAAATTTAATGGTGCAAACAGAAATCTAGAATCGTCATTTGTTTTCAAGCTAGAAGCGAACTTGTTCGAAAATTCTTTTCGGAGTTATAAGTCGTTTGTTTGCAGAGATAGAAAGAAAAAGTAAAAACATCTTTTTTAATGGTGAAATTAGAATTTTTAATTTGCTTACTAAGTACATAAACTTGCGTTTTTTCAAATAGCATGGTCGGAGAAAACTTCTAATTTTAAACTATGGCAGATTACAATCGAAAAACAATTAGGAGATGGAAATGGATATGCCACCCCTTGAGGAAACCACATAACAGCATAACCCGGCAGGCACTGGATTAGAATATTACAGGGAAAAGGAAAGTTGGGAAACCAAGAGAAACATGGTGAAGGAATCTAGGAACTGAATTAGAAAAACAAAACCGATCATGGGGGGGAAGTAAAATATATGGCACTGGATAGGAATAACTGGAAGGAATTAGTGGAAAAGGTAGAAAACATGGAATAACAATGGCTCGAATTCAACGTGCTTAGAGCTAGAAACTCTACCACTTAAACTTCTCTATTTGAAACGCCGAAAGGCGCCCCTTGCTCCATTGGGAATTGTGTAGGAGAAGAAGAAGAAGAAATCGCAACCATTGTTTATGCTAACTTGTTGTCGTCATTAAGAGGATATTAAAAGAACTTATGAAATTAAAAGCATTCAAAATATGCTAGTTAAAATTAAAGCACATTACTACTGCAATGTAAACGTTGCCAAATGTACGAGCACAGGCAAGGGTTCCGTACTCAAGATACAAGATGTGTCAATGTGCAGACAAACAAAATTGGAAAACAGCACACATATCAGCTTTTGACGGGTTTTCCGAGCTGCATAAAAATGCACACAAGGAAGCTATCGCAAAGAAATTTGATGCACACCTTACCTTCTACTACTTTTTCCATCGCATCTGCACTGTAAGAGCATTGGGTAAACACCTTACCAATAAGCCAATAAACAATTTCGACAACTGGATGGTATTGTTTTGACGCTCGAGTTGGGCCTACACAATCCAAACATGTTTCTATTGAACAATCCTCGTACATAACAAAAAAATAGACAACTGTGAATATCCGAAGGTAAATGAAGAAAAAATATTTGCGGATAGCGCCAAACAAAACAAGCCCCTTGATATAGTACTAAAAGAAAACATTATTATAACTACTATTAACCTAGAATGGATCAGCAAACAAAATTCTTGAACCATTAACAGGCTTATAAACTGTAATATCTATGTCAAAAGCTAAAAACAATGCATAGAAGTGATACTAATAGCCACTTGGAATACTAATGGAATCTTGCAAAACCAACAAGATCTCCAGACATTTCTTGATATTCAAAAGATAGATACAGGGTGATTCTTGACTTATACGCATAATTGCGAGGAATGATAGTTCGTGATGTGTAATGATGGGTAATTAAAAAAAAGATGCGTATAAGTCAAGAATGACCTTGTAGGTATATGTATGTCTCATTACTGAGATAGATCTAACTAGAGAATCATATCTCAGGTTTAGAGGTTATCATTTTTACCATACTATCCACCCTGATAACACAACCGGGGTGGTAATGCGGTAATAATTAAAAATAATATAAAGAAAGTCAAGTTAGCAGTAGCAATCAAAACTGGGTGCCAGAAGCTGATAATAGCTGCAATCTACTGTTTATAGATACAAACAAAAAAAGGAAAACTACAGTAGACATGCGATAACGTGAACATCGGGTAACGTGAATATCCAGCTAACATGAACAACATTTTTATTATATTGACCACCGTATAACGTGAACACGCTAACGCTCACTAACGTGAACATTGTTTGTGGTGTATGAAAACATATTGAATTTCTGGCGTTTCCCGTAACTTGTTTACATGTCTATGCAGCATTAAAGGTATTTGCAGACGGTGCAGATGTGTTTTGATTAATTTTAGTTGTTTATTGATAAGCGTTTCTATTTAGTATACAGTTATTAAATACGGCCGTTTTCCGTGTCGCCAAATCTCTTTCAAAGCTGATGCATTAAAAACGCAATTGTTGCTTGTGTTCAGCGTGTTTAGATTAGCAGTAAACGTTTCAATTGTCGGTCGAACTAATTTTGATTTTCGCCTCGCGGAAGCTTTTTTACGACGCAAAAACCTCTTGTCACTTACTGTTTAGTGTACATTCGGTGTGTGTTTAGTTTATCTGAACAATGTCTCAAAAAAAACCCAAGTGTCTGACGCTTCGTGAAAAAGCTCGAAAAACTGAAGAGTTAAACCATGACGCGACAATAACAACATTGTCCATAAGGTATGGAATAGCGAAAGCTACAGTTTGCTCAATTAGAAACAAAAAAGACAAGATTTTAAGTGCCGTAGCGGATACATACGTTGGGCCAGGTACAAGAAAAACTTTAAAAGGATCTGGTATGCCAAGGATGGAGAAGCGGTTGTACCATTGGTTCCTACATCAAAGAAATAAAAATCTCATTGTAACTGGAGAAATGTTAAAGGAAAAAGCCGAAGCCTTAAATCTTGAACTAAAAGAAAATGCAGGAAAATTTAATGCAAGTGAAGGCTGGTTACTACGGTTTAAATGTCGTTTTGGAATTCGCTTTATAAAAATTTGTGGAGAAAAGCTCTCATCACAGCCAGAGCTTGTCGATTCCTTTAAATTGCAGTTAAGTGACAAAATTAAAGAACTAGGTTTAGTAAACGAACAATTGTATAATGCTGATGAAACTGGATTGTACTGGAAGCTCTTACCTACTAAAACATTCGTTTCATCAGTGGAAAAAACAGCACTCGGACGAAAAACTGAGAAGCAATGAATCACATTCTTAGCTTGTACTAACGCTTCTGGAAACCATAAACTAAAACCATTAGTGATTGGCAAAGCCAAGACAACACGATCTTTTAAGAACTTTAATTGCCCTGTGGATTATGAACATTCCAAATCAGCATGGATGACTGCACCAATTTTCAAGAACTGGTTTCATTATTCACTTGTGCCACAGGTATGTTTTAATATTGACATCTTTAACCTTAAACAGAATCATAACTGCAATTTCTATTGATGTAGGTTAAACGTTTCCTAAAAAGTAAAGGTCTCCCAGCAAAAGCCTTACTACTTTTGGACAACGCACCCTTGCATCCTCCAAAAGAAGAGTTAAGAACCGAAGACGGTCAAATATTGACGATGTATTTACCACCAAATGTGACCCCACTGATCCAGCCCATGGATCAAAACGTTATTCGACTCACCAAGCTGTATTACCGCAACAGCCTTCTGGCAGGCATAATTGCGAATGAATCCAGTATTAGTGATACCCTAAAAAATTTAACACTAAAAGATGCGGTAATCAGCTTGGTTCCAGCATGGGATGGACTTGATGCCCAAGTAATCTCCAAATGCTGGAAAAACATTTTAGAAATTTCTGTTGACGATGGGGACGACTTGCCACTTTCCATATTAAAAGAACGTTGGAATGACATACAAACTACTGATCCAATTTCTGAAACAGTACAGCTGCTAAATTCAATAGGAGAACAATCACAGGTAGCATTTATGTCAAATTTCGTATTTTAATTTTTTTAATACATATGTATGTATGTATGTACATACCTACATACATATCTCATATGCTTGTAGAATACATTTCAAGGGTCTGACGTCATAGAATGGATTAACGAAGACCACCATTGTGAAGCTGACGATGAAAGTGAATTTGAAGAAACTGAAAAAAGTTGTAAAGTTTCCCCAACTACAGCTATACATGCACTTAACACTACACTAACACTACATTTATAATACCTCCATGTCTGTAAATGAAAAATACGACAAATTTATGAATACGATATGTACTTATGTAAAAAGTGCTTTTCCTTTAAAAAAAAGAAGGAAGAGCACCGATCGTTTAACAAAAAACGAATGGTTTAGTAATGAGCTTCATAAAATGAGAGATGTACTTGGCTTGCTTTTTGATTTAAAAAATCGTTATCCTTCTGAACAAATGCGAAATTATTATCTATTTTATAGGGGCCGATATAGAGCCAGATTACAAAAAGCAAAACAAGAAGCAAATCTCAAATATATAACTAATGCCGATAATAAAAATAAAGCTGCGTGGGACATTATTAATGCGAAAAGGAAATGTGATAAACCACTGGATCCCAAAGTGAATCTAGTAGCTCAGGATTTTAATGACTTTTTTATAAATGTTACTTCCTCAATAATAGAAAGCATTTCAGCAACTGTAGATGTCAATACAACTTCCTTAAGTAATGTTGATTTAAATGGTAGTTGTAAAAATAATTTCAAATTTACAAACGTTAGCGTCAAACAAGTTCGCGATGCTATTGTTAAATTGAAACCAAAAAAAAGTAGAGATTATTTTGGGATATCAGCTAAAATGATTATGACTATACAGGATCCTATAATAATACCACTGACTAAGTTATTTAATACTAGCATTGATGTGGGTGTATTTCCCGAGGTATTAAAGACTTCCAAAGTGGTCCCAATTCACAAAAAAGGCCACCTAAATGATGCTGCAAATTACAGACCAGTATCCCTGGTACCTATTATTTCTAAAATCTTCGAATTATTATTAAAAGATCAAATAGTTGCCTTTCTTGAAAAAAACAATATTATCAGTAGTGCACAATACGGATTTCGCAGTGGATTATCCACGACTCATGCTATAACGTCATTAGTACGCTTCGTCACTGATGCGTTCGAAAATAAACAATCAGTTAGTGGCCTATTTTGTGATCTAACACGGGCTTTTGATTGTGTATCACATAAACTGTTAATAACACAATTGGAAACACTCGGTTTTGATACTGTTAGCAAAAATTTACTTAAATCATATCTTAACAATCGTAAACAAACCACGTATTTTAGAACTAAGTATTCTTCCATACAGACTGTTAAACACGGTGTGCCTCAAGGCTCGGTCTTGGGGCCTCTATTGTTTATTATATATATAAATGACCTGCCAATGGCACTGCCGAACGCTAAGACAATTTTATATGCTGACGATGCCACAATTTTAAATTGCGGAGAACAGCTACAACAGGTGAAGGATAGCTCAATGCAAGCAAAGTCATTAGCCAAATGCTGGTTTAACGATAGGTTGCTTTGTTTAAATGAAACAAAAACTGAAGAGCTAGTCTTCTCCTTAAAAGAAGTGCCATCAGTAGAGTCAAAGAAAAATCTTGTAAAATTCCTTGGAATTTATGTTGACAGCGCTTTAAGATGGAATCATCATATTGATAACCTCAATTCTAAATTAAACAGGACTTTATATCTTCTGAGAAATCTAAAATTTAGTTTACCACATAAGGCAGTGCTAACAGCTTACCATGCATTATTTCAATCGCACTTTGCATATGCCATTACCGTATGGGGTCATAGTAATCACAGCACCGATGTATTTAAAATACAGAGAAAAGCAGTACGAGTAATGACTGGTATGAATTATCGGGAAGACGTAAAGTCCAAGTTTACTGAATTGAATATACTTACTGTACCGTCCTATTATATATTACAGTGCTTGTTATACGTGAAGCAGAATTTAAATAACTATAATATAATAGGTGACTGTCAGAACTATAACATGCGGAACAAAAACAACATCAAAATTCACTATACCAGAATTTACACAACACGTAACTGTGATAATTACTACGGGCCCCTGTTTTATAACGCCCTGCCCGATTCCATAAAAAGCTTACCACATAAGGTATTTAAACAACAGATCAAAACACTGTTAATTAAAAACGCATTTTATGGTATAAAGGAATACTTAAGTCATGACATGTTGTCAGAAGAAGCGCCATAATGAATTGTATGCTGGTTAATATTTTATTTTATTGTATTTTAAACCTGATTTTTAGGAATATTTCGAATTTTGTAGACGAGTGTAACACAAATGTAAATGTGATAGCATGAAAATAAAGTTAAAGTTAAAGTTAAATTCAGGGGGCAAAAGTGAATGGGATAGACCACAGCGACATAATCGTTTTGAATAAACTAAGGGAGAAGGCAGTTATGCACAATATTGAAACACAGAAGAAGCAAACAAAAATTTCTGACTTTTTTCTGCAACAGTAGTTTGTATTTTAGTGTAAAACGTTAATAAACAGTTTTTACTTTATTTTTGATCTTTTTTTATCAGTTTCTAGTAGAAAATCATTACTATTCGATAACATGAACAAATCGCAAACGTGAACATGGCTTGTTTTATTTTGTTCACATTATCACGTGTCTACTGTATTTAAATCAATGGTTGAAAACCAATAAAGTGGAAGATAAGGAGAGATATAAATAAGCTAGGAATAAGACAAACAATTTATTTAAAAGAAAAAAAAATGATTGGATAAATCAAAAACTTGATACTATAGAAAGTGAGTGTGTAAGCAACAACAACAGACTATTTTTCAAAAACACACGTAATAAACCTACCTGTTAAGCAAGAGGGTTCGGGAATAAGGAGGCCAAAATAGAATGCGGGGAAGAGAAGATAAAGAAACCCTGAAAAGATTATTTCCAAGAATTATTATACGAAGATAATTAACAGTCTACAGTCAGTTGAAGCTAATTTTGAGAGGCAAGAGTAAATTACAGTACCCACATATGAAGTAGTGAAAAACGCAATTTTACAATTAAGGAAAAATAAAGCTGCAGGTCCAGATAATATAACCACTGAATTAATTCTTCATGGTGGCACCGGGTTATACGAAAAGATGCACATACCTACCGATTGCTGAAGTATGGGAAAATAAAATAATGCCAAAGGGATTGGTCCCATCCTGCTACATAAAAAAGGTAGCAGAGATCTGTAAAAATTATCGAGGTATTATGCTGTTGAGCACTGCCTATAAAATTTTAGGAACCTAAATTAAAAATAGATTAGTACAATATTCAGAGCATATAATAAGCGACTACCAGCAGGGTTTTAGAGCAGGAAGAAGCACTGTTGATGCAATACATATTCTTCAGAGAACTATTGAAAAAACTCAGGAATATGGGGTTATAGTCTTCGTCAAGTTAAATGGTTAAAACTACTTGAGATTTACTTACATCTATAATCCCTTGTAAAACCTAGATTGCAAGCACCTTGTCGGTGTGGGCCGTACTATTAAATTTTCTACGAATATCTCGTTTACAGTTGTACAAATGTGTATAGATGAACAATTTTCATTGATGTTAAGCAAGTTGTCGACTCGATCGACAAAAACAAAAGGTTACAGGAGTTGATTGGCATGGGAATACCATCGAAATTAGTAAGACTTGTGAGAATGACACTAAATAACAATAGTTTGGCAGTTAAAATACAAGATATAACAACTGATAAGTTCCCAGTAAATAAAGGCGTAAAGCAAGGGGATGTACTCTTTGCCACTCTTTTCAACACCACATTAGAAGCAATATTGAGGAGATCGGGTCGGCTCGGAAACATTACTATCAATATGTTACAAG
This sequence comes from Melanotus villosus, assembly GCA_963082815.1. Taxonomy (NCBI): domain Eukaryota; kingdom Metazoa; phylum Arthropoda; class Insecta; order Coleoptera; family Elateridae; genus Melanotus; species Melanotus villosus. The sequence continues at coordinate 11,043,406 of OY720419.1, read as the reverse complement.
TAACTGCCTATGCTGATGATATTGCTATGACTAGTAGATCAAAAGCAGAATTAATTTAACTCAAATTGCAGAAGAATATGGACTTCTCATTAATGAAGAGAAAACGAAATACATGTATGTTGGAGCATTGAAGTCGGCAACTCTTTATGCATAGTTCATTTTGAATTTAAACGTTTGCAATCTTTTAACTACTTAGGTTGTGTAGGAAGGAAAAGCGACGTTTCCAAGTTTCGATTTGGGCGCAAGATTCAAGGAAAATAAATGAGTAGCCAGAAAGCGAGGAACAACAGTATAGGCTCCCTAGAACAATACCTGAAAAGGAAAAGAGAAAGTAGCGAAAGGGAAGAGGAGAAGGAAACAGAGACAGACATCTTTAAAATAAGTAAACAAATGCAGAGGTCACAAGTCAGGAAAATAGAGACAAAGAAGAACGAAGCGGAGAACACGGACATAATACTTAGTAAGTTGGAAAGCATGGAGAAGGATATGAAAATAATAAGAAGTGAGACTGAAAATACAAGAAAAGAGCAGTAAACAATGAGGAAATTACAAAACATGAAGATGAATTACGAAAAATCAAAGAAGAGCTTATCAAGGAAGAAAGAAAAAACAGAACTACGAAATGAAGTTCAAAATCTCAAGGAGGAACTAAAAAGACAGGAAAAGAAACAATATAGTAATAAAAGGGCTAGAGCTGGGAAACACCGGTAGACAGGAAAAAGAAGTAGAAAGATTTATACAATAAAAACTACAAGTAAATATAAACATAAGGAAGACATCCGCCTTCGGGAAACAAGGGGGAAGACAAGTAGTAGTACCAGAAATAGCCCCATTTGAAGAGGAGCTCGAAATTATGAAGAACAAAGCAAAGCTGGGGAGAAATAATATTTTTATAGATAACGATTTAACGAAAGAAGAACAACTGATCCAAGCGAACATAAGAAGGGTAGCAAGGAAAGAGAGAGAAAACGGATAAAGAACGCAAGTGGGGTATAGAAAACTAAGAATCAATGAAATACAATATGAATAGACAGAAGATGGAGGAAGACTAAAATTAAAAAAAGAAGAGGACCCAAGTTCAAAAAACTAAGAAGGAAGGAAGGAGGATGGATCAAGAAAACGAACAAGTCAATGAATAAGGAAAATGCAAATCTAACAATAGACGGTGAACAAACAAAGACAATTAAGAGACAAATAAGGTACCACAAATACGATTAGGAACATGGAACATAACCACAATACAGGGAAAAGAACCGGAATTAATAAGTGAAATGAAAAAATATAAAATACAGATACTAGGAATTAGCAAGACCAAGAAAAAGGACAAGGAATGAGGACTTGGGAAAATGGATACACATTAAGATTTGCAGGGGTGGAAGTGGAACAGACAGGTAGAGCTAAAGGAGGAGTAGGGATAATAACAGATCCGGAAATAGAGAAAACAGTAACAAATTATGAAATCATCAGTCCAAGAATAATAAAAATAAACCTAATATTAAACGACACCATATGTATAATACAAATATATGCACCTACAGAGGATAGTAGTGAAGACGAAAAAACTGAGTTCTACAATAGTTTGCAGGAAGTAACGGAAAACGAAAGAGACAAAAATAAGCACCTGCTAATAATAGGAGACTGGAATGCAAGAACAGGAAATTATGAAAATAGGGGATTCGGGACTATCGGCAAATATGGAGAATAACAAGTACCATCGCGTTCAAAGAATACTGGTACAGCGAAATTTTGGCTGTTTAAATTTGGTTTGAAGCCACATAATCAATTGCGTTAGCAAGCTATGACCATGAAACATCAACGTGACAGTTCTATGAATGAAAAATCTAAAAAACTTGTCAGTTTGACAAATACTTAACCTCTATTTGACATATCCGATTTACACACAAAAGAAGTGTGTGGAAGTGTCTACATCAAATTTTGAGTTTTGGAAGTGTCTGCAGTAACACACTGTACCAGTATTCTTTGAACGCGATAGTACCTAATAAATAATAATGGAAAAAAGATAATTGAATTTTGTGTTGAAAATCAATTATTAATAGGCAACTCATTCTACCAACATAAGGAAATACATAAAATCACTTTTGAAGCTATAAAAAGAAATGCAAAAAGCGTGATTGACTACGTAACACTCAGCAAAAACACAAAAGCAGCTATAAAAGATATCCGAGTATATAGAGCAGTGGCGGCTGCTCCATAGGGGCTCAAGGGCTTGAGCCTCCCAAAACCATTCTTAGGAAAGAGTAAAAGTAATTTACTTATTTAATTATAACCTACAATTTATTGTTAATTATTACAATACAAATTTTGCATATCCATATAAAGCATTACTAATGTATAACACATATTATTATCCGCCTGCGACGCGACGATTACCTATATTTTAAAGCTAGGGCTCAGGTTTCGTCCGCATAAGAAATATATGAAAGAACTAACCGTGAACGTAAATGTCGGAAATTGTCGTTTGCGGATGCTCTATTGATTTCTTTAGTATTTAGTTACCCGAAGGCTCCCGATTTTGGAGCCAGTATGAGAGCACGGGAAAGATTTGTATTCGCAGATGTGTGGAAAATTGGAACTAGCATTGGGATTTTGCTGGAGTTAATAGATTTTTCATTTGTATGAAATTGCTCAGCTACTTAAGGTGAGTGTTTATTATATATTATTATTTGTTTATATTCTCTCAGCAACTAGAGCCCCTCAAAATAAATTATCACGAGCCGCCACTGATATAGAGGATCCGAGCTAAATACCTACAGATCACAGTTTAGTTATAGCCAAATGCAAATTCAATACCCAGACTAGAGACTAGACAAAACTATATAGGATTAATAAAGGAAAAACGAATGAAAGAAGAAAACAGGGAGGAACACAGAAATAGAGATATAAACGAAAAATGGGAATTATTAAAGAAAAATTGGCGAAGAATCTTCGCTGGACTTTCCATACTTTTTATTTTTGAAATTTTGAATTTTTTTTCAGCTAGTTCTAATCAGCCGAGCTAGAGGTACAATTTGGCGTTAGATTTATACCAATATGTTGATGTGTTTTTGAGAAAATCGGCCTTAAAGTTGCGCTTTTCAAAAAATCGCCCAGGACGCAATTTATGACATAGAAACTTCGGGCAAAAATTATTCGATTTCTTTTCAAATTCTCTATTGATTTCCTAAGTAAAATTTTGAAATTTTTTTCAAGGAAAAATCTGCGCCCAAAAAAACACGGCTAACTTCCGTTTCCGGTTCCGGATTTTTTTGAAAAGCTTATTTTACATATGTACTGTAATTATAGGCCCGCATACCAAATTTGATGAAAACCGGCCCAGTAGTTTTCGAGATATGACGATAACGCACGCACCCACCCATTCTGTTTCTATATTATCATTTTCCTTCTCTTTGCTTAATTGTTTCTTTAGCTCTTTCTCGTACTCCCTTCTTTTTTCTTCATTTTGAAGTTCTTCTATGTTCCATTTTCTTTTTGAACTTCTTCCTTGTATGTTCTTTACTACCCTCATTTTCATTTTTGCTATCACTAATTGGTGGTCGGTGTCTACACTTGTTCCTCTATAAGATCTTACATCCTGTATCATTTTTTGATTCTTCTTTTTAATTACGATATGATTGATTTGATTTCCTTCAGTCTTTCCTGGTAGTAGCCATGTCATTTTATGTTCCTTCTTATGCTGAAACATTGTACTCGCTATCGTCATATTCATTTGTGCTGCTAGGTTGCATATCCTCATTCCATGTAGAGTATGTTTTCCTGCTACATTCTTTATATACTCCTCCTTCCCTATCTTTGCGTTAAGGTCTCCCGCTATTATTGTGTCATGCTTCGGTATCCTTTCACATACTTCTTCTAATTTTTTGTAGAACTTGTCTTTTTCAGTATCTGTTGCCACTTCCGTCGGTGCGTATACATTTATTATTGTAATATTCGCTATGCTATTTTTTATTCTTAAGTACGATATTCTGCCATTTATTTTCTTGAATTCTATTATTCTTTTCTTTATTTCTCTATTTACCATAAACGCAGTTCCATTCTTTCCCCGTTTCTTCTCTCCTCCATACATCATTGTACATTTTTTCCTTTTCTATTCTTCCTTCTCCTTCCCATCTGATATCTTTCCATTTCTCTACTTACTTCTTCCATTTTCACGTTCCATGTTCCAATTCTCATTACAGATTTCTCTTTGTTTTTTTTTGTTTTTCTTTCCCTTTTGTTTTCTACTCTTAACATTGTTGTTCCCATATATAGTTTCTTCCGTCTGGTTGTTCGTTTTACTTTCCTCATCTATTATTATTATATTTTATATTTATTTACAGCAACAAAAACAGTTTAGCAACTGGTACATGTGCCTTACAGAGTTTCATAACATAGCAACTAAATCATGTTTTACAAATTCCCAAAAAGAAAAAGAAAAAGAACAACAAAAAAAAACAATGCTATTTACTTTCCTTTGTTCTACACTCATGTCCATGTTCATTGCTTTGGTCGTCTTCATTTTTAGTTGTTCTGGCTCTATTATCATGTGTTAAGGTTGTGCTCCTGCGCTTTTTTCTCCACTACTATACTTACTTGTTATAATACGTTACATGGGTATCTTCATCAACATAATCACTTGATACGCACTGCCGCAACGATTTTTCTCGTTTATCACAAATTCTTTTTGACGCAGACGATTTGCCATGTTTTTTACTTCTATAATATGTCCTATCCATTTTACAATAATTTGGATTTTAAAATATCTATAAACTCTGAGAACCCAGTTAACCGTACCTATAGAAAGTCGCCGTCAAGCTATATACTCCCTTGTAAAATCTACCTACCTACTAGAAGGCGGCAATTTTACAAGAAATTTACGATTAGGGTTACTCTGAAGAAAACTAACTTTACGCAGTACCCTAATATAGCGTACGTAGGAGTGGTTTTCACTTTTTGTTTCTACCTCTGCAAACAAATAAATTATAACTCTGAAAAGGATATTCCAAAATTTCCATTTTCGCGTGTGGTTTGAAAATAAGACAATTTTAAATTTCGGTTTGCACAAATTTGCCTCAAAAATTTGGCCCTTCGAAAAATGGTGCACCCTGTACAGTCTATAACCTGCAACTTAGCAATTTATTTTAAATTACTTAATTTAAAAGTAGTTAATACAGTGTGTCAAACTACTGTATTTGAATCTATTAAATTCTGCAACAACACCCTCGTATTGCTATAACTTGTCACGACAAATTCGCAGCAAGAATTACGTACTTGCAGCTGCAACCAGTCAAACACCGATTTGGTTGCATTAACCAACTCCTATTGTTTCCATACTTGTGGCTTGCCTACTTTCACAACAACGACTGAACATAATCAATACAAAAGTTCAGAGCAAACGCATATTCTAAAACTAAAAGTAAACATGTTGTATAAGTACCACACACCAAATCATCCCATTTCACATATGTAACAAATTCAAGAGAGAAGAGAGATCTCAGGAAACAGAAGTGCCCAAAAAGTGCATCTATGTAAAGAAAACATAATATAATTGACCCGTACGTTTCTCGTGTTAATTACTTACCTTTACTTATTCCTCCGTGATGCTTTAAAACAACAGTTAAAATGGAGGGGTTTATTAAATAATGTAAGACGGGATTAACGTAAATCTGCAGCATAATAAATGGTATTACAAAACTCATGGTTTCTTGCGATAATGCGTGTCCTTTCAGTTTTGAAGTGTCGACGCTCGTTAATGCCACCGAATTGTTAACTAAATTCACAGATAGATTGTCGTCTACCTCTACTAATCCTTTATGATTGCGTAAAGAAACCCATACGTCTTTTACGACATCTTGTAAGTCGGTTACAACTCCGATCGTTTGTAGAATTGTATTAAGCCACGCTACGTCTTTGATAAGATCATCTATTCGTGGATTCTGCTTCCCTGATATAAAATCGTTAGTTAAAACAAGAGACATGAGATTAAACGTGGTAATCATCGCAGATTTCTCTTGCATATGAAGAATCTTATATGCTAACAACGATGTATATTCCTTTTCTTGTTGTGTAATTTCTTGCATGTGAATAGGTTTCATGCTATGAACAGATCGATCGATGTGTTCGTTAAAAAAGCTTCTAGCTGTAAATGGTTCGGCAAAGTTTATGTATATATTACCGTAACGTTCTTTCACTATACTTAAGGACTTAAAAAATGCCTGAAATTCACGCCAAAATAATTGCTACAATTTGAAATAAAGTTATACATACAGAAGTACTTTCTTTGGGCTTCGGCACTCCCAGTAATTCAAATGCGAATAATTTTTCTTCAAGTACACGATCGTAACTTATATTAACTGGAACAAACATTATATCCGGTACTTCCGAAGTAAAATATGATTTAAGTACCATTGACAGGAGACCTGAATATCAAAATTTGTTTTTATGAGTTTTAAATATAATAAATGGATAAATACCATATTTAGGACTTAAAGATTTCCCACTACGACTTCGAGTGCCTTCAATAAAAAATTCCATGGGTAAATCACCTTTCGTTATTAACTGGTGGATATACTGACGAAAGGTGTCCCAATATAAACTATCATTATTAAAAGATCTACGCATAAAAAACGCGCCGGTATCCCTCAGTACGCTTCCCATACCCCACATACCATGAAAATCTGCAACATTCTCTTAAATATTTAAGCTTATTCGATAACTTAACTTTTTTACCCATTCCAGCTGCTATTGCTGGAATTTCAATATCGTAAGTGAAACAAATATACGACATTAAAATAAAGTCAGCGTAACTTCTGTGACTTGGTAGAAATATGACCGGTGTATTTCCCATCATGTGCTTTACCTATTCAATTAAAAATCATTGTAAAAAGATATGATTATAAAGGAAAAGAAGTTTCAAAAAGCAACTGAAATAAAAATAAAAGAAGCTGCAATAGATTCGTTCGTATCTTTATTTTTACTTACTTTTAAAATACTGTCTTCGTTGATATAAATTCCCGAACAAACTCTTAAGCTAATTTTCGTCAAGACAAGTCCGAGCCATCGTATGATAGGCAAACGTTTATTAAACCCAATTTCATCCAAAATTTGCCATATCTGTTGTTCGATTTCTTCTTTTGGCACATTCTGATCTTGACAAATCTATAAATATTACATAAAAGACGTGCACATTCTTGTAATAAATAAAATAATACCCGTATTAACAGTTTGGAGGTTAAGTTTACGGACACTTACTTTTTCAATAATCTCTCGAATTTTTGCACTTTTTACTATTTCCTGTTTATGCCAACGGGGCGTTGGCTTTTTTGGCTGTTTATAAGCAACCACAGTGTTTAACTGTCGGGAAATCCACATAAAATTACTTGTTTCCTGTCGTCTACTTTCCAACACATCTTTATACGAATTTAAGCTGTAATTCATTTTATATTGCTTTTAATTTTTATTCCGTAAGGTTATTTTTTAAATTGATACACATAAATTACAGATAACGCTAAGTACTACTAATTATTCATTAAAATTAACTTGTAATGCTTTAGTTTTTGGTTATGATTATTTTTTAATAACAATATAACAAATAATAATAGCGATACGCAACAGAACAAACTGTCACTACACCTATAGTTACCGTTAGACCTAATTTTCATTAAAGGCATTGTCAACTTACGCAACATATTTAGTAAATATCAAAATACGTTAGTTAAAATACTCGTAAAAGTACCCGCATTGGTAGAATTAGAATTTCAATATCTTTGATAATAACCACAATAAAACCAAAATAAAATTCAGATCCTACAGACGTGACGTCACTGGTGTCGATAACATAACCTAAATTTAGCGTTGTATTTGTAGCTAGTAGCTATGCTAGAGCTCTTACCGGCGACCGACGTAGGTGACGTCATAGCTTAAACTTTTAGCTGCCATAACACGGTAACGAATTAAAATTTAGTCGTAAAATTTAGCAAAGGTGCAATACTCAGTTTACTCAATCAAATTACAAAATAAAAAAAATCGACTTTTCATAAGTTGGAAGCTCGTGTATAACTTCACCTACCTCCCTAAACTTTAATAACACGCACTTCACTTTGCCACACCTTCTTCTTGGGTTTTCTGCTCTGGGCCCATAACCTGTTGGTTTAATTACGATAAAATAAAAGATTACACAGGCTAAAGGTGCATTCAGACTCAGAAATTTTGTCCGGAAAGTTGACGAGCATAACAGATGTTTTCTGCGATTCTGCAGGACAAAATTTGGCAATTCAGATTCGTCGGACGTTTTGCAACGGTGAACACACACATTGAAGCCAGGTAGTTTAGTTGGAAGAGGGCTAGGCTTGCATGTTGCAAGTACCGGGTTCGAATCCCTACGTTGGTGGAGATTTTTTCTCAGACCTCTGGGATCGGTACTAGGCCTGGTGAGACCATTCACAGTTGGGCTTAATTAACTGTACTCTACTCGGAAGATATGAGATAGAGTAACAAGAGAACAAGACTACTACACACATGACACAGCCGTCTGACTTGAAGTAATGCCTAAAGGCGATTCCGAGCAGATTGGCTATACACGCATAAAAGATACACACAAAAAGAAAGAGAGAAAATGGTGAATACACAACCAAGGAGAATAAACTAAAGAGAGTTGAAGATCCACCACAAATATGTATGCAAAAATTAGTTCATTTAATGAGCGCTGGCGTATGCGTGAATCCTCAATTCATAACCAACTAGATGTATTACTTTCTTTAATCATCTTGTATAATTGTCTACGGTGCCGACATAATAACCACCTCCACAAGTGTTTTTAGTTCACAGCTTTTTTTTTATTCTGTGGGTCACAGTTCACGGTTCATGTTTGTTGTTTATTGTTTTATGCGCGTGTGTCTGTGCAGATTTTTCCATTTTTAAATAATTATAGGTTAGTCGCTAGTTACTAAATGCTATTTGTAATACTCTTTGTGATTTGTATTATTACAGCAAAATGTCTGAAATAAATTTAAAGGCTAACTTCGAATGTGATTTCGATTCGGATCTTATCAAAGACGAAATCAAACTTGAATCCTACTTGGACGATATGAAAAGTGAATTCGGTGACGGTATTCTTTACAATACCGAACAACAACATAACATCAATGAAACTAACACCAATATTAGCCAACATTTTCGACGGAATACGAGGGAGGATACTGTAACTGTAGAGAGTAGTGCACAGGAATCGGACAAAATAAAAGTTGAAACAACTGATACAGTTAACGAGGATGACCAGAATAAAAATAAAGGAAAAAGATTTACATGTGACGTTTGTGAATTTAGCACAACTTGTAAATGCAGTCTTCATACTCATAAAAATATTCATTCAAAAAAGACATTTATTTGTAATGTATGTAACTATATGACTACTAATAAGAATTATTTGAAACAGCATTTGTCGACTCATACAGGAGAAAAACCGTTTGCCTACAATTTATGTGAATACAGAAGTGTAATTAAAAACAAGCTGAAATTGCATATGAGTAATCAGGCAGGAGAAAAACCATTTGCTTGTAATTTATGCGAATACAGGAGTGTTACCAAAAGAGGCCTAAAATTGCATTTGTGTACTCATACAGGAGAAAAACCGTTTACTTGTAATTCATGTGAATACAGGAGTGTAACTAAAAGCAAGCTGAAATTGCATATGAATAATCATACAGGAGAAAAACCATTTGCCTGTAATTTATGTGAGTATAAGAGTGCAATTAAAAGCGTTCTGAAAAGACATATGTATATTCATACAGGAGAAAAACCATTTACCTGCAATTTATGTGAGTATAAGAGTGCAGTTAAAAACAATCTGAAAAAACATATGCATATTCATACAAAAAAGAAACCGTTTGTTTGTAATTCATGTGAATACAGGAGTGTAACTAAAAGCAAGCTGAAATTGCATATGAGTATTCATACAGGAGAAAAACCGTTTGCCTACAATTTATGTGAATACAGAAGTGTAATTAAAAACAAGCTGAAATTGCATATGAGTAATCAGGCAGGAGAAAAACCATTTGCTTGTAATTTATGCGAATACAGGAGTGTTACCAAAAGAGGCCTAAAATTGCATTTGTGTACTCATACAGGAGAAAAACCGTTTACTTGTAATTCATGTGAATACAGGAGTGTAACTAAAAGCAAGCTGAAATTGCATATGAATAATCATACAGGAGAAAAACCATTTGCCTGTAATTTATGTGAGTATAAGAGTGCAATTAAAAGCGTTCTGAAAAGACATATGTATATTCATACAGGAGAAAAACCATTTACCTGCAATTTATGTGAGTATAAGAGTGCAGTTAAAAACAATCTGAAAAAACATATGCATATTCATACAAAAAAGAAACCGTTTGTTTGTAATTCATGTGAATACAGGAGTGTAACTAAAAGCAAGCTGAAATTGCATATGAGTATTCATACAGGAGAAAAACTGTTTGCCTGTAATTTATGTGAATACAGGGGTGTAACCAAGAACAGCCTGAATTTTCATTTGAGTACTCATACAGGAGAAAAACCATTTGCCTGTAATTTATGTGAGTATAAGAGTGCATATAAAAGCAATCTGAGAAAACATATGAAAATTCATACTGGAGAAAAACTGTTTGCCTGTAATTTATGTGAACATAAGAGTGTAACTGAAGACGATCTAAAATTGCATATGAGTACGCATAACGATACAAACTTAAAGGAGTAGTTGGGGTTTAAAGTGACTTAGACTTAGAAAAAATATGTTTAAAATTAAGACTCTATTCTTTTTTGTTTTGTGCTACATTGCAGCAAATACAAGTTACAGCAGTTGCAAGTTTTTAATGACGTCCTGCAAGGCAGGAGTCGGCAATCTGCGGCCCGCCAAGTAAAATTTAAATATACAGGCTGATCCAAATTAACGCCCGAGTAAAAGTAGGTCCAAAGGGAAATAAAAAGCCCATATGAATTCCGGGTAAAATTTTTTATACTTAAGATTTAAAATCGAAACAAATTTAACTTATTCAATTATATTCGCCAGAACGGTATGAATCATCGAAACTTTTGAGAATTGGACGAAATTGATGCAGAACATGAAGAGATTCTGTACTTTTCTGAGGTACGATGGCTTAGTCGGGGAAAAGTTTTGAAAAGATTTTTTGATTTTAAAGATGAAATTTAAATATTCTTGATGGACAAAGGAAAAAACATATCAGAATTATCAGATTTTAAATGGATATGCGAATTGGTTTTTCTTGTTGACATTACAGCTTACTTAAATAAAGTAAATGTAACTCGACAAGGAAACTGAAAGCGAATCCACGTGTTATTTACCGAAATTAAAAGTTTTCGGCTAAAAATGAAATTATTTATATCTCAAATTGAAAAGAATAATTATTGCAATTTTCCTTTTTTGCAATCGTTATTAACAATCAATGAGAGACAATGTCTTCCAAACGATGTTTATATTGATTTATTGAAGTTGTTGGATGAAAATTTTCATAATCACTTTCAAGATTTTTATGCGAACGAAACTGACTTACAAATATTTGAAAATCTCATTAAATTTGATATACAATGTGTCTACGGATAGGTGATACAAGAGGAAAAATTTTTTATTATTGATTTCTCAGAAAATTTTATTCTTGATAATAATTTTTGCTGTGTTTAATAGTCTTATTTCTCATGTTACTTTTCCTGCAGGTAATCATTTAAGACTTAAATTCACCATTTTCCTCAGTTTTGGACTTTGAAAAAATTTCTGAAATTTTTTATTATTGATTTCTCAGAAAATTTTATTCTTGATAATACTTTTTGCTGTGTTTAATAGTCTTATTTCTCATGTTACTTTTCCTGCAGGTAATCATTTAAGACTTAAATTCACAATCCAAAACTGAGGAAAATTTTGAATTTAAGTCTTAAATGATTACCTGCAGGAAAAGTAACATGAGAAATAAGACTATTAAACACAGCAAAAATTATTATCAAGAATAAAATTTTCTGAGAAATCAATAATAAAAAACTTTTTCCTCTTGTATCACCAGACATTTTTGTTATTTATCATTTCTATAATATTGTATTTAGTTATTTTAAAAAATGCTCGTATAAATGAAAATTGTTTTATTAGCTGCTCCTTTTTTTAGCTTTTAGATTTTGCCTCTTAAGTATAGTCACTTTTATGTTTGAATACAAATTTATTAAAGCTATTATATTACCCTATAATATTGGCATGTGCGGCCCGCCTCAAAATATTATTGTCTAATTTGGCCCGCTATCTAGAAAAGGTTGCCGACACCTGCTGTAAGGAATGTTTCAACAGCTTTTTACTACAGTAAATATGGGTAGTAGATAAAGATTTGCAGGCATGTGGACTAGTTTTTTTTAAATTATTTGTTTAAATAATAGGAAGGAAGTCTTTAGAAAATACTTGATTTATTTAAATTTTTTTTAGTTATAAAAATTACAATCAAGATGCTTCAAAGATGTGATTTTGTAGGGTATAATTACTTTGAAGATGCAACTGATCAAAATTTATTCGCGCATGCCTTAGTCCCAACATCAGAAATCTAAAGTTAGGTTTAATCTTTCAAGAAGCGTTTCTGTTGCAATGATGAATTGATGCAAATTACAGAAATACAAATTTAAATTAATTTCTAGTATTAGTAAATAGGCTTATTGTCATTAATAATATTGTATTGGTTTTGTTAATAAAAATGTTATTGTTGTATTGTTTAAGCATTGGTTGTTGCATCTATTATCTGAACCAGGAGAGATGAACCTTGCCTCATCACACGCTGAATTTAGTAACGACAAACACGCGTGTACATTTGTTCACAAACCCCATGCACACAACAAGGATAGCATTACAATAAGCCTGTGTTATGATTAAAGTGCTTATTTGACTAGAGTAGTTTAGGTGACATGCGCGTGTCGTCACTAAAACGCCAAACTGTCAAATTATTAATACATTTACATTATTTTATTTTATTAATTATCTAATAGTATATTATACGTAGAGGGAGAGAAATGCATGATTTTTCATGAGGTGCAATTTATAGCCCGAGGGCTAAAAAGCACCGAGGGAAAAATAGCATTCTCTCCCGAGGTGTATAAGATGGGAAAAGAAAATGTTAGAAAATCTGTACTCATATTATGGCAGCGATATTCAACTTTTTTTTTCAAATTGCACACTACCTATGCTTTTTTTCGGTCATCCTGATAGTACTCTTTATTCTCTTTATAGCCATGTAAACCAATATGGGTCTTACATAAGAAAATTCTCGAAAAAAATACGATTGAAAGTTGAAGGCTAGGTTTGCCATGGAAACAACTGATTGTAGTGATTGTTGTAATTTGTACCCGTCGGCGATGAAAACAATCGCGTGTGCAAGTGAGTTGAGACATGTAACGTGCAACCAGCACATTTTAACATATCAATCAGTTACATATAATAAATAACAAGTTTTCTATTTGTGAGTGTTTACTTGATCCACTGAAACCTCCATCCAAAATAGTTTTTATTATTAATGCTATGTAAAAAAGTTATTGATAATAAATAATAGATAATACGATTCTCTACACAAAAACGTAAGATTCACGACTAGAGAGATATAGTCGAGAAACGAATTAACCCCTCTTTTCAAGATAGCGGCCGAATGGACCGATAAAAAAAATCGCTGCCTACCCAAAATCCAAGTTGAATTACCATTTAACTAGACTAATATGCTGCTATATTCTTTATTGCTCTCGAATTAGCCAGAGCTTTAATCAATTAAGGGTTCACTTTTTATTTTCTATGAGAAATTTATTAGCAACTAGATGTATTACGTCTTTTAATCATCTTGTATAATTGTCGACGGTGCCGCTATAATAACCACTTCCACAAGTGTTTTTAGTTTTAGTAGTTCACCGTAGTATAAGGTCGATGAGTTCACCTTTATTGTTTTTTGTTTTATGTGCGCGTGGGTGGAGATTACAGGTGTATTTCCATTTTTAGATAATTACAGGTTAGTTGCTAGTTACTAAATGCTATTTGTAATACTCTTTGTGGTTTGTAATATTACAGCAAAATGTCTGAAATAAATTCAAAGGCTAACTTGGAATATGATTTCGATTCGGTTATTATCAAAGAAGAAATCAAACTTGAACCCTACTTGGACGATATGAAAAGTGAATTCGGTGACGGTATTCTTTACAATACCGAACAACAACATAACTTCAATGAAACTAACACCAATATTAGCCAACATTTTGGACGGAATACGAGGAAGGGAACTGTAACTGTAGAGAGTAGTGCACTGGAATCAGACAAAATAAAAGTTGAAAGAACTGACACAGTTGACGAGGATGATCAGAATAAAAATAAAGGAAAAGGATTTACATGTGATGTTTGTGAATTTAGCACAACTCGTAAATGTCTTCAAACTCATAAAAATATTCATTCAAAAAAAACATTTATTTGTAATGTATGTAACCATATGACTACTTATGAGAAGTATAATTTGAAACAGCATTTGTGTACTGATACGAGAGAAAAACCGTTTGCCTGCAATTCATGTGAATACAGGAGTGTAACTAAAAGCAAGCTGAAATCGCATTTGTATACTCATACAGGAGCAAAACCATTTGCTTGTAATTTATGCAAATACAGGACAATAAATAAAAGCAAGCTGAAATCGCATTTGTATACTCATACAGGAGAAAAACCATTTGCTTGTAAGTTATGTGAATACAGGAGTGTAACCAAAAAAACCTTGAAATTGCATTTGTGTAGGACTCATACAGGAGAAAAACCGTTTACCTGCAATTTATGTGAATACAGGAGTGTAACTAAAAACAGTATGAAATTGCATATGAGGAATCATACAGGAGAAAAACCATTTCCCTGTAATTTATGTGAGTATAAGAGTGCAACTAAAAGCAATCTGAAAAGACATATGTATATTCATACAGAAGAAAAACCGTTTGCTTGTAATTCATGTGAATACAGGACTGTAAGTAAAAGCGATCTGAAATTGCATATGAGTATTCATACAGGAGAAAAACCGTTTGCCTGTAATTTATGTGAATACAGGAGTGTAACCAAAAACAAGCTGAAATTGCATATGAGTATTCATACTGGAGAAAAACCGTTTGCCTGTAATTTATGTGAATATAGGAGTATAACTAAAAGCAAGCTGAAATTGCATATGAGTATTCATACAGGAGAAAAACCATTTGCCTGTGATTTATGTGAGTATAAGAGTGCAAAAAGAAGCACTCTGAAAAAACATATGTATATTCATACAGAAGAGAAACCGTTTGCTTGTAATTCATGTGAATACAGGAGTGTAACTAAAAGCAAGCTGAAATTGCATATGAGTATTCATACTGGAGAAAAACCATTTACCTGTAATTTATGTGAGTATAAGAGTGCAAGTAAAGGCAATCTGAAAAGACATATGTATATTCATTCAGAAGAAAAACCGTTTGCTTGTAATTCATGTGAATACAAGACTGTAACTAAAAGTAAACTGAAATTGCATATGAGTATTCATACTGGAGAAAATCTGTTTGCCTGTAATTTATGTGAACATAGGAGTGTAACTAAAGATGATCTAAAATTGCATATGAGTACTCATAACGATACAAATTTAAAGGAGTAGTTGGAGTTTAAAGTGACTTAGACGTTTAAAATTGACACCGTATTTTTTTTGTTTTGTGCTACATTGCAGTATATTGCAGCAAACACAAGTTAAAGCGGTTGCAAATTTTTAATGACGTCCTGTAAGGAATGTTTGAACAGCTTTTTACTATGTTAAACATGGGTAGTAGATAAAGAATTTGCAGGCAGGTGGACTAGTTTTTTTAAATTATTTGTGTAAATAATAGCAAGGAAGTCTTTGAATAATACTTGATTTATTTAAATGTTTTTAGTTATAAAAATTACAATTAAGATGCGTCAAAGATGTGATTTTCTAAGGTGTAATTACTTTGAAGATGCAACTGATAAGCAATTGATTCACACATGTCTTAGTCGCAACACCGGAGATCTAAAGTTAGATTTAATCTTTCAAGAAGTGTTTCTGCTTCAACGATGAGTTGATGCAAATTACAGAAATACAAATTTAAATCAATTTCTACTATTAGTAAATACGCTTATTGTCTTTAATAATATTGTATTTGTTTTGTTAATAAAAATGTTATTGTTATATTGTTTAAGCATTGGTTGTTGCATCTATTACTGTAGACCAGGTGCGGCTCGTGTCATATTTTTGGGTGTTCTGCATTAAAAAGAAGTAATAATAATAATAATACACAGGGAAAACAGAATAAAACATTTTTTCAAATTACAATGACAGCCAATCCTTAAATATGTTGTTCTTTAAATATACACACAAACATATCCTTATGGATAGGCTGACCATAATTCTTTAGTGCAAAAACTGGGAAATATTGTTCAAACAGAATATTTTCTTTAGAATACAAAATTGTGGAATTTTCCTTTAATTTAATTATGGCATCCATTTTAGGGATGTTTGTAAGCATAATCGTACAAAAAAAAAGAACTTACTTAATCCTTATGCCTTTCTACCCTTTCGAGTGTAAGGCTGGGTGTTATTGCTAGTTCGTTGTCTGTCTTTTCCAAGCTTCTCTCCATCGACCCCTATCTTGCGTCATTGGTCTTATCTCCTCCCACTTTATCTCTCTTCTCTCTCCTGCGTTCCTTACCTCTTCATTCCATATTTTTGTAGGTCTTCCCTTTCCTTTCTTTTTCCTTGTTCTTGCTTCGAATACCCTTCTCGTCGTTCTTTCCTCTCCCATCCTCATTAAGTGACCGAACCATCTCATTTGTCCCTCTTCTATCTTTGTTTCTATTGGCTTTATTTCCAGTATCTCTCGGTATGTTGTGTTTCTGACTATGTCCATAATCGTTTTTCCCTCTATCTTTCTTAGGAATCTCATTTCGGTACTGCTTAGCTTGTTTCGCTGTCTCCGTTGTTGTCCAAGATTCTGAGCCGTATGTTATTATTGGTACTGCTACTTTTTTGTATATTTGTACTTTTGTTTCGCTTGGTATTTCTTTGTTTCCTAGGAATGTGTACTTGATAACTGTTAAAGAGTCTTCCTGCTGCTCCTCTTCTTTCTTTTATTTCTTCGTCTATTCTTCCGTCCTGTGAAAATATTGAGCCTTGATATTTAAATCTGCACACTTACTCTAGCCTTTCTCCTTCCAGCACTATTTCATGTTTTATTTCTTCTCTACTTATTACCATGGTTTTTGTTTTACTGCTGTTGATTTTCATGTTTATATTTTCCAGTTGTAAATGCTCTATATTTTTGTTTAAGGTTTCTTCGTTCTTCGCTATGATTATCATATCATCGGCATAACAAATTTCTAAAACTCTTATAGTCTCCATTCTCCAATTTCCTATTTCATAGAATTTTGCCTCCTTTCTTGTTTTCTTGATAGCTTCGTCCAGCACTAGGGAGAACAGCAGCGGGCTCAGAATACAACCCTGCCTCACCCCTTTTGTTGTTTCAAACTGTGTTGATTCTTCGTGTCTTGTTCTCACGTAGTTTTTTGTGCTGTGGTACAGGCTCTGTACGCTTCTAATCACTTTCTGCTCTACCCCTCTCTCTTCTAGCGCTTTCCATATGTCCTCCCTGTTCACTCTATCGAACGCTTTTTCTAGGTCTATGAAGCATAAATGCACTTCTCCCGCTTCACTAATTGCTTTTTGCTTATCTGCCTAAGTATAAAGATGGCATCCTGGACTCCTCTGTTTGGCCTGAATCCGTACTGGTTGTCCTAGCGTATCTTCTATCTGCCTCCTTATTCTTTTTTCTAGGATTCTTGCAAATGTTTTTGCTACGGTGCTGAGCAGTGTGATTCCTCCGTAGTTTTGGCATTCTCTTATGTCTACTTTTTTAATTATCGGTGTGATTATTCCCTTCTGCCAGTCCTCCGGTGCTTGTCTTGTACCTATTACTTTGATGAGAAGGTTTCTGATGTGCTCCCATGTTTCTTCCGATGTTGCTTTTAACATTTCTGCCGTAATTTGGTCAAGTCCCGGTGCTTTTCCTGCTTTGGTCTTCATAATTGCTTCCTTGACTTCTTCTATTGTAATGTCCCCTTCTTCGTTTTGCTCTTGTTCTTGCTCTTCCTTTGTGTCTATCGTTTTCTTTTCTTCTTTTTCTAGGTCTTTTCCTTCCAGTAGCCCTTTAAAATATTGTCTCCACCTTTCCATTATCTCTTCTTCTTTCACTATGTTCTCTCCCTTTTCGTCTTTGATATTGTTTAGGGTTGATGTTTTTCCTTTTCTCTTATTTCTTATCATACCGTAGAATAACTTTTGGTTTTCTTTATATGCCCTTTTCATTTTTTCCCCGAAGTCTCTCAAAGTTTTTTTGCTTTTCCTCTTTTATGATTTTTTTAACCCTTATATAACCGGTCAAGCTATTTTACTAACAGTACCGGACAAGGTGTGTCTACAAGGCACACTGCAGTAACAAATGACATTCTGCAACATGTGCCTGACAGGCACAACTGACCGGTTGTGTAACAAAAAAGTTTAATATTTTTAATATTTTTTTTAAAGGATCTAAAGAGAAAAAATTTATCAACAAATGCAAAAACGTACGTAATATACATTAGTGAAGGATAAATAAAATACCCAAGTTCCAATCATTTTTTGGCGAAAAAATAGAGCATCATGTGCCTGACAGGCACAACTGATCGGTTGTGTAACGAAAAAGTTTAATATTTTTCTTAAAGGATCTAAAGAGAAAAAACTTATCAACAAAAGCAGAAACGTACGTAATATACACTAGTGAAGGATAAATAAAATACCCAAGGTCCAATAATTTTTGTGCAAAAAAATAGATGCGAAAAACCAACAGGATGTGCCTGTCAGGCACACCTTGACCGGTTAAGGGTTAACCTGTCCTCTTTCTATTTTGTTTTCTTCGTAATCTTTTTGTCTTCCTGAACTTAAGTACCTACCTTTTCCATTTTTCTTTTTTCCTTTTTACAGCTGTTCTCACTCTGTCCGTCCACCAGTGTGTTCTTTTAATATTTTTATTTGTTATTTTTGTTGTGCCGCAACTTTCTTCAGCTGCTTCTAAAATTGCCTTTTTCAGTTTTCCCCACGTTTCTTCTATTGCTCCATCTTTTTTCATGTGTCTAAGTTTTTCCTCCATTCGCTTTTGGAATTGTTGCTTTATTTTTGGTTCTTTTAATCTATAACTTTTTATCTTTCGATTTATTATTTTTCTTTTCTTATTCTGTTGTTGTGCACTTGCGTTCTTTATTGTCCTTGTTACCATAAACCCTATTTCGGGTCTTCTTTTTACTTTTACGTCTCGTATCCTAGGTCTAGTCTGCTTGCTGAATTCAAAGTAATCTATTATAGATTTCTCATTTCTGCTTTTCTTTTCTCTCGTTATTTTATGTATTTCTTTGTGCATGAAGTGCGAGTTTCCTATTACTAGTTCGTTCTCTATGCAGAACTCTAATATTCTTTCCCCATTTGGTGTTCTCGTATTTTTTCCGTGTTTTCCTAAGCACCATTCGAATCCGTCGTACCTATTTACCACTCTCCCATTCATGTCTCCCATAATAATGACTGGGTTGTTGTAGGTGTCTATTTGTTGCTGCATTTCACTAAAAAACTTAACTTTTTCTTCTTTTTTGTCGTCTTCATTTGGCCCATATACTATTATTATCATGTATTCCCCTTTTCCTTTCTCCTCGTTCATTTCTATTGTTAATATCCTTTCACTTACATAGTTTTCCTTTTTCACGTATTTCACCTTTTCTTCTTTTATAATGCACGCTACCCCTGCTTGTGCATGCTCTTCCTGTCCTATCCCTGACCAGTGCATCCGGTATCCGTTTGGTAATTTCTGTAGTCCTTTGCCTTTCTTTTTCGTTTCCGTTACCCCTACATAATCTATCTTTGCCTTTTTTATTTCCTGCGTTATTTCTTCCTTATTTGTTAGGCTGATCGCTTTCCATGTTGCCATTTTAATTATGCTTTCTTCTTTTCCTTTATTCGTCGTCCTTTTCATTGCCGAGTTCGTCTTTATGTTTCCATCCTTGGGGGGTGTTCTTAGTTTTTTGAGATCTGGCCGTCTTTTCTAATCAGACATCCTCCCCCCTCTTCGGACCATTCATATTTTGTGTTGTTTACTTCTAACTTCTTATATCCTATTCTGGTCTTCTTTCCTTTTACCCTCTCTTCTCTGGCTACCTTTCTGATTGCTGCTTGTATTTTCTGTTCTTCTTGTGTAAGATCGCACTCTATATATATCTTCTTTTTTCCTTAAGTACCTTGACTTTTTGTTCGAAGGTGTTTAATTTTACCACCATCATCTTTGCTTCCTTTCCTATCTCGTACGCTTCCTGTATGTCTGTATGTACCCCTATTTCGTTCCTCAAGAATTCCTTTATTTCTTGTTTAATGTTCTCTTTTCTGAATTCCTTTCCCCTTATAATAATGTTCTTTTTTTTTCTTTTCTTTCCTGGTTTTCTACCTTTTTCTTCAGTTGTTCAATTTCCTTTCTTAATTCACATTTTTCTCTCTGCCATTCCACTTCTTTCTTTAAAGCATCTTCCTTGAGCTGTCTTATTTAGTCTCCATATTTTTTAAGCTGCTCATTTATGCAGGTTATTGCCTTGCTTGTGTTGCTGGTATCTCTCTTAACTTCTTGTATTTGGTTGGGTAGCCCTACCATTAATTTTTCAAGTTTCTCCTAGTGTTGGGATGTTCTTAATTATATATTCGTTTAAATGTTCTAATCTAAACCGCAAATATGAATGTATATGCTGTAAAACATCCGTCTCATGTAAATACTATCAAGTATGCCTATTAATGGTTCTACTCTTTGAATATAAAAACCCAGGAAGGGGCATATCCAAGACAAATTGTGGACCGCGATGGGTTTTGAATATGACGGATTTTCTTTCCCGGTTGCCAGTGGCACTAACTAAATTAACCTCGTCGCCTGCGTTGATTAAAAACGGAGTTTATAAAGCCTGCCGAATAGCAAAAATGGCCATTATGCAAATTTTTGCCACTGCTTGCTTGTGGCGCTAGTTATCCATCGTTGACAGCTGTCAACTGGCTTTGATTTTTTACGATTTACAACAAATACGGGTTATTGGATGTTTAATATTTAATCCAGAAAGTGTATTACAATATAAATTTCAATTGTATGCAGGTTTTCAGAACCTTATGAGACTGTGTAAAAAATTAACTAAATAGGAGTGTAAGAAGGGTGCAGATACTTACTACTTTTCCTCGACACAAACCAGGAAGACCTTCCAGGGATTGGACTGGTTATTTAGCATAAATATAAAACTAAATCTGTAGAATTATGGCAAGGAGGGATGCAAAAAGACATTTTTAGAACGTACTTTTTGTTGTATAACTAAACGAATAACCAAAAATTAACAAATTTAAATTAGAAATACAGCTGTCAGTGAAAGGATAAGTAGCGCCACGGAGAAAATTTGAACTAGTCGATTAACTGTCAAGCGGCCCTATTCGGCAGGCTTTATAAACCCCGTTTTGAATCAACGCAGGCGACGATTAACCTAATAATCTATGACACTATCGTACTATTTACATCGATATTAGTTTATTTACGCATTATATACACCAGAATAATTATCAGCTCTCATAAGTATCTATAAACAGCGTAATTTCTTATTTCAAAGTGAAAACCTAACCTAACTAACAGAAATGATCAGCAAATGACACGCGGGAAATAATCACAACAACAATCGACAATGAGTCAAACGTGGGTTTTCAAAATGGTCGCTTCCGTTGCAAATTTGAATTCAGCCGCTAAATATTAGTACTCTTCCTGAGTTTTTATATTCAAAGGTTCTACTACAGTCGTAGAACCAATTAGAAACAGATATGTCAGCATATCAGTGCACAAAATGCGCCTACTAGACGTATATTTATAAAACCAGTTATACCGGGTGAGTACAAATATCCGTGATCGCATTACCTTTGAAATTATCATCGCTTAATCCCTTTTTCGTCTTGGCTTCCTGCTGCTATGGCAGCTCCTACTCCGGTATCTTCTTTAGTCCATTCTTCTACTTTAGTGACTACTGTGAAAAGGAAAATGAATCCAAGAGCTCAAAGTATTTGAGGGGAGTAATTAATTTGTGTTCCGTGAAGTGTAGCTAATCATCTAAAAATTTTGATTCCTGTTGGAACAGCAATAATTATTGTAGCTGAAGTGAAGTAAGCTCCAGTTATACCGGGTGGGTACAAATATCCGTGATCGCATTACCTTTGAAATTATCATCGCTTAATAAAATTGAGTAATTCAACTGCGTAACGTAACCTACAAACGTCATTTGTATTGTCCCAATAATATCACCGTCCCAACTGCCATTGCTATATTGAAATATAGTGCTAGTCATCATTTCTATGTAGCTAATTCCATGGCCACCGGGATCACAGATATTTATACCCACCCTGTACAAGTGTCAAATCAATCTTTTTTGAGCCACTGTAATTCCGTTCTGTAGGTTCCTTTTTTGGCGCATGCGGTTTTACTGCACACTTTAGTGTAATGTTCTGTGCTGTACACGTTTGGTTAAACTCACCGCGTGTTTGTGATAACCAAACAAAAAAATCATTTCCAGTTTTGAATTTTATGTAAGAAATTATCTTTAAGAGACTAAACCACCCATAAAATGGTGAAGAAATTTAAAACGCAGATATGGAAGCCGGTTGAATTAGAAGGCCCGTTGTTGAATAATGACGAAGTCGAAGGTTTTATTGGATTGGAAGAATGTACAGATTATGATTTAAGTACAATCATATCAAATAAAAAGGTACACAGTAAGCTTCTACTAGAATATACTTTAACCTATAATTTAACAGTGTTGCAGTAAGTTACAGACATTACCGTTTGCTTGTTGTAGAAAAGAAAACGTAAGTCAGATGAAGGTTTAGAATCTGTCAGTTACCTAAACAATAAAAAAAGCAAAAAGCAGAGCAAAAGCAGTAATTTAATTCCTGAATCTTCTAATGAATCGGTTACGTTACATAATAAACCTCAAAAAAAGAAAAAGAAGTCTTTAAAATCTAGCAATAAAACTACAAATGGTGCAGCGGATTTCTCTCCGTCAAAGCAAGGGTCAACCGATATTAATATATCCACGAAATCAGCACCTCAATCACGTAAAAATGCAGTGGCTGATGATGAAAACAAAGACCTTGAATATGTACAAGGCCTGTCAGCTTGGGAAAATTACGGTCTACCGAATCCATTGCTAAGAGCAATTAAAGATCAGGGTTTTGTGAATCCTACTCCGATACAGGAATTAACATTACCACCAGCCGTTTTAGGTAATGTTAATTAGCATACAATTATATAGGTATTTTATCAGTTCTTTGATAGGACGAAGGGATATCCTAGGAGCCGCAGAAACAGGAAGTGGAAAAACATTAGCATTTGGTTTACCTATTTTAGCAGGTATATTAAAAATTAAAGAAAAAGAGCAAAACGGCGAGAATTTAGAAACAGATGAGAGAGAAGACGGTGGGGATAATGATAGTGATGGTGCGGCAGAATCGGAAGAAGATATTAATGAAGAGCTTGAAGGTTTGTGGAGTTATAAATTAATGTCAACAAGGAAGACTAATCAAATAATACGACAAAACCGGAATAACGTCGATAACGTCGATAGCGCACCTGGGTGAACTACGTGGTTTAATCCAGCATATTCCCTGACGTGCATGCGCGATACGACTGCGGTAGTATTGTAATCGTGGATTTCACGCAGCACATGTTTTGTTAATGCTAAGGAAATAACCCCAGTCCTGTATTTTCATAAAATAGCAGAGGGTTTTTGCGTACGGCATTTTGAGTGGTGAGGTTATGCTGCCGTGTTTATAAACATTTTGAGGTTATGTACGGAAACTTTAGCGTACGGTAAAATAAAAATAGCTCTAAAATGTCATTTACTGTAAAAATAAAATAGTGTATAACATCAGGTGATTTAGCGTTAACGGAAATTTAACGTAGTACTTGCGATAACTCTCTAATATTAAAATTCTCCAGCTTATAACTATTAGTTTACCCAGGTGCGCGCGCAGCGCTGCTATCGACGTTATTCCGGTTTTGTCCTATTCTTTGATTAGTCTTCCTTGTTTAATAGTCTGTGAGGTGCACCACAGTTTATTTGTATGAGAAAATTTGTGCAGTGTATGGTACCCATTCACATTTTAATAGGCTCCCCAAACAAGATTTTATGCTTTAAAATGACTAAACACTTACCACATTTCTCCGTTTGTTATTTATAATCACTTTTATTGGTAGTAGTGTTGGACTGGGTAGTATCTATTTGTTACTTTGTATTCGTTACTCGAAGATACCCAAAAGTACCGAGTACTTGATGTTGGAAGTATTGGTTAATATGAGTAGTCATTTATAGCGTTTTCCACCTCTAAGCACTCAGTGCGCACCGAGTGCGCACCAGCACCAATAGAGTGATAGCTAGCACTCAACCCGTTGTGCATCCAAACTAAAAAAGTGCTGACGTGGAACATGGTACTTTATTAAATTAATATATTAATCATATTTAATTTATAAACTACTTCTTCAATGAGATTCTTTACACTTGGAATATTATATTTATCTAACTTTGCCAGCACAGGAATGAATTCTTCATCACTACTTGATGCAGACGATAAGAAAACGTCGGCAATAATAAATTGCTTCGCGCGCCATATTTTAATTGCACTAGATTTAACACCGTCAAAAAACTCGGTGCTAATTTTTGTGCACTGAGTGCAAAAAAAACTGCACTAAATTTATAAGGTGGTACATTCAGCAGTGCAACAAGTTGCCAGCAGTGCATAGGTGGAACATACCGAAATTAGTCAGTGCGCACCGAGTGCAGTTAGTGCAGGGACGTGGAAAACGCTATTAGTTGAAATTTAAGCGCGAAAATAACTGCTATGTAATCAATAAAATAAATACAATCAAAAGTAAAGCAATGGTGGTGAGCGGATCCAAAGAAGCAAAAGATAAACTCAGATTAACGTGTAATGGAAAAGAAATACAGGAAGTAGAAGTGATGGAATATCTAGGAACAAAGTTAACAAACAATGGATATAGGTAGCAAACAAGATGAAAAAGTCGAACAGCATATACATATTATGCAATAAACCAAACAATATTAAGGAAGAAGGAAATATTGAGAGAAGGCAAAATCAGAGTTTACAACACCTTAATCCTGCTAATGATAATGTTCAACATGGAATCAATGCCAATTACACCAACGCAAGAAAAGAAGATTAGATCAATGGAAATGAAATTTATGAGAGGAATAATGGGGGTCACCAAATTTGATAGAATTAGAAACGATGCCATCCATATACGAGGAACTAAAATAATATAAAATTATAAACAAACTCAAGAAGAAACAATTATTATGATACGGTCATATAAGAAGAATGAGCATAGAGAGAAAAACGAAACAATTAATAGTAGCAAGGAGCAACAAAAAGAAAAAGTGGGACGACCATCAAAAACTTGGGAAAAGAGAATAGAGGAATTAATCAAAGAGACCGGACTAACAAAGAGAGAAGCGGATAAACTGACCATGGATAAAAATGAATGGATAAAATTTATCAAAAACCAATACCCGACACCCTAAAGGGTAATACGGGGCTTTACTGGACAAAGAAAGAAAATAGAATGTTAATTGTAGAGCATTATTAGGTATAACTGGTAGTGGATAATAAAATAAAACTGTTTAAAAATAATTGAAAAATGAGGATTGTGTAATTATGAGTGCCATGTTGATATATTTCGCTAACATAAAATCCACTACTACATCTTTGTGGGGTGGCGATTCATACCGAATAAACAACTATGAATACTTGATACTTGGGTAATCGGCAAGATTCGATAAAGAATTGTATGCCACCTTTGAGTAACGGTAACGAATACTTAGTAACAAATAACTTTTGAAAAAGTATCGACTAGTTACTGATACTGAAAAGTAATGAGAATTCCCATCACTAATTTGTAGCACAACTCGTAAAATATAAATAAATTTTGCATATTTTTCAATAGAAGTACGTACTCAATATTCATGTTTATTTGCATAAAACTGTTAGAAATATGGTCAAAAAGTTATTTAAATGTCAAAGTGACAGATGCAACAACGCCATCTATGGTACATTTCCGAACTGAGCGCTACTGTACCAAGGCCCTCTGAATTAATATTGCATATAAGGCCACAGTTAGGGAAGCACTGGATAAAAAAATAGGAAAACAAGAGAGAGCCAAAAAGAATGATTGGTACGACACAGAATGCGAGGTAAAAGTACAAGAACGAAGGGAAATACGGAGTAGGGCATTAAAAAGCGATGGTGAAAAATGGAGGGCGCAGCTTGCGGAGCGAAATAAGCAAGTAAAAAAATTATGCAGACAAAAAAAAAGAGAGCAACTAGAGAAGAAAATACAGGACTTACAGGAACGATTCAACCAAAACGAAATTAGGAAATTCTATGCAGGAATAAGAAACAGCAAAGAAGAATACAGACATAAGCCCACACTCATGAAAAATAAAAAAGGAGAAATAATAGGCTGTGAAGATGCGATAATGGAAGAATGGTCAGAAATATTTAAAGAGACAATGTTCGAAGAACAAGTTTGTCAAGTAAAGAAGGGTAGTAACGAAACAGAAGAAGAAGAACCACTACCAACGTTAGAAGAATTAAAAGAAATAATCAAAAAAATGAAAAACAACAAAAGTCCGGGGAGCGATGACATCGCAGCAGAAGCGATAAAGTATGGAGGAAATAACCTACATGAAAAAGTGCACAGGTTAATGATTAAAGTATGGCAGGAAGAGCAAATACCAGAACAATGGAACGAGGCAATAATCTGCCCACTGTATAAGAAAGGGGACAAGCAAAATATGCACAACTACAGACCAATATCGTTGCTAAATGTAACATATAAAATCCTTGCCCAACTGATCAACAAGAGGCTAATGCAGAAAGCGGAAAAGTTACTAGGCGACTATCAAAGCGGCTTCAGATCAGGAAGATCAACGCTGGACCATATATTCCAACTAAAAATCGCGACAGAGAAATGCTTGGAAAAATCAATAAAATTGTACATCCTGTTCATAGATTTTAGGCAGGCATATGACAAAATTAAAAGAAAATCAGTAATAGAAGCAATGGAAAAACTAGGATTTAACCAAAAACTAATAAACTTAACAATCATGACATTAACAACAACAAAAAATAAAGTAAGATTAAAGAGCAAACTAGGAGAAACATTTGAATCAAATAAAGGACTAAAGCAAGGAGACCCCTTGTCATCTACACTTTTCAACATAACACTAGAAGAAGCGATACGTAATACAGGCATAAACACAAAATCAACAATAATCAATAACTCACACCAGATCCTAGCTTTCGCGGATGATATAGCATTAGTGGCAAGAACGAGAGAAGAATTGAAGACAATAACAAAAGAACTTATAAAGGAGGCAGGGGAGCGAGGATTGGAAATAAACCAGGAAAAATCCAAGTACATGGAAATAGGTCATCAGCCAAGAGACAGAGAGGACAACTTAAAAATCAAGATAGAAAACAAGAAGTACTGTTTCGAAAACACAGATAAATTTATATATTTAGGAGTGCAAATAGCAAAAGACGGTAATAACGAAGATGAAATTGAAAGGAGAATTACACTGAGTGCGCGGGTAACAGGAATGTATCAAACAATTCTGAGAAACAAAAATATCTCACGTGGGCTGAAAATACGGGTGTACGAGACAATTATAAAACCAACAATTACGTACGGAAGTGAGGTATGGGTGCTGCGAAAAAGTGATAAAGTGAAGCTACTAGTGCGGGAAAGAGCAGTGTTAAGACAGATTCTAGGGGGGATTAAAGTAGACAATCAGTGGAGGAAAAGAACTAATAAAGAACTAAGTGAATTGTATAAGAAACCGAACATAGTAACAGAAATAAAAAAAAAGAGGCTACGGTGGATAGGCCATGTAACGAGGATTAGAGACGAGAGAAATGTCAAACTAATACTGGACCTAGAAGCGACGGGGAAAAAAAAACGAGGGAGACCGAAAAGGAAATGGATGGAATGTGTGGAAGAAGACCTAACCAAAATGGAAATTAACAACTGGAGAGAAGCAGCCCAAGACAGGAAGAGGTGGAGGAAAATAGTCAATGAAGCCAAGGGCCTTGACGGCCTATAGCGCTAGTTATATATATATATAAGGCCACAGACTATTAAACAAGGAAGACTAATCAAATAATAGGACAAAACCGGAATAACGTCGATAGCAGCGCTGCGCGCGCACCTGGGTGAACTACATGGTTTAATCCACCATATTCCCTGGCGTGCATGCGCGATACGACTGCGGTAGTATTGTAATCATGGTTTTCACACAGCACATGTTTTGTTACGCTAAAGAAATAACCACAGTCCTGTATTTTCATAAAATAGCGGAGGGTTTTTGCGTACGCCATTTTGAGTGATGAGGTTATGTTGCCGTGTTTATAAACACTTTGAGGTTATGTTCGGAAACTTTAGCGTACGGTAAAATAAAAATAGCTCTAAAATGTCATTTACTGTAAAAATAAAATAGTGTATAACATCAGGTGATTTAGCGTTAACGGAAATTTAGCGTAGTACTTGCGATAACTCTCTAATATTAAAATTCCCCCGCTTATAACTATTAGTTCACCCAGGTGCGCGCGCAGCGCTGCTATCGACGTTATTCCGTTTTTGTCCTATTCTTTGATTAGTCTTCCTTGTTTAATAGTCTGTGATATAAGGCCTTACCGCTTAATTTAGCCAAGACGCAATTAGCAAGGACGCAGGCGCCATTTGACGTGAACTATACATTTTTTAATGGAGAAATGTATATTTCACGTCAAATGGCGCCTGCGTCCTTGCTAATTGCGTCTTGGCTAAATGAAGCGGTAAGGCCTTATATGCAATATTAATTCAGAGGGCCTTGACTGTACCAGTTTAGTTGATGTCGATTGCGTCGATTTTACTTTTAAATCTAGTTAGCTAGCGACAGTTTTTTGACTAGTATTAAGCTGATCAATCAGATCACCTGAGTCCTGTAGTCTGTAGTAGAATAAATGGTAAATGACCTTTGATTTAGGTTTGCCTAGAAGTTCAAAAACAATTTAAAAAAAATGTAATAAAGCTGTATATTTATAGGCACTTTTAAAAAGAAGTTACCCAAAAAAAAGTACGAAATTAATGAATATGTTCTAATTATGTACAAATATTACAGGAACTGGTTGTGTCAAAGTGGTCGACAAGGTGAATTTCGATAAACCACAAAGTAAGAAAGCGTTGTATGCTTTAATTTTAACGCCTACGAGAGAACTGGCTATTCAGGTAAAAAATCACCTTATCGCAGCTGCTAAGTACACAGGTAATAAATAATATTTCGTTCATGTAAGTTTTTACACCCTGTTTTAATCGTAGGTATTAAGGTAGCAGTTGTGTTAGGAGGTATGGCTGTCGTAAAACAAGAGAGAGTTCTAAGTAAAGGTCCTGAAATTGTCGTTGCTACGCCTGGTCGTTTATGGGAGTTGATTCAAGAGGGTAATACGCATTTATCGCAGATTGATAATATTCGGTTGGTATTTGTACGAATATTTACATTACGTAAATCTAATCCATTTGTAATTTAGCTTCTTGGCGATCGACGAAACTGATCGTATGATAGAAAGAGGCCACTTCAAAGAATTGCACAATTTATTAGAGCGAATAAATGCCGATGAAACAAAGAAGAAACAACGTCAGAACTTTGTATTTTCAGCTACTCTCACTCTTGTACATGAGTTACCCAGGCATTTGGCACTTAAAAAGAAACTCAAAGTTAAAAACAGTAGAAAAATTGCCAGTAAGACTTCTACGCAGAAATTGCAGCAAATTATCGAAATGCTCGGGATTACGAATCCAAAAGTAGTTGACGTTACGCAAAAGACTGGTATGTAGTACGAGGTTTGACGGTTTATTTAGTTGTAATATTTTTTTATGTGGCATTTAAAGGAACCGCCAGTACATTGAGCGAATGTAGAATAACCTGCGCAATGGAAGAGAAGGATTATTATGTGTATTACTTCCTGCAAAGGCATCCAGGACGTACTTTAGTTTTTTGCAATTCTATCGGTTGTGTTAAGCGACTAACTACGTTATTAGGTTTACTCGGCTGTAAACCTTTACCGCTGCATGCTTCGATGCAGCAAAGACAACGGTTGAAGAATTTGGATCGGTATGTGCTTAACCAATCTTTAATAATCGTACAAGTTTTTAGCATAACTTTTAGCAGCGGCCGCTCCAAGGGAATCTTGAATACTAATCTGTATTTTTCTATAATAACTGTTGTCCGTTATAGTTTCAGAGATAACGAAAATGGGATATTAATCGCAACAGATGTAGCAGCGAGAGGTCTCGACATTCCATGCGTTGACCACGTATTACATTATCAAACGCCTCGCACTAGTGAAGGTTACGTGCATCGTTCGGGACGCACGGCTAGAGCTTCTCGCGAGGGTATTACTGTACTCCTGGTGGAACCAGCCGAGCTTCAGAATTATTTGCGAGTTTGTCGAACTTTAGGACGAAGTATATACTTTTAACAGACTTACATCTTGAAATTAATAAAATAATGTAATTTTCAGCACAAGATTTGCCCCTTTTCCCCGTACAAGAGAACGTATTAGATGCTGTGAAACAAAGGGTTAAATTAGCTAGGGAGTTGGATAAATTAGAGTTGCATGTACGGAAAGCAAATTCCGAAAGTGGATGGATTCAAAAAGCTGCCGAAGATATGGATATTGTTATAGACGATAATGTGTATCCTTTCAAGCGTTTTTTTACTCTTTTATATCGATATGTTTATGTAGAAAACAAGTATTGGCTTAACTTAAAACAGATCAATAAAATACGACATGAAAGAAGCAAGACAATGTAAAAAGGCTGCCGAAATTAAACGTAAGCAATTAGCTCAGTTCATATCGAAGCCTGTATTTCCAAGGGGATTTAGCACCAGATATCCTCTTGCATCTGGTATTCCTGGCGTTCCGCTCGAACCAGTCGAACAACAAACCGAAAAGGCGGTGGATGCTTTAAAAAATTCCGTAGAAAATTACACGAAAACATGCAGGAAAAAGGCTAAATGGTTGTTTAAGCCAAAAATTTGGGAAAATCATGCAAATAAAAGTAATACAAAAGTGGTTGCTGCACAAACTAAAACTAAAAAAAGGAATAGAAACAAAAAAAGCAACAAATAGGGTTAAACTTGAAAGTTTTATTATGTAATTTTTTTGTTAATGTTTACAAAATAAACCATATGAATACTGTAATGATTTTAATAAAAGTCTAAAGCTCTCAATCGGTCATAGAAAGGCAACCAAAATTCCATGTGCTTTCTATATTCGGCTCCGTTGTAGCATTCGTATCGGAAACCGTGGTCGTCACTCGCAATTATCCCATCAAACGAAGTAGCGTTTTCTGGTGATATTTTTAGAAGCGGCTACTGATAATTAGCAACACTATAAGCAAAATTATTACTTGTGCCTCATTTTTATACAACATTCACGTTACCATAAAGCGCTCTCGCTATCCATGCCTAGAATAGAAATAAGTATGCACGTAAGTGATGTAAGTAACAAGTAACTAATGTAATTAATACCATATACCAATGATATTACGAAATCGCCACACAAACACGTTCAATACAAAGTTAAAATAATTACCTTCAAGACTTAACTCGCTAATTCCAAAAAAACACTTGCAGTCATTCACAGTCACCGTGTCACCACAACACCAAGCTTGCTATGCAGAGAGACCAGAGTCTCTGTAATCTGTACGTATAGCGGTACAGCACAGACAAAATATTTAGACCTCTCGAATCCCGCGCTCCCGTGGAAGACATTTTACACCAGTGGCGCATGCAAAATATATAAAATCAACAAGTTATCTTTTTTAGGTTTTATAACAACAGATCAATAAGAATACCAATTAGGGGAGGCTGTGAAATTGAATTATTTTGAATTGGTACTTTAGCCACATCCACAGAATGACATTTTATAACGTTTGTAATTTGACATTTTTATTGTAAACAAAGTTTATAACCTTAAATTGAAACTGAAACAAAAAAATTGGCGAAGAATCTTCGCTGGACTTTCCATACTTTTTATTTTTGAAATTTTTAATTTTTTTTCAGCTAGTTCTAATCTTCTAATCAGCCGAGCTAGAGGTACAATCGCCCAGGACGCAATTTATGACATAGAAACTTCGGGCAAAAATTATTCGATTACTTTTCAAATTCTCTATTGATTTCCTAAGTAAAATTTTGAAATTTTTTTCAAGGAAAAATCTGCGCCCAAAAAAACATGGCTAACTACCGTTTCCGGTTCCGGATTTTTTTGAAAAGTTTATTTTACAGATGTACTGTAATTATAGGCCCGCATACCAAATTTGATGAAAATCGGCCCAGTAGTTTTCGAGATATGACGATAACGCCACAGTCATTCATAAAAAAGTAATAATTAAAATAAAAAAGCTAGAAATCGGTAACTCTTTTAGGGAAGGATAGTTAATTTTAAATCCTAAATTAGGATCCAGCAACACCTACAATAGCCAAAATATTACAGTAATTTTGATGACATAATTAAAGACTTTGCAACGAAAAAGTCCCGACAAGTTATTTAATAATAATCCTATATAATATGTAATAATGCTTTTATAATAAATAATTTGTATTTTCAACATAAATGAGCAGAGTAAGATAATATTTTTTTGAAAAAGTGGGTAATATAAACAAAAAAATATATATTGTAGTCACGCAGATTCGAACCTCCAACCGTATGCGGGTGGGAGCTTGGTCTCTTACCACTGGACCAAAATACCGCCGTCGTTAAAACGGTGACTCCTGCCCTGATATTTATCTTCTTTCTTTGGAATGTACCGTTTCCGAGAAATTTTTTTTTGAAATTTTGAAAAATTTTTTCAGCTAATTATAATCAGTAGAGGTAGGGGTACAATTTGGCGTTAGATTTATAAAAATATGTCGATGCGTTTTTGAGAAAAAAAATGTTAAAGTCCAAAACTTCAAATGGTCATAAAAGGCGTTAGGGAAAAATTTTGGGGATGCGATCAACGCTATTTGAAAGGCATCTTGATTTACTATCGACCCAGAACATTTAAAAAAAATCGTGTGTGTCGTTTCCGAGAAAAGTTTTTTTGAAAATTTGAAAATTTCCCAAACTGTCCGGACTTTTTATTTTTGAAATTTTGAATTTTTTTTTCAGCTAGTTCTAATCAGCCGAGCTAGAGGTACAATTTGGCGTTAGATTTATAAAAATATGTTGCTGCATTTTTGGTAAAATCGGCCTTAAAGTTGCGCTTTTCAAAAATTTGCCGCGGGCGCAATTTTTGACATAGAAACTTCGGGAAAAAATTATTCGATTTCTTTTCAAATTCTGTATTGATTTCCTTAGTAAAATTTTGAAATTTTTTTCAAGGAAAAATCTGCGCCCAAAAAAACATGGCTAACTTCCGTTTCCGGTTCCGGATTTTTTTGAAAAGCTTATTTTATAGATGTACTGTAATTATAGGCCCGCATACCAAATTTGATGAAAATCGGCCCAGTAGTTTTCGAGATATGACGATAACGATTTCTCAGTTCTTCCAGATTATGAATTGGCGTTGAATAAATTGAATTTTTAATGTAAGGCCATACAAAAAAATCACATATGTTCAAATCGCAAGACCTAGTTTGATATGGGATTTCAGCGTTCCTGCTTATTATTCTGTTATCGAAAAATTCTGCAAGATATCGGAGTGTTTTTCTGGTGGTATGTGCTGTAGCACCATCTTGTTGGAAATACCCATTTTGTAATTCTTCGCCATCTAGCTGATTGATGAATTGGTCGAGTATCTCATCCCGATATCGTGCAGCAGTGAGTGTGCCTTAAAAAAAAATGGGACCCACCAATCTTCTTCGACAAATTCCAACCCAAACACCAACTTTTTGAGGATGCAAAGGTTGTTCAACAAAAAAAATAAGGGGTTTCACTTGACCACCACCTCATATTCTGTGAATTGACATATCCAGAAAGATAAAACCAGGCCTCATCAGAAAAAAATACAGTGTTCAGAGCTGCTTCATTGTTGAGATTATTTTGAAACCAATTGCAGAATTCTATTCGTCTTGGAGGGTCTATTGGTAAAAGTTCATGAAAACATTGCAGTTTATATGCATGACGGTTTAAATCTTTTTTTAGGATTGTTCGAGTTGTGCCATAAGATAAATTTATTTGTTGAGCCAATACTCTAATGGAAGTTTTTGGCTGTTCATCCATAATCTGCCGGGCAGCTTCAATCGTTGCTTCTGTTCGTCTAAGCGGCGGTCCACTTCCACTTTTACGAGCGACACTACCACTTTCTCTAAATAACTGCACAGATTTAGTTACAACATCGCGAAAATAATTGTAATTGAACCCTAAATCGGGGTATTCTTCACGAAAATCAGTTATGCAGTCATGAAGTGAATATTGCCACTCTCCATTTATTCTTACGCCGGTCCGAAAGAAACATTCAATAGCTTTCGCTTTTTGTTGTGTAGTAAATACCATTTTTTCAAACTTTAAATTTTTTCACCAAATAAAAAACTTAAAAAATTTGACAAGAGCGTTCAGTTTTAAATTTTCATGTCAGAAATGTCATTCTGTGGGTGTGGCTAAAGTACCAATTCAAAATAATTCAATTTCACAGCCTACCCTAATTGGTTTTTTTATTGATCTTCTGTTATTTCATTGCTTGGGGGCTCCGCACTCATAGAAATATCGCTCTGGGTGCTCCTCACCTATAGCAAAATCGCTCTGGGTGCCTGCACACCCAGAGCCCCCCTGGTTTCGGCGCCTATGCTTACGGATGTTTGTTGCTTCACGCACCATAGGAATTCCAATGGTAAATTTTTAATACGTAAATATTTTCTTCCCTAATTATTTTAGACCAAAAGTGCAATTAAGTTTTTTGTAGAGGAAAAAATAGTGCATCGATTGATGCTACTTTACACAATTTTTGACTTTTGTGTAACAGAAAAACTGTGGAGATTAATTCGTGCACATGCCTTCAATTGCAGCCCTATAAATCAAATTTTCCGAATGGATTCTTGTATTTTTATATGTAGAATAAATCTATAAATACCACTCTACAAAAGAAACTTAAATATATTACTCAAAAATGCAATATAACCAGTGTTTTATTAATTTTAAGTGCGTTTCTAATAGGCTCTCTGTACTTCCGTAGACATTCATCTTCTATCCTTGTCGCGAATTGCGGCGACAAACATCGGCACGGGTTTGGTTAGGCAGTGCAGCCTCCTGTCTTTATACTCCATGCTCCGTATATATGGCCAGGATGATGGCGGCATTTGAGGTGAACTATACATTTGTAGATAAGTATAGTTCACGCCCAATACCAAGTAACTTGTTTCCCGCCGCGCCGCCGTTTTAATAGTAATTAAGTTTGGCGGCAACATCAAAGGAATCATATTTTCATTTCCTGGAATGATTTTTTTTCAATTAAGGGCGCCAAAATAAATACAATTTTCATTGTACTGTTTATTTTTCTGAATATTGTACTTTATTTTTCAATAAAAAATTGAAAACTTTTGAAGAGAAATTAAGCATTCAATGGAATTTAACAGTACAACATCAGAAAGTATTAAAAATTAAAGCCTTAAAACTCAGCGTTTCAAAACCAAACCTTAAATTTTTCATTTCTAAGAACAAGTCATTTCAAAATTTAAAATCGAAAACTTTTTTAAATTTATCAGAAATTTATTTTTGTGATAGTATTTTCTTTTCGATTTTGACAACTTTAAAATCAAAGTTTCCAGTTTTAAGTCAAAATATTACAAACACCAAAGTCATTTCAAAATTTAAAATCAAAAACTCTTATTTTTTGAATTTATCTAAAATTTACTCATGTGCATTTTCCTTCCAATTTTGATAACCAGAATTTGGAGTTTCAAGTCGAAATTCTACAAACACAAGTCTAAGTCGAAGTTTCAAAATTTAAGATCGAACACTTTTATTTTGAATTTATTTGAAATTTTACATCTTCCTTTCAGTTTTGACAACTCTAAAATTAATATGTTTACCTTCAAGTCAAAATTCTACGAACACCAAGGTAATTTCAAAATATAAGGCTGAAAGCTTGAAAATTATTTGAATGCAGATTTTCTAATTTAATCCTAAATCACTTGAACTTCTCAACTCGACTCAATGAAGAATCAAGCGTTCTGCTTCAAATTCGGGATCCGGGTTCTGAACATAAAAATTTCGAAAGTTTTGTTTGTTTGAATTCAAATAAAAGTTCCTTAATTCTTTAAATTAAAATTCGTAACTCTACATACATTCAAAAATTGAAAGTTCAAATTTGTTTCTCTTTTCTCAAAAATCGGAATTTTTCTACGTTTTTATTATGTAGGTAATCTTTTCGTTAGTGTTTACAAATAAACCATATGAATACTGTAACAATTTTAATAAAAGTCTAAAGCTCCCAATCGGTCGTAGAAAGGCAACAAAAATTCCATGTGCTTTCTATAGTCGTCTCCGTTGTAGCATTCGTATCGAAAACCGTGGTCGTCGTCGCTCGCCATTATCTCATCAAACGAAGCAGCGTGTTCTGGTGATACTTTTATGAGTGGCATGTTAGCTACTGATATTAGTAAACCTAAAACCAGAATAATTACTTGTGCCTTATTTTT
Organism: Melanotus villosus; assembly: GCA_963082815.1. Classification (NCBI taxonomy): domain Eukaryota; kingdom Metazoa; phylum Arthropoda; class Insecta; order Coleoptera; family Elateridae; genus Melanotus; species Melanotus villosus. The sequence continues at coordinate 11,006,592 of OY720419.1, read as the reverse complement.
ATATGTTAAACGTTACCATAAAACGCTCTCGAATAAAACTCGAGCTTTAATTGTCTTCTCGTTGGCACCCTATCTAAACAGTACTGGCTTTTAGTTAGAGTTGCTAATAAGTTTGAATAATAATGATCCAAGATCGTGTCTAAATGTTGCCTTTTTACTTCTAACGTGGTACTTGTAGCCCAAAAGAAATGCAAGTCGAGAACTGGACTTGAATATATAATAAGTTGAAAATCGACCTGTGTTAAATTGATTAGTTTTTTCTATTGAGCTAAGTTATGATTAGAACTTACAAAACGGAAATCTTTCAGCTTTCCGTCAGGTGTGTACGAAAACATAAAATTGTTAACCCATGCGTCCCCATGGTTTAAAACTTTAAAACTACCGGGTTTTGGTTTCGCCGAGTTTATGGCTCTTGTTGTTACTTTATCTCCTAATGCTTTCAGCTTATTACTGTATTTTTCAAATCCTGTTGGAAAAAGTAATGTAATTAGTGAATTTATTTTGTAACTTAACATTCATTTGACACACTGCTTCTATAAGTAAGGCAAGGGTTGAAGCTTTTCTTTTCAAACTTCAAGTTGATGTAATTTTGTTCTAAATAATTAGCTGAGACATGGTAAAAAGAAACAAAAACTATTCATAGCAACATGTAATGTAAGAGGAATGTATGAAGAAGGAGCATTAAAACACTTGGCAGTGATAATGAGGAATTATAATGTAGAGATAATGGCTATACAAGAAACTAAGCAAAAAGAGACAGACATAGTACAGATCAAGGATGATGTGGTTTTTATATTGGAGGAAAAGGCAGAAGACTGGGCACAGAATTCTTAATCAGTCATAGGCCAAAGGAGTCAGTGATAAACCAATATCAAATATACTATGTGTATTAAGGTCCAGAGGCAAATATCAGAAGGTAACGGTAGTTAAATGAAACAAAACATAAAGACCAATAACATAGTAAAAGAAATAATAAAACAAAGATGGAATATTGAAGAATTGAAGACATATGGATAAGAAAGGAGGGAGTGGATATAAGAGAATAGTGTTGTCAGCGCAAAAGAACTAAAAACGCGGCAAAGATTATTAGAAGATCCAGAAGAATTTGAGACGTGGGAACAGGAACAAATAAAAGCGTTCGCTAAAAGAAGAAGAGATGGAGGCAATACTTAGGAAACTAGATGAAGTAAAGGAAGAGTTAAAGAAAGAATTTGAAATAAAGATAATAGATATGAAGACAGACTTTCCAGAAGTAGTGAAGGAAGAACTAAAGAAAGTAAAGGCAGAGTGGGCAGAAAAGGCCAAAACCTGGCAAAAAAAAGGCGAGATGGAGAAGGGCATCAGTAATTTGGAGAACAAATTAGAGAAACAAGAGAAAGAGAACAGAAGAAATAATATAGTAATCAAAGGGATAAAATTCAATAACGATAACATCAAGCAAGGAGTCAAGGAATTCCTCCTACAAGAAATGAATATAACAACAGACATAGAAGAGGCATTTAAGGTGGGGAAACAGGAAGCGAAGGTGATTGTAATCAAATTAAAAACCTCCGAACAAAAAATAAAGATATTGAAACAAAACAGTAAACTGAGAAACAACGAAGTATATTATAGATTGCGATTTAATCATGGAAGAACAAATAATACAAGCAGAGATAAGGAAGGTAGGCAGGGAAGAAAAACGAAAAGGCAAGAAAATTAAAATAGGATACAGAAATATAGAAATCAACGGCACAAAATATAAATGGTCGGACGCAGATGGCGGCAGTTTGAAAAAAGTGTCAGATATGGATCCAAAAAGCCAAGTGCATATCTAAAGGACGGAAACACTAAGACAAATGAAAAGGACTACGAATATAGTAAACAAAACAAGCCCAATCATTTTGAAAAACGACAACATCAATACAGAAAGGAAGCAGAAAGAGATATTCTATATACCAACATGGAACATACAAACCATAAATGGAAAGGAAGAGGAGCTGTTAAATGAATTCAGCAAAATGAAAATAAAGGTACTGCGATAACAGAAACCAAGATGAAAGGCAGGGGTACAAAGATATTGAAAGAACACCTACTAATCTACAGTGGAGTGGAAGCTACAGAAAGAGCAACGGGGGGCGTAGCATGGTTAATACATAAAGATTAGAAAGGCAAAATACTAGATTGGGAATACATAAACGCGAGAATATTAAAGCTAGGGCTGAGAATAAATGATAAAGATAAACTAGATTGCATTGTGGCTTACGGACCGATTGAGATCGACAAGATAGAAGAAGAAGAGGAATTTTTCAATAAATTACAAGAGACGATCTGACAACAGTAAAAACATAACAATAATATTAGTAGACATAATAATTAAATGCAAGAGTGAGGAATTATGTGAAAAGATACGCGTCATACATAGGTGAGTTCGGAGAAGAAGAAATTACAAGAAACGGAAAATGTGGAAAATGAAATGACAATCACAAACACTAAATTTAAACACAGAGATATCCATAAATATACAAGAGTACTAAAAAGTAGGGAGGAAAAATCCATTATAGACTATGTATTGGTCCCGAATGCAATATCAGCAAGAATAAGAGATACAAGAGTAAAGCGTGGAGCGCAGATAGGAAGTGAGCACTATCTGGTAGAGACAAAAACAGCAATCACGCAAGAGACGAAAGTAAAAGGACTAGATACCACGAGTAAACCGATATACAAAATAAAAACACACTGCCTAAGGAAAAAGTGATACAAGAGAAATATAAAGACAGTTTGGAAGAAAAATTAAAAGTATACACAGAAAGAACGAACAAACTTGGAGTACAAGACATGTGGGACAATACAAAACCAGTACAATGGAAAGCGTGAAAGAAACATGTGGAACAACTGTTGAAAACAGAAAACGTAAACAAACAGCATGGTGGTCAGAGTAGGTGAAGTAGGCTATAAAAATGAAAAAGGAAGCACGAGAAAAATACGTAAGGGAGCAAACACCAAAAAGCTATGAGGAGTACAAAGAACGTAGAAAAAACGCCAAAGCCAAGAATAAAGAATGGGATAATTTCGGCTTGAGAATGGAACAAGATTTAATGGATGACCAGAAACTCTTTTACAGAGTCATAAGAAACATAAGAGAGAGCACTATATTAAAGACAACAATGGACAATTATTAATGAAAACGAAGTAATAATGAAAAGGTAGATGATATATTTTAAAGAGTTACTAGACTACAACAACGATGAAGAAAACAAAGCAACAACGACAGTATCACAAGAGAAAAGCAAGGATGAAGAAGTCGGCGTTGATATAACTATGGAAGAACTGGAAGCAGCTATAAGAAAACAAAAAAATAGGTAAAGCTCCGGAACATGACGGGATCACCCCAGAAATAGCGAAAGCAACAGGGAACATAGGAAAAAAGTTCATATTAGAATTATTGAACAAAATTGCGAAGGGAAACAAAATACTGCAGGACTGGGAAATGGCTATAATCCTACCGTTGTACAAAAAAGGAAGCAATAATGAATGTGGAAATTACTGGGGCATTGCACTGTTAAGCGTAATAATGAATACGTATGAATGCATTTTAACTCAACGTCTGAAAGAAGAAATAGAACAAGGTTTAGAAGAAGACTAATACCGGTTCAGGTCAGGACGAGGAACAACAGATGCACTGCACATCATCAAACAAAATAATAATCGAAAGAACGATAGATGCCTACGAAACAGTATATGTCTGTTTTATCAATGTCACAAAGGCCTTCGACTCAGTCATAAGGAAGGACATCTGGAAGATCTTGAGTAGTCGAAACGTTAATAGAAATCTAATAAGGTGTATATATCTATAAAAACACCAACAATTATGTAAGAACTAAGAATAATACCTCGGAGAGTATTGGAACAACATCAGGGGTGAAACAAGACGGGACTTTAAGCCCGTATTTATTCACAATAGTGATGGACGAAGTAATGAAAAAATGCAAAGACAAGATAAAGCAAGCCATATGGGGCTATTGCAATTTGAAAAGAGTAATAATAAACCATCTAGGATTTGTAGATGATGTAGTCCTGCTGGCCAATAAAGAATATTCATTCTGTCACTTGTTATAGAATGAAAATATATGCAAAACACATAAGAAGCAAGTGTTTCAGAATAAATATTCTATCTCAAGAGTGAGAATTTTTACTTTCTATTATTAAAAATGATTTCGGAATTATTACATTCACAAATGGTCGTGGAGAAAAAGACTTACAGCATAATTTACAAGTATGGAAAGATAAACTTCAAGATCAAGGACTGAGAATAAACGTGGGCAAAACAAAAACAATGACGATATCGAGAAACCAAGCCACATGTCAGATAAGGATAAATCAAGAAGAAAGACGGCAGTTTAAATACCCAATCAAGAAGAAAGACGGCAGTTTAAATACCCAAAAACCATTGTAACAGACGACGGAAAAATGGAAGCAGAAATAGATGAAAGGGTAAAAGCAACTGCCAGACTATATTTTGCGTTAAATAAGCAGATAATAAATAAAAAAGGAATAACAACAAAAATTAAAATAAGAATATAATATAATTCACTATACCAACACTGACATATGGTTCAGAGAATTGTACCCTGAATAAACAACAGAGAAGGGGACTACAAACCTGCGAAATGAAGACACTTAGAAGAATATCAGGATTAACACTACTAGACAAAGTGAGAAATGAGGAGATAAGAAGAAGGCTAGATGTAAAATCAGTGGAACAAAGATTAAAGGCAAACGCATTACGATGGTTTGGACATATGCATAGAATGCCAGCGTGCAGGATAGCGACAAAAGCATGGAAAATGTGAAAGACAAACAAACGAGGAAGAGACAGACCGCGACGATGAGATAGGAAGACACCTGAAGCAGATTGGAGTGAACTGGAACAGCGCAGAAAAAGTGGCAAGAGACAGGAAACAATGGAAGCAGAAAATTGCGGAAATGTAGCAAGAAAACCAAACCTCAACACTGACGTACAGGTCGGTAGAAGAGGATCGCTTATGCATGTATGTAGAAAAAATGCGAGGAAGATCAGAAGAATAAAAAGAGAATATATGAACAGCGAAATAGACCACATAGAAAAATATAAGAAATCTAATCAAACTCGGAAACTTCATAAGAAAGTAGCAGAGCAACATAAAAAACCAAACCCAAAGATAAAATGCAAAACAAAAAACGGGGAGATATTAACAGATCCTAAAAAAATACTAAACAGATGGAAAGAATACTACGAAGAAATGTACGCAAATATAAATGCGACAGAAGAAATTGTGGTAATACAAGAAGAACTAGGAAACGTACAAAAAGGACAAAATGAATTAACATAAATACGATGAGATTATAAAAGTAATAATAAGTATAAAAAATAATAAACACTGAATAAATGAAGAACTATTGAAGATAGGAGAGCATAAATTATGGGAACAGATATATGAAGTAATGAAAGATGTATGGAACAAGGAAACTCTACCAGAAGAATGAAAAAATAGAATCATTAAACCGATTTACAAAAATGGAAACGCAGCAGAATGTAGCCATTATAGACCCATATCTTTACTGAATGTAACATATAAAATATTTTCAACGGTAATCTACAACAGACTCGAAAAATATAGTGAACAAATAATAGGACAATACCAAACAGGATTTAGAAGAAACTACTCTACAATTGATAACACACATATTATGAGAAAGATGTCGAGAGTATGACATAGAAATGTATTGCCTTTTCATTAATTATAACTTATAACAAAGCTTTCGATAGCTTGCGAAGAAATTTAATTATTAAGGGACTAGTCGAAACGCAAATCCCAGCGAAACTCATAAGAATGATCAAGCTTACTATGCAAGATACCAAAGCGCAAGTACAAATCGGCAGAGAAAAGATACAGCCATTTAATACCAACGTGTAGGAGTAAGGCAAAGAGATGCACTCTCAGCACTTACATTTAACTTATCACTCAACACAGCAATTCAACGAATCAAAAGAACTGGGAACATAATAACACAACAGATCCAAATATTAGCATATGCTGATGATATTACAATAATCAGCACTTCAAGAACATTATCTAAAGTTAGAAAGAGAAACTAAATAAATAGGTCTAGAAATCAACGAAAAGAAAATAAAATGAATGAAAGGAGAGGAAAACCAACAGAGTGTTAAGCTAGGAGACTATACTATACATACAATTAAGAAAAAGAAGCCAACTACCTCGGAACAGTAATAACATCGGATGGAGGAATAAAAAAAGAAATTAAAAACAGAATAAAAAAAGGCTTCAGAGCGCTATACTCCACACAAAAATTATTTTCATTTAAACTTCTGAGTAGAGAGACAAAACTTCGAATTTATAACACAATATTAAAACCTACTGTAACTTACAGATGTGTGGTGTATGACAAACAACGAAGAAGAAAAACTGCTAGTCTTTGAAAGAAAGATTTTAAGAATAATATTTGGACCAATACAGATTGGAGAGAACAGATGGGGGAGGAAATATAACTTTGAACTAACGCAATAATATACTTAAATATATTACAACTCAAAAACTGAAGTGGTTTGGATACATTAAAAAGATGGCCAACGATAGAATAACAAGACGAATAACCGAGTGAAAAATAATAGGAAAAAAAAGGAAAAGGCAGACCAAAAACTCGATGGACGAATAAAATATATGAAGACCTAAAAAAATAGTAACAGACACAAGAAAATGGAACGCAGCTATTGAAATGTGACAGGAAACGTCACTTAATTTAATTCCGCATATTTCTCTTTTGTGTTACATTCAAACTATCTTAAAAGTGTGTTCATTTTTTTAATGAAGAATACGCCGACATGCACTATGTTTACGGATTCTGTAATGGAAACGGACGTGCGGTAGTTGAAGAATATCGTCGGCGATTTCCCACTCGTACTTCTGCACGTCCTGTGCAACAAGAACTTGCACAAGAAGAAGCAATACTTACTACGATTGACGCTCAACCTTATACTAGGGTCCGAAGAATATCTAACAGACTTAACGTAAGCCGCATGAGAGTATGGAGAACTTTACACAATTTCGGTTTGTACCCGTACCATATCTTACCTGTACAAGCTTTAAAACCTACCGACCACGCAGCAAGACTTGAATTTAGTCGCTGGTTATTGAGAAATCAAAGGCTTTGTCGGAACACATTGTTTAGTGATGAATCTACCTTCACCCGAAATGGCATCCATAACACCAGGAATTCACATTATTGGGCACTTGAAAATCAACGGGAAACTAGGGAAACTAATTTTCAAAATAGATTTTCGGTGAATGTTTGGTGGGGTATTACTGATGACCATCTCATTGGTCCGTTTATAATAGAAGAACGTTTCACGGCCGTTCATTATTTACGTTGCTTGGAAAATAACCTTCCAACATTACTGGATGAAGTTCCTCTCAATGTAAGACGACGAATGTGAATACAACACGATGGCGCACCTCCCCACTTTGGTAGACAACTAACAGATTTTCTTAATCAAAATTATACGAACCGCTGGGTTGGGAGAGGTGCAGCAGTTGCTTGGCCAGCAAGGTCACCCGACCTTAATCCCCTAAATTATTTTCTTTGGGCAAGGCTGAAACGTCTTGGTTATGCAGAAAATCCTGAAAACAGAGCACAACTTGTTGCTAGGATTATGGATGTCGCAGAAAATATTCTTGCTGATTCTGAGACTGTTAGCAGAGCTACCTCTTCAGTCCTGAGAAGAGTCCGAATGTGTATACAACAATTGGGTGGACATTTTGAACAGCTAATGCAATGACGAAACTTCTTTTTAACTGATTTTTAATGAGATATTACCTGATATTTATTCAGATTTAAAATTACCGTAGCTCAGTTACGATAGAGTTTTGGGCATATGTTCATGAGACATTTTGACTTGAAATTGCTTGGGCAACATATCTATCAGCTATGGTAATCACGTCATGGGACACCCTGTATGGACCAACAATTGGTATTCATAATAAACATATGGAGACGAACGAAAATGGAACAATGCTGGTAGATTTTGCAAGTAGAAGGAATTTTAAGATAAAAAGCACATTTTTTAAACAGATATTTACAAAACTACGTGGATTTCCCCAGATAAAAAAACATATAATCAAATAGACGGTCACGTGTTGGTAGAAAGCAAAGCAGAACACTGTATAACTAACGTCTGAAGTTATAGAGATCCAGACATGGACTTCGACCATAGGTATATTGGTGGTAATACCAATAAATATTCCAAAAAGGACAAAAAACACAAGAGCAAGTACAATAAAGGCATTATAACAGAATCAAAAGGAGAAAGAAAAGCACAGCAGAGAGAATAGACTACAACAAATGTAAGAAAGTGAAAATGTAAACCAGATGTAGGAAAAAGCTTGCCATCCAAGAAACAAAGTTGACAATAAGTGAAAGTACAAACGAAAACAAAAATGGTTTCATAAGGAATGCGAAAGAGTGCTAAAGAAATGAACAAAACTCAGACTAAATATGTTAAAGGATGGAACAATAGAGAACATAGGAAAATACCAAAAATAAAAAAGAAATGTAAGAAAATATGTAGAGAAAATAAAAGGAATCAGAAAATAAAAATAATAGAGGATCTGGAAGAGTACTACAGGAACAAGGAAATCAGAGAGCTATACCAAAGCATAAACAAAATGAAAAAAGGTTGGCCAAGAGAACCGTGTTATTACAAAAACAAGGAAGGTGAGCTAATAGGAAACAAAGAAGACAAATTAGAAAGATGGGTGAAATATTTTCGAGAACTACTAAATCAGAAGTGTGGACAGAGGAAAGCATGCCATCTGAGTGGCACGAAGCAATCATACGACCGGTTCATAAAAAAGGATCCAAAGTAGAATGCGACAACTATAGATGAATAGCTCTCCTAAATATAGCATACAAGATATTGGCAAACTGTATAAAAAGGAGACTAACACAAGACATGGAAAAGGTAGTAGGGAAATACCAAAGTGGTTTCCGAAAAGAAAGATCAGTAATAGACCAGATTTCCAAGCAGAAAGTACGAACACAAACAGGAAACTCATGTCACATTCATCGACTTCAAACAGGCTTACGATAGAGTAAAGAGGAGCAACTGTACAGAGCGATGAATTAACTGAATATACTAAAGAAGCTTATCAATCTAACTAAAATGACGCTAAAACAAACAACAAATAGAGTAAAACTAGAGGACCAAGTATCCAGAAGATTTGCAGTAAAAGAGGGGTTGCGTCAAGGAGACCCTCTTTCTGCAATCTTATTCAATGTGGCATTAGAAAAAGTTATTAGAGAAAATCAGATAAATCGAACAGGACTCTTATATCATAAAAAACATCAGTGCTTAGCGTTTGCGAATGATGTAGCGATACTGAGAAGATGTAAGAGAAAGATGCAGGAAGTAATAAGCAGATTAGAATAAGCAGCAAAAAGTCTGAGATTGGAGATAAACGAGAAAACAGTTACAACCAAATAGGTCACTAGAAATAAAAAGAGAGGGCGGCAAAAGTTACCAAATAGAGAAACTAGAAAAATTCAATTCCTGGGAACAGTAGGTATTCATAAAAACATAGGGGTAAGTGAAGTAGTAAAGGTAAGTGTTGTCAAGCAAAGCAGTGTCGCGTGTGTTATAACTACGTCTGTACAAAATAGTCATAAGGCCGGTGGTAACGTATGCATGTGAGGTGTGGACTTTAGGGCAAATAGAACAGAAAGTAATAGGAGCATGGGAAAGGAAGAGGTTAAGGAAAATCCTAGGAGAAAAACAAGTAAAAGGAGCATGGCACAGACGAACTAACAAAGATGTCAGAGAATTATTGTATGGACAGAAAATATGGATGGATACGGAATTGTTAAAGCCCAGAGTTTACGATGGCTAGGTCACCTGAAGAGAGGATGCCAAAAAAGTGCTGGAAAGTCGGCTAGGAGAAAGAAGAAGGCAAGGGGGACCATAATCAAGATGGGCAAAGGAAGTAAAACAGGACCTAAATCAACTCAACATAAGAGATTAGAAAAGAAAAGCAATGTATAGAAAGAAATGGAGGAAAATAGCTCAAAGAGCCATGAGCCTGCAAGGCTTGTAGTGCTAATTTATTATTATTATTATGATGCAGCGAGCCTTAAGAATACAACCCGTAAACATTTTATAATACATAGTACTTACCAGGCCATTTAGCACATGCTTTTATGAGCGAATTAAAACCCGATTCAATCCACTGCGCAATCGATTCAACTTCTTTAAATAATCCTTCGCTATGTTTAGCTATTAAACCAGGATCCTTAAAAGTAAAATTTATACTCGAACGGGCTATTTTAATTTATATAAATCAAATACTTTTTCGAACAAAACAAGCGATGCTGCATGAAGCTGCGCAAGTTTTTCCACTACCAAAAGGCAATGTTCTAAGTCTAGCCCTGCGCAACGATCTAACGTTTTGAAACCAGATACTGCTAAATCTTCAAAGATTATTAATTTGTGGGCTTCGTCTAGGGAGTAAATACATTTCGATGTTAAAGGTCCCCAGTTACCTGTTTGAAAATAATTAATTAAATCTTTAAGCTCTAAGAAGTATGTTTGTATTATTTTTACCTAAAATATTATTAATTGCTGGAAGAATCCTCGCAAATAATTCAATTTCTTTTTCAAACATTTGCATTTCGGTTACCAGGCTGAGTATGAGTCCTTGTTCGGGTAGACATTTAACTATTACTGATATCTTCTTGTTTTCGCTGAAAGAATAATATATTTAAGACTTTGTTAATTGTGGTGCTAACAACTTCAGTAAGTAACTAACAGGATTCACATCTTAGTGGCCCATGAAATACTTTTATGCCACAAATGAGATTCGAACCCTGTATGAGTAGGTCGCGAAAAATCTTTTCAATCGAGCAAGACGACTTTCTTACAGCTTTTAAAAATCCAAAAGTAATTTGTATAGGAATTTAGGTTTATTACGTGTATTGAGTACCGACTGTGTAAGTTATGTAACTGCGATAAGCTTCCGATCTATGACATTTTGGAATTTAAAGTTTCCCAGCTACATCTGAGATTAGAACAGATTTATCCAAATGTACAAGCTGAAACATGTTTCTAAAGGGCATTTTTTAGTTATATTTTGATAATTTTGCGTCATTATTGGAAACAAAACGTTTCTGCAACCGCCGTATGTGAAGTGGCAGGGGAAGGAGTAGTGAACAGTCGCTCGACACAATGCTGGTTCAAACAGTTTAATGAAGGTGATACAAGTCTCAAGAGGAAACAAGGTTCTGGTCGGCTTAATTTGTTGAGTAACAACGAACTGCGAGATGCTGTTGAAATTATCCGTCTACAAGTACTCGTAAGTTGTCAGCAGAACTTGGTTATTCCAAAGAAACCATACGGCGTCATTCACATCAAATTAGAAAAGCCAATAGACGATGCAGAGAAGTTTCACATGAATTGACACCAACAATGACAGAAAGACGAGTTGAGGTCTGCAATCGGCTGCTTTCATATCCTTGGGACGAACGTTTTTTTAAACGGATCGTTACTTGCGACGAAAAATGGATATATTTTAATAATCCTAACAAAGAAAATCAATGTATATGGTGGAATTTTCAAGGCGTTATTCACTTTGAGTTGGTTCCTGATGGAAGAACCATTGACGGCAACCTTTATAGTCAGCAGTTGAACAGGATGCATGATGCTCTACGTCGGCGTTACCCTGGATTGGTAAATAGGGGGCGCGCAATTCTGCAGCAAGATAACGCCAGACCCCATACTGCTATTGAAACTCGCCAGAAAATTAAAGGGTTGGATTTAGAGCTTCTACCTCCTCCAGCTTATAGTCCAGACCTTGCACTTTCAGATTACCACTTATTCCGATCGATGGCACACCTCATGCGTGGAAGAAATTTCATAAAAGTTGAAGACGTTGAAGCTGCATGCTGAGAATTCTTTACCTCGAAAGATCTAGCATGGTACCGCCGCGGCATTGAGTTTCTTGCAGAAAGATGGCGACATTGCTTCATAATGGTCTATACTTTAGTGACTAAGAGTTGATATTTGTTGTTTTATTATTAAATAAAGTTTTCCACAAAAGAACGATGTTTTTTATGGGCCACCCTAATATTATATTATATTTATTCATGGCAGTAAATGTTTTAATTATTTGATCAGATTTTATGTATGTATTTTTTCGGAATTTTTTGAAATATAATCAGACATTGCTAGGAGGCAAATCCTGTACCACTAGAATATGAAAGACAGTGTCAACTCCTTCGTGTCGCAGTTTTCAATTATTATTTCAAGGAATTAAATTCTCTTTAGGTTTTGTTACAAACAAATTATGTTTCGGTTTTAATTATTGAAGTCTTTGTTAAACTACGTAATTACGTAATAATTTAATAATCTATGAATTTGGGAATTTTTAAATTATACGAAATAAACTGTGCAATTAAAATAACATTAAACTTATGTAATAAATTTGTCTACAATCAGCCTTGAATTACATAATTTTGGATGATTTCAAACCATATAATTAGAAAATTTGGACACAACTTAAAAAATGATTAGCATTAAGTTAGCGTGCAGTTAGGAAGGTCATCATATTTAGTATATCACAATTTTTTTGATGCATATTAAAAATAATATTTTTGCTTGGAAATTATTATTGCTTTGTACTTTTTACCTTGTTACCTTGTTGTAAAATTGTTATACGTTTTGGCACGAACGTCTTTACCTCTTAAAATAATCCTGTTCGTTTAAAATCGGTTTGTAATTTTTGCAAAAGTTCCTGGTGTTACAATTAAATGGACTTCCTTATACGTTTTAAAGTTTTATTCTTTTGTCTGTTATGGCGTCGGTTTTAAAATAATCTTAAAATAAAGGGTATCGGTACTTCCACCCTGCGAGGGCGTATAACCAGGAATATGGAGGGTTAAGGCTTCCTAAGTCACTTTCTATACTCGGTTGTACCCGCCCTAACCACTTGGTCACTCTGGCGTTATTCTTAATATACAGGGTGGGGCAATAGTGCGTCCGACTTCGATAGCTCGAGTTCTATGATAGCTAGAAATTTGATTAAAAAACATAAATGAACTATAGAAAAAAGTCTATAACCGGAAATTATTTTCGAATATAAAGGGTGGCCCAAGACGATTCTACAGGGTCACGTTTTAAATGGAATGTTGTGTATAAAAGAAAATTTTTTGAAGCCTCTTCCTAGACTCTTTTCACTCCCATATTATTATTGACTATCTCCAAACCACTTGGATGTAGTGATTTTTTTTGTTCAAATAATGGCATCTGCAGATGCATATTAAAAAAATCACTACAGTCACAATTACGGGTTTTAAGAAAAAATTATGTAAGTACCAGTTAGGAAACATTTGTGCGATGTCTTTGAATCATTTTCACTTCCTAAAAATTATACAGGGTGGCAAAACATGATTTTTCAATTTGGAACTTTTTGAATTGAATTTTCTCAATTTTTTCAAATAGAACACCCTGTATATTTTTCAACGATATGATGTAGAAACTAAAAACGAACATTTTTTGTATGTACATCCCTATGGCTATTTGTAACCATTTTCGATTTATTGAGCAATAAGTACAAAATTCAAGGATAATCTTAAAATATTAGATCGTTTTTCAAATAACTCAACAGATAAAATTATAACAAGTGATCCACATGTTGCCCATGAAAACAGCATGAGTTTTTTTAGTGAGTTCACTTTATGTTTGATTCTCGATCTCGCCCAGCACATCCATTTTTTGTTAAGATCTTACTTGTACGTACATTTTTTGATTTTTATTTTACACATTTTACACATTTATCGCAGTTACCAGTCGTCAGTTCTCATTTGTGCTAATTTTGAAATATTTGGAGTTTTCCAAAATGAATTTTAACAAAGCGGAGCTTGTAGCTTGTAGACATGTTGGGCCCCATTTCTTTGATGGTACATTGACTGGAGCTATTTATCTTCATTTTCTGGAAAACTATCTGCCGCAGTTATTGGTGAATCTTCCCGAAAGGATCGGAAACAGGATATGGTTTCAACAAGATGGCGCTCCACCACATTATTTAAATGCAGTAAGAGACCACCTAAATAATATCTACCCAAGGCAATGGATTGGAAGAAATGGCCCCACTAAATGGCCTGCTAGATCCCCGGATCTTACAAAAATTGATTTCTTTTTATGGGGATACGTGAAGGAAATTGTTTATAAAGAAACACCAACAGCAATCCAAAATATGAAGGAAAGAATAATAACTGCTTTTAGAAGTATCACACCGGCAATTTTAAGAAAAGTAGAACTCTCATTTCAAAGGCGCATAGAGATGTGTGTCAATCAAAATGGGCAACATGTGGAGCACTTATTATAATTTTATCTGTTGAGTTATTTTGTATTTGAATTTTGTACTTATTGCCCAATAAATCGAAAATGGTTACAAATAGCCATAGGGATGTACATACAAAAAATGTTCTTTTTTAGTTTCTACATCATATCGTTGAAAAATATACAGGGTGTTCTATTTGAAAAAATTGAGAAAATTCAATTCAAAAAGTTCTAAATTGAAAAATCATGTTTTGCCACCCTGTATATTTTTTAGGAAGTGAAAATGATTCAAAGACATCGCACAGGTGTTTTCTAACTGGTACTTACATAATTTTTTCTTAAAACCCGTAATTGTGACTGTAGTGATTTTATTAATATGCATCTGCAGATGCCATTATTTGAACAAAAAAAATCACTACATCCAAGTGGTTTGGAGATAGTCAATAATAATATGGGAGTGAAAAGAGTTTAGGAAGAGGCTTCAAAAAATCTTCTTTTATACACAACATTCCATTTAAAAAAAAGTCACTTGACCTTGTAGAATCGTCTTGGGCCACCCTCTATATTCGAAAATAATTTCCGGTTATAGACTTTTTTCTCTAGTTTATTTATGTTTTTTAATCAAATTTCTAGCTATCATAGAACTCGACCTATCGAAGTCGGACGCACTATTGCCCCACCCTGTATATAGTAGCTTCGCAGGCCGTGTATGCCCATGGCTTGCTGTGTAATCGTTGCCCATTTGCCCATTCTTTTCTGTTTCTGGTTCTCCATTCTCTAATCTGCAATTGCCATAAATCTTATATTTTTTTCTTCCACTGTCATGTGGGCCTTCATTTTCTTTGCCTTCCTTTTACCTCTGTGGTTTAGATTTTAACTATGATTCGTTCTTTACTCAATCTCACAACATGTCTCAACCATTTGATGAAACCTACTATATACGCATTATCATACAGTTTCAATTCTTTTGTTCCCAAAAATTCTTAGTAATTTTTGTTCCCACACACCCAACATTATTTGTTATTGTTTTCATTGCGTCCAAACCTCACACCCCTATGTCAGTACCGGTCTTAATATAGTATTGTTGACACGTAATTTCGCAGATCTTGAAAACAACTTCTCGGGAATAATGTTGTTAATTGAGAAAGTACTTTTTGTTCTTGTCGTTATTTTTACCCTGATCCCTTCACTTGCTTCAGGGTTTCTAAGGTCCCTAAGTATGTAAATGATACTACCTCCTCGAATCTAAACTCTTTGTTATGACCCACTTTGATGAGTAAATAGCCACCTGGACATATAGTCGATCGTTCCGTACCATATATTTAGTTTCCACTTCATTGGTTGCCAGTCCCATATCTTGTATAGCTCGTAGAATGTTTTTGGCAGCGTTATTTATTTCGTTCTCTGATCTTGTTAAAATTACCAAATCATCTGTAAATGCTAGGCACTGATTATGCTTACCGTAGAGAGTATTTTGCCAGTTTATACGGTTTGACCTTATGATTGACTTTAGTGCTAGATTAAACAACACTGCAGAAAGTCTTTGTCCTAAGGTGCTTGTAACCATTATATACACATAAGGATGTCTACGGGTATAGCTGCCTTTCTTGTCTTAACCACATTCTCCACTGTTCTCTGTTTCTCCAGTCTCCGTTGTCTAGTTGTCCATTTTTCATCGCCTTATCAATTTCATTACTCCAAGATCCTCTGGGTCTTCCTCTCTTTTTCTTTCCCATAGGACACCATTCGTGATCTTTACTATCCATCAATTAAAGTCTAATCTTATGTATCCATACCAAATCAACCTTTTCTGTCCAATGTATTATAACCTGCCTTTCTCTATTCCCATTCGTCTTTTGATTTCCTCGTTGGTAACGCTATCTGTTTTCCTAACCCCACAGTGTTTCTGTTCTTTTTATTAAATGAAATTTAATATCCAAATTTCCGTTCCATATGTTAAGGTGCTACCTACTAGAGTATTGTAGATTCTAGTCTTTCCATTCTTTGTAATATGTCTATCTCAAAACACTGAGTTTAGTTGTTTTATCGAGTTTCGGGTTTGTCCCATTCTATTTTTGATCTCCTCTTCCGTTGGGCTCTCTTTTGAGATGATAAATTCCAGGTCTTTGAATTTGTCCGTTCCTCTTATTTGTTTTCTTTCTTCTACTTCTAAGTTAGTAATTGATTCCTGTCCTATTGTTAGATATTTTGTTTTCTCTAAGTTTATCTGTAATGATCCGTCTTGGGCGATTACTGGCTGATCGTCGGCAAAACTAAAGTGTGTGCAGGTGGTACATCAGAACTGAGACTCCCATATCTTCATATCTACTCTTTCATGGTTCCGGTGTTTGTTGTAGGAAGATTTTTAAGGAAGTTAGTTATGTAAAGCAATCCTGTGAAAGGCATGTTGTTTTGAGGATATCGCCTACTTTATTTCATATTTTTACCCTGACCAAATTGTGTTGATGTAGATTTCTTACGACTTTTGTTAATATATTGGGTATTTTTGTTTCTTGCATTGCCTTCCATAATTTAATTCGTGGGATAAAGTCACAGGCTCTTTTAAAGTCTTTGAAGACTCAGCTCTATTTTTGGCTAATCTCTTTTCTTGCGGCTGTAAAATTGGTTTGGTCCTCGTTATTTTTGCCCGTTAAGTGTTTCTCCAATTTATCTTTTACTATCTTGCCATATAGTCTGCCTATTGATGATATTACACTAATGTAAGTCTTCTTCGTCTATCTTATATTGTAGACGTTTTTTGTTCTTTTTTTCTAACCCGTTACTGCTTCCTTTATACACTTCTTCAAATTTCCTCGATGGTTGCGTATCTGATTTCCTCTAACTTCTGATCCAATCTTGATGAAGATGTAACTTGAATTTCTTATCTTCTACGCGTGTCATGTTTGTTTCAGCTTCTCTCTTTGCCAGATGTGGCTTTTTGATCAAGAACATTTCTATTTTCGCGATAGGTAACTTGTGAAGATCCACATTTCACGTCTCCTTTCAGTTAAACATCTTTTATTATGATTTTAATTTCGATTTTGACGATAATAAATGATCCGGCTTGAGATTCAGTTTTTCTTGTATCCACATGTACTGTTTGTTATCCTTAGATTATTTGTTTCCCACAATTCAATAATTCTTTCTCCATTTCCAGTTACGGTTTCTTCACCACACCTTCCTACTGTATTGTTAATTGCCTTTTTCCTGTTCTGCTGTATAGGTCTTCTGCTAGAATGAGTTTTTGGTTGTATCTAACTTGCTCAATCTGCTCCTTTAGCGTTTCCATAAATTGATCTTTCTCTATTTCTGGTCTGTCGGCTGTTGGTTCATATGCTTTTGGGATTACTATTTGTTGTCTTAAGAAAGTCATTTCAACTTTGATAATCCTTTCATTGATGGATTCCCAGGTCTTTATTGTGTTTCTCAATTTTTTCTTAATCAGGATTCCCACACCGTCTTTAACTCTTTTCTTTTTTTTATCCCATTCTATTTCCTTCTTTCTTCGTCTTACTGATATCAATTTTTTAGAATTCTTCAGTGAATTCCTTGTTTTTGATGTTCCAAGTTTTACAGACGATTGATCTCTTTTTCTTTTGTCGATGTTTCTTAGTAAATATGTCTCTAGCTTATATTACCATCTTACTGCTTGTATTTTTCTGAGAACATGTAGTTGGTCGGTTACAGTTCTTCTAGTCTTCTATTGATTTGAAAGTATTTCTTTTCCTATGGTTATTAGCTCACCATCTTACTCTAGTGGTTTATTTATTTCCTCTTCATACTTTTTGTGGGCCTTTCTTCTTGAAAACCAATACTTTCTAATCCTTTTCGTTTACTTAGCTCTGTTTCTGTCTTGGTTGGTATAATTTGTTTCATTTTTACTCCCACTAGAAAACGGTCTAAGTCCATGTTCGGCCCTCTGTAATTCCTTACATCTTTAATGCGGCCCTCATTTTTTATATCTACAAGTACGCGGTCTATTTGGTTAATCATGTTGCCATCCGGTGACATCCATGTGTCTTTTTGTGCTGATAATATGTGAGAGAACTTAAAAGCAACAGAAATAAAAAGTAGAGATAAGAGGAAGATATTCGTAGAAACGTGGAGTGTAAGGGGCACTTATGAGATAGGCGCAATCAAAAATCTAATGAAAGAATTAAAAAAATATAGGGCCATACAAGGAAAAAAACCCATAGGAAATGACATATCGACATAGATGGCTATTATTAATATACTAATTTTAAAATAAGAGCAATACTAGGCCTTTAGGAGTGCAGTAGATAAACGTTTCGAGTTCTTGTTTTGGAATTTTTGTTGGGAATTAATGTTTAAGTTCCAGTGAAGGCTGAAACCCGTCAAAAAGTTTGAAATTTCAAATACATTACTTGTAGTTATTCAAACCGTCTGTTTAGTTGGCATTGAGAAGTAATTAAAAATGACATTTTTGAACAAAAATGTACATAAAAAATAAAAATAAATAAATAGTACTAACCCGCCTTCATCCTTATACGTAATTGTAGTTCTGTAAAGATCGCTCGTGTAATTTTCACCCTTTCCAACGGCAGCCTTACTGATGTATTCCTGTATTTGTATATTTTCATCTTTAAAAAATTCCCGGAGAGCTTTTTCTAAGAGATTTTCTGAGACCCATTCTGGTAAAGTTTCCATTTTTATAAAATTTCTAGCAACAAGTTTATGACGGTGTAATTTTTAAAATGCACAAAGTAGTGATGTAACCATTTCAAAAATCGTTTTGTATTTTTAGGATTGCGTAATTTTTTATACGACACAACCAAGGTTTGCAATTTTTTGTAAATACACTTCATGAAATTCACTCTAAAGGTGCACTACAAACGTTCAAAATTATCACTAAAAACATACAATTCACTTTTGCCTAAATATACGAATGGTTTTTATTTAGGAGTGGTAGACAGAAATTTTTGTATTAAATTAGTTTATACTTAAGAATGCGCATTACATAAATTTAACTAGGATTTTATAGCATATAGCTAAATCGTTTTCTGATCTTACACAATTCAAAAAATAGTTCGTGCTTTAAGTAAAGCTAATGTGTTTTTAAATGCTGTAAATTATTGACATAATCAAATGGTATTAATGCGAAATTTGTATGTTTGAAATGACGTCGACAAATTAAATATTTTACTGAACCAAAAGCGTCCTCGTCGCAAATGCGCCTCGAATAAAATATTAGTTTAGATTAATACAAGGGGAATTAGAAAAGTTATCTACCTAACCCAGAAGAAGAAGAAGACATTTGGCTTTTTGATCATTTTTATTTTTCAATGCAATCTTCAAGAACATTAACACACCGGAAGAAACCCTGTAAAATATTGTTCAGTAATCTGTTTCAAGTGTTGATCCGTTTGAAAACGCCTTCCTCTTTAACTTTCTAATAATCCGATGGCGCCATGTCTGGGCTATATTGCGAATGGTCAAACTCAGTGAAGTCGTAGTCCATCAAAATTGGCCGAATTTTCACAGCTTTGTGTATGGTCGCATTATCGTTAAGAAGAAAATCAATTTCGTTTGGGACCAATTGGGACGTTTCTTATCTCTGGCGTAACCAATCTCTTGAGAGTATTACCGTAGCCCTATGTATTAATTGTAGTGCCTTTAGGCATGTACTTAATGAGTTCGAACTTTCTACGGCGGCGGAAGACCTTTATCTACCCATTGGATGGACAGTGGTGCACCCGAAGTTTCATCTCCTGTCACAGTTCGAGTTATTAAAGTCATAATGAATCTCCAAAGTGTCCAAATGATTTTGGGAGATTTGGCGTCTTCGCAGTTTCTGTTTAGGAGACAACCCTTCTTGCTGACGTCTTCATCATGCCCAAATTTTCATGCAATATGTTTCTGACGCTAGGCTCAGATATTCCCAATGGCTTTCAGACGGCCATTGCCTTCACTTTCCTCCAAACCTCCGGATTTGTCGCTGCTGCAGGTCTTTCGCGTCTGGAATTATCCTTGACGGACTCCGTCCCCCAGCGAATTGTTTAGATCAAAATCTGAAGGGGCATTATATGCGTAGATAGCAGACATCCACTAATAAGTAACTTTCGGTTCATTATCCTCTTTCGTAAGAATTTTTGTTGCACTTCGATACCTCAATTTTACTATACCCATTTTCTCTAACTTTCGACTTTACAGAATGAAAATTCATATTGTGTTAGTGTCCTACACGGTCTCTCGCAGGGGTAATTGTAGATCTGGTCCACTAACAAAGAGGGATGGCGTGTATTAGATGTGATCTTGTTTACTTGTGACCTAGAGTTATTGTGTAAAAGCGTATGATGCTTTTTTCTACAAACCACATAATTCTTCTTACTGAAGCTTTGGTAAGTATATAATATGTTGTGTTGTCCTTTATAATAACTGCATCATGTACTAGTTGAATGATACGCCACAACAGCTCAGATGTTCTAGAGCTTTTCATTGTCTTTTCTCTCCATCTTGTGCAATCCTTGTTATCCTTGTTGTGCTTTTAGCGATTAGAAATGCGTTTCCATAAACGAAAATAGTTCCCTTCTGAAGGGTTTCGCCTCTGGCTTGGTTGACAAGTTAAGTTACCGTTACCCTTCTGCCTCTTGCTAAAAGAGTTTTGCCTCTGGCGTGGTTGACACGTTGAGTTACCGTGCTCTTTTAGTGCTCCCTTTCCTCCTGAAGAAGCCCCTTATAAAAGTGGGCGAAACGTTGAGTCTTTTTTGTCTCAAAATGACACGGCCCCAATCCGGAAGACGTTTTGTTAATACTGACACTGACCGTGGAAGTCTTCGAATTCATTAAATTCAAACTATGTAACAATTAACACGACACAACAACTTAAACACTAAAACACTATTAATATAATAAACCGAGACACTAACTAATTTATCTATACAGTCCATTTATATTCACCGACGCACTTGTACTACACGTGTTTGGTCGCGACTAGTGGACCGTGGTACATTGGTTGCTCGCTCAAGGAAGCACGCCTTTATATCGTCTGCGGCCTTCTATTTAATTCCAGAATGCAACACTCGACGTCGCTTTAGAATGATGACTCATCGAACAATCGCGATCACCGGTGAAGCCCCTGTCGGATGAGATGACGCATGCGATTGAATTATTCTCGCGTCTCTTTACAGTATGTTTGGCAGCCAAGGCGATTCATTTAGAAGCTGTAAATGACGTAACTACATATACGTTCCTAGAAGCCTTCAGTAGATTTGTATCCAGGGAAGGTACATGTATCCATGTATACAGTTAAAATGGAAAACATTTGCAAGAGCTTATAATCTTACGCAATAATACGAAGAGGATGTTGGAAAATCCCGAATTTCAACAGCAAATAACATCACAGCATATTCGATGGAATTTTATTCCCCCGGCAGCTCCTCACTTCTGAGGAATTTAGGAAGCAGTTGTCAAGTCTACGAAATACCCCTTGAAGAGAGTAAGTAGTTGGAATTTCTTATTTTATGATCATCATGGTATGAATAATCCAAAGTTTTCTTCTGATAAATGCTGCAGTGGTTTGGTTTCCAGTTGAGTGCAAGTGAGCTGCTACATATGTTGTATCAAAACACGATTTTCGTTATAAGGTAGTATGAAGTTTTCAAGCCTACCTCCGACTTTGAAGATTCCTTCAGCGTCCAAGAAGGGTTGTAGTATGGCAAAAGAACTTTTCTTACTGACATTTTGCTGGTTTCATAAACTTTTCAGTTCTTCTGGTAAACCTTGAATAAGGAGAGTATTGTTGCTTGTCTATTTTCTCAATGTAAAACCTTCTCCTTATAGCGGATAGATTAAATCTTCCTGGAGTTTAAGTGATCGATATAAAAATCCTTCCTCACTCCTGCTGTAACTTGTGGATCTTGGAGGATTTTGTCTTCAGTCAATTATTGTAGAAGAGTAAGAATAACGAGATATGGTGGTGCTGTTGTTCCATAGGTTACTGCTGTCAATTTTTATTCTTTAATTGGTTCAGAAGGTGAAAATCTCCAAATTACACTTTGTATATACAGAGCGAGCAAAAAATGAATACTACATGATATTTATGTAAACGCCTGAACTTTTATAATCAAATATATGAGTTAGAACTGCTCACTGTGTAGTTTTGTTTGGGTAATAATAATTAATACTCAATAAGCGAAATGTTTATTTATTAATAATATAATTTCATAAAATATAGTTAGAGATTACAATAATTTTCCTAGTAATAGTCCAGAACTCCTAACTCATCATAAAAAGGCAGTAAAAATTCCAATTGTTTTTTGTAATCTTTGTTGTTATAACATTCATAAACAAGCCCGCCACATTTGTTATCACCTTTCATCATTTCATCGAGAACATCGGACCCGTTATGTTGGGGTGGCAGTATCATTAATGGTAAGCTCGCAGTCGCTAGTAATAACCCTGTAAATTGATGTTATTGAAATAGAAGTTCAAATATTGGACGATTGAGATTACGTACCGAAAAACGCTTTCGAGTTAAATTCATCCCGCAACTGTTTTCTCGTTGGGATTCTTTCTAAAGAATATTGGTTCTTCGTTAATGTCGCCAACAGTGAAGAATAATAATGATCTAACAATGTATCTAAGTGCAATGTTTTAACTTCTAAAGTCGTACTCGTATTCCATAAGTAATGCAAGTCTACCGCGGGACTTGAATACATTATAACTTGAAAATCAATCTAAATCAACAATTTTTGATAATAATTATCCTTATGAAATAATGATTAGCACTTACAAATCGAAAACTATTCAGTTTTCCATCTGGCGCGTACGAAAACATAAGATTCGTTGTCCAAGCATCTCCGTGATTTAAAACTCTAAGACTTCCTGGTCGTGATTTTAGTGAATCCATACTTTTTGAGATTACTTTATCTCCTAATGCTTGCAGTTTGTTTCCATACTTTTCGTATCCTTGTTAAAAAAAACACGTTTATTAAAAGCGAAAATAATTAGGGGTGTTTATTTACCTGGCCATTTGGAACAAAGGTTGATTAATGATTTAAAACTTTGTTTAATCCAGTTTCTAATCGCTGTAGTTTCAGGAAATACGCCATCGGTATACTTTGCTATTAAGCCAGGATCCTTAAAAAATAAACAATATTATTTGAGCGAAGTTTAATGTGAGGTAAAACATAGTGTTTGATTCTGAGAGGACGGCACCTTAACATATGTAAAAAACAGCAGGAAGCCCCAACGTATACCTTTTAGAAAACCCAGATAGAAGAGAAATACACAAATTAAGAAACTAGAAATTTTTACCAGGCAGCGGAAAAGGATATGAACACAAGACAACCATATGTAAGGATAAACAAGGAAATTTGATAGGTGATAAAAGAAGAAATTATAGAAAGATGGACAGAGTTCTTCAAATAACTACTTAACAAACAAGATAATGGTGAGCCCATAAATAATGGAAGCACCAGTCAAGAAAACAATACATTGGAAATAATAATAATAATAGTCAGCCCGCTAATCCCATTGGTGGGCAAAGGCCTCCGTCTTGTTTGCTGTCTCTAACCACCATCTAGGTCCTGCTTGCTCTTCTAATTCCTGAGACCCCATCTAACGGTTGGCCTCCCTCTTTTCCTTGTTCCATCTTGTGGCCTCCATTTTGTAACTCAGCCATTCTTCCAATGTGTCCGGCCCAGTTCCATTTCAGAAACCTATATTTTGACACCAAGTCTTCCACTCCAGTCCTTCTAATTTCTGTTAATTTTATTTTGTCTTTTATTTTGATATTTAGCATTGCTCTTTCCATCTTTGTTGGAGCTATGCGTAGTTTTTCCCAAAGTTTTTTGTTCAAGGTCCATGTTTGCGCGCCGTAACAGATCACTGGTATTACACACCTACTAAACACTTTTTTCTTTAGGGTTAAAGGTATTTCGTTTTTAAACACTTGTTTTAATGCCCAGAAGTTTTTCCATCCTAGAGTGATCCTTCTTTGTATTTCTTTCTCTGTCCTGTTTTCAAAGGATACAAGTTGATCTAGGTAGATAACTTCGTCGACGTATTTAACTGTAGAGTTTTAAATTTTTATATCCTTTGCTTTTCTGTTAGACATTAGGTTGGTTTTGTCGTAGTTGATTTGTAGTCCTACTTTTTTACTCTCTCGATTTAGGTTTTTCATCATCTCTCCTAGTGCTGTTCTGCTTTCCGCGAATAGAAAATGATGTCATCTGCAAATCGCAGGTTGGTTAATCTTTTATTTCCTATCTTTATCCCTGTGTTTTCCCAGTTTAGATTTTTAAAGACTTCTTCAAGTGTGGCTGTGAATAAATTTGGAGACAAGGAATCTCCTTGTTTTATTCCTCTTTGTAATTCGAAGCTTCTTCCTTCTTTGCGGTGTTGTCTTTATATAGCTCTCTTATTATATTTCTGTATTTCTTCGTGATTTCTTGTTGTTTGAGGGCTTGTAGCATGGATTCGTGTTCAATACTGTCGAATGCTTTGCTATAATCAATGAATGCGAGATGTAATGCTTTGTTGAATTCTTTGTTTTCTATGATTTGATTTAACGTTTGCAAGTGATCGATTGTTGAATGTCCACTTCTGAATCCTGCTTGTTCAATGGGTTGGTTTTGATCTAGTTTATTCTTAATTCTATTTTTGATTATGGTTGTAAATAGTTTGCATATACATGGGGAGAGGCTAATTGGTCTGTAATTTTGTATCAGATCTTTTTTTCCTTTTTTATAGAACAATATTATTATTGATTCTTTCCATTGTGATGGTAATTTTTCTTTCCTTAAGATCTTATTGAACAATATTTTTAATTTGTTCATTGGTTATGCCGTCACTTCCTGGAGTCTTGTCCTTCTTTAGTTTATTTATGGATGCTTCTAGTTCTTCTTCTTGTATTTCTGACTCTTCATCGCTTATAATTTCGTTCTCCACACTTTCTTGGAACCTGCTTTCATCTGGTTTAATTTCTGGATTTTTGGTATATAGTTTTTCATAATATTCTGTTGATGGTGTTAGGATACCTTTCCTTTCCCTTTCTATTTTATTGTTTTTATTCCTTATGTGAGTCATCCAGTGTTGTCCGTTTGTTAGCTCTCTTTTTAATTCTTTAGTTGACCCTGTTTCTGCTATTACAGTTTGTATTTTTTGCATTTCCCAGTTTCTGATGTCCTTCCTTATTTCTCGTTTAGTTAGTTTGTTTAGTTCGCAGTATTTAATTCTATTTAATGTTCCTGGTTTCTTTTTCAGATCTTCTCGTTCCTTTCTTAAATTTTTCGTTGCATCCGACAGCTTTTGTTCCTTGTTACCACCTTGTTGGTTCTGTGCATTTTTAATTGCCTTTACAATTATAGACTCTATGTAGTTGAACATTTCTTGTATTATTTGTAAGTCTTCCGTCTCGAGGGTATTTGTAAGACTTTCTCTGAATTTGATTGGGTTGATTTCTTTACTTTTCTGAACGTTTGTAGGTTTTTGTCCATACCTTTGTTTTCTGTAATTGTCTAGACTTACCTATATAGTTATCATTGATCGCACCATTCTGTGATCTGTTTCGAATTCTAGCTGGTTTATAATCTCAGTGTTTTTGATTATTTCTCTATTGTTGCTAAGTATATAGTCGATCTCGTTTGTGTATAAGCCATTTGGAGATTTCCAAGTCCATCTTCTACCGCTACGTCTTTTGAAAAAGGTATTTGTTATGTAAAGTCTATGCTTGATAGCAAAGTTAATAAGAATCCTTCCTTGTTCATTTCTAGACCCGAATCCATATGAGTCTGTCACTACGCCATCACTTTGTTCTTTCTGTCCTACTTTGCTATTATAGTCTCCCATTACTATAATGTGTTTTGACATCTTTTGTTCCTTGTCTATTACCTCCTCTAAATCTTCATAGAATTCCTGTATGTCTTCCTCGGTGGCCGACGATGTTGGTGCGTATATTGGATATTGGCTAGTTTTAGTCTTACTGTTGCTACTCTATCTGAGTGACTGTAAAATTCTTCGATCATTTCTTTTCGTTTGTTATTTATCCAGAATCCAATGCCTCCTCTTCCTTCTTTCTTTCCTTTAAAAAATAGTATGTGTCCTGATTTTCTTTGTATCATTGTGTTGCCTTCTCTACGGACCTGTGCCATTCCTATCATGTCGGAGGAAAGAACAATAGAAATGGAACATGCCATGGAAAAAAAATTGGAAATATATTAGGTAAATATTAAAGTGGGTTTAGAGCGCGGAAGATCTGTAACTGACTAACTGTGTGTTCTCAGAGAAATACAAGGAACAAGCTACCAATATAAGCCTAAGCTACAGACATATTTATTAAGAAACCTCTCTATAATCTAGATGTTTCGTATTAGCTGGTAGCGTCGAACTATGTCAAATACTTTGCTATAGTCTCAATGAAACACGCGCATACACGTCTTGGTTAACATCCAAACACCTCTGGACCAATACGTTAAACAAGAAGAGGGCTTCCCTTGTCCCCAAACGGTATCTAGAATACGAATTGTGTTTCAGTTATGTCCATGTTAAGTTTTCGATATGTGCGATTGTGGATCATTTTTAGGAATAATTTTAACGTGTGTGACATCAAACTAATAGTACGGTGGTCCTGACGTACTTTAAAGGCCAACGCGCACTTAACCACGCCACGGCGCGCCACGCCGGACGGCAATTTTAAATTACATTGGTTGTTATGGAATAACGCGCATTTATCCACGCCACGCCACGGCGCGTTATTCCATAACAACCAATGTAATTTAAAAATTACCGTCCGGCGTGGCGCGCCGTGGCGTGGATAAATGCGCGTTGGCCTTTACATTTGGTTTCTTGGGTAAATAGATGAAAACGGACAGTGGCCACTCTCTAGGGATATTTCCTAAACAATATATTCGATTGAAAAAGACGTCTATGCATCTCTCAGAAAGTTCGTCGGGCACAAGGTCCTTCTTTATTGTTTTCAAGGCTACTTCATCTTTGGTGATGTTGGGGACTTTTTCTTCTTGAGCTATGGGTATCTGTTCTGGACCTATTCTCCCATTTATTAATAGTTCTTTAGTGTATTCCTTCCACCGCTCTAGTTTTTGTTCTATATTTACAATAGCGTTACAATTTTTGTTAAGAAGCGCGGAATAGCCTTTTATTGGTTGAAGACCAACAAGTTTTTTTTAACTTTTTTGAATAGATTAAACACATCGTAATGACTTATGAAGTTCTTCTATTTCTTTACCTTGGTTTTCGAAATATGTTTTTGGCCTGCCTGACGTTTCTTCTAATCTCACAGTTAAACTATGTATTTTTGCATATTCTTATTCCTATATATTTAGTTTTCGTTGGTCCATCATCTTCAAATTTAGTAATCCAGTTTTTTCTTTTTGCTCTAGATTCTCATACCATTTCTACATCTACACTTTAAGTTTTTATTTTATCAACCTTTCATGAATTTTCTGTTGGTCTTTTCTCTAATATTTGGTATTTGCAGTTTTCTTATCTCAGTTTTAGGGCGCTTTTTGGGTTTTTTTTAAATAGCTTTTAGTTTAAATCTGACATTAGCAATTAGAGGGTTATGGTCTGAGCCTACATCAGTTTCTGGATAAGCTTTTACCGACTTAATGGCAATTAGATATCTTTAATTAATCAGAGTGCAATCGATTTGATTCTGGACTATCTTATTTGGTTAGTCTGAAGGGGACCGTCATGTATATGTATACAGTCTCTTTGGCAGCTTATAAAAAGTGTTGCTGACAAGTAAACTGTTTTCTTTTTCATTCTGTTTGTCTAAGCCGTAGTTTTACCAACGCTCACCTTGCCAATCGTTGAATTAAAATCACCTGTAGTCATTATGGTGTCTCTGTTTACCAGTTTTAACACATCTATTTGTTTGTAGAATGTTTCTAGTTTTTTTACATTCCCATCTTTAGTTGGGACATATACTTGGGTTAGGTTGAGTTTGGCCTGAAATTTTTTTAGCTGTAGCATTATTACTCTTTCTGAGAGAGGAACAAATCTTTCTACAGCTTCGTTGGATACGTTGTCTAACAAGATCACTATACCATGTCTGTGTTGCGGTTACTACTTCTTGAGTAACAGATAGTTCTATTATCCGGAGTTAGGCCATCTCTTGTATAATGTTATGTAGTTTATCTGGTCACATGATGGCGACCTGGGTAGCTCTGCAATTTCTTCCGATGGCCATGATCAGTAAAATTTTGCTCTTTTTGTTTGGATGTCATGTTAACTTTTGCCAGGAAAATCAATGAGGTGGTTTCCCCTTGCTTTTCTGATCACAATATCTCAACCGTTTCAATATAACCTATTTCACGTCTGAGATTAGCTGTGCTCCAACCGTTTATGTTTTTTAACATCCTTATATAAACGCTAATGTCTACGTTGTTTTCCATTAATGTGTTAGTTTTACTTCGCCTTCGGGTTTTTCATTTCCTCGATACCACCAATATCTCGGAGGCATACCCCTATCCGCCACCTGGGAAGGTGGTTGAAGGAGAGCTAGCAACCCTACACATATATAATCTTCAACAACTGCTGGGAAATAAATTAGCAAAAAGTAGAACTGTCCAGATATCATTCACCATTCAGCCTCTTCTTGCGTCCAACGTTGGACATAGGCCTCCTTTAGGCGTTTCCTTGTCTCTCTATTTTGTTCAGTTGCAACCCAATTTGTTGAGACCCTTTTAATGTCGTTTGACCATCTGGTGAGTGGTCTTCCCCTACATCTCTTATCAACTCCCGGTCTTCATTGGATCACTTTCTTAGTCCATTTTCTACCTTCTAACCTTGCAATGTGTCCTGCCCATCTCCATTTAAGTTATGCAATGGGCAATGCGATCTATGATAGCGTTTACGCTTGTTCTTTTACGCAGTTCTACATTTCTTACACTGTCTTTCAGAGTTATACCAAGCATTGATAGCTCCATTTTTCTCTGTGTTTTTCTGAAATTTTTGACTGAAGTATTTGTGAGAGTTTTAGCGCCATATGTCAGGACGGGCAAGATGCAAGGATAAACGCTTTTATATTGAAGCTTATCGATATGCTTAATTTGAATATATCTCTCATCTTGCCGTATGCCACCCAGGCCAAAGCTGTTCTTTTTTGCAGCTCGCATGTCTGATTGTCTATATGGATCATCGTTTCATGTCCCAAGTATATACGTTATTGTTTTACTGGGTAATCATCTCTGTTTTGGTGTAATAATTTATTTTAGGGCTTTTCTTGTTGCATTTCGAAGCTCTTCGAGCATGTCCTTAGTCTCCTTTTAGGTTGTCCGTTATTAATATTATGTGAATTTTATGCATTATTATGCATATTCTCGAACAGTTATAAATAATTTCAGTGACATATTGTCTCCTTACCAGACTCCCAGTTTGATTTTGGTGGTCGTATGGAGATTTGCGCTAGCTGTTGCGTTTTTATAGATATTTCTGACGACCTTTGAGTATCGATAATCTATTCTACATTCTTTCAGTGACTTCAATTTAGTCTCAGTATCCATAGTATCGAAGTGGAAGTCAGAGTCATAGTCTTTGTAGACTTCAGAAAAGGCTATGACTGTGTCTCATGAATAACATTATGGAAGACAATGCAAGAAATAAAAATACGCAATAGATTTAACTATAAGAGTCGATCAGGGCAATAGGACAAAAAGCAAGTAATACATCCAAAACAATAAAAAGGGTTGCTCCACTTCACCAACTCTGTTCAAAATCTTCTTAAAACAAACACTGGGAATGTCAGTCAGAACTAATTACCTGTACACACTTAGTTTTGCCGATAATCAGACAGACATTGTCTAAGACGAGGAAAATCTTATATGCAAAAAATGGGTTAGATATAAACTTACAGAATACAGAATATGTATCAACAGCACAAGAATCAATTACTAATTTAAAAATAGAAGAAGCAAAACAAATAAGAAGACCAGATAAATTCAGATACCTGGCGTTTATTATCTCAAAAAAGGGTACAACGGAAGAGATCAAAAATAGGTTGGGACAAACCCGAAATTCGATAAAACTATCAAACTCAGCGCTTTGGGATAGACATATTACAAGGAATACAAACAACACGCAGCATCTTAACGAATGGAACGGAATTTGGATATTAAATAAAAGGAATAGAGAGAAAATTTATACGACGGAAATGGATTCCTGGAGGAGAATCTGTGTAGCTAGAAGGGTAGATAAGCCCAACAAAAAAAGTCAAAAGATGAATGGGAGTAGAGAAGGACAGGTAAGAAGATCAGACCTTAACCGATGGATAATAAAATACACAGATTGGGAGCCCTATGGGACAGCGAAACAGAGGAAGACCCAGGAGATCTTGGAGGGGTGAAGTCGATAGTGGAAACAGGCAAAACCAAGATCAATGTTTTTTTATATAAAACATACCTTTTCAAATAACACAAGCGATGCTGCATGAAGTTGGGCTAATTTTTCCATAGCTAAAAGGCTGTGCTCGAAGTCCAAACCTGTGCAACGATTTGCATTTTTGTAACCCAACACCGCTAAATCTTCAAAAATTAAAACTTTCTCTGTATCGTTTACTGAATAAAGGCAATTCGGTGTTAACGGTCCAAAGTCTCCTGTTATAAAATAATGAAGTATTAAAGCCCTAATTGCAAATGTATTACATTACCTAAGATTTGATTAAATGCCGGAAGAATTTCGGTAAATATTTCGATTTCTTTATCAAATCTCCTTAGTTCCTTCATTAATTCAAGCATGACTTCGCCTTTGGGCAAACATTTGATAATCACTGATATTTCTTCATTTGTGCTGGGGAAGTAGAATGTTTATTAAGTTATTTAATAACATAAAAAGGTACTAACCTTCGTCCATTTCTGTACACGATGGAAGTCCGGTAAAGATCGCTTGCGAAATTTTCACCCTTTGCGACAGCATTTTTAGATGTATAATCCAATATTTGTATCGTTTCATTTTTAAAAAATCTTCGAAGGGCTGTTTCAAGCAATTCCTTTGAAATCAATTCAGGAAGAGTTGCCATTTTTGTTTATTAGGCCGCGGTATTGGCGATGATTTTCTAAAAGTTCTTTACACGGCGATGTAACAACTATTTAAGAATGTAAATTTGGAATATATATATATGTATCTTACATAATTTATAAAAAATCAAAACAAAAGGAATTAAATTCGAACGTAAGCACATTGTCTTCCTAATCCTTTGTATATCGAACGGTTTATAGTTTCCACAAATGTAAATATAAATTAGCGTTGGTTATTTATAAATAAAAAATCAACTAAGATAAATTTAAATATTCTTTGTGTTCTTTGTGGCATTTGCGACATTTGAATTTTTCATTGGGTATTTCACCACGAGTATCTAAAATTAAAAATTATAAAGTTAGATTTCATTGTTGTATGTAAGCTTGATAAGTGCATTTAAACCTTTACTTATACGCATATTGTCTACAGCCAATGTTTATGTTTATAATCTTATAAGAGGGGGGTGGTGTGTGGCAGCTGCAGTGTAAATAACTGATTAGTTCTGAGATTGATAATTAAAACCCAAAACAGTAGGAAGATATAGCATCTAAGATCTAAGTAATAGAAAAACAAAAAAGGAATATAAGCAATTGAATAACTTTCTAATTTACTCTTAGTTATAGATAAGAATCGGACATTCAATACACAAATAGCAAATTGGGATTCTTCTCAATCAGCCAAGCAAAATACTCAGGAATTCCATTAATACATAACAGCAAACTTCATGCAAGTCAAAACGTATAAAATAAATAAAATTCAAAACTGAGTTTAGATGCAAACACAATCAGAACAATTTACAAGAAGAAATAAAATTAATTAACAAAAATTTAAATATAACGGAATCAGTACTATAAAACACAATTTAGTTGAACATTAAAGAAGAGGACGTAGATTTTATCAAAAAATTAAACAAAAAAAAAATAATAAAAGGCCAATTTCGGTTGGTCCAGTAACCTTGTCGCCTGAAAGGGGGGTACCTTACATCAAATCTGGTAGTTCTGATTTTTTGCTGAGTTGTTTATGATGTTGGCCCAATGAATATTCCAAGTTTTCGACCTCGGAAGCCGAACGCAACTTTGTCAAAAATCCAGAAAACAGCGAAATTTTTGACCTTCTTTCGGTTGTTGTCGATTTTGACCTCGAAGGACTACTTTTTCGATAATAACCTTCCAGTAGGCTAAATTTTCTAGAAATTGAGACTAAAATGGTCTCTGTAAGTACAATAATTTCCGAGATACCGATTTTTAAAGTTTCCAGTTTGTTGTAGTCCTCGTCTGGCCGGCTTGTCCACGAGTTGTGCGTAGTTTCCCGTCTAGTTTGAATTCAAAATCTACAGAATGTCGGATCCCGGATCCTCCGTGAGTTTATGTTTTATATGTAAGGAGAATTTCAGTAAAGGTGAAGTGGTGTTAATGAAGGAAAGAGGGGTTCAAACCCTTCTGGCGAGTGTTTCACTGAAGAACCAAGAGAATGAACGTTTATTGATAGGTGTGAATCAGATATCTGTGCATAGTGCTTGCCAGAAGAAATATAACAATCCAAAGTTGATTAAAGCAGCTATTCGCCGTGGAGACACAGATGTGAAGTCAACAAGAGCAACGAGATCTGTCTCTGAACAGTTCAATTTCAAAAAACACTGTTTTCTCTGAGCGTGTTCGCAGGGCCAAGTCACATACATCTCCTGAAATAATCTTCGATAAAACAACCACTGCTCAGGTTTCCTAAGACAAGTTTTCGTCAAATGGAAAAAACAAAATTCGTTTCATTGAGCTTTTAAAGGCGAAAATGAGGAAACAAAACATCCAAGTCCTGCAGGCAGAGGAAGATGCTGACAGACTGATCATCACAACAGCTGTCTCTCTGGCCTCTGAGTACGATACTGTGATAATCGCTGGTGAGGACGTCGATTTGTTGATTATTCTCACTGAGATTACACTACTCAACCGACGTGAGATTTTCTTCAAGAAGTACGAGTCAAAACCTGAGCTCTTCCTTTTCCTCCACGCTTTCAGTGGGTGTGACTCGACGTCATCGTTATTTGGACAAGGAAAAATCAAGATAATGTTAATGGTCAAAAAACATCCACACCTCGAGGAGAAGGCTGCCATTTTTCTAGAAGCCAATGCTACACCTGACGAGGTAGCTGAAGCAGGCGAGCGGATAATAGTTGTTCTTTATGGAGGCCAACATGATACACAGAACCTCGGTGATCTGCGTTACCAGTTATTTGCAAGAGCCGCTGCAAAAACCAGCTTCTGTTTCAACTATACATATACAATTCTGTTGCAGGTGCAGAAGTGGTTGGGAGTTGAGAAGAACCCTCTCGATTGGAGCTGGATGCGCATATCCCAAGACCTCAACCCCAAGATGATGGCGAGAGATGCAGCCCCTCAACACCTCTTGCAGATGATTTCAAGCAGCTGCAAGAGGGGTTGTGGGAACGCGTGTAGCTTCAGGAAGGCAGGGTTGAAATGTTCTGCAGTTTGCAGCCATTGCAGTCGGACCTCCTGCAAAAATGTGCCAGACCTCGATTTTGGAGTCGACTTCCACTTCCCCGAAGAAGACGACCTGTCCGATGATGAGCTTGACGATGTTTTGTGGACGCCAGTCTCCGATGATACAGACACAGACGATCCCGCCGCAGAAGATTCTGCTGATGCTGAAAATATCGCTCAACCAGGACCATGAAAGAGAGCAAAACTTCATTGAGATAACATTTATTTTTTTACCTTTTTTTGTACCTAATATCAAATAAAATAATTTATCCGCAAACGTCACAAAAGTGACAACTTATGTGTCTTTATCGACAAGGTAAAAGTGTCACTTTATCGGATTAGGCACATAAGGTACTCAATTTCGGCTAAATAAACTTCAGCTTCGCCACATAAAGTATGACTTTTACTCCCAATAACATAATCTACTATTGTTCATACTTCGGATTTTGTTTTATAAGATCCCTACATCTGTGAAAGGTGCATCAACATTACTCGATAAATATCGTAGTTTTTAGAATTTTCAAATCGTATGGGGAGGTGGAGGGCATCCCTTAGACCTCTGTTGAGTCCATTGAAAGAGTTGGGAGGGGGCAATTTCCGAAAAATGTAGGCTGCATGGTCAAAATACAATATTGCTAAAAATTACAGATTTTTAAAAAAATTGTAAACAATGAAAAGCTGTATCTTGGAAACTATTGGGCTTACAGAGACCATTCAAATTGTGGTAAATTTAGTCTACTTTAAAAAGGTACTGAAAGGTTATTATCGATAAAGTAGTCCTTCAAAGTCAAAATCGACTAAAACTGAAAGAAGTCGAAAATTTCGCGGTTTTCTGGATTTTTGACAAAGTTGCGTTCGGCTTCCAAGGTCGAAAACTTGGATTATTCATTGAGTCAACATCATAAACAACTCAGCAAAAAATCAGAACTACCAGATTTGATGTAAGGTTCAATGTATAAGGTTACTGGATTTTAGGAAACCCAATAAAGAATATAGAAGCACAGAACACTAAACTCTTGTATTGCAGACTTTAAAATTAATTTAAAAATTAGTTTCAATTTTTTGTTACCTAATCAAGTATCCATTTCGTTGTTGATTCTATTCTCTTTTCGCCCTTTTGTTCTTCTTCTTTGTCCCGTTCTTCCCTTCTTCTCATTGTTTCCGTTGTACTCGTTCTTCTTATTCTTGTAGTTCTTTTCGTATTTCATTTTGCATGAATAATTTTTTTTTATAATTTAAGAATACTGTCATAGGTCTAGTACAAAATTTTCTTCCCTTATTTCATTCTTCTTGATTTATTGATTCACAAATAAATTTATTTCGGGAAATATTAAGGAAAAACGTATTTTACTGAGTTGTTTTTTATTTATTTATTTGTTTATGTATTAATTGTCTATTTCAACTATTACTAAGATTGACCTTAATCTAAGATTCCTAAAGCGTCATAAAATGGTAACAAATATTCCAGGTATTTTCGATATCGTTGGTTATTGAAAGCATGGGATCGAAAGCCATTCTTGCTTTGATTTTCTGCGAATAAATCATCAAAAGTTGCATCATCTCGTTTTGTTGCTGCAACGAGGGGTAAAACCGTAACTGCTGCTGTTAGACCTACAAATGTTATTAATTATTTGTAAAATATTTACTTTTTTATAACACATACTAAATTATTACATTATTTACTGAGCCCTTAAAATTATAATAAATTAATAATAGTAAACATAAATAGGTTTGTTAAATTATTGCTTTGTGGCCGAAGCCTTAACCAATGGCCTGTTATTAACCTGGAAGTAAAAACCATTAAATTTATTATTATTAAATAAAAGAATTCACCAAAGAGGACTCTAACTAAAATTGGGTTTTACTGTCCTTCAAAGTCAAAATCGACTAAAACTGAAAGAAGGTCGAAAATTTCGCGGTTTTCTGGATTTTTGACAAAGTTGCGTTCGGCTTCCATGGTCGAAAACTTGGATTATTCATTGAGTCAACATCATAAACAACTCAGCAAAAAATCAGAACTACCAGATTTGATGTAAGGTTCAATGTATAAGGTTACTGGATTTTAGGAAACCCAATAAAGAATAAAGAAGCACAGAACACTAACCTCTTGCATTGCAGACTTTAAAATTAATTTAAAAATTAGTTTCAATTTTTTGTTACCTAATCAAGTATCCATTTCGTTGTTGATTCTATTCTCTTTTCGCCCTTTTGTTCTTCTTCTTTGTCCCGTTCTTCCCTTCTTCTCATTGTTTCCGTTGTACTCGTTCTTCTTATTCTTGTAGTTCTTTTCGTATTTCATTTTGCATGAATAATTTTTTTTTATAATTTAAGAATACTGTCATAGGTCTAGTACAAAATTTTCTTCCCTTATTTCATTCTTCTTGATTTATTGATTCACAAATAAATTTATTTCGGGAAATATTAAGGAAAAACGTATTTTACTGAGTTGTTTTTTATTTATTTATTTGTTTATGTATTAATTGTCTATTTCAACTATTACTAAGATTGACCTTAATCTAAGATTCCTAAAGCGTCATAAAATGGTAACAAATATTCCAGGTATTTTCGATATCGTTGGTTATTGAAAGCATGGGATCGAAAGCCATTCTTGCTTTGATTTTCTGCGAATAAATCATCAAAAGTTGCATCATCTCGTTTTGTTGCTGCAACGAGGGGTAAAACCGTAACTGCTGCTGTTAGACCTACAAATGTTATTAATTATTTGTAAAATATTTACTTTTTTATAACACATACTAAATTATTACATTATTTACTGAGCCCTTAAAATTATAATAAATTAATAATAGTAAACATAAATAGGTTTGTTAAATTATTGCTTTGTGGCCGAAGCCTTAACCAATGGCCTGTTATTAACCTGGAAGTAAAAACCATTAAATTTATTATTATTAAATAAAAGAATTCACCAAAGAGGACTCTAACTAAAATTGGGTTTTACTGTCCTTCAAAGTCAAAATCGACTAAAACTGAAAGAAGGTCGAAAATTTCGCGGTTTTCTGGATTTTTGACAAAGTTGCGTTCGGCTTCCATGGTCGAAAACTTGGATTATTCATTGAGTCAACATCATAAACAACTCAGCAAAAAATCAGAACTACCAGATTTGATGTAAGGTTCAATGTATAAGGTTACTGGATTTTAGGAAACCCAATAAAGAATAAAGAAGCACAGAACACTAACCTCTTGCATTGCAGACTTTAAAATTAATTTAAAAATTAGTTTCAATTTTTTGTTACCTAATCAAGTATCCATTTCGTTGTTGATTCTATTCTCTTTTCGCCCTTTTGTTCTTCTTCTTTGTCCCGTTCTTCCCTTCTTCTCATTGTTTCCGTTGTACTCGTTCTTCTTATTCTTGTAGTTCTTTTCGTATTTCATTTTGCATGAATAATTTTTTTTTATAATTTAAGAATACTG
This sequence comes from Melanotus villosus, assembly GCA_963082815.1. NCBI lineage: Eukaryota > Metazoa > Arthropoda > Insecta > Coleoptera > Elateridae > Melanotus > Melanotus villosus. The sequence continues at coordinate 10,969,305 of OY720419.1, read as the reverse complement.
TCATAGGTCTAGTACAAAATTTTCTTCCCTTATTTCATTCTTCTTGATTTATTGATTCACAAATAAATTTATTTCGGGAAATATTAAGGAAAAACGTATTTTACTGAGTTGTTTTTTATTTATTTATTTGTTTATGTATTAATTGTCTATTTCAACTATTACTAAGATTGACCTTAATCTAAGATTCCTAAAGCGTCATAAAATGGTAACAAATATTCCAGGTATTTTCGATATCGTTGGTTATTGAAAGCATGGGATCGAAAGCCATTCTTGCTTTGATTTTCTGCGAATAAATCATCAAAAGTTGCATCATCTCGTTTTGTTGCTGCAACGAGGGGTAAAACCGTAACTGCTGCTGTTAGACCTACAAATGTTATTAATTATTTGTAAAATATTTACTTTTTTATAACACATACTAAATTATTACATTATTTACTGAGCCCTTAAAATTATAATAAATTAATAATAGTAAACATAAATAGGTTTGTTAAATTATTGCTTTGTGGCCGAAGCCTTAACCAATGGCCTGTTATTAACCTGGAAGTAAAAACCATTAAATTTATTATTATTAAATAAAAGAATTCACCAAAGAGGACTCTAACTAAAATTGGGTTTTACTGTCCTTCAAAGTCAAAATCGACTAAAACTGAAAGAAGGTCGAAAATTTCGCGGTTTTCTGGATTTTTGACAAAGTTGCGTTCGGCTTCCATGGTCGAAAACTTGGATTATTCATTGAGTCAACATCATAAACAACTCAGCAAAAAATCAGAACTACCAGATTTGATGTAAGGTTCAATGTATAAGGTTACTGGATTTTAGGAAACCCAATAAAGAATAAAGAAGCACAGAACACTAACCTCTTGCATTGCAGACTTTAAAATTAATTTAAAAATTAGTTTCAATTTTTTGTTACCTAATCAAGTATCCATTTCGTTGTTGATTCTATTCTCTTTTCGCCCTTTTGTTCTTCTTCTTTGTCCCGTTCTTCCCTTCTTCTCATTGTTTCCGTTGTACTCGTTCTTCTTATTCTTGTAGTTCTTTTCGTATTTCATTTTGCATGAATAATTTTTTTTTATAATTTAAGAATACTGTCATAGGTCTAGTACAAAATTTTCTTCCCTTATTTCATTCTTCTTGATTTATTGATTCACAAATAAATTTATTTCGGGAAATATTAAGGAAAAACGTATTTTACTGAGTTGTTTTTTATTTATTTATTTGTTTATGTATTAATTGTCTATTTCAACTATTACTAAGATTGACCTTAATCTAAGATTCCTAAAGCGTCATAAAATGGTAACAAATATTCCAGGTATTTTCGATATCGTTGGTTATTGAAAGCATGGGATCGAAAGCCATTCTTGCTTTGATTTTCTGCGAATAAATCATCAAAAGTTGCATCATCTCGTTTTGTTGCTGCAACGAGGGGTAAAACCGTAACTGCTGCTGTTAGACCTACAAATGTTATTAATTATTTGTAAAATATTTACTTTTTTATAACACATACTAAATTATTACATTATTTACTGAGCCCTTAAAATTATAATAAATTAATAATAGTAAACATAAATAGGTTTGTTAAATTATTGCTTTGTGGCCGAAGCCTTAACCAATGGCCTGTTATTAACCTGGAAGTAAAAACCATTAAATTTATTATTATTAAATAAAAGAATTCACCAAAGAGGACTCTAACTAAAATTGGGTTTTACTGTCCTTCAAAGTCAAAATCGACTAAAACTGAAAGAAGGTCGAAAATTTCGCGGTTTTCTGGATTTTTGACAAAGTTGCGTTCGGCTTCCATGGTCGAAAACTTGGATTATTCATTGAGTCAACATCATAAACAACTCAGCAAAAAATCAGAACTACCAGATTTGATGTAAGGTTCAATGTATAAGGTTACTGGATTTTAGGAAACCCAATAAAGAATAAAGAAGCACAGAACACTAACCTCTTGCATTGCAGACTTTAAAATTAATTTAAAAATTAGTTTCAATTTTTTGTTACCTAATCAAGTATCCATTTCGTTGTTGATTCTATTCTCTTTTCGCCCTTTTGTTCTTCTTCTTTGTCCCATTCTTCCCTTCTTCTCATTGTTTCCGTTGTACTCGTTCTTCTTATTCTTGTAGTTCTTTTCGTATTTCATCTTGCATGAATATTTTTTTTGTTATAATTTAAGAATACTGTCATAGGTCTAGTACAAAATTTTCTTCCCTTATTTCATTCTTCTTGATTTATTGATTCACAAATAAATTTATTTCGGGAAATATTAAGGAAAAACGTATTTTACTGAGTTGTTTTTTATTTATTTATTTGTTTATGTATTAATTGTCTATTTCAACTATTACTACGATTGACCTTAATCTAAGATTCCTAAAGCGTCATAAAATGGTAACAAATATTCCAGGTATTTTCGATATCGTTGGTTATTGTAAGCATGGTATCGAAAGCCATTCTTGCTTTGATTTTCTGCGAATAAATCATCAAAAGTTGCATCATCTCGTTTTGTTGCTGCAACGAGGGGTAAAACCGTAACTGCTGCTATTAGACCTACAAATGTTATTAATTATTTGTAAAATATTTACTTTTTTATAACACATATATTACATTATTTACTGAGCCCTTAAAATTATAATAAATTAATAATAGTAAACATAAATAGGTTTGTTAAATTATTGCTTTGTGGCCGAAGCCTTAACCAATGGCCTGTTATTAACCTGGAAGTAAGAACCATTAAATTTATTATTATTAAATAAAAGAATTCACCAAAGAGGACTCTAACTAAAATTGGGTTTTACTGATAACTAGAAAACTATATAATTTGCAAGAAACTCACCAAAGAAGGCTCGGGAATTAAATTCTTGCAAAAATAGTTTTTTATTCGGTATTTTCTCTTTTGGGTACTCCAACTTGCTGAACGTACGTGAAAATTTAGCAAGGTAACAGTTAAAAATATCACCGAAGTTATTTCGTCTCACTTCAATATTTGGACTAGTTGCCCAAAAAAAGTTCAAATCTAGGGCCGGGCTTGAAAAGAAGGGAGTCTGAAAGTCAACCTGAAAACGCCTTTTTAAAAATCTATGTTAATAAATCTTGTTGGGTGATATTTATAGGGAGACGAATCAGAGTGAAAGAAAGTTTAAAAGTTTAAATTAATTCATTAAAGACCATTTGCACTTCCTATTCTTAAACCTGGAATTTCCTTGGTTATTATTCGCGGCTTAAATCATGTTTAATTTTAAGTTCCGATACTCTAACATTGATTTAATTAGAAATTCAGCATAAGCTGACTTAAACTAAAGCTCAAGTGAATTATTTTTAGGGTCAGAGTTTTACCGCATGTAACTTAAACTGACTTAACCTAAGTGTGCGATCCCGGTGGACAGGAACTTAGCGGACCTGTCCACGGGAGCTCTTAATATTTCCCACTAACCCTCCCTGGGAGAAATCATGCCCCATTCCTAATCTATTCCTCTCCTATTCTACTCATCTAGATGATAAAACAGAAACAAATAGGGCTTCCAGTTTGATTTTCTCTGGCCAAGCCAACGTCCAGTTCAGAAGACGAACAGGAGGTACTAAGAATCTCTGGGATGGACCAGGTTGCCGAATACACGTTGCGACGATAACGCAAGCTCAATTAGCAATTAATAACGACCAGAAGAATTCTAGTATGAACTCAACAATATAAATTGGGATATCATAGGCATTTCTGAAGCAAGAAGAACAAACGAAAACTGTCTAAGACTACCTTCAGAACATACAATGCACTATAAAGCGAAAGACAACATAAAAGAAGACAGAGTAGCTACCTTGGTTAACAAGAAAATATACCAGCGAGTAATAGCATTTCAAACAATGCCAGACAGGGTTATATACATAATATTACAACTAAACAATAAACATATACAAATTATATGAACCCACCAGTGATCATACTGATGCAGAAGTTGTTCTACAAGGAAGTGTCGCAAGCTATACGAGAGATTAAATCAAACTACTTAATTGTAATGGGTGATTTTAACCCTAAAATTGGAAAGAGGAAAGAAAACACTGAGACATATATAAGATCCTTCGGAGCGAGAGATAGGAATTGTAGAGGAAACATGATGCCTAACTTTGTAGAGAGCCAAAAAGTCTACATAATGAACACCTTCCTTGAGAAGATAGATAAAAGATAAAAGAAAGTGGACGAGTGAAGAACCAAATAGGTTATATCTTAAAACTGGCCCCGCCTACTCCTGATCAATCGTCATCTTTGTGTAATACGCTTCAGCTGTTTTCTTCTGTTTTCCTTCAGAGGGGTTTCGAATCTGGCTTCTGTACTTCTTGCTCTTGCTAGCTAAAAGAGTTTTGCCTCTGGCTTGGTTTACATGTTGAGTTTCTCAACAATTACACGGTCCCAACCCGGAAGACGTTCTTTTAACGCTGAGACTGACCGTGGAAGACTTTGAATTAATTTCAGATTATATATTAACCGATAAAAATATGTTGAAGTGTTAAACCGGTTTACAACAGACAGCGATTAACATTACTGAGAGCAAAAGTTATACTGAATAAAAAACTAAAAAGAAAAAATACAATTTAAGAAAACACAAACACCCATAAACTGCAGGAAAGAATATCATTATCATCATCAATTGACATGGAGCAGATCCCCGTCGATCAATCTTGGATTACATCAGGCCCACCCCATGCCAATAAGGTGTGTAGGGATTTGTTATGTTAGGTCGGGATTGGGAGCACTGTATAACGTTAATATGCCTGTGACGCTAACCGCTAGGTACCGCTTCTACAGTGCAAGGTACTTAGTATCAATGGGAGTTGATGATTAAACAAGTTTTTTTCCATCTTATACTAACACTAAAAATTAAAATGTCACTGAAATGAACAATTAACAAAGGTAGTAAAAGAAACAGCTGAAGAAGTTGCAAGTACTCATAACCAAAAACCACACTAAGAAGCTAATGAAGGAAATAAGAGAACTTGTAAAACAAGGCAAGAGAGGTACTATGGATATGCAGAGGTAAATAAAATTGGCTGAAAGAGACATAAGGGAAACATGGTAGAACGCTCGAACAATAAAGGTCTAAAGGTGTTTCGGAAGCCAACTAGGAAAGAAATAACGAAGCTAAAGGATACAAATGGAAATACAATAATTAGCCGTAGAGATAAAATAGTTAAAAGAGCAGAGGAATCCTATGGAAACTTCTATGAAGATAAAATATTAAACGAATAAGTAGAAACAAGAAATACGGTTAGTAAGATTATTAAAGTAAACTCGGAAGAAATGTCTGAAATTGAAACTACTAAAGCTGTGAAAGTAATGAAAAAGGGCAGAATAGCAGGCGAAGATGGAATTCTAATTTAAATGAACAAAGGGTTCTGAAACACCTAAAGGATCTATTCAATCAGTGTGAACCATCAGCCGCCACTTTGAACACAAATCTATAGAACATGCAAGTTTTCGATCCAGTTATAGTACAACCAAACATCTCCATACTGTGTGGATACTAATAAATAAGGCTACTGAGTATAACATTCCTCTATAGCTGGCGTTTATAGACTTAAGCAAAGCCTTTCATACCGGTGAGAAATGGACAATCATACAAGCACTGAGACAGGGACGAGTAGATCACAGATATAAGTGAATTAAGTATTAAATTACACCAGGATACAAATAAAATACCATTGCAAAGAGGTATCAGAGAAGGAGATGTAATATCACCTAAGTTATTTATATTGGCCCTCGAGGACGTGTTTAAAAAACTAAAATAAGAAAATAGGGAAATTCATCCGGAAAAAATTGACTAATTTAAGGTTGGCGACCACATAGTTTAGAAGCAAAATTGGAAATGAACTTCTGGAAGACCAAATATATGACCAATCAAGAAAGTGACGAAGAACACATCAATGTGGCTGAAAACAAAATTGAAAGAGTGACTTCATATACGTATCTATCTAGGAGAAGCAACTACAATAGGGAAGGATAATTGTTAAGAGAGCGATATCGAACGAAGAATAGCTATGTTAAAGGATGGGCCACTTATTGAAAATTAAACAACTTGAATCAAAATTTACAACGAATGCATACCTTTAGTAACCACTATGCAGCTGAGACATGGATATTCGCGAAGCGAATTGTCAACAAAGTGCAAAACCACCAGAGAAATATTGGGAGGCATAGCACTGAAATACAAAAGGGACAAAAGTGGATACGCCAGAGAACTAAGGTTCGTAACAAAATTTCACGAATAACATGGCAATAACCTGGACATGAGTCGCCAGGACAACTAATAGGTGGAGAGAAAGAATAACGAAATGGAGATCCTGGGGAGAAAAACGAAGTACTGGACGACCACAACAAGGATGAGGCGACGATTTTAAAAGAACGCGACGTTTGAACTGGTATAAACCCGCCCAAGAATTGCGTGGAGGGATATGAGAGAGGCCTATACAAAAGAGGAGAAAACGTCTAGAAATCTTAAGTATCTGGTTAAATCTTACTTGAAATAAGACAAGTAAATTAAATGCAAATGGTCCTAAATTATTTAAACTTAGAACATAATTAAAACCAATGCTTACAAATCTGAAGTCATTTGGTGTACCATCTGTGTCGTATAAAAACATAAAATTATTAATCCAGGCATCTCCGTGATTCAATACATTTAAATCCTCTGGTTTTCTCTTCATCGAAGCAAAACTTCTTTGAACTACTTCGTTTTGTATTATTTTTAATTTGTTGCTGTATTTTTCGTAACCTACATTTTTTTGAAGATAATTAATAAAACTCAAATACTTAGGACTAATCAATATTTTACTAAAACTTCATCATTAAGGTCTGTTGATGGCTTAGTGTATTAAATATCTCCGTTTCAACCAAGAGGACACGTGTTAGAATTCCTATCCTTTAGATTTTTGAAAAGTTTTGTGTAAACAGGTTTACAGTATGAGTTAAGTACATTAAGACTTGGCTTAAGTCGGTTTAACTAAGCATTGCCTTAAACTTGCACTGAAATAGCAATCCTAAAATTCGAATCCTGTTAGTCGAGTTAAAATTCCAACGACTACAAAATTCGATGCATAAGGTAATAACAAAAAAGCTTTCGTCTAACTCCTTAAGCCAAAAAAGAAGCCGAAAAATGTATAGATTACAGACTACAAAAAACTTAGAAATTAAAATAAAATCTCTTACCCGGCCATGTAGAGCTCGCCTCAATTAATGCTTTAAATCCTGTTTTAATCCATCTTACGCTAAAATTATTCTCCCAAAATATTCCCAAATTGTATTTGTCTATCAAGGAAGGCTCCTAAGTAAAGTAATTTTGTATTACATATCTTAGTGTAACTTTCAAATTGTTTAAATGTTCAACGTGAAAGAAGAAAGGCCTGTATTTCAGCCCCGTTTCAATATAAAACTTAGATTAAAGCGACGTAAAATAGGGTTTAAGTGTAGCTAGGCCTACATAATGAGCCTTTAAGCCTAACTTAGCTAAAAGCTATACTGAAATACCGGTCATATGTAAATTCTAAGCTGTTTTGTTTAAATTCAAATTTTGAAACGTTTAATTTCTAATTTATCTTAAGGTTTAAAGGTTATTTAAATTTAGTTAGGCCTAGATTAAGTTTCAATTTAAGCGTACTTAAGTTAAGCTTCAGATTAAATCTCTATTGAAATACTTAACCCAAGCGTCAGCTTAAACTTTACTGAAATACCGGTCCTCCGAAAATTAAGCCTATTTTGTTTAAATTCAGTTTTGGAAGGTTTATCATCAAATTTAACTTAAGGTTATGGCAGGTCCTAAGTAAATTTCAGTCTGTTTTAAGGTTTAAGGCGACTTAAGCTAAGACTTAAACCTAGTTAGACCTAGTTTAATTCCTAATATAGGCCTACTTAAGCTAAACTTCAGCTTAACTCCACTAAAATACTAGTCCTAAGTAAATGTAAGGCTGTTTTGTTTAAATTTAAGTTTTGTAAATTTTCTAAATTTTAATCTAAAACTCATTCTTATGGCCGATCTCACCTACAATACTTATAGGTTAAGTAGCGTTTTAAGTCACCGAAATTGATAACTTATATTTAGGACGTTTTTAGAGACATAAGTAAGACTTAAATTGACGGTGAGACCGCATAAGTATGTCTTAAGCAACTTAAGACTTCCTTAAATTTTAAGAACGCTCGGTGAGATCGGCCATAATACTTTAAACCTACTTAAGTTAAGCTCCAACTTATATTGAAATAATAGCCCTAAGAAAATTTTATTTTAATTCAAATTTTTGAGAGTTTAGTCTAATTGTCTAATTTGTAGCTGAAGGTATCAGGCAATTTAAGTGTACCTAAGCCGAGTTTAAGTCCTAATTTAAGCCTACTTAAGTTAAGCTTCAGCTTAAACTTGTACTGGAACACCGGTCTTATGTAAATTTAAGGATGTTTTGTTTATATTCTAATTTTGGAATTTAAGGCAACTTAATATAGAACTTAAATCTAGTTAGACCTAGTTTAAGTCCTAATTTAAGCCTACTTAAACTAAGCTTCAATTTAAACCTGCACTGAAATATCGGTCGTAAGTATATGTAAAGCGGTTTTGTTTAAGCTGAAATGTTGGAAAGTTTAACCCAAAAATTCAGCTTAATATTTAATACCTTAAACTAGGACTTAAGCGAAGCTTAACTTAAGTCTTGATTCAAGCTACTTAAGCTGAGGTTCAGGTTAACCTATTTTGATGTACTGATTCAAGGTGAGACAATACTGTTTTGTTTAGAAGATTTAAGTCCAAATTAAGCCTGCTTAAGTTACGCTTCAGCTTAAACTTGTATGTACTAAAATACCTCTCTTAAGTAAATTTGACACTGTTTTGTTTCAAATTCAATCTTGTAAAGTTTTAACTCAAACTTAGCCTGAAGTTTAAAGTGACTTAAACAAGCAGTTAAGTGTAGTTAAACTTAGCTTAAGTCCTAATTTAAGCTTGCTTAAGGTAAGCTTCTGCTTAAACCTGCACTGAAAGGATATTGACAGAAACTTACAAACCTTTCGATGCAGTGCAGCCGTTGCTGCGTGAAAATAGGCAAATTTTTCAACAGCAAGTAGGCAGTGTTGCAAATCCAAGCCTTGCTCACGTGGATGCATTCTGAAGTCTGATACTGTTAAGTCTTCTAAAATTAGGGATGGTAAGGGTTCTTTTATAAAATGAAAGCATTTTGCCGATAAGGTTTCCAAGTCTTCTGGATTATTTGCTAAAAATAAGCAAGAAACTTAGAAAAACAGCGAATTTGAACTAATTTTAGAAAATCTGTTCCTTTCTTAAAATTAATTAATTCATCTTTAAACAGTGAATCCATAATAATTTGATTTTTAAATTAAGGTCCTATTAATGGCAAGCGAAACGTTCATTATTCTTAATTTGAAAAGTTACCACATTTTGATTTTATTTTTGTCTTTCTTTTGTATTTATTTATAAATATTTTTTTCTTATGAACTTATGGAGAATGTGGAACAAAGAAGTTAACAGTATGGAAAAATCAAGTCCAGCTAAACTTACCATAAAGTTTCTGAATAGCAGGAAATACTTTAGTGTAAACTTCGATTTCTTGGTCGAATAATTTCATTTCACGAGCGTAATTTAACAACATTTCATTGTCTGGGCAATTTTTTGCAATTAGCGAGAATGAGTTTCTTATCCCACTGTAATTATTTTGGTTTTAAGTAACCATTTGCTGAAGTCTTATCAACTCATTGGTATTATTTAAATTTAAAATGGACTTTTATAAAACCTGTTTCTTACTTCAATCAGCTTTGGGTAAATTATCTAAATTCTTAAAATATGCTGGAACTTCTAATGTTTAATGAATTTATTTTTGATTTTGAAGTTGATCTAACAGAATACCTTGAGTTGCAAAACATTAAAAATGTCTAAAAACTAACTTATTGGACGTTGTATAATTAATACAAATCCTAAGAAGGTCGCTTGTGTAATTTTCTCCAACTGGAATTGCAGCCGATGTTGTGTATTCCAAAATTTTGATATTTTCATCACTTAAATATTGTTTTAAAATTAACTCAAGAAAATCTTTGGAAATCCACTGTGGCACACTAACCATTCTTATTAGTATTTAGCTGAACACTGACTGTTTGTTGTTCAACAAACGTTATAATTGTTTTTATGAAAGTTTCACAACTTTAACTACACAAATAAACAGGAATGTAGATAAATAAACAAAACATAAATTCAGGACAGTTTAAATGTGAATACATTTACGTTTAAGTGAAGTTAGAAATTTTTCGTGCATTTAAGGACTAAAATAGTAGATTACGTGTCAAGTGCCGAAAAGTGGATTTTTACTAGACGAGTATGGCAGGTTTGAGTACGAGCGATAGCGAGTAGTTAAATGCCGTACGAGTCTAGTTAAATCACTTTTCGGACGCGGCGCGTACACTATTTTTTCGCATTTTATATTCTCACATAAAAAGTTATCTAAATTTATTGAGATACATTCTGAATAAAATTAATAAAAACACTGAAAAAAGTAGGCGGATTCTCGATCTGACAGGAACTGTTTTTGACATAACAGAATTCAATTCAAACAAATAAATACATTTATTTTTGAAATCTAATTCCGAAATGGACTTGAGTGACGAAAATAACTTGTAAAACCATTCAGAAGATATTTTAAATGCTGCCCGAGAAGCTATCAAATTGCATTTTAATGACACCTGACGTTGCTATGCTGTAATGGTTTCTATGCTGTAAAGTGGCCCATTACAGGACGATTTTGAGTATCGTAAAGTAACACATTACAGTACGAAATGCGAAAAAAAATATTACAGGCTGATTTTATTTGATACTAAAACAACCAGGAAAATTGAGTAGGACAATTATTATATAACATAAATAAGAAACGAAACGTAACAGCAACATGCTTAAAACCTTTAAAACAGCTGCAACTTTAGTCACGTTCATTTTAATAACAATTTTATCATATCACTAGCTTCTTTATTAGTCTTATTTTTTGATTCGGGTCAAATACTCTGGGTTTATGATTGCGAAATTTGAATTTAATGAATACCTTGCTTTATTAGTTGTCTAAATTTTAGATTTGTTCTTAACAAATTTATAGGTTTCAAACGCAACAAATGCCTTTTTGTTGTATACAAAGTAGCTAAATACCTAAATAAATTGCAGTTTTATTTAAATTTGTTGGGACATTTAATTAGAATAAGTGCCTTTTTTAATGTAATTGTTTTACCATAAAAAAAATTGTCAAATAGGGGAAGATTTTATTAAATATGAAGTTTATTAGGAGATAGGAAGACTGACTTGAATTTATTGGGGGAATTTAAGCTATTTATGTACAAGAAGAGTTCAAGATTGCTTAAAGATATTTAGATTTTTGTACTGTCGATTTCGTTTTTGACACAATAATAATAGTAATAATAATGCAGCTCTACAGATCTTGTAGACCCAAGGCTTCAAATCTTTTTATTATTTTTTTCCATTTTATTCTGTCCTTAGCCTTCTCTTGCCTCTCCTTCACGCTTACTCATGACAGATCTTCTTTCACTGCTGTCAACCATTTTCTTTTTGGTCTTCCTCTTCATTTCTATCCTTTCTCGCCGTAAGTATTTTCCTAACAAGTCTATTATCAGTAGACCCTGGATAATTATGCACTTTAAAATCAGAAAATATTCATGCATTTATGCACTTAAAACTTAATTTATTTAGGTATTTTACATAGTATTTCTTGAATTAATACGTATAATAAGAATTAAAATCATAAAACTACACATCAGAATTCATGCATTTAACAATTACTGTCTTTTTTAAATTTTCGAAAAGAATATACTTGTATTCAGAAAACATACGTTCTACCTCACATGACGTGAGTGGAGCAAATTTATAATTTGCAATTTCAGCAATTTCATAATTTTCGATATTTAGATTTCCAGAGACACCACTTTTACCATCTAACACACTACTTAACTGTTGCAATTCACCGTAACCAATATTTTTTCTTAAAACGTAACTGAGTTTTTACTGGTTTCTCTATTTTTCAGTCTTGTATGCTTGGAGGTTTTAATATGTTGGCCAACTTGAAATTTCTTTGTTGCACTAACACAAACGCTACACACTTTACAAAATAAAATACTACCATCGGTGGTAAAGTCGCCTGTATAGTCAGGGACATACGAACGTAAAATTACTTCTACCCATCTTCGAAGCAAACTCTTTACCAAACGAAGTGACTCTAAACATAAAAACTGTACTTTGACATAGTACATTTACAACCCCGCCAACTTAAGGTGCTTTGCCTAATCTTGAAAAAACCAAGGTGACCGTTTCAAAGTATTTAAAATGAAAACATTTTACAGCTTAGGTACCTGCAATTCTTTGAAAACATTTTAAGTAATCCTATTGTTTAGCAAACGCCAGCCAGCTAACTTCTTATCAATAATAATAATAAGTTGCCTTAAAAATCGGATGACCTCTGAGGTAGACAACCCGTCCGGCAAAATAAAATTAAACTCTAAAATATGCATTCTTCTAGGTAAACATTCTAATAGTAATGCCTAATAATAGTAATAATTCGTTAATTTTCTAAAAAATATGCATTTCGAAAGAAAAATAATAAAAATATGCACTTTTATAGAAAAAATGCAAAATTATCCGGGGTCTAATTATCAGGCATCCTTGCAACATGTTCCAGCCATCTTAATCTCTGCACTTTTGCTGCTTGTCCGATACTTGGTGTCTCATATAGTTTTATGATTTTTCAGTTTGATCTTCTTCTCCATCCCACGCCCTCTACTTCTATTCCTCTAAATTAATATTATCCGCAGCAAGGCCCGCTGAATTAATATTACATATAAGACCTGCCCACTTTATTGAGTCAAGACGATGGCGCCATTTGAGGTGAACTATACATTTCTCCCTTAAAAAATGTATAGTTTGTTATTATTGCGTCTTGGCTAAATAAAGTGGGCAGGCCTTATATGTAATATTAATTCAGCCGGCCTTGATTCGCAGTATTTTCCTCTCCCATACATCGGATCGCACAATCGTCCCATATATTCTTAATTTTGATTTTAGGAATAAATTTTTCATTTTATTAAGGTTGTAAGCGCTCCTACTCCTCTACTGCCCTTTGCTAATCTTTTGTTTAATTCCGCTTGTTCTTGGCAAGTGTTCGTTATTATCACTCCTATGTAGATACATGAACTGCGTTACCTTCTCGAAATTATATTCTTTGTTATTGTCTTCCATTTAATTTCATTTGTCTCTTGTGTGGATATTAGTTTCATTTCCATGTACTTTGTCTTGCCTTCGTTTATAGTTAATCCATATTCTCTTACTTTACTTTCTAATTTTTTTAAACATTTGCTTCAACACCTTTCCTTTTTTCGTCATCAGTACGATATCATTAGCATAGGCTACGCATTTCTTTGTATATCAGTTTCTGTAATTAAGTGTTATATTTAGGGTCATATTAAACAGGGTTGTCGACAGAGGACCTCCTTGTCTCAATTCTCTCCTCACTTCAAATGCTTTAGGTAATCTTCCTTCTATTGTGTAGTCACTTTATTGATTGAATAGACTTTTACATGATGAAAATCCACAATGCAATAGTTAAACAAATACAAAGTTGATTTTCACAAATTTTATTACTGTACCATGACAATTGTTTCGCCAAACGTTGGCATTTTCAGATGGTGACTGAGTACAAAACTAACTAAAATTAACAATTTACACAGCTAACTAAAAATAAAACATAATAAAATTTAATTTCACACAGAAATTTACTTAAAGGCATTGTCAACTTATGAAAAGTCTTTTTTTTTATTTTATAATTTGATTGAGTAAAGTGAGTATTGCACCTGTGCAAAATTTTACGGCCGAATTTTAATTCGTTACCGTGTTATGGGAGCTAAAAGTTTAAGATATGACGTCACGAGTGTCGCTTGCCAGTAAGAGCGGCATGCCGAGTCGACTAATAATACTAGTAACCCAGCAACGCGGGTGTTGTGTTTGTTTAGGAGCCTCAGGAAGGCGACACTCGTGACGTCACGTATCGGGAAATGAATTCTTTCTACCCGTTTATTGTGGTTATTATCAAAGATATTGAAATTCTACCACTGCGGGTAGTTTTACGAGTATTTTAACTAACGTATTTTGATATTTACTAAATATGTTGCATAAGTTGACAATGCCTTTAAATGTTACGTAGTTCAAATATCTTTGACAATAATAGGATTAGGTAGGTAACGGTTTCTTCAAAACACCGACAAGGTTTAGAAATTTACACAGAAGACCGAAATAAATTAAGCAAAAGCGAGTTGTTTAAATCTACTTGTTCATTTAACAAGTATTTGAATTTTTACATTTATTTATTTCTAAGCACTCCAGTAACGATAATTTCAAACCCTTGTTTTCATTACGAAGGAGCTTGAAGTTATCGTCAAATACATGTTTTTCCTCTAACAAATGATTAGCATAATTTTAATCTGATTTATTAAGTAGAAAGCTTCTTTTATGCTCCGTAATTCTTTTCTTAAAACTTCCTCCTGTTTGACCAAACATAGATATAATTTAGGGCAAGTACCACAAGTTAACTCATAGACACCGGACTTTTGTTCTTTAGTAGAACGGTCCTTATTATACATATAATAAAGCTCCTTCATAATGAAAACAAGGGTTCTTTTTATTATTCTGTTTACCAACTAATCAATCCTTTTCTGTACAACATGTCCCACCTTCTTTCAAAAATTCTGCAGGGATTCCATTTTCGCCAGGGCTTTTGTTTTCTAATTTTCGTATTAACTACATTGATTATTTCTTCTTCAGATGGTTCTTCGACTGCATCCTCTTCTGCATCTTCTTTTTCCTTACCTTGTTCTTCCTCTATTTTCCCTTCAAATAGCTCTTGGTGGTACTGTACCCATCTATCTCAATTTCTTCTCCTCTCTTCTATTAGTACTCCTTCTCTATTCTATACATATTGTGTTGTCTATGTATAGTCGTTTCTTCTCGTTCGTTAGGGATGTGCTGTTTTATCTTTACCATTACATCTGCTCTGAATTTGCATCTGCCCCTCGGTTATTTCTGACATCCTTTACAGATTTTGCATGTTTACTCTATATAATCATGTGATCTATCTGGTTCCTTGTGCTGCCATCATGTTATGTCCATGTTATTTTGTGGATATCTTTGTGTTCAAAGGCAGTGCTCATTATCTTTATGTTCATTTCCATAGTAAATTGCAATAATCTTTTCCAATTGTCATTACTTTTTAAATCGACATTTTCATTTTTTCAAGTCTTTTGTTAATTCTTGTATAGTTGCTCCGTTTTGTTTGAGGATCTCTAGCATTTTATCTCGTTTATCCCCGTCTTTCGCCTTTCTTATTGACATACCTTTAGGGCTCTATCTACTTTTTGTTGGCGTTCTTCTTACTACTCGTACTTCCGATCTCGCAAAGATTTCATTTCCTTTTTGTTTTAGTTCTTCCATTTTTTTCTTTATTGCTTCATTTATTGAATCATCCTCGCTGTTCGTTCTCTGTATTTTTTCTTCTTCCCTTTTTTTCCTTTTGTTTGATTTATCCGTCGAGTATTCGTCGCTATCTAATGTATTTATTTTAATTTTTCTTTTCCTCTTAGAGTGCTGTTTTATTATTTATGCTCGTAAAAGTATTAATTTCGTGTGTTTTCTAGTGCTAAATTTTAGATCCTGATTTGTATCGGTTGTTTTCTATTCCTGCACCGGATCGATTGCGTGAAGATCGCGCTCTTCTCACAGCTGATTTGTCCAAATTCCTTAAATTGTTTAAATCTTACCTTTAATTTTTACAATTTTTAATGGATTTACTTAATTCACTTCCCACTGTTTACTATGCGTTTTTAACAGCTCGAAATTGCCCAGTAATTGGGTTAAATTTCGGAGCTCTATTTCGCACGACTTACTTTCACTACTCACGTCTAATTTTTGACATAATAATTTGATATTAATTTTCATTTCACTTACATCCTTAGGGCGGTAAGTTTTTATTTACTGGCCTACCATTGTGAAAATTAAAAAACAAATGTTAAACTCATTGGGCCATATTCATACAGTATTTTTCACCTAGGATTTGGGTTGTTACGTCAACGCGCTGTTGATAAATTCACAAGCCAACTATACTTCATCTCTTTCTAAACTAGGTTTTCATTACCTACTGCGCATGAACGTTTGTCTAAACAGACAGTTTTTGGGCGGGGCAAGTTGACGTCACAACCCAAATGCTAGATGAAAAAGACTGTAGACACTGTTTAAAGTTAGATGTTACTAATTGCTATAGCAACATATATTAATTACCTATATTGGTTTAATATCTACTAAACCCCTACTAACTTTAAATACTGTCTATGAATATGGCCCATTATCTCTAGTAAAAAAATGCTACTTACCAAATCGACAAAATAAAAAGGACAAATATTATTTAAAAAGCTTTTATTCAGAATAACCTTTTGTAAATTTAATTAAACAATCATGATTAATACTGAGGTAGAATAAAGGCCAAACAAAATTTTACCTTGTGGTGGCGATGGAATAAAGTAAAAGAGTCATTACATAAGTAATCTTTTAACGTATCGAAATAAAATATTTCGGTGAGTAAATAAACATTTACCAATTAAGAGTTTAAATAACTACTAATTATATAAAGTTTCTTAAAAAAATCATAGGATACAAATATGCCATTTTATGGTGAAAATCCTGTATTTAGTTTAAATTTATTTATTTATTTATTCAGTATGTGGCATTAATTTAAATAGTATATTTTCTAACGTTGCTTGCGTTCAATAAAAACATCCATATTATTAGAATACCTATTGCTCATATTTATTTAGTACGGTTCTACAGTTAAAAATTAATACCATGTGATCAACAACGTTTTACTCCATCACTCCTACTTATTAAATCATGCTTGTGAATCTCCACTGTTTTAATGATATTTCGTTAGTTTATTTTTTTTATATTTGCTTATTTATTGAGCCTTACTGTTAAAATACGTTGCATTTATCCATTTTATATCAAATTTGAGTGATTAAAATAGTTATAAGAACTGTACAAAAAGTTGTCTTAATCATTACATTTTGGTGTGATACTTTTAAGAATAAACCAACATAACTTAGACTGATAGATGCATTCAGCAATGGTAGATTCACAATGACATAAGTTTTAGATCACATGGCCTGCTAGCAAACTTTGTTGGTCGTAGGATATAAACTTAAAAATTAAGTGCCAAATCCAAACTTAACGAAATATTTAATCAAACACCCCTAAGTGATCGTAGTATGGCAGTAGATATTCCATATTTCGCCTGTATACTTCATTGTTGAAAACATCGTGCCTAAAACCGTCCTTACTGTCGTTGCTCATATATTCATCGATAGTTGCATCCTTTCGGCTTGGTGCGGCAACCATTGGAAAACAGGTCACAGATGTTGCTAAACCTATTAAATTTTAATAAAGTCATTAAAAACTGACATAGTTTTATTGATTAAAAAACTACTAAATAAATTGTACCAACCATAAATAGCATTACAATCGAATTCTTTTCTCAAATATTCCCGTGATGGGAATTTAGCTTGCGGCCATTTTATTTTAGTTAATGTTTCTACGAATGATTGGTAATAATGGTCCAAAAATGTGTCGAAATGGTGCTTTTTAACATCAATATGTGGGCTGCTTGTCCAGAAGTAAAGTAAATCAATGGCTGGGCTTGCATAGACAGCAATTTGAAGATCAACCTAAAATTAAGAACTTGTGTTTGAATTCGAATCGGTTTAGTAATAAATCAATGAGTTAAAAAAATGATACAGATCAGAAAAAATAAATAATAATTGACAAGCGCCCTCATGGGCTTGGCGGAGGATAAGATACTTCACCGAAGCGACCTGATGAGCCTTGGTTGTCTTCCAACTACCACCAACCGGTCTAGGCAGCGTACCTAGCGGTTTAGGCGAAAACAACTCTCTCATTTTCTTATGGAATATCGAATTTTTACAAATGCATACCCCCAGGTTGGAAGGGCAATGATTCCGAATCCCATACGGCTTTGGGAGTTGATTTGTCATCAAGAAAAACTGGCCAAAAGAATAAACGCAGCAGTACAACACTATACGTCGGGTCATATAACGTAATTAGTCTGAGGACTATAGACAGAATACAAGAATTAGAAGAGAAATTAGAACAAATAAAATGGATCAGAGTCGGCATAGTAGAGGTCAGAGGAAAAGGAAAATATGTAATAAAACTTCGGTCAGATAATATACTGTACCATAAAGAATATGAAGAAGATGGAACTTAAGGAGTAAATACCCAAATAATACAAATAACACAATTATCTATGCTCCGACCAAATTGTATTAAGATAATGAAGTGGAAGTTTTCTACGGAGGCATCACCAAAGCAATAAATGATTGCAAAACAAAATATAAAATAACAGAAATACAGGTGGCAAATAAAAACTTCACAGATATGGATATAAATATATAAAATAAATAACTGACAGCAACAATAATAAAATCAACAAAAATCAGGAAAGCCAAGCAAAACAAACTCTTACAGCAATCGTTAGGCAAATGTTAAAGGTAAGACGAGAACTTACACAACAAGGTTAACAAAAAACTATTGAATATGTAGAGCTAAATAAATTAGAAACGATAAAAAGATAGAATATAGAAAGAGAACGACATGATACAGGAGACAATACAGAACTGCGTATGAAAGTGTTACAACCCAGTTTAGGCAAAAAAGGCATTTAAAACCAAGGAAGGGAAAGAATTAAGACAAACAGAAGATCTACAAAAAAGGGTCGAAGAATATTATAGC
This sequence comes from Melanotus villosus, assembly GCA_963082815.1. Classification (NCBI taxonomy): domain Eukaryota; kingdom Metazoa; phylum Arthropoda; class Insecta; order Coleoptera; family Elateridae; genus Melanotus; species Melanotus villosus. The sequence continues at coordinate 10,950,442 of OY720419.1, read as the reverse complement.
GATCTGTTGCATCAAAATAAAATCTTCCGCAACAAATAGCGCAAATGCTAAGGAAGCAAGTAAGAAATGTAAATTCAGAAGATATGCCAGATATCAAAGAGGAAAAAATAATTAGTGTGATAATAGAAATGAAATGTCATAAATCCCTTGGAAAGGATGACATAATAAAATAATTATTAAGAGACGGTGAAGGGGAATTGTTAAAGATATTACAATTTTATTTAGCAAATGTTTATAAATGGGGAAAGTACCAGAAGAGTGGAAAGAAGCAAACACAATACTACTATTTAGGAAAGGCGATAAACAAGACGAAAAATTATAGACCTATTACTCTTCTATCACACATGTATAAGAACTTGGCAAGATTAATAACAAGGAGAATCAACAACTTAAAAACTTACCTCACATTATAACAGGCGGCCATCCGAAAAAAATTTAGCACAGTCAACCACTGGTTAACAGTTAAAATGTTGATTGAGAAAACTAATGAATACCTTCTGTCACTGTTCATCGCACTAATAGACTATGAAAAAGCTTTTGGTATCATTGAGGAGTAGGCCAATCATTGATTCGCAAAATTTACCAAAGAGCAACAACTAACATAGAAATGGAACAACAACAACAAACAAAACCCATAGCTATAAACAGAGGAGTGCGTCAAGGAGACCTTCTGCTTTTTAAGTTTTTCATAGCAGCGCTAGAAGATCCCCGTTGAAAATCTCGATTAGGAAACAAAAGTCATAAATATAAACTGAAAATTGTAAAATAACCTCAAAGATACTGACGATATAATGCTAATAGCCACGGATGAAGAACATCTACAAACAATTATCCAAGATCTAAATGAAAATTCTAAATAAGTAGGATTACAGATCAATACTTCTAAAAGGAAAGTAATACAAACACGAAACAACAGCTAAATATAGTGAACAATGGAACCCTAGAACAAGTGGAAGAATATGTACCTAGACTAGCAAATTAAACTGAACAAAGGAAGTCAAGAAACAGAAATTAACAGTAGAATAAAGGTAGGATGGGTCGCTTTTGGGAGACTGAGCCACCTACTGAAAAACAGAAAGATTCTCCAACACCTTAAAACAAAAGTATTCGACCTTTGTGTCTCGCCCATTTTAAGTTATGAAGTCCATACCTTAACCAAGAAAAATATACGGAGATTCCGAAACTACGTAACAGTCTTACAAAGGCCAATGAAGCGACAAATGTTAAACATAACCATAAGCGTTAGAAAACACCTGGATAAGAGAAAAATTGAAAGTCAAGGACAGAAGACGACAAGTCTTCTTCTTCTTCTGGTGCCAAGTGCTTCACCAGCGCGTAGGCGATTAGCTGTCTATATATTTTTTCTTATTCTTCTAAATGCAGCACATTTTGTACACCGCACCAGTTCCTTATATTGTGGAGCCATGAAAGTTGTTTTCTCATGGGGCCTCTCTTGCCGTCTATTTTTCCAAGATACTAAACTTTTCTAATTTTTACCACTTCTACTAATTTTCTCTCTACTTTTGCTTTTGATACATGGTCTATCCAGTCACCGGAGTATCCACATTTCAAAGGCCTCAATCCGGATCATCAATGTGACCTTCAGAGACCAGGTTTCCGCTCCATATTGTAGAATTAGTACTATACAACAATTTACCACACGTCTTCGTAGATCTAATGTAAGTTGCCATAGACAAAGGAAAGGTTTCATTATGTAAAAGGTTTTGGCTATTGCAATTCTAACTTTTGATTCAGTATACATCCAGACATTTGAACGTTGACACTTTTTATATGTTTTTGACATTGACAACCATCATTTTAGTTTTTTCGGTATTAATTCGTAGATTATATTTCTTACCAACACTATTTAATTTGCCTATAGGAGTCTGTAGTTCTTCCAGAGAGTTTGCCAGTATAGCAGTGCCATCCGCATATCTGATGTTATTTATGGGGATGCCATTAACTTTAATACCTAACTGAGTATTTTCAAAGGCTGTCTCGAAGATTTGTATTGTATATTGTATTCCTCAGGACAGTCATACTGTCTAACAAATTCTACCTTTATCTTTATCATGTCAGAAAAGCCAAAGCGAATGGCCCGCAGCCGAGGGCAGGTGTTAAAAAGTAGCGACTTGGAATGTACGAACCCTATATAAATCCAGTAGGCTGAGCAATGGAAATGAGGAGAATGAGAATAGACATACTTGGTTTAAGTCAAATCAGATGGTCTGGAAGTGGAATGTGTCGCCATGATAACTTTACCATGTACTATTCAGGAAATAATAAACCTAAACATAGAAATGGAGTTGGTATTGTAACGAGACGCAACAGTCGCGGAGAGCACGTGCGAGATGCGTCATCCGCCAATCGAAGTTTCTGGGGCTACCGCGAGTGATCGAGATGAGCGTCGAACTTACAGGATTGAAAGCCCGCATTGGTATAATTGGTGCGTTCCCTGAGAAAGCAATAGTCTACCAAGAGCTTACCAACGTGTCGCCATCAAGTGCTCGGTTAATATAAATGTGCGCGAATGATATAAATGCGTGAATATAACTAAATCAACTGTATACATACATTATTCAGTGTTTCGGATTAATATTAGTACCCCGTTTTAGTGTTTAAGTTGTTGTTTCGTGTTAATTGTTACATTGTTTAAACTTCTTAATAAATAATTCACACGAAGGACCGAAGATTTAAATAAACGTTTTAGAAAGTTACAGTATTATAGTTAGAGATGCTACTATCAACTCAATACGTAATACTGTAGCATATTCAGACTGAATGATCCTGTTCCAGTTAGTGGGAACACCTATCAAGAATAGCATTATCTAAATCTACGCATCTACAGTAGAAAGTCAAGATGAAGAGATGGAACGGTTATATGAACAAATACACGAAGTCTTATCTACCTTAAAACCTAGGGAAACAAACATGGTCATTGGGGTTTTTAATTCCAAGGTAGGATGAGGAAGCGTGGAGAGAATAGCAGGTGAATATGGCCTGGGAAATCGAAGCGGCCAAGGAGAAATTTCTTAAAACAAAATCTATCCTCAGACGATATAATGTAGCCAGACTCAAACAAGAAGAAACGAAAGAATGCACACGAAATGAATTGAAAATACTATTTCATCAAAATCCACCTACATTAGAAGACAACATTGAGACAACATGGAAAACAATAAAGATTAATATACAAAGAGCAACATAATCTACTAGGTTTTGCTCAGACGAAAGTGAAACCTAGGACGACAGACAAAATTTTGGAAAGAATGGAGGAGAGAAGAATACCAAAATTCAAAATAATACTCAGAGATATACCTACTGAAATTCACCATGACACACGTACAAAAATAGGACAAGATGACAAGTGGCACAATTAAAATGGCGGTTTGCGGGACACAATGCCCAGCAAAGGCTGGGTGGAATTCGCAAGTAGGAAGAAGAAGAAGAATTTACAAGATTACTGCCTGACTTTAAGTCAATTAAATAAATATCTAGTATTTAATTAATTAACCTCTCCCACTAATTAAATAAATAAACGAAAACGAAAGCATAATGGATCAGACTAATGATTAAATGATGGGCTAAATGACTCAGTTGATAAGAAAAGTGAAATGATTTATAATTGATTTTGATTGAATAAATTGAAAGATAACTTGATTCTATTTTTCTGTCTTCTGGTTTCGATTGATAGATTCGTACATACATATATTGTTTTGTAAAAATCCGACGACTGAGATTCGAATGTATGTTCTCGTCATTCCATACTGAACACCTAATCCACCATGTTATCGGAATCTCAAAAATTATTAGTTAGGTTAATAATGATAATAATCTATTATCTTCTTAGTGGAACTGGTTAGTTATTGTGTAAGATGTAGGCTTGGGGGTACCACGTATCTCAAACAGATAGCACCACCAAAATTTTATCAAACCCCTTGTGCCAGATATTACATTTACGGAGGACTGTTTTACCTCGTATTCAAAAGTTTCAGATTTTTCAGCATTAAAAATTTCACTGATCGGAGTTGGGATTTCAACCCGAGGCCTTTAGTTTACAAGGCAAATATCTACGTTAAACTTGACCTCAACGAGGCCATTATTTGAAAGAACAGATTTAACTTAATTGTTAGCTTTGTTTAGTGTTTGTTCTTAAAAGATTCACTTACAAATCTGAAATCCTTTACTTTCCCATTTTCACCATACGAAAACATAAAATTATTAATCCAGGCATCTCCATGGTTTAGAACATTTAAACCTCCTTCTTTTGGCTTGGCAGCGTTTACGACTTTTTCGACCACTTTGTCCTGTATCGCTTTTAATTTGGTGCTGTACTTTTCGTAACCTAACAGAAGTACGAAATATTTATTTTTAACAGACTTAGTTTTTGTTGTTTTTTTAATACAATCAGTTTACAATTTTCATTAATACTGAGCCGTTTAAAAATTTAGCTTTGATTCCCCTCACCACCGTTCATAACAGATATGGTAGATAAAAAATATGGAAGATTTCAGAAACCTTAGTAAATTATAAATAAATTAAAAGCAATTCACACCGCCTACCCTTAAAGCTTCAAGTTGCTTTGAATCAGAAATCTCTTTGCTTACAATGGTACAATTGGTTTAAAGCTTGAGATTTTAAACCAAGGGCCTTTATTAAATTAAATGTAAGTTTACAGTAGAGGAATGAGAACTTAAAAACATTTTTGTTTGCAGAATTTTACCTGGCCAAGTAGAGCATGCTTCACTTAAAGCATTCAATCCAGTTGTTATCCATTCCTTTGTAAACTGATTATCTCGGAAAATTGCTTTCGTGAAACTGTTCTTTAGAGACGGGTCCTAAATAAATAAATAAATAAAGTATCAAGCAAATAATAAATAAATGCAGCAATGAATAAAAAGGAATAACGAAATAAACAAACAAATAAATAAAAGAAGAAATGAATAAATGAATAAATAACAAATAAAAAATAGATAAATGAATAAACGAATGAATGCACAAATTAATAAATAAATAGATAAACAGACAAATAAATAAATGGACTAAGGAATAAAGGAATAAATAAACAAAGAAATAAATAAAGGAATGGACGAATACATAAATGTATAAATAATGAAATAAATAGATAAATGAATGAAGGAATAAATGAACAAATAGAAACTGCACAAAAGGAAAGAAATAAAGGCCTACTTTTTCACACAACACCATAGTTGTTGCATGAAGACGAGCTAGTTTCTCAGCAACAATTAAACAGTGTTGCAAATCTACGCCTTGTTGACGAGGAGCAGTTTTAAAACCAAGTGGTGCAAGGTCTTCGAATATAATTATTCTGTGTGGAGATATGGACGAATATATGCAAGCAGCTGATGCTGTTGGCGGAGTTCCTGTTGAAAAAACAAACAAATAAAAATTAATAATAATGCAAAATAATAAAAAAATGTAAGAAGCATTTCAAGAGTGGTAGAGATGACAAAAGATAAAAAATGAAAACAGATAGAATGAATGAATGAATTGAATACAAAAAAAGAGGCAAGAATTATTTTAGGTTGATTTAAAAGAAAGATACTCCGTCATATACAGGGTAATTCAAAAGTATTGTCATTAATTTTAAGGGTAGGTAGAGCATATCAAATAAAACAACTTTTCTTAATAAACCATGCGTCGCAAATAAACGGTAAACTCAGAAACAAATTAAAAAGATCAACACAAAAATTGTTTGGTGGTCACTGAAATTAAATTTATCAAGCGCCCTTGTTGTTGATACTGATAAGAGAGGCCAGCTGTGTATGTAAGTAGGTTAATATCAGTTGCTTGTTCGCTTTCAAAGTGCATTAATCGAACGTTTTAATGGAATGTCAACCTAACCTTTTAATAACTGAATTAATTGATGTTATTGTACTTAATTTTCGGGGAAGCTCTTCAAAATGCTGCAGCAGCTTTGAAAGACAGTGTATTGTGTGTGTGCAGGAACATTTGAACATCTTTTGTAAGTCCTGTTTCTTTTTATTTACAACAATTTTTTCTATATCACTTTTTAAACATGCCAATAATTGTTTACTGCCAGTCTCAAGCCTGGAAAATGTGAGAGGAATGTGAAATTTGTAATGTTTCATTTATTTTTGCAAGGTCAAATTTCAATTGCAGGCTTTTTAAATGCATATTATCCAGCGGTTTTCAAAAGTGTGTGACAAAATTTAAAATAAACAGAAATCCCGATAAGCTATAAATTTTTACTGTAATGTATTTCTATTAAGGTCAGCATATACCCATTTAATTTAATGACAATACTTTTTATGACCCTGTATATAGAGGTGTGCAGGGGAGAATGGGAAATGGCGCCGGCGCTACAATTTTAAGCTATACCGCCTCTACAAAGAAGCGGACATTACCCGAGCCATCAAAGTTAATAGATTAAGGTGGCTTGACCACCTAGAAAGAAAGCAAATATTCCACTAAACACCAGCTGGAACCGAAAGAGAGACAGGTCCAGATCTAGATTAAATTTAAGGACTAAGTAGAAGAAAATCGAAGAACGCTAAGAGTCAGAAATTGGAGAGCCAATGCGAAAAATAGGAAAGAACGGAAGCTAGAACAGGCCAACCCCAACCCCTGGGTTGTAGGGCCAATGTTGTTGATGATAAAGAATTATTTTTTTAAGGATATATTAAAAATGCTTTTGAAATTTTCACAGAAAGTAGTTTTAAATCGAAGGCAACTCTTGAAATTGCTAATCAAAAGTTGAAACTGAAAATTGGGTCTCAGTTTTTTTGAGCTTTGATAAAACCAAAACCCGCGGTAAAATGTTTTCAAATCAAAAATTAGCAAAATATTTTTAATTTTTAAGTTTTCAAATTTTTACAAAAAGTGTTTGTAAATCGCTATACGATTCCTGAAACTCCTAAACTGAAAATTGAGTCATAATTTCGAAAGGTCTTCACACAATTTTTACATTTACAAAACCCAAGCTTAAGCTGAAAATTAGGTTTGGCAAAAGAAAAAAATTCCAAAATAATCCGTAATTTCTAAGAACGGACAAAAAATATCTTCAAATTGAAAGCTTTAAGTTTCCCAATTCTTAGAAAACGCCTTTGTAAATCGATAAATATCTCCAAACTTGGAACCTTCGCACGAGCCTCGGGATGGCCTGAATCAACGACGGCGACAACGGCTACGAAACAAGAAACAAGATATAAACTTCGGCACCTGGAATGTACGAACTTTGAATAGAGCTGGAGCGTTACAAGAACTAAAGGAGGATATGAATACATAAATTAGGTCTACTGGCAATTCAAGGAACCAGATGGCGCACGACCGGAATTTTTGCCCAGAAAGATAACACTTTATATCATACTAGAGCAAATAATGGATTATTTGGTAGAGCATTTTTAGCCACCAAAGGCTAAATGACAATATTATAGACTTTAAAGCTGTCAACGAGAAAATTTTTTGTACTAAATTTAAAGCAAAATTCAGGAATGTTACTGTAGTAAACGCACACGCTTCAATCGAGGATAAAGACGATGAAAACAAAACAACCAAATATCGCAAACAACATTCCAGAATACGACACCTTAATGGTGGTAGGCGACTTCAATGCCAAACTAGGTAAAAAAAAATTATAGTCCAAGTTTGGGAAGACATAGCAAACACGACACTACTAACAAGAATGGAGAACGCCTAATCCAATTAGTGGCAAATATGAATAATAAGTAGCACATATTTCTTACATAAAGAAGTACGTGGAGATCGCCAAATCTAGAAATAGAAAACCAAATAGACCATGTGCTGATACAAACAAGACATGGGAAGTTATGGAGGCGCTAACATAGACTTAGACCATTCCAACCATATGGTAAAGGCACAATACGTATTAAACTAGACAAAAACAAACTAAAGTAAGAAGATATAAAGGAACTTATTAAAAACGATAATAAAACAAGACTAGAAGACGCACTACCGCTAGTTAATGACATAAATAGGGAATGTTCGAAAAGTACAAGAAGTGGCACAACAAAGAGACAGAAAGCAAACAAAAACTGAAAACAGGTCATGATAAATGAATGCAAGGTAGTAACACCGAGGAAAACAGAAGCGAGAGAAAAATGTACAATTCACAAGATCAAACAAAGAAGAATATATAAGAAGAAGACGAGAAAAAAATGCAAAAACTTCTCGATAACGTTAAGGAATTCAGAAACATAAAGGACACAAGGAGGAAAGGCATAAAGTGCCTTTCATGGTACGTGATAACGGAGGGAATATAATAAATAATCATCAGAAACTCGCGGAAAGATGAAAAGAACACTTCCAGGAACTGGTTTTTGAAGAAGAAATTATCAATGATCAAGAAAATAATGAACCGAAACCAAGCATTCAAGCAGCACAGGCAGAATCACCTGCTAAAGAAGAAATAGAACAAGCGATAGCCAACAGGGCGTCGGGCCCAGATGGTATCCCAGCAGAGATACTCAAAATATGAGGGGCAGAACTCAAAGATCATAGATCATCTACACATTTAGGAATCAGAAAGCATGTCTCATACATAAAATAAGGCGATAATCTAGATTGTAGTAACTACCGGGGCATCACCTTCCTTAACACTGCGTACAAAGTCTTCGCTAATATATTATTTCAAAGATGTAAGCATTATGCCAAGAAAATAACGGGGGATTATTAAACCGGTTGCAAGGCAGACAGATCAACAATAGATAATACACTCTACTTAAAACAAACGGATGTAAAAAGCTGAGAATATAACATACCACTGTACTACCTTTATATCGATTTTAAAATAGCATATGACAAAGTCAAGAGGAAAACACTATGGTGCGCCATGACTAAAATTAGTAACGTTGAAAAAACTAACCACAGAATACAAGGATATAAACACAGGATTAAAACAAGAATATGCAACTGCATCCATGGTCTTCAAATTTTAGCACTAGAAAAGGCACTCAGCTAAGCAAAAGTAAACACCCATGGAACCATCTTCAACAAATGCCGACGATATTGTTTTAATAAGCACAGACACAAAATAATCTGACTAGTGCAGCTACCAGACCAGCAGATGCTGCTGAAGAAGCAATGGATCTAAAGACTAACAAAAAAAAACAAATATTTTAAAAAACGTCAGAGTGACAGCAGAATATCATAGTAAACTTTTGACAATGCCGACGAATTCTTATACTTAGGCATAGTCATCAACTCAAGAAATGAAACAGCAAAGAAATTAAACGAAGACGAGTGCTAGCTAACAGATGATACTATGGCATTGGAAACCCCCTGAAATCAAAAAACATCGCCCTATCAATTAAATTACAAATTTACTAAACCCTAATACGACCAATAATAACTTATGGGGCGGAGGTATGGGTTACGAGTAAGGAGGATGAAAGAAGAATCGAAGTAGGTACTCGAACGAAAAATCTTAAGAAAAATATATGAACCAATCAGAATGAAGGCCGAGAATGAATTTTGAGTTAAAAAATCTAATGGATGAGCCCAACATCATAGCTACTATCAAATACCAAAGGTTGAGATGATTCGGACACGTATGGAGGATGACAAATGACAGAATGACCAAAGTAGTGTATTAAACAATTCTGGGAAGCAGTAGATCAAAGGGAAGACCAAAAACCTGATGGAAAGAGATAGTGCAGAACGACCTTGAAAAGAGATGGGCATAAGGAACTGTAGGGAGGTCGAAAGGGATAGAACAGAATGGCGACGAGTGGTGAAGGAGGCAATTATCCAGATATGATAGACAGTTGAGAGAGGGAGAGAGAGAGATAGAGAGAGAGAGAGAGAGAGAGAGAGAGAGAGAGAGAGAGAAATTATCCGATTGAAAACTACAAGAAAATAATTCAAAAATAAAGGTTAAGCCATTACGTTTTCCCGACGTTGGCGGTATTTTTTGACGTTTGTTTGTTTATTTATTGGGATTTACATTTAAAATAAGTACGAGGAGCGTTCAAATATGAGTGAGAATGAGTTTAGAACATATTTATTTTCAATGGAACAAAAACATGATCTATACTATTTTTCAACGTAATCCCCCTCGACTGCAATACACTTGCGCCAACGTTCTGGAAGCTTACGTAGGTATACCATTATTGAAGAAGCGGTTTGGTTGCATGCGTATCCAGTTTTGCACAATTGTAATGAGTTCATCATTATCCCTAAATTTATGGCCACTTAAAAACCCTTTCAATGGTGCAAACAAATGAAAATCTGATGGAGACAAATCCGACGATCAGCCCTATCGACCCAATATTGTCAGGAGTCACGAATGATTTCGGTCGTCTCAGATGGGGTATGTTTCCTACGCAATCTCGACCTTCTCGAAACTTTTTCGCCCAACCAAACACCCTTGCCTTGGACATGCATGTATCCTCAAACTGTGCTCGAAGTCTTGTAAAAATTTCAGACCGGGAAAGCATTTTCTTTCGTCAGAAATTTAACAATTATGCGTTATGCAACAAAACACGGTACTTCTTTCTCTGACATGGTAATTATTATTGGCAGGTGTAACGGAAAAGAATTTGATTGTTACTAATCGCAAGGAGGTAGCGGGTGGATACTTTCTATGATCCCGATAGAAAATAGATCTACCTCAGGGCCTAGCGACCCTGCCTACGTAAGCTCATGTCTTCTCCTCACTCCCACTCCGAGGAGGGTCATGTCCCCACCTTAAATCCGACCCTATCACTATTATATCCGTTTCCCTATCCTACTACCATCTTCCAACCCGCAAGGCCAGTGTGGAAGATTACGGCCAAAAACCCCCTTCCTTATATGGCGAGTATGAAGAAACATGGAATAATACCCCAGGTGGGTAGGAGCAGTTGCTCTAAATCCCACACCTTTAATAAGGTTTGCCTCAAGGATTCTGGGGGAGGCAACTACTCGCAGATATACTCAGACTCAAACAAAATACCCCAATCGATGAAATTATATATAGCCACTTTCAATATTAGAACGATGCAGTCGACCGACCATCTTGAAGAACTAGAAGTTGAACTCTCAAACATTAAATGGGATGTCTTGGGACTTTGTGAAACTAGAAGGCCTGATGAGAAATGCACTACATTAAAATCAGGACACCTATTATTTCAGAATAATAGCGAGATAAATACGCACCTTGGAGGAGTGGCTATCCTAGTAAATAAAATATTAAAACACATGGTTACAAAAATGCACTCAATATCAAGCAGAGTCATATACATCACGCTGAAATTATCAAAACAATACACCATCCAGATAATACAAGTATATGCACCCACAAGCGTGTCAGAGGATTCCGAAATTGAACAACTATATGATGATATCACACTAGCCAAGAAAACAGAAAACGCTCACTACGTAATTGTAATGGGCGATTTCAACGCGAAAAAAGGAGACACAAATGAAGACAACATTCCAAACAAGGGCCCCTTCGGATTGGGAAATATGAATGAAGAGGAGAAATACTGATTAATTATCTTTTAAAAGAAAAACTATACAATATGAATACCTTTTTTAAAAAACCACCACAGAGAAGATGGACCTGGAAGAGTCCAGATTCAAAAACAAAAAATGAAATAGATTATATATTATCTAATAGAAAGTATATAGGGAAAGATGTAAGAAATGATCAAAACAGTAATAGAAAAAAATAAGAACATGAAAATCCTCAAATCATCCACACCTACAGGACAACCCAAAATATTAAAACTCAAGGATGAAGATGGAACGGTGAAATCAAGTAAAGACGAATTAATAAAGATCATAGAAGGCTACTACTACAGGCAACTGTATTCATCAACAAATCAACCGCCAGAAAACATAATCTCGAGGGAAATTAGGAATGTGGGTTCAGAGGATATCCCCGAAATTACTACAACAAAAATAGAAAACGCGCTCTCACAAATGAAAAATGGAAAAGCTCCCGGGGAAGATGGAATCACTTGTGAAATGCTAAAAATGGGAGGTGCCGTGACATTAAAAGCAATACAAATTCTCTTGAACAAATGTCTTGTTGAAGGCAAAATCCCGGAGACATGGCGAAATGCCCAGGTCATTCTATACATAAAAAGGGAGACATGTTAAAATTAGACAATTACCGACCAATAAGCCTCCTCCCACATCCCTATAAATTGTTAACGAAAATTATAACGAAGAGATTATTAAACAAATGAGATAAGTTCCAACCCCCTGAGCAGGCTGGTTTTCGCAAGGGCTATGGCACCGCTGAACATCTTCAAACAATACGTTTGTTAATGGAGAAATCCACGGAATATAATGTGCCACTCCACTTAGCCTTTGTAGATTATAACAAGGCCTTTGACTCTATAGAGATGTGGTCAATACTCAACGCAATGAACAACGCTAGAATCGACTCCAGATATAGATTTATATATGACAAAGCAACTCTCCAAATTAAACTTGATGAGGATCTAAAGACCAACAAAATACAAATTAAACGTGGAGTTCGACAAGGCGACACAATCTCGCCCAAAGTATTCACCCCTGCGATGGAGGATGTTTTCAAAAGGCTGGAATGGGACAATAAAGGCTTAAATATCGACGGACGATACTTAAATCATCTTAGATTTGCGGACGATGTAATTGTAATTAGTAACAACTTAGAGGAGCTAGAGGAAATGCTCCTACAGTTAAAAACAAGATCAGAAGAGGTTGGATTGACGATGAACCTGGGAAAGACCAAGATCATGACCCCAGAACGAGTCACACTAAACATAGCAGGAACCGAGATAGAGAACGTTGATGAATATGTGTACCTGAGTCACAAGCTGAAATATGGCAAGGACAATCAAAGTACCGAACTACCCCGTAGAATACGTATGACTTGAGCAGTAGTGGGAAAGCTCGGGCATATTTTAAAGAACGCCAGTGTTCCCATAAACCTTAAAACAAAAATCTTCAATACATGTATACTTCCAGTAATGTTTACAGAATGGAAACAATAATACTTACCGTTAAGTCAGTAAATAGATTAAGTACAACGTAAAGAGCGATAGAAAGATTAATGTTGGGTATAAACCTTAAAGACCAAATCCTAAATGAAGAAATAAGAAAAAGGACAAAAGTAACGGATGTCGTAGAAAAAATTGCTCAATCTAAGTGGAGTTGGGTAGGCCATGTAGCCAGACAGGATGACACAAGATGGACTAAACGGGTCCTGCAATGGAGGCCAAGATTACATAAGAGGAGCGTGGGAAGACCACAGACTCGTTGGATAGATGACATCAAATCGAAAATTGGGAGAAATTGGCACCAAGTGGCACAGAACAAAGTATACTGGAAGGAACAAGGGGAGGCCTATGTCCAGGAGTGGATGAAAAGGGGCTACTAAAGAATAAAGAAGAAGAATCGCAAGTCGAAACATATCAGAACATGATACAGGGTGCTTGTTTCCATCCATTGTTTTCTATACTCAAGGCAACTAGATTCTCACTGATATTTGAACGCTCCTCGTATATTATGTTTTTATCACCTCAAATTTTAGTACTTAAAACAGTTGAAAGCGAACAAGATTTGAAAAAAAATGTCTTAATTATTACATATTCTTGTGATACTTTAAGACTAAATCCGCGAATACTCTACAATATAACCCCAATCATGGCAGATTACAGTTGAATTTAGGGTTGGGAGATTCACAATGACCTAAGTTTTAGAAAGCATGGCCCATTAGCAAATTCTGTTAGTCGCATAGCAGAGGCACTTCCTGCTAAAACTTGAAAATTAAGTACCAAATCCAAGCTTAACAAAAATATTTAATTAAATACTCTTAATTGAAAAATAGAAAAGAATTAAAAAGGAACGCAAATTAGATAAAGTAGAAATCACATAGATTGTTTAGGTGGCAGAATGTATTAAAAAAAAAATTGACTTACCTAAAAGTTCATAAATAGCCGGGAAAACCTTAGAATACATTATAACTTCAGTTTCAAACAATCCCATCTCGTCTACCAAATCAACCATTAATCCAACTTGGGGAAAACATTTTACAATAACTGATAAGGTCTTCTTATTACTTCTGAAATTCAAACGAAGTTTTACAAACTGGAAATTAAGAAAATTTATTTTTAAAGTAAAATAACATATCACAAATCTCGTTCTTTGTTAACATAATCACCAATTTTAATTTAAGCTTTTGCACTAACGACTAAAACCACGTGATTCTGTAATATTTTTATTCAAGGCTTGCCATGAAAATTTAAACGCATGTCTTAGTTTGTACCGCAAGTGTAAATATGTCAGTTTGTAGTGCAAAAAGGCTATGATTTGAAATAATAAAAATTAGTTATTTATTGAATTCGTATTTAAGTAATTTTAAAATAGTAAATAGTAAATACAATAAAGGAAAAGCCTGACCTCAGAATTAATTCAGTGTAATTTTTACTGACAAGACGTATATAGCAGGGAAAGTCTTGTTCACACCAACGAAACTGCCTCTCTAACATGGCCTATCTTGGCTTGAAAAATCATGAATCCATAATACCCACATTAATTAATTTAAAACACTGATTTTGTTTTTTCTTAACATGGAAAAAGTTAAAAAAAATATTCGGTCTTTTACTAGCTTTTACAAATTAGAAAAGTTTATTCACGAATTTTTAAGGTTGTCTTAACATATAATAAAATATTACCAACGATATTACCTTGTTACGTCCTACATTTAAGAATATTAAAAATTATACTTTTTTATAAACAAAATACTAACTCTTCATCTGTCGTATATTTAATCACCGTCCTGAAAATATCACTCGTATAATTTTCCCCAACAGCTAAAGCAGGCGAACTTGTAAGTTCCAAAATTTGGAGATTTTTGTTTTTTAGGTATTTCTTTAACGATTCTTCAAATAATTCCTTGGATACCCATTCTGGCAGCCCCATTTTGACCAATTTTTCTATGTTGTAGAAATTTAAGCACAATCACCGATAACCTTTTTTTGCAAAATTTATTTTGCGTTTACGGCTGATAAATTTGTTGCAATTAACACAATCGCGTCCGGTTTTTACCAGAGCAGTTTAATGGAATTGTTTATAAATAAATTCGCGATTAGATAATACGACAACAAAATTCGTTGATAAACGGTTACCTACTATTTTTCGTTTGTTAGCTTGAAGGCTGTGTACGTACGTATTATATAACTTCACTTGTTTTTAAAAATAATGATTAAGCAGTATTTTTAATAATAATTTTTTGTAGATGGTTAAACACTTAAAAAACCCACGTACGAAGTTTGTTAATTAATCAAGTAGTAGTAGAATGATTTAAATAATAATCATTTCTAATGAGTTAAAGTTTGTATTGTTCTGATAATAGTAGTAATAATAATAATAACAAACTATTAGCAGCTTTTGTTCTTTATAACAGATTTTTGTATGGACAATTATATTATTTGGTTGCAAATCTTGTAAATAACATTGCATGATGCTAAGGTTTTTCTGCTGCATGACATATGAATGTAGGTATATGCCAACAAATTGAAACCATAGGGTCCATAGGTCAGTAAAGGTGGGGCAGTATGACCGGCAACATGGAGGTTAAGGCCTCTTAAGTTAAGTGAAAAACCTCATTGGACATTTTGATTTGTAATGTTCGGTAATACATCCGCCTAGTTAAAAAAAAAACAGTTTTCTACAATTTACGTTTTTTGTATCAAGTTGTACATCGTTTTTCTTTTCTTAATATTTAAGCGGTTTTGGTTACAATTTGGTCTTTAACAGGATCTTTGTTATTTTGGTATTCTTTGTCTTCTTCCATAAATAATGTTGGGGAGTTTTCAATAATTAATAATAATGTGGTTTCCAAGGTTCAGTGCGTTGCTTGCATTTGCGTTTTTATCTTTGTCTATCTCTCGTTATCATATTGCTGGTGTTTCTTTCTTTTGATTGTGTTTTCTCTTGCGTCTAGTGAATTTTTGAATTATTGTGTTTAACCTGTTTACCTTAGTTCATTTTTTCTTCGCTTTTGTAGGTACTAAGTTATTTAGTTTTATTTTCTAAACTTTTCTTACCTTTTCCCTTCTTTCTGCCTCTTGTTTGCCTTGTTTTTGCCTTATTTTAATATATAATTTCTACCGAGTTTTTATCATTTGCACTTTTGTTATATTAATTTTCAATTAGTTATACACGGTCTATAGATTCCTGGGCGCAAAATAAGATTATTTATCCGAGCTTATCTATATTCAAATTCGTTTCATTAAGCCAGTATTCTCCTTCAAAGTTCTTAGAAAAAAACGCTTGGATCAATTTGAATGATATTTGGCATGACACTCCACATGGGCATAAGACATCTTTTGACAGGATAATGGTTATTATCAATGGAGCGGAGCACTAATGTATGAAACATGGGTGTCACAGCCCATATCCGAGAGCAACTCTTTAATGGCAAGATCGATAATTAAAATAATTTTTTTTCAGAAGGAGACATTCAATAGTAAATTTTTTGCCTCTTTATAATTTGTGATGTCTGCCAAAAATAGGTAGGTATTAACTTGTCAGAGCAACTTGTCAAGAATTTATTTATGATGCTAATTTCAAGGTCGTTTTTTAAATCCTAGAATGACGCGTTTTAAAAAACCACGGTTAATTTTTCTTGGTTTTTCCACATGTAAGAAACCAACCTTAGGTACCTACATATGCATTGACTCTCTGGTTTGATAAATTTACCTATTTATCTTTAAAAGTTGCTATCAATGAATGATGAGAACGTATTTTTTTAAATATCTAGAATAAGTTTGGCTTTTACAGATATATTGTTTATTGTAATCTATGTAATTTTTTAAACTGCTTTAACTTTTTAGGAAGTGTAGCTAAACTTGGGAAATCTACAATTTTGATGTTATCCTTGTTAAAGCAGATTTTCAATGCTCTTCCAATTAATCTGCGCATTTATTTTTAAAAATTGTTAGCTTTTTATTTTAAGTACAATTTTTATTGAAAGATTAGAATGTTTTTTTTTTTTAAATATAAGAGCAAGTTTATTTTCTACACATTATAATTTATTGCAATTTAAAAATAATTTATTCTAGAAAATTAATTATTTTATTTTCTAAAAAACTGCAGCAAAAATATTCTGCCTGGCTATATTAGTTTAATTATTTTTTAAGCTCCTTTGGCGTTTTAGAAAGTACAGCCGAACTTGAGTTATCCAAAATCTGGGTGTAATCGTTGCTGAAGTAACATTCCAGTGGTCTTCCAACAAGGAATTTGCTTATTTATTCTAAAGACTTGCTAGCTTTTTATTTTTAACGAAAGATTTTAAATATAGAATAAGTTCATTTTCTACACATCTATAATTTATTGTAATTTAAAAATAATTTACTTTAGAAAATTAATTTCCAGAACAAGCTTGTTTTTTACATAAATATAATTTATTGTAATTTAAAAATAATTTAATTTAGAAAATTTTAGTTTATTTTCTAATAAACGAAAGGAAACGCAAAACGGGAAATCTGGAAAGAATTTGGTGAAGAAATAACAGAATTACACAAAATGGACAGTAGAAAATTCTGGACGAGGATAAGAAGATTACGAGGAAATAAAGGAAAATGCATAAAAGCAATAGAATACGAACAGGGCCAAATACAAAAAGACACAGAATGGAAGAAGCTGAAGAAACGATACAAAAAATAAAAAATTCTCATTTTCTTCTTTTTTTGTATGGCTCAATTATTCAAGACGTAATCAGTGATCCGTTGACTTTACTTCTTGAGCTAACTGTTTCTTGTTTAAAATGTAAACTTGTTTGTTTAATGTTTAATTGCTGTGCACAATGACGAATTTATATGTTTGGATTTTCAGTAACACTAACACTAACAGCTGCAATATAATATAGTCTTATGAACGACCACTATTATGACTGTAGGTTTTGCTTCTTTGATCTTGTATTAAAGCACTTTCGTCAAATTTTATTAGGATACCTCGAATGGTTTTGACTGTTGGGGCATTTCCTGCTTTTTTCTTTAATTTTTTGCTTAAAGTCAAGACTTCTGCCCCATATGTAACTGTGTTTTCTATAAATGTATTAAACATTCGCCTCTTTATGTGATTTGATATTGCGTCGTTCCACAGCACCGGATGTAACCTCCTGACAACGGTGTTTTCTCTTCTAATTTTTCTTGAATGTTTTTTTTCATATTTGTTTTTTTCTATGAGTTTACTACCCCCCTTGTCTGCCGTAGATCTAGTACCTTTGCTCCTACTACAATATATTGTGTCTTTTCAATATTAATGTCCAGACCACACTTCTTCAATTTCCCGAACATATAAAAGGTGTTCAAATTTATATTTACCGTCATTTATATTTTTTGGAATAGATGAGTACCTTGTCATGTTTGACAAATGGCAAGTAGAGGTATTCCGAGTAGTACATATGGAGCACTATACGAACAAAGCGTGTTTATTGTGAAAAATTATTTTATTTATTTTTTAAAAACTTGTTGAAAGTTTTACAGAAGTTGTAGAGAATTTCGTAAAAAATACGGCATAGGAAATGCCCCAAGAGTCAAAGCCATTCGAGGTATCCTAATAAAATTTGACGAAAGTGCTTTAATACAAGATCAAAGAAGCAAAACCTACAGTCATAGTGGTCGTTCATAAGACTATATTATATTGCAGCTGTTAGTGTTGGTGTTACTGAAAATCCAAACATATTTATAAATTCGTCATTGTGCACAGCAATTAAACATTAAACAAACAAGTTTACATTTTACACAAGAAACAGTTAGCTCAAGAAGTAAAGTCAACGGATCACTGATTACGTCTTGAATAATTGAGCCATACAAAAAAAGAAGAAAATGAGAATTTTTCAAGAAAATCATTTTTCGCGACGAAGATAATTTTGAATTGGGTGTATACGTAAATAAACAAAACTATCGAATATAGGGCGAAGAAAATTCATGAAAAATACTGGAAAAACCGATGCATGCACAAGAAGTAACTGGTGTGGTTTTTAAACAGGTGGAGTCCTTACGTAAAGGATATGTGGTTTTAGGACGGTGCTATCTCTCATACGAGTACAACCAATGCAACAATTCATCTTTTGCGAGAGAGATTTGGCAACCGTTGAACTTCTTCTTACGAGGTTTCTTGAAGAGTAAAGTGTATGTTGCCTTTTATTTGTGTTTTGTGTTTATTGTAATAATTGTGTACAGTCTTGTGAGCCTGCCTACCAGTACCAGTGTTTTTGTTTCAGTAAGAAAGGGTTAGTAACATCCAGCAGTAGGATGCAGCCACCCACCCCCTCGAGCCCAGAAGAAACCATCTGCGGTAAGTTCCTCGAGACCATCCTAGGTGACCTCCATAGTGGCGCCCATTTTTCTCCCGATTATCAACCCCCATCAAAAGGGTTAAGCGTTTCGAACCCCCCTACTCCCCACTGCTTGCTAGTCGCGAGCCACCGACTCTGACGTCACCCTATAGGTTGTCTTAGTACGGAATTAGCACGCGACAAACTACTGGTTATCTTTCCTTTTATTTTCGGCACTATGTGACTATATGACTGAATCTTCTAGTTCTTCCTCTGTTCTCGTTTTTAATATTCAATCTTACAATCTACCCAAAGAAGATGTAACACTTATTCCCACGTAGTTATATCAATCTTTCCTATTTCCTATTTTAAAGATTGACGAAATATTACCTACCTTTTATACGTTTGGAACTTTTTCTCCTTTCAAACAATGATTAAAGTTCAGTGGGTATACCTCGATTGACAGAGGACTTATAATTTAATTTGTTTTAAAACTGATTGTAAGTTTATATTACTGACTCCTTGATTGCTGTGTTCTGTGTTCTTAAATCTTTAAACTTTGTTCGTTCTTCTGTCAATAATTTTTGATGATACCGTTTCCATTGGTTCATTTCTATACAATGTACGAGTATTATCTTTGTCTCATGTGTGTTCTAAGTTAAGAGTTTTAAAGGCCTTCCATGCTATGATTTTGTTTCCCAATATTGGTTTTTAGCTTTCTTACCTTATTTGGCCTCACATTTATGTATTATAAATTAATTTATAATCCGTATCGTTGGTTGACAGCCATTTAAAGTAAGCCCTTTTTTGTTCGTCTATTAATGTCTTTACGTAATTTTTCCGTCAAAGATTCACTTCTTCCTTACGTTCTAGCATTCTCTTCGAGAGTTTCTCCGGTTGCTTCACGAACATGTTTTTTATAAATATAACTATATGTATACGCATCTTTGTTCGAAATTCAGGCTTTCTGTATTATATTTCGGGCAATCTGAACAATCATTTTTAATTACATTTTGGCATTTGTTGTTTTTGTGGATTCTATAACTAATAAACCCTTTTTACTTAATTAGGAAGTGATCAGACTCATATGCTTGTCCCTGAACCCCAACATCAGCAAAAGTAATATCTAATATGTATTGTTTGTTTCATCGTTAATTGACTTCTGTCTGCTCGTAGGCTGCATCTAAACATACTTGTGGACATCTTTATGATCAAAGAACCCATTAAACATTTTTAGGTCAAACTGTTCACATATTTCTACTATAAAAAAAGAATCTAAGACCATTGTCGTTTTCAGTTCATTCTACCTACTAAGTATTTTATTTCCTGGCTTTCTGCCAATGCAAGCATTCAAATATCCCATTATATAAGCACTTCTAAGCCTTTCAAGCAAAAAGAAACGATGAAAAGACGAAATTTCTAAACGTTTTTTAAAAGCAGATCAATCCTCGTACGAAAAAAAATTATATTAAGTTTCATCAAAATATCTATACATTTGATGTTAACTCTTAGATGTAAAAGACCCGAATAAAACTTTTTTGACGAGATGTCCTAGAAGTATGAGCTGATTTAGTTTTTTAGAGCTTAAAATCAATATTAAGGGGGGGTTTTAGTAGCATGTTTACGCGCGGAAAATTGAGTAATTTTAAAATAACGGTACGGTTAAATAATGACAGTTGAAAAGAAGGACGGGTATGAATTAAAATTTTTAGACCTTTCCTTCATACGCTACAAGGCCAGAACGACCAATTTTAATATAGTAATTAAATTATGGCCTATTATAAAAAACTTACGAAAAGGGACTTGCACAAGACATCCATCAAGAATGTATTGATTTTCGCCTGTAGCGGGGTGGGTTTCAATATTACCTTCCTATGCATGTATCGACCCTTTTGCAAATTTGTATAATTTAGGCGTGATCTTTATTTAACTCTAGAAAGAATTGCGTATAAATTTTTAAAAACTGATTAAAGATAGGCAACCCAACATTCACCGACTCTGTCAATGTCACTGTCAATGTTTACAAAGAGGTTTAAGAGATTAAAAATCGGCATTCGCAAATACTTATAACTTATACTGAATTTTTAAGTTTTGTTCTAAGGGTAGAAGCAATACTAGAAGATCCAATCCTTTCTTGGCTGGTTTTAAGTCAGGCAACCCAAAATACTTAAAAACGAAAAATATTTTAACTAAAACCCACCCTTAAACACTATACTGTATTTATCGAGTCGAGTCAGTAAAATCTGCAACCCATATTGCATATTTCATCAGTGACTAGATCACTAACGTAACCTTATAATAAAATTAGATCAAAGAACTATCCAGATCCACAGAGTCGAGTCAGTGGAAGTAAACAGAAGAAGAATCTTGTTTACGAGTTGAATTAACTGACGATTTGTGTAAAGCCGCATTTGTATTTAAACTTTTTTATTACTATTTACCTCTAAAAGTCAAATCAAGCGCCACAAATAACATTCAGAGAATATTTAAATGTAATAACAGCCATGTAACTAAAATTTATGTAACATAACCTTTACATTATGACCTGAAAAAAGCAAACTAATGGTCACGTTGATTTATATTTTAGAAAAAATCATAAATTTGTGATGTGGGTTGCAGATTTTACTGACTCGACTGGGTAAATACGGTATAAGTACAATTTTTCTTAAGGAAATTAAGATATATTTCTACGTATTTTTAAAATACCCTGTATATTGTATAATACAAATTTTATCTAATAATTTTAGAGGCATTTAGTCTAATATTCCTAAAGTATCAAAGAAAGGCAGTAAATATTCCATGTGTTTCCTATAACGTTCATTGTTGTAAGCATCGTGCCTAAAACTGTCTTCCTTATCACTTTCAAATAGATTTCCGAAGGTTGCATCGTCTCGACTTGTAGCTGCAACTACTGGTAAGACAGTAACTGCCGATGCTAAACCTACAAGAATGGCATTTGATGAAGTTATTTCTATTTCTAAACCAGACATTTTGATTTTTAAACTTGAGATTTTCATTTTTAAACTTCCGAGATTTAAAAATCGGCATTATGACTTTCCAGTTTTTGAACTTGAGATTTCTGTTTCTAAACTTGGGATTTCGATTTTTAAACTTTAGATTTCCATTTTTATACTTCGTAAATTAGGAAAAATAGTTAACTTATTATTTTAGTTTATTTTTTGTTCGACTTACCATAAAATGCCCTAGAATTAAATTCCTCCTTCAGTTGTTCTTCACTTGGTACCTTTTCTAAAGAGTATTTTAACGTAGTTAAAGTTGCTGTAAGACATTTGTGATAATGATGTAAAACAGTATCAAAATGTCGGACACGAACTTCAATACTTGGACTGGTTATCCAAAAGTATATCAAATCGATCAGTGGACTTCCGTGTATAATAACTTGAAAATCAATCTGAAAACATTTAAAATTTGCTACATTTTTAAAGAGCTTTTAAACGTGGAAAAACTATTATAAAAAATTTAAAAAATTTATTTGCTACTTACAAATTTCAAGCTTTTAACTTTTCCATCAGAACCGTAGGAAAACATAAAGTTGTTAATCCAACAATCACCGTGATTAAGAACGTTAAAATCTTTAGGGTTTAATTTTCTGGAAGCTATCGTTTTATCGAGAGCCTTTCCTTGAATTAATTTTAATTTTTGGGCATATTTTTCGTAACCTGCGAATAGTAATCAAAAGAGTAGAAAACGAACAAAGCACTTAGAGCATTTAGTTCTGTAAATGTGTATAAGTCATTCGTAAAGTGGGGCATGGTTTCAACTTGTTACTTTGACAATAAATTTAATTAAAATTTAAGTAACCTACTTTCATTTTGTCAGATGTTCAATGTCGAGAGTACCATGTTTCCAAATGACGATAAACAAATAAATTAAACTTTAAATCTCAGGGGTATTATAGCATGGTTGTTTTGTAAACCAAAGGTCTCAGGTTCGATCCCGGCTGATAATATTATCAAAATTGTAACACCATAGAAACATACAGAAAAATGAAAGACAAAAAACAATACACCATTCGTATCAACCAAAAAACGCAAGGGCGTACAGGATGGTCATGAAGTACCTACACTACATAATAAGCACGAATGATTTTAAAGAAGCGCTAAAAGAACATGTTTATAAAGTAAGAAACATACTAATGCCAAACAACCAAGAACAAAGATTCCCCTAAATTTATTATTTGTGGATTTGGAGCCGTCAGAAAACAATATGGTTTATAAATTAAAAACATTACTAAATCATATTATACAAGTGGAACACCCTAGATAAAGGTAAGACATCGTACAGTGCACTAGATTCCAGCATTATAGACACTCAAAAACTTATTACCTTATGCCTGTGTAAAATTTGGAGGACCACATTCCATTAATAGCTGCACAAAAAACAAGGAAACTCCAGCAAGATGCTTTGTGTGTGGAGAAGTCCACTCGGCCAATTACAAAGGCTACGAACATCACCAAAAACTAACCAACGAAACAATATACGTAAGAGTTAAGCCAAAACCTCTTCACTACAAGAAATTATTTTACCATATCCTAATATCAAATATACAACACCAATCATCCGGATGGTATGGTGGGTGTCAGACAGAGCTGCGATCGACCAACCAGTTCGAACTTTAGGGCTTGTTCGAAATTTTGGTGGTTGCACCACACACGCAGGGCTTTCCCTGTACATTCTAAACTGTACGGGAAAAAATTCAGGCAACGCCAGGTTTTCTTGCGACGGGTTTATTGAAATGCGCATTCTAAATAAGTCTACAGGTTTCTACCACACGCCATCGGTTTTGAATGCACGGTTTTAACCGTACACGCAAGTCTTGAGGCAAGGCTCTGCATCTGTGACCGGCTTAAGACATAAAAAGTATCGGCACTAACGCCTCCGAGGGAGATGGCCGGCAATATGAAACCGTGCAACATCATACCATGTGGAATGGTATGGTGAACACTACGTCTTCAACAACTGCCTACCTTCCCTGTGTTTCGGTTTCCTATTATTATCAGTGACTGGGTAGGCCACCCGCCGAGCATTCAACTCGGGTTTGATCCTGGGACCATCCGCGTTGTGGTCGAATGCCTTAATCATTCGGCCACTACGGCTATGCTTTAAGACATACTTTCACAAAAATGTTAAAGCCAACTTGAGTTATTATCATTTTTTTAATGGACATACTTTATATATTGGTAACACCTTTGAATCTACATGGCGTCCACTGAATTTCGTATATAACATTTTAGTGGTGTAACTAAATTAAGAAGACATACTCGTACAATACAGAAGTATTCTACGATCAAAAATAAAGCAATACGATCTCATAAACCCCTGTCCGCAATTATGTCCTTTCCAAGATTCCATTTCCATTTAAAGTTTTAATAAGAATAACTGATCGATGCCAATTTAGTTACTAGTACACGGTTTGTACAATTTATTATTAAAGTTTAGCCGAATGGCACCGACGGCTCGATCTCATGTGATCTTAGGATCTACAACAACGCCCAAGGGTTTCCTCTCGTTTCTATTTTGGTGAATACCATCTCGATCCTTTAAATTCGAAACCATTCTGAGTGGGCTGATGGCAACCTGAAGTCGCCGAACCGCGAGTTGTTGTAACAGAAAGCTGGCTAAGATTGTTAGTATTAAGAGTCAACATCATCCTTGGCCACCTGAATTCCGCACGTAGACCCTTACCAGCAGGCACTATACGAGAACTCTCTTGAGAGGGTCGCAGAGATGGTTCTCCTTTCCTACTTAATGCCATTCAGCTTGATGCAAAACGATCTGCCTGTCAGATACAATCCGGCCCTCAGCATTTTGTGCTATTGTGGTGCCAGATGTTTTCGAAAGCCTTTATTAGACATCAAAAAATATCGCTATAGTTGACTATCTGCAGTAGGCCCTCACACACGTGTTCGGCGCAATGAGCACTCGTTTCCTTCTGTTAACTTTTACAACCTATTGAAGATTACAGCTGTACGGTTAGCTTACCCAAACCGACTTAAAGACCATCACCTCTGTGCACTTAATGACGTTTTAAGAGAGTTCTTTCAGGGCTCTGTTAGTGAATCCATCTTGGCCTAGCAGGTCGTGATGAATCTGTCAAGTGCTTTCAGAATAGATGGTTACAGCTCGTCGAAGCCCTGTTGCCCGAGTCTACATCTCATCGTTCCGTTGCTGCAGCCACATATAGGCCGTTCATGTCCCCATAATTGATGCTGCAGTGGTCGATGAACAGGCAATGAGTTTTCAGTTAGTTATAAAACACGGCGTACACGTTCATCGGGTTCTAGCAGTGAAATTTTTGATTCTATTATTTATATTTATTAGCATTACTGTAAAGGGTAGCCACTCTAAAGAAGAAAAAGCATTACTCCATGGAGGGGTGATCACCTGAAGAAATAGACTAATTAATTTATTTAGTTCGAGACAATCGGTCATTATATGATTAAACATTGCCGGCGTATTCAATGACGATGACATTTTTTTACTTCCCAAAAAGTATTTTAATTTTTATGACACGAATAATTGCAATTACAGAAAAAATGATCAGCTTCTTGTAAATAAGTATAAACCACAGAACATTAAACCTAAGTGTAAACTATGGCCGACTGTGGTCGACACATTCTGTGTGACAACAACTTGCCGATTGTAGACGACCGATATCGGTCGATCGCTGACGGTCAAAGTGCTGTCTGACACCCGCCTACTGCGCATGGCGGTACTGCCATACTAATTAAACGATCAATTTAACACTATGAAATAGAAAAACCATGTACATATGTACAAGCTACCCCAATAAAAGTTATAAAGCCGGCCCTATGACTTAACAATTTCAGTTGTACATTGCACACCCCACCACAATATTAAAAAAGAAAAATTTGGAGAGTAGTTTCAAACATTAATTCCAAAATTGCAGGAGGAGACTGTAACAGCATATTATGAGGCTCGTACCTAATCACTACTAACGAAAGAGAACTAGCAGAACTCATGCAAGACAAGAACTATAGGTTTATCTCGATTGGCCCGCCAACAGATGTAGAAAAAATATCAGACCTGCTCGATTTTTTCTTAACCAACAGAATCCCTCAGGGATACATAGATATAATGGGTAGCTATGACCTAACATCAGACCACTCTCCTATAATCGCCACAGTTAGCAGAAGCATATTCCCAAGGAACACACCTCTAGGCTACACAACTCAGGAACAGACTGGGATCAATACCAAACAATATTAACTTCTTCTTCTTTCTTTCACATATGGGTAAGCCATATTGGTAGACTAACTGCCTGTGTGTTCTATTAAGCCTCACCTGACGTTGAGGTCCAGCATTCTTTCCAGCGTTTCGAGGGTCTGTCTATTCCCCATCGATTTATTAAGTTTCGCATTCTTTGCTAATCTCTTATCCTCCATTCTATCTATATGCCTGCTCCATTCCTTTCTTCACTGTCTGATCCATTTGCTTACGTCTGGGATTTTGCTCATTTCTCGAAGTTCTTCACTTCTGGTTCTATCATACAGAGTCTTTCTATGAATGCTTCGTATTGTTTTCATTTCTATCGTTTGCATCAATTGTATTGTTTTCGATGTGTCTGGCCTTGCTTCTGCTGCATACGTTAGCACACGTCGAACAATAGTTTTATATATTCTTATTTTGCTTTCACTATTGAGATATTTATTTTTCCATGTGGTGTCGCTTAGTCATCCTGATATACGCGATGCCTTTGTAATTTGTTATTTCACTTCTTGTTGTAAGTTTGTTGTAAGTTTCCATCCAGCTTGACCTGTTCAATGATTTTGTGATCAGCCTCCAGCTTGCATCTCGTCGGTTCTTTTGATGCCATTAAATATTTAGTTTTGTCAGTATTAATAATCATATTTAGTTGCTTAGCTTCTTGATTGAAAGCATGGAGTAGTCTCTGTAAGTTGTCTTCAGAGTCAGAGATGAGTACCGCATTATCAGCGTAAGCTATAACGTGGAAATAGGTATTGCCCATTTTATATCTCGCTGTTATGGGTAGTTTTTCGATTATCTCGTCCATTATCATGTTGAAGAGAAGCGGGCTGAGAGAGTCACCTTGTCCAACTCCAGTGTTTATTTGTACTTCATCAGATATTAGGTGATTTACTCTGATATTCGTTTTGCAGTGTTGATTAACTTTGGATATTAGCTGAATAGCTTTTGTTGACTCCTTTATTTTGCATAATTTTAATAATATCTGTTAGGCGGACTGGGTTAAACGTTTTGGCACGAAGCTACGAAGCACATATAGGCGGGCTGGTTTAATTCCAGGGATTTTTCAAGTATTTGTTTGGCTATGAAGATTGCATCAATGGTGCATCTGTTTTTATGGATGCCCTGTTGTTCCTCTCTTATCTACACAGTTTTGCTTAACTCCTCTAGGATCCATTTAGTGAATAATTCCATGTTAATTTTCTGGTGACGATTTTTGACTTTTATTGAATATAGGGATCATCGTGCTACCTTTCCACTCATTCGGTATTTCGTTTTTGTCTATGATAGACTTAAACAGTGTTAAAATTTCTTTATGTAATTGTGTCCCTCCATATTTCAACATTTCGTTTGTTATTTCGTCTGGTCCGGGGCTTTTACGATTCTTAAGAGAATTTAAAATACTTTCAATATTTATATCATCCTCTTCCTTATTTTCTATTGATTGTTCAGGTTGTTCTTGCTGTGTGTTATAACGGGTTACAACTAAAAATCCGCACAATGTTTAAGTTTGTTTATTTTACAAAGCAAATTAAAAGGGATTTTAGTTTTCTGCTATTGCAATCTAGTCTGCATGGCACTTATGATATGTAAACTAGGAAATGATTGTGCAACAATTAGTTGAGAAAATAACTTCGAAAGAGAAGCTTGCGCAGTCGCGTATTGTACAGTTTTACGAAAAAAATATAAGTTGCGCTAAAAGTCTTACAGTGAACCATTTTTAAACGAAAGGGACCCCAAAAATTGACCATTTATGATATATTAAGATCGAATAATATGAAAAGGAAGACAGGATCTGGAAGGAAATCAGCGATAATGACTAAAAAGAACAACAACGCTTGAAAGATGCAGTTTTGAACAAAGACAACATGAGCCGGAATGATGCTGCAAAAAAATTCAACTGAACCCTACAGTATATTTCAAAAATCTTAAAAACTCTTAAAATTGTGGTAAGAAAGAAGTAACGTTATCCAGGTTACACACCAGAGTAAATTGCATCTCTAAAATCCAACTGTCGATGAACGTATCGAAATTACAGTGGAAAAGTTTTGATTTTGGATGATGAAAATTATTTTTCCTTGAGTGCACCTCATATGCACGGAAATGATATTTATTACACTGACGGCTTGTCAGGAACACCATCTAACGTCAAATACAAAATTAAAAAAAAATTGGGGACTAAAATAATGCTCTACATCGCTGTTTCCGAAAAAGGCATATCAAAACCGTATTTCAAGCCATCAGGTCTCCCTACAAACCAGAAAATTTACCAAACTTGCTGCTTAGAGAAGACTAAGCTACATTTCATCAAAAAATACCATAATAATGACGATTTCGTATTTTAGCCTAACAAAGCATCGAGCCATTATGCCAAAAGCACTTTACACTTTCTTCATGCTTTTGTCCCGAAGGATAAAAATCCTACGAACTTGCCACAGTGCCGTCCAATCGAAGATTTTTTTGGTGAACTTGGTAATATGATTTACCGTAATGGGTGGAAGGGACAAACCATAAAACAGCTCACTCGGGGCATTAAAAAATGTATAAGGGAAATCGACACTAGTGGCGTCCAACGTAATTGCGGAAGAATATTTTCCAGGTTATGAAACATCGCGGACAATGGCCGCTATGCAGAAATTCATTAACATTTTTTTGATATGTAATGAACAATCTACAATGAAGAAAAATACTGTTCTGTTATGAACAAATTTTGTTGCTTAATTTCATGTGTTTTTGTTGTGCGGATTTTTAGTTGTAACCCGTTATACTTAGGTTATCAAAGTAAATCTTCCATTCTTTTACCGAAATCGTATTACCCTGTGTGGTGTCTTTTATTTACAATTTGGTTTTCCGTAACATGCCCCATATCGTTTTTTGGTTTCCATACATATCTCTTTCTACCCCTTTTGTATACAAAATACAATATTAACGAAAACATAAATTTAAGAGTAAGTCACCCAGCGCTGACCGAATAACAATAAAATGCTAAAATAACTACAAAAAAAATGAATAGTATACTTGACATACTTATTTAATGCTATTGTAAGGATAGGTTATGGGCCCGCCCAACCCGTTGAGAACTGGAGAAATAATAATGGCACCCAATCCTGGGAAAGAGCCAGCGGGTGTTGCATTATACCGCCATATAAGTTTACTACTTGTAATCTCCGAACTACTTGAAAGACTAGTACTGCATCAATCAATGATGACATAATACCTCAAGATTGGATCCCGGATCATATGGTTTTCGCCAAGCCCATTGCACCATACAGCACAACCGCCGAATAACACACGAAATAAATAAAGGACTGGAGGAAAAACAATACTGCACAGCGGCAAGTCAAGTCAAGATGTAAGGAGCGCCACAGGGCAGCGTTCTGGGACCCATATTATATTTACTGTATACAGAGTACCTACCAATGTCAGACAACACAATCACGGCAACATTTGCAGACGATACAATCATTGTACAAAATCACTTAAACTCGCTTCAGAAATGGCTGGATAGATGGCGTATTACAGTCCAAACATATAACGTTTACCCTCAGAAAACCTACCTAGGGTTAAACCTGAATAGTAAACTAAACTGGAAATCCCATATTGTCAAAAAAGAAAATCAATTTGACCTAATAGCGAAAGAGATTAACTGGCTAATAGGCAGAAGGTCAAAACTACCACTAAACAATAAAATTCTCCTATACAAAACAATAATAAAGCCTGTCTGGACGTATGGGGCTGTGCAAGTAAATCCAATGGGCAATTAATAATGCGCCGTGGTACGTCTCGAACCTCAGCCTTCATACGGATCTTAAGGCACCATTCGTGCAAGAAGTCAACCGAAAGGAATTCTAAACATCACGAAAAACTGGAACTGCGTACTAATCCCCTGTTACAACCACTTCTACTACAGAAGCACAACTAACAGAAGATTGAAAAGATGCTGGCCACTGGATCTAAAAGTCGAGGTAACGTTAATGAACGTCTCCCTCATCACGCCACC
This sequence comes from Melanotus villosus, assembly GCA_963082815.1. NCBI lineage: Eukaryota > Metazoa > Arthropoda > Insecta > Coleoptera > Elateridae > Melanotus > Melanotus villosus. Next base: position 10,919,933 of record OY720419.1, on the reverse strand, counting down.
TGTGTAGTATATTAAATATGTACACTAAAGACATAACGTTAGTTTATAGGTTACACTGTATTCTGACTGTTAATTGAATTGTAATAATAAAAAAGAACTTTGGGCATATTTTCCTAACTTTGATCATTCGTAAATTCAATAAAAGTTTTGCGCAATCCACCCTTTGTACGAGTATTTTACTCACCTGGCCACCTTCCACAAGCTTTAGCCAAAGCATCAAATCCAACAGCAAGCCAATTAATTATAAAAGGATGGTTTCTATACAGCCCCTCTTTATAAACATTTATAAGCGATGGATCCTTAAATATTGTAAATTAAGTATTTTCGAAATTTTCTTGTCGAAATAAATAAATAAATAAATAGATAAATGAATGAATAAATCAATAAATAAATCAATGAAAAAATAAATAAATGAATAAATAAATCAGAAATTCCACCTTTTCATGAAGAACAAATGACGCAGCATGGAGGCTTGCAAGTTTATCCATAACAAGAATGCAGTGATTCAAATCTAAACCATGTTGACGAGGGTGGTTTTTAAATCCTAATGCTGATATATCTTCCAGAATAATTGCCGGTTTTGGTTCCTTAATTGAGTAGATGCATTCTGCTGAGAGAGATTCTGATTTTCCTAAAATGAATTATTATGTAAACTTTGTGAGGAGCAAAATATGCCAAACGTTGGTGAAATAAATCACTACGTTACAATATTTGTAAATTATTGTAATTTTGTTTGTGAGTCTGTTGGTTTTAAGGTTAGAAAATTAAAATTTGGAAAATATTTCAAACTATTTAAAGTTGATTTTTAAGAACCTAATTGAATGCTATTAAAACAAGAAAAATTTAAATAATTCATTTTTTGTCTGTATAAAGTATTTCTGATTTTCTTAATCCATTGTGGACCACGTTTGAGGAGCCAAATTCGTGGATATAAACAAGACTTTTTATGGCATTCTTATCGGCAGAAAGCAGATTCAATTTATTTTTAAATAAAATTTCATTGTGTTATTTTAGTTAGCGTAATTTTAACGAGCCATTGATCAATTAAAATACCTAAGATGTTGTTAATTTTCGGAAGTATTTTCAGATACATTGCTGTTTCAACCTTAAAAACCTCAAATTGTTGCAATGAAATAACCATTTTTTCGTCGTGGAGCGTACTTTTGATGACTACTTTTATCCTTTTGTCTTCTTCACTGAAACACAAGGAATTTTAATAATTATTATCCAATCTGAAAAAATAAATTTTTAATAATTAATTTCCTTTATTTTCTGGGTTTTATTATTATTAATAATTCAAGCGTTATCAAAAAGTAAATTCAATAGAGAATCTATTGAATTTCAAAGCAACGTGCATTCTAACACATTGAAACAACAACAATTGTTACTGTTATAAACAACATTTTTTTGATTCGTTACATTTTGGATTTGTATTTATTTTCTGGAAATATAACATGCATTTTGAATATTCGTAAATAATACAACAATAAAGGTCATTTTCAGTAAATAAAGCGAAAATCCTAAATATTAACCTGAAGAAGGGTTAATAATTACTATACTTGCCTTTTTCCATTTGCATAAACAATCACCACTTTAAAAAAATCCGTAGTGTAATTTTCCCCAGCTGGAAGCGCAGTCGAACTTAAGAAATCCAAAACTTGGATTTTACCATTGTTAAAGTAGCTTGTCAGAGCTTTTCCCAGTAATTCCTTTGAATACCATTCGGGTAGGACGCTCATTTCGAATTTTATTCACTCAATTATTTTCCAATTAAACTTTCTCGTTAGAATTTTCTTACATATATTCGAATAAATTATTTAAGTTTTTACTAATTACGTATTTAATTGTTAAATATTTAAATGTCAACAGCAACGAAAAACGAGCTTATAACGTTTGATATGTTTAATTTTTAAATGTTGTCATGTCACATGAGTTTGAATACGTAATTTGTAGCTCCGTTAAAAAACTAAGTGATGGTACAAGGTTAATCTCCATTATTTTCAAGGCAGATTAGTTTTTAAGGTCTCAAGATAATTACGTGAATGTTTGAATATGTCAAGTGTAAAGATAAGATTGCTACAATGTTTAATTATTTCGGCTAATTTTGCTTTGTAATCTTTAACTACCTTGACAGATATCTCATAAACATTTGAATTAGTTATATTTAGTTTTGAGATAACAATTATATAAAATTGCCAAGTAAATCTGTATGGCTTGAAACTGTCTTAGATAAGTAGGTGGCAGAAAGCATATACGCACTTTTGAGTTCATCAAGGTTAAACTTGGGAATATATTAAATGTAGAAATTAAAGCAGAAAGTTGCAAGTCACCGAACAGTTAATTTAGCTTCTATCTCCGATAGCGATAAATATGGAGTGACGGAAATGAATGTCATTCGGAAGCAAGTGATACCTACCTAGAAGCTATTCCATTCTGAATGGCGAAACACTTGGTTGCGCAGTAGACCAAGTGGGCCGTCTTAAGATACTTAAGAAGAGCAACATAATCTTCTTAAAAAGACGCTGTACCGAAGCACAGTGGCACGGGTGGCAGTGAAGGGTGGGGTTATTGGTGAACGTGACCACCTTTTGTGACCGTTCCTTCGCACTTAGAATGGAACAACCTCTACACAGCAAGGGAAGTAAGTGAGGTTTACTTTGTTCAGCATACAAATGCTAGTCGGAGTAAAATTCACTCTTTACTACTATGTACAACTACTAAACATTTACGCAGTTTTTTATACCATAATAATTTGACATGAATGAATGAATTAATAAAGTAATCACCTTATTTATGACCCCACAGAAGTAAATTCACACTTACCTCCCTATACCTATGACAATCAATAAATAATTGGTGAAATCAATCACCATCCTTCAAATATGACTAAATATCATTTCATAAGTTCATTAGTTTGTAACAATTTTTAATTAATTGTTCTTTCAATTTGTCTTTATGGTTAATAATTTAGAGTTTTGCTAATGGTTTATTTAACAGTTTAGGGGGAAAGCTTGGGAATATTGTTTCTATTTACTAATTTGAGTTTGTTGACATTCGAACTGATCCTGGTTTTTGCTTTGATATTTGACTGAAACAATTTAATCCAAGGATGTGTAAGTCATGGCAAAATATTTTCAAAATTTGATACAAAAGGTGCTTTAGCAAAGTGATGTTTTGTTTCCTGCCCATTATAGTATTAATAATGAGACTTGTAATCAAGAAGTATTATTTATTTATTTAAAAAACTAATTTTATAATCAGCAAGTAACGTTTACAAAAGATATGTGTAACATGATTACGTTAAGTTATTTATCCAATTCAGTTACGAAATGTCAACATTTCGACATTGATTTTAGTTGTGAAAAGTGGTTCATTTTGTAACTAGTTACAAAAGATGCTCCCATTTTGTAACTAGTTACAAAAAGATGATTTGAGTTGCGAAAAGTGGTTCATTTTGTAACTAGTTACAAAATATGCTCCCATTTTATCACTCCCATTTTATCACGATGACCCAACTCCTTTTTTAAGAAGATGTGGCATTTACATTTTATTATCTGAATTGGATAAAATCTTGTATGAAACACGTTGCAAAACATGTTTTTTATCACATGGCGTGTTGTTCATCTCGGCTTCGCCTCGACGAACAATTTCACGCCTGGTGATAAAAAGTCCATCATTTTGCAACTCGTTGCATAAATAGCTATTGTTGATTTGGATCTTGGACATCTGAGTAATTTTGTTGTAAGGAAGGCGCAATGAGATAACTTTAATAAGAAATAATCCTTAGGGTTTGTCAATTAAATTCTGTCTTGGGGTAAGATCTTATCAAACACGAGAATACCTAGTAAAATTACCAACTATTTTTGTTTTGTTTTAAAGGGAACTTGCGTGTTCTATAGTATTAACAAGGGGTCCTTTTTGTAAGATTACAATCTGCGTGTCAATTTATTAAATGTTTGATGTTAACAAACTTCATTTAATTTTGATAAACTTAAGTAACTATCTTATGTAATGAAGGTTCGATGTTTGCAATTTTGGTAATATTATGGATTGAAAATATAATTACTAACCATTTAAGTGACTTTTATTTATTTGGTTACAAGTTCCCATGCATTTGTGTTTAATTATCAAGGTTCGAGCTTTTAGAGATCTTGTGGCCCTACAACGTAAATCAATTTACAAAATACGAATTCTTCCAACGCCATATCTTTGAATGGATCACATGTTTGCTCAATAAAAAAAAGAATCGATATCTCTGAGCTAAGACGAGGAGGCTAATTTGTTTTTCTCAAATGCGTATTTGTCTATTTAAGATTTTGGCGTTATTAATCTTTTTTTTTCTTCAGGTGTGGTTTTAATAGCGCTTATATTGCAGTCTTTAAGGCACTATTTTACCCCAGGTGAAGTGTGAAGCCCTCACTCCATGTAGGCATTGCTGTGTCTTGCTTTTTGAGATGCTATCGGCTACTACAGGCCTTTTCTAATTGTGTGTGTTTCCCTGTGAGTTGAAAAATTTTCGTAGTTGCATGAAACTGAAGAAGAGTTTAATCGTTATCCTCACCGAACCTACGTTCTACATAAACGCTTTTTGTTAGTCTTTTGCAGTGAGTGTGCTCATTTAGTTTTATTTAAATATAAAATCGCTTTCCTTACGCCCTTGATACATAAGTACCTAACTATTTTGTTTTTACTAACTGCTGTTTGATGAATAATAACATCTGGAGTACATCGACTTTTATTTTTTATTTCAATTTTTTCACTTAATGACAATTGGGAAAATGTAATTTTTTTAATATACAGGGTGTCTCTAAACCTACTGCCATAAATTTACCAGCCGATTCCTGACGCAAAAATAAGTCGAAAATGTCCATAAAACTTTTGTCCTAAACAGCTCCATGTAAAAGCTACAAGTCTTTGAAAATGGTGTTGAAAAAACGGAAAACAATTGCATTTTAAAAACGGTTTGAGATAAAAATTCGAAATTTTGCAGACGGTCTGACCTATTGAAGCTATAAACTTCCTACTATTTTTTTTTTTGTAAATTAACCAGGGGCGGCACGAATGGGGGTTATCACATTTTTCTTGTAACCCGTTTTTCTTAACCTTTTGTCTTTTTCCATTTTAGTTTACAGATTTGTATTCCCTGCTGCCTATTTAATAAAAAAGGTACTCTTGTTTCAACTCGCCTGGACTAACCGTTTCCTATAAAATTCGGGTTTTCTGTTTGTCTGAGTGTAAAATGCAGTGATTGTGATTTTAAATTCAAATCAATAAAAAGCATGTGATAGAATAGTAGGAAGTTTATACTTTCAATAGGTTAGACCGCCAGCAAAATTTCGATTTTTTATCTCAAACCGTTTTTAAAATGCAATTGTTTTCCGTTTTTTCAACACAATTTTCAAAGACTTGTAGCTTCCACATGAAGCGGTTTAGGAGAAAAGTTTTATAGACATTTTCGACTTATTTTTGCGTCAGGAATCGGCTGGTAAATTTATGGCAGTAGGTTTAGAGACACCCTGTATTCAACAGTAACACCCATCATAACAAATAAGTATTTAAAATAATATTTATTATTTAATTGTATTTTTCTGTAACAAATATTTAAATGTTAATCAGATACAAGAAAAAAAAACAGAATATTTTGCCCACCCTCAACTAAAACAATAAAAATATTATCTTACGTATATGAAAGATTGATTCGCTCTGAATAGAAACATACAAATTACTCGCAAATAATGCTGGCGCTGCCCAAACAGCAGTTTTCGCTCCACTTATTGCCATGTATTATTAAGAACGAACGAACCTCGGCGGAACGTGCCGAAATTCACCGAATGTACTATTTCGACACTGCTACATTTGTCAGCGTCTTTGAATGGAATCTAAAGTTTCGGTTAAGATAATTCCTTAACAGCGACAAACCTATTCTTCCCAACCAATATCTGTTCCTGAATTGGGGTAAAAGCACTATATAATGAAGACTCTGTTCTCTTCCGCAGCCCTTCTTCTGAGAACATTGACGTAGGGTAGGGTACTAGTTCGCATTTGAAAAACAACTGTAAGTCTTCCTCAGACTGCTTAGCAAGACACAATCTCTAAAACAACGTTAGTGGATCAAAAGCATTAACTTTTATGTTTCCTGCTTTTATGCAGCTGACAACTGATGCAAAGATTACTACCTTATCTATTCTCTTGAATTTCACATTCTGAAAATTTTTATCAACTATTCTTTTTACCCCTGTCATTCCCACTTCTTGGGACATATGGTATTCACGTCTGCTCCTCCAATGATTGCACTGCTCAGTGACATTATCACAACAGTTTTATTGCTCGGTCTTGGGAACACCTGTCTCTTCCCTCTCTGTTCATATCGCCCTCTCTTCTCTTTCAAAATTATGGACCCTAATCCCCAACCGCTGGTGCAGATATTTTATTGACAACTAAAAAATAAATAGTAATCCCTACGACCTGGTTTAGGTATAAAGACTACCTTTACTTACCTCCATTTCTTTGGAATGTATCTAAAAGCGATACAGTTTATAAAGACTCGCAATATGTGTGGTAGCAGGGCGTCCAGACTCCATTGTACTAGAGCTGGAAATATGCCATCCAGTCCTGGCGATTTGAAGAGGGATAAACTGTTTTAATCGCCCATATTACTTTATCCTCTTCCACTACGTGGTTCGCCACTTCTCAGTTCTCCTCTCTTGGAGAACTACTGTGTGCGTCGTTCCATGCGCGTAGAGGCTCGATGAGGCACCCCGGGAAATGAGGTCTCATAAGCACCTCTGCTGTCTCTTCAACGTTAGTGGTAAAACTACCGTTCTCACGTTTTAGATTCGTAGGTTTCTGTTGTGGATCTTTCGACAGAATTTTAGTAAGACGAGCAGAGTCCTTGGTAGATTCAATTGCATTGCAAAATAACTTCCACGACTTCCTTTGTCTTGTTCTTATTTCCTTTTTATAAATTCTTTGGTGATGTTTGTACATCTCCCAATCATTTATTGATTTTGATCTCTTGGCTTTATTGAACAGTTTGCCTAAGGTAGATTTCAGCTTCTCTCTTTACCGGGCATGCCTTATGAAAAGAGTCTATGATCGAGTGCTGCAGTAGGTCAATTCCATTCTGCAGATCCTCTATCGTTGAGACATTGTCTAGTGGTAGAAGAAGCCGTAGTCGCCCTTCTAGACATTCTGCATAGAGAAGTCTGTTGGTTGATTTTAGGCTTCTGTACTCTTGTCGAGTAGCCTTAGCGTCTTTTAAGCTAAAGCTTATTATTCTGTGATCCGAGAGGGTTGCCATGGGCAGCACCTGCCAGTTCACTATATTTTTAGAAATACTTGAAGAAGCCAGTGTAATGTCTATTACAGTTTGACATCGAGTTGTGACGAAAGTAGGTTCACATCCCCGATTAAGTATTTCCACATTTGTGCCAGACAGGTATTCGACTAATGATCTACCCCTGGCATTGATGTCGGCACTTCCCCATACCTGATGGTGTGCGTTCGAGTCGCACCCCTGGGATGTCTTACTCACTGCCGCTAGCTTAGGCCCTAAGGGCCCAAGCCCTCCCTCTCCGCCACCTCGGGGGACGCGCTCGGTAGGAATCCCAACCCCCGAGTAAAATGAGTGATCTTCAGGACAATGGATACACCCCCATTCCTCGTGACCCCACTTTCAAAATCGAACACGAGGTTGTCATACTCATTAAATGATCCAACCGTCCATCGGGTATTCAACGTCGTCTAATCCCTTGTGAATCCAAACCACCGAGGTTGTATGGTCTTCCAAAATTCACAAACAGCAGATCCCTTTCCATCCCATTGTGAATACCATAAATCCCTCCACCTACAACTTGACCAACTACCTCGTTGACGTTCTTAAAGCATATAGTATTATGCTCGTCACGGTGTGAAGACGCGAATGTATCGTGCTGCGCTTTAACCTGTATTCTCTTCAAAATGGGATTTATTACAAGGGAAAATCGTGCTGAAATAAAGGATATCGTAATAGAAGCTTTCTCTGGAGATATCATAACTAACCAGATTAAAAATGTTGTAAAAGAAGTTTTCACTACGTTATTATGTGATCAAGAATTTATTGATAAAATCGCCGTAAAAGTGCAAGTGAAAGTTGGTGAAGAACTTAATATTCTGAAAGATAGTGTAAACAAACAAATCTTTGAACTGGAGAAACAATGCGAGAAAAAAACTGATGAACTTGAACAATATACAAGGCGCAATAATCTCCGTATTTTTGGCTTACCTGAGCAAGGACAAGAAGACCTTGATAACAAAATTGTGGCTTTGTGCAAAGATAAACTCAAAGTTGCGGTAAATGTTGAAGATATAGATCGATGTCATCGCATAGGATTTCTACAAGATGGTAAACAAAGGCCTGCCATCATCAAATTTGTAAGTTACAGGAAAAGGCAAGAAGTATTTCAAAGTAAGAAGATGCTGGCGAGATCAGGTATTTCAATCAAGGAGGATCTCACTAAAGTAAGGCTTAATATTTATAAATTGGCAAAAGATAAATTTGGGTGGAAAAATGTGTGGACCCGCGACGGAGTTATTAAGGTTAATATTAATAATAAAATAATCAGTGTACAAGATCAAGATGCCATCAACAACACATTTAAGGAAAATGCGAATATAAATGCATCGAAATAACTCTAATATTTACAAGACTCTTATTTTTTAAAATGTAAATATCTACAAATCGCTTGAAAAATATTGTGTTTCACCATACATGCTATAAACATTTATCTCAACGAATGGAGTTTATATTTTGTGTGTCTGGTTTAAACGAGATGCGTTTTTAAGTTTTGTTGTGTTTAGTATGCTATTTCTAAGCAGTTTTGTGTAACTGCAGTTGATACAAATAATCAATTATCAGGACTGAATTAATTTTTATATTATTTTTAGTCTTTTATTTTTGGAATTTATTGTTTATCTCGCACTTACACATATTTGAGAAAAGTTTAGTTCATAATGTTGCCTTACTATCTAATTCCCATAAAATTAAATTCATGCAGCACGGTATAATAAAGTGAATTTTTGCAGCAAGAGAATTTTTCAGCTGCACTAAGGTTTATTTTATTTCTTTTTTTTTTTAGGTTTTTTAGGTCATTACGTATATGTATTTTAAAATTGCTCATTTAAACATTAGGTCAATCAATACTGGTTTCGATAACTTTAAAGACCTGGTTCTGTCATGTGATTACGATATAGTGGCGCTCTCCGAAACGTGGCTCAATATAAACATGCCAGATGATGCTTTTAAAATAAATGGCTATCGTTTTATACGAAAAGATCGATTGCTTCATGGTGGTGGCTTAGCTTTTTATATCAAAAATCAAATATCTTATACTATAATTAATATTGACAGTAATATACATTTTGAACAATTTTGGATAGCTTTTAGAATTGCTAATAAGCAAATTGCTCTTGGGGCTGTTTATAGGGCTAGCAGAAAAGAGTTTGATGAATTCTTTAACTCTCTGGAGGACTCCTTTGCATCTGTTGCTCCATATTACGATGAATTGTTATGTGTAGGCGATTTTAATATCGATTTTATGAATAGTACTAGTGCTACTACCTTACGATTTTTGGATTTATTGGAAGCATATGGATTAAAGCAAATAATCAATGAACCAACCAGGGTTAATGAATTTTCATCCACGTTAATTGATATAATTATTTTGTCTAATTGTGAAATCTTAGCCGAAAGTGGTGCAAAAAGTGTACACGATATTTCTGATCATTCTTTGGTATACTGTTGTATTAATTTAAAGCCCATTAATGCACAAGAGACGTATAAAACATATAGAGATTTAAAAAATTTTAATCAAGGTCAATTTTTGTTAAATTTAGAGACACTACCATGGCATCGGATTTTCCAGTTGCACGACATTGATGCAAAGGTAAACTTTTTAAATGATAACATTCTTTATTTATTTAACAGATTTGCACCAATTCGGACAGCTCGTTTGACTAAACCAAAAGCTCCTTGGATGACAGAGAATATTAAGTTATTAATTTCTCAAAGAGATAAAGCACTTGGCAAATTTAAGAAAACAAAAAATCCCACTGATTGGAATCAATACAAAAATTTACGTAATTTCACTACTAGTGCTATTAGACGAGAAAAGCGTGCCTACTTTCAATCTGTTGTTGAAGAAACGAACAGTCAGAATATTTGGAAAGCTCTTAAAACTTTGGACATCTATAGTAAATCTAAAAAATCAGAAATCCCTGAACATCTTCGTAATGCTGACAAAATTAACGATAATTTTTTGGATGAAATAATTAAAAATAAAGTACAACCAGATATTGCACTATTAAATTATTATAATTCAAATTTAGAACCGAATATTTTTAATACCTTTAATTTTTCTCTTGCTTCAGAAAGAGATGTGCTAAATGTTTTATTTACTATTAATTCCAATTCAGTTGGTGCGGATTGCATTGGTATTGGCATGACCAAGATGTGCTGCCCCTTCTTAGTCCCGTACTTGCTTCATATAATTAACTGTTGCTTAGAAAAAGCATATTTTCCTAACCAATGGAAAGTAGCGCTAGTACTACCACTTCCAAAAGTCAATTCACCTAGCAGTTTTAAAGAATTACGTCCTATAAGCATTCTGCCTGCCATATCTAAATTATTAGAAAAAATTATGGAGAAACAAATTCGACAGTATCTTGATGTGCAAAATATTCTACCAGCAGTTCAGTCAGGTTTTAGAGCAAGTCACAGCTGCACTACTGCTCTTTCGTGCATTGTTGACGACATTCTTGCTGCCACGGATAAAAATATGCTGACCACATTAATACTTCTTGATTATTCCAAGGCTTTTGATATGATTGATCACGACCTTCTCTTAGCTAAATTACATTTTTTCGGTTTTAATCACTGTGCTATTGAATTAATACGCAGTTTTCTTACAAATCGATTTCAACAAGTTAAAATTGGTAATACCCTATCTACTCTGAGAGCAGTGGGAGCAGGTGTACCACAAGGGTCAATTTTAGGGCCACTTTTGTACATAATTTATACTGCAGACTTTGTTAATTCTGTTAAGATGTGCAATTGTCATTTTTATGCAGATGATACGCAATTATATCTATCTTATGATTCGCGTGATGTTCGTGATGCTAATAATATAATCAATTTAGACTTACAAAATCTTATTGATATTTCAAGAAAACATTCGCTTATAATTAATTCAAAAAAATCTAACGTCATGCTCTTTGGCAAATCGCTATCAAGATAACGTACCTTGCCTTTAGTAGAAATTAAAATTGAGGGTATCACTTTGGACATTCAGAATGCTTGTAGAAATTTAGGCCTAATCATCGATTACAATTTAAGATTTAAAAACCACATCAACAAATGTATTCAGAGAGCTTTCAGTAATTTAAAAATATTATATATAAATAGACACATTTTAACACAAAATGCTAAATTACGTTTATCGGATGCTTTGGTTTTGTCGCACTTCAATCATGCCGATTCTGTATATGGTCCTTGTTTGGATAGTACAGATGCAAAGCGGGTCCAACGAGTTCAAAATTCTTGTTTAAGATTCATATTTGGTTTAAGAAAATATGATCATATCTCTCATAAACTGAAGGAAGTTAAATGGCTTAATATGAAAAATCGCCGTCTATTACATTTTGCCTGTCTATCTCATAAGTTAATTATTACCAAAACTCCGAGCTATCTGCATAATAAAATTCGTTTTAGGACAGACGTTCACAATATCAATATTAGAAACAAAGGTCTACTAACTATGCCCACTCACAAATCTAGTGTTTTTGAAAGATCTTTTTCGTACAACGTTGTTAAGATATACAATGCAATACCTGTCCATATGCAGCAATTTAATGTAGTTAGATTTAAGCGCCACTATAACAGTTTATTGTATGATAACCAGGGTGGTTGTTAATTTAGTTAATTTTGTTCCATAGTGATAATTCATTGTCTGTTCGCGATTCATCAATGCTGTTTAACTGTCGCGGCGCGGATGAGTCCCGAACGGCAAATAGTTGTTGTTTTTTATTTTTTTCTACAACAGTGTTCTTCACTTTATATATTATAAATTATGCAAAGGTTAAGTGGAAGAACAGAGCCATCATTTGTTTGGTGGCTTCTGAACTTCGCCTTTTGTCAAACTAATTCTTTTTATTTATTCTTATTTGTGCAATGTATTATTATTATTTATTTTTTTGGCAATAAAGACCATTATTATTATTATTATTATTATTATTATTATACAGGGAAATCTTCTTCAAGTAGGTACCTATTCTAAACTCTTGACAATTTTACCGTAGACCCTAAGGACTTCCTTTCAATTTTGACGTTACCTCTCTGCTCTCCTTTCTTCGGTGGTTGCAACCATCTTTAAGGAATCTTTTAAGACAATAGCCCAGGAATCCTTTAATTTAAAACCCATAGTCTGGTTCCGTTATGTAGATGATATTTTCTGACTCCATGGAAGACATAACCTTGCTTCCTTCCTAGAACACCTTATCAACCAACACCCTGATATCAAGTTCACTAGAGAAATAGAATCGAAAGGTTCTCTCCCTTTCATGGACGTCTTAGTAACCCACAAACCAAGTGGTCATCTTAAATACTCAGTTTATCGTAAACCCATTCACATGGGTAGATATATTTATGCCAATTCACATCATCATCCTTCACAAAAACTCTCCGTAATCAATTCTCTTGTTTATCGTGTTATCACAGTGTCTCAACTCGACTATCTTCATGTCGAGTTAGCCAATATTCAAGACAATCTCATCAAGAATGGGTAAAAGAAATGGAATGTTAGGAAGGCCATCAAAAAGCAATTATACCCCTCACACTCTGAAAGTCCTCACAACACTGTACACCTCAGGCTACTGTCTTATTGCACTACATTCGGCAAGTTACTGATCGCATAGGTAGAATTCTCAAAAGTACATCATCAAAACCATCTTCAAATTCCCTCCAAAAGTGTCAAAGATACTCCCTTCAGCCAAAGATAAGCCTCAACCCTTGTCATCAAAAAGCGTCTGTAGCATACCTTGTTTTTGTAGTTTAATGTAGCTTAATGGTCAGCGATGCTATCTGACTTGTACCCTAGCACCTACTCACGCACAAAGAGAGTTTCAACACTGAAAGTACTTCGCAAGCCAGTGGTTCTAAACAGTATACATTGAAGAAACTGGTCGTTCATTGCCAATTCTCCTATTTTTTTCAATAGAAAAATCGGTGAGGCTATTGAAATCATCAAGACGATAAATAATTTGAACCATGACACTGGTTATCATCTGTCAGACATTTGGAAGTCTGTCATTGCGATTGGCTCCGCACCCTCCACTTCTGACCAATCGTCATCTTCGTGAGATACGCTTGAAGGATTACAACTGGTATGAAGCCGTTGCTTTCTTCTAATTTTCTTCAGACGAGATTAGCCTCTAGCGTGGTTCACACGTTGAGTTATCGTGCCTTTTTAGCGTCTCCTTTTCCTCCTGATAAAACCCTTTAAGAAGGTGGGTGAACCGTTGAGTTTTTTTTCTCAACAATGACACGGTCCCAACCAGGAAGACATTTACTGCCACTGACCGTGGAAGTCTTCGAATTCAGCATTGAGAATCTCCCATTTTGTACATCTACTTTCAGAACAGATTTAAACAAAGTGTCAAAAGTTTCCTAAACATCTGGAAAGCCTCCAGATAAAATTGTGAGGTTTTACAGTTTTTCACTCTGCGGATGAATGTATGAAAGGCCAGGTCATATAATGTTTTTGGTTGTTACGCAGATTAGCGACGGTGAAAGGAAAAAATCCTTAACATACCGTTCCATGATGTTTTCTTTTCTTTTTATTTTTATGGCCCAAGCCAATCCGAATGCCTGTTATTAATTTGTAAGTACTTTTAGTGCATTTGCTAGGCTGGATATTAGCCTTATCCATCGATTAGAGAAGCTTACCTGTAATGGTTTGAGGTAAATGGTTGCCAAAGGTGTGTTTGAATCAAAATCGGGATTGCTTAAGTCAGATTTCCAGATGTTTGATTAGGAAACCAAGGACCTCTATAAGCGGTTATTCACTCCTCCGAATTTTTTATTTAAATGTAACAATCTTAGACTTACTTTCTACTTTCTACAAAGATTTAAGCTGTAGTTGTTTCGATCATCTATTTTCAATGTTTATTAAATACAGGTTTTTCTATTGTGTGCCCTTATAAAGGCTCTAATAAAATGCAATATCTTAATAAAATCTTATTTTTTGCCTTATAAAATAGAGAAAGAAGAATAAAAAAGGAGGAGAATAAATTTTTACGTAAAAATTTTGCAATAGATTTTAGTCTAATATTTTTAAATTATCAAAGAAATCCAGCAAGTACTCCATATGTTTTCTGTAACATTCGTTGTTATAAGGTTTGTATTTCACACTATCTTCTATCTCGTTATTGAAGATGTCTACGAAGTTTACATTTTCATTTTTCGGAGATGTAATCATTGGTAGCACAGTGACAGCTGATGCAAGACCTAAAAGCAAATCTTTTTAAGAATAACTTAAATTTAATAAAATAACTAATATTGTGAGTAATAGTTTAAAATGATTTAAGCTGCATTTTAATATTAATGACACCATTTTACTCACCATAAAAGGCCTTGGAATTGAATTTCTCTTTTAATTCTTCTACCGTTGGAACATTTTTTAAAGAGCACTGCAACATAGTAAGTGTTGATGTGAGATGTTTGTGATAACAATGTAATATTTCATCAAAATGTTGGGCACGAACTTCAGCCGTTGGACTTGATGCCCAAAAATAAATCAAGTCGATTAGTGGGCTACCATATACAGCAAATTGGAAATCTATCTGGAAAGTTACTTTAAATTAGGATAAAAGTGTTGTAATCTATTAAGCTAGGCCTGCGAATGATAATAATACCCACAAATTTCATATCTTTTAATCTTCCTTCAGATGTGTAGGAAAACATAAAGTTGTTAATCCATGCATCACCATGATTGAGAACATTAAAACCTTCAGGATTTAATTTTAGGTCATCTCTTGTCCTGTCGAATGCTTTATTTCGGATTAACTTTAATTTCTGGGCATATTTTTCGTAACCTGCGAACAGTAAGTAAAACAGAAGAAAATCAAAAAAGCTTTCGGAAAATTTAAGTGTATAATTCTTTGTAATTATTTTAAACCTTGGTAGGGCATGGTTCAACTTGTTATGTTGGCATTCAAACTTGAACAGCCTGTTTTTTTTGTGAGATGTCGCTGGTACGATATTACCAAATGTCGTCGAATATAAAATTAGGCGTTTACGTGGACTATTAAAAAAAAATTTAAAATGAACGTCTGTTGAATTCATATTTAAGTAAGCTCAACGTAAGGAATACAATATTGTAACGAAGTGGCTTTTGCATTTTTGAGGGTTAAGGCCTCTTATGTTATTATATTTATTATGAGGGTAGAGACTTATAGCCACCTTCATTACGAGTGTTTAGGCTTGGCTTTTGCAAGAGGTTATATTAAAATACCGAATTAGCTAACATCAGATATATTGGTATAACTTAGTTACAAACATTATTTAACTGTTCAACAAACGCGATCCAAATATTTAACAAGTCTCAAGTCTGATTGACTTAATACGGCGTACAAAACATTAGTATCAATTTATAATAATAAACACTTATCTTACATGATCATCTTTAAGAACACACACATCTTGGTAACAAAGGTGGAAACGATATGTAAACCAACCCTTGGCTTATGGCCAGGGTTGGTCCTGTAAGGGCCTCTCGGCTAGATATTAATCAGACATCGTAGTGAGACTCTATCAGGAGACTGAATTCTCTATGGCAGGTTTCCTATATTTATACTTCCAAGATGTGTTCTTTCTCTCTTACATTTTAAACAACTGCCTATGTTAGTGCAAGGGTTCCATTCATTCTTACATTGTATGAATATAGGTCAGTTAGTATAAACTAATGCAACATTGTATTACCTTGTTATGATTTCGCAATACAACCAGCAGCTGTCCGTATGACTCATATTTATGCAAGTGCATCTTTAGTTAGTAAACAGATTTAATGATCCTTACTTTGTAATGATTGCGAAACTTTGTTATATCAGACCACACCTAAATGCCAACTTATTTAATTCATTTCTTATGGCGATGCTTTATATTATTTATTAATTAACCCACTACCTTACAATATTAAGGAATTTAGTACAATTGGAAAGTCTGGTTCTGTCTTGGTTCATAACCTTCTAATTAATTGAATATGACTTTCACCAACAAGACACATTCAGACCAGGAAAAGTCTTGTTTACGCCAACGAAAATGGCTCCCTAACATGGCCTACTGTAATTTACGATTAACGATAGCGGATGTGTTATGCATACAGCGTTTAGTTTTCTTTTTTCCTTTTGTAATTTTTTTTTATATCTGACTTACCTGGCCATTTTACACAGACTTTACTTAAAGCATCAAATCCAACATCGACCCACTGAATCATAAATGGATGGTTTCTGAACATAACTTCGTTGTAAACATTTATAAGAGATGGTTCCTAAAATATCAGTAATTAACTTTTTAAATGTTTAGCTTCTAGAAGCTCAGTAAGTACTTTTTGGAAAAGCACAACCGAGGCGGCATGAAACCGAGCTAGTTTTTCTACAACAAGAATGCAATGGTTTAAATCTAAATCGTTTTGACGCTGGCAATTTGTAAATCCCGATGCTGTTAAGTCTTCTAATATGACTGTCGATTTTGGTTCTTCGGTGAGATAATAACATTCTGCTGCGAGTTTTTCTGATTTTCCTAAAATTGATTTTATTACTTATTTAATAAAATATTTGTATTTCTAAATTTGCAAGAAAAAAATTAAATTTTATAAATTAACCATAATGTGCCTTAACTTGTAAGACAAATAAAAAACAGTAATTTGTTCAATTTGTAATTACCTAAGATGTTATTTAGTTGCGGAAGTATTTTACTGTACATAGCTATTTCTACTTCGAAAATTCCAAATTCTTGTCCCCAATTGGCCGTATCTGCATTGTGGTGTGTGCTTTTGGTGATTACCTTAATTGTTTCCTTTTCTTCACTAAAATGGTTCAAGCTTTTTATATTATAGAATCATAATAACTAATTCTATTTTTTTAACACATATCTGTCCAGTGCTGTTCATATAAAATGCAATTTTATAAAAATTGTATTGAATGAGTCTATTTATTTAATATTTCCAAAAGTATTTAAAGTTTTGTGCTTATAATTTTTTGAAAATTATTAAATTTCCTGTTGCGATGAAATTGGAGACTTCCAACAACCGTATTTCAAAGTGATAAATGAATATCAGGAGAAATGCTCTGCCAGTAAACCCTATTCCCTCCTTCTCATCCTACCTTCTGGCTGTTGCCGTACCAGGCAGGAAAGGGTGCAGGGCTAATCTGCGACGCCTTAAAATCGGGATATTTCGGCCAAGAGAATAAACTCCAACAGAAAATTCTGGTCTTCCAGGTTGGAGGTTGGATGCTGGACTCAAAACAGAATAGTGTAAAGTAAAATAGCTAGCAGTAAAAGTGAAGTCCGGAAACGCAAGTGCTTGGAGTTTGATAGTATGATAGATGGAGCACAATCAAATGCAGTATGGAGATCACTAAAATTAATCAAAAATGACAATAACAGTGGCAATACAACATCAGACTGGATTCAACAATATAAAGGCTTCTTAATAGAAAACAGACCAAAATATAAAAATGGGCAAAATGGAATGTAATGACTCAAGAAAATGTAATGACATCGTTAAAAAAAAAGAAAAACGGAAGAGCAACCGGCCCGGGAGATGTACCAGCAGAGCTCCCAAAGTATAGGTGGCCCATTTAAGAAGAATATGCCACAAATTCAATGGAAGGAATCTTATATTATATAATATCCATCTATAAAAGGGCCCCGAAAAAGCCCTAACAACTATAGGGGCTCAAGCATTAATAGTAATTTTAACAGATAATTGGGTCAAATTCTAACAGTTAAATTACAAGATAATTTACAAAACGAGATCAGCGAAGTACAGAGTTGCTTCACCAAGGGGAGGTTCTGTATTGACAATACCTTTGTAGTACAGCAAGTGGTAGAGAAGAGAATAGCTTGAATAAGTTGATTGGCCTATTTCCACAGTTTGGAGCGTTATTGATTGAACGTTTCGGAAGTGAACCTACTTCCTAAGAAGGACTGACTTCATACTCAACATTTTTCCAGATACCGGGATTCGAACCTCGAACTCCTTGATTATGAAACAGAGACCACCGAGCCACCGGAGTGATCCGAATATATTCCTAATTAAGTTATTTATATAAGTTACACTTTCCGGATATTTTGGTTGCGCAGTAGCCTATTACGCATGATACGCAGTGTTCTGGTGCGCAGCTGTACTAGCTTGGTTTATGGGGATTTTTGTCAATGCTATGTGCGTGGTTTCCTTTAGTTTTTGTTGGTGCTATGTACTTCTTTGGGCACAATTTCTACGCTATCCCACTGGACCTGAACTAGGGGCGGACCGTTAACTTTGGGGCCCCTCGACTATCACTGTTTGGGGACCTACCCAATTAACTCAAGTTTGGGTTAGTTGTGGCGACTCATTTGCCATTTTGTCGAAAGACTGTTTTATTCAAATCCAGTAGTGTTGCAAACCAATGATTTAAACTTTATCTAGGTACGAAAAAATTTTGTATAATTTATTTTTTCTTAAATTTTCAATTTGAATTGTTTTAATTTTTATTTTTTTTTTGCCGCGAAGGTGGCCCTTTGATTGAACGGGGCCCTGGACTGCAGCCCATAAAGACCATGCCTTAATCCGCCTCTGCATTGGACACGATGGTCTTCTTGTCAGACGTATTCTGCACGTATGGATTTTTTAGTTTCGCCTTTTCTTACACAGTTCATGTGTTCTGAGATTTTTACTCTTAGAGGTCGGTTAATTTCTCCAATGTACACTTGTACAGTCTGTCGCATTCGCATGGTTGATCGAATACACAATTTTTGGAACTTTGATCCTCGTTTTTTTCCTAAGTGTTCTTGTGAAATTGAAAGTTGTTTGTATTTTATATTTTTGTCCTATTCTTTGAATCTGCTCTGATATAACCGGAACATGGGGAGTAATAATAAATAGTTCTTCCATTTCC
Source organism: Melanotus villosus (assembly GCA_963082815.1). Classification (NCBI taxonomy): domain Eukaryota; kingdom Metazoa; phylum Arthropoda; class Insecta; order Coleoptera; family Elateridae; genus Melanotus; species Melanotus villosus. The sequence continues at coordinate 10,900,742 of OY720419.1, read as the reverse complement.
TCTTCTTCGGTGCTGGTACTCTTCCTGGTCAGGTTAGATGTTATGCCAGGGTATCAATCTTCATTAAGCATATTCGCGTTTACTTTCTTTTCGTTTTTCAGTTCCTCCTTGTCCGAGCATATTGATTTTCCTCGGTGATGTAGGCACTTGGCCACATCTACTTTTATGCTCTTGTGATGGCATGAGTCGAAGTGGAGGTATCTATCTATGTAGGCAGGTTTGCTGCACTGGTCTTAAGTGCATTCTCATTCCTGTGTACGAGTACCTCTAGGAATGGAAGTTTGTTATGTGACACCATTTCCATTGTGAACATGATGGACGATGTGCGGTTAATTAGGTGTGTCAAGTTATATAGTTTCTCTGTCCCATGCTGCTAGATTACAAAGATATCACCCACATGTCTAAGTCATACAGTTGGTTGGATTCTCGGATATCGCTTATTCTTCAAAGCCCCCATATAGATGTTGCTAACTTGAAAGTACCTATGTAGTTCCTACGCATATGGTTAGTAGTGCCGTTATTGCGTCTGTTGAGCGATCCGTGCGTTCTGTGACATTCGTGAAGAAGCTTACAATGTCGAAGCTTACCGGAAGGTCTTCGCGATTTAGTTTTATATTTCTGATAGTTTCCACGAAGTATTGAGTGTTCCTAACCATGGAAGTTGTCTTTTTGGATAATGGGGTGATGATCTTCAGGAGGAAGTGCTAGCGGATGGCATGGAGAGTTTATTGAACTAACTATTGATCTTAGGGGAATACCTTGTTTATGTGTTTCTGGTAGACCATATAGATGTTTGGTTTGGTTTGGTTTACCATAACGATTAGGCATTTGGTATGTTCGCCATTCGACTGACGCTGTAGGATCTATCTTGAGGAGTTTGTGCTCTCCTGCGTCTAGTAGTTCTTGGATATTCGTGTCATATGTATCCAAGTCCCTCACTACAGTCGCACTGCCTTTGTCTGCTAGTAGAATTTTGATGGATGGTCTCTTTTCAAATCCACGATCACTTGGCTTTCTTAAACTGAAAGGTTAGGTTTAGGAGCTTTGAAAAATTTTAGAGTCGATCTCACTTTCCATCTATATTCTTCAACTTCTTCCGACTCTAGTTTCATAGCTGTTTCTTCGACTGCAATTACTAAGTCTACTTTGGGAACTCACCTTAGCGTTATAGCATAGTTCAATCATCTATGTGGCGCCTTTAAAGATATATATCGATCAAAGTCAAGGAACATACAGGAAAATCGATGGTAGGATATGTTTTATGCTATTGATGCGAGTCCTGGACAATCAATGTTGAATATAAAAGGAAACTACCATCGGTAGAAATGGATTGATTACCTTCGGAAGCGCTCGAGTATCAAGAATAGAACACATAACGAATGACGAAATAAGATACAGGACACAAGCTCAGGATACTGTTACAGACAAAATTCATAGAAGAAGTCTCAAATGGTTTGGACACCTCCTTAAGAATAAATGGATTAGGACCGATGGCTTAAGAAATTATTCAAATGGATTTACCCGAGTAAATGTAAAAGGGGTCGACCAAGCAGTGGTATTAAAGAAAGTGTAGGTAGTTATAATTTGGGTTTGGGAACCGAAAAATCGCGTACAGCGGTTTATACTGAAATAATATCTTTAGGATAAATTTATAAATAAATATTTTTTTTAATTAATTTGATTTTGAAATGTATACCTACTTTAAAATTGTACAAGTTTAATTTTTAATAACATGTAAATAATGTAAACTTTTTAAGATAAATGTTAATAATTTTAAATTTTGTAGAATATTAGATTTATGTAAATATTGTTAATTTAATGTTGTAAATGATAAAGGTTTTGTTATATTTAAAAAATTAAGATACCCAGGGAAATATTACCATGTAAAAAAAAAAAAAAAATTGAAAGATAAGAAATAAAACAATTTTGAAATTAGAAGATTCATTTTCAAAAATCCTAATTTTGAAAAAGGAATTATAAACAAAATAGATTTAATAAAACCTTTATCAAAGTTTATAAAGAAAATGTTTAATGATACCTATAAACTAAAAATAAATGGAAAATATTTATAAAAATAAAAATACAGTTCTTAGTTACAACTATTTTATTGGAAGAGGTTGAAATTGCAAAATAGGATATTTTGGTCTTGGAATTAGATTGGAGTTGGAAGTTTATTTATTGGACGAGAGTCAAAAGGTGGAATTTTAAGATAACAGTGACAGGAGCGGAACGTGTTGCAGCTATCGTGGGATATTGTTGAAAATAGGATTACATGATTATTAAAAGTGTGGTGGTTAAAAGTGATTAAAGGTATTTATAAAAACAAATTTTGGTTCTTGAAGAGTGTTTAGTTAGATAATAATTTTGTGTAGTAAATTATCAAAAGTTGGTAAATCGATCCCTTTAACGTCCTTTTGATAAGAGTTCTTTTAAATTAGCAAATTTAAATACAGGCTGAGCTAACCGGAGCAATATGTATGAAATGTGCTAATTTTTCAAAAATAATTAATTTTACAATTAATTTCAAAGAGGAAGCATCTCATATCATAACAAATGTCGAACCCAACGTGGGGCGATATCATAACAAATGGCGCTCAACGTAGGGGCAATTGATATTAATAAATATCATATGTCATTTTGACAAGTAAAAGTCAAGAAATAAAGTGATTTTAAAGGGATTTATCGAGTCACTGTCAGTGTCAATTTTAATTGTCAAGGTGAAGTATTGTGCATATTTTAGTTTAAAGGGTATTAAGTTGTTTATAAAGGTAATATTGTTGTTTTGAAAAATTATATCGAAATAATTATTCATTTGAATGAAATTTTGATAAATTTTTAAATATGTCTGAAAGGAGATCTTTAAGAAGTGCAAGTAGGAGGAATGAAGGGGAATCGGAAGTCGAAGAGGATTTAGATCGTGAGATAGACGCCGAAGTTCAACATTTAGGGGATTATGAAATAGAATCTACTAATCCTATAATTTCAACACCACAAGCTCAAATTAATGAAGATTTTATGTCAAACTTTATGCAAAAATTATATGAAAAGTTAGATGCAGATAAGAAAAAACAAGATGAACAACGGCGAGAAGATGCAAAGAAACAAGAAGAACAACGGCGAGAAGATGCAAAGAAGCAAGAAGAACAATGGCGAGAAGATGCAAAGAAACAAGAAGAACAACGGCGAGAAGATGCAAAGAAGCAAGAAGAACAACGACGAGAAGATGCAAAGAAACAGGAAGAACGAGAGAATAACCGAGATAAAAAATTAAATGAACAGCTTAATGAAATTAAAGAAGAGTCAAAAAAGTTATTAAATGAAATTAAAAATGATATCAAAGAAGATTTGAAGAAGAGACACGAAGAATTAAAAGAAGAAATTCAAGAGAATAAGAAGCAAGTCGAAGAATTAAAAGAAGAATTAATTAGAAATAAACAAGAAGTACATGAGGAAATAAGAAAAGAAGTCATAGCTGTTACAAAAAAGATTAATGAACAAAATAGTATAATCCAAACTCAAATGCAGAAAGATAAAGAAGATTCACAAAAGAACTTTGAACAAGTGCAAAATGAATCTAAGCAAAATAAAATTGAGATTTCACAATTAGAAAAAGAAATAAAAAATACGAATGAACATGTGAAAATCAATGAAGAACAGATTACAATTATCAAGAATAATACTAGTACATTATCTGGTTCTTCAGATATATTTTCATCTTGTAAATTATTTAATTCTGAGATGACACCAAAATTTGATGGTTTTAAAAATGAATTTCCTATGAGATTTTTATCTAAAGTTGATGGAATAGTAGAGTCTATTTCAAATGAAAAGAAAAAGTTAACATTTATAGGATTATGTCTAAAAGGGTATGCAGAAACGTGGTATAATCTTATTAAAGAAGAATGTAAGACGTATACAGAATTTAGAAAATGTTTTATAGAACAATATTGGAACCATACACATCAAATGAGTATCAGAAATAAGTTAACAATGGGATGTTATGATACAAATAAACAGATCACACGAGAAAATTATGTAATAGATTTATACAGTAAAGCTCGATATTTAGAACCACCGATGACTGAAGAGGATTTAATCCTACAATTATCTTTACATCTTGAAGAAGAAGTAACGAGAGCTGTAGCTTTACATAATATTAAAAAACTTAAAGATTTTCTTGAGATATTAAGAAATTATGATTCGGCTACCAACAACCTTAAGAAAGTTAATAGAAGTGATAATATAGAAGATCAAAGAATAAATAATTACAATAAATTAAATTTTAATACAAGAGGGGATAATAATAAAGATGGTAAAAATAATTTTAAAAGGCAATCAAATCAGTATCAACGACAATATTATAATACGAATTACAATAACAAATATGATGAAAATAATAGGAGTTTACAATATCAAGATGAGAAGAATCAGGAAAGAAAGACGTACCAACAAATGATACAAGACAAGAATCATCAGAAGATGTTAAATCAGGTTTACATTAAGGAAAATCAAAATGAATTAGATAAAATTGAAACTGCAGAAGTTTACAAACCTCCTGACATATATAAAAAAAAAAATTGAATTTTAAAAAATTATCAAAATCCTTAGTAATAAATTTTAATTATATGCACCCTAAAGAATTTTTAATTGATGATGATAATGATATTGAAACACAGAATTTACCATTCTTAAAAATAAGTTTCCTAAACAACAATTATATTACTTTAGTCGATACGGGGGCACAAGTTTCTCTTATAAAAGAAGATTTAATAAAGTTATACGGAAATGTCCTAGATAAAAACATTTTTAAGATTTCAAAGTTAGAATTGTTAGCAGCAACTAAAAGAAAATTAACTTTTATTGATAAAGTAATTAATGTAAAAATTAAAATAGCTGATAATGAATATTTAATCAGATTTTTTATTGTGCCTGGTTTACAATTCGATGTTATTTTGGGAATTGATGTTATTGAACAGATAAAAATGATCATTGATGGTAAACAAAGATGTTTTATTATAAATGAAGTTAAAATACCTTGGTTAAATAATGTAGATTTTATTAAAGAAGATGTTATATTAAATACTTGTTTAGTCGAAAATTTAATTCAAGATGAGCAAATAGGAGAAGAATTTTATTATATGAAAAATGAATTATTAATATTATTGAAAGAAAGAATTAGATTAATTAATGACGAACCAGGTTTAGCTAAAGGTTATATACACAATTTGAAGGTAGATAATGAAGCATCTTTCAGTGTGAAAAATTATCCAATTCCTTTTAAATACAGAGATCAGGTAAAACAAGAAATCAAAAATATGATTAAGAATAATATTATTGAACCGGCTGTTACTAGCTATATTAATCCGTTAGTAATTGTTAAAAAGAAAAATAATTCTATAAGAATTTGCATTGATGCAAGGAAGATAAATTCAATTACAAAACCTCAATTTGAAGCTCCTCAAGCAATTGATAGTTTGTTAGGTAGAATTTCTAATAAGAAAATTTTCTCAAAGTTAGATCTTAAAAATTCTTTTTGGTTGATTCCACTACATGAAGAAAGTAGAAAATATACTGGTTTTAGCGTAGATGGTGAGATTTTTCAATTTAAAGTTGTTCCATTTGGTTTATCCACGTCATGTGCAGCTTTAGTTAGGGCAATGCAGAAAATATTAAATGTTTATGAAGAATTTTGTGTTCATTATGTGGATGACGTACTTGTTTTTAGTGAAAATCTAGAAAGCCATTTTAAACATTTAGGCCCGGTTTTTCAATCGATGGTTAACTCTAACTAAAGGTTAAAAGTCACGGTTACCATTATTGCAACAATTATTTCTATAGTTATAAACTTTTAGTTAGAGTTAACCATCGATTGAAAAACCGGGCCTTAGAAACTATTTTGATCACATTAGAAATGAATGGTTTAAAACTTAGCTTAGAAAAATGCGAATTTTTTAAAAGTCAAGTGACATATTTAGGTTATAAAATTAGTGACAGGGGTGTACATATCAAAGAAGATCGGATTATAGAAATTAAAAATTTTCCAAGACCTACCAATCTGAAAACTTTAAGACGATTCTTGGGAGTTTTGAATTATTATAAAAAATTCATACCGAATTATTCTGAACTTACTATTTCTTTAGTTGAATTATTAAGAAAGAATGAAAAATGGAAGTGGGATGAAAGGAGAGAATCAGATTTTATCAAAATTAAAGACAATTTTTATAATGAATTACTATTACGTTTTCCAAACTTTGAACAAACCTTTATACTTAGGACGGACGCATCGAATTTTTCTATAGCTGCTGAATTAATTCAGATACAAGAAGAAGGTGAAGTACCGATTAGTTTCATTTCAAGAATATTAAAAGGATATGAAATAAGATACACTGTATCAGAAAAAGAAATGCTTGCAATTATATTTGCTATAAATAAACTGAAATTCTACTTAACTGGCAATAAATTCATAATTGAAACTGATAATTCTGGTTTGACATTCATGAAAAAGAAAGATTTTTTAAGTAATCGTTTGTATCGTTGGGCATTGTTATTGCAAGAATATGACTTTGAAATTAGACACAGACCAGGAAAAGATAATATATCTGCTGATTTCTTAAGTAGAAAGGATATAATTGCTAAAACAAATCAGATAATAATTGTAAATCAATTAATATATGAAACAGGAAGATTTTCCTTAATAACAATTAAAAATCAACAAGATCATCTAGAAATTGTTAAGATAAAGGATGAGCTACAATTGAATAACAATTTAGAAAATAGAGGTTTTAAAATAAATCAACATAATATTTTGATTAAAATTATAGGGGGAAAAGAATTATATGTGATTAATAAAAATTTAGCAATTGAAATTATTGAACAACTTCATTTAAATTCTGGACATGCAGGAATTAGAAAAACTTGGCTGATGTTTAGGGAATGTTTCTATATAAAAAATGATCTTCAGTTAATTAAAGATTATGTTAATAAATGTAGAATTTGTATTTTCACTAAGGATAAGAACTTTAAGAATGCAAATATAATAAAAAGCATAAAAGGTTGAACAACCATTAGAGTTAATTGCAATTGATTATATAAGTAATTTAATAACAGGTCAAGGTGGTTATAAACACATTTTAATATTCTTGGATGTATTCACAAAATATGTTAAACTTTATCCGAGCAGAAAGTGCAATACAAATCATGTTGTTAACAGTTTAAAGAAATATTTAACAGAAGTAGGCAAACCTAAAAGAATTCTTGCAGATAATGCAACATATTTTCATAATGAGAGGTTCAAACAAAGTCTTAAGAATATGGGAATACAATTTTCATTCTGTAGTATACGTCATCCACAGGGAAATCCAGCAGAACGTTATATTAAAGAAGTTGTAAAATATTTACGAGTAATAACTTTTGACAAACATAATGCGTGGGTTAAATACTTAACAAAAATAGAAAAATTCATTAACGATGTACCTAATACTGTAACAGAAATCTCACCAGTTACCTTAATTAAAGAATTATTACCAAAAAGACCATGGAGATCTGAACAAATAGCTACTGATGTAAATCATTTATTACAACGAACTAAACAAAGAATTATTAGAAATAATCTAAAATATGAAGCTAAACAGAATTGTAAAATCAAAAAGAAATGTCAATTTAATGTAGGAGATATAGTGATTGTGAAAAATTTGAAAGTTGCTAATAAACAAGAGAACCGATGTGCAAAATTTCAATTATCTTATATAGGACCTTTCAGTATAACAAGAGTAATTTGTGAAAATTCTTATGAATTAAAAGATATGGTTACTAATAAGATTAGAGGAATTTTTCATGTGTCCATGTTATATCTGTATTCGGGAACATTAGAAAATCAAATTTAATAAAAAAAAATAAGGGGCAATTTGAAATAATATCTTTAGGATAAATTTATAAATAAATATTTTTTTTAATTAATTTGATTTTGAAATGTATACTTTAAAATTGTACAAGTTTAATTTTTAATAACATGTAAATAATGTAAACTTTTTAAGATAAATGTTAATAATTTTAAATTTTGTAGAATATTAGATTTATGTAAATATTGTTAATTTAATGTTGTAAATGATAAAGGTTTTGTTATATTTAAAAAATTAAGATACCCAGGGAAATATTACCATGTAAAAAAAAAAAAAAATTGAAAGATAAGAAATAAAACAATTTTGAAATTAGAAGATTCATTTTCAAAAATCCTAATTTTGAAAAAGGAATTATAAACAAAATAGATTTAATAAAACCTTTATCAAAGTTTATAAAGAAAATGTTTAATGATACCTATAAACTAAAAATAAATGGAAAATATTTATAAAAATAAAAATACAGTTCTTAGTTACAACTATTTTATTGGAAGAGGTTGAAATTGCAAAATAGGATATTTTGGTCTTGGAATTAGATTGGAGTTGGAAGTTTATTTATTGGACGAGAGTCAAAAGGTGGAATTTTAAGATAACAGTGACAGGAGCGGAACGTGTTGCAGCTATCGTGGGATATTGTTGAAAATAGGATTACATGATTATTAAAAGTGTGGTGGTTAAAAGTGATTAAAGGTATTTATAAAAACAAATTTTGGTTCTTGAAGAGTGTTTAGTTAGATAATAATTTTGTGTAGTAAATTATCAAAAGTTGGTAAATCGATCCCTTTAACGTCCTTTTGATAAGAGTTCTTTTAAATTAGCAAATTTAAATACAGGCTGAGCTAACCGGAGCAATATGTATGAAATGTGCTAATTTTTCAAAAATAATTAATTTTACAATTAATTTCAAAGAGGAAGCATCTCATATCATAACAATACATATTGTATGTATTGAGATGTTATCTTTTACAGGTGGTTAATAACGGTTTTTTATGATATAAAAAAAATATTTTCAGAAATGCAAGTCTTATTTTAATTGTTGTTAGTTTATAAGGTTGATTGTTTAAAATTGTGCTGAAGATTTAATTATGTTAAATGACTAGTTTTAAGAAATCATTTGGCATCTTGATGTACATTTTTTAAAAAATTGTTATGTTTATTAGATATTATGATTTCTAAAAAGAAAGAAAATAATCAGGGGAGAGAATAAAAGTAAAAAGTGGAGAAAATACACAAATTAAGAAAACTTGAGTTTTGAAATCTAAAAACGAAAAGACGTACTTTTAAGTAGTCCCATAAATAATAATTAGTTTATTATCATATATGAACTAAAAGTTTATTGAAAACTCAATATTATAAATAAATTTAATAAGTTGGACCAATTACAAGAGTTACTAAAGAATATTAAAGTTGGTTGATTAGTTGGATATAAATTTCATAACCTGATTATTTTGCTTGCTTGAAAAATGGTAATAATATGTAAAACAATATTATAAATAAATTTGGATTGAATTTGAAGTAATAGTAATAGTAATAGTAATAGTTTATTTAGTTCCAAAGACTGTACAAGAACAGTATAGGAAACGTCAAAAAAAATATATATACATATACAAACATAAGGTATATACGTTGCATTATAATAATAAACATACAAATAAACATACAAGTTAAAAACTCCTATCTATAAATACACGTATAATCAAAGATCATTAATTTAAAATTAAAATTCAAATGTAAAAGAGCCGATAGAATTCCTCCAAAGTATAAAAAGTATTTTGAAGAAGACAAGCTTTTAAAGTGCTCTTAAAACACCCTACAGAAGTACAGTTTTTAATTGAGAGTGGTAAGTGGTTGAAAATCCTAATTCCTAAGGAGTTAGGCGAATTCATAGAAAATTTATATCGATAATATGGTATTCTAAAGTCCTCTCTGGATCTTGTGTTTACGCAATGTACATCATAGTTTTTCTTAAATTTGCTTTTATTTATAAATACATAGACAGATAGTTCAAAGACAAATAAAGCTTTAAGAGTAAGGATTGAGTACTTTTTAAACAACGTTCTACATGAATACATGCCATGAACCCCCGCAATGCATCGTAAAATTCGTTTTTGCGCGACAAAAACATCATCTGCAGTAGCAGATGCCCCCCAAAGAGTTATCCCATATCTTATTCGTGGCTCAACCAACGCATAATACATCATAATAAGTTGTTCAGTTGAAAGAACGGTTTTTAGATTCCTAAACAAGAAAGAAGTAGAAATTAATTTACTAGTTAATTCGTGACAATGTTTCGACCAACAAAGATTTTCGTCGAACCAAACACCCAAAAACTTAATACTCCCTCCGTCCGAAAATATGGTATACATTTGAAATTTTTTTGAAAATTAATGAGACATTGGTAAAGAACTATAATTAGATATACTTATTTGGCAATTCTTATGCTAGGCAAACAACTAATACATAGTTGGCTGATGTCCGATTTTGTTTGTGTCAAAAACGCTAATAGAGTTAAAACATGATTTCATGAAAAATTACTTTACACATGCCCTCTTCACAAAATGGCAGATATTGTTATAAATAATGAAGTAAGCTTATTGAAAACGAATTCCAAGTTCAAGCAATTAACCGGTGAGCAACGTCATGGTATATTGCAAAAATTGTTGCAGTTGAAAGAAGGCCAGAAGCTATAGGATTCCCCACATCAATAAGGCCAATCTTCGGCGTGAAGGACGCTTACCATCTAGTTTAGTGTGTTCCCAAGAAGCCCTAGACAAAGCTCGAACCCTCATCAATTAAATGTTATTTGTAATTATGTATAATACTCTAGTACTTAATTAAAATTGTAAATGTATACCATAAATTCGGACAAAAATAAATTACAAATGTATACCATATTTTCGGACGGAGGGAGTACTATTTACATTGGGTAGAGGTAGAGAATTTACCATAACTTTAATGTTGCTACATTCTTTTTGTCGATTGTGAAAACGAATAACTGCACTTTTAGAGGTATTTAAGTATAATAAATTTGAAGAAAACCAGGAACTTAGTTTATTTGCTGCCCTGTTACATTTCAAAGAGAGGATTTCGTCGTCTTTTTCCGATACGCATATCGAAGTATCATCTGCATAAAGAATTAAAGATGCATCCAGTTCTATATTATTCAAGTTGTTAATAAACATAACGAATAAAATAGGCCCCAAAACGGACCCTTGCGGGACACCTATATCAGTGTTCAAGGAATCAGAGTTAGCAGTATTGATAACACCATTGTTTAAATATCGTAGGGAGACGTATTGTTTTCGATTTTTCAAAAATGCCTCAATCCAATCAAGAGGTATTCCTCGAATACCACAATTATAAAGCGCCTGCAGTAACAAAGGATGGTTGACACTGTCGAAAGCCTTCGACAGGTCAAAAAAGATTCCCACTGGACATTCACCACACTCAACTTTATCAACTAGCTTGGAGTATAGATCCATCATAGCAGTAAAAGTAGACTTACCCGTAGAAAAGCCATGCTGATTCTGATTTAAAATGTTAAAACACGTTAAAAATTTTAGTAGACGATCTAGGTAACAGTATTCAAATATTTTAGAAAAAACACTACAAAGTGTTACTGGTCTATAGTTATCTGGATTGAAAACGTTTCCTTTTTTATAGACGGGGATCACTTTTCCCAATTTAAGCAAAGACGGGAAATTACCTGTTACGAACGATAAGTTTACTAGATATGTTAGTTGTTCAACAATATCCGCCAATATTTGCTTTAAAAACGAACTAGGGACACCATCTGGACCCGACGAAAGTTTATTTTTTAATGAGGTTTGTAATAGCTTTGCCAATTCCTCGGATGTAAATGGATAAAGAAACAGGGAATGTGTTTGAGCTGAGACAGTCATATCAACATTTACAACGGGATTTGAAATCTTGTTACGAATCCTAATGGGCGAGTTCTGAAAGAAATCATTTAAATAAGAAGATACCACAAAAGGATTCTCTTGAATTACACCATTGATTTCTAAATTAATATTATTAACGGATTGTCGTTTATTTGATAATTGATTTGCAACTGCCCACGCTGCGCGAGTCGGATTATTAGAAGCTAATATATGATTCTGAAAAAACTGTTGTTTTGTTGTCTTTAATAGCAAGTTATGTTGTTTTTTTGCTTTCCGGTATAAGGGTTCAAAATTATGAAATCGATTTTTTAAATGGAATAAATCTTTTAGTTGTTTGCTAGATGATACTATATCAGTGCCAATCCATTCCTTAACATTAGTGTGTTTTCTCGTATACTTACGCAGAGGAAAAATTAAATTAAAGTAATGCATGAACAGGCTAAAAAAATAAGAAAAGGCTTCATTTAGATCAGACATGCTACGCAAAAGTGTCCAGTCGTGATCACTTATCGCAGTTTTAAAATGGGAAATGGAAATACTATCAAACCGCCTCTTAAAATAAACGGGTTTGTCAGTTAATAGACCACTACTACTGTTATCATTATTTGTAAACTCAATAAGGACCGTTTTATGGTCAGCAATTACATTATCTACTATACAAGTGCTTTGAGGACCTTCAAAATTTGTGAAAATATGATCAATGGTAGTACATGTGGAGTTGGTAACACGAGTAGGTTCTTTAACCTGTGGTACAAAACCAAAATTTAGCAGGACATTTTTTAACGTCTTAAAATCCGCACTTTCCACGGGATAAGAATTAATATTAAAATCGCCGCATAAAACTATTTTATCCTGAGGCTTATATAGTTCATCTAACATATTGTACAGCTGATTGAAGAAAATTTTTAGAAAATAAGTAAGTGATGTTGGAATGTGGTTTTGTGTCGACTATTATTATTATTATTTGATTGGTACGTTAATTAATAAATACTTCAGTATAAATGAATGTTAGGTATTCTTAAAAAAAGTGTAAATACTTACATTTCCCCACGAGTATACGTGATTACTGTATTCAAAACATCTGTAGTGTAACTTTGTTCATCTGGTAGTAGGGTTGAACAATCCAAAATTCGAATTTTATCATCTTTAAAATACATTTTCAGGGCCTTTTCAAATAATTCCTTTGAAAGGTGTTCGGGAATGGTACTCATCTTTAATTTTTATTAATACCTTTCACTGTGAAGTAAAAATGCAAATCTAAAAATATGATATTATTGTCAACATATATAATACATTAATGATCTGTTTGGATCACAGAATGCCATGAGTTTGGTTTATCATGTTTCTTCCTTTTTTAAGCCTCCCGTAATGGCAATCTCCAACTAATTCGAGATTGCCATTACATTCGTGTAAAATTTGTTACATATTGAAGGATGTGTTAGGTTGGTTATACAGATGGTATTCATTAAACGAATGTGATTTGTTAGATTTGTTTTACATTTTTAATTCGGATTTTGGATTGTATATTCATAGTAATAAAATTCAAAATTTTCAGTTTTTAGTTATGATTCGTAATCTAGATTATTGAACTAATGGAATACCCACGTGATGTTAATGCTTACCTGCACGCCTTGTACATCTGCGAAATAATGCAGAAAGTAAAAGTTATACAATAAAAATTTGTAAAAACATTGGATGATCACTTGTTCTATTTCGGTTACGGTTGAAAAGCAGTTTTATTGAATGGATCGTTAGAGATCCGGTACTTTAAGTTTTAATTCAAATGGCATTGATTTAAGTCAGGGTGAACAGCATTGGTTTGTCAAACCGAGCAGAAAACTAACTGTGATTCTATAAACAATCACCTAAATTCGGTGGTATTTTTAGTTACAAGACCGATACCAGCAAAAGTCTTGTTTACACCAACCTAACACGGCCTGCATTCTGAAAGTTTGTGAATATGTTCTATCTATTAAATTAATTTACGAAGGTCTCACCTCAAATTCACAATTTACCTACATTATTATATTTGATTAGTTTTGCAATTTTAACATATTTCCCCCAAAGGCGTGAACCTTTACAAATTAAATTTCAAAAGTAAACCAGAAACTGGAGAGTAGTTTGTTGAAAATACCTGTTTGATGTTTTTAAAATAGCTGTGCCGACACACTTGGTTAACCAAACCGAACTTGGGTTCCAAGTTACATACACAATATTTGAGGGTTAGTTGATTGTTAAGGCCTTGATTTAATATAGACTGATTGCACTAATGTGTCCGCAACGAATATAATCGGATAAGGTGACATTTCAATTTGTGTCTATTTAGAAATAACTATATCTATTTATCGATGAGCTTATCTTGAATTTGTACTTAAAAAGCTCTACAAAAACCTTATCAATATCAGGATATCACTAGAATTTTCCTCTTTTGGGTGTAATTATAATAAGTAAAGTTCAAATGCAGACCAACTGTAGGAATTTTATTGTGTAAATTAAACTTTCTGCATTTCAAAGGCATACAAAAGGTGTAGGTAGATAAGTATTAACATCACGTGAACATACCATTAGTTCACTAATCTAGATTTCGAATCATAACTGAATATTGAAAATTTTGAATTTTATTGCTCTGAATATGTATGTATGTATGTATTATCTGTAACCTCTTATACATTTCGATGTCGAGCCTGTGCGTTAACGTATGAGGTTCTCCGCGTGCAATGCACAACGCGGACCGTATCTGCGGCTTACGAAGTTGGTGCGCCGTTTATACCTACATACTACACCATGTGTAGAATCAGTAGAATGTAATGTGTATGTATGTGTAAGACCTTGCTACTCTACCTCCTAGGTCTGTATTCGGAGGAGAGCGTCATTAATTAGGTGCCCAACGACGAATGGTCACCAGGGGGATTCGAACCAAGGACTAGCCATCCCAACGCTAGCTTGACGTTCTACCACTGCACCATCCTGTCTATCTACTCTGAATATACAAATCCAAAATCTAAATTTAAAAATTTTAACCCAAATCTAACAAGTCACATTGGGTTAATGAAATTTTTAGAGATAGAAATTGTTTAATTATAAAAAAATTCCGCACGAATTCAACAATTTACAGTAGTAAACTAAAAATGGAATTTTTATAAAAACAAACATTGATACATTAATTATTAATTGTTATTTTAAAAATTATTTACACCAGAATAAAAAAAATTTGAAATATTTTTCATTGTACCCTTTGGATTAACGACCGATTTAACAGACAAATTAAAACAATAAAAAACTTAATATTTTGTACATTAGCCTTTATTACAATATAAAGAAAATAGCGGCGACAAATTGGATGCGAGCCCGACACAGATAGCTGAAAATTTATAGGGAGACTTACATCCGACAATGGATGAAATAGCTGGCTATAGATACGATAGTGAAGTCACGGGCTCGTTCACGCTTGTAGAAGTGTAATGTACTGTTAGCAATAAATCATTTCTCCCAAGTTAACTTCAAAAAATTGGATCCAGTTACAAAACTACCATAGAAACAAAAATAAATCTTAGTCTACGGCTGAAGTCTCCCAATAATCTGAACGAAGCACAATACTTCACTAAAATAGTGTAAAATGCAGCCTGGTATTCAACCCCCAAGACAACCAAAAAACAACTAATATCACCACTATAAATACCGCTACATGTTCTACAACTGACCGTTGAGAAACGCCGAACTAGAAGACTATGGCAAAGATCAATAAACATAATTGATCAACATCACTACAACGGATTATTCAGAAAATTAAAAGCAACACTCAAAGAAGCTCAACTGATCTGTAGACGAGTACAAACTGTGGAAGGTAACACAAAAGCTAAAACAGTTATGCTTACCGTCAATCCAAAAACTTAATGGGCGCACACTGACCAAGACAAGGCTGATATTTTTGCTGCGCATCTAGCTGAAGTATTTAAACCCGTGCTAGGAGGCCTAGACAATAAAATAGAAGCCCTTATTGAAGTACCGTGCCGAACGTTGTAGGATGTTTCCTGGAGCTTTTATGTTTTTAAAACTGTTTATTGCTCTTCTTATTTCACCTTTAGTGATGTTTCAAAGATTTTCTTGTACGTATCTTGTACTCTTCGGGACTCCGTTGTGTTCAACCTGTTTATAATTTTGCTCGCTGGAGTATAGCTTTTCATAGGAATTCGTGGCAAGTTCTATAATCTGCTTTCTGTTAAAATCTTCTTTCCGGTTTTCTCATCTGCGAGACAGGTTATCCATTTTTTGTTATCCAATAATTCTCTGTTCACCTCTTTCGCGGATCCTAAGTCCTTTAAAATTTTCGTGATCTTTTTATTCTCTGCCTTTCTCAACGCCTTTCTAATTGCTCTTTTAGTTAGTTTATTTATTTCGCTGAGTTCTTATGTTGCTGTGAGGTGGAAACTGGTTTTGGACGGTAAAGTAGTATGTATAAAACCAGTTTCGGACTCACGAAAATCTTTTCTGTTAGTGCAGTTCCTTTTTTTGGGCTTCCCTTTTTCTCAACAGGTTGATTGTGTTTTCTGAAAGCTTTCTTTTACCTACGCTATTTTTTTGTAATTCTGTCTGCAAAGGCGATGGTTCTCACCAACTCATTGTAGATTCCCTGGACCTTCATTTCACCTAATAAATTCACTTTTATTGAGCTGCGTCCTGTATTATTTCACGTTTCTTTGTTCTATCTATAGTACTTGCGTTCTTTTATTTTGAAATCTACCATTTTGTTTGTTGATCGTTATTTCTGACCTCATCATGTTGTGATCCGTGTAAAATTCGGTTTTATGAATTATGTTTAGGTGGCTTGTAGAATTAAATCTCTTATATCCGTTTGGAGATCTCCATGTCCATGTCCTGTCTTTTCTTGCTTCAAAGGAACTATTACTAATATAAATATACGAATATTTTATGTTGTATGGCGAGAAACTTGCTCTGTCATTTCTCGACCCATACCAGTATTTTCCAATTATAACTTCTTCATCCCGGGATGTATCCCTTATTTGGGTATTGAGATCACCCATTAGTACCTACGAGTATATTTTCCTGCTTCGTTTTCTATTGCGAGCTCTACAGTTTCGTAAAAGTCTTGCAGTTCGTTTTCGCAGGCTGTAACTTACCGCTTTTAATTAAAAGCTTTTACTTAACTTGTAAATGTAATTTTGCATTATTAAAGCTGTTAAAAGTGTACGTTCGAGCGGAAATTTTACATCCCGGATACGAGCCCGCCAGAAGGTCACCTCGAAGCGAGTAATCAGCTCGCCAGCCAAGGGCCTATAAAGCCGCGAGACGACGTACGTGGCCTTCGAGCCTTTTCGCTCGCATAAAGTCGGACAGCATATAAAAGCATATAAAAGCAGCTCGAAACCGAGCTCAAGTACCAGAGTCCACCTTGGCTAGGACCAGAGTCATCCCAGACGGCTCACGAGCGAAACCTAAAAACCCTCCACCAAACTACCCGACCTGAACCTGATCATAGTAACCCCGTACCTGCATTCCACCAGTCCATTACACTTACACCAAGCGGTGCTGTAAAATCGCTACATCTACACTTACACACAAAGCGGTGCTGTAAAATCGCAATCCCCCCAATCCCCTAGTACCTGACGGCGAAGACGACACTTCGAATACCCCGCTGTACCTCGTAAAGAACAGCTGACGAATCACCAGGTGAAAGTAAAGGGTTAAACATAGGTACCTGCCGACCCCGTACCGGCGTTGCAAATAAATTCTTCGACATCCGGTGAACCTGCAGGTGATTAGAACAAGGTCACTGGACACCCCGACCTACCCAGGATGAAAGGATCACAAAACCGAAGATCGGCACGTAAGCTTGAACCATATTGTTATTTACCCGTTTATGTTTTAGAATAAACATAGTCCGTCAGCCGTCCCAATCGTACTAGCGACCGAGGCCACGAGCAGGCCTGGGAACCAAGATTTGCCCGCTTAACGTACAGCGGCAAATAAATATTAGTTATTTCATACTAAATAATATTTACGTATCAGAATTTACTTTATAATTTCCGTTGTTGTCCGTTACCAGAATTCAATTATTATTTCGGGTTTATATTTGTATTAGTACCTAGATAGTTATAATTGTCTGTGTTTTATTTAACAGAATGACGTTATGACGTTATTATGTTATTAAACGAGTTTTATCAAAAAAAAGCCTCTGTGTTCGATTAATTATAGCAACCAACAACCCTGTTTCCGACTTCAGCTACCTGGAGCACAAACACCCCAATTTGGAGGGGGTTACAAGGCTAGTTCGGTGGGTGCATAACCTTCTGAATTCCATTTCTGTATTTGCCCTGTAATAAATGCGCAGTTTTCCGGTAGGCCTACTATATCCCAATTTATGTTTTCAAGACCATGTTCTAATTTTTTTAATCTTTCCTCAATCCTTAGTGGCGTAGGTTCAGTGTACATATATTTAAATTACATCTGGTGGGGTTTCTTGTTTCTTGGGGAGGGGGAGTCTCTTGCTCCCCTGGTGAGCAGGCTTCTCTGTGAGTGTAGTATTAAAATTATGTTTCACTTATTATCGGTTGAGCGTAATTTCTAGGTGATGCTTGTTGTACATTATTTTCTTTGAATTCTTTATATATTTCTAAATTTTGAACTATATTTATTATTGATTTAGGAGGCTCGACAATTTTTAACTTTTCTAGTTTTTCTACACTATTAATTTTAAATTTATTTATGCTTTTTTTTGTTTTCTTGTGTTTCTTGTAATCGTTATTCTTCGCCAAATTCGTCATCCAGTTTTTTCCGGGTTAGCGGCTTCTAATTGCTATTTATCCCAGTCTCCGGACTTTTGTCGATCTCTTGTAATTATCGGCTTTTGTTTGATGTTATGATCTTTTGTTATTGGTGCTAACAGTGTTTGAACTGTTCCTATGAGGTTTTCTTTAGTTACTTGTTCCTTAGTTAATTGGTTGTCTTTTTGCCCTTCCTCTTCCGTTATTCTACTTCGTTCTCATTAGATATTGGGCGTTTTTTTTTAAATTTCTTTCCGTTTACTATCACACCGTATCATCAGTGCTATCAATACTTTACGTTCTTCATCCATTTCTTCGGTCGGGGCATGAACATTTACAATACTTAGTTTCCTCGCCTTTATTCTTACTGGCAAATAACTTATCTTTTCATTAATACTTTTGATATCTGCTATATTATTTTTTATGTCATTATGTATGTATTACAAATCCAGTTCCCAACTTGTTTTGAAGTTAAAAGGTAAAGAAGGTATATTCGTTCATTGAATCATCTTTAATATTTGTCCGCCGTCTTGATGTTGTATTTAGCTGTATTTGTATCTGCAACCTGCAACCTCTTTTACCTTTCGGCCTCGAAGCTGGTGTGTTAGTGTATGTGGTTTTTAACGGGTGCTGTTGTATTTATTTGTTATCTTAACCAAGCTTTTTTAATGCACCTTCTTTGTTTATACCTTGTAGATTCCATGATGCAATATTAATATTATTATAAAGAAAATTACTATAAATAGTAAAAAAATTATTCCAACTTGTTACATTTAAAATAAAAGTTAGTAGGTACTATTATGATGCATATTTATAATTAATTCACTCATCAAGACGTCGATCTGGAACGTTCATTAAAAAATTATTTCTTCTTATGCATGCTATAGAATGAATCATATCGTAATTTTTCTAATGTTCGGAGCACGCAAAGTCTGCTGCTGCGAACAGCAAAGTGACGTTTTATTGGAGTGCAAAATTTAAATAATTGCTTAGGAATTAATAAAAATAATTATGAATGTAAAGTAACATTTTTAAGATACAAAAGTGCCGTCAAAGTTGTTGTTCTTTTTTTGAACATCCCTTGCTATTGTTTGTTTAATTTTCTTTCAGATTTAAGAAACGAAAACCTTTTGGTTGATTTGTTTAGCCAAAGACCGAACGTGAAATTCACAAGGATTTTTCTTAATTGTGATAATTTCTCTTAAATTATGAATGAAAAAAATGGTGCCTGTGGTCTAGTAACATGAAATCCTGAAGAATCCTGAAAGCCACAATATTTTCAGAAGCTCGCTTCAACCAATTTTCCCTAGGAAATCTACCAAGCAGGGCCACTAAAATACGTACCTATTTGGCTTTAATTGCGTTGCTTCAAGGTTTTTCTAATCAGTTAAAAATGTTATGTGTAACCCAACCGAAAAATATTTCGTAGAAACCCAAGTAAAAGTTTTCAAACTGATAAGCAAATCCAGAAAAATTAATCTTTTGTAAAATCACACTGTAGACGAGCATTTTTAAACTTTCATGTAAAAATTTGTTGTTAAAAATAAAAGCAATTACTGAATATCAAAAAGATGTATTAAAACAAGCAAACTACTTAATTTTAAATTTCCTACATAGATTTTTATCTAATAAAATGAAAATCTAGGATTGAGAATGGCCAGTTTGGATGTTTCAACTACTGAATCAGACATAGAAAGAACATTCCAAAATCAAAAGAAAACTAATATAAAATATAATAAATATTTATCGTTTTATATATATTTTTGGATATCAAAAGGCATTTAAAGCAAACAATAATGCATGTAAAAATCAAAACATTGAAACAGAAAAATTATTCTGCAAAATTATTAGTTCCAAAATTATAGTCTGTGGTTATAAATACCGCTGAATCTTATATAATCATTACTAAATAAAAATTATCTGAAGGTTATTGAAATTTCCAGTGATCCAATGAATTATTAAAAAATCCAAGCTTTTTGGCAGACTTCTAAGAGGTAGAAAACTATCTCTTACTGAATTAACTTCTACAATTTCAAGATTTTCTTAAATTCAGATGCTGATAATTAGTAACTGCAGAACAAATCAATCTTATAGTGAATCACAATTATGAAGTCAGTTTTGTTTTTTCTAAATTTCGGATTTGTCTAAATTGATTGCATTTTATTTTATTATTTTTATTTATATCATCATTACAACAATAAAAAATCCTACAGTTCTATAGCGCGCAGTAGAATAAATTAATTATAAAATAAAGAAACAGGAAGAAGTTCATTTCCTATCAACCTAGTTCTTGTAGAATTCTATTGCAAACATTAAACATTAATTAAAAGAAAACAGTCTATTAACAACTGTCTTTATTGGAAATCGAATTGTTCTTGTTCTTGATATTTTTCAGGTCTCTTTTTACACCAATTTTGAAATTTTCTTATATCCTGTATATAATTTAAAACTTCACCAAGAGTTTTGGTTATCATTATTTAAAATTTTAGACATTAAATTAAGATCCACTCGTGTGGAGAAACATTTTTAATTAAACTATTTCTTTTTCAAGTTTTAATTTTGAGCAAACAGGAAGCTTTGAAGTCGTGGAGATCCTTGTATAATAACATTCATGATGATAACGGCGCTGATGATAATGGCGATGCCAATCCTGTAAAATATTTATTTATTTTTGAATAATTCATTCTAATCATTGAATTTTTCTTACACCATTATTTAGAGATCCCAATTTATGTCATTTAGAAGTTCTTGCATTCTCTGCAAGGCTCTCTGCTGTAATAAAATTTAAAATGTTAGTGATATTTGTCCCTTTACGACCATCTAAATTGAGTATCAGGAACTTCTGCACGACCTTATCTTTTACAACAAACGAAAATGGAAAACTACTAATTAATTTTGTTGCCGAAAGAAAAGTTCTAGCCAAAGCGACGTACCTAAAACACACGTAGATACATAAAGGTACCTGGAGGAACCCAAATGATAAATTCATAACCAGATAGACCACTTATTAATAGAACAGAGGCGCATAGATAGGAACTGATCACTTCCTAGTCAAGGACGAAATGAGAAAACAAACCTTTAACCCTTATCCGGGCAAGACAGTTTACTTACACAAACGGGCAAGGTGAGTCTGTCGGACACGTCTTTAAATTTAATAAGTTTTTAGAAGTTATAGGGCAATTTTGTTAATGGGTACGTCAATAAAACAAGATGTTCAAAAAGCAAATGAACAAATCTTATATTGTCAATATTACTTGTAACATAAAAAATTGTGGATCAAACACGTGTACTCACAACCATAAATTGACATCCACTGAAGATAAAGCGCCTACGCTGACAATGATAGCTAGCGCTATACATGCGCAATACCATAGTGTCCAACGGACACGCTTGCCCGTCTGTGTTACAAAATATTTTATTATTTATTTATAATCGTATAAACTATTTTTGAAACACCTAATTAACATAAACTGATAAGAAATAAGTTAGTTTAGGAATACTAAGAGGTGTAGTTTTATATTCTCAATCGTTTTTGAAATAAGTATACGAGAAAAATAGTTGTTATGTGTCCGAAGGACATACCTTGCCCGGATAAGGGTTAACACACTGGATAAAAAAAGGCAAGGTAAACACAAATCAAAGTACTTCCAACTGAGAAACGAAGAACAAACAAGAACATATGGTACGACCGTCGCCTTGTCATTTGCGCAACTCCGACTCGGAAAGCAATATAGAGGCAAAATGGAAAAATATTAAGGAGTCAGTAAAAAAGGCCCTATAATGACGTTTAGGCCTCTTTATTCTATAAAGTGATGAACTTTGACTAGAATGTAGAAAATTGAGCTCTTCTAAGTGCCCCAGCATAAAAATATTTGGAAAAATTACAGCTGTTAGATACAAACCATTACAACAGCGGGAGCCCAAGCGAAAACATGTTTTTTAGATTTAGTCCAGCCAATTATGGAAAAAACGAAAAACTTTTTCTATTTTTATCCATATACACATGTCTCACTTTAATCTAGCTATTTAAAATGAAGAAAATGGATATTTATAAATTAATACAAAAATATTGAAGAGAAATTTCGATTTTCCATTTTTTAACATAAATACTTGAAATTTTGCACATAGTCCTAAAATTAAATTCTAAGCAACTTTTCAAATAACTTTCTTCGGTATCTTCTCATCTAACCTCACTTTTTCCGACTTCACGGTATTTTTTTTAAATTTGCCGCCATACCAGTGGCCACATGACATACACCAAATTCGGTTCTTAGGTTATCAGACATGCAGAACCGATCCCGCAGAAAAGTTTTTTCGATTTTCAAATAATAAAAATTTTTCCCATTTGTTGCGAACTTTGGCCGGTCACTGTATATTATGTATTATATAAAATTTGGCATTTGTTTTTAATAAATCAACTATCAATATTGTTTTTGTACCGCTGAAATTAATATACCTGTCTCCTGACTTCGTCGGCGCCCAGCGCCCGATGAGGATTATAAGCAGGATCGTTGACACATGGAGGAGGATTCTTCTTTGCCATTTGTTTATAATGGTCTTGAATATCGGCCGAAGGATTAATTTTTAGTTCTTTAAAATCGGTTATACCGATTTCCCGTTTTGCTTCTTCAGCTCCCTTTAAAACTGCTTCTTGGTGTAATAGATTTGTATCGCTATACAAGGGACATCTGTAAAATAGAAATGATCGATAATAATGGCAATTCAAGGAGTACACTATGACCGTAAATATACAGTACCGAAATTGTAACTCTAATCTGAGTTGCCATGGATGGATGAAAAACATACTCCAGCAGGCATGGAATACAGAACAATTACCAGAAGACTGGGAAGGGAACGTCATAGTCCCTATACATAAAAAAGGAAACTCCAAAATTAGCGACAACTATAGAGCCATATGCCTGTCATTAGTGGCACTAAAAATATACACCAGGATAGTAGAGAAGCGACTAAGAACTGTGATAGAAGACAAACTAGAAGATGAGCAAGCGGCCTTCCGACCAGGGAAGCAAACACAAGACCATATACAGGGAATTTTTCTTTTTAGTATACATATCCCCTATGTATACTTTTATAATAAACGCAAATAGGCAACCCACTATACACTATAAACGTCACGTCACGTAGTGCGTAAAGATTATGTTTCATGTTTGTAAATAAAAAATAAATCAAAATTAGTGGAATATCAACATAATTTTAATTCAACGATTATGCTAAAACATAAAATATCGACAATACAAAACAGAAAGGAAAATAAAAACAGAAACAGTTAAAGACTAATTTTTTGACATTAACTTAATTTGATGATTTTTGCCATAGCATGCTATTTTTTTAACGTTTATAGTGTATAGTGGGTTGCCTATTTGCGTTTATTATAAAAGTATACATAGGGTATATGTATACTAAAAAGAAAATTTCCCTGTATACACAAAACTAATAGAAAAGAAAAAGGATCTCTACCTAGCTTTCTTAGACCTGAAAGCGGCCTTTGACCTAGTACCACAGAAGCACATCTGGAAAGCACTCGAACAACTACAAGTAGTACCCAAACTGCAAAGAATCATCAAAAGCATAAACAATAAAGTTGTCGGAAAAGTAAGGCTGAATGGGCAAATCTCAGAAGAGTTCCAAATGGAAAGAGGTATTAAGCAAGGAGATAGTCTAAGTCCACTTCTATTTGTGATATACATTGACAATATATGCAAAAAATGAAAAAGAGAAACAAGAAATAGTCACATAGGATACTATAACCTAAACCCCGTAATGACACAGGATCTGTTATATGTAGATGACATTTTACTAATGGCAAGAAACAAAAACCAACTACAGAGGAATGTAAATATATGGAAAAAGCATCTAGAGGAATACAGCATGACCATTAACACCGAGAAAAGTGGGGTAATGTACGTTACAAAAGAAGAAAACGAGGAAGAACTAGATATATGAATAGATGCACAACAACTAGAAAATGTGCACACATATGAATACCTAGGAGTACTGATTGGTAAAGATGGCAAAATAGATCAGGAAATTAAAAATAGAATAAATAAAGGAAACCGAATATACTATCAAATAAATAACACTCTAATAAGGAAAAAAGAGCTTAGCACAAAAGCAAAAATGCAGCTGTACAAAACCATATACACCCCAACGTTGACATACGCAGTTGAGACATGGGCGTTAATTGACAAACAGAAATCTAATTTAACAGCTGCAGAGATGAAATACCTAAGGCGAGTAATAGGTAAAACACGGAGGGATAGAGTACGAAATAGAAGTGTACGTGATGCACTAGAGCTTACACCAATGGTAGAGGACATAAAAGTGAAACAACTTCAGTGGTACGGACATCTGATCCGCATGAACGACGATCGATATCCAAAAAGGATTTTTGAGATGAGATGTGAAGGAAAAAGGCCTAGGGGAAGACCTAGAATTAGATGGGAGTATAACATCCAAGAAACAGCCAGAGAAAGACGACAGACCATAGCACGGATACGGACCCTACCTAGGGATAGGAAGAAATATAAACAGTGGCTCAAGTCCCCAACACCGTAAGGTATAATGGGAGTAGAGAAAGAAGAAGAAGATGAAGAAATTGTAACTCTAATCTGAGTTGCGATGGCAGTGACATTGACGTCAAACTTATTTTAAACACACATTAACTTGTTATTTGTCAGATTATACAACATTGTCTGTGAACAAGATGCTTAAGCTTTGGTTTCCTAGGAAGCGGTGCCGTCATTTAACGGCCGTAAAAATACGGTGGGTGACGTCACAAAAACGGTGAAAAAATACGGCCGTCGCGAATTATTCCGAACTGTTATGTCTATTTTAAATGGACTATATACACAAGACACACCGCCAAAAAACGTTGCTGAACTGATTCGTACCGTACTGGCCCACCGCTTCAGATGAGACGGCACCGCTCTATTACGTTGGGTGTGCGCTACCGCTCTTTTGGAAAACACTTCGCTTAAAAAACACGACACCGCTTTTCGTGACGTCACCCACCGTACTTTTACGGCCGCTAAATGACGGCACCGCTTCCTAGGAAACCAAAGCTTTACACCCGAAAAAAATTTACATAAATATGTGAAGTATATAATCGCTCATACGAGTTTGGTAGAAATAATGGACTCAGTATTAAGTAGGTTGGATCTCAATTTGAGCAGAAGTTTCAAAAGGCTAAACCATAAAACAGCAGTTTTTCAAAACGATCCACCCACCACAATTCCGGAATTGAGAATAGCAATTATTCGCTTCTTCCGAACTTTACAGCAACCTACATTTCAAAGCATGGTACGAAACCTCCAAGACCGCCTTGAGTTATGCGTCCAACAGAATGGTGGGCATATAGAGCATATTATTCGCTTTTATAATAGACCTTAACTTTGCCATTTTTGTTAATTATTTTATAGCCCAGTCATTTGGTGCTCAAAAAGGGGGTTGCCTGGAAAGTTTAGCGGAAGTTTTGCAAATTGGTAGTCTTATAGATTTTGAGGTGCTCTAACCGAATTTCTACTTTGTGACCTTGTACCGGCATGGGAAATTGTGCCATTTTGGGTAAAATGACACCAAAAACAGGTTTTTCGAAAATATCTCCTAACCGGTTGATTTTTCGACAAAAATAGTGATGCACAAAATTGTTCTACAGAAAAAATTCCTATAATTCATGTCTGATTAATTTTTTTGTCCGACTAATAGTTTCGGCGTAGGAGCGCCGCGAATTCAACCGCAACACGTGCATTGGTAGAAAATATTCCACTACCTACGCGTTATACAGGTGTTCCATGACTCGAGGTCCATAGCTTAAGGTCGTGTTACTAAAGTTATTTAGAGTTAAAATTGCTTAATAAACATATGCCCGAAAGTGCTTCCTTTTCGAGATACAGGGTGTCCAAAAAATATATATTTTTTAAATATCTCGAAAACGATTTAAGATATCAAATTGAGCTTTGATATGCACTATACTGGCATGAAGACACTCTTTGTCGATCCAACTAGTTTTGACAATTCCAGCAGTGGCGTGCATGACAGCAAAAAAATAAATAATTCCGACGAAGAAAATAGTACGCCACTGCTGTTTTTCAAAATAGGTATTTGTTTCTTAATCGGCAGCCAATTCTAAAAAGAAAAGGCCTCTTGAGTTTTTCTGGTAGAACAAACTGTTTTTGAATAAAAATCGAAAAAGGAAAAGAGCCTTTCAACACGATTTACGCCCACAATTCAATCGCTAAGATTATGGCTGGACGCTGGACACGCGTATGCACGCGCAGTCAGAGCGCATATGTTGACTCATCTTGCGATTGCAAAAATTATCATGCAGTCAATTGATTTCACACCTGCTGAGCGTCGAGAACTAGAAGACATTCTATACAATTTAGAAAGGAAAGTGGCACTCGAGGCATGTAGGGTGAACCAATTCATTAATTTTTCCACGTCGTTATTGTCACGACTGATTCGCGAGCCTCTTAGATCAACATGCTGCTCGGAACTGGCAAAAGATACGTTGCAGAGTTCTTCAATACCTTCGCAAACGTTATGCAGGAATACCATCCCTAAGGTCCACATGGTAAGCACGCTGTCCTTGACTCCTCGGCCATGAGTAAGGCCACCAATGCACTTCATTGTCCTCATTAGTGATTGTTCAATCGTTATATCTGACCACGTACCACACCAAACGTATCGGAACGTCGGATTGTAAAGCATCCTTTGGTAGTGCATGACTCATATTCATCAGCAGTCATTTTTTCTTTTAAACCATACATATCTTGCAGATACAAATGGCAAGACTTGGTGTATAAAAAGTGGCCGCTGGCATGGAAGTAAGGCAACATTTTATGCATGGTGTCAAGATGTAGATGCCAGTTACCCATCATTTCTGCCTCGATGAATTGTTTCAGCAGCGTAACCATCCGGAAGTATAATACCCACAACTTTGCTGTGGCGCCGCGTTGTTCGAATTTTACCAGCTACTCTTCGAATTTTTTAGCAAGTTGCTGGTAGCATTCTTCCTGATTTGCCTCGAGTACCCCTGTCCTGTCTAAATTGTATAGAATGCCGTCTAGTTCTCGACGCTCAGCAGGTGTGAAATCAATTGACTGCATGATAATTTTTGCAATCGCAAGATCAACATATGCGCTCTGACTGCACGTGCATATGCGTGTCCAGCCATAATCTTAGCGATTGAATTGTGGGCATAATCGTGTTGAAAAGCTCTTTTTTTGCATTTTGACAAAAAAGTGGACTTTTTTTATCAAAAAATCATACAGAAAGCAACACGTTTTTTAACTATTTAATTTTACATTTTGCATTAAGTAAGTATGCTTTAATAGCTATTAAGACAACAAGTGTTTTATAGAAGGTTTAAAAATCAAGGTCGTAGTTCAAATCCGAGCGAACGAAGTGAGCCGAGGATTTGATAGACCGAGATTTTTAAACTATAAAACACGAGTTATCTTCAAGATTTTTTCTAACACTAATATCAGACATTTTCTTTCACTAATATATTATTATAAATTTTAATAAATTATTATTTGAGACGTGTCATAATACACAAAATGCGAAGATTGCTAGGCAACGACGTATTTTAAAGGAAACATAACAAGTGAGCTCTTATGCACCATAGAAACAGTATAAGATATTAGTGTTAGAAAAATAAAATATTGTAAATTGTCAGTTTGACTGTCAATTCTCAAATACTTTTTATCCTGTTTTGAGGGATTTAAAATGTAAAAATGCAAAAAAATATTGTGTACAACTCGTATGAAAGCATCTTTTTTTCACTCGTTTGATTCTTCTTCAAACTCATGAAAAAAAGTATTGCTTTCATTACTAGTTGTACAAATAACTATTCCTTTGCAAACGTTTTCTGAAATAACTAGTTCAAATTATTTTTTTTACAAAAGTTTTTCGATTATTAGTCGAAAACGGTTTGTCCTACCAGAAAAACTCAAGAGGACTTTTCTTTTTAGAATTGGTTGCCGATTAAGAAACAAATATTTTGAAAAAAAGCAGTGGCGTACTATTTTCTTCGTCGGAATTATGTATTTTTAGCTGTCACGTACGCCACTGCTGGAATTGTGAAAACTAGTTGGATCGAAAAAGAGTGTCTTCGTGCCAGTATAGTGCATACCAAAGCTCAATTTGATATCTTAAGTCGTTTTCGAGATATTTAAAAAAAAACTTTTTTTTTGACACCCTGTATC
Source organism: Melanotus villosus (assembly GCA_963082815.1). NCBI lineage: Eukaryota > Metazoa > Arthropoda > Insecta > Coleoptera > Elateridae > Melanotus > Melanotus villosus. The sequence continues at coordinate 10,871,934 of OY720419.1, read as the reverse complement.
TCGAAAAGGAAGCACTTTCGGACATATGTTTATTAAGCAATTTTAACTCTAAGTAACTTCAGTAACACGCCCTTAAGCTATGGACCTCGAGTCATGGAACACCCGTATAACGCGTAGTGGAATGTTTTCTACCAATGCACGTGTTGCGGTTAAATTCGCGGCGCTCGTACGCCGAAACTATTAGTCTGACAAAAAAATTAGTCAGACACGAATTATTGTAAATTTTCTGTAGAACAATTTTGTACATCACTATTTTTGTCGCAAGATCAACCGGTATCCAGATATTTTCGAAAAACCGGTTTTTGGGGCCATTTTACCCAAAATGGCACTATTTCCCATGCCGGTAGAAGGTCGCAAAGTGGAAAGTCGGTTAGAGCACTTAAAAATCTATAAGACTACCAATTTTCGAAACTTCCGCTAAACTTTCCAGCTAAAACTACCAAATGACTGAACTATTAATGTTTATAGTTAAGCAATATATACAGTGTGTCCCCGGATGGAGTTGACAATAGGTATGATGGACCAAAAATTTTCGAATTGGATTTTTATATTTTGGGATTAATCCCTGCTCGGTCTGAAACTTATTTTTAGTTTACTTTCGATTTTTTTAAATCAAGTAGAGGCCTTTACAGTTGAGCAAAAACTCTTTTCGTTTCAGGTAAAGTACCTTTTCCGTTCACAGTACGCCAATGTGTTACTAAGAAAAGTTGTTCATAATGAAAAGTTACGGCTTTATGCAAATTTTCTGAACGATCGGCCTACTTTGATAAAATTCATTATTTGTTAATTTCGTTTCAGGTAAAGTACTGTTTCCGTTCACAGTACGCCAATGTGTTACTAAGAAAAGTTGTTCATAATGAAAAGTTATGGCGTTATGCAAATTTTCAGAACGATCGGCCTACTTTGATAATAGAAATTGACAATAGGAGAAAAATCTTTATTATTAATTTTACGACGAAAAGTCATTCATTATTAAAAGTTCATTCTGAACAACTTTTCTTAGTAACATATTGGCGTACTGTGAACGGAAACAGTACTTTACCTGAAACGAAATTGACAAATAATGAATTTTATCAAAGTAGGCCGATCGTTCTGAAAATTTGCATAAAGCCATAACTTTTCATTATGAACAACTTTTCTTAGTAACACATTGGCGTACTGTGAACGGAAAAGGTACTTTACCTGAAACGAAAAGAGTTTTTGCTCAACTGTAAATGCCTACTTGATTAAAAAAAAATCGAAAGTAAACTAAAAATAAGTTTCAGACCGAGCAGGGATTAATCCCAAAATATGAAAATCCAATTCGAAAATTTTTGGTCCATCATACCTATTGTCAACTCCATCCGGGGACACACTGTATATTGTTTTTAATTCAGTACTGTATATTTCTAGTCATACTGTATTCTGCACTTACAAATCCGTACGATCTCCTTCTGGTCCATTAAAATGTTTATAATCTTCAACAGGTTCCCCACAAACATAGCACATTTTGGCACCACAGGAACAGGTTATTTTGTTACAACCGTCAGCTTTGATGAACTTTTTGTGACATTTATGACATGTTCTGCGAATAGAATATTTGACAAAACTACAAATCGTCAGTAGATATTATTATAGTAATTTACGATACTAGTAACTTTATGAAGCATTTTACATTACGAGAGAAAAGTTTGAAAGAACGAGCGACTTCTTTTAATTCTCGAGTAATGTAACCAGCAAATAACGTTACGTACCTATGTCGTAACACGGTTTATATCATCCTATAAAAATTATTTTCAATGACAGTTCAATGACAATTCATTAAGTGTAACGTAAATCTGTCATATTGTGCTGTTATTAAACTTTACAGCACTAGTGCTGTTATAGCTATTAAGACAACGAGTGTTTTATAGAAGGTTTAAAAATCAAGGTCGTAGTTCAAATCCGAGCGAACGAAGTGAGCCGAGGATTTGATAGACCGAGATTTTTAAACTATAAAACACGAGTTATCTTCAAGATTTTTTCTAACACTAATATCAGACATTTTCTTTCACTAATATATTATTAGAAATTTTAATAAATTATTATTTGAGACGTGTCATAATACACAAAATGCGAAGATTGCTAGGCAACGACGTATTTAAAGGCCTATAAAATACGTTGTCATTGACGGCGTATTTTATAGAGAAAGCGTATTTTAAAGGAAACATAACAAGTGAGTTCTTATGCACCATAGAAACAGTATAAGATATTAGTGTTAGAAAAAAGATATCTTAACATAAGTCATTGCTAAGGAGTTATTAGCATGATAACGTTATAGGATGATGTAAAGTACCTTAACAGTGCTTCGGTCATTTTATTTTCAATGTACGTTCGCTTTTTCACGTCGTCGTCTTTTTGAATCTCTTCACAACGCAAAGGCACATGTGACGGCTCCTTACATAGACGACAAGATTCTTTCATACAATCCGGATTTAAACAATGGAATAACTTATCCTCCTTGGCCGGTATCGTTGCAAACTCACAGAAAGGACATGTTTCTAAATCTTCGATTCCGGCAGCCTTAACCTCTTCTACTTGCTTTTTTAATGCCACTTTTGAAAACATCTTTGGTGACAACACAGCCTGTACAACGAAAAAATTCACAAAAAAAGTATAATTTGAATAATGTAATGAAATTTTGAAATGTAGAGGGTGTTCTAAAAAATCGTAATGGCGATTAACTATAGGATTACTTCAGGAGAAGAGGTTTTGATTGCCAGCCATTTAGTATTACCTGGCAAAAAGGAAAATGCCACAATAATAGGGTTGTGTTTTCAATCTTTTAAGTTAACTGAAAGAAACGCGTAAAATAGAGATAACATTGGATGTTTCTCGTAAGAAATTTATTTTTAGGTCTTCAAAATATTACAAAATCTAATTGCGCGTTGTTGGTATCCCTTCTTTACCAATCCGACGCTTTTATAAAAAGTTCTTGTGTGTTGCCTGTTATTAGCTTCTTTAATCTCCTCTAATAGTTTTTTTTTATAGTCTCGTTTTTATGTCTGTAAATTTGTTTTATTTTTTCTTACGTTTTTATATTTTTCCCGAATTTCGGGAATCTCTTCATCTGTAATCTAACATTTTTCCTTTCTTCTAGAGGATTTACATTCCACGTTTCTACTGTTATTGTGTTCTTTTTTTGTTTTCTGCTTTTTGTTAACTTTCCTTCTCGTATTTCCAAATTCGTTGCCCATTTCTTTGATTCATTGATACGGGCATACTAAATGTTGATGCACGTGATTTTGTTGTATTTTCTTCATTTAATAATTCTAATTAGATAGAGTTCTTTTTTTTAAATTAGTTAAATGTTAATATTTTATAAAATTACTTATCACCAGATATACGACGAATATTCGGTTAACTATTCGGCAGTAGTAATATTAGTAGAATACCGGCACTTGGAGCCGCCATTTTGTTTTTAATTAGGTCAATTAATTTAATTGATAGCTTAATCAAAGGGTACCGACATTTAATTAGGTTAATTAAAAGGTGAATTAAAACAAAAAATGACAATTTACGACAAATTGTGGTTTATCACTTACCACCGTAATAAGAAATACTTTTAAAAATCTGGTTTTCACTTTTGAGTAAACCTTTTTAATCTGTAGGCAGGTAAGCGCTTGTTTATCTTTATCGCTCCCTATACCTGTTTCACACAGCTGAGCTTGAACATTCTGATTAATTTAAGCAGGGTGCGAATCACCGCCGGGGATGCCAGGGATTTCCCTGACTGTGCTTATACAGTGAGCACGTAAAGGTTGGAATAAATTCGATAAAATCTTTATTGGGCAAGTAAGAAAATAATGCTCGGACACGTCGATTTTCTTTTTTAGATGCGCATTTTTTAGTATACGTATATTTTTTATTAGATCATCCCTCTTCGAGTTATGACGTCATCATCAGTTTTTTTAAATAGCAACACCCTCTTTTGATAATACCATTTAAAAGAGCACATTTTTCTTGGTATAGACGCCAAATTTTGTGGTATGTTACATAACAATATTTTCGAAAAAAAAAGTTTTAGAATTCATAACAATGTAATGAAATAACAATAGAAGAACTAATAAATACAACTAAAACCCATTAAATTAAACGTTGAAATTGCATTCACCTCTTGACAATATCCATCTATTGGTGATTCAGATAATCACGCACAATCTGTGAATGATGTGGTGACGCGCCATCTTGTTGGTACCATATTGATTCGTCCGGCATTTGGGGATGTTGATTATTTGGATATAGTGCTACAAGCGCGGGAATTATCTGTTGTTGTAAAAAATTCAAATGTTTTTCAGCATTTAATGAGCCGTCAATAAAAAATGGTGCAACAATTGTGGTACTAATTTCTCGAAAATATTGTTATGTAACATACCATAAAATTTGGCGTCTATACGCAGAAAAATGCGCTCTTTTAAATGGTACTATCAAAAGAGGGTATTGCCATTTAAAAAAACTGATGATGACGTCATAACTCGAACAGGGATGACGTAATAAAAAATATACGTATACTAGAAAATGCGCATCTAAAAAAGAAAATCGACGTGTCCGAGCATTATTTTCTTACTTGCCCAATAAATATTTTATCGAATTTATTCCAACCTTTACGTGCTCACTGTATATCCCCCCCTGTAAAATAAAAATCGTACCCCTGCCGGGGATAAATATTTCTCCGTCTGTGTAAATGTATAACATTAAAATATGCATAAAAAAATTCTTGAATAGTATCCCCCCCTGTAAAAGTTGTATGATTCGCACCCTGAATTTAAGACACATTCACATGCACAATTATAAACTTTTAGAGTTGACGTTTTTCTTTTGTGTTAATTGTTCAATAAAAGTCTAAGTAAATTTTCAAAATGACCTCCGTTTTCATGCACACAAAGATTAATGCTACGGAGAAGGTTGAACTGCACCCTTTCCATCATCTCTGCAAGTACGCAACAAAACATTTAAATTCGATTATCTCAGAAACGGCTGCTCGAAGCGACACCTACTAAGCACACCTTTTTTGGAGAAAAGATGCCAAGGAATAAGAATTTTTAACCAGAAATTTTATATACCGAGGCACAAAAAAGTTATGAAGCTTTAGATGTAGGCGAAGTGCTGCTGGTGGCGCCCTCTGCAATCTACATCGAAACTCTGATCAGATCTCGATTTCTCACCCTAAAAATCCCTAAGTACCAAATTTCGTGCAAATCATGCTATTATTAAGATAAATATTTACAAAAAAGTTTAAAAAAATAATTGATTTGACACTCTGTATTTCGGAAACTACCAACTTTTGGACTAAGGTAAATTGGGCTAGATCCTCATATTTTAGCCTCCGAAATTTGTGCTAGTGTTTTGAATGGTTACCTGCAGGGTTTGTAAACTGAAGTGCGATCCGCAGCTATTTAGGCAAGCAAAGTCTAATTTCCCATCACCAAAGGTGACTTCTGCGCCTCTTCGGACGCATTCTTTACAGAATGTACAACGTTTCTCACACACATATATATCTTTGAGCAGTACTTCTTCATCGTAACAACAATTACATGTTTGTAAAAGACCCGCTTTTTTTGCTTCTTCACGTTCCGTCAACTCCTGAGCCTTTTTCATTTCTATATATTGTTCGATTTCTTTACGATGTTCATAGAAGGCAATCTATAAAAGTTTGATGTAATTTATTTACACAATTAAAAAGAAATTAACGTACTTGCTGTAGTAGCGGGATGTTTTCAATAACTGATGGCATTTCGCATACTGGTCGCTTCTTTTTCAGCAGTAATTCTTGCGGTAACCGCTCTAAGTTTTTACATGTGTCTAAGAAATTACATGACGATTCCTTAAACTCAAACGTATCTTTAATACTGTTGATCCGAACTTTGTTGAAATGGTTACGAAGGTAACACATCACGTAGTGATGGCTGTACAAATCATATTTTACCAGTTTTCTTTTACTATGCTTGAAATATTCTACCGGGTCGGGTATTACTTCCAAGAACTTTTCGACAGTGAAGTCGGAAGTGTACTGTTTTTGTTGAGCAGAAAGTTGTTGCTTGCTAAAAAGTATAAATATTTTGTAACATTTGTTGTAGGTAGGCTACGCCACTGTTAGGTAAGCAACGCCACTGATATGAGTTGGCACCAATGTAATATAAATGCCAGCCCGTAGTCTTGTAATGGCAACCGCTGTAGACGCAAGTCATTTTCATGCACTCAACCAATAAAGTTAATTACAACATATTAAGATTGTATTATTCGATAAATGAATACCTACATCATGGCGCAGTCGGTAAAACTTTTATAATAAAATAAAACTTAGCAGAGCTAAAAAGCACGTAGTGGAAACAAAAACAGCAATGGAGTTCTTGAAGCAACCATAACCCATGAGCATGGAAGGGGACCATTGCATAAATTGAAAGAAATTCAAAGGTAATTACACCTTATACGCTACACGCAGTGGTGCCCAACCTTTAACTTGACTCGAGTCAATTTAGAATTTAAACATTTTAGGCGAGCCTCAGATATATTTTGCACTTTTAATATTTCAATTTTAAACCTATATAATGCACAAGCAATAAAAATTTGTAATATGTTAAAGAATATTTGTAATTATGTACTTACTCTTATACTCCTATTTATTAAGAATTCACAAATCAAATACAGGAAAAACATATTTTTAATGTAAAACCTGACACTGCATTTAGCGCATCGTTGATAAAACGAGCCACATCAAAAGGTGGCGCGAGCCACATGTGGCTCGCGAGCTACAGGTTGGGCACCTCTGCGCTACAGCATCGGGCTGCACAGCAAGTGCAAGCAGCAGTGTTATTGCATTGTGTTGGAGAACAAGCCAAAGAAATTTTAGACACTTTGGGCCTCACAGACAAGGAGTTAAAAGACCCAGATGCAATACTAAAACAATTTGAAGAATATTTAGTGCCTAAATTGAACACCAGCGTCGAACGGCATAAGTTCAATACGCGAGTGCAGCTTAGCGGCGAATCCTTCGACAACTACATCAGTGAACTAAAGAAGGTAGCAGCAAATTGTAACTACGTACGGTACGTTAAAAAACGAACTAATTAAGGACAGAATTGTTTGTGGGGCAGCTGATCGCAGAGTAAAGGACAGGTTGTTACGGGATACGAAGTTAGATTTACAAAAGGCAGTGCAAATATGTAGGGCTGCAGAACAAACTGAAGAGCAGATTAAGCAGCTGACAGGTGCAAGTCGTAGCACAGAAGTTAATGCAGCAGCATAGGTGGCGATCTGTCCAAAACATTGGGTGGGTCCCGTCAGGTTTTCGTTGCATGTTAGTCCATGAGCGCCCGAGCGGTTTCTCCCCCGGGAAATTTTTTTGATTTTTAACGCATTTTCGTGACATTTTACATAAATAGAAAATTTTGACACACAGAAAACGAATAATTGGTATGCTATATATGTATACAATTTATATGTATATTATACACAAGTCACAAGTAAATACATTAAATTTAAATAAAATTCCCGAATGCTAATTTTCTTACGTCTGTTTTTGAGGCAAACTCTTTCGCAACATCATCAATACTAACAGCGTCTAGTCTTGTCTTGTGCACATGGCATATAGCGGTACTGTTCAACCGGACTTGTCCCATGCTATTTCGAACCCAATTTTGTAATCGCCGCAGCGAGGAGAAACTTCTTTCCGCTTCGCATGAGGATACGGGACAAACAAGCATAAGCGTAATCAAATTTTCTATCTGACTAAATAAACTTCGAACTTCTGGAGACAAATTTCTCAGCACATCTCTGACCTGGAACATTGACTTAGGCTTTCCATATTCACCCTGAAACATTCGAAGCTGTGTTTCTAGCCTGTTTATGTCAATGGTTTTGTATTCTTCCAAAACTGTTCGATTCAACGGTACTTCAACTTCCACAAGTATTTTCTCAAACATTTGATATCTGGCCAGTCCGGAGTTACGAGAAGTGTCAAAACGCCTTACTAACTGTTGCAGAACATAATCTATAACAACGTAAAATGCTTTGCGAAAATGAAATTGTGGGTCGGGAGCATTAAACGCTTCTGCAGGACCAGTATATCTTGCAGGTGGTTTGCGTAAACACTTTCCCCCCTCATTTACAGTAAATATAAATAAAAATTTCTGTAAAATATTGGGTGGATCCATAACACTGCAGGACCCGTCGACCAAAATATTGGGTGGGTCCGGACCCACTCAACCCACCCGGGATCGCCGCCTATGTGCAGCAGCAGTAAGTCGATCAAGCAATAAATGGCGGCAAAGGAAAATTCCCAAGAACAGCGCAGGAACAGCTTAGCAACAGATGACTCATCAGACGGCAAGCAGGTACACCCAGCAAGAACCGGCAACACCGTCAACAAGCCAAGCAGCGATTTCAACCAATAAAGGGCGTCGACCTTGCGATAAATGCGGCATCAATCATGGCTATGTCGCATGTTCAGCATATGGAAAATCATGTAGCAGGTGTAGTAAGTTAAATCACTTTGCTAAAATGTGTAAAGCAAAATACCATGAGATCGAAAAAAAAAATGATTCTGAGCAGGCCTTGACTAGTACAACACGATTGGCTACACTGGTTCTAGAATGCGTATGAATTATAATGTGACAGTGACATTTCAAATGTAAGTTAGTCTTGCAATCTTGTTTCCAGAATTATTTAAGTTTATCGTTGTAATACATTTTGAACACCTACTCTAACATGTATTCATCTTAGTTTTCAGTTTGTTCCCTAAATAAATACTGTTTTGTGTTTTAATTTATTTGACATTAATTAACCTCTAACCTCCTGCCACATTTTGAAATCAGTCTTGCCAATCGTGTTGTACTAGTCAAGGCCTGCTCAGAATCATCTTTTTTTCGATCTCATGGTATGTGCATGCTATAATAAATAATAATGAAATGAAACATAATGATAGTACCATAGGCGTAGATTCCGAATTTATTTTAGGATCACTTGATGTAAATGCTATTCATAATGATAGGTATCAAGACCTGAATATTGTAAACAGTCAGAAAATTTTAAATGGAAAACTAGACAAAGGTGCCCACATAAATGTAATACCAAAATATGTATATGACAATCTAAACTTAGGAATAACGCTAGATAATAGTAATATTAAGGATACTAGCTAGAGGGATGCTGATAATACTGGCCATACTAGACCAGAAGTCCCCTAGCATGAATCCTCTGATTGGAGCAAGTGCAGGGCATTCACACAGAATGTGCTCTGCTGTGTCGTCTTCTAAATCGCAACCCCGACAGGTTGTGTCCTCACTTAGTCCCATCTTGTGCATGTGCTTATTTAGTTTGCAGTGTCCTGACAATATTCCTACAACAAGTCGAAGTTTGTCTCTTGACAGCTGTATACAAAAGTTTGCCATCTTCAATGAAGGGCTTCTGATCGCCATCCTTGCATGGTGGCATTTGTTCATGTTGACCCATCTTTCGTTATGGAGATTGCTGGTTTCCTTTTCGATTAAGGTATTGAGCGCAATTGGGGATAGTGGGAGTGCAGGTTCGGGACCATAAAAGGGTTATTCCGAGCGTTGCCTTGCCAAACCATCCGCTCGCTCATTACAATATAGTCCAGAAGGTTCTAGGACATTGTCAATAGCGACTTGCTCCAGAATGCTGCGACATTGGAGTATCATTCCTGATACAACTTTGCAGTTGTTCAGTGTCAACAAAGCAGCTCTGCTGTCGCTTGAGATTCTGATAATCTTGTTCTTGATTCTGCGTACAAGAATTGCATTTGCACCCTGCATTATGGCGGCAACCTTTGCTTGAAAGACTGTGGCCAAGGTGCCTAGTGATGTGCTTTCTTGGAGGTCCAGGTTATCTGAGGAGATGCCTGCCCCTGTACCTTCTGAGGTTTTGGATCCATCAGTGTAGATGGATATATCTGGCTTGGATGAATCTTCAGAATTCATATGGATTCTGAAGTGCTTCATAAATGTGTAGGTGGGTGGAAGAGAGTCCATTTTTTCTCCCAGAAGGGGCATCCGAACGATTGCCTCTCTTAGGATCTGATGGTGTCTTCGCCCAGCACCTGTATCCTTACACAGTCCCTTCACCAGCAGTCTAAGAGCAGACTTTAGTGCCATCTCCTCCACATGGAGGTCCAGTGGTGAGAGGCCCAAAGCAGCTTCCAGAACTGCGGTTGGAGTAGAGCGTATGGCTCCCGTTGTACTCATACACGCCAGTCTCTGTACGTGTGAGATCTTTCTTGCCGCAGTTACTTGTCTGATCCTGGCCCACCAGACAAGTGCACCGTAACATAGCATTGGTCGAATTACAGCCGTGTACAACCATAGGGCAGCCTTCGGTGACGGTCCGCAAAGTCTGCCCATAGTACGACGGCACTGCCAAAATGCCATGCTTGCTTTTTCGGTATGGCAACCGCTGTAGACGCAAGTCATTTTCATGCACTCAACCAATAAACTTAATTACAACATATTGTATTATTCGATAAACGAATACATCAACATTCATTAAACATCAAACAACTCACCGTAAGTAATCTTTTAACGTAGGATAATTTTGATGTTGTACAATTTGTGCAATGAACATTTTCAGTTCTTCAGGTTGATGAATCAGTCTTTCACAGTGTATTCGTAAATAATTAGGATCCGCATCAGGTAAAACTTGTTGAAGTATTTCTAACTGTTCGTCGAGGGCGAGACGTTGTTGTGGACTTTGCGGTTTCTGCCGTTTCGGATAATCACCCTCTACAAAACAATTACGATAACATTTTTCTACATGAAATTACTGATAAGAAAATGTACCTTCTAAAATGGTTGAAACAAGTTCGTGTAAAGCCACTGGCGTATTCGATTGCTGTTGACAGATTCTACGTAAAAACCGAGGACAAGCTTCGGGAAACATTTCCATAAGTGGATAAACAAGCGGATTATCGGGAATATCCTCTTCTTCCTCATTGGCATCATCATCTAAATAAGATTGTGCACTCATTTAATAAATTATAAAGCTGTCAAATTTTTTTATTGACTTCACAATTATAAAACAAAAATGTTTAAATTTGTAGTAGGCTTTGCTCTAATAGGTAGTATGCTTTGATTCTGCAAACAATTAAAATGCTCTTGCTTATTCTAACCTTAAAATAATTTTTTGTTTATTATTACTCGTTGACAGTTCCCGCCAACAAGTCAATGCGTTTATGTTTATTCATCATTTGCTTTATTAATTGTTAGTGTAATTTGTGTATTATTGTTATTATGGCCATGTCGCTAGCTGGGCCTTCCAAAAAAAGAGTACCCAATAAAAATTTTACAGAAGACGAGGCCTTAGATTTAATAACATTGGTTGGGCCCTTAAAAAGTGTAATTAAAAACAAGCAAACTAATGCAGTAACCAATCAAGAAAAGGTAATTAATAATGCATTATAAGTTTTAAACTATTGCTAAGTTTGTCGTACTTATTTCAGCCTCTTGTATGAAATAGAATTGGCAAACAATTTAATGAAATGCGACCATTAAAAGTTTAAGAACCACAGAGCAACTTAGTTTGAAATACGAAAATTAATAAGCAGTACATATATTTAACAGAGGGAGGATCTTCTACCGGAATAGTAGATATTGTTTTAGAAGCCATCCACGAATTAATAAATAAAAAAACCGTTCATGGCGAAATAAACGAGTTTAATGGGGATGCAATTGTTGACACTGAGGAAAATGCAGAAACGGAGCTTATGCTTGTCGATATTATAAACATCGACAGCAACCAATCATTCACAGAGCACGTCGAACTAATAACGCAAGAAACACAGGAACTAACCCAGGTTCAAGCAGAACATCAACAGGATAAAAAGATTTTGCCATGTCCAGCACAAAAAGTTAAATTTACCCTGAAAAAATGAAACCGCAACCTTCTGAAATACAGCAAGTATTGGAAGCCAAAGCAATTTTATATAAGGAAAAAGCTCGCTTGGCCACATTGGAGTGCGAGAAGAAATCCAAAGAAATTTAACTTTTGAAAATAGAAATTACTGAGAAAAATGAAAACCGCTCAATTCGAATGGCTATTCTCCATGAATAATTGCAAGAAAAACGACTTAAAAATTAATTGCATAAGCAAAATTTGAATAGTATTTAATTACTTTTTTGTAACTAGCACCTATGGTTTCTTATAATTATAAAAAATATAATAATTAATAAGCATTGTAGTAGCTTTTATTATAGTAAACTAATCATTGCACAATAAATTATAGTAATCTGTTAAAATAGTTGTAAATTAATCTCTGGCGATTATTATTATTGTTGCCTGCTTGCTGCACAACATACGATTCTTCAGCCTGGTCAACGACATCCGGTTCTACTGGAAGTGGTTCCTTTATGTCGATTGCAATGCTGTGAAGTACAGCAGTTGCAACCCTCATGCATAATGATAAAATTGGAAATCGCCTTTTCCACACTCCATATTGCCTTTCCACAGTGTGTCTTGTCTTTATATGGCTTAAATTATACAATTCTTGAGAGCTGCATCGGTTGTTTGTAGTAGCGGGGTTAACAAATATTCCGTATTAGCATAACCACTATCGCCAAGCAGAAAATAATCTTTGTAGATTGTCATTTCAAACATTCCCTTCAACCTGCAGTTATTGAAAATGGTTTGGTCATGGCTTGAACCTGGCCACCTCGCTTTTCAAATCATGGTTGGATTCCGTTTGTACATTATAAGAAAAGAAACCTTTTCGATTTCGATATACTTCACCATCGTCATTGCCTGGAAAACATTAGCAAAAGATTGTTATACACATGTAAAAATACAAATGCATTTTTTCCTGGAGATTGTATTCTTACATGCGTACAATCAATTGTTCCCACAACCTTTGGAAACCTGGCAATACCAAAAAAGCCAGCAATAAATAATTTGTTTAATCAGGCTATAGCTTCTCAAACTCTTTTTACGGTTCTGCTTGCAGTTGCTTTTGTTACACCAGTGAAGTCGCCTACAGATATCAACCAACTGAACCAGTTAACACGGCAAGTTAAACTAGAACTGGATAAACATCGAATAAACTGCTAGCAGAAATATCTAGAAGACCTCCAGCCCGCAGATCATTCGCTATGGCGAGCAACTAAACGGATTATTAAGCAACCATCGACCATTTCCCCTTTGAAGAAAAATGGCATTACATACTCCAGCGACGCGGAAAAGTGTGAAATCCCTGCAGACCACCTGGAGAATGTCCTCACCATGGACAACAACAATAATAATGATGAAAATACCCTCCACGTAAAGAACTATGTCGCAAATAATTTACCGGGCACCCCGGGGGAGATCAAACATATAACCCCCTCAGAAATAATGCAGTTCATCAAGAAATTGCAGCATAAAAAATCTCCGGCGCACGATCTCATTACTAATATTGTCCTCCAAAAACTCACTTCGAAAAGCAAACTGTTATATAACAGCCATATTTAATTCCTGGCTTAGAATAGGGTACTTTCCGAACACCTGGAAAAAGGCGCACATCCTAATGTTTAACAAGCCAGGCAAGAATCTCCAAGAGCGCACAAATTATAAACCAACCAGCCTTTTGCCTGTGTTGTCAAAAATTTTAGAGAAAGCTATACTTAAACGACTAAACACAGAACTTTCAATGAAAAATGCATTTCCAGCATTTCAGTTTGGTTTTAGACCGAAACATTCAACCAATCATCAATTACTAAGGATAACTGAAACCATTTAAAGATGATTTGAGCGCAAAGAACACACAGTAACAGCTGTTCTCGACATAACAAAAGCTTTTGACATGCTCTGGTTTGATGGACTGTTATATAAATTGATTAGGTAATCTTGACTTACCGCACTATCTCCTGCTAATAATCAAATCTTTCCTAGAGGATAGAAAGTTTCAAATTAGAATTAACGCTACTGTCTCAATAACCAAAGACATACTGGCCGGAATACCGCAAGGATCTATTCTGGGACCAATCCTGTATAATGTGTTCATGCACGACATCCCACGCTTGCCCAATTCTACCATTGCAATGTATGCAGATGATACTGCAATCGTCACTCAGAGTCGGGACATTGATGTAGCTGCCCAACAGCTTCAAGAAAATTTAAACGAACTAAACGACTGGCCCAGAAAATGGGAAGTAAACCTCAACCCTTCAAAATGCGAAGCAAAAATGTTTACCTTGCGAAGACCGGCTACCCCAAACAACTTAGTAATAAATGACCAACCCGTAGGTACCATGGAACAGACCTGATCAAGGAGTAAAATACCTAGGAGTCTATCTTGATAGACGCCTAACTTGGAGAAACTGAAGGCTGGCATTTACACCATGAAATATATCTCATTTTAAGCATATTTTGTTCCAGTTTTTTAGACTCGTTGTTTAAGCAGGAACGGCAGAGCATTTTTTTTTGTAATTATCCATGTCTTTTCTATCTATTGATAGAAAGATTTTTTTTAATTTCTAAAAACCAACTTTACAGTATTAAAAAATCTAAAGCTCTATTTTACTTCAAAATTTTCAAATAGTTTTTACAAAAATATTAATATCGAAAAAATCTCTCTATCAGTAGATAGACACAACCACTCTCTTTCAAACGCCACAAGAATTTTTTTTTCAAAATGCAAATTATTCCAGAAAAACTGGAAATAATGTTCTAGAAAAATCGGTTTAAATGACCCATTTACGCTACACTAGACTAGGCAACACAAACAGCACAGTCACAACGGCTTTAAATCCGAACTTTCCACAAACTTGACAAGGAGATTACAATTTAAATACACAGAAACTCGTAGTTTTGTTTGTGCCATATCTTTTACAGCCATACCACAAATAACTATGTAAATATGCAAATTTTCAAATATGAATCTTACGCAATTCTTGACCTCTAACCTCAACTCGTTTTTGACGTTCTGCTAAACGCGCCTTCTTATGACTTTTTGATTTTTTAAGTAGTTATGCAACTTTAGATACGTCAATTAGAAATTGACTGTACATGTAAATGCCAGCCTTAAACAAGAAACTGAAGGCTGGCATTTACACCATGAAATATACCTCATTTTAAGCACATTTTGTTCCAGTTTTTTAGACTCATTTTTTAAGCAGGAACGGCAGAGCATTTTTTTTTGTAAATTATCCATGTCTTTTCTATCTATTGATAGAAAGATTTTTTTTAATTTCTAAAAACCAACTTTACAGTATTAAAAAATCTAAAGCTCTATTTTACTTCAAAATTTTCAAATAGTTTTTACAAAAATATTAATATCGAAAAAATCTCTCTATCAGTAGATAGACACAACCACTCTCTTTCAAACGCCACAAGAATTTTTTTTCAAAATGCAAATTATTCCAGAAAAACTGGAAATAATGTTCTAGAAAAATCGGTTTAAATGACCCAGTTACGCTACACTAGACTAGGCAACACAAACAGCACAGTCACAACGGCTTTAAATCCGAACTTTCCACAAACTTGACAAGGAGATTACAATTTAAATACACAGAAACTCGTAGTTTTGTTTGTGCCATATCTTTTACAGCCATACCACAAATAACTATGTAAATATGCAAATTTTCAAATATGAATCTTACGCAATTCTTGACCTCTAACCTCAACTCGTTTTTGACGTTCTGCTAAACGCGCCTTCTTATGACTTTTTGATTTTTTAAGTAGTTATGCAACTTTAGATACGTCAATTAGAAATTGACTGTACATGTAAATGCCAGCCTTAAACAAGAAACTGAAGGCTGGCATTTACACCATGAAATATACCTCATTTTAAGCACATTTTGTTCCAGTTTTTTAGACTCATTTTTTAAGCAGGAACGGCAGAGCATTTTTTTTTGTAATTATCCATGTCTTTTCTATCTATTGATAGAAAGATTTTTTTTAATTTCTAAAAACCAACTTTACAGTATTAAAAAATCTAAAGCTCTATTTTACTTCAAAATTTTCAAATAGTTTTTACAAAAATATTAATATCGAAAAAATCTCTCTATCAGTAGATAGACACAACCACTCTCTTTCAAACGCCACAAGAATTTTTTTTCAAAATGCAAATTATTCCAGAAAAACTGGAAATAATGTTCTAGAAAAATCGGTTTAAATGACCCATTTACGCTACACTAGACTAGGCAACACAAACAGCACAGTCACAACGGCTTTAAGGGGGGGTTTTAGTAGCATGTTTACGCGCGGAAAATTGAGTAATTTTAAAATAACGGTACGGTTAAATAATGACAGTTGAAAAGAAGGACGGGTATGAATTAAAATTTTTAGACCTTTCCTTCATACGCTACAAGGCCAGAACGACCAATTTTAATATAGTAATTAAATTATGGCCTATTATAAAAAACTTACGAAAAGGGACTTGCACAAGACATCCATCAAGAATGTATTGATTTTCGCCTGTAGCGGGGTGGGTTTCAATATTACCTTCCTATGCATGTATCGACCCTTTTGCAAATTTGTATAATTTAGGCGTGATCTTTATTTAACTCTAGAAAGAATTGCGTATAAATTTTTAAAAACTGATTAAAGATAGGCAACCCAACATTCACCGACTCTGTCAATGTCACTGTCAATGTTTACAAAGAGGTTTAAGAGATTAAAAATCGGCATTCGCAAATACTTATAACTTATACTGAATTTTTAAGTTTTGTTCTAAGGGTAGAAGCAATACTAGAAGATCCAATCCTTTCTTGGCTGGTTTTAAGTCAGGCAACCCAAAATACTTAAAAACGAAAAATATTTTAACTAAAACCCACCCTTAAATCCGAACTTTCCACAAGGTTATCACAGTTATACTTATCCGATAATAAACCGCAAGATCCCTCTAAAGCTCGGCTGCTCTCTGCTTATCTATAAATCATTGCTACGACCAATTATGACCTATGCCTGCCCAGTATGGAGTGCTGCTCCCAAAACAACGATAAAGAAATTACAAGTCTTTCAAAATAAAATTCTGCAAATAGCCACTAACTCGCCATGGTTTGAACGTAATGTTCAGATACATAGAGAACTACAAACGCCTACAATTGAACAATTTATCAAAAAATATACAGTGACCGGCAAAAAGTTCGCAACATACGGGAAAATTTTTTATTATTAGAATATCGAAAAAACTTTTATGGGGGATGGGTTTTGCATGTCCGATAACCTAAAAATCGACTTTGAAGTATGTCACGTGACCGCTGGTGTGGCGGCAAATTTAAAAAAATCACTATGAAGTCGGAAAAAGTGGGGTTAGATGACAAAATATCGAAGGAAATGATTAGAAAAAGTTACTTAGAATTTAATTTTAGGGCCATATGCAAAATTTCAAGTATTTATTTAAAACAATTGAAAATCGTAATTTTTCGCAATTATTTTTTTCTTAATTCACAAATACCCAATTTTTTCATTTTAAGTAGCCTGATTGGAGTGAAACCTACGTACTTGGATAGCAGTGGAAGAACTTTCTCGGTTTTTACATAATTGACAGGAATAAATCTAAAAAACAGGTTTCCGCTAGAACGCTCACTGTTGCAATGGTTTGTATCTAACAGCTATATAAAACTTTTAGAAATATTTTTATGCTAGAGCACTTAGAAAAGATCAATTTTCTCGTTAATAATTAAGCTTTATCGCTAACCGTGAATACATCTCCCTGAAATATCATAGAAAGGAAAGGAAAAAGAAAATTACATAAAGAAGGTGGTTTTTAGTTTATTGGCTATTTTCTTTTTCTTTATTTTATAAATTGAAGAACTTTGACCACAACCAAGAAAATTTAGCTTATCGTAGTGTTCTGTCATAAAAATATTAGTAAAAATTTTATACAGCTGTTAGAGACACACCATTGCAGCAGTGAGCTTCGTAGCTAAAACCTGTTTTTTAGATTTAGCTCTATCAATTGTGGGAAAAACGAGAAAGTTCTTCGATGGGTATCTATATACATAGAATTTACTTCAATAAAGCTATTTAAAAGAAAAAAATTGGGTATTTGTAAATTAATAAAAAGATATTAACAAAAATTTGCAATTTTCAATTTTTTTAAATAAATATTTAAAATTTTGTACATTGACCTAAAATTAAATTGTAAGCAACTTTTTCTAATAATTTTCTTCAATATTTTGTCATCTAACCCCACTTTTTGCGACTTTGTGGCGATTCTTTAAAATTTGCCGCCATACCAGTGGTCACGTGACATACTTCAAAGTCGATTTCTAGGTTATCGGACATGCAGAACCCATCCCCCATAAAAGTTTTTTCGATATTCTAATGATAAAATTTTTTTCCATATGTTGCGAACTCTTTGCCGGTCACTGTATTAGAACCTTCCACGATAAACTCGATGAATGCCCTGGCGCTATCCACTATGGAATAGGAGAAAAATCAATCCACAAGCGACTCAAACGCAAACTAGTGATTGAAGTTATACAGTGAACTGACTTCCTAATGCGATTACAGTGACAAGTGAAGACGCACAATGAACAGTTCTGTGTATAGCTCTTGTATAGTTGATCCGGAAAAATGTAGAATAAAAAAATAAAAAAAAGATATCAACATGCATCCGGTAGCATAAAAGCGTAACTAATTCAGTATATGTAAATAATGGTCAGGATAGAATAAAATTTTGTATTATACACGACGATAAAATTGTTTATCCACGACTAGTCAATAATCTGTCAATTATTTATGTGTTTGGTCAGACATAATGCTATCCATTATACACTGAAATCATTATGCACGGTGTCATGGTAACATCACTGTCTACGGTGTATAATGAAAGAAATAGGTTATGTTTCTAATCCTAATTGACAGATTATTGACAAGTCGTGGATAAACTTTAATTAAAAATTCTTCGTATTTGTGTTCGTGGATAAAGTATAGTATACGACTTGCTATAATGGCTACTATTGCCTCGGATAATTGTAGAACTCGCTCGCAAGCTCGCTCGTGTTGCAAACATTAACCTCGGTAATAATAGCATACATTATAGCGTCGTGTATAATATACTATTATTATCTTCTCGAGCCTATTAGCGTCTCAGCTAACGCCTCGATGCTAAACTCGCTCTCGAAGATAAAATAAAATTTTATCGTCTTGTGTAATAATAGCTATTTATGTAATAAGTACATAATGTGGGTCTTTATGGACGAGCCAAAAAGTTTATGGCAGAGCGAACGAAGTGAGCGAGGCCAATAAATTTGGCGAGTCCATCAAGCCCAATTTTGTACGAATTACATACAAAGCTTTATGTTTAGCTGCATATCACAAAATTTTACTTTTAAATTAATTTGAGGTTCAAATATGTTTGATAGCTCTAGCCTCTTGCAGGGTGCTGTGTTGAATAATCACCTAGTTACCAGGTTGTTTAACAGCAGCAACGGCCGTAACTAATTTTAGGTAAATCGTAATATTTTGGCCTCACAAGTTTACTGTTAGTCTGTCTACCGTTACATATGGACCACCCTGTATTTTATCTGTTGAAATCAAGCAAACTAGCTGAATGCGTATATATTTCAACACCCCTTCTCGCTTCAGCAAGTTTTACTTATTGTAGTCTCATTCTTCTGGTTAATTCCAGAAAACGTTCCTTTGCCAAGGGTTTGGTAAACAGGTCTGCTATCATTTCGTTTGATGCGCAGTACTTAACTTTGATCACCGCTTTTTCTTTCAAATCGCGAAGCAGATGATGACAGACGTCTATGTGCTTGGTTCGAGCTCCGCTTCTATCCATATCAATTAAATTGATACACCCTTGATTGTCTTCGTAGACAGTTGTTGGACCTACGGCAAGCACACCCATGTCTTGTAGCAATCGTCTCAGCCAAAGAAGTTTTTTGCTGGCATATGACGCTGCCACATATTCCACTTCTGTAGACGACATTGCCACAGAACTCTGTTTGCGACTGGACCAGCTTAGGTTCTTGTGGATGAAAGCTGGTTGGAGCGTGATCCAAGTCCAAAATTGACCAATCACTTCCACTGCACACCAGCAAGTGTGAATGAGCCTCGAAACTGCATGCATTGTGGTAGAAGAGAAAATGGATTATGTATGTATGTATATTTTAAAATAGTTTCTGAGAAGACCCAACGCTTTTATCAATATTGAATTAAAGAGTTTATGGAAACGTTCAGGCTTCTTGGGACGTTTCAGGTTGAAAATAATTAATTTAGATACTTTTTGTCACTGAGTAATGTTTGAAAATATTATAAATACTAACGGATTAAGTTTAGGTAGGTTATTATAGTAAACCTACGAATAAAAAGAAAAAGGAAGGAGACTAAGGTATTATGGTGCATAACCACAAGTGCAACGGAAATACATCACACACGCCATATTGAAATACCATAATATGACAGGTTTATACTGTGATATGACTAACCGGCACGAATTTTTATTAGTAGACTAAAAGTTAGTCATAATAAACAAAATTAATCAGTCAATTTGTATAAATTGGATTGAGTTAAGTTAAATGCAAAGGAGACTAAGTTGAACAAATTAAACAAAGTCACTCAATTTTAGTAAAATACATTTGGATTGAATTGAATCGGTATCGGTTAGGTTAAATTCATTCGTCCAAGTTAGGTTTGATTAATTACGTTAACTTAGGTTACATCTAATTAAACTAAACTATTTTAGATATAATTCTAATAAGTTAGGTCAGTTATACCCATACATAAAATCATCAAAAATGTAATCCTTTAGTTTAGAGTGTAAACCTCATAATAAAAAACCTTAATAAATTTTGAAATAATGTTTAGAACTAAAATCTAATCGAATTAAATTGGATTGGGTTTGCTTAATCTGTAATTATATAGATTCAAATTTTTAAAAATTGTTTAGTTAAGTTAGGTTAAGCATTATTTGGTTGATTTTAATCAATGAAATTTAGATTAAATGCAAAGTTAGGTAAGCAAAAAACTCTTCAAAAAGTGTATCAATATCTTGATGGTACTAAGATGTTATTTTTTCTGGATGTACTTAAACTACGATCAACAGATTGGATAAACATATTTAATACATAATTATACAATATAATAGAATAAATACAATATATAAATACAATTGAATGCATTTTAATTTGGCTAAAGTGTATGATTCACCTAAACTTAAGTTCTACGTAACTATCGTATTTATAATCCATTTGTCCGTTGTTTGAGCCAACGGTAGGCTATTAGTTGTATTTTCTTTGAGTTGTCCCCGACTCTCATTACCTTTCTGTTGCATTACTGGTATGTTTTACAGCTATTTTTAAACTTAAGTCTTTGTCGAGGCAAAGAGATAGCAGTTTCGTTATTCAGTTTGTTTAGAAACCTTCTGCAATTTGCAGTGGGTTATTAAATGGTACAAAACTGGCAAAAGCAACAACAAACAACAATCACAAGATCTCTCCATAGTGTCTGTGTATAACAGATATTGAGCTACAAGTGATAACATAACCTCATTTTTTGAAACCAGATTTACACCGTAAAAACTATCAAACGTCATGTCTCTCTGTAGTAAATAAAACGTGAACAGATTATACACAGCCATTTTCCAATTAAATACTGAAAATTACCAGCACCATTTATTTTTAGCTACAAATTTGGTATCTTCTACTAAATCTAATTTGAGGAAATTTATTTAAAATACTGTTAAGCCGAAGGAATGAAATTCCTAGTAAACAAAGTCGTGCTTTCATCTATACATTGCTAGTAATTGAAATGATTGTAATGCTAAGGGTCAAATACACCAAGTTCATCAAAAAACGGCAATATGAATTGCATGTGTTTTCTGTAGCGTTCGTTGTTGTATGCATGGTGGCGGAAACTTTTTTCACCATCATTCGCTAGTAGATCTTCAAAGGAAGCATCATCTCTGCTTGATGCTTTGACCAAGGGTAACACTGTAGCAGATGCCACGAAACCTGTAATTTGATTTGAATTCATTTTATGTTCCGTTTATCTCAAAACACTTTTTTTTCATTTATTGTTCATGCTCTTCTTTCATATAGTTGTATGAAGTGCCATGGGGTAGTGAGTAGACCATCCTTTATGATCCCGATGGAGGGTACGTCTACCTCAGGGATCTGACCCTTCCCACGCGAGCCTTGGCTCGCTCCGACCTTCCAGACCGGGAAGCAACCACGTCCCTACCTTAACCTTACCTTCTACCATAAATGCATAAGTGCGACAGGAAAAGAGGTTTTTAATCTAACTCTTGCTAGTCTCACTAGTCTGTTTATAAGTAATTCTGTAAAGAACTGGCAAGCTTTAGGATAACCCCGAATGTCGGATCGTAGTTATCTAAGCTTCGACATAGTACCGTGTGTTGAAAAATAGAGAATACTCAATACCAATACAAACTGTAGATCAATTAGAGACAGCCTCTAAAGTCCTGTAAAGTAGAAGGCAATCTCGAAAGATGTGCATTGGTGGAATAAGGAACTTGAACAAAAAACGGCTGAAATTAGAAAAGCCTTCAATAGAGCAAAATACTCGGTCAACTGAGATTCCTACACAAGTGCATTAACGGAATATAATAAAATCCTGAGAGCTCTAAAACATGGATCATTCAAACATAATTGGATCACTTATAAAATCTGATGGAAAATTCTCGGAAGAACCGAGGGAAAGCATACAGGTGCTTTTAGATGCCAATTTTTCTGGGTTTGTTCCAAGTTGAGACGAAGGCGATGTAGTGAAAATCACTCACCGTCCCACTAGATTAGGTAGAAGGTTAGCAAAAAATATTTTCACCAACAATCGAGTTAAATGGGCTATAATAGTTATTTATGTATCAAGGGCGTAAAGAAGGCGATTTTGGCCTGCGGCGTGAATATTATAACCCAAGGCTTTAGCCGAGGGTTATAACACGCCAAAGGCCAAAGTCGCTTATTACGCCTGTGGTACATACCAACGAACTATAATAGTAAACCATATTATAGTTCGTTGGTACATACAATATTTTTTGCACGAACGCAGATTTTATTTAAATTTTTTGATTTATAATAAAATTTTTCTAATGACATTTTTAAAAATTTCAAATTGACGCATTCACGGCAAGAGTGATTTATAAAAATTGTATTGTAACTAAGGTATTTTTGTGATATTTCAAATTAATTTTTCGCGAGCGTAAAGTGCACCCGAGGTCTGCAATAATGAACTTTACGCCCTTCTTTACGGGCGAATAGAAGTCACTTTACGTCCGGGAGTGCAAAAACATTTTTAAGCCTTTTAAATCGCCAGGGATGGAACCTTTTCAGTCCTTTTCCAATGTGGGAAGTCATCGTTCCTTCATCAAATCTCTTCACAGGCTAGCTAGTTGCTCATTAGGGTACATACATATACTTAAGGCCTGGAGAGAAATCAATGTGGTATTTATTCGAAAGACGGGTAAGCGCCCAACAGAGGAACTAAATCCTACCGACCAATCAGTTTGACTTTTTTTCATAAAAAAAATGGAAAAGATAGTAGAATTCCATATTAACAGCGAAGTTCTAATACGAAATCCGCTTCATGTAAAACAATTTGCATTCCAAAAAGGCAAATCTACAATCAATGTTCTACACTGTTTACTTAGTGCCACTGAAAAGACATTATCTGCAAAAGAAGTGGCTGTGTGTGCGTTCATAAATATAGAGAGCGCCTTTGGCAACACCTTTTATGAATAGATACGAAAAGTCGCATACAATAGCGGCATAAATGCTCCTACCACGACATGGATAGAATCCATGGTAAAAATCCGAAGAATTAAGACACGTATTGGGAGTGAAAACACAGCCGTTAAAACAACCAGGAGTTGTTCGCAAGGCGAAGTTGTTTCACCTTTTTTGTGGTCTCTGGTTGTGGATGATCTCCTTAACAAACTAGATAAACATGGTTTTAATGTCGAAGGATATGCGGATAACTTGGTCATTATAGTAAGAGGGAAATATAATATTACTATTTGTAACCTCATTCAAGTAACCCTAAATATGATTAACAAATGGTGCTCGGAGGAACAAGTTAGTGTAAACCCGAACGAAACTATTATTTTTCCAAACTAGTATTGTTCCATTTACAAAACGAAGGAAACTAAACCCGAAAGCTCCCGTCTTAAATGGAATCAAACTAGAATTTTCCAGTGTAGTAAAATATTTGGGAGTTACTTCCGACCAAAAATTAACCTGCAACTATCATTTCGAAAAGACTCTTACAAAATCAACAATGGTTTTTTAGAAAGACTGGAGGTCTAAAGCCAAAAATGATCTGTTGGTTATACAAATTGTCACATACGCTTCATTAGTATGGCGAACAAAAACTGAACACTCTATTTAGGGACTACAGGAGAGCTATTCGCTCACAGCAGCAATGGAGATGTTGTCCTTGTACTTGTATGTCAGGAAAGAGGCTAAGATGAGTGCACCCCGGCTGCAGCAGACAAAACCATGTAAACCAGGAGATCTGATTGGACACTTAAGGATTGTGAATGTGTAAAGCAAGGAGCAGAGGAACTATTTACCAGACCAGAACCGTTTATTGGAATAATAGACACGTGGCGGTCGAGGTTCGGAAATCTGAAAACGGGCTAAAAGAGTCCTACTAGAGGAATACCCCTGGTCAAAACCAAGCGAAGAAATGTATTAACTATTCGCCAAAGAAAGCTAAACAGGTCCTCTTACTGGTCACTGCCTTCTAAGGTATCACCTGAAAAAGATGGACAAAGCGATACTGAAAAGTAGCAGACTCTGTGAAGCTGCAAACAGGTATATGCGAATGTTTTGGGGCAGTTCACCAAAGGCTTAAATTTCTCGGAAAGGCTACAATTACATCTGCCGTTACGAGTTTAAACATATTGGGAACATCAATTTTAGGTTTCCTTCACAAATCTTTTAGGTCAAAATGATGAGGCTGGTAATAGCCTTTTACAATCTATAATCTACAATTTCTACCTTCCACCATTAATTCATACCTATCCCACGACCACTCGGCAATAACCCTAATTAGCGAAATGGGAAAATTTCAGGGTCTAAAACGTACGAAATAATATATTAGAATGGCAGGATGGCAGGATGAACAACAAGGGTTTCGTAGTGGACGATCATGTAATAATGCAGTATTCGTAATTCAGCAAATAAAGGAAAAGGGTTTAGAATTTAATAAAACTGCTTAGATGTGTTTCATCGATCTGGAAGAGGCCTTCAATAATATCCAATTAAATGACATCATAAATATAAGGCAAGTGCCACGAGCCACAATAAACCAATAAAAAAAATGTATATGTGTGTGCAGACAACACTATGAAGATAAAATACAACAATAATTTAATAGAAGCCATACAATTACACAAGCGCATAAGGTATAGGTACTCATGGAACCCGCTACTGTTTAACCTCATAATGGACGAAATCATAAAAGTCGTAAAACAAAGCAATGGGTTCCAAATGGATACAAACAAAATAAACATAGTATGCTTACCAATTACAGTGAATGCTACATCTATTTCTCATTACTTGCAAAACATTCAACTTAAATATATCTGAGTCAAAAACAAAATCAATGTCGCTTTTCAAAACATTTGAAAAAGAAAAAAGAAAAGTTTAAGATGTTTGCAAAATCAAAGGAAACCCAGTAAAACTTACCATAAAATGCCCTGGAATTCCAGTCCTCATGAAATTGTTTTCTGGTTGGTACTTTGTCTAAAGAGTATCCCAATTTTGCTAAGATGAGAAGCAAATGGGCGTAGTAACGATCCAGAATGGTGTCAAGGCATTCCTTTCTGACTTCGATTTTTGGACTTGTTGCCCAGAAATATTGTAGATCGATAGCTGGGCTTGTAAATATGACCAGTTGGTAATCCACCTAAAACAACCTAACTTGAAGACTTTTTTCCTTTATTTCTCCATTTGATTCATTTGTTTTTCCGGTGTTTCATTCTTTCGTCATTTGTACGCAATGGAGGTTACGAGGCCGTTTTAGACTTGCAACACTTTAGTTGTAAATAACACTCTTTCTTGGAAAAATATTGAAACAGATTAAAATTTTGGCAAATATAAAACCAAAAACTATATATTTTTCCAAGGTTTTGATGAAAATTACATACAAAGAACTAAAATACTTAAAGGGTTAATAAAATATTTACAAATTTGAAATCATCCAGTTTCCCTTGATCATCATAAGAAAACATAAAATTATTAACCCATGTATCCCCATGGTTTAAAACATTAAACCCTTCCAATTTCTTTCTGGCTGCCGCTACTACTCTTTTTATGGCTTTATTTCTTATTGCTGATACTTTGGAACTGTATTTTTCATAACCTGCAAAAATAATATCAGAAAATTTAGACTACAAAATTAGTATTTTCAACGTGTACCTGGCCAAGTTGCACATGCCTTGGTTAAAGCGTCCATGCCCATTAATATCCAGTCACCAATCATTGCATTTTCGGAAAATAAACCCTCGCCATAGTTGGTCATCATTGTTGGCTCCTTAAAAATAGAGATAACCTTTGGGAAACTCGATTTTGAACACAGTAAAAGTAAAATGTCGGGACTTAGCAGGGAAATCTAAACCGGCGGGTCTCTTTGTACTACTAAAATCTCCATCCGCTAAAATTGCAGGTTAATCTTCTCTTCCATTGATGGGCAGGGTTAGCCAACGGACTAGTATATGTATTCAGAAGGTTTTAAGAATTTGTACTAAAAGTCAATAAGCGACCTAGACCATGAAAGGAAGAAGAAAACAGAAAAATTTATTGACAAGCATTTGATGAACGGTGTGTTAAGGAGTTTCCATTTTCATTGGCGCTAATATGCGTCTGAATCAGAAAACTCATGTAACTTGGCTCTGCATACTCTAATCAGCAGAGTGAAAAATTTATAAAACCTCACAATTTGATCTGGGGTTTTTCCAAATGTTTGGAGAGTTTTTGACACTTCGTTTAAATTTGCTCATCTACCCACCACCAGAATTCGTCCACATGAAGGCGTTTTATTTCTTCTGCTGTTGTAACTTATGATCGGTAATCACCTGGGGATGCTTGAAGAAAAACGATTTAACGCACGAAAAGGTGCAAAGGGAAGCACCGTTCTATGTATCAGAAGTTTGAGAGGGTAATGAAAACAGCCTCAATAGATGTAAAAGGCGATTTTTCTTAGAGTAACCTAAAATCTTTCGGTTACTCCCAGAAAAATCCCATTGTTGGAAGTGTAGAAGTAACACACAGAAAAAGATTTAATAAGCAAGAAATGTCGATGGGCAAGAGTAGCTTGATGCTGAAGGTACGTGTTAAAAAAGCTTCAAGAACTCGATATGAATTTCGGACAAAGAGAAAAAGAAAAAGTGGAAGGACATTGACATATGAGGGGGTGTATAGGCGGGTTAGACATACGAGAAGGAAGAGAAGCGGAAAGAAGAATACAAAGAAGAAGAAGAAAAGAAAGAAGAGAAGGAAAAATAAGAAGAAGAGGGGCATACGGAATTCTTCGGACAAAGTTTTCTATGTTTTATTAACATTTTAAATTAGCAATGATTGATTTTGATATAGACAATCAACATTTTTATTCCTTTGTTTTGCTTCCTTTTTGTTTTTGTTTCTTCCTTTCTTTCTACTTGGTCGTAAGGTTACACTGGATTGAACTGATTAAGTATGCATTGGGTTAAGCTGTGGAAAGAAGCTAATGGAATGTGATATAGGATGGTTTCTCAGTAAGTGGGAATGAGTCTCGTCTCAACTCTACCGGGTGAGGCCTGACATGTGAGACATATGTAGGAGAAATACATGCGAGTTTGATAATTGCTTAATTTTAACTCTCCAGCTGAACCGTTTAGTCTTTGTACGTTCTTGTTTGGATGAGTATGCTATTAAGCAATTGATTCTTAACTAATTAGGAAAATTTAGCTCCTCAACGTAAAATAAAATAAATATTTTAAATAAAAAGTCACACATGCACCTTATGACATATTGCTTAAAGCCTGCTGCGCATCATTTGTTCGTGGTGCTATTTCCATAGTGATGCTGCAGTTCCTCAGAACAACTCTAGTTGATCAAATTTTTGTAGGATTAATATCAGTCTAATAATCAGCAAAAAATACCATTTCCTCTTCATTTCAGATAAATTTCGTACTATAATCGACTGAAAAAAAAATTCTTTTCGATGAATAGCTACAACGTGAGCAGCAGTTAGCCAAGAAGATAATATTCACATATGTTCAACTTCCCATGCATTTCACCTATGTCTCACATGTCAGGCCACACCCGGTATATTATGTATGTATATGGAGTTTTTACAGGCCGTTCCGGCCTATCGTGATAATTATCCTCCTCCATTCTTTACGGTTTGCAACTCTTCTTCTCAAATCTTCCATTCCTATTTCCTTCAGGACACTTACTACCTCCTCCTACCCTCTACACCTTGGTCTACTCCGATTAACGTGCGACCTTCATTATTATTTTTGTTATTCTGCTGTTTCCCATTTTCTGAACATGTCCTAGCCATCCAGTCCGTTATTGTTTTACATGATGTACAATTAATGGCTCATTATATAGCTCCTCCAGCTCCTTATTTGTTCTTCTTTTCCATTCTCCATTTTCTTTTCGGCCACCATACATTTTCCACAGAATTTTTCTTTCCTAGATTAGCAGTTTACATCCATATTGTTACCGATCTCAGCACTAATTTAAATATTCGTATTTTTGCCTTTTTCCATACGTGTCTCATTTCAGGATAGGTGTTAGTGCTCCTGCAGTTTTGTATTCTTTCATTAACATTGTTTTTATTTCATCTTCTTCTCTTCAGTGAAGTATGCAAATCTCTTCATTCTCTCCATTAATAATGTTTTTTTTCCCAGGACGCCCTATTTTTAAGTTTTGGTCTTATGTTTTTATTTCATCTTCTTCTCTTCAGTGAAGTATGCAAATCTCTTCATTCTCTCCATTAATAATGTTTTTTCCCAGGACGTCCTATTTTTAAGTTTTGGTCTTCAATATTGCTTTGCTGATTCTTCATTTCCATAGATTTATGCTTAGTGTCATTTATTTGGAGACCTACCGCCTTTGCTTTTCATAAGCCAGGTCGTTCGCATAAGCTATATATTGATGTCTTGAGCTCACTATGCTTGCTGTTCTATTAATCTTATATCACACGTTAAATTGAATAACATCGTCGAGAATGGGTCCCCTTGCCTGTCTCCTTTTGTTGCTAAACCCTTCTGATAACTTGCCTTTTCATCTGACTTTAACTGACGTGTTCTGTAAGGTCATCCTTAGTAGTCGAATATAATTTGGTATATTTAGATTCTCCATAGTGCTGTAAATCTTTTGGCTCCGCAACGAGTCGTATGCTTTGAAAAATCAATAAAAGCTACATGTAACTCTTCTCGGACACGTCCTAGGACGAATAATTGATCTGTGACTGAGGGCCTAAATTCCGCTTGATATTCTCCGAGAACTTTCTCTGTCGGTTGTGACTAACACTTTGTACGTTACATAAAGTAGTGCAATTCCTCTGTAATTGTTATAACCTGACTTTTCTCATTTGTTGTGCATGTTTATTATTACTGTTTCAGTCCTTTATTTCGGAATCTTTTCTTGTTGCTAAATTTTTCTTATTAAGTTGTATATTTCGGTGGTTAGTTTCACCTCTGATGACTTCATTTTTTTTTACTCCATTTTCACCTGCTTTTTAAGTTATTTAGAATGTTTCTTATTTTTTCTCTTGTCTAAGGTTTTGTGCTGTCTTCCACCTCCTGTCCTTGTTCTGAACACTCCCTTTTGTCGCTTTCTTCCTTTTCGCCCATTTAAGTTTCCTTCTTCTCTCAATTTAAAAGGTCTTGAAACCAACTTTTCTATCCCTTTAGTATTTACTACTCCCCATTTATTCTTTCCCATTGATCGCTCTTAAAAGCTATTGGTGCTTGTGGGTAGCCTGTTCTACTTTACCTTACTTCTTGGTAGAAATTTCTTATCTCCATCTCCCCATTTCTATAATAATTTTCTGTCTGTTCCGTTCGTTTTTGTCAGAAAATCCTTTTCGCTTCTCTAGAAATTCTTTTTGCCCCTTTTCTTTGTTTGTTGTATTCTTCTACGTCCTTTTGTCGGTCATTTTCTTTTTTGCAATTAATTTCTTCATACACCCCTTTTCACGCGCTGCGTTAAACCGTTTGTTAGCTCCTTTCTTCTGTCATTTTTTTAATCCGTTTGACTTAGTACATAGTTCTTCTTCATACATCGCTTTTCTTACTTTACTGTTTTCTTTTTTAATTAAAGTCGTAAGATTCTTTCATCTTAACCGTTACTAGACAATGGTTCGAGTTTGCTTCCTTTCCTCTTTTAAATTTAAGATCTTTTATGAACTTCATACGGTTAAGGTACTTTGAATTAGCACATGATCCACTTGGTTTGTTGTTTCGTTATTATGCGCCACCTATGTATTTTTATAAATGTCTTTTCTTTCGAAGTAACTAAGTCCCTAATAATCCTGTAGAAAATCCTAGCATTTTCATTCCATTTTCATTGGTTTCATTGTGTTGTGTTGGCCTATTGTATGTAGGTCTAAAAACAGTTTCTCTTCCAATCTTTGCATTAAAATCACCAAGTAATATCTTAGCTTGGTTAGGGTTTATTTGCTCGTATAGGTTTTCCAAATTTTGTTTTAGTTTCCATTATTGTCGACTTTTTGACAATGAAATGTCAATTTACCAAGGTGGTAGTGAGAAAATGAATTTAGCGACTGATTCAACGTTTCCCTTCTTTTAAATGAATTTTAAAAATTCGAATGTTCATTCTATAAATTAATAAATACATTCCAAAATTATTTCAATAGACAACCTTCACATACGAAGACACATTTGTACCCATCTGTGCGATTATCAAATGTGTAAAACTGCAGCCAGCTTGTTACGAAAAACTTATCAAACGATAATAAAAAGCCATAATCATTGTAACGCTTTATTTTGTCGGACTTAAAGAACGGCGCAATGGTCAGGATTCAAATATAATTACAATAAAAATATTAATTATTAACAAGATTTAATTATAGACTTGATAAGACTTAACACACAAAAATTTAAAGAACAGAAAAATAGAATAAAGCTGAAGGCTAAGTATGTCAACAAAAATCAAATTTACAACAGCTGAAGGCTTAATAGGGAACGCAAGGAATATCTGGAAAACAAATTCACCCCTAATGGCATAAACGTTTATCTCATAGGAATGAAATTAGTGGTAAATTAACCCAACTAACTCATTCATTGCGGAACCTTTTCTAATAGGCGGAAAAATCATATAAAAATATGAATTTCACTCGAAAGATTTCAAACACGTAATATACACGGTGCGTAACAAGAAATGAAATCACAACGACGTAGAAATGCTATCAAGACATGGAAAATTAATGAAACACAAAAGAAAATTTGAAAGATAGAAAAAATAAAGCAAAACAAGCACAATATAAAATCTTCACACTTAGACAACACTGGCATTTGATCAAAAACTGATACAATTTTACTCGCTAAGCAAAAAAATTGTAACAAGCTACAGGCGATAAAACCAATTTAATGCATTTAAAAGTCAAACATGTAGATAAATTTGCGAAAACCTGTAAATATTCAATTTCGTGCGATAGTGATAACTACCATCTGTTTTTATTTTTTTCCTATTTTACTCTTGAATGAAACCTTGGGTTGTTCTTCCTAAACAGTTATACGGCCCAAACTGATAAGCCCTTCGACATAACAATTAACAATTAATTAAACATACCCTTTCGTATAAAACAACAGAAGCAGCATGCAAAGTGGCCATTTTCTCCACAATCAAAAGACAATGCTCCAAATCAAATCCTTGCTTACGATCGTACATCTTAAAACCCAGAGGTGACAAGTCCTGAAAGATCAGAATGGTGTGTTGTTTCTTCGTAAAATAAATCAGCCTAGCAGAAAAAGTCCACGGTTCCCCTAAACGTAAACAAATTAACAAACTTTATTTTTCAAAGTATCATTTTCAAATTGAAACGTTTAACCTAGAATTTTATAAATCGCTGGAAGGGTCTTCGTGAACATCTCCGATTCCTTTTCAAATAGGCGTATTTCCTTTACGAGCTGGAAGGTATCCTGTCGACTTTCAGGCATGCATTTTACGATTACTGAAATTGAAGCTCGACTGTCACTAGAAAAAAAGAAAAAGAAATTAAGCCAGGGCCGTAACTAAAAATATTGTATGCCTTTGGGCGAGTAAGTATGGGGGTTGGGGTGAGCTTACGAGCTGGAAGCAGTTTAAACGATTTTTAGACATACATTTACAATTACTGAAATGAAAACTTGACTTTCACTGTAAAAAAAAAAAAAGAAGAATGGGTCAGGGCTGTAACGAGAAATATTGTGGTCCTTTGGGCGAATAATTTTGGGGTTTGGGGTGAGTTTACGAGCTGGAAGAGTTTTAACCCACTTTCATACATATACTTTAAGATTATTTGAAATGGTAGCTCGACTTTCACTGGAAATAAAGAAGAATAAATTAAGGCAGGGCCGTAATTAGATATATTGTGTCCTTTTGGAGTTCGGAGAGTTTTAAGAAGTTTAACTGACTTTTACACATGCCCTATTGTCATAAAAAAATTATTAAATAAGAGCCGTACTTATAAATATATGTTGGATTGGGCAAATAACCTTGATTATAAAAGAACTTTAAATTATTTGATAATCCAAGTCTTGAAAGAGAATACGGAAAATTCCACTACACTACTAACTTTTGACTTACTCCTGCAAACTTTTGTATGTAATGGAAGTTCTGAAAAGATCGCTGGTATAGTTATCACCAACTGGAACCGCTGCTGAAGTTGAGAATCCCAGTATTTGAATCTGTTTGTCATTGAAATATTCTCTCAGGGCGTTTTCAAACAGTTGCTTGGATACCCACTCTGGTGCAGCCATTGTGGTGAGGACAAACCGATTCTTGAGTTGATTATTCTTAGAAGTCTTCGGGTTTTCCAAAGCTAAAGCATTGCTTGATATTATAAATAATTTAATTGGTTTGGAACATTTTATTATTGCTTATATTATATTATATGCAATTTTAGAAATGTTATAAAACAGGAACCCCTAAATTTTCCTAGTTGTAAACTATTTATGTAATTCTTAAAATTAACTTACCTTATTTAGCGTCAGCTTCGTGACAATCTTCAACTAACAAGCACCTTACAACTAAGCAACCTACATTTAAAAAC
This sequence comes from Melanotus villosus, assembly GCA_963082815.1. Taxonomy (NCBI): domain Eukaryota; kingdom Metazoa; phylum Arthropoda; class Insecta; order Coleoptera; family Elateridae; genus Melanotus; species Melanotus villosus. Next base: position 10,838,754 of record OY720419.1, on the reverse strand, counting down.
TGCATTTTATAGTATTGAATCAAGGTTTTTAACGTTTGCGTGATTCACTGATTCATTGATCACGGTGTTATTGGAAAATTGCGACAATAAGTAGCAATTTCTTCATTATATAAGAAATTGAACTTATTATTTATTCATAAAAACTTTGACACTTAGATTATAGAGCATACAGTTGACGTTAATTCTTTTCAGTGCATTTTAATAAAAGGAGAATTTTCCGTGCTAGATGCTTTTAACTACTTACCTAATATATATTTTTTAACTTTTTATTTAGATGCTTTCCTGGATATTTAAGTAATCTTGTTTGAGTAACGTACTTGTAGGCAGGAAGGAGAAAATCACACGATTTGTTGAACATTTTTTTAAAATAACTTACGTTAAAGCTTAGAACCTTACTCAGATATTTGGAACTGGCAAAAATTAACGGAACGTATTCGGAAAGTTTACAGGCCGTCTAAAGATTTTAGATTAATTCGAATAATAAGTTACACTCTAATTTCCTGCCTAATTTAAATCCAAATGTAAATAAACACTGCATTTTAAGTAACAGACCATAATACATTATTACCTTGTAAACTAAAGGTCGCAAGCAAGTTCAATTCTAGTCAAGGTTATGCATGATACAAATTTAAAACTAGACTCATTTTTGGTAGCGATGTAGTTAGCGTGTGAATGAGTTGTTCGGCATGTTAAAAATTTCAATCCCCTCAGAGCAGCATTAATGATTGATGAAACGTGTTATATTTTCGTTTATATGTTTTCAAAACATTCACGAATATAATTGATATTTTCTATGGTTGTGTGGGCTGTTGCATTGTCCTGCTGAAAGTAACCGTTCCTGAACTCATCATCCTGCAGTTCGCTGAAAAAGGGCATTAAGGGTGTGTTTTAGTTAAAATATTTTTCGTTTTTAAGTATTTTGGGTTGCCTGACTTAAAAACAGCCAAGAAAGGATTGGATCTTCTAGTATTGCTTCTACCTAACAAAACTTCAAAATTCAGTATAAGTATTTACGAATACCGATTTTTAATCTCTTAAGCCTCTTTGTAAACATGAAAATGATGAACAGAGTCGGTGAATGTTGGGTTGCCTACCTTTAATCAGTTTTTAAAAATGTATAAGCAAGTTTTTCTAAAGTCAAATAAAGATTACGCCAAAATTATACAAATTTGCAAAAGGGTCTATACATGCATAGGAAGATAATATTGAAACCCACCCCGCGACATGCAAAAATCACTACATTGTTGATGGATGTCCTGTGTAAGTCCCTTTTTGTAAGTTTTACATAATAGGCCATAATTTAATTACTATATTAAAATTGGTCGTTCTGGCCTTGTGGTGTCTGAAGGAAAGGTCTAAAAATTTTAATTCATACCAGTCCTTCTTTTCAACTGTCATTATTTAACCGTACCGTTATTTTAAAATTACACAATTTTCAGCGAGTAAACATGCTACTAAAACCCACCCTTAAACGTTCAGCATTGACTGTAAAATCAAAAAATACTGGTCAAATTATCTGCCTTTAGGATATTGCTGCCCACACCCCAATTTTTAAAGGATGCACTTGTGTTTGTTGAAATTCAGGCGAATTTTTCGCAGACCATATTCTCATATTCTGAAAATTGACGTATCCAGATAAGTGGAACCAGGCTTTGTCCGTAAAGAAGGTTACATCCAAAACATTGTTATTATTCACATTTTGATTAAACCATTGACAATAATCCACACGCCTTTAAAAATCTCGAGTTTAACCAATACTCGAGCACAATCTTCGATAAAGAAACTAGGTATTTGATCTGAAGCAGCTTAGCTTATTTTTTAGTTTGAGGGTAGATTTTAAAACTTCTTCCTCAGAAACATTAGAAATGTCAACAGATGAGACCATGTCGAAAATATCAGAGATATTTCCAGTATCGAAACTTGAGGCAGATGAAGGTAAATAGACGCTTTTAAAATAGTCAGCGAACGCGTTGACGATTGCATCAGCTGTATTCAAACAATTATTGTCTGCATGCTTTTGAGCAGGTATACGAGTGGTGCCTTTTTTTAGATTAGATAAATGACCAAAATTGTTTAGAATCGATACCAATAGATTGTTCGATGGTATTCATATAATTCTTGTAAGATGTAGAAATCAGTGTATTAATCAGATAACGCAAACGACGAAAATCATCACACGCCGCTTGGGACCTATTTCTTTTAAATCTTTGAAAGTAAATTTGTTTAAGTTTAATGTTTTTAATTATTTCGTTGGTATACCATTTTGGATAATTATGTGACCTAGTGTTTCGACAAGGAACGTAACGATCAAATAATGAATATAGGAGATTGTAAAACTCTTGACAAGCAGAATTTACTTCAGTAAAACCAAGCAAAAATGTCCAATCGGTATTAAAAAGTACCTCGTAGAGATTAGGGAAATCAGCTTTTTTAAATTTATGTATTTTATAAGAATTATTTATGGAAAAATTACAACAACGAGGAATGTTGGTCTGTATATTTATATTTAATGCGGGATGGTGGATGTCTTCCTTCAACAATGGTACATTATCCCGGGTTACCTGACACTTAATATTAGACAGAACTAAATCGAGAAGTTTAGTCTTTCATTAGAATTAGTAACTGTATTATACTGAGAGATATTTAGGAAATTAATCATATTACTAACTAATCTGAATTTAGCATCTGAAGCATAGGGATCATTGAAGCTAGGAACATTAAAATCGCCTAAAATGAAAACATTTTCTTTAGTACAATAATCCATCTGCTCAATATTTTCAATAAATATAGAGAAGTCTGCAGTCGAAATACTTGGCGGTATATATGTTATGGACCAATTGATTAATTGGTCATTATTCATAATGACTGGTCAATGTGATAAATCCGGTCAGTATTAATAATGACCGGTCAATATGCATAATGCCCGGTCATTATGAATAATGACCGGTCATTATTAATACTGACCGGATTTATCACATTGACCGGTCATTATTAATAATGACCGGTCAATGCGATTAATATACTTTTATTAAAAAAAAAAAAACTGTTCTTCCTCTACCTCTAACCTCTAATAAATGCCTCTGCCAAAACAGTAGAGGTGTTTATTGGAGGTTAGAGGTAGAGGAAGAACAGTTTTTTTTAAAATAAAAGTACATTATTCACATTGACCGGTCATTATTAATACTGACCAGATTGATCACATTGACCAGTCATTATAAATAATGACTATTAATCACTTGGTCGGGATTTATCACATTGACCAGTCATTATGAATAATGCCCTATTAATCACTTTGTCCATAACATATATACTACAAATACGTAATTCGTAACAGAATGTAAAAAACATTTACATCCCACAATATCTATGGAAGGTAAAATAGCACGTAAATTAGATAGATCAAGCATTTCCGCACTTCTAAATCTACAATAATAAGAAGTAGAAATAAATTCGGCATCAAAAATGTCAGGCGTTAAAGCTGTTTCGGCCATAGCGATTAAATCAAATTCACACAGGTTAAGAGGAAACAAGCGATGCGTTTTCGTTCGTAAACCTCGCACATTTTGATAATAGCCGCTGAGAATATTATCACTGTTGGACAGTTTTATAGCGTTTTCCACCTTACTGCACTGGCTGCCCTCAGTGCGCACTGGCCAATTTCAGCATGTTTCACCTATGCACCGCGGGCAACTTATTGCACTGCTGCATGTTCCACCTCCTAAAATGAGGGCAGTTTTTTTGCACTCAGTGCGTAAATTTAGCACCAGGTTTTTTGACGGTGTTAAATCCAGTGCAACTAAAAAATGGCGCGCAATACAATAAATTGAGTGGAAAGCATTTCACCAATAACCAACTGTGCATTTTACATCTTTACTGCACTATGTACAGAGGGCGGGAACCATTTTTAGTTATAATATCAAATTATAATAGGATTACGACATAAGCCTTTAAAACATTCGTTTAGCGCGCCAAAATGTTGGTACTGATAAAATCAGTATGTTCCACGTGTTTCTGCTCTTTTTAAGTTTTCATGCACAACTAGTTGAGTGTTTGATAGCACGGGGTTAGTGCTGGTGCGCACCAAGTGCATGGACGTGGAAAACGCTATTAGTTTAAAGAGTTGGACGATACAATCGTAGGCACATCACGAATATATTTAATCCGTAAATTAACCTCTCCGGATTTAATGCGATCTTCAAGTTTGTTTTTGATTTCCCGATAAAATTCTACCTGTCTCGGAGTTCTATCATATGAGAGCGAAATGTTTTTGAAAGAATTGTTATCATTCAATTTTTTAGCATTACGAATAAGATCGCTTACTATTTTTTCATTGTTCAGTATTAGATAACTTTATTGGACGCGGTTTGGGTTTTGTAGGATCAAATTTTCCTAGTCTGATAGGTTTTATGCCGGAGGTATCAAATCCAGGATTAACAGAGGTCAAGATCCCACTAACCATACGCTTGATATTATTTGATGGGTTTGTTGTACCTGTAGGTAATGCGATAGACCCCTATAGTGTCACATGATTGAACTCGTCGTTGGAAGACAATTCTTCTTTCTCTTTCTTTCTCTTTTACCATCTTATACCTTTATACAGTGTTGAGGGGACCGGGCACACCCATCCAAGTTGTGGCCAAGCAGACCCTTGCTTAACTCCCAATATTTCAGTTTTACGTGCACTCCCACTCTGCCGTACTGCCGATGCCGGTTTGAAAGACAATAAACAAAATAATTTCAATCGATTTGTAATACTTTGCAATTTTTCATTTATGTACTATAACTTTTTCTCAAGAAACGTCTAATCGACGGTCGGCGTGGAATAGTATATTACATACGGAGGTGGAAAGTAGTTCGTTACTGTTGAGAGATAATTATAGTTAACCGAGACGCGGTAGCGTCGAGGTTTATTATATCCTGAGACATTAATGAAACGTTTCACCAAGGTTTGTATAGTATTTTTTCTACTCCTACTATTGAAAGTTGATCTTTCCACATGATTTTTAATGCTGAAAGCAATTGTTTGTCGAAACTGTGCGACAAAATCCAAAAGTGTGTTGCAAAGTACTTTGCAACACACTTTCAAAATGGCGCCGGTTAACTGTATGGTTTGTTTATATTTGTGATATGTTTATTTTCATAGCAACGGACTTATTTCCATAGTGACCATAGTTTTCATGAGCATACTTAATATTCCACAAAAATTATAAAATTTGTTTTAAAATATTAAATAGTGAATTAAATGTCTTTCTTCTGTAGGAGTAGAAAAAATAGTGTGTAATAACACTTGTTGAAAGTGTTTTGCAAAACTCAAATGAATGCAGCCTTCGACTTCGTCTCAGGCTGCAACCTTCATTTTCGTTCTGCAAAACTGTACTTTCAACACTTGTTATACAAATTACTATTGTTTTCAACCATATATGTAATGACGTTATTACTAACTGCTTTGTAAGTTGGAAAATTGGCCTTTACTGACTGTTACTTTCTACGCGGGTGGAAAGTGATCAGCTGATCACTTTCCACCCGGCCGGCGTCACTGTCATTAAATGACAGCTTGTCAAAATATTAATTATTATCAGAAATGATTCATATTAATTAATATGTATGGTTGAAAATAAAATAGTATACAAAACTTGGTGAAAAGTTTCATTACTGTCTTGAGATATAGTAAACCTCGACTGCGTCTCGGTTAACTATAATTATCTCTCGACAGTAATGAACTACTTTCCACCTCGGTATGTAATATACTATTATTTTCAAACATACGTATAAATTAAAATGAATCATTTTATAATAATACTTAATATTTTGAACAAACAAGCTGTCATTTAATGACAGTGACGCCGGCCGGGTGGAAAGTAACAACTTTCCACCCGGGCGGGCGGAAAGTGATCAGCTGATCACTTTCTACCCTGGTAGAAAGTAACAGTCAGTAAAGGCCAATTTTCCAACTTACAAAACAGTTAGTAATAACGTCATTACATATATGGTTGAAAATAAAATTATTGTTTACATGTGATTCTTATGGCACCCTAGGATATTGATTTAGAATACCTAAATGCACTATAATTTTAATTGTCCCTGAGGTCTGTAGAGCGCTTATATCGGTTTTAAATGCAGATACCATTGGAAAGTGTTACATAAGTAGTCTCATTCTGTAAATACTCTAAATTCTGTGCCGGCTAATTAGATACAAACTGGCGAAAACTTGATAAATCTGACTAACCAGAAACAGGAATAACAAAGTATGAATTACTGTAGATAGCTGATAGCTGAATGACTGTTTGAAACTTGTTGTTCTTTCTCACCTATCTTAAGTAGATCTTGTTGTTTTTTTTTCCTTCATTTTTTATGTAAATACTCGAAACTTCGATTTTACTTTCAGATGCTATACATCAAATAGGTAAAACATGCAAAGCTTTTTTTACTCTTTCATCATTTTGTACCGTTTCAGTTTTCTTCTCAGGTTCAGGTTCCCAAACATTAACTTTAAACACATAAGTTTTTTAGCCACGAAGTCATAATTTCTGTTGTCGTCCAAGGTTTTGTATTAGGTACCCATTCTAAAGGCAGTTTGTTGATATGAGATCATTTAAAGCATCGAGGGTTTTTACTTTTCCCAATGATTAACGGGGTTTCCTTGTCACCTTACATATTTGCGCAAAATAGAATTTTCAATTTTTGTTTTTACCGGCACATTTATTGCTTTCTACAGCGATCGTTTTGTTTGGCATTGCAAGGTAAAAGTGTTCGGTTTCATCAGCATTGTACACATTTTTTGGTGAATACTCCCCTTCAATATTACTTGAAGCTTTGCTTCCCAAGCTTCAACAATGTCCAGGTCAACATCAGTTGACTCTCTGCAAATTGCTTTAAAGTTGATGTTGTATCTTTGACAAACATTTTCAAGCCACCCATTTCAAGCTTTAAAACTCGTAATTTTTAAATTTTTGGCTGTTTCTAACGCTTTTTATTTTATTAAAGGTCCAGATATTAGGATGTTTTTATTTCTGGTTTTACAGAACTAATTGTAAACTACTTGGTCAATCGCAAATCCTTCAATTTTGGGAAATTTTCGCTTCTGCTCTGTATTGAAACCTTCTTCAAAGAGCTTCTTTAAGTCGGATTTGTTTTTATAATTTCATTAACTTGTATCCTTCCAACACTTTTCTCATCTCATCAATTTTCTCTTTAAGAGACAAACGCTTTCTTTTTAGCGACATGATGATTGTAATAACAGCACAGTTGAACATAGACTAACTCAAAATATGTACAATAAAATCTTAAATACGGTTTTAAATACTAATAGCGTTTTGAATACTAATAAGCTTTTACTCGGAAATCCCCTTTAACGATTGTTGCGTTTGCTCTGTACATAGTTGTTAATAAAACAATTGGCTGGTACTAAGAGGTAAAATTACAGGTATTTTTTCAAGAAAATTTTTGTCGAAGTGGCCGTGACCGCTCTATGGGGGGGCGCCGCTATTTAGAGGGTCATATAATTGGTTTTAGAATTTGAAAACTGGCTGTTTTCAGAGATTACCGCTTTTAAGAGGTGGCCGAAAATAGAGGTTTTACTGTATTTTCATTTTAGCAACTTCATCATAGTACTCTGTATCCACTGTTGGACCTAAGCCTTCTCCAAGTGTCTCAACTATATCATGTTCTGTGCATGTTTTATCCAATTTGTTTTTATCCTTTTTATGCCTGTGTTTCTTGTCTCCTCTTGGTCTCGTCTCTACTATATTTTTGGCCCACCTATTGTTTGCTGATCTGACAATGTGTTCCACCCATCTCCGTTTTATTTTCAGGATATGCGTTATAATGCCTTTCTCTCTTGTTCTTTGCCTTATAATAGTATTTGGAATTTTGTCTGTTTTTGCGATTACCCTTTCCATTTCTTTTTGGCAAACTTGATATTTATGCATAGATTTCGTGGTTAAAGTCAATGTTTCTGCGCTATACATGTGATTACTGGCAAGACACACTACACTGCCCCTATATTTTGTGTTTCAAGCTCATGTGAACCTTATTTTTGAAGACATTGTGTAGTTTATCAAGTGCTACCCAGCATCATAGATGTGATTATACCTCCCTAGTCTTATCGGACGTCTAAAATATTTATTTTCATCTATTTGCTCTATCTTCCCACAATTTAAGTTTATGCCAACAACTGATGTTGCTTGTTTCAGTTAGTTGTAGGAATATCTGTTTGGCATCAGATTGTCTGTAATTATGACGATATTTTCCGGGAAAACCTTGCAGATCCTAATTGAGCTGTTTAAAAGCGTATTCTAACGGTAAGTGAAAAGCTTCGGCAAAATCGTATTTTTTTACCGAATCCCCCTGTAGATTTTAAATGTATTGGCGAAATCGTGATACTGTATGTTAGCAGCGGAGTTTTTATGAGACGTGTATTCCTATAGTCTATTCTGTAAGTTTTCAGTGACTCTGTGATTGCTGGATATTCGATGGTATCGAACGCTTTTGGAAAATTCACTTTCAAAACCTGGAGATGTTCATTCGTACCGTACCATTATCTAAAATCCGCCTGCTTCCTCAGTTGATAGAAGTCCAGCTTAGCCTTCAGACGTTTTGCAATTGTTTTGGCGAATAGCTTACACACATCAGACGGTATGGGCTTATGATTTTCTAAATTACTTGTGTTCTATTGTGCTAGTATACCTATAGTTCCCTATAAAAATCCTCTGTTACCTGAAGATTTTCTTTCCTATTATTTGTTATTTTACCAGTTTCTTAATTTAAGTATTTAAATAAATCTCAACTTAATATTATTATAAAAGGAGAATGGTCTGATGAAACATCGAAATTTGCTTTCGCCTGGTTACAATTTAAAGGTGATACAAAAATCGCTGACATGGGCCAATAAGTTGCTCCACCTCTAGAAACATCTTTCTATTTTGCATTGTTCTAGAATCTATACAGTTGATGCCTCTTTAGTAAAATGAGTCTAAAACCCTAGGTGATAGCACAGTATAGAAACAACCAGTAAGTTCACTTCGTGTCGGCACCTTTGATGTTCGTGTCGCCGAATATCTACTACGCACTACGCCGGGAGTGGATTTTATCAGCTAATTTAGAGGAGGGAATTTTGAATTTGACATAGCTCGTTACACCGAAAATGAATCTGTGGTTGTAGCCCACTTACTTCCACGTTACTTTACACCGGCAATAGACACGTAATTTACCACGCACACAGCTAGGAGTTGAACATGCGCACTGTAATATGGCGACACAATTTCGTGCAAGTGAACTTACTGGTTGTTTCTATACTGTGGTGATAGTTGATAGCATTTGACGTTATAGTTTGCTCTTGCAATGAAACGATGTTAAGGAATTTCCCAAAAATTAACAATAGTAACCACAGTTATTTTTAAAAATTTATTATTAACTCCAAGCATAAAGTGCGTACTATAAACTGCTACAACTTAGCACCTCTATTGATATAAGACAACTGTGTTAAATTAACATTAACGACTATCCAAAACCCTCATAACAGTACAGAAGGAGTACGAAATCTTTAAAACCTGAAACATTAACACTAGTAATTTCAATCTTGTTTTCCTTCACTTAACCACTTACGTTCAAAACAGTTCTACAATTAATGTCTACTAATCCTCCGGCCGTGAATGCGATTTCCTTCTGTGATCTTTGAATAACGAACGGGATCATCTTTATAGTTGATGCTTGTTCAGGATTCCAATCAGATTCGTAGATAGCTTCAGCTACCGACGTAGCCTGTCGAAAAATAATCATTAAAGTGTGAAAAACTTGAATAGCAAATCTTACTTCGTCTGTTATGTAATTTACAGGAACACAATAAAACGAAAGCTGAAGTATTCCGCAGATAACTCCACCAATGTACCTTAATACCGTGAATATATTTTCGCTGTAACAATGACATTTTATTAGCTTAAAATCGTTGTCACCTGTCGGTGCTGGAATGGGTGGCGTGATTGCTCCGTTAACGTGGCACCTCTCTCCCACGAGGACCGGTCACTATGGGAGAGTAAACAAAAAAAGAGAGAAGATTTGAAAAACTTGCAGGGAATGGGAGAATGATGTGCATGCTATTAATAATAGATATCAAACAAATTTTTTCCGGTGCTCTTTATTACTCTTTGAAGTCGGTCATGCATTCTGTTTGGTCGTTACATAAATCTTCTGTTTTTAGGCTTTTATGAAAGTGCATAACTGTGGTAGACAGAGGGCTCACCAACGGGTCGGGAGGGGGGGGGGGCGAGACTGCCTAACCTGGATTATAATTCGACAAAAACAAGAAGTCGCCGTACAACATCAACATAGCAGCGCTTACTGAGATTAATTAAAATAATAAATTAATAAAAAAGATTCAAGAAAAATTGCGATTTTCAACTTTTTTAAATAAATGCTTGAAACTTTACATAATAGGCCCAAGCAACTTTTTCAAATAATTTTCTTCGATATCTTGTCATCTTACTCTACATATATCAAACTCTATTATTAGGTTGTGCAGAGTCGAAATTTATCCATGTTGTGCTGTGTACCTTAATGCCACACTGTGCGTTGATCAATGCCATTTTAGTGAGTCTAAAGGTATGTCCACACCAAAGAAACACGGAGGAACATTTTGTTGCTGGTTTCCGTAACCTGTCTATGGTAACAGAAACAAAATTACAGTAAAAATTCTGTCTACACCAAGGAAACTCATTTCAGTCACAGTACCATTGTGTTGCTGAAACAAGAAACGTACCGTCTACATCAGTGCAGTGTGTGTTTCAATATTGGTAAACAATGTATTGAGACGATGATTTACAGGCAGCAGTTGCTGCAATTGTTATTATTTTGAAAAAACAGAAAAAAAGAGTCCGTAAATGTTGGACTAGGCAGACTCTTTTTAGAAAGAACGACACATGGTGTCGTACGTCTCATGAGTTCATTAAATAAAGATGATTTAATATCCGAATGCATGATCGATAATGGAAATATAAAAAACTTTTGTCGTATAAGTAGCACCAATTTGGAATGGTTACTGTGCAAAATTAGTCCTTTAATTCAAAAGGAAGACACCAACTATACAGCTGATATATCTCCATTGGAACGTCTACTACGGAAACAAGTTACAACGTGTCCACACTGCGTCTGAGAAACAAAAATGTTTACCAATGTTTCTAAATTTCTTTTGATATTTACCGCTAAATATGGAAAAACAAGCAACTTGTAAGCACATCTGTTTCTGCAACCATAAACAATAAGAAACATCAAGCAACTTTCAGAAACATAAACACAATGTTCCTATGTGTTGCTTTCAGTGTGAACGTAGCTTAATGAGCTTTATTGTTATATCTAAGCTCTCAATAGCTTCATATAGCTTTATACAGCCTCCAGAATTGTCGCATAATAATTGGCATCCTTTGTTATAGATAGGCTTAATGGTTCTCTTACACCATTCTTGCGGTTTAGCTTCTTCCAAATTTTCTATTACAATTTGATACAAATAAATGCTGCAATGTTTCTTCGCACTCTAATGACTCTGCTGGTATATTGGCTGGTCCTGGCGATTTATTGTTCTTTAGTTTTCGGAATCGTGATCATTCCTCCAGCATTTGAGTGACGGTTGATTTGGGTCTATAATTGGTTGTACGTTGATCTGTTGGTGTAAGATCTTTGATTTTCGCACAGTGTTCTTCCAGCATCGTTTCCTCTTTCATTTAATAAATTTGTGGAAACTATACAGCCTCATACCATTACTCCTTTAACTTCAGACTTCAGAAGATCTTGATTAAATACTTAATTCCCTGATGTAATAATTGGTTTAGGACAGTTCCTTACACAGATGCACTACTGCTTTACGTCACTGTATATGTAGGTACGTACCAAACGCACAGATTCGACGCTTTAATAATAATAATAATGAACTCTTTATTCCTTTATGGGACATAGGGTGTTAGTGTATTCTTTCCAGGCTTCCTTTTCCCTTGCTATTTGACCCAACTGTGCGATAGTCTTGCCCGTTTCTTGCTCTATAGTTCTTCTCCATGTCATTTTCGGATGCCTTCTACTTTTGTATCAGTGCGGGTTCCATTTCATTAACTCTCTGCAAATCTTATTTTCATTTTTGCGCAACGTATGCCCTATCCATCCATATTTTCTTTCTCCTATTTCCGTATTGATGTCCATTTGTCCTGTTCTTACCCATAGCTCTCGATGAAAATCTGTCTGGCCACCATATTCCTCGTATGCCCCTCAAACACCTGTTCACAAACACTTGAAGTTTTCGTTACTAACCACGATTCTGATCCATAGAGTAAGACGAATTTCACCATTGAATCAAATACACGCACTTTTGTTCCCAGCGTTAAAGTACTACTTGCACGCCATACATTACTTAGACTCGCATATGTATACACCTTCGGGCTTTGTTTATTCTACTTAGCACATCTTTTAGTATACTGTTGTTTACCGCCACTACGCTTCCTAAATATGTGAACTCCTTCACAAACACAATTTCATTACCTACCATTTATTTTCATCTTTCTTCTTTCCTCTACATTCATGCGCATACACTTAGTTTTTTCTACATTTATTTGCAGCCCAACCCTTTCTGATATTGACTGTAAGTCGCTAATTTTATCCTGCATATGTCTTTCTTAGTGTGCTAGCAGACAGATGTTGTCAGCAAACTCCAAATCCTCTAACGTTTTAAAAGGTTTCCACTGTGGCCCTCTTCGCTGCTCTCCCATAACCACCTTTAGCACATCGTTAAGCACTATTACGCAGAGCAAGGGAGAGGGAACACATCCCTGTCTGACCTCGTTTGTGGTCTGGAAAGCATTTAAGGCGGTCGGAGCCATTTATGCGAGCCTACACAAATCAAAGCTTTTTTGGTTACTACCAATTTTTAATAAAGTTCTCGATATCTTGACATAATAATAATCATGTGTATTTTCATGGAATCCCAATAAAAATTGGAAATTATATCTAATTAAAAAAATAGGCTTTTTACCAGATATTTACGTTAATTTAAAAAATATTCTAAAACCGTTTTCACGTCCCATTTCTTCGATAGTCTCCGCAGGGATTAATATAATTAAACATTATGTAGTTATGTTTAAACGGATGGAAATAATTGTTTTAATATACAAAAAATCATTTAAAAATATAAATTCAGCTGTAACTTTATTGGAATTCATTCAATGAGGTTCAGATTTTCGCAATCCCTAGAGCAATACATTACAATTTTGTTTAATCAAATTGTAAGGTGTAATCTTCAGTATCTTACGAAAAAACAGGTAAAACAAATTGCTTATTTTATCACCGACTTTGAAAAGACAAGGAAATCCGAGATAAAGAAGGACAACAACCTCTGAAACTCAGGTACCTAGCCAAGCGCAACGACAGCAAATTGTTAGATAGCACCTTTGTATTCAATTTTCGGTTCGACCTTTAAAATATTTACAATTGCATATATTTTTCATAAAATACAAATATAAAGGGATTATCCCATTCATTAAAATGTGGCTTTAGCTGTTCTTAATTAAAAAATTTTAGCAAAAATATATGATTTACAAATTATTCTACAAGAGCTTTCCGATTTTTTTTAAATTTCTGTGAAAGTTAAATATAAACAAATAATACTAAGATGTTTAATTAAGTTTAATGTAGTGTCTGTCTTGTACAGTAAAAAGATAAGAAGGTAAGAAGTTTGAGCAAACAAAGAAAACTTTTAACGTACGCAAGATTTCCAAACTTCTAGGAAAATGAATAACCCCAAAATTATTACCTGCTCCTTTCTTGTGCATACAATTTTAAAATATTGCTTGCAGTTTATGTTGCAACTGCATATAACGAGTCTGAAGTTTTGTTATAAAGTTGCTAACCTTAGATTTTTTCCGTATATGTATTTGCTATAAAATTTAAACAAAACAAGTTTCGGTTGTGGATCTAATAAGCGTTACTAAATAGTGTACCTATACATATATATTTTAGAAATTCGTATTTTAAAATTAGTGCATGTTATTTAGCTTTTCTTTTCGTATACATATTTACTATAAAATTTAAACAAAACAAGTTTCGGTTGTGCGCTCGGCAATAAGCAATAATAATAAAAACGGTACAACCATACAACAGCTTCAAGAAGACTTAAAAAACGGACCGTTTCACGTTTTTGGTGACCACTCGCGATGCCGGGAACAATACTGCAAACGAAAAGAATTGAATGAAGTTAACCATACCGTTTTACTGAAACAATGTGAAATATTTTCTGAAATACTGGTAGCTCTAGATTATGTTGTTTGTAGGGCTAATAGACTAATTAGTAACTCCACAACAAACTATGCAGAAAGATATATGTCGCTTGTTTCAAAATTTTCTGGAGGTAAAAGGATCAATTTCTGCAAGAGAGATTCTTACTTAAGGCGCTGCCTAGGAGCTGCTATTTCTTTTAATAATGGACCTTCATGGCATAGCACAATTACCACTTCGCGAAAAAGAACGTATTTGTCAGCATTTTGCGATAAAAAGCAAAAAGAAAATGAAAAAAAGAAGCTTCGGACGCGAAAATATGTAGTTACCAGAACGAACTGCAATAGCGACATGGAGTATGGGCCTAATGCTGCAAAAGCAGACATGAGAAACGAAGATTTAGAAAAGGAAAAGCAAAGAATTTTGGAAGATCAACGAAAAGATCTAGAGGAAAAAGATTTTATTGAGGAAAAAACAAGGGGGCAACACGAAAATCTACTTTGGAAAACCGCTAGACGTAATCGGTTAACAGCTTCGAATTTTGGAAGAATATGTAAGCGTTTGGAGAGCACTTCCTGTGATTGTACTGTAAAAGATTTACTGTACACAAGCAACAGGGAGCTTTATACAAAAGCTATTATTTATGGTCGACATAATGAAAGAAAGGCCATTGACTTATACGAACAAAAAACGTCAAATCAAGTAAAATCCTGTGGGTTATTTCTCTCAGAAGAATATTCCTTTTTGGGTGCTTCCCCTGATGGAATTCTTGAAGATGGAGGTAGCATAGAAGTAAAATGTTTGTATTCTTTTAGAGAAAATACTATAGAAGAAGCCGTAAGAAATGATATTAAAAAGACCCTGTGCGTATATTATGTAAATGGTAATTTAACATTAAAGAAACAGCACAATTATTTTTATCAGATACAGGGGCAGATGCACATCGCAAATACATCGTATTGTGATTTAATTCTTTATACTAACGTTGACCTAGGAGTAGTAAGAGTGGAAAAAGATACGGCGTTTTGGTTACAGTCTATGTTACCAAAATTAAAAGAT
Source organism: Melanotus villosus (assembly GCA_963082815.1). Taxonomy (NCBI): domain Eukaryota; kingdom Metazoa; phylum Arthropoda; class Insecta; order Coleoptera; family Elateridae; genus Melanotus; species Melanotus villosus. The sequence continues at coordinate 10,823,451 of OY720419.1, read as the reverse complement.
TTTTATTACGATTGTATTCTGACAGAATTAGCCGATCCACGCATTCCACGAGGGATGAAAGTTAGAGATCCTCTTAGAATTATTAAAGCACAAGAAAAAAAAACGAAAGCAAAAAATACGCAAATATAAAGGAAAAAGGTACATGTTAAAACATATTACGATAAACATATTGGAAGAGATGATTATGGCGATGACAAGGTCATAGCCATGTGGGAGGAAGCCGTATAACAATGTACCTACTCCAGCAATATGGAAAAATTGTATGTTCTACACCAAAGAAATTATTAAACGTTGGTATAAACATGAAGAACTTCTAGATATAACACTAGAAGAAGTTGTAATAGATGCCGACATTTTAGGGGAATCTTCTAGTTCTAGCAGTGATAGTGAAAGTAATTAATGTTATCTTTTATTCTAATCATAATTAAACATAAATACGTAGTAAAATCACCGATAGAGGTCAACACTCCGACGGGTTGACTGGGTGATTAACCTTTTGCGCGGTGATCAAATAAACAAAGTTGAGTTCGCATTTTACCTGGAAAAATATTACAAATGTTTAATTAAGCTAAATGTTTTATATATATTGTTGTGGATGTAAGTAAATGTAAGCCCTAGGTCTCCAAGACCTGTAGAGCATTTAAATAAATTAATAAAATTGCTAAGTTCCGTTAAATACATAATTTTGTTAGTCTTATTCTGTTATATGTTTTATAAGAATCTGTTGTGCTAAAGTCATATTTTTCCAATTTTAACACTTTTTAAATAAATTTATATATAAATTTTATCGTTTTTAATACCTACCTATCTAAAGAATTAACACAAAATATTGAATATGGGATATAGGTCAATTACACCCTATGAGTGAGTGCAGTTTGATGTGTATTTTATTGTTTTTTGGACAAATTTACTTATCTAATCTAAATTTCGACATAATGGCTAATAATTATTATAACAAATACTATTCCACACTAAATGAAGTACATACGCGCCGGAATAACGAAAAAATAACGTGTGTTGTGTAGATTCTTACACTTAGTTTAGACGAATGTAGTGAAAAACAAGAAGATTTTCCAAAAGTGTTATACCCAGGCATTTGCAATTAATTAATTTGTAAAATTTAAACATAATTTAATACACGTATATGTGATATTTAGCAATAAAATTAACAAAACTTGTTTTCTGTATTACTATTAAATGTTTGTAATGATAATGTTTTTATAATAGGTAACAAATCATTAAATGCAAGCAAGACACTTTTAAATGTTTTAGGAGTAATTAATAAATATAAACAAAACACATTTTGTTTATTTTATATGTATTGTATTGTGCACTGTTGAGTTTTAATAAAAATTGCATGTAACCTGGGAAAAAGTTTTTTTTAAGAATATCATTTGAGAAGTCACATAAATCACTAAATTTTATAAATTTATATTTTAATAAAAAGTAGCTGTACTAATTATATTAATAGTAGCCCATTTACAGTTTAATTTAATATTTAATAAGTAATTCACAATTGGCGTAATAATTCAAATATTGCAGCGTGTAATAATCGTTTTGTGGGTAAATCAAATACTGTAACCTTGAGTTGTTTTCGACGTAAGCGTGTCAGGTAGAAAATACCGTTAATTCGGTACCTACCCTTAAACTGTAGTCCATGATCCATGACAAAAGTGCATCTACGTCCCTAGTCCGTACCTCGACGTCGGCGGTTATGTGTAATAAAATAAAGTTGAACTATGGCGTATATTGGGTTGCATAAAATTTTGTTAGAAATTTTTCACCGGCTCCATACACCTTAACAGCACAATTTCGTGCATGACTCTGCATTTATATTCCTTGTACCCTTATTTAGGTAGATTTACAATTTTCTGTGGTATGCCTCTCTTTTTGAGTGGTGTCCATGTGCTCTGCGTATTTACATAATCAATCTCTTTCCTTAAATCGATAAAAGCTATGTATAATGGGCGGGTTTGTTCCATAATGACTCTGACAGTTATTATATGATCCAGACAAGATTTAGCTGGTCTAAAACCGCTTCGCTCTTTTCGCAATTTTTCATCTACTCTTAATACTCCTAGTATTCTGTTCAGAATAATTCTGTAAAAAACCTTATTCACAATACTCAGCAGCGTAATCCCCCTCCAATTGTCACACTTTGTTAAGTCCCTTTTCTTTGGTAGCTTCACTATCACTCCAACCCTAGCCATACCTTGTCCATTAGTTCAATATCTTCGTAATGCCTTGAACATCTATTTTCAATATTTCTGCTGTTATCTTGTCAATCTCTGCAGCTTTACCATTTTTTAATTGTATAATAGTTCTCCTAATTTCTCCTTCTGTGGGTGAGTCAGTGCTGATATTTTTGCTCTGCATTTTCCTGCATGACATTTGTGTCTTGCTATTCCGTATCTCTTTATTTGCTGCTCCTTCATGCATATTATTTTTCCATCTTTGCTCTTTACAATTGGATTCTTCTTCTTTCTTCCAGATAGGTTCCTTATGCTTGCAAATAGTTCCTTTGAGTCTTTTATGTTTGCTGCTTCTTGCGCCTTCAGAGCTATATCTTCGACAAATTTCCTTTTATCTGCTCTGGTTGCTTTCTTAATCTCCTTTGTTTCTTCATTTTTAGCTTTGCTAGTGTTATATTTTATATACCGCATCCTTGCTTGTTTGTGTTTTTCTTACTGCAATGTATTGAAGGTTTGGCCATTACTAGATAATGGTTCGTGCCTGCTTCAGCCCCTCTTCTATTTCTCGTGTCAAGTAGTAAGTTTGCACGCTTTTGGTTTATACATATGTGGTCGATTTGAGTGTCTGTGGTTTATCCTGGTGCTGCCCATGTAACCTTGTGGCAGTCCTTATGCTTGAATATTTCTCCTATTTTTAAATTGTGTAGTCAACAGAACTTTACTAATAATTCTTCATTTTCATTCCTCTCTCAAAAGCCTTGTTTTCCATTATGCGCTCTATTGGTCTCCACTCTCGCATTGAAATCTCCCATTACCGTTAAATCATCATCAATAGAAATGTTCGATCCTCTCAATTTAGATTTGTTTTTCATGATTTCTCCTTTTTGCTATTTTCGCGATTAAAATTGTTCGATCTTATTTGCCCAGCTTGTACAACTCTTGGTGTTATGTTCAGTTTACTACTTAAGACATTCTCTACCCCATACTATAGAATTTCTTGTTCCTGTTTGCACTTCCTCTTTCTTCATCCGTTTCTTGTTTATTTTGCCTGCATTCCTTTCCATCTAAGCTGTCGCCTTCGCATCTTTTTGGTAGTGATTTTTGTGGTCCTTAACATATTTTCAGTTGGAGTTCTAAAAGTTTTTCTATTTCTACTTGAAATCATCGCTTCTTCATACATTACAATCATTTACATTTTGTTCTCTTCTACTTATCTTTGACCTAAGGGCTCTATTTATTCTGACCCGACCTTTCGCTACGCTTCACGTTACACACGAAATTGCGCTCGCATTGGTTTTGCAAATACCTTGATTCGACGATTGTTTAAACTATTATACCTTCTTTACTGCCACAGCACTTTTATTCCTCACTAGTTTTATTCAGTACTTGTAATTTACTAACTCGATACGATCCGTTTTGGATTTGATTATACCGGAGCTCGTAGAATTACACGTCCACTAGTGGTCGCGACCAATAAAATCTCCCGACGCTTCACATGTAACTAAAATAACTATTAGATATAATGTAAGTACCTTTTTAATGCGATGTACAGTTCCACAAAACACACCAATGAAATAGTAGAATATTCAATAAACATTATCGGCGAAAATGCATTTCTTAAATTGTCCGAAAACCTTTAACAAAACATAATATTTAAATAAACTAGTTTTTATAAAACTCTTTTTACTTTTATTTTTCTCTTTACCTCAGTAAGAACTCGTGATGCTGAATGTAGAATACAAGTTTGCACAAGTAAGATTTATCATCAGTTTTGGTGGAAGTATCTGTGCTTAAATTTTCCAAAGCATAACGAAGTATTTTAAACTGAACCATGAGATAAACACACATGCTTAAATAAAAACAGTCGTACCCCACAACCAGTAGCGATATATAAGGCCAAAATAATTCATGTCCAATAAGTACATATTTAAACATTTCCTCTTGGTCTTTCATTGCCCACGGCCCAACGGGCAATTCTTTGGTAAAATAAACATTTAACATTATAAGAACCGTCGCAACAAATACCAAGGTAACGAAAGTTTTTTCCACTTGTAAAACATGTTTAAAGATTAGGTCCAGTTTTTCCCGAATGTTGTTGTCTAAGCTGTTAGTTTTCCAAAATTTCTTAGTGTCTTCTGTGAGCTGACGAAAGACCTTAATTTTCATTGCAAAAGCTAAGGATTTAAACATGCACTAAAAAAATTAAAAACTCTTTATTTAATTACTAGGTAACTCGACAAAATACATAGTGTGATCCAACAAATTTGAAAAGAAAGCCTTTTTTCAATTTAAACTCTATAGTTGTTTAGTACTTAAAGCCTGTTTTCTTGATATCTTTGAATTTTCGGCAACCATGAGCTATTAATGCTTCTCAAAGGATGAAAACAATTACATTATTGTGCTGAATCTTTCGAAATCTCTAAATTCGATTTTAGTATTGAATCGATAATTCAAGTAAGTATGGAGATTGAGTTTTTTAATTCAAAGTATATCAGCGTTTATTTTAAAATGTGTATATTTTGAAATTAAAAAATTTTATGGTTTAGTTATTAAGATCGATCGCCGGATTGGCCGAGTGGTTAAGGCATTCGACTACAGCGCGGACGGTCTTGGGGTCAAACCCGAGTCGGATGCTCGTGACTACTGAGTCACTGAAAATAACTGAGAACCGAAACGCAGTGGTGGAATAGGGAAGGTAGGCGGACAGCACATCACACCGTACGCATAGCGTGCTAGACAACCGGGGTATGAAAGCGACTTAGGAGGCCTTAACCCTCTATGTTGCCGGGCATATTCCCTCACGAAGTGTAAGTGCCGTTACCTTTATTATTAAGATTCATGCCGACGATCTAATATTTTCAGTCGGAACTTGAGTTTTGCATCTTAATTCCAAAGGAGATTGAAATTTTTGAGATTAAGCTAAACATCTAATTTCAAGCGGAAATTCAAGGCTCAAACCGTTTATTATGTGTTATTAGTATTCGTATTCCAATTTCAGGCTTCAGATTTTAAGAAATAATGTATCGGCTTGGAGTATTATTCCCGAAGAAGTACTTTCGGGTTTTTTCTAACACTAATATCTTATCCTATTTCTATGGTGCATAAGAGCTCACTTGTTACGTTTCCTTTAAAATACGCTTTTTCTATAAAATACGTCGTCAGTGACAACGTATTTTATAGGCATTTAAAATACGCTTTTCTCTATTGCTGTACTGCTTAGACTCGATATTTAGATACAAGTTTAAACGGCAGTTTAAGTTAAGGGATCTCAAAACCCAAGTCAATATAGGCTGTAGTTTAAGCCGACTTAAACCAAAACCCGTACTGAAATACCGGCCCTTAATTAATCTTAATCTATATTGTGAAATGGCAAAGTTTAAATACCTGTCCGTATGCTACGAATGCTTCGCAAATCTGAACAAGCACAATAAGCACATTTTCTTTGATGTAAAAAAGCTGAAGAATAGCGAAACTTATAATTACCATTGCACAAAAAGAGTGCAAAGTCATGACTAATAAAAACATAATTTTGGTTTGTTGCGGATTTTGTCCACTTAATTTTAATAAACGCAAAGGAAATTCCAGAAGTTTGTTGCCAAAATCTTCCATGGATGCTGATTTGTAATCTGAAACTGTTGAAATTCAATGTAAGCCTATTTGTTGTACATTATTATAAAATATTTATTATTGGTATTCTATTAAAACATACAAAATAAAATTTTATAGAAATTTAATATTTAAGGGTGGATTTTAGTTATAATATTTTTCGTTTTGAAGTATCTTGGGTTGCCTAACTTAAAAACAGCCAAGAAGCGGTGAACCAAATGGTGCAGAGTGCTTAGAGTGTTTGACAAAACGCAAATTACTCGTCCCTAAAGTGTTTTAATTATTACTTATCTTATTAACTTTCTAGTATTGCTTCTACATAAAAAAACTTCTAAATTCAGTAGGTATAAGTATTTGCGAATACCGATTTTTAATCTCTTAAACCTCTTTGTAAACATTGACAGTGACATTGACAGAGTCGGTGAATGTTGGGTTGCCTATCTTTAATCAGTTTTTAAAAATTTATACGCAATTTTTTCTAGAGTTAAATAAAGATCACGCCTAAATTATACAAATTTGCAAAAGGGTCGATACATGCATAGGAAGGTAATATTGAAACCCACCCCGCTACAGGCGAAAATCAATTCATTCTTGATGGATGCCTTGTGCAAGTCCCGTTTCGTAAGTTTTTTATAATAGGCTATAATTTAATTACTATATTAAAATTGGTCGTTCTGGCCTTGTAGCGTATGAAGGAAAGGTCTAAAAATTTTAATTCATACCCGTCCTTCTTTTCAACTGTCATTATTTAACCGTACCGTTATTTTAAAATTACTCAATTTTCCGCGCGTAAACATGCTACTAAAACCCCCCCTTAAATTCGGTAATAAAAGGCTTTTATTAGAAATTCGAAATTTGAAACCCTATTTTAAATAAGTTTGTCTGGGCCAGAAAATATTAATTATATTAATTTTTAAGTCTAGATTTGAAACCTCGAACTATAAGATTCGCTACTTTTGATGTATTTTAACGAATCATGGAAATTCCAAATATAGAAAGATATAACCCCGCCGTGATTTGTACCTCTGACCTTTGGGTTTTTACATCGAAAGAAGGTAATTTCTTCAGATTTTATTGAAACCAAATTTACATAGATGGATTATTTAATTTAAAATATATTTAGTTTCTATTCTACTGTTTAGTTAATCCCCAAAAAAGATCACTTAAAATGATCGTACAGAATTTATTGTTATAACACAAATCATTTACCTGAGGGTCAAGAATCAAGTCTTACGTTCACTTTTGCTGACGTTCTTTATAAAAGTTCAAAACTGTAGGAAGTAGTCTAAAAGTTGGCTAACAATAATTGTTCTCCAAAGTGGAATCGGTATTTATGTATTTATCCCTAAAAGTTTACGTAATTCCCAGAAACGATAATTCTTTATTCATAACCACTAAACACAAGGAAAACTGTGAATTCATAATTACTTTAAATTTCATAAGTTGAATAATAAGACCCAATTTTCTTAAATACCGTTGAAAAGTTGAGAATTAATAATTTTGTCAAGAACTTAGTACGCAGTAACGAAATGAACTGAAATTAGAATATTTGTACTTTCGAGACCAATTTTCAGAAACAGGTCATAACGAAAGTATTATTTCAGTTTTTAAACCTTTCAGAAAGTAAAGGCTGGAAATATACCTAGTGTAATATGCTAACCAAGATATGAGCTGCAAGTGTCCTTAAATTTTTGCATAATGTTTTATTAGACTGAATACTAATTAAAAAGGCTTAGTCACATCTGTTTTAATTATTATAGTTACCCAATTTGTATAAGAACCACCTATAAAAAAATCAAAGAGCAGCATAGTTACATTACTATGTAATACGTTTTAGTAATTCTACTTGCCGCCTTGGTAGGTGGATTGAGCCGCATCAGGGTCATTGTGAGCGAGTCCCAAACCCGGTTAAAGAAGGAAGGTTAAACATGGGGCTGGCAACCCCATTGTTCATAAAATGAAAACTCACGACGAACCCAAAAGGGGTTGCCACGGAACCCATAATCCGGAAAAAGGAATGAGAAGCAAATGAAAGGTTTGTGAAGAAAAAATATACTTTAGACTTTCTGCTTGTACCAGAAGTTTGATGAAGGAAGAGCAATAATATAATGGATCAGGGATAATTTACAATTTTCAACAGCGCCAGTGATGACACCAGATTTATAATCAAAAAGAGCCTAAAGAGTATACTAAATTTCACACTGTCGGTGAACAGACAAAGAACGGTACTGTAAACGACGAAGTTTAGGAACGGCTAGAATTTGAATACGAACGGTATTGTCAGAAAGAAGTTTCCAGACCAACAATTGGGGTGCATAGCTTTCAGGAAAGTACTAATATAAATGGAATACGGGTTATACGTTTTGCTACCAGCAAAAACATGAAAATAGACTACTTCGTGATTGATAGAAGACACGAGTTTGATGTGATGGATGTGAAGAGTTTTCGGAGAGCTGACAATGGTACAGACCATTTTCTGGTGCGTAATAAACATTGGTGATGTCAGGAATGGGTAAGCGCAATGCAAAGTCTCTACCACTAAACTGTCAACCTCACCTTTCAGAGGTACACCCTATTTTCACTAACGGGGCTCTGACGATCGACGAATGGCGGTATAAGCAAGATATGTGAGGGAAGAAATGCCAGCACATTGACATAGCAACATAATATAGAAGACCATAAGGAAGACAATGGAAAATCACCGCATTAAAGAGAAAAATATAAAAATGTAAGTGAAAGTGGCTCGTTTAATATTAATAAATATAATGCCAAACGGCCAAGATCAGTAACTACTCCTGAAATAGAACAAGAAACTTTAAGAAGAAAACTAGAACAATAGCTACGGAACAAAATATGAATGCTTTTTTAGTCTGGAGGATTTTACGAGAACAACAACTGTATCCTTTTCATATTCAACAGGTGCAAGCTCTTTTAGCCCCCAATTATTATTCCAGACTAGCTTTCTGTAGATTCATACTAAGAAAAGTTGCAGAAAATCCAAACTTTGCTGCTAATATTTTATTTACTGGCGAGGTTATTTTTACAGACAACGGGATCATCAATTTCCACAATAATCATGTTTCGGCAGATGAAAACCCTCATGCCATTATGGAGACAAGGCATCAACATCGGTTTTCTTTGAACATTTGGCTGGGTATTTTGGGAGACCGTTTGATTGGACCAGTGATTTGACCAAATCGTTAAGGAAAATACAAAAGTACTTATTCTCAAACGGTGATTGTGTTTTTCCAATTTTAAGAAGTCTTAAAGTATTACTATTTTCAAGGATTCAAGGGTACTCCTCATAAGTTTATGCTTAAAATGTAACAATGTACAAGATCTTTAATCCATGATTAAACAAGTCATTAGTGTACCTGCCCCCTGCTTTAGTGTTTAGGGTTTTACCAATTTTCCAGAAACCATTAAGAATTACTATTGACATAAATGTCAAGAATAGTACATATGTAAAAACGTAGGTTAGGATAACTTAAATCAAAACAACAACAAATCTAGGGAATTCTTTAATAATTTTTAAAGGTCACTAAAGCTGCTCTGTTCAGCTCAGTAAAAAAAAGAGATTTTCGTGGCAAATCTAAACGGCCCTGGTTTAGCGTGGTCGTTTAGCGGCGATCAGCAATAAAGCGTTACGCAATCGCTGCCACACGATCGTGTTGAGTACGGTATCGAGTCTGGAAGTTACAGAATCCCCCTACAGGGCTTGATCTGGCGAGAAGTGTGCCAAAGGTGGCGAGATGGCGGCGTTAGGCGACGTGGGTGATGGTGTGGCCTCAGTAGTAGAGGGCGGCGTTAGAGGCGGTCGTGAATACGCAGCATCTGACACCGTAGGCGGCGGCGAACGGTTCCAGCAGAGTGTGGAGCTAGCTGTGAACGGACGACATAGACGGCGTCGGGACGCGTCGATTGATACGCAACACGACCTATTTGAGTCGAGTTAGAAGTGGTTTATCCAGATTTGACGCCTTCCGCGTTACGTATTATGGAAGATAATTAGATCCACTGCACTAAGGAAGAAAAATTTGGTCCTTTCCACACCACGGGTGGGTAGAGACTTAAGCGGGAGTTCGCAGCTGACAATTTATGGCGCAGACCGTTGAAAAACAAATTCCCAGAACACTTTTTCTGGGGTTAATAGAAGTGGGGAAAGTTAAAATTTTAAAATCCTCGAACGAGTATTGAAGAGTTGAAACATGTCATCGGATCGTCCGATGAAGGGAGAATTTATTTCCAAAAAGAAAGAAAGAAAGGGGTTTTGCTACAAAAAGGCTAATTATAGCGTAACGTCGGCCGATAGTCGAGGGCACAATCGAAGATCGTGTTAAAGCTAACCAGATAACGATTAAAATGCACGGAATATTAGAAATATGAAAAAATTACTACTCTGATAAATTGGAACAAAGATCAAAACGAAGAGATACGAATAAATGATGGAATAGAATGCCTATTAGGAATAACTGAAACAAATAGAAAAAATTAAATAAGCATTAACGAATATTAAAATAAGAAAAGCAAGAGGAGCACATACTATCTAATAATATTGAGATAATAAAGTGGATGGGTGAAGAAAACAACTTAATACGGCCAATTCATAAGACGGGCGAGCAAATAATATGCGAGGATTATCGAGCGATTTACTTATCAGTAGGATTCACAAGTTACACAAGGATAGATTAGATTAGATTAGACCTTTATTCACCGCAAACTACAAAGTCATGGTTTCGTCTTAAAAAATGAACGTAAAATCTTATAAAGATAGATCTAAAAATATAAAACATTTTTTACATAATTAAAATTGAAAAAATTTGTTATTACAAGCAGTTTTTTTTTTGTTTTTGAGAAACACATATTTAATTAAGAAATAGATACTTAAAAATTACTTTCTTAAAAGTTTTTATGTTCAAATTTTTTATGGTTGATGGAAGTCGATTATAAAATAATGGGCCATAGTAGTTTTTACTGTATCTAGTTACTATGTTCTAAACGTAAAAAATTCAATTGTATGTCACTGGATGACCTAGTATTATATTTATGTGTATCCTCATTTAATTTGTAAAGTGTTTGTTTGAATGTACAAAATTAAGGCACACATGATATATAAACTGGGCAGTGTAAGAAATTCTTTTTCTTTAAAAATAGGTTTCACATCATCCTGGTAGCCCAGGTCATAGCTGACTCTCAAAACTTTTCTCTGCGAGGTAAATATTCGTTCGCTATGCGATGAGTGAGCCCACAATAGGATAAGTGCAATCTGATAAGAATAGGAAATGCAACTATTAATGTATTTTGAGGAGCCACATTGGTTAATATTCTTCCTACAAATATGTTTGTAACTAGTTTTTTGGATACAGCCTTTCCACATTTCGATGCTCACCATTGGTATCTCGGTTATTAGAAGACATAGAGCAACGGTTAAATGGGGAATGTTTTGCAGAATTCAATCCTCGCGACAAATCTCATTTCAAATTCTCGCTAACTTTTTTGAATTTTAAGATAATTTTAAAAAACCAAAATTTGTCGATTTCAATTTTCCTCAATAACTTGATAACACCTAATGTGACCGCTTCTAAAGTTTGACAATGTTCAGACACTTTTTTAAAACAAATCTTTCTTATGTAAACGGAAACCCCTGCTAGTCATTTGTTTTCAAGTTATTAGTGCTATCTTGTGTTTTTCATATGGCAGCCATATTGGATTTTCGGTTAGTTAGATAGTTTTTAAAAAGAGCCTTTCAACGATGTATAACATACCTGAAAAAATTTTATTCGTAGGGGAGATATTAACAAAAAAATAAATTAATCTCTTAATATGAAATTAGTAGGCTATGAAATTAAACACCAATGAGAAATGAAAGCGAAAAGATGTGCTAAGTAATACTGTAAAATAACGAAAAGATACTGACGTTTAATTTCATATTAACAAAAAACAGACTGCCCAATAAATTAGTGCTACAGAGATTAGTTAATTAAAACCTTGTGTAGCCGTAGTTATTGATAAGTAATAATTATTGTTAAGTATCAAGATTAATAAGTATTGATAATGGCACATAAATATTCAAATGAAGAAAAAGTTGATATGTTGGAAGTGCATTTCAAAGCAAATAGAAAATGCTTGCACGGGTTACGCTGAGCGTTTTCCGGAAAGACAACAACCACACAGGACAATTTTTAGAAGAATAATTAGCAATTTACTGAACTTTGGAAGCTTCGAACAAAAAAGAGCTAACTACGAAGTTAACGATGCTGATATACGTCGAAATAATATTTTGCAAAATGTTACGAACAAACCGTTCGCCGAGTGGCCCGAGAAACTGGAATTCCAAAATCCACTGTTTACAAAACCTTGGAGAAAAATAAATACCACCCTTACAAACCAACAATTGTACAAGGTTTAAACGATAATGACTATCACCGAAGATTACAGTTTAGCAGGTGCTAATTTTCCTAGGAAAATATTGTGGACAGATAAAACACGATTTACCAATTGTGAAGTGTTAAATAGGCATTATCATCATTGGTCTACTGAAAATCCACATTTGGTAAATCAAAGAAGATTTCAAGTTCGATTTGGTTTTAATCTCTGGTGCGGTTTAATTGGTATGAAATTTTGTTAACATTTGTTTTTTGAATTTCTTTTTGTTTTAGATAATCACTTAATAGGTCCTTTCATCTTTGATTGCAATTTAACTGGTAACAGATATTTGAAGCTACTAACAAACGAGATAATGCCTGGTTTAAGACAAATTATTAATTCTGACAACATGCAAAACATCTGGTTCCAGCAGGATGATTGCCCGGCCCATAACACTGGTGACGTGCAACATTTTTTGAGAGAAAACTTTAATGAGAGAGTGCTTTCAAATAATGGACCAGTGCAATGGCCTCAATGGCAATCACCCGACCTTACACCCCTTGACTTTTATTTATGGGGTACCACTATAAACGAAGTATTTAATTTTGAACCGCCAGAAAATCGGGAAATTTTAGAACAAAGAGTGGCGGATGTGCTGAGATCATTAAACGGAAACACACTTCGTAGAGTTTGTAACTCTGTTAGAGTAAGGTGTCAAAAGTGTGTGGAACAGAATTGTGGTCATATTAAACAGTTTCTGTAAGTGAATCTGAACTTTTAGTACAGACAGATCAATAAAAAAACCAATTAGGGTAGGCTGTGAAATTGAATTATTTTGAATTGGTACTTTAGCCACATCCACAGAATGACATTTGATAACATTTGTAATTTGTAAACAAAGTTTATAACCTTAAATTCGTGTCAGAAATGTCATTCTGTGGATGTGGCTAAAGTACCAATTCAAAATAATTCAATTTCACAGCCTACCCTAATTGGTTTTTTTATTGATCTGTCTGTACTAGTTCTTTACTTTTTACTTTTATGACTTTTCTTATCTTTTCGTTATTTTACAGTATTACTTAGCATATCTTTTCGCTTTCATTTCTCACTAGTGTTTAATTTCATAGCCTACTAATTTCATATTAGAGATTAATTTATTTTTTTGTTAATATCTCCCCTACGAATAAAAATTTTTCAGGTATGTTATACATCGTTGTAAAGCTCTTTTTAACGATAATCTAACTAACCAAAAATCCAATATGGCTGCCATATGAAAAACACAAGATTGCACTAATAACTTGAAAACAAATGATTATCGGGGGTTTCTGTTGACATCAAAAAATTTGTCTTAAAAAAGTGTCTGAACATTGTAAAACTTTAGAAGCGGTCACATTAGGTGTTATCGAGTTATTGAGGAAAATTGAAATCGGCAAGTTTTGGTTTTTTCAAATTATCTTAAAATTTAAAGAAGTTAAATTTGAAATGAGATTTTTTGCGAGTATTGAATTCTTCAAATGTCTATATCTTCTAATAACCGAGATACCAATGGTGAGCATCGAAATGTCGACACAGTGTATGACAGTGCCATATTAATTTTGAATCTAAGTGGAAGCCCAAAAATGTTATGCTTTTGTTTTCATTATTTTCTGATATTTCTTTGTAAGTGATTTAAAAATTTTTAGTTTTATTTTTATTGAGTTTTAATTTGTTTGATTTCAACCAGCAGTGTACACTTCTATATGCCTCACACATTTTCTCTTTCAAAGCGTGAATATTTTTATTTTTCGTTGTATAAGAAATAAGAAGTGTTATCAGCGAATGCTCTGGGGCGGTCCCTGGCCCCCACGCCGATATTATTAATGTATAACAAGAACACTATAGGACGCAGCACTGAGCCCTGAGGCACGAGGCACGTCATTTTTAATGTTTTTTTTTTTAGGGTTTTTGTCCACTTGAACATACTGTTTTCTGCCTGTCAAGAAAGATGACATGATTTTCTGACGTCTTTTCAAAATTGTAATAGTCTAATTTTTTTGCCATTATTGTGTGTGAGACACAGTCAAATGCCTTTTGTAGGTCGCAGAAACCATCTACTATTTCCTTGGCTAAATCCATGACAGCACTGACAGTCGAAAGCCCCCTTCTGAAACCATACTGCTTACTATTATTACTATTAAACATAAAATTATCTTCGAAGTGGGAAACAATTTGATTTTTTAAGGCAGTCTCAAAAATTTTAGAAATGACCGGTGGCATTGAAATTGTTCTTAAATAATTAAGGTCACTTACATTTTTTATCTTTGGAAGTGGGATTACTTTTGAGACCTTCAGTGCCTTAGGGTACACACCTACACACCCTCTCGTATTTCCTGATTTCCTAATTTTGTGAGGGGGATTATTAATAAATTTTTAATTCTTTTTATTAAAATAATATTGAGATTGTAGGTGTCTTGTGATTCCGTGTTTTTTCATTTATTAATTACTTATATTTCTTGTGTCATTAAAACTAATCTCTTTAAATAAAAAATGTTTAAAAACTCTTGGATTTAAAAATGTACTAGTATTGTTTTTGAATTTCTTTTGCTCTGTTTACAAAATAATTATTTATTTCATTTTCTGTAAAATGAATTTTTTGTGACTCTTTTTGTTTGTTAGTATTTCTTTGCATATTTATAACTTCCCAACAGGCTTTCGATTTTGACAGGTGCTTATCCTAGATGCATTGTATGACTTTTTTGCCCTGTGTAGATCTAGACGATACTGTTTTTTTAAATTATTTTTTTCATTTTTTATTAAAGGGTCTGAAGTTAAATGGCATAATTCCCCAAGAAATTGTAACCGTCCTTTCATAACTTGTAGCTCCTCTGTGAACCACATATTTTTTGTTTTTGATTTTCTATTTGGATTTAAGATTTTTGTTTTTTCAGGAAATGACATATTAAAATTTTCATACAACAAAGCTATCAAAATTGAGAATTTTTCATTTGAGTTTATCTTATTATTCTACACGAAATCCCAGTTTTACCTTAGGTTATATGAAAAAGGTGATTAAGGGAGGCCACATTTATTCAAGTTATGGCAAAAATAGATCGCAGCTAGGCTCCCTTAATCGCAATCACAAGAATGGTGATACCAAAACTTAAGCTAAAAATCAGGTTACAAATGGTTTTACACATGCAACACAAAAATAAGTAAACGTCACAATAGTTCGTACTGTTTCTGAATTATGAACACTAAAGCAAAAATATAATACACACTAGCTGAAGACTTCGTTGAACCGATTAAACAAAAAAAAAGATGCTTGAAGTACTTGATTTACATATAATATTTATTGGTGCCTGTCCACGAGTGATACACAAAATACGGTACTGAATTAAGCCTTGAATTGGTACACTCACAACCGGCAGTAAAGTGCAGCCTAAAGTATTTACCTGGGAAAAGGGCTTGTTGAAGGTAAGCGAGGGAAAGCGATGGTAGCTTGAAACCCAGGGAGAGATAGCAGCGGTTAGCGTAGGAAAAAAGGACTCCATCCCGTCCTTCTTCCGGAAGCAGATGTGAAGACAACAAGATGTCCTTAATTGGTAGATTTTTAATCCAAAAACGAAAACTGTGTGGAATTAAATGTTAAACTCAAACGGAACTTCCAACACGGAACTTATTGACCCGATACAAATAAGACACTCTCTGGTATAATCCGACAAATATGCCGTGCGATAGGTTTTCCACGAAAACTAAACGAAAGCGAGAGGTCGATAACTAAAACGGAAATTTTCTACCAAAAAAACGGGAACGGTAATTGCACGACTAAAGATGTTGACAGGTGACTATACTCTGAGGTGCCTTGCTATTTTTTCCGTAAAACGAAGGATGCTAAAAAGAGCTCCTGCTGCAAGCGGTGAGAACCTTGAATGACGTTACTCTAGCATTACCCCGTGATCGATGGGTGCTTCCCCGGATTAACAATGAGGCAATCCACTGCACAGAATATTGCATTACCATATTTGGGAATTATTGCACAACAAAAAAGGAATGTGCTGATCTGAAATTACTTTCTGTGAATTCTGCATGCTTCAAGCGAACTTAAACTTTGGACAACAGGGCCGTATTTTAATAAAGTGGGTTATATTAAAGAATAACTTAAAACATTGCCATAAGAAAATGTATTAAATAAGATGGTGTTTGGGTGTGGCTGATATAACAAGTTGAGCAATCCTTACAATGTAGAGGTGATGAAATATGTTTATTAACTAAGGATGCACCTGCAGATGGATATGCGTCATTTGAAGATCTGCTCATGTTGCGAAAGCATTCCAATGTACTACAATGTTGCAGAGTAGTTAGTACTTACTAAAGACCACCGGCGACAAATGACATAATCCATTCGTGGAAAACCATGTCTCCTATTCATACAAAGTAAGAATTAATGCGAAATAATGTAACACGAAACACGCTCTGATAGCTATTGAAAATGTAGGAAAGAAGGGGCAAATCTTGGAGTATAAGTATAGCCGGATTTCATACAGAATTCAGTTCCCTGGCCGAGCTTTATCAACCGAATTGGAGTCGGCAGATTGAGACCAATTCCAATCGTTCAAGTAACCCTAGTATGGGGTTAAAAGTTAGTTCCAACGTTGTTTCCAAGATGTGTGCCTTTCGAAAGATATTCATGTAAGACTAGTGTTTAATATTATTTGTAGAATAAGTTGGTGCTATTGTTTCGTACGCCGCACTTGAATTGGGTTGTTCAGACCTGAATCATGTCATGTATTTGGATCCCGTTTGTCGAACAGTTGAATTGTACTTGTAAATAATGTTTTATCAATATATGTGATGTTAGTCGACTCCGTATTTTAATATAACCTTTCGCAACAGCCAAGCAAAACACTCGTAATAAAGTTAGCTCAAAGTTTCTACCATCGTATTAATATAAAAACATAGGCGGCCTTAACCCACCATGTTGCAAGAAGTCACTTTTTCAGCTCCGCCGTAATCTGCATCGTTTTCAGCCGCCATGTTCTTAAAGGCAAAGAAAAAACTAAGAAAACAGGTAGAAAAAAGATTGTAAGATGAACAAGTAGTATTTAGGATCAACAAACAAACAAATGGCAAAAGGCAATTTAAGTAAATAGAAAAATAATGCAAGTAATTAAAAATGTATATCAAAATGTAATCGCAAATAGGTAAATGGACAAATATCAGAAGCCTTTAAAATGAAAAGAGAGGTGATGCAAACCCGTCATTATTCATTATGGTTCTTAACTCTACATTTGTTTTTCTACTCCTACTATTGAAAGTTGATCTTTCCACATGATTTTTAATGCTGAAAGCAACTGTTTGTCGAAACTGTGCGACAAAATCCAAAAGTGTGTTGCAAAGTACTTTGCAACACACTTTCTTAAAAGAATAAAATATCAGATAGCGATTTTTCGACTTTTCCGGCAATAAATTGAGCGTTGCTTCATTTGTCTGTTCTTCTATTCCGGGAGGAGTACCTACACAGATATGCTATTTCTTCACCATTTTCGTCCATTTTTATGTTTATCTTCGAGATTTTTTAAAGCTGAAACACTCGCGAAAATGGCGCCGGTTAACTGTATGGTTTGTTTATATTTGTGATTAGTTTATTTTCATAGCAACGGACTTATTTCCATAGTGACCATAGTTTCCATGAGCATACCTAATATTCCACAACCATTATAAAATTTGCTTTAAAATATTAGATAGTGAATTAAATGTCTTTCTTCTGTAGGAGTAGAAAAAATAGTGTGTAATAACACTTGTTGAAAGTGTTTTGCAAAACTCAAATGAATGCAGCCTTCGACTTCGTCTCAGGCTGCAACCTTCATTTTCGTTCTGCAAAACTGTACTTTCAACACTTGTTATACAAATTACTATTTTATCGCTCATTATTTTAAAACAGTCCAGTATGTCACAAACTATTTCGCAAAAAACATTAAAATGTAGATAAAAGAAAATAGTATTATACAATACTTGAATACATACTGAAACTGACAAATCAAGCACCAAGGTCCAAGGTCAAGTAGTTGTCAGTGTCACCTGATGGTGTTGTTGCAGGTGTTGAGGGTTTTAAAAATTCGACCAATAGAGATGTTGTATTCAAATACGGCGCGCAAATATTGGGAGGAGCTTTACTGACTATGTTAGGTGTACAGACTATAGCTTAACCCATTGCTTGTTTTAAATATTGAAGTCGTGTTCTTGGTCTTTCCATTTTCTCCTGTTTCTGCCCTCCTGTCACATGCATTATAAACTGGTGATGATTGAATGTATGACCTTACCATTTTGTCTACTGTATAGTTCTCCATACTTATCTAGTTTCTAATACCTCAGTATTGGTAATTGGGTTTGACCATTTTATTTTCAAAAGTCTCTTCCAGCACCACATATCAAATCTTCAATAGGTCTTCGGTCGGATGTGTCCATATCATATCTCAGAGATTGTGTTTTATACGCCTATCTTCTAGTTTAGGTTACCAAATTGTTTCTGTAGATCTTCAAAAGCAGAATACTTATTTAATTAATTCTTAACGAAGACATAGGCAAACTTCTATTGCGCCTAAAACCAAATTGGTTATCTGACTTATTTGACTCAATTTTTCCTTCCATTCGTTTTTGAACAATATTTGTAAAGCTTTTTGATGATTATGAAAGAATATTTAAAGTTCTACGGTATTCCCATTTCTTTTATTTATTCCTTTTCCTTTTTTTTGTGTGATTATTATGATACTTTTTGCAAAAATACCAGGTATATCGCCTGTTTCGCAAATTATAGATTTGATTTCGTGATTTAGTGCTCTGAGTAGTTCTGGTATGTTATCAGTGCCGTATGCTTTATTAGTTTTTAAATCTTTCAGAACCTTTTCAAATTCTTCTCGTATTACTAGATTATTTTCTTCAGTTCGTTTGCCAAATCACAAATATTTCCTTCAACACTATATATTTCTTTTAATCTTTCAGTTAATTGATATTCTTCCATTCATATTTTCCTTTCGTCTGAATGAGCGTTTCCTTTAAGCTTAGGGTAACCGAAGGATCTACTAATTAAGTTTTCTTCTGCTTTCTTATAAATGCCACTTATATTTCTTCTTTTCTTAGAAATTTTGTACTTATTTCATATTTTCTTCCATTAGTTGTATAACTGTACCATTTATTCAAGGTTTCCTTGGTTAATTTTTGCTGCACCTATAGTTTCAGTTGGTGACGTGTAACTGATTTTTTTTTAAATTTTATTTATAGTTATAGTTTCATCATTACCGTTTCATTCTTTATTGTTATTTCATGCCATGATAGTCATAGATAGATCAATCAAAATTACAAGAGGAACGACAAACATCTAATTCTCTTAGTGAGCGACAACTTTGACCAAAATGCGTTTTGAGGAAAGCTAAATACCTAGCGTCGTCGGCATTTCAAAACATCCACCATGCCTTCTGCATTTAAAACAAATAGAAATAACTAAGTAAAACTTGAAACTTGTGCTATTACTCCTTGCAAAACGCCCATAACTCGTTCTGGCAATTCATTTTCAGTCATTTACAAAAGATACTCCAATCCTATTTTCAGTATAAGTTTTATTGCCATGAATGGCTGATGAAGTAAATTGGGCATTTTGCAAGGGGCCAAAATACAAATTTCGTATTTGGGAACGCTCCCGCGGCAAAGTTTTGGTCTTTGTATGTTTGATATTGCTCAGAACGCGTCCTAGTTAATTCCTTCGTTCATTGTGTGAATTCGATCTCTGCTCCTAACATATTAATAACCAAGATGCACAGGAAAATGCATGTATGTACATCGCCTAAAATGAAAATAAAAGCGAATTCAGGTATAGTAATAATAATCAACATAAACAGAAAAAGAAAGAATAATTGCATATAAGCAGAAAGGTTGAAAGAAGTAATAGTTTATGAATACTTTAGAAGAACGATAAAAAAGGCCTGAAACTTAGATCTAGAAATAGCGAAACGAAAACAAAAGATAAGAATACGTGCCATGCGGAATTACAGATAAATGAAACATATTATATGATTACAAAAATGCGGGATTTGATAAGCGAACCATGGATGTCATTAAAAAACACCAATCTAAAACGCGAAATACTTAAAAATAGCGGGAAAAATAAAATATGATGACGAAACTGGAGAACGGACGATTGAAATGGTATGGGCACACAACAAGAATGGATCCAGCAAGAATAGGGAGAAGAGTGATGGAGACAGGAAAAAGAAGTGAAACAGAGCGAGGAAAGTTTTGATGGAAAAGCTAGAAGGAGGCAAACGTGAGAGAACCCCAAACGAAATTAAGGTCGTAGCATGAGACCGTAAGAACTGCAAGAAGTGGAGCAAATAAACGGAAAGGATGGAAGCGAGTCCGATGCCCTGAAGGGCAAAGTGATTAGAAAAAGAAAAAGATATTAGTGTTCTATTGAAACCTTTGGAGCTTTTTTAAAATACAGGGTGGTCCACTGGAAACGAATGTTTTTGGAATGGGTAGTACTCGCCTAGTAGGAGGAGAAGGGGCCTGCGGCAGATATCTACCGACTCCCCATACGATACCGTTGGGTGAAGGGAACAATAACAACGCTTCACATTTGCCCAAACAATGCTTGACATGTTTGAAGAAAACGAAGATTTGACCATCGTCATGAGCGATGATGAAGCTCATTTCCATTTAAATGGTTTAGTCAATAAACAAAATTGCAGATATTGGGCCTTAGAAAATCCCCGTTGGTTGCACCAGAGCCCACTGCACACTCCAAAAGTAAAAGTGTGGTGTGGTATTGGCAAGTGCTGAATTTTTGGGCCATTTTTCTTCAAAGAAGATGGAGTCGCAGTAACCATTAATTCAACTCGCTACGTAAACATGTTTGAAAACTATTTCGAACCGGAACTTCGGAGACTCGACAGGAGGGATGTATGGTCTCAACAAGATGGGGCCACTGCTCATACGGCCAGCGCTTCCTAGAATATTATTCGAGCTGCATTTCCTAATCGGGTAATTTCTCACTTTGGCGATATCACGTGGCCTACTCGGTTACGAGACCAGACACATTTCCATGTGTGAGTTTTATCTTCGGGGCTACTTGAAATCACGCGTGTATAAAGGTAAGCCTCGCACACTGGAAGAATTGAAAACCGCTGTAGGTGATCGAATTGAAGAAATCAATAAAGAAACGTTGGGAAGACTGTAGGAAAACTTTCGAGCACAGCTCCAAACGTGTGTTCGTAAAAATGGCCATCACTTGGATGACATTATTTTCCGCCGTTAAGGCTGTTTGGTATATAATTTTTTTTGTAAATTTTTGCAAAGAATGTTTATTAAATTCTTAGATCATATTATCAGATTAAGATTTGTCGAATAAAAATATATAAAAAGTTTGTTAGTTTACCCGTTATCACGTCTTTTAGGGCCGATCTTATTTCCCAGCTTTTGAAACATCCATTTCATCCAATTCAAAACAGCAGCGAATTTTACTCTATACATATTATTTATATTTATATTTTTTTTAGATAACCTCAAAGGCGTCAATCGAATTGAAATTATATTCATCCCCTTGTCCATGGTGTCTACTTGCTGCTAATCATGTTTCCATCAAAATCGGTGTTGTAGTAATAGAGAAAGCTAAGAAATGGTAGAACCTTGCAATTAACACTTGTCATCCTTCATGTTATTCACTTTAATTACCCCCGCCGATTAATAAATGTAGGGGAATACTCGGCATCTGCGATAATTTATAATGTCAAAAAAAATTCAAAATTGTGACAATTTAATAAATATTGGTACACGTTATTTTGCTATCGCGGCTAAGTCGTTTTGTACACAGTACCTGTATCTTTACATACACTGTAGTGTAATTTTTAAAAATGTCATATTAAATTTTATAGCCAGGGAGGCGCAGTGGTAGAGCGCCAGGCTAGGGATACGCTAGTCCTAGAGATCCTGTATAATATAAAGATAAGAGTTGGGAAAACGCCGTGATACAGTTTGATTGGTTTGGATCAATTTTTGCATGGACTACTTAATTAAAATGCATTTACTTGAAATCTGTTAAAATTGACAATTTTGATGTTTATTAATAAAGGGTCAAATACGACAAAATGATTGGCTTCAGCGCCAGAAATTGTAATAATAGAGCTGAAATAAAGGAAAATAATGTTAATCTGTTCAAAAAAATCTTGTGTTAAAATATTTGCGGTTTTTATATTTGACTGGTTAAGTGACACTGTGATGACAATTAAAATGACGTTTGTGTAGATCACATGTTTGGATCAAAAATTGCTGTCAAAATAGTCTCATTTTCCCAACTCTTATCCTAATATATACAGGATCTCTAGCTAGTCCTTGGTTCGAATCCCCCTGGTGACCATTAGTCATTGGGCACCAAATTAACGATGCTCCCCTCTGAATACAGGCCTAGGAGGTAGAGTAATAAGGTCTTACGTATACATGCACATTACACTCTACACATGGTGCAGTATGTAGCTATACAAGGCGCACCAACTTCGTAATCCGCAGAGACAGGCCGGGTTGTGCATTGCAAGCGTAGAACCTCATACTTTAACGCACCAGCCTCGATGCCGGAAGGTATAAGAGGTTACAGATAATACATACATACATATTTACATTTTTTATATCACAACGCTTGCCCTTCTGCTATACCTATAAATATTTCAGATCATGCCTAAACAGTTTTTGTCTAAACATGGTAAACGAAGTAAGCTGTCGAAAGCAATGAGAAAAGTCTACCAGATTAAGAGGTATGTTATACTTTTAAATCTACAAGGATAATTTTGAGACAAAAGGTCTGGGCAACGTTAGCTATAGATAATAATTTGAATGTAAATTATTATACCTACATAATAATTTAGTTGGTTCGAAATATTTCCTTTATTCGGCATTTAAGAATCTTACTCCTTTTGACAAAATGATGATTTACTCTAGCAGAACGGATCTACATACGTAATGCAGTGTTATGGT
This sequence comes from Melanotus villosus, assembly GCA_963082815.1. Lineage (NCBI taxonomy): Eukaryota > Metazoa > Arthropoda > Insecta > Coleoptera > Elateridae > Melanotus > Melanotus villosus. The sequence continues at coordinate 10,800,292 of OY720419.1, read as the reverse complement.
ATTGAGGAATTATCTATTCCAGCGGTTATTAGACTATTTAATTTGAAGTTTCCGAACACAGTATTGGTCCAATCTACAGTATTCAGACTGGTTACGAAATTTCTCACTACCGGAAGTGTACATAAGTACTTCGTTAGCAGTGGATTCAGTACGCGAACAGCCCAAACTGTCACTAAGAAAGCGGTCCGAGCAGACTCTCATTAGTAAATCGCATTTGCAACGCGTTAATAAAGCAATTAAGGTAAAACCATATAAAGTCAGATTTCTTCACACGTTAGAAGAAGGCGATGAATTTTCATGTAAACAAACTAGAATGTGGACTAATTTATGAAAAACGATTCGATGGAAATGATTTTTTTCTCGTTGAATAGTCCCTCAAATACCATTCGTGGCCAAAGAATTGTAGACTATTTTTGCTGTAAAATCACTCATGTTCCTTGTGATTGCGAATACCACTCGTGCTGTGCACTCGTGATATTCATATGCAAGCACAAGGAACATTTGTGATGTTACAGCAAAAAAATAATCGACAATTCTTTGACCACTCGTAGTATTGTAAGTGAATATTTTTTTTGCTATTTTCAACACATTGATTTGTCTATATTTTCTTTATGGTTTGTTTGTGTCTTATTATTATTGTAGTATTCTTATCACTTATAATTATCTGAATGTCTAATGAACATATTCAAGTAATAAATCTTGTTGAAATTTTGTACACTAGCATAATGTAACCTTCTGAACAACTTTTCTTAATACCTTTTTGTCATATCTAGTGCAGAAAACGCACTTTACTAGTGGGAAGAATAACCTTTCTGTAAATTTCCCAGACATACTTGATTTTTCGAAACTAAAATTATGACACAAATTAGTTTCTATTCAAGCAGGGCTGAACCCCCCAAAAAAATTTTCAACTCAAAACTTTATCACCAAGTCATACGCCACACTGTATATTTACTTGTTTGTGCTGGTATATAAACCATTTATTTTATGTTATATGTCACCAAGTTATTTATTATAGTTGTCATGTTTACCTGGTTTATATTTATCATGCTATATAAATGTATGTATGTATGTATCTTTTTATATTACATACTTGAACGATCTGAGAGTCCTTTTACTGGGTTGTTTCGAAGTATTTTCAGGGAATTGGTTATCAGTTGCAGTTCCTATTTTTCTGCAGGACACGCTTGTAACTGATTGGCGCCCGTTCCTCTTATAGCTTATTACAATAACCCCGACCTTCCCACTGGCAGTCGGCGGCGTGTTCCAGAGAGTAGCTCTCGGTCTCCACTTTTTTTGTAGCATTTCTTTTCCTTTTAGCCTCTTACACTTTTACAGTGTTGAGGAGGCCGAACACACCGAGCCGCAGAGTGGTCACCCACTGAAGTTCTGATCAAACAAGTCTTTACTTAACTTTCTATATTGCAGTGCCACGGGCACTCCCACTCTGCCGGCAATAACAAGTATTTAAAAAACTAAATTGACATCAAGTACAGACTTGGTTGAAACAGAACTCCAGAAGATAAACTCTTTACAAGTTACAACTTCTTCTGACAACTTTCACTCAGGATGGAAACTTAGTTGCTGAAGTCTATATTTATTTTTCGTCTTTTTTCTATATAATCTATTTATGATTTGTAGGGTGCAGCAATGTTTCATTTATTTTATGGTCTTCATTCTTTCAATGAACGATTTTGTTGAAGCTTCTTAACAAACGATTCATAACAAGCGCTATTTTTTTTCTTAGTAACGAAATTCTGAAAATAAAAAGAACCTTTTCAGTCGTTTAAACAATGTTTATAAAAATATTCGTTTTGAGGTCACGTACCTATGTATGTTTGGCGTTTCTTAGAAACAACTTCAGGCCAATCTGGGTATTCTTATTTAACTTGTTTTTTGAACTTACTACATACTTTTTGTTTTTTATATATTTTATATTGATATATTACCAAAGAAATTCATGTTGTTGTCAGTAAGTTACCTTGTTTCATTCCAATTCTGTAGTCAGTTGTTGGTTTTGATTTATTTCTAGTTAAAATAAATTATACAACCACCTTTAGGTTGAATAACTCAAACTACAACAAGTCCTCTAAAGTGTCATTCTTTGAGGTTTATTAACTGAAAGCAGTTCAAATCTTCAAACAGCAACTTAGCAACGATTCTTTGTTATTAAGCTCGTTCGTGTAACTATAAATTATAAACTTCTCCAATTTTCAGTTTAATTTCGAACCGACAGAGTTTCTAACAACTTTCTAACAAATTATGTGTCATTATACTAATTTGTTCACTTTAAATCAATTATTAGTTTACAGTTTCTAGGGTTCATATCAATAAAGTAGTAGCCGTTTTTTCAAACTTGTTAAAACTTAGACATATATTATATATATATATGTGTATGCAAAGGCCTATTTATAAGCAGCTCTTTTGTTTTTACGCATAAGCTTGGAAAGTTTCAGAAAAGCAAACGTACAATTCAAGGGAATTAGAAGAATTGCTTTTCGATTGGGCTAGGTTTGCTTTCGAGTGAGTAGTTTTTGTTTTTTTAAGAGGCTGAGTAATTTACAAATTAGAAAATAATCAACAAGGTTCATTGAGGATTAAATAAAAAGAATTTGTTTGCAGTTGGGACGGTTTTAATAGGTACCTTCTTTGCCAATGTTGGCTGCTTTCAGATAAAAAGAAAAAGACAAAAAAATTGTGCTTTCAAGGAAATAATTAGTTACTCTTCAACAGAGGCTTCAAAAATTATTGATTATACCATTGCTATAACATTGCAATATCAAAATCCTCAAGAGAAAGTAGGCAAAGGGCATGCCTTTTTAATTTCGCCCAAAATAAAACCTTTGCAGAGATTTCAGTTATCTAAATCCTTATTTACTTTGATTCTTAAAACTTCATGGCTTTTCCTAAATTGGTTCTATTTATAGTTTCGTGTTTTGTAGGTTACATCATGATAGATTATGGCAAAGAAATACTGAAATATCCGCTAACCTTATTGAAATGGAGCGGACAAAGCCCGGAGCAAAGCAAAAAGTTATTCTTCGTAGTTGTAACAATCTATTCTATTTTCACCTCTGTACTTTTGTTTTTTGTGATCATTCAACTCTTTTTCATTACTGAAAATAAGCTCATTGTCGTCGTTCAAACCTGCGAGGCATTTGCTATATTTGGACAGGTACTTATTTATTTTTTAATATTCGAGGTGTATAATTTCATATCGAAAATTAATAAAACCCAATTTGCCTTATACATAAACTTATTGCTAAATAAATTAATATTGTATAAATGCTACAAAATGAGAGCAGTTGATGTTCTAAGTGTATGAAATGTTAAATGGGTTGTAACTGAAGATTAAGTTATTTCGAGTTTTGAGCAATTTTTGTAGCTGTAGCTTGTAGTTCATTCGCCATTAATTTGTCCAACAAACGGAAAAGTTTTGCGGCCCTAATTTTTAAAGAAAAATTTGAGCTAAAGGTGAGGTTTGTATTTCTAAGACCTCTGTAAAACAATGTTTGAGAGAAGATTGTTTAAGTTTAAACCATTGGAAAATATTATTTAAAAACTGAAAAATTAAATAATATTTGTAATTAAAGTAAAACATTTTAAACAAAATTGAAGTGTGCAAACCAAAACTAAAAGAAATCTGGAGTTTGCTTCTATTTGAAGTTAATTAAAAATTTTCGTTCTGCAAATATAACACTTAACCTACTTTTCAGTGCATGTTTAAAGGGCTAATAGTTGGTTCCGAGATGAAACACTTTCAGCAACTCATCGCCGATACAATAACGTTTTGGAGAACTGACAGATTTGAAAAGGGCATTCAAGATAAATTCGAAACCATATTCAAACGTACTCTACAGGTTGAAAAAATTTTTTTTAGGGCTGTATTTGCTATTGATATCCTTATAATGGCCAATTACTACTTCACAAGGGCTTTGCCAAGTGGAGCATGGACTTTGAAAAATCAGGACAAATTATTTGGTTTCGTTGTAATCGCCCAAGAAATAGCTTTACCGTACATTGGAGTACTCGTCGTTGCTTACGATTGTTTTTATTTAAGTATGTGCGTACATGTTACGGTCCAATTTAAGATGCTGCGTTATGCTTTGGAGAACTTACACACCGTCAGTTCTGGTTTGAAATCGGATGAAGAGTATTTAAGTAAGCTTGTTTCTTACATCAAGCACCACGAATTTTTGCTGAAGTAATAGAACATAACATTTCAATGAACAGTTAATTCAGTTTGATTTGTTAAAGGTTTTCGAAGAATCTGAGGGATACCTATTCACCGATAATGCTGGTTGAGTATTCTACCATCGCAGCTGCGTGCTTTGTACAGCTTTACATTATATTCAGAAGGTATCTTCTTTTTGCTTTTTTTGCGCTAAAGCCTATTTGGATTTTGGTTTATTTGACCTTAAGTTTCGTAAGTTACATGGCAGGTTTCACAACACTTTGGTTAACAAAACTAATAAAAGACTAACATTGCTTGCTTACTAGGTCGTATTTCCCATAACGCTAAACTCTGATCAAAAAGGACCATACTTATTAAAACCAAATATTTCAAGAAAATCCATAAACAACGAAATGGTTTTTTTTACTATTATACAAGGTGGTCCACGCCATTCACGCGAAGCGGACGTTTTTTAAAGAAGCTTTACTCCATTAATTGTATGTAAAACAAATATTTATTACCATAGAAATAATCAGTATAGCATGCCATTTTCAAATGCTTAAGGGCGGAAAGTAATGTAATTCAAGTGATGGCCATTTTCACGAACACACGTTTGGAGCCGTTCTCGAAAGTTTGCCTACACTCTTCCTAACGTTTCTTTATTGATTTCTTCAATTCGATCACGTACAGCGGTTTTCAATTCTTCCAGTGTGCGAGGCTTTTACCTTTATACACGCGTGATTTCAAGTAGCCCCAATGATAGAAATCACACATGGAAATGTGTCTGGTCTGGTGACCGAGGAGGCCATGTTTTAAAAAGGAAACTCCAGCCCATAATTTCAACATTAATTCCTGCTATACTTACCTATGGCACAAAGTAAAGGAAGGGACAACATATTACAAAACTTAAAGATAATTAACTGGAATGCCAATGGCATTAAGAGCCAAAGATCGCTTCTTATATCATTTTTAGTTCAGTATAACGTTGAAATCGCATGTATAACTGAGACTCACCTAATTGAACATGAAAAATTCTCAATCCCAAATTATCATCTATTTAGGAAAGATAGACCCGCACCAATTGCTTCTGGTGGAGTTGCTATCTTAATTAAGAAAAACATCAACGCGCACACTTATGAAATGAGTGAATTACTAAACCTAGAAGCCGTAGCAATCCAACTTAAGTTAAGCAGCGGAAATGTGGTTAATATCATATGCGCATACAAACAACCTAATCGCCAACTGCTAGAACGAGATATCGTAACTGTCTTTGAAGATCCCAAACCGACTCTAGTTATTGGAGATCTTAATAGTAAAAATCAAATCTGGGGATGTAGAACAAATAACCCCAATGGCGTAAAACTTCACTCTTATTCGTGTATTCATGCTATACAAATAGTAGCACCTACCGACTTCACGTATCATCCATACAGAATGGATCATGCTCCGGATATCTTAGATATAGTACTCGTCAAAAATTTTAATAAACCTGTTTACCAAGAAGTCCTTACAGAAATGGACTCAGACCACTTACCGGTATTGATTAAATTTGAAGACAATCCGCAGCTGCTCTCCATACTACCCAGACTAATCAATGGCATTGTAAATTGGGAAAAATTCCAGAACAACCTCAACAGGGTACTAGAGTGTCCAAAAAATATGAAAACACCTGAAGACGTAAACACAGCGGTGGATAAATACACTAAAAGTATTACAGAGTCATTACGAGATGCTACCACTCCAAAATCCAAAAGGCCAGGTTCTTATGCACACCCACCTCAATATATACTAAAGTTAATAAGAGAGAAGAATAGAACTCGTAGAATGTGGCAAAGAACAAGAGACCCAACTATAAAACAGCAATTAAATCGCCTGATCCGCAACGTCAAGAACGAACTAGAAAGTTACAGGATAAGATCTTATCAAACATATATAGAAGAACTTGAGCCACAAGATGCTACTCTGTGGAGAGCTACCCGAAGAATCCTAAACCAACCAAATCCAGTCTTCACACTAAAAATAGACAACACCAAGTACTCGTCCGATAACGAAAAAGCAAAAGCTTTTGCTGATTACTGGCAAAAAATATTTACCACTCAACTAAATGACAGGCAGCTAGCTGAAGCTCAGCGCTCACAAGAAGCAATAGAAGATTATATAAACGAAGCCCCTTTGGAAATAGACCCAACATCACCAACAGAACTTAAGGGATACATAAACAGTTTGAAGCTGAAAAAGTCCCCGGGGTGTGACTTGATACCAAATGTGGTATTGAAAAAATTGACTCGTAAAGCTGTAGCTCATTTGGCAACAATATTTAATGTATGTCTGAGAATAGGATATTTTCCAACATCATGGAAGGAAGCCGTAATAATTCTAATCCATAAAGCAGGCAAAGACAAATCTAACCCAAGTAACTATAGACCAATAAGTCTGTTACCTTCACTTGCAAAAATTTTAGAGAAGGTTATACAAAACAGACTAAATGAACATCTGACAGAATACGAAGTAATTCCGCATTATCAGTTTGGTTTTAAAGCGTTGCACTCAACTAATCACCAGTTGCTCAGAATTGTGGAACTGATAGAGCGAGGCTATGAGAATAAAGCACATACAATTATAGCATTCTTAGATATAAGCAAAGCTTTTGACTCCGTGTGGACAACAGGACTTATTTTCAAACTGGCACAAATTAAACTGCCCAAGTACCTTCTGCTCATCATAAGATCGTTTCTAGAATTGCGAGCTTTTAAAATACGTGTGGGAACGGAACATTCTACAACAAGGCCTATAGAGGCAGGGGTACCTCAGGGATCGATACTAGGCCCAACTCTGTTTAACGTATACACATCTGACTTCCCAGTCTTCGGAGAAGATTCAATAGCGATGTACGCAGACGATACTGCGGTGATTTCTCAACATCAAGACATTAATATAGCTAGAAACAATCTACAGGAAAAACTTAATATAATTAGTGAATGGTACAGAAAATGGTGTCTTCAACTAAATGCCAGTAAGTGCGAAGCAAAGCTTTTCACGTTAAGGAGACCTAACAACCCACCAAAATTAGAAATTAATCGACAGGAGGTAGAATGGAACCCATCAGATCAGGCAGTAAAATACTTAGGAATTCACATGGACCGGAAACTAACATGGAAGATACATATTAACAAAAAACTAAACGAGGCTTATGTTCGACTTACTAAATTATATACAATCATTAACCGAAAGTCAAGACTTAAGATAAAATGTGGGTGCTTAATATATTCATCGATACTGCGACCAATATTAACATATGGTGGGGTTGTATGGGGTGCAACATCAAAAACTAACTTAAAAAAAGTGCAAGTTTTTCAAAACAAAGTTCTGAGAATAATTACTAGTGCTCCGTGGTTTGTGCGAAACTCCCAAATACACGGTGAACTGAACATACCAACAATTCACAGTTTTTTGAAACAGCAGGCGAGGAACTTTCACGACAAACTGGCTCAGTGCCCAGGCGCTACACATTACAGCATTGGCAACAGATACACGCACAAAAGACTAAAGCGTAAATTACCTCAAGATGTGCTACTTTCTTCTCCTGAAACCAGTGATATGGACAATTAATCATTAATAGTTATGAGTTACACATTATAACAATAATAAGATAGGTTTATTAAAACATGTACCACTTTTAGATACGGAGGAGCTTTTGTGCCGTCCTCTATGTTTTCAGTTATGACACTATTGTAACTAAGTTATGTATAGCGCATAAGCCGCTGAGCTAACTACAAATTCAAATAAAAAAAAAAAAAAAAAAAAAAAAAAAGGAAACCGTATAGTGGGTGCCAGTAAGCGTCCTCAACAAAACATAGAGGTAGCGAAAAAAACGGCATGGCTTCATGTAATGCAAAATAGTGACATTAAAATACAAGAACTCTCAAAAAACCAATATAGTTCTAGTTTTAAAGTCATTGGGCCAAGTAATATGCTATAGTTAGTGATAAATCCAAGTATCTGGCCGGAAGATGTCCAAATACAAAAGTTTCGGACACAAAATTGCTTTCGAAACGCCTATTATAGAAAGGGATATTACAACAGAAACAGAACCTACCAACAAGGTTACCGACACAAGAACAATAATTACTAAACTCTTAAAAATTGTGCATGTCAATGTCCAATCGGTAAGAAACAAAATGACAAAATTGAAAGCATTTCTGATTGAAAACTATGACATTATATGTCTGTCAGAGCATCATTTGACAAATGTAGAATGTGAAGCATTTACTGTCAAGGGTTATGAAATGTGTACCTACCTTGGAATATAAAACTACAGGAAGGAGGCTACATAAAGCATACGTGAGACCAAGATGGGTGATGCATATGGCGGCTGAATATTTCCGGTATGTCAGTGGCGCACCTTTTGGAATGGATACGGGATACGTAAACCTTCGAATATAAAATATTCAAAAAGACGTAAACTGACAAAAAATGCAGTAAAAGTATTAATGAACAAAAATTAGAAGCTGCAAGAAATAAAATATTATAATACTGACGGTTAGAACAGTGTTTTAAATATATATTTTGCAAGGCTCTAATTTACAATGAGACCAAAAATAGAACATAGTTGGCAGCCCTTAAAAAATAAGGTAACTAACAGAAGTTCAGTGGCGTCATTAAGGATAGGAATTTTGGGATGGAAAAACCGGAAATTTAAAAAGCAACTAGAGAATGAACTTTAAATTTATTATTGAATTATAGTAAATGCTCAAAATTCAAACCATTGTTTTCAGTACAAACATTAATTCTACGTTTTAAATTTTTAAATACATTTATTAAAGTATTTGGAGAAATATTTCTTATAGCATCGGTAATTGCTCTAAATTATGCATGCCATTTTTATAAATAGTGTCTTTTAAATATTCAAATAAAAAACTGGAGCTCGGTCGTGCATAAAATATCCATCCCTTAATTCATCGTCAAGAACTTGCTCAAAGAACTCTTGTAAAATTATATTTCTGTAGAGTTCACCCATTACAGTGTTGTGAAAAAAAAAGGTCCTACAATTCGACGTCTTGATATTGCTACCCAATACCCATTCACCATCAACTTTAATTGGATGTAAACTAGATTAAATTTAATTATGTGGATTATCCGTAACCATGTATGATAGTTTTGTGAGTTCACATAACCACTAAGGTGAAACCACGCTTCATCCGTAACAAATGTTTTATCTAAGATGTCATCATTATTAATGTTTGCGTTAAACCATTCGCAATAATTAATTCTAGTTTGAAAGTCAGTTGGATATAGTTGTTGTAGAACAGAAACTTTATAAGGGTGCATGTGTAATTCTTTCTTAAAAAAATTTTGACAGCTTCCATAAGAAATTTCTGTAAAATAAAAAAATTATTTGACCAATTATGCAAATAACTAATATCGTTTGCTTACCTGTGCAGTTAATCTACGAAGAGGTTTGTTAGGACTGACTTTAATCCGTTATTCTGTATCAGCAATAACGTCTTCAGTAATTATTCTAGGTCGGCCAGATCTTTTCCGTCCAGCAATACTTCCTGTATCCATAAAACGATGAATAACAATTCGCATATGTTGCACATAAACAGGATAGGTGACGAGATCCTCTGGGAATTGTTCTGAAAATTGAAGGTAGCTATTTTCAGAGGAATGCATCCACAAGCCATCTTCGTTTTGGTGGCCAGTGCGGAAATAAGCAATAACAATAAAAGTGTCGTTCTCTTGAGAAAAAGGCATTTTAAATCTCCAAAGTAACAGATCATTATTTTGCAAAAAAATAAAACATAAACTCAAAACTCACCCAATGAGAGCAGAAATAGTGATGATTAGTTCTGAAAAGAGCTGTTAATGTTTAAAAAAGACAAAATAAGCAGATAAAAACACACAAAACTATTTTCAAAACAAGCAACCTCAAAAAACCACAGGATATCAAAATAAACAAAGTGCGCATGCCCTGCACTGGCTAATTCCATGCAGTCAATATAATATTATTTGTATTATTATAAGGATTTTTAAAAAATATGCTGCCAACTACTTTCTACTTTTTGATCTCATTTTATATAAAATATGTATGTGACGCCTATGGTATTCACTCTCGTGACATTGACATTGCCATTGAAATTATAACCTCGAATTGACTACAAATGAGTCATACATGTCTTGTACTTCCGTAGCACTTTTTATATAGCTACTAGAACGCTGCAACCATTCCTGTAGTTTTATATTCAAAGATACCTACTATGCCAGAACCAGTATGGAACGTGGAGGGGTCATGATTTTTGTAAATCTGGAATTAAAAACAAAGAATGCAAAGATGTAAAAAAGTTGACGTGTGAGCTACATTATGAAGTAGCTGCCACTGATTTTAAAGATTTAAACATGACAGTTATTACAGTCTATATAGGCCAGTTGGCAAGGGGTTTATAGTGGAAATAAATGGTGGCAAGCCGGAATAAATTTTATTCTCTTTATTGGAACCTCCAAAAAGACATACTAATTTTGCACCCCGGATTTTACCGCCATGATCACAGCACCTACAGAAAATAAAACCGTCAACAAAAAAAAAAAAAAAAAAAAAACGAAGAAGACCAGGTCCATTTTAAGGAAAATATATTCAACATGAATAGCAAAATATCGTGAACACTACTTCTTAAGAAATCAATCATAGTACAGAAAATAAAGTCTGAATAATAAAATACAGAAGAACATTAGATGGATTTTATGGAAAATAGATCCACATCTGACTATATTTCCAGTATTTAACTGACAATGAAAAGCTTTTAGGATTTTAGCGTAGTAGATTGGTTGTTTGTGGATTTTAGAAACAGCAGAACATGAGAAAACTTATAATTACAGAAAAATTGTCAGAGTAGTCAATCTTGATCGAAGTCCCAATGACCAAGCTACTTATAAAGCAATCGTGGACGGAAGGTTAACAACAGATTTCAGAACTAACCGAGGGCTAAGGCTAAGATCCCCTGCTATAAACTCTTTTTAACTTTTAACATGTTATCAGAAAGATCAACAAGAAAAATAACAGGTGGTGTAATCTGTAGTGGAAGAAGCATAAAATACCTCGCCTAGGGCTATGGTATACTAAAATAAGCCAGAAACAAGAGTTTTTTTTAGAACTAGAAAAGGAATTAAATTGAACAGGTCTAAAAACAAAAATTATGTCAATGATCTGAGTAGAGCCAAGGCGTTCAATGGTACGTATTAACTTAGATATAACAAGGAAATAAGCACACAAAAATACCTGGGAAGTCTCTGGGTCGTGAATCACATATTCAAGTATAGCAAGAAAAGCTAAAATAGAAATTTATAAGATCCATGGTAATATACAATACAGAAGCCAGCCACGTCAATTGGGGGGTTGTTGTGAGAGGGTTTGTAATAAAAATAGGACTCAACTAACAAGATATACATTCAAAAGTTGTATCAATATTTACAAAGACGCAGATTTATGAAATGGTTCAGGAGGATAAAGACCAATTAAGAATGAAAAACACTATACAACGCAAATAACATAGTAACTAGGTACTTAAAAAGCAAAGACTGAAACAAGATACTAAATGCTACGTTGCAAGGAAATGCAGAAGGAAGAAGGCAAAAAGAAGCACCAAGAAAAAATGAAAGAAAATATCGAAGAAGACTAAGTTAGAATATGGAGAAGATAAATAGCAATTAGAACGATTGGAAGAAGACTTATTAAACTCAACTGAAATGTGTATAAATTTAGATTTTACCTATAAATATATAAAAATGCTTACAAGAATAAAATTAGTGTCATTTCTAATAATCCATCCAAATTCTCTTTGTTGCAGCAATGACATGTTTTCGTTAATGAGAGGCATCGTCGCACTTGTTATTGGTACATTTCAACTTTCGTTCTACTGCATTCCTTTGAATTATATCACAGATGAGGTAAAAATGCTTCACCCAAAGGGCTCAAGTCAGTTATGCTTTAAAATCCTCTGACATACACGTATTACACGTGTGAATATGTGGAAAATTGCAAATTTATGTCCTTAATTTATTTAATCAAAAAATTAATCAACATCAAGTATAATCAAATGTTATACGAAAAATGCAGTCGGTAGTGAACAGAAATATTTCACCTACAAACAAAAGTTAATTTTTTTAACAGGCCACTTCAGTTGCACAAGGAATTTACGAATCTGGTTGGAACATCAGACATATCTCAGTTGTGAAATCGATAATTCCGTTTGTAATTCAGAGATCCCAGAAGGAAATAATATTCACAGCTGGCGGATTAATAGATATGAATTGCAGGACTGTATTAAATGTAAGATTTCGGTCTCGCAAAATGAAGTAAAATAATAAAATATTTATTTTAGGTTTTAAGGATTTCGTATTCTTTCCATACAGTTATGAGGGGTTTGGAGAACCAATAATAACATTGTTAAACAACACTGTGTTTATGCTCTGACGTGCAATTTATATCATTGTTAACCTATTATGTACCAATGTCATATTCATGTATATATAGGACACCTAAGGTAGTAATTTTTTTTGCTATTCAAACATGCTATTTTTTTTAGGATTTTGAATTTTATTGTATGTTTTGTAGTTTTGTGAATATAAGGCAATTTTTCGAAAAAGAATATATAATGTAATCTTTCCATTATAAAAAAAATCAAAATTTAAGTTTTTCAGCTTTTTAGCATCTCACAATAAATTAGTGTTTTGTGGAAAAATACACTGATTTTAGTTGAAAAAGTAACACCCAGTATTTTAACAGATATTTAATTTTTTAATGTGGCAAAATAAACAAGATAGACTAAATAACAAATGATTAAATATTCATGCATTTGACTTTAACAGTTAACAGAAAATCTTAATAATGAGTCATCGCACCATTGCGTCTTACACATTCATGTACTCTTCTCGGCATGCTTAGAATGAGATGGTCTATTGTCTGCTGAGGTCTCTCATCCCAAGCTACTTGCACCTCACCCCGAAGTTCGGCTAATGTAATGGGGGGCTGTTCTAGTTTAGATACTCTCCTAGCAATCAAATCCCACAAATGCTCAATTGGTGAAAGATCAGGAGATCGAGCAGGTCATGGAACTAGGCGTATGTCAACATCCTGTAGGTACTGCAAACTCACCCTTTTACATGTGGTCGAGAGTTATCTTGTTGGAATATTACGTTTTCTATACTCCGAACCTATGGTACAAGAAGTGGTTCCAGTACTTGGTGGATGTAATCCACAGCTGCCATATTAGCCTCTATGGACACGAGAGGAGACCTACTTCCATAAGATGTAGTCCTCCATACCATTATATCTGGTGCTCGGCCTACATTTCTTTCCAATTGAAATTCTAAATTTCTTCTCTGACCACGCTCTCGTCGCACTCTTCTACGGCTATCACTCGCACCTAAACAGAATCTGGACTCATCACTGAAAACGACTTTGTTCCATTCCTCATTCCATTGCATTCTTGCGTTACACCATTCCAGTCTACGACGTTTATGTTCTGCGGTTAATGGAATCTTTTTAACAGGTCGATAAGATCTGAGTCCCATTAACCGAATTCGTCGGTATACTGCTGCCATTATAACTCTTTGACCTACTGCTCTAAACTATTCATCTCCGACAGACCTGGTTGTAGCAAAAGGGTTTCTTCTGGCAAGAATTCGAAGAAGTCGCTCTTCACGGTCTGTTGTTCTTCTGGCCGCACCAGGTCCTCTGCGGCGTTGATTCTGACCTTCCGCAGACCAAGCATGCCAACAACAAAACACAATTGTTGCTGTAAAATTGGTGCGAGTGGAGATTTCTCGAAATGAAAAACCACCCTCTCGCATACCAATTATCTGACCTCTCTCAAAGCTACTCAGATGATGAAATTCTGCACGTCTTCGCACACGGGGCATTTCATTGGTTCAATGTGATTACAAAAAACTTACTTGACAAGGTTTAGGCAAACAACTGAAAGCGCTATTAACAAAAACATATTTCCATGGGTAACCAAAAAATTAACAATATCTCCAAGAAAGTTGAAGATTTTTGTCTCAAATTTTTATAATACGACAATGAAGACATGGCGAAGAACTATAGCAAATAGGAACTTTAAATGAATATGTATACTAGGTGTTACTTTTTCAACTAAAAGCAGTGTAGATAGGAGAAAAAATTTTGTTTTTGACAAAACGTTATTACTCAAGTTCAATGTTTGTTATTATCAAACAACTTAGGCATATTTTTCTTTTTTTGGGCCTTAAAAGTTTCTAAAAAAAATGGTGTCCTATATATAGGACACTGGTCTAATGCGTATATATTCTTACGATACACGTAAGCGCGCCGAGATAGGTTGATTCTTGCGGCAGAGTCTTCTTGGGGGGTTAGCTACCATTGTATATTGCGATTCCGGTGAGTGCAGGTTACAAAACAATGAATTCCAAAGAGGTTTTAAGTGTACGCGATATTGAAAATATGATTGAGGACGAAAATTTTTGGAAAGATCTAGAGAATACAGATAGTGTTGATCGTAAAATACTATGGACATAATCGTCTCAAACAATTTATTCGGTCCAAACCAATCCGATTCGGCTATAAGCTGTGGGCACTCTGCAGCTCAGATGGTTATTGTTACAAATTTTCTTTATACACAGGAAAAGAAACCGAAAAGACAAGTGGATTGGCTTTGGGTTCTAGAGTTGTAACGTCACTAATTCAAGACATTCAACATCTAAATAATTATGTTATCTTCTTTGGTAATCTCTTCACAAATCGAGATCTTCTGATTCATCCCTAATCTTGGGGATTTATAGCGACAGGGACAGTGCGGGAGAATAGAACGGACAAATGCCCTCTACTTGACTCAAAGCAGTTATCAAAAAAGACCGAGGAACATAATATGATTTCCGTTTCGATAAAAGGTATTAATTTTGAAATAGCAACGACGATAAATGCGTAACTCTTGGAACTAACTTTGATACAGTGGAACCTCTACACAGAGCTTCGAGGTGGAGCAAAGCCAAAAAAGAGGGAATTACAATGTAGTAAAATCTTATAACCAACACATGGGAGGTGTGGATAAGAATGATTGGCTAGTTGGCAAATACGATATTCGCATCCGAGGCAAAAAATGGTACTGGCCCCTAATTACCAGAATGATAGATATGTGTGTCACAAACGCTTGGATCTTATATAGAAAAGTACATGATCCTGATTCTCTAGCATGTTTAGATTTAGGAGAGCCGTTGCAACATAATAGGTTATAAAGGGACAAAACGGAAATTTCAAGCCCGTGGGGTAGTTCCAGATGTTAGGTATGATGGAACACAACACTGAATAAGGTGCCGGAATAAACAGAGAAGATGTCAGCAGCCTAAATGCACTGAGAAACCTCTAACTTTTTGCATAAAGTGCGATGTAACTCTTTGTGTCCAGTGTTTCGAACCATACCACGTTAAATAACTATTTATTATTTTCACACTTTGTACCAGTGTCCTATATATAGGACAGTTAAAAAAAATAGAAGGAAACTTTTTTTATTTTATGTAACCACATGTATGTGTTGTTAACACCTTTCTAATGGAAATAAATGCTTTTGTTATTAAAATTCCCAATTATTTTTGATACCGGTACTTAATGGGTTTTAATAAAAGCGGCACAACTCCTGTGTTTCGTTTTTTTTTATTTGTTATACGTTACGTTTTAAGATTATCTAAAACTTATTATTTCTATAGAAAAAAAGACTGATTTACAATATACAGGGTGTTTTCTAAGTACGTAGAGAAAACTTACTGGTGTGTTCTTTGCCTTATTTTATGATAAAAAAATTCTATCAATGGTGTAACCGTTCGGGGTTTGAATGCCAGAGATTTAGCTGTAAATGTAATCCTCTGAAACGGGTGATGAATGTCAGTCACTTCCAAACAGCTTCCCTTGGCCTCCCCAGATGGTTATCTTTGCCGTATCTTGGGTAGCGTACGGCCTGCTTCTTCTTTTACTTGGTTTAACGTTTAATTTAAAATTAATTTAAGAGTCTATGTTTAAAGTTTGATTATTAATTTAGGTCGGAGAGTTTCCTCCCAGTACCTTAAGCACTCAATTTGTAACACTGTATTTTCAAGAAAGCAAAATAAGGGACCTAGAGTCCTCTGAAAGAAATGCAAATTAATCAACTCAATAAAACTCAATTTAAAAGAACAAATAGTTTACTGAAACAATAACAACTTAAACAAAAGACAGAACTGACCTTCTAGTTACACAGAATAATACTTAATACTTAAACTAACCTTATAAAAGTCCTCCGAGTTTATTGTATCCAAAATTGGGTAAATCACTTTAATTCATACGAATATAATTTAAAAGTTAATGTGTTATTTTACACTTAACCGGGAAGTATAAAGACAATTTTATTACACACGAGTTCGGTGATAAAAGTGATTGAAATTAATTTGAAAAACCAACCGAATCTTTAGCGAGATAAGTACTTCATTCTCTTATCGATGTTGACCGCGAACTGCCTTCTGTCGAAGGGATTTTCGTTCGGTAACACCAAACTGTCTATTTTTCAAAATTAAAGAAGTAAGTTTTAGTATACGTTTTTTAAGAGTTACTTGGAGTACTTTTATGTCATACATCTATATTTGCTTCCAACTGTTAATTAAGCATTTTCTTTATCAAGTTTATTGCGTTTAGCTAGAAACGCTGCTGAAGCTTTTTGCCAGAATTAATGTTTAGCGGATGCTAACTCAACTTTCGCTGAGTAATATCCTCTGTTGGTTACTTTGAATATTGTGTTACAGGCTGGGAACAACTTGAAACGACAAAAGATTCTTTTATTTAATTAAAGAATATCTTTTGAATTTGAAATAAAATTTGGTTGTTATCCAGCCCGTTACAATGGGAATCCGAATTTGCATCGTTTTTGAAATTGAAGTTGAAGTTTAGGAAAAAATAAGTATAGCCGGATTTCATACAGAATTCAGTTCCCTCGCCGAGCTTCATCAAGCGAATTGGAGTCGGCAGATCCCACCGTTCAAGTAACCCTAGTATGGGGTTAAAAGGTAGTTCCAACGTTGTTTCCAAAATGTGTGCCTTTCGAAAGATGTTCAGTTGGTTGAAGCAGTTGCGCCTAGAAATATTCACATAAATAATTGTGTTAACTGTGTTGTTAATACAAATTGCCCTAAATATAGTTTTAATAAGAACATACTTTCGATTTTAATTAAAAAAATTCTTTATAAGACTGTTAAACTGTTTATCAATTTTTGACATTTTATTATAGCCCGGCGGGCTATAAAGACGCCCACGGGTTATAAAGAGACGTTTATGTCAAAAAAATTCAGACATAATTGTCAAATTATAATGCGATCGTTCATAATAGTATATTATAATACAAGTGTATAAGAAAGTCTTTGAAGCAGGCGTGACGAGTTTAAGAACACGTGTACTATACGCTATTTTTTATTATACCTACCTGCACTGCATTACATTGTAAAAATTAGAGTAAAAAATTGAAAAAATTAGATTCATTATACAAGGTGACGTGTGGATCCCATCACGTTGCTTAGAGATGATTAGCAGTTGTTGTTTGGTTGTTATGTAAATTTGTTATAAAACGTTGTTGCTACCTAGGCAACTTTAGAACATGGCGTGTTTAAGTCCTTTTTCGCACGCTTATTAGTTTGAAATACAAAGATTATGATGCAGGTATAATAGAAACATGATTATAGTGTCGAGATTTTTGCAGTGATTTTGATTTTCCAAGTGAACTGTCAAGTGAGTGATATCGAAAATCTTCAACAACCAAGGGAATGTTATCTCTTTTGACTTGAACGTTTAAACTAGATATGACTAAATCCAAAGTTCTTCCATCTTCATTCGTGACACAATTAAATTGTTTAGATTTATTTTGTATCATGTAGTTTTGTAACAAAATACGTACATTTACTGTCCAATGATTGAGTGGAGACAGTGGTTCCAACAAAATGTAAATTATGATCTCCCATACATATAAGTTCGACATGTTCAGGTAAACATTTTCAAAACTAAGGTTGTTAATTAAAGTTTCATAAGTGACGTAATTAGATTGTGGCCTGATGTAAACAGCTGCAAGAATGTAATGAAAATATTTAGCTTTAATTTTAACTATTAAATACTCATAACTATTGTAAGATTCAGATTTTATTAAACTTGAGCTGTAGTTATTAGTTATCCTTTATAGCTACTATCATGCCACCACCTCTTGAACAATTCATTTCATAATAATTTCTGTGAATACGATAAACTAAATATCTGCCATCAAACAGTTCGGAACTATGATGAGAATTATTTAGACCAGATTCGGTTATAACTATGTATAACATCAAAATTAGAATTTAAAACATTACTCCTGAAGGTTCTAATTTTTGTGCGTAACCCACGCACATAGGGTTTTTGGTCCCTTTATTATTATTTTTATTATTATTCATTAATTGCTAAGACGTACCATTACCACTTGTCTTTTCGATCATTTTTGAATTTCTAAAGTTAACAAATTTATTTACCTATTTGTACATATTTAGGCCATATTTCGGGGTCAAGAAGCTTTTTGCTGTTTTCAATAGTGACAGATACTTTAAACGACGAATATTCATCCGGATGTTTTGAGTTAATTTTGGTAACAGCAGATCTTTTAATTGGTTGTTTGAGAAGATTGTTCTCGATCTCTTCTACTTGATAATTAGGATTGACTTTAATAGGTGAAAGTCTACCATTTTTTCCAAGGCCTTTAAGACTAACTCGGCGGCACAACCTGATATTTTATTCAGCTTTCTAGCTAAAGGCTTTTTCTTCTTATAATTAACTTCAGTCCATCCAGTTCCTTTAGTATCTTTATAAGATTGAATATTAGTTTATTTAGCAATATTTGCTGATACCTCAGTATGTTTTGTAGGCCAGGTATGGGGTTTATTCGTATCGGCAGTTCCTAGGTGAATTTATTTACTAAATTTTATGTTGGAAATAGAAGTAGGAAATTTTTCACGTTGTTTTTGATTATCATCCTTTCATTTATTAGTTAGTAATGTTATTAAATCTTCATCCAATTCCCTTCTAAGAGATTTTATCTCATCTTTAAGAGGCAAAGTAGCAACTTCAATGGCATTTTGTAATATTGCAAGAAATTCTTTTTTCTTCATGAATTCCATAAAACCATCATTAGAAGTATTAACTTTGTTAACCGTTGGGGAGTCATCAGTATCAGGCTTTCCCAATTCACATATCTGACCACTTTTGTCATAACAACTAAAAACGGTATCTTTATCAATAACTATTAGATTCCTTTCCTTCTCTAATCTAGGAGCACATTTTGGATGTAAAATAGTATTACATTTTATACGCTTTGGCCCACTAAGGGCCATATTATTGCACCACAAGCACATAGATGTATTCGCCATGACAGCACACCGCAACTCACTGGAAAAATTTCAGTAGTATAAAATATGCCCGCTGTTTTACAAATGACAATCGTTATGACTATTTTCCGTGTATATAAAATGTCCAATAAACCTTGTACGCAATTATCACCTTTATAGAAAGTTTCTAATCTTATATTAATTTGTATTAATTTTCTAATTTTGAAATTTTTACCCTATATCATTCCATATTTTAAAATGCTGATTCTGTTGGTGCTGTACAACTATTAATTGTCTACTTCACCATCAATTTTCTGGAAACTTTAGACCAGCGTTTTCACTGCTTAGCCTTGCCCTTGAAGGCCTTGTTTTTATATAATTTGCTACAGAAATTACAATGAATAATACCAAATTAAGTCCTGGACTAATTTCCTTCGAAGCCAGTGATTTCCTGTGTATTATGCAATGATGTCAAATGTCAAATGACATTTGGATTTGGAAAATATACAATTTATTAAAGTGCCCCTGGAATCATGCCAAATATAATATGTTTGTCTACCTAATTGTTACATGATAATATTGACACACTGTATAGAAATTTATTAAATAGGCGACTGTAATGATGAAGTTATTAAACCATATTATGAATATGTAGCTATAAATATTCGGGTATTGTAATATTTTAGCATATTTTTTTCGTTTCAAACTACTTAATTTGTCATATTACTGATGTTAGTTTGATTCGATATCGTTGTAGAATATTAAAAATAAAATCTCAAGTCTTGGTGATAATCTTGTCGATAACCATATAAGTATTGTATTTATAACGGAAACGATAGTTAAAAAAATGATAGAAGTAATTAACGGATTTACTTGGCAGTCGCAACTCTAGATCTCACCCAATAAATAAACATACTAACAGTTAATCAAGTTTTACAGTCAAGTGTTGTTGCCAATAAAAGTTGGGACAGCAAAAAATATTTCTAACCCAATTTAACGAAAAAAAATTGTTTATTTATTATAGAGGTCGTTCAGGATATACAGCGCCATTATAAATGATTCTAGTCGAAGTAGGCCGTAAATCTAAATGTAAAATTTCTTGTTTCTGCTCCACAAAAATAATGATTCAAATTATATTGAATATGCACTGATCTACACATAAGTGTTAAATGGGTTGCATAACGAGTCAATATTTATGTAAAAAAGTTAAAATCATTTTTAAGTGAAATAAAAATTTTCTTACCATAATTTTCACTTAAAGAATGATCGATACAAACTCTAGACATATCTACACTAGACTGTAATTAATGAACTCATTGTTAATGCATACTTATTTAATAATGATTATTTATGTTTATTTACCAAATTAAATACATACTTATTAATTATTACGTACAAGTGCTGTATAGTATACCAGATTGTGCAGACAATCTTGACAAAGACTTTTTAGGACTTTGCTCCATTCGTTGTCTTAAATCTTCAACAAGTTCTTCATTGACCAGAGGTCTTCCTGACGACTTCCCTTTGGAAACGTTCCCAGTATTATGATTTTATTCGCGTAGACATTTAAGGAAGGACGAAATCAACAGGCAAACTAACACAAAATGCAATTATTCAAAAACACAGTAAATACAGTAAATGACATACGAGTGACAATTGACAGTTCACTTGGAAAATAAAAATCACTACAAAAATCCCTGCACTATAATTATGTTTGTATAAAGCGGCAAAATTTCATTACCACGGGCACCGCCTACTTCGGCTACAATCATTTATAATGACGCTGCCTGGGTACGTGGAATAATTGTAAAAAAATGTAATATCTAGCATCCAGTAGGAGAAAAAGAAAGAAAGAATTTCCTAAGTACATAGGGAAAGGGCGGGAGGTGATTCCTGGGTGAAAATTAAGGATACTTTTTCATAAACATTTGACTTATTTTTTATCTCAAATTTAGACAAAGATAGAAAAAATGATAATCAGATTTCTACACATAAAATTCGAAACTAATATTTCAACAAATTTTTGAAGTTTACTAAATTTACAATTTTTTTCCTAAACTTCATCACGCCGTATTTCAAAAACGAAGCAGTTTCGGATTCCTATTGATAGAATTTTTTTATCATAAAATAAGGCAAAGAACACACCAGTAAGTTTTCTCCACGTACTTAGGAAACACCCTGTATATTGTAAATCAGTCTTTTGTCTATAGAAATGATAAGTTTTAGATAATCTTAAAACGTTATAAATTGCACGTCTGTGCATAAACACAGTGTTGCTTAACAAACAATGTAATTAATGGTTCTCCAAAGCACTCATAACTGTGTAAAAAGAATACGAAATCCTTAAAACCTAAAATAAATATTTTATTATTTTACTTCATTTTGCGAAACCAAAATCTTACATTTAATACAGTTCTGCAATTCATATCTATTAATCCTCCGGCTGTGAATATTATTTCCTTCTGGGATCTCTGAATTACAAACGGAATTATAGTTTTCACAACTGAGGCATGTCTGATGATCCAACCAGATTCGTAAATTCCTTGTGCAACCGCAATGGCCTGTTAAAAAAATTAACTATTTGTAGGTAAAATATTCCTGTTCACTACCGACTGAATTTTTCGTATAACAATTGATTATACTTGATGCTGATTAATTTTTTGATTATACAAATTATGGACATAAATTTGCAATTTTCCACACATTCACATGTGTAGGTATGTCAAAGGATTTTAAAGCATAACTGACTTGAGCCCTTTAGGTGCAGCATTTTTACCTCATCTGTGATATAATTCAAAGGAATGCAGTAGAACGAAAGTTGAAATATAGCACTAGCAAGTCCGACGATGTATCTCATTAACGAAAACATGTCCTTGCTGCAACAAAGAGAATTTGGATAAATTGTTAAAAATGACACTAATTTTATTCTTGTAAGCACTTTTATATATTTATAAGTAAAAGCTAAATCTATACACATTTCAGTTGAGTTTAATAAGTCTTCTCCCAATCGTTCTAATTGCTATTTATCATCTCCATATTCTAACTTGGTCTTCTTCGATATTTCCTTTCATTTTTTCGTGGTGTTTCTTTTTGCCTTCTTCTTTCTGGATTTCCTTGCAACGTAGCGTTTGGTATCTTGGTTCAGTATTTGCTTTTTTAAGTAGTTACTACTTCTATGTTATTTGTGTTGTATAGTGTTCTTAATTCTTGAATGGTTCTTATTCTCCTGAATCGTTTCATCAATCTGTGTCTTTGTAAATATTGATACAACTTATGGATGTATATCTTGTTAGTTGAGTACAATTTTTATTACAAAACCTCTCACAACAAACCCCCACTTGACGTAGCTGGCTTCTGTATATATTACCATGGATTTTACAATCGTCTTGTAAATTTTTATTTTAGCTTTTCTTTGTATACTTGAATATGTCATACACGACCCAGAGACTTCCCAGTTATTTATGTTTGCTTATTTCCTTGTTATATCTAGGTTAATACGTCCCATTAAACGCCTTGGCTCTACTCAGATCATTGGCATACTTTTTGTTTTTAGACCTGTTCAATTTAATTCATTTTCTAGCTCTAAACAAGCTCTTGCTTCTTGCTTATTTTAGTATACCATAGGCCTAGGCGAGGTATTTTATGCTTCTTCCACTATAGATTGCACCACCTGTTATTTTTCTTGTTGCTCCTTCTGATAACATGTTAAAAGTTAAACAGAGTTAATAGTAGGGGATCTTAGCCTTAGCCCTCGGTTAGTTCTGAAATCTGTTGTTAACCTTCCGTCCACGATTGCTTTATAAGTAGTTTGGTCATTGGGACTTCGATCGAGATTGACTACTCTGAAAATTTTTCTGTAGGTAATTATAAGTTTTCTCGGGTTTTGCTGTTTCTAAAATCCACAAACAACCAATCTACTATGCTAAAATCCTGAAAGTTTTTCATTGTCAGTTTAACACTGGAAATATGGTCAGTTGTAGATCTATATATTTTCCATAAAATCCACCTAGTGTTCTTCTGTTTTTTATTATTCAGACTTTATTTTCTGTACTATGATTGATTTCTTCAGAAGTAGTGTTCACGATATTTTGCTATTCATGTTGAATATATTTTCCTTAAAATTGACCTGGTCTTCTTTATCTTTTTTTTGTTAACTGCTTTATTTTCTGTACTGTGATTGACTTTATCAGGAGCAGGTTAAAGTTCGTTTCCACGTGACATCAAAGTCATGACATTTGAAGTCATGACGGTGTGACACTTTATGTCACGACTGTTTTCATGTAAACTGGTGTCGCGGCATTTCTAGCATACTATTAGTACTACAATTCTACGCAGACAATTCTGGAATCGACTATGAAATTAAAAAAAAAATATTAACATATTTGGTTTTAATAAGTATGGTCCTTTTTGGATCAGAATTTAGCATATTTCTGATTCATTATGGGAAAGACGACATAGCAAGCAAGCAATGTTAGTCTTTTATTAGTTTTGTTAACCAAAGTTTTCTGAAACCTGCCATGTAACTTATGAAACTTAATGTCAAATAAACCAAAATCCAAATAGGCTTTAGTCCAAAAAAAAGGAAAAAGAAGATACCTTCTGAATATAATGTAAAGCTCTACAAAGCACACAGCTGCGATGGTAGAATACTCAACCAGCATTATCGGTGAATAGACATCCCTCAGATTCTTCGAAAACCTTTAACAAATCAAATTGAATTAACTGTCCATGGAAATGTTATGTTCTATTACTTCAACAAAAATTCGTGGTGCTTGATGTAAGAAACAAGCCTACTTAAATACTCTTCATCCGATTTAAATCCAGAACTGACGGTGTGTAAGTTCTCCAAAGCATAACGCAGCATCTTAAATTGGACCGTAACATGTACGCACATACTTAAATAAAAACAATCGTAAGCAACGATGAGTACTCCAATGTACGGTAAAGCTATTTCTTGGGCGATAACAACGTAACCAAATAATTTGTCCTGATTTTTCAAAGTCCATGCTCCACTTGGCAACCCCCTTGTGAAGTAGTAATTGGCCATTACAAGAATATCAATAGCAAATATAGCCCTAAGGAAAAATTTTTGCACCTGTAGAGTACGTTTGAATATGTTTTCGAATTCTTCTTGAATGCCCTTTTCAAATCTGTTGGTTCTCCAAAACTTTTTTGTATCGGCGATGAGTTGCTGAAAGTGCTTCATCTCGGAACCAACTATTAGCGCTTTAAACATGCACTGAAAAGTAGGTTAAGTGTTATATTTGCAGAATGAAAATTTTTAATTGACTTCAAATAGAAGCAAACTCCAGATTTCTTTTAGTTTTGGTTTGCACACTTCAATTTTGTTTAAAATGTTTTCTTAATTACAAATACTATTTAATTTTTCAGTTTTTAAATAATTTGTGCCAATGGATTAAACAATCTTCTCTCAAATATTGTTTTACACAGGTGTTAGAAATACAAACCTCAGCTTTATCTTAAATTTTTCTTTAAAAATTAGGGCCGCAAAACTTTTCCGTTTATTGGACAAATTAACGATGAATGAAATACAAACTACAGCTACAAACTTCTGAAAATTGCTTAAAACTCGAAATAAACTTAATCTTCAGTTACTGGCTCCTTAAAATGTAACCCAGTTTTCATTTGGCTTTCAAACAACAAACAAGTAATAAAAGAAATAGAGCCCAGAAATAACTCCAAAGATACACCAACAAAAACAAACTAAGTTTGACAACTACTGGCTAGGTAATATACCAACAACAAGTAACAGATATTCCGAATTAAACAACGAAAATGATGATGAAGAAGAAATGACTGAAGAAACTGTAGAAGAAAGAAATAAACCAAAACCACCGCCAATTTCTGTTTCGGGAGTTCAGCAAATTGCACCATTATTGGATAAAATTGCCACAGATAAATACATTATAAAGGTTGTAAGCAATAATCAGGTCAAAATTCAACCTAAAGAGGGCGAAATTTATAACGTGATAATTAAGGTACTAAATGAAAAACAAACACAATACTATACATATAAACGAAAACGAGACAAAAGTTTCCCTGTGGTTCTAAAAAAATATACACCACACAACAGATATAGAATTAATCAAGCAAAATCTACAAAGATTAGGACATGAAGCCACAAATGTATGGAAAATTAAACAACGATCAGCAAAAACAGAATTGCCTATGTTCTTTATAGATCTGAAGCAAAAAGAAAACAACAAGGAAATCTACAAAATAGAATTATTTACGAATTGCAAGGTAATCTTTGAACCACAACGCCCCACACGAGAAATACCACAGTGTATAAAATGTCAAAGATTCGGACACACTAAGAATTTTTGTTTCCAAATACCACGTTGTGTCAAATGTATAGAGAATCTCTTAACAAAAGATTGTCCGAGAAAAATAAAAGACCAAGATGTGAAATGCGTAAACTGTAAAGAAAACCATCCGGCCAAATATAAAGGCTGTTCGATTTATAAACAATTACAGCAGAAGATGTACCCACGGCTAAGAGAACGTACCACAACACGAACTGTACAACATGGGGTAACCTACGCACAAGCAACAGCTATACAAAATCACCATCAAATGTAAAACTTCAACACAAACAGCCATGCAAACACCATGGAATCAACAAACGACATAAGGGAACTCAAGGACATGATGAAGAATTTAATCAACCAAATGGGAATAATGATGAATCTTATTACAGCCCTTGTCAACAAAATGTCCTAATGGCTCAATTATTAAAAATAGGAGTGTGGAATGCCAACGGTTTGTGGCAACATAGTCAAGAAGTTCAGTCATTCCTACAAAGAGACAATGTTGGTGTTACGTTAATCTCAGAAAGTCGTTTCACCCAAAAAAATTAGCTAAAATTACCAAACTATAAGGTGTATCGAACTGATCATCCAGATAAAGAAGCACACGACGGTACAGCCATTATAATTCGAAATAGTATTAGGAACCATGAACTTAATAAATATTAATACGATAACTTCCAAGCAACCACTATAGAGATAGTTGAGAAAATTAACACACTAAAACTCTCTGCAATATACTGCCCACCTAAACATAATAAATATTAACAAAAAAGATGACTATAAGAAATTCTTTGATACCCTCGGAAATAGATGTATCGCGGGGGGCGGTTATAATGCTAAGAATACATGGTGGGGTTTAAGAGTAATAACCACAAAGGGTGACAATTGTTTGCTGCAATGCAAGAAAACAACTTAAAGCATATTTCAACAAGGCAACCGACATACTGGCCCACAGATAAAAAGAAAATACCGGATCTGTTGGATTTTTGTGTAACGAAAGGTATAAATACCATCAATGCAAAGGCTGAATACAGTCTAGATCTAGCATCGGTTTATACACCCATAATAATTACTAAATACTTCGCCAAACAGCCAAACTACAACTCTCCAGACAACCAACGCTCTGCAACAACAAAACAAACTGGGAAATATATAAAGAACAAATTGACGAACTCATTGAACCAAACCTTGCACTCAAAACAACTGATGACGTAGAGAAAGCAATATACGAACTAACTAAATCCATACAAGCTTCAGCTTGGAAAGCCACACCCGAACAAAAAAAAAAACGTCACATACGAAATGAGACCCCTGTCATAGTGAAGCACTAAATAACAGAAAAACGTCGATTAAAAAAGCGATGGCAACTAACTAGGCTGGAAGCTGATAAGAAAAACTTTAACAAGACGACAGAAAAACTAAAAAGGCTATTACTAGAACTAAAAAATGAATCTGTACTAAATTACTTAAAGGACCTAACAGCGACAGATTTCTCATTCTGGAAGGCGACAAGGAAGATAAAAAGACCACAGCAGCATATCCCGCAAATTAAAGGGAAAAACGGGAAATGGGCCAGAAGCAGTGTAGAAAAGGCTGCAGTATTTGCGGTAACCTTGTAAAATAGCTGCGGAGTCACCTCTTGAACATCAGAATAATATTCGGCAGTCTCTAGACGTACCTCATCAAATGGAGCTTCCTATGAAGAAAATAACTTTTTGTGAAGTGCAAAACACAACAAAAAGAGAAATTAACCCTACGAAAGCACCTGGGTTCGACATGATAACAGGTAAATTATTGAAAGAAATAATCGACAAAGGCATAAAAAATATTCAACGCTGCAATTAGACTCGGATATTTTTCAAAAGCTTCGAAATTAGCCCAAATAATAATGTTACCTAAACCGGGTAAAAAAGTTGATGAAGTATCCTTATATCGACCAATAAGTCTGCTACCAGTAGTCTCGAAGATATTCGAGAAAATAATAGCAAACAGATTGAAAATAATAGTAGAAGACAGAAAACTGATTCCCGACCATAAGTTTGGCTTTCGCAGTAGCCATGGAACCATAGAGCAAATACACAGATTAGTGATTAGTGAAAGCAAATGCGGAAAAATCCGTGCATATAACATTCACTATGAAGAGAGGTAATTGCCCACCAATTATGTTAAATGGAAACTAATTAAAACATTGTGACCATGTAAAATATCTAGGCATACACCTAGATAGGAGACTTACATGGCGCATGCACATATTCACCAAGAGAAAGCAATTAGATCTGAAATTCAGACAACTCTACTGGTTGCTTAGTAGAACATCTCAACTCACACTCGAAAATAAGGTATTGATATATAAAGCAATCATTAAACCTATATGGACTTATGGGCTACAACTCTGGGGATCGGCCAGCAACAGCAACATAGAAATAATACAAAGGTATCAAAACAAGGTGTCGCGTACTATAGTGGATGTGCCCTGGTATGTCCCTAATGTGGTGATACAAAAAGATTTGTGTGTGCCGAAATAAATAAATATAGAAAAAAATATAGTGTTCGCATAACTGTGCATCCAAATGAGTTAGTTAACCAAAAAGACATAAACTGGCGGTTTATGTCTTTTTGGTTAACTAACTTACATATATCTACCTAATAGGTTTAAATAATTATGATTTGGAAGAATTTGTCATAAGAAGCGTAGGACAATTAATAGCCTAGGTTAATATTATAGGAGTACACTCACAGCAGTGTCCCCTGCAAGACTGTAGTAATAATTGTACATAACAAG
Source organism: Melanotus villosus (assembly GCA_963082815.1). Classification (NCBI taxonomy): domain Eukaryota; kingdom Metazoa; phylum Arthropoda; class Insecta; order Coleoptera; family Elateridae; genus Melanotus; species Melanotus villosus. Next base: position 10,771,614 of record OY720419.1, on the reverse strand, counting down.
AACTTATTGTCTAGTTAAGGCAGATTGTTCATTAAAAAGGAGTTAATAAAAAAAATTAAAATGTAACCAGTTTAACATTTCATACACTTAGAACGTCAATTGCTCTTATTTTGTAGCATTTATACAATATTAATTTATTTAGCAATACGTTTGTGTATAAGACAAATTGGTTTTTATTAATTTTTAGCAATAATTTTCGATATGAAATTATACACATCGAATATTAAAAAACAAATATATACCTGTCCAAATGTAACAAATGCCTCGCAGGATTGAACGACGACAATGAGCTTATTTTCAGTAATGAAAAAGAGTTGAATAATCACAAAAAACAAAAGTACAGAGGCGTAAATAGAATGGATTGTTACAACTACGAAGAATAACTTTTTGCTTTGCTCCGGGCTTTGTCCGCTCCATTTCAATAAGGTTAGTGGATATTTCAGTATTTCTTTGCCATAATCTACCATGATGTAACCTGTAAATAGCCGCTTATAAATAGGCCGTCACATACACGTATATAGGTATATATATCTCTAAGTTTTAACAAGTTTAAAAAAACGGCTACTTCTTTATTGATAAGCACCCGGAAAACTGTAAACTAATAATTGATTGAAAGTGGACAAATTAGTCTAATGACACATAATTTGTTAGCAAGCTGTTAGAAACTGTGTCGGTTCAAAATTAAACCGAATATTGGAGAAGTTTATAATTTGTAGTTACACGAACAAGCTTAATAACACAAAATCGTTGCGAAGTTGCTGTTTGAAGGTTTGAACTGCTTTCAGTTAGTAAACATCACAGGATGACACTTTTGAGGACTTACGTTTTCTTTGAAAAATGTTGTTAAATAATAAACTACAGATGAAAATATTGTTTTGGTTTGAGTTATTCAACCTAAAGGTGGTTGTATAATTTATTTTAACTAGAAATAAATCAAACCGAACAACTGACTGCAGAATTGGAATGAAACAAGGTAACCTATTGACAACAACATGTATTTCTTTGGTAATAAATTATCACTTACAATACCACGAGTGGTCAAAGAATTGTCGATTATTTTTTTGCTGTAACATCACGAATGTTCCTTGTGCTTGCATATGAATATCACGAGTGCGCAGCACGAGTGGTATTCGCAATCACAAGAAACATGAGTGATTTTACAGCAAAAACAATCTACAATTCTTTGACCACGAATGGTATTTGAGGGACTATTCAACGAAAAAAAACAACTCATTTCCATCGAATCATTTTTCACAAATTAGTCCACATTCAAGTTTGTTTACATGAAAATTGTTCTCTGTTGGATATAACTAGCAATAAACTGTCTTCAAAAAATTGTCGCTTCGTATCACTAGTGAAATTTTATCGACAATTTTTTCTAGTGAAAATTGTCGATACAATTCGTTTTAATTGGCTCAACAACGTCAAATCTTGCATTTTGATTGGTCGATGTTTGACAGATGACATATGAGTTGAATAGTCAATATAAAATTTATAAAAAACAGAAAGTATGTAGTAAGTTCAAAAAACAAGTTAAATGAGAATACCCAGATTGGCCCGAAGTTGTTTCTAAGAAGCGAAATACATACATACGTGACTGCAAAACGAATATTTTTATAAAAATTATTTAAACGACTGAAAATTCGTTCCTAAGAAAAAAGAAATTGCCCTTGTTTTGTTTGTAGGTACTTGTTATGACTCGTTTGTTAAGAAGTTTCAACAAAATCGTTGATTGAAAGAATGAAGGACATACAATAAATGAAACATTACTGCACCCTAAAAATCATAAATGAATTATAAAAAACAACGAAAAACAAATATGGATTTCAGCAACTAAGTTTCCATCCTAAGTGAATGTTGTCAGAAGAAGTTGCAACTTGTGAAGAGTTTATCTTCTGGAGTTCCGTTTCAACCAAGTTTGTACTTGATGTCAATTTAGTTTTTTAAATACTTGTTATTGCCGGCAGAGTGGAAGCGCCCGTAGTACTGCAATATAGAAAGTTAAGTTAAGACTTGTTTGATCAGAACTTCAGTGGGTGACCACTCTGCGGCTCGGTGTGTTCGGCCCCCTCGACACTGTAAAGGTGTAAGAGGGTAAAAGGAAAATGAATGCTACAAAAAAAGAGAAGACGAGGGAGCTCTCGGGAGCACGCCGCCGACTGCCAGTGGGGAGGTCGGGGTTCTTGTAAAGCTGTAAAAGGAATGGGCGCCAATCAGTTACAAGCGTGTCCTGCAGAAAAATAGGAACTATAACTGATAACCAATTCCCTGAAAATACTTCGAAACACATACCCAATAAAAGGACTCTTAGACCGTTCAGGTATTTAATGTAAAAAGATTAACATGCATAAACAATTATATAATATCATAAATATAAACCAGGTAAACATGACAACTGTAATAAATAACTTGGTGATATACCAGTTGATTTTTTTAACCTGGAATTTTTAAATATCTGGAGAAAGAAGCATCCTACGAAAAAACTGTCCGACATATAAAGTGTATATTTGCACGGAGGAAATTCGCTAATGCTAAAATTACCTCCCCCCCTCCTCCCACCTTGTGGGTGGGGCGGGAGGTAACTTTGAAATCTTAAATAGGAACCCCCATTTTTTATTACAGATTCGGATAGCACGTCAACAAATATGAAACTTTTATTCACGATATTTTTTTAGATTGGTGTTAGATGGCGCAGTAATCGACGAAATTTAATTATTCCGATTTCTTCAATATTGAGAACCAATACCTCTAGAAATCCAGATGGCTGGTAAATAAACTACTTTTACCGTAACCCAGGAACAACGACGTGGACGTAGTAGTTTTCTGTTCCCTTCGGGATGCTTGATTAACGTGAATTCCCTCGCCTCTCACCTATCGGAGTGCTTGATTTATGTGAGTCCCCTCGCCTCTGACCTTTGAATTAAATTAAGTGCTCGAAATGATGACCTTCAACTTCGATGGATTTATTGGCCCGCGTTTCAAATGATTGTACACAACTGAAAAGTGTATCTGCTTCAATTTGGGCACAACCATTCCTGATTCGTTCAATCATGTTTTCACGAGTTGTTGGCACAAATAAATAAAAGAAGTATTTACCACCCACCTGGATTTCTAAAGGTACCTATTGGTTCTCAATATTGAAGAAATCGGAAAAATTAAATTTCGGCGATTGCAGCGCCATCTATCACGAATCGAAAAAATGTTACGAATAAAGGTTTCATATTTGTTGACGTGGTATCCGAATCTGCAATAAAAAATGGGGGTTCCTATTTAAGATTTCAAAGTTACCCCTCGCCCCACCCACAAGCGGGGAGGGGAGGCTAATTTTAGCGCTAGTGAATTTTCCCCGCGAAAATATTAACTTTTTATTTAAAACAGTTTTTTCGTAGGATGCTTCTTTCTCTAGATATTTAAAAATTCCAGGTTAAAAAACTCGAATGGTATAACATAAAATAAATGGTTTATATACCACCACAAACAAGTAAATATACAGTGTGTTCCCGGATCGACGCATGAATAGGTGAAAAGATTTTTAGTTGAAATTGCATCTTCGGGGATTCAGCCCTGCTTTAATAGAAACTAATTTGTGTGATAATTTTAGTTTCAAAAAATTAAGTATTTTCAACACAGTGATTTATTTGTATTTTGTTTATGTTTTGTTTGTGTTTTGTTTGTGTTTTGTACTATTCTTATCACTTATAATTATCTGAATGCCTAATGAACATATTGAAGTAATAAATCTTGTTGAAATTTTGTACACTAGCATAATGTAACATTCTGAACAACTTTTCGTAATAACTTTTTGTCGTATGTAGTACAGAAAATGCACCTTACTAGTGGAAAAAATAACTTTTCTGTAAATTCCCCACTTCCCAGGCATAATTGATTTTTCGAAACTAAAATTATGACACAAATTAGTTTCTATTCAAGCAGGGCTGAACCCCGAAGATGAAATTTCAACTCAAAAATTTTCAGACATTTTCACCTATTCATGTGTCGATCTGGGGACACACTGTAAACACAATACAACTAAGTCTGATTAATAGAACCGATGTATATGTATACATGATAAGTAAACAATTAAATATTTAAATAATAAATGATGTGATAATCTGGGGAGCAACACGAAATGACTAAAATTGGAGATAAGCGAACATTTGAATCACTGAAGGTGAACGTAACAAAGTGTAAAAAAGCTCTGTAACTTAAGCCAGGGGATTACATTAATTCACGCTGCTCTAATTTGAGTTGCCATACAAGATTTAAACCAAAGCTAAAAGAGCTTAATGAGGTTAAACTATACCGCGTACAGGTGAGTCGCCGAATGGGAAAATAAAGTCGCAAGCATAAAAGTCTCAAGACGTTTCAAACAAACGTGAGGGATCACATACGAAACAGGACTGTATCGTTCAGTTTCCTAGAATCGCGCACAATAAACTTAAATTAAGAATGGACTAATTAATTGCTGCGGATCTAGCAATTATACAAAGTCCTTGGGTCACCCTAAAGATTGTGTATCACGACAACTCAACGAGTCTTGATTTTTGATATTCACCAATACAAATAATTTTGAACTTCAAAGAAAACAAGGCGTAAATTATCTATTACAAAATGGTGGTACGTGAAGTTACCACGGCATATACGGTTGCTATCTAAAACGTGCCTAATTATTTGTCAGCATAACACAAAATGGCGTTGATACAATTGACAGTAAATAAATAGTGCAATTCGGACTACAGTTTACGAAGTAATTCAATACAATAAATGCTTATTAGCCTATTAAGTAACTTGAATTTACATAGATTTCGGATAAGTACTATAATAACTAAAGTGGTTGGCTATAACAACCCATACACCCTCCTAACGAAGGAAATCATAACAGATTTACCTTACAGGATAACCGGCGTTGGACACCACTATGTAGAACAGAAAATCTTCCTAGACCAATATCAGACTGCAGAAATCTTCTCGGTTCCATTAATCATCACAACGACATGCCACTAACAAGGGACTGAATTACATAACAGGAATTTACATTAAACCTGGCCACACATCTACCAAATACCAAATCTGGCCGTAAATTTGCCAATTACTAACGTTAGCGGGAAACAAACGGCAACCAAGCAGTAGCATACCTTATAAGGTCCCTCAGGTCGAGTAGTAAAGTAACGTTGAACAGAAGATCACGTCATGCACTTGAATTTTGGAAGTTCCTAACATAAACTCCGGAAGCTAACCAATAGAACTCTCCATAAATTACTTCCGTAAATCCATAAATATAATTTAGTAGCCGATATAACCCATATAAATGTATAGGTATTAATAAATTCCATTTCCAACTACCAAAAATACCTCCAACTGCAAAGACACGACCTGCAAGAACAGGAAATCGAAAATGATCTAGGAAGACCAATTCAAAATTTATTCAAAAATCCCTAAATGTAGAAATTGTCCAAGAAGGTCACAAACGTACTTCCCATCAAAATTAAAGATATGCAACCCAAAATACTGCTAAGCTTCAAGTATTGCCTAACTATAACTTGCTTATAAGGTTATAAGATAAAACTTATAAATATTAACTACATTACAAAGAACTTGTAATAGAAAGAAAGACTTATTATAAATTCCGCCTGCGACAACTGAATCAGAAGTAGTTGTTGCCAGTCCCAAGGCCGGAAAAGGATCACTTCCAAACAAATTTAGACGAGAGTAAACTAACAAAACCAAGAGTAAGGCAAACAATTAAGAACAATGACTATCTGAATTTAGAATTTTCGAAGGCTTAGACGAAGTGAATACAAACTTAATGCGCTGTTACTATCAAATCACAAGAGGTGATACATTTTCTATAACAATAATAAACAGACTAAACACAGTACTAAATGAAGATAGTAGTGAGCTTGTGCCATATAATAAAAAGAAGTTAAGTCAATAAGTAGTGCTACATGCCGAATACGCCTTGAAGCGTAATACGCACATTTGCTATTTGTTTGTTATTGTTTGTCTGGTATTGGCGACTAAGCTATCTGCTTGTGTCGGCATTCGGAAAATTCAGGCCTTCACAACAATGCACACACAAGCAGATAGCCTAGTCCCCAATGCCAAACAAACAGTAACAGATAAATAGCAAATGTGTGTATTACGTCTCATTGGAATGGTCGACATGTAACACTATTCCGCGGCAGCGAACGTGTTAATACATACAGGATGAATAAAAGGTAAGGAATTTCGATAATGGAGCCTTTATTATTAGTTTTAGAAAAAAAAGTTTTAGACAAAAGTTTTATAACAAATTATTTTCCACGAACTGATGATTTAAAATATTTTTTCCAAGGTCATACCTTTGAGCTATGACGTCATCGATATTTTTTTAAATGGCAACCTATATTTTTTAGGTGGAAATTTTATAGCTTTTTTTTTCTCTTTATCACCGTATTTTAAGAAAATTATAGACAATTTACCTTGAAGCTATTTTGTGTAGGGAAGTGTAGAAATGCTTTTCAAAAATATATTTTAAATTTACACTTAATTGTTGAACAAAAAAAAATGTAGGTGGGATAAAGTTCGGCATATAAGGCTGCTGCTGCGTTAAAATTAACATGACATTCTTCTAAGAACAGATGTGCATCTGCATATTCTGTACTCCATAACCACAATTTTCAAAACAGAAAAATATTAACATATTTATTCAAACTACAACTGAAAATAATTTTTAATAGAAATATCCTACAGCAAGAAAATCAAAAAACAATTTAAGACTGCCAGCACCTCCTTATCTAATAACTTGACATTAGGTACAGTGGTAATATACTTTATTACGCATTTTACATACCAAAGTTTTAATACAAAGTTACCTGCTGTAGATATTATTCTGCTCTCCCTGTACAGAAACTACATAAATAAAGGATACGACCAATGAATTGTAAATATAGGACAAAATACAAAAATAAATTATTAAAAACCAGAATAATTTTATTTAAGCAATTCATTTCTACAGTTAGCAAATAGAACAAAAGCAACTACAGAGAAACATAAAAAGAATTACTAATTAACATTGTGCGATTTTATATAATAAGTGTTCTAGAATCAACAAAGCTTGAAAATACAACCACATAAGTAAAGTATGATCAAAATTTCTGTTCATCAAGTATGGCCGTGGAAGTGCAAACCAACGCATTTAAAATTGGCTCACATATCTTTTTTGACAGCTGTCACATTTAATATTATATGTAAGCCAGTTTTAAAGGCGTTGGTTTGCACTTCCACGGCCATATTTGATGAACAGAAATTTTGATCATACTTACATTAAATATTCGGAAACATAAACCAACCTATAGCCAAAGAAAATCAAGGCATACTCTTGACTTAAGTGTTGTATATTTTGTCAAAAAGGCATTCGTGAAATTAAATTTAAAATTAATATATTAGTTTCGAAAAACTCTAAAAGTGTAATTTTCAAATGGACATTTACGGCGTAGTTCAAAATAGCAAACGAAATCTGAAGCTAAGAAAAAAGCATTTTTATATTAAATATTCAATATTTTATTAATAACGTGGTAGTATAGGTCGCCTTACGGTTCCAAAATATTGTAATAACTGTATTTTAGTGGAGAAGATCATAAATTGCAAATCAATTCTGTATTTTCCTTCAGGTATGTAGGGTGGAAACTTGCTCTGGTCTAGGTTAAAGTTGCAAAAATTGTAAGTACCCTGTAAGTAACTTAACGCTTTTATATGAATTTCTCCGTGTGTTTTTTACAATAAAACTCTTAGAAACTTTATGATAAGGTTTAGTAATTAATAAAACAATAAAAAATTGTTTTAATCCAGAAGGGAAGTGTATATTAAAAAAGAAATGTCTAAAATTAAGCGAATCATGCTAACTTTTTTCCTTAGCAAGAAATATGAGGTAGAGAAAAGAAATTAGAGTAGGACTCAATAGAAGCTTTAAGGACTGCAATAAATAGGCGCCATTTTTGGTTGACTTTAATCTGCTAAGGAGAACTGATTTAAGCTAACTTAAAAACAAACTAAAAATGCTCTAAACTAGGGAATAATATCTAAAAATTTCACGTTACAATAGTGTTTGAATTTTTCAAATCGATTTCTGGGTAAACGCGTTGTTAAGAAATAGTACTTATTAAATTAACACTGCATCGATATAATTAATGCTAATATAAATGACTGCCATCAGCTTCAATACAATAATAAAAGCTATTATTTTGTTTAAATTTGGTAAATAGAAGAATATCCCAAGGTTAAAATTTGTGTGGAAGTGATATAACATTTTTTAAAATTAATAAAAACTCATATTTCCCCAAAGGAATGGACCAATCCTTAAATATGTAATTTCTAAAATAATAAAACTGTTGCCGAAAGCTTAGCCACAGAAGGTTTTGTGAGCAATTTTACAGCATTCCTCGATCTTCCAAAAAAGTCAGTTAAGCTGCCAAATGCTGTTAAGGCCCACACAAAAAAATATAAATGCGATTCTATATTGGTAATTGTGCCCTTATTACATATATTAGATATCAAAAAACTACTCGGTCAAAAGGTAGATGAAGGATCATATTTCCAAGTGCTGCAAACTGCTCTGCAAAACACTGAACTATGTGTCCGCTAGCTTGTCGGCCGTTAACATTGTCATTCCCTATACCGATCTGGGTAGAGAGGAGTCTTAAGAGAGACTTGGCGATCGTGGGGGCTACTCAATTCATTTACCTGAAAGCCCTTGTTCTGAATGTCAGATGAATCGTGCGCAGTGCGAAGACATTATGGAATATAAACTGTGATCTTATAGGTGATGCTAAACATTCTCGATAATACCATTTAATATTGGATTAGTTAGCGGAATCTTCTAATTTTTAAGGGTACAATTCACGAAGTTTGGGGTTGTTGTTAGGTAAAATTATATGTGTCTGTGTAAATAAACACCTTTGCGAGCGTTTTTGAATAAAGTGTATTAATGTAAAAATTTTAATATATTTGTTAAAACCCACTTTAATTTCTTGTTACCATCCCGTAAAACTCAAAAATTCCAAAATATTGTTGAATTTTCATTGTTAACAACGTTACTTTAACCTGGAATCTCTAAATCGTTTTTTCCAATCTTACGGTTTAGAAAAAGAAAAAAAAACTTTCTAATGTGTGAGGCACTACAGAAAGCATTATCTCATCGAGGAATCGGCTATCTTAAATATGTTACCTTCTTTGCGGCATTATGTTTTGAGCTTACACAAATACATAGAAATTGTAGAATGAAATTTATAAACATACTAATCTTTACCTTTTTCATGGGACATTTAGGAAAGTTACCGCATCTGTAGAAATTCTGAAATCCATAATCGTTTTTGGAAATAGCATCGCAGAATCCAAATTTGTAAACTATAGGGAACAAACGATATTCATTACTAGCCCACTTGTATCCCTGTACATCTATCTGCATAAAACTGTTGGGAAAATTATTAAGTTTCAATAAATAATTTTATAAATAATATGAACTAAAATATGTACAAAACAAGAAAGTAGGTACCCGAATGTTATTTCCAAAATCTCTCATGAAAATTCCTGAATAATTAGTCAATGCATTAGTCCGATTAAACTTAAAATTGACAACTTTTACATTTCGTATAACTTCCTTGTTGAAGCTAGGTACTTCCAAACGTTCATAGTCGATTATATAATCGGTTTGATGGTACTATAATTAACCTGTTAACGATTGTACTAAAAGCAAAATTACCTTACCGTTTTAACACAGGTGATTAATAAGCACAGATAAAAGAGAAATTGTAGGAGCCGCATCGCTGGAGAGAAAACTAACAACTAAATATTTTTAAAAAATTGTCATAACTTTATAGCAGGAAATTGGATCAGATAAACTTTATCACATAAATGTTAAACAAAAAAATAGAATAAATATGATTAACTTTAAAGATTATGGTTTCAACATTTGACTTTTTGTTGTTGTAATTTTGCATGTTTTTTGATATACACAATACATACGAGGTTTAGCAATTTAATTCCCGGACTGACGTTGCAGCTCTAAAGATACATCATATTAAGCCAAAATTAAAGCAGCATGTTTTAGTTCACACTTTTATAAAAAACACTTGGCTAATAAAACATCGAACTGTCGGTTACTTCGCAAGACGCTAGTTCGCAAATCGTGTTTCTGTCAGTCGTCATGGAGCAACTAATTAATATTAAGTTTTATTGTAAATTAGGAAAAACTGCGACAGAAACTTAAGAAATGTTAAAATGTGTGTAGGTCGTACTACTGTGTTTGAATGGTTTAAACGTTTCAAAGATGGTCGTGGGGATGTTCAAGATGACGCTAGAACCGGGTATTCGTTAATCGCTCGAAACGTAGATTCGATCGCAAAGGTCAGTGAAATTGTGGCAAAAGATCGCCTACTGACTTTCCGAATGAGATGGCAGATGAGTTGAATATTAATAAGACGATTCAACAAATTTTACATGAAGATTTGGGAAAGAGGAAAATCTGTGCAAAGTTTGTGCTGCACAATCTGCAATTCCGCACTGATTGTGAAGTCATTTCACAAGAAACTGTTCTCATAGGAAAACGGTTATTGAAAGCAATTTCTTCGGTCGCCTTTTCCGACTGTTTTCAAACACTTTTAGAACGTTGCAATAAGCGTATTCATGTATATGGTGATTACTTTAAAAGGATATGATACATTTTTCGTCTTACTTAAAATGTGTTTCTTTTTATTGTAGCAGTCTTGGAATTAAATTACCAAACCTCGTATATTACTGTCCGATTTTAAAGGTTTACTTATAACAAAATAAAATGCGTGCAGTAACCCATTTTGAGCCTCCTTACAAAGGGCAGCCAATGATCTGGGTATTACTAAAAGTGGCCTATTAAAACTCTAAAGAAAACGGGAACAAACGCTTACTGTTGCTTCTGTTCAAGGTTGCGGATCATGGGCAAAGCATTAAGCCGAATATTTAGCACTCCTTTTTCATTTGCAGAATGTCCTAAATATTAGGAGTATTAATTAATTGAAAATTGTAATTTAAAACAAAGTGTTTTCAGTTCGTATAATGTAGTATGTATGTACTCGTATTTATGTATTATCTGAAACCTCTTATACATTTCGGTGTCGAGGCTATAATGTTGGTAACATTAATTTAATAAACGGCACATTTTTAAATAATATTATAAATATTTATTATTAGGCTTAGGATAGTTATGCACTAAAAAATTGGAAAATATGCGTGCATATATGCACTAAAAATCCTCAAAATATGCCCTTACATATGCATTAGTTTTTGTTCTTATTTCATACTTATCTTCTTATCTATCTAGTTATGTATGTGTTAAAAAATCATTACCCTTATTAAAACGTACCTATATGGTACTTACTTATTTATTTTTATTCGACAATTTGCCGTACAATGCTTAATTTAAATGCTGAATAGTAAACATCTGAATTAGAGTATTACAATAAAAAACTGATATTTAATTAACAGATTAAAGATTATGGATACATTCAATTGCTACGTGCTAAAATATTTTTATATTCAAAAATACTAACTGATTTTCGAGGTAACGTTCATCATTAACAATGGTAATAGTGGTATTTTGAACAGTGCCAGCTGCGAGGTGGAGGTCATTTGACTGATGTAGTATTCAAAAGATAAAATTGGCGTGTTTCCTCAAGATACTTTTGTTTGACTTCTTAATTAAAGTTTAACCATTAACGAATACGAGAATATGACTGCATATAAAATGAATACGTCATTCTACCTAAACTTGTACTTCCTAATGTTCATAGTTGATTCTATACATATACAGTGAGCACGTAAAGGTTGGAACAAATTCGATAAAATATTTATTGGGCAAGTAAGAAAATAATGCTCGGACCCGTTGATTTTATTTTTTTGGTGCGCATTTTCTTGGTATACATATATTTTTTATTACGTCATCCCTGTTCGAGTTATGACGTCATCTTCAGTTTTTTTTAAATATTAACACACACTTTTGATAGTACCATTTAAAAGAGCATATTTTTTGCGTATAGAAGCCAAATTTTATGATATGTTACATAACAATATTTTCGAGAAATTAGTACCACAATTGTTGCACCATTTTTTATTGACGGCGCATTAAATGCTGAAAACTATTCGAATTTTCTACAAAAACAGATAATTCCCGCACTTATAGCACTATATCCAAATAATTAAAATCCCCAAATGCCGAACGAACCAATATGGTACCAACAATATGAAGCGCCACTATATTATTCATGGATTTTGCGTGATTATCTAAACACCGTTTTCGCCTATAGATGGATATTGTCAAGAGGTGAATGACATGCAATTTGAACATTTAATTTAATGAGTTTTAGTTGTATTTATTATTTTTCTATTGTTATTTCATTACATTGTTATGAGTTCTAAAACCCATTTTTCGAAAATATTGTTATGTAACATACCACAAAATTTGGCGTCTATATCCAGAAAAATGTGCTCTTTTAAATGGTGTTATCAAAAGAGGATGTTGCCATTTAAAAAAACTGATGATGACGTCATAACTCGAACAGGGATGACGTAATAATCTAAATTTAGACTTGAAATTTTGTATTTAAAGTATTTGTATGTTTTTAAGGAACTTTTTCTATTTACAGTTAACTCTAAAATGCAAAATAATGGCACTTCTCTCTTGAAGCATTTTCATGTTTTGTTAGTGTATTAACACCCTGTATATCTAATCTAATTTTTTTAATAGCAAACTCGTTAATTCGACAAGCACAATTTTTTATAAAGAATGACTTTTTGTCGTAAAATCGAAAATAACGTTTTTGGTCCTCTTGTCAACTCGATCCGGGGACACACTGTATATTATATACATGTTTCGACCTTAAAATTTGCTAATAACTAAATTAATATTCCATCCTCAGGCAATAATTAACCTAATAGGTTACTTTTTCTAACAACAACTAAATAATGGTAACATGTAGAGAATATATTAATACATATAAATAATTGAAAGACTCAATAAATAAATTATAAACAAATAATTGGCATTGCGCCTAACTTACATATTCCTCTGTCATCATAATGACAAGAGGTACCTATTAAATGTGTGCTTACGCCTCGGGCTAAAAATTACATCTCAGGCCATAAAAGCTTCCTTACGCCCTTGATACATAAATAACTATTAAATCAAACTGATGTTCATATTAGCAGTTTGGAACGTCATCGATAGCAAATTACTGATATATTAATTTATATGTCATTGTAACAATACATACGACAAAGCTTTAAAATATTAGATAAATTAGATGTAGGGTATTAGACTGCAATTACTTTTACTTTAATTGACTTACGTCTTTCGTCCCAGAAAAGGAACTAAATTTAGCTGAAGGACCAGAAATACACTTGTAAACACTTTAAACATTTATTATTGTCGAAAACTATATGAATAAATTACATGCAAAGCAAATCAGGCAACTAACAGTTACACTGAAAATCAATAACGTGCCCTTTTTTACTGGTGCACACTAACTAACTAACTCGGTCCACAGGACAACATGGCGGAATCCCCCCCTTGTTCACAATCGCGACAACCCGCGAAATTCAAACATTTAATAAAACTCAACATGCCGCCCGCCTTGCAAGGCAAAGCCTTGCAATGAATTAACATAAAAACATCCATAAATGAAATATAAACATTTAGAAAAACATATAAAAATGAAAACAAACAATAAAACTAGCCTACAATATTGTTACGCAACACTTAATGGTTCACATGGCAGCGGACACAATTTTGCCCAAGACCGTCGCACTACACTGCTTGCAGTTTTCACAGTTGCGACGCGAATCACATTGTCTTGACCTGGGTGAACATTGATGATGCGGCCAAGTTTCCAATGCAGTGGCGGTAGGTGGTCTTCCTTAATGAGGACTAGCATGCCTTCTCGAAGGCTAGACTGGGTGGACCTCCAGCGTGACCGTTGCTGAAGCTCCGAAACATACTCCTTGCTCCAACGCTTCCACATAGCTTGGTGGAGCTGTTGGACCCTTTGGAAAGCAGCCAAACGGGGCTCAGGAACTTCGGTGACATCTGGGTCTGGTAGACTCGTCAACGACCGCCCAATCAAGAAGTGTGCTGGGGTTAAGGGTTCAAGGTCGTTGGGGTCCGAGGACATAGGAGAGATAGGTCGAGAGTTCAGGGTTGCTTCTATTTGGGAAATCAAAGTAGAAAGTTCTTCGAATGTTAACCTAGCATTCCCTATCACTCGCTTAATATGAAACTTGGCAGATTTAATTCCTGCCTCCCATAGCCCGCCAAAGTGGGGACTATGTGCCGGTATAAAATGCCAATTGATGCTTTCATTAGCACTCTGTTCAGAAATAGCCTGTTTCGTATGCTTAAGAAATTTGCCTAAGTCGTGCAATTCTGAATTAGCACCAACGAAATTAGTTCCGTTGTCGGAATATACGTGGAGTGGTTTGCCTCGACGAGCGACAAACCGCCTAAATGCCATAAGAAATGTTTCTGTTGACAGATCAGTAACCAGCTCAAGGTGCACTGCCTTGGTGGAGAAACAAACAAACAGACAAAGATATGATTTGGTGATTTTAGGGTTGCGCCCTTTGCGATCTTTGATGAAAAAGGGACCGCCGTAATCGACTCCCGTTACGTGAAATGGAGGAGAAGGTTGCACCCGCGAAGAGGGGAGATTGCCCATTATCGGTTCAGTTAACTTGGGTGCAAAGCGGAAACATCGCAGACACTGATGAACAACTTTCTTAACTAGATTTCTACCTGCAAGGATCCAGAATCTCTCACGGATAGAAGACAATAACAACTGAGGTCCAGCATGAAGAAGCCGGAGGTGCTCACGAGTAACGATGAGGTTGGTTAATGGATGTTTAACCGAAAGCAACATTGGGTGTTTCTTATCAAATGGAAATTGAGAATTGTGGATTCTTCCACCGACACGGAGTATGCCTTCAGAGTCTAGAAACGGATTGAAAGATATTAACGAGGAAGACTTTGACAATTGTTTACCCTTGGAGATTTGACTGATCTCCTCTGGAAACGACTCTATTTGCGAAATTTTAACAAGTTTGTTAAGAGCTATCTGAAGCTCTTCAGCTGAAAGGGGGCCAAGACGTCGATCAGCCTTGGGTGTAATAGCATTGGTTCGGAAGCGCAAACAATAAGCCACGGTTCTCTCTAATCGCGCTAAGCTAGAATACTTCTGGAAGGCAAATGGATGTCTGGAAGTGCTAGGCAAGCATCGTACTTCTTTTTTGATTTCAGGAAGATCGGAACGAACATGACTTAATGAAGGCCATGCAGATTCAGCTTCACAAAGCCATAGTGGACCGTTCCACCAAAGGCTACCTTCTTTTAGAAGTTGAGGTGATATTCCTCGGGACAGAAGATCGGCAGGGTTGCACGTGGTCGGAACGTGTCGCCAAGTGACGTTGGAAGTGAGTTGTTGAATGTCAGCAACTCTATTGCATACGAACGTTTTTAGCAGGTTAGGGCTGGTTTTCAACCATCCTAGAACAATAGTGGAATCTGTCCACAGGAAGCGACGAGAACTAGGCATGTCAAGAGCTTTGACAACCTGTTCTGACAGTTTGGCGAGAAGAACAGCTCCACAGAGCTCGAGCTTCGGAATGGTAAGCGGTTTCAAAGGAGAAACCTTGGACTTGGCACAAAGAAGGCTGGCATGAAAATTACCTTCAGGGTCCCTTGAACGAATGTAAATTGCCGCACCGTAACCATGAAGGGATGCGTCACAGAAACCATGAAGTTCAACCTCAGTTGGGTTCACACAAAGGACATGCCTTGGAATTTTAAGGTCGTTGAGCTCCACGAGCTCGTTACGATAAGCAATCCATTTCGAACGAATGGGATCAGGAACAGGATCATCCCATGAAAGTTTTTCCAACCAGAGCTTCTGGAGGATGATCTTTGCAATTATGGTACAAGGACTTAGTAGTCCAAGTGGATCAAATATCTGTGAGATTTCAGAAAGCATGCTGCGTTTGGTTAGCTTGTGGTCCGACGAGCTGGAAATGGAATACAAGAATTGATCTGTATGAAATGACCACTTTAAGCCAAGAGTACTGGTATGCTCGTGTGTTCCCAGATCTAGAACACCAGGATGAATTTCCGTTTGGGGGATCCCCTCAAGAACCTTTACCTCGTTGGAGACCCACTTACGTAATTGAAAACAACCTGAAGCTAGTATTTTAGCTAGATTTGTACAAATGAATTGAGCCTCTTCGAGAGTGTCGACGCCTGTCAACAGGTCGTCAACGTAAAAGTCTTCTTTAATGATCCTTGAGACTTCGGGACATGAAGTCTCGCACTCGATTCCCAATTGAGTCAACGAACGAATGGCAAGAAACGGGGCTGAGGCTGTGCCGTAACTGACCGTGTTGAGGTCATACACTTGGATAGGGTCGGCAGGAGAAAATCGCCACAAGATCCTTTGATGAGGTCTTTGGCTGGGTTCGACTAGGACCTGCCTGTACATCTTTTCGATATCAGCTGCGATAGCAAAGAGATGCTTCCGAAACCGGATCAGAATTGTAAACAATTCTTGCTGAATTGTGGGACCAACCATTTGAATACTATTCAATGATTTCCCAGTGGTGGTTGCTTGTGAACCATTGAAAACAACACGCAGTTTGGTAGTTAAACTATCCTCTTTCACAACTCCATGGTGAGGAAGATAGTAGGATATCTCAGATGAATTCGGGCTGGCGACAGACATATGTCCCAAATCTATGTACTCAGAAATGAACTTGGAATAACGCGTTGACAAGTCTGAATTGGCTTGCAACCGCCTTTCTAGTGACAGAAAACGTTTTTCGGCTACCTGGTAAGAATCGCCTAAAACCTCAACTGGTTCTTTGAATGGGATTGAAACAATGAACCTCCCATCGTCATCTCGACGATTGGTCTGAACGAAGTGTGCCTCACAGGCATTTTCTTCAATACTTCGAACCCTTTCAGTTGGATAATGCTCGATTTCCCAAAATCTGACAAGAGGATCTGAGTCATCTTGTACTGAACTTAGATTGCACCGAATGGGGTGAGCCGAAGTGGCTGCTATGGGACCGGAAACGATCCATCCTAAACGAGTCTTTTGCAAAATAGGTAGGTCAGGGCCGAACCGAAGTTGTCCGACGCATAGGAGTTCCCAGAAAATAGATGAACCAAGGAGCAAGTCAATTGTACCTGGTTGACCGAAAGAAGGATCCGATAATGTGATATTATCAGGAACTTTGAAACTATCACGGCGAACACGAAAACTAGGGGTCACACCTGTAATTTCATCGAGAACAAGACAGGATAGATTGACCTTGAAAGGAGTGTGATGAGCTTGCAGCTCAATATCACACCTGGAACGAATACAAGTTGTGGCTTTACTTAGCCCTGAAACCATGATACTGACTTCGCGTGTAGGAAGTCTCAACCTTTTACATAGATCTGTACGAATGAAATTGGATTGGGAACCTGAGTCCATTAAAATCCTCACAGAGTGGCGAGTACCATCGCCTGTAGTTAGATACGCCATAGCAGTGGGCAACAGGATCTGTTTTGCACTTGAACAAAATGCTGAAATAGTGTGGCTTGCTTCAGCAGGAGCTTCGACCAATGTGGAAGGGCCTGGCAAAGCGGAAGGAGAACTTAGAACATTATCTTCATGCAGAAACGTGTTATGTTTACGGTTGCACTTCCTGCATGTCCACTTTGAAGTGCATTGAGAAACGAAATGGCCTTTATACAAACAGATATTGCAGACGCGAAGCTCTTTGACCTTGGAGCATCGGTCTTTTACAGACAACTTTATGAAGGTGCTACATTTATTCAAAGGATGAGCTTCTTTACAAAGCGGACACGATGTTGTACTTGAAACGAACGACTTGGACTGAACCTTTGAATTTTTAGCAGGAGGAAGTTTCTCCTGTTTGGCTTCTAAACTCTCTAGAAAATTAGCAGTGTTTTTCAGAAAGGTTTTGAAATCATCAAGGGTGGGCAGATCATGCCCGGAATTAACCTTCTGAAATTCCCAATCTCGGAAAGTAGTGGGATCTAGTTTCTTTGTAACAATGAAAATAACTAAAACTTCTAGAATTTGCTCTGGAGTAGCTAGGGATTTCAAAGAACTGAAATGTTTGAAAAGGGCATCATTTATTTTGCGTAATTTGGTAGCAGATTCCTTAGAACAGGGCTCAAGGTCGAGAATGGCCTTGAGGTGATTATCAAATCTCTCGAGTAAAGCTGACCAAGCTATAGGATAGTTTTCAGGGGTGAATTCTAACGATTTAATGACTTGAGCTGCATCACTGCGAAGACTTGCCTTTAAGTAATGCAACTTCTGAATGTCACTAAGAGAAACGTTATCATGGATAAGACTTTTATAAATCTCACGAAACTCTAACCAATTGTCAATATCACCACCGAAACTAGGTATGGAAATCTTGGGAAGACGAAACAACGGCGAAGAACGATTAGAGTTTGAAGTATTGATACTTCCTTGTGGAGAACTAGAACGTTGTTCACAATTATTGAATTCATTACATTGTTTAAGAATACTTTTAGCCTGACCTATAGCTGAAAAATAAGCATTTTCGAATTCAACTTGGTGTTCATTTTCACCCTCAGCATCATTAGCTGACTGTAAAACTTGCATATGAATTTCATCGTATTCATTTAATAACAACACAGCTATATTTAATCTTTCCTGCAATTCTAAAATTTGATCAGAACTAAGTTTTTTATTCTTATCTAAAAAACCCTTTAATTCACTAACATGCTTAACAAAACGTGTAAGCTTTCCTTTCGTGATTCCTCGACTTCTAATTAACACCTCCATGATTTTATCTTTTACTTGAAAAAAACCTAACAGAAATTATTCCGGCTAACGGAACCTTTTTAACTTCGTTAACTTACTTGAAACTACAATTAAATTGTTACCTGATTGCTTTCTGAACAGAATACTACCAAAAATTGGCAATTCAACTTTGATTTATTAATTACTACAAAGAAATTTACGTATTTATTTGTTTAAACTTCATATACGTTCAAACAAAGAACCTCTTAACTTTCGCTGGCAATGGGACAAGGAAAAATGTAACTTGGAATAGAAAAGGATGCACTTACCAAGATTGTCGATCGCTACACCAGCGGAAAACACCTGTTTGAACTTGTTCGCCAAAACCAGACGCGCTTTTCTTGCAGTTGGCGGAAACCAGATTGAATCGGAAAATCGCTGCTCGATCCGGGTCGAATGGACCAAAATGTAGGGTATTAGACTGCAATTACTTTTACTTTAATTGACTTACGTCTTTCGTCCCAGAAAAGGAACTAAATTTAGCTGAAGGACCAGAAATACACTTGTAAACACTTTAAACATTTATTATTGTCGAAAACTATATGAATAAATTACATGCAAAGCAAATCAGGCAACTAACAGTTACACTGAAAATCAATAACGTGCCCTTTTTTACTGGTGCACACTAACTAACTAACTCGGTCCACAGGACAACATGGCGGAATCCCCCCCTTGTTCACAATCGCGACAACCCGCGAAATTCAAACATTTAATAAAACTCAACATTAGATGTACATATATTGTGAATTATAGCAGTTTAATGATTTATTCCGGTGGCACCCCCCAGCTAATTTCACCAAGCTGAGAATTTTCATTACGTACGGGGCCTTAATGCCGGTACCTTTACCTTTAGCTTTACCGATATATCTTCAACCGTATCAGCGATATAACAGTAATAGATTAAAGATAATGGGCCGTATTCTGATCTTATGTTTAAAGTTGTCTCTAACTAAAGTCGTGTTTAGCGTAAACATAAAACGATATAGCTTTATATAATTTTGTATGTGTATAAGAGAGATACACGATGTTGCCATGGTAATTAAACGTGACCTTAAATTTAAATATGAGATCAGAATACGGGCCATTGTGTCCACGCGTTTGTACACATGTCCTAGCGTAAGTTTTGTTTGCATTGAGGGTCAAATTCGAAATCTACTCAGATGTTTTCGAACGGTAGACAAAGATGTTTGATGTTGTTGAGAAGATGTAAGAATTCATAACCTTACTTCGCATAACACGGTCCTGTTATTTTTAAAACTGCAATTATTTAAAAAGTATCAACTTTAGGTATTGGAAACCCAATATAAAATCGAAAGAGAATTTAATTCTCTATCTGAATCATAGAAAAAATACAGTGTTCCATTTAAAAAAATTAAATTATGGCTAATCCAAATTTTAAGTAATTGTACCACCGTAGCAAACACCCTGTACAACGCAATTTAACTTTTAATTTTTTGGATGACAGTAGATGGTCTCGACAAACGTTCGACAAAAATTTTGTAATTAATCTGTCAAAATGTGGACGGTGCAGATTTTATTCGTTGGATCTACATACATCATATTTTTCCTAAAAAGTTCAGGAATCCAAAAAACAGAAATTCGAAGGAATTTTAAAGACCTGAAAAACGAGATATATCACCAGCGGAAGATAACATTGCAAATAAAATACTAAAAATGGGCCGCAAAGAATTAATAAACCAACTTTATATTCTGTACAATAAAATACTTGAATATGAAACGCTTCCTCCACAGTGGTTAAATTCGGAGATAATCCTGATATTTAAAAAAGGCGACCCTGAAAATTTAGCAAATTATAGATCAATCAGCCTCATATCAAATTATTTATTCTGATAATACAAAAGAGGATACAAAACCAACTAGACAAAGGACAACCGGAAGAGCAAGCAAGGTTTCGTAAAAGCTACTCTACAGTTGATCACATCCATTCAGTTGCTCAAATCATGGAAAAATGCAAAGAAATCCGGATTCCATTATAGGTACTTCTGATAGACTTTGAGAAAGCGTTCGACACGTTAGAACACCAGCGCATAATAAAAGCACTGTTGAAACAAGGGATTCGCAATAAATACGTCAGAATAATCAGTTCAATCTACGAACACCTAAAAACTCATATTAGGCTTGAAATAAATGGTCAAGAATTTGAAATACAAAGGGAAGTACGCCAAGGGGACCCCCTTCCCCCACACCTATTCAACGCAGCATTGGAAAATTGCTTTCAACAACTTAAATGGCAAAACTTCGGCTTATCAATAAAAGAAGGAAAACTAACAAATCTGAAATTTGCCGACAATATTATACCATGAGATCGAAAAAAAAATGATTCTGAGCAGGCCTTGACTAGTACAACACAATTGGCTACACTGGTTCTAGAATGCCTATGAATTATAATGTGACAGTGACACTTCAAATGTAAGTCAGTTTTGCAATCTTGTTTCCAGTTTATCGTTGTAATACTAGTGAAGGATCACATTTTGAACACCTACTCTAACATGTATTCATCTTAGTTTTCAGTTTGTTCCCTAAATAAATACTGTTTTGTGTTTTAATTTATTTGACATTTATTAACCTCTAACCTACTGCCACATTTTGAAATCAGTCTTGCCAATCGTGTTGTACTAGTCAAGGCCTGCTCAGAATCATCTTTTTTTCGATCTCATGGTATTAATGGCAAACTCTAAAAGAGAAATCCAAACCATGTTAAACGAACGAACAAAGTACTAAGATATGCTTAAAAATTAACATACAAAAAACAGTAATCTAACTAACAGAACACAAGAACTCGTAATAATAAACAACATAAGCATTTTATGTGTAGAGGAGGCCACGTATGTAGGTAAGATAATATCCTTCTCCGATAAACAAGGCAAAGAAATTCAACGAAGAATAGCAATGGCGTGGAAGAAATTCTGAAAGAGGTGTGGAAGGGTACGAGTAATTGGAAGCTGAAAGGAAAAATCTTCTCTAGCTGTATTCTACCAGTCTTAACGTATGGGGCACAATCATGGTCAACAACAAAGAAACATCTCAAACAATTACAAGTAGTCCAACAGAAAGTGGCACGAAAACTGCTCGGTATTTTACAAGATAAGATAAGAAACCAAACCATAAGACAAAAATTGGGAATTACAGACATCGTACAAAAATGTCGTTTTAAACTGAATTGGAATTGGGCTGGACACGTGGCAAGACAGGAAGGACGATGGGCTACAAAAGCAACACTTTCGAAACCTATATTAATGGGAAGAAATAGAGGACGCCCAAGAAGACGTTGGGAAAATGATCTTATAGAATATGTAGGAGCCGATTGGAAACGAATAGCTCAGGATCGATCCAGATGGAAATCCTATGGGGAGGCCTTTGCCCAATATTCGTACGAAGCACCTTAACCTAAACGTTACTTACATATTTATAATTATATTAATTATTAGCTAACAATAAGTTTGAACTGTATTTATTTCTGATTAATTAATACTAGGTTTAGTTAAAAAAATAATTTTATCATAAAACAAAAATTTCTTTTTTATTATTGTCAAAGGTGTAAGGCTAAAATAAATAAATAAAATAAAACCATTCTACCCTGTCGATCTAGATTCTTATTTTTATATTTCAGTTATGAATCAAATTAAAATAAATCTGCATAAAACTTAATTAACAATGAATAATTTAGTTTACAGTCAACCATATATTTAACTTCAATAAAAAAATACATCGAACTCCAATATCTTTATACCACAATCATATCATCTCCTAATGTACACTTTAAAAAAAGTTGCTTTGTTATGAGTTAAAATAAGAAGAGGTCCTTGAAACTTATTTATTTAAAATGTTAAATGTAGAATGTTAAGACTCTTAAGATGTTCTATAGAGCAGTGATTCTCAACCGGGGTGTCGCGACACCCTGGTGTGTCGCGAAGGCAAATTAGGGGTGTCGCGTGTCATCCAAGGCCGTGTATTTTAGTGTGGTTGAAGAAGTGTCTAAAATTGCATTGTCGAATGATACTGTGAAAAGAAGGATTCAAGAAATGTCTGTAAATATTGAGGATAGAGTTTGTGAAATGTTACGGGAGTGAACAAAAAAATCTAACATGGCAGTATTATTGTTCCATATGTACAGACGGAGCAGCTGCTATGACAGGCCGCATTAAGGGCTTCATAGCTTTAGCGAAAAAAGAAAAACCTAGAATAGTTACTACCCATTGCTTCTTGCACAGACAAGCTCTCATGGTGAAAAGTGTAGAAGGTGGCTTGTTAAACGAGGTTTTTTCTAATGTTGTTGCAATGATTAATTTTATTAAGACCCGTCCTGTAAAATCTCGTTTATTTGAAAAGCTGAGCGAGGAAATGGGAGCTGAATATAAAACATTATTATTGCATTCAGAGATTCGCTGGCTATCAAGAGGAAAAATATTTTTTGGAACAGAAAAACCTGAATTCATTAAATACGAGTATGCAGGGGCGCAATGAAAATATAATATCTGCTAATGTAAATGATAAAATGAATGGTTTTTCAAAAAAAACTGGATCTTTGGGGATCAGCAGTTGAACGTGGAGATTTATCATACTTTGCATTTACCACAAAATCTACATCAGACCTCAAACAATCAGAAGTAGTTCAGCTCAGACGAACAATAGTAAATCACCTGACTGTACTTCAAGACGGTTTAACAAAATATTTTCCCTCAGTTGCTACTATTGAAATGGCATGGGTAGTATCGCCCTTTGACAAGTCTGGAGAAGTTAATAATAATAATGCTTCTACTTTAACTGCACGTGAAAAAGAAGAACTTGTGGATATTCATTCTAACACAGTACTAAAGTCCAAATTTTTGGATGCTGATATCTCAAAATTTTGGATATCGTTGAAGAATGACTACCCTTCGATCTCAGAAAAAGCCTTGGATATTCTGCTTCCATTTGTAACATCGTACCTCTGCGAGATGGTATTTTCAAGTATGAAGTAAATCAAATCAAAATACAGAGCATGACTAACTGACGTCGACAGCGAAATGCGTGTAAGTTTATCACATGTACGCCCTCAAATAGAAAAATTATGTTCAACTCATCCGGCACAGGCAACTTTTAATTGAGATCTTTTTGTATTTGCAAAAAATTTTTGTTTGTGTTTAAGTATGCATGTATTTTTATTTTTGAAGAATATTAAAGTTATTTAAGCGTAAACAAGTTTTAATTTACTTAATATTTTGCACATATATTGTAATTACAATTAGACATTAGGGTTAGGGTGTCGCAGCATAAAACCCTATATTTAAGGGTGTCGCGGTCACAAAAAGGTTGAGAACCACTGCTATAGAGAGCATCATTTGGTCTTCATATTTTCGGTTTCTGTACGGCTTAAGAAAATTATAGACAATTTACATTATTGCTATTTTGTGTAGGGAAGTGTAGAAATACTTTTCAAAAATGTATTTTAAATTTACACTTAATTGTTGAACAAACAAAAATGTATGTGTGATAAGGTTCAGCATATAAGGCTGCTGCTGCGTTAAAATTAACGTGACATTCTTGTAATATTAGATGTGTATCTGCATATTCTGTACTCCATAACCACAATTTTCAAAACAGAACAATAAACATATTTATTCAAACTACAACTGAACATCATTTTTTAATAGAAATATCCTACAGCAAGAAAATCAAAAAACAATTTAAGACTGCCAGCATCTCATTATCTAGTAAGTTGACATTACAGTGGTAATATACTTTATTGTGCACTTTACATACCAAAGTTTTAATACAAAGTTACCTGCTGTAGATATTATCCTGCTATCCCTGTACAGAAACTACGTGAATAACGGATACGACCAATGAATTGTTAATACAGGACAAAATACAAAAATAAATAAATTATTAAAAAACAGAGTAATTTTATTTAAGCAAATTCATTTCTACAGTTAGCAAATAGAACATCAGCAACTACAGAGAAACATAAAAATAATTACTAATTAACATTGTGCGATTTCATATAATAAGCTTTCTAGAAACAGCAAAGCTTGAAAATACAAACACATAAGTACATTAAATATTCGGAAACATAAACCAACCTATACCCAAAGAAAATCAAGGCATACTCTTGACATAAGTGTTGTATATTTTGTCAAAAAGGCATTCGTGAAATTAAATTTAAAATTAATATATTAGTTTTGAAAAACTGTAGAAGTTTAATTTTCAAATGGACATTTACGGCATGGTTCAAAATAGCAAACGAAATCTGAAGCTAACAAAAAAGCATTTTTATATTAAATATTCAATATTTTATTAATAACGGGGTAGTATAGGTCGCCTTGCGGTTCCAAAAAATTGTAAGCACTGCATATTAGTGGAGAAGATCATAAATTGCAAATCAATTCTGTATTTTCCTTCAGGTACGTAGGGTGGAAACTTGCTCTGGTCTATGTTAAAGTTGCAAAAATTGTAAGTACCCTGTAAGTAACTTAACGCTTTTATATGAATTTCTCCGTGTGTTTTTTATAATAAAGCCCTTGACAACTTTATGATAATGTTTAGTAATTAATAAAGCATTAAAAATTTGTTTTAATCCACAAGGGAAGTGTATATAAAAAAAAGAAATGTCTTACATTAAGCGAATCATTCCTTAGTAAAAAATATGAGGTGGAGAAAATAAATTAGAGTAGGACTCAATAGTAGCTTTAAGGACTGCAATAAATAGGCGTCATTTTTGGTTAACTTTAATCTTAGTTCTTCGATAAACGATTGAACATGTTAACGTTTCTGCCAAGGAGCACTAATTTAAGCTAACTTAAAAAAAAAACTAAAAATGCTCTAAATAGAGAATAATAGCTATGGATTTCGCGTTACAATAGTGTTCGAGTTCTGGGTAAAGGCGTTGGTATAATTAATGTTAGAATAACTGCCATCAGCTTCAATACAATAATAGAAACTCTTATTTTGTTTAAATTTAGTAAATAGAAAAATATAATACTTTTTAAATTAATAAAAACTCATATTTCCCCAAAGAAATGGATCAATCCTTAAATATGTAATTTCTAAAATAATAAAGCTTTTGCCCAATGCTTTTGTCACAGAACGTTTTGTGAGCAAGTTGACGGCATTCCTCGATTATCAAAAAAGTAAGTTAAGGTGCTAAAAGCTGTTAAGGGCCACACGAAAAAATATAACTTAAGAGAAATTCGCTGATCGTGGGGGCTACTCAATTCATTTACCTGAAATCCCTTGTTCTGAATCTCAGATGAATTGTGCACAGTGCGAAGACACTCCTATGGAATATCAACTAGGTAATGCTAAACATTCACGATAATACCGTTTAATATTGGATTAGTTAGTGGTATCTTCTAACTTTAAAGGGCACAATTCACGCCATTTGGGGTTGTTGTTAGGTAAAATTATATGTATCTGTGTAAATAAACATCTTTGCGAGAGTTTTTGAATAAATTGCATTAATCTTCAAAAAAGACGCCGTTTTCGTTTTCGCTGGGCAGCCCTGTATAGTAATGTAACAATTTTAATATCTTCATTAAAACCCACTTTAATTTCTTGTTACCGTCCTGTGAAACTGAATAATGCCAAAATAATGTTGAATTTTTATTGATAACAACGTTACTTTAACCTGAAATCTCTAAATCGCTTTTTCCAATCTTACGGTTTAGTAAAAGAAAAAAAAACTTTTGAATGTGTGAGGAACTACAGAAAGTATTATCTTATTGAGGAATCGGCCATCTTAAATATTTTGCCTTCTTTACGGTATTTTTTTTAACTTACACAAACTACATAGAAATTGCATTATGAAATCTATAAATTTACTACACCTTTTTCATGGGACATTTAGGAAAGTTACCGCATCTGTACATATTTTGAAGTCCAAAATCGTTTCTGGAAATGCCACCGCAGAATCCATATCCGTATGTTATAGGGAAGAAACGATATTCATTACTAGCCCACTTGTATGCCTGTACCTCTACCTGCATAAAATTTTTGAGCAAATTATTAAGTTTCAATGTGATTTATAAATAACATGAATTAAAATATAAAACAAGAAAGTACCCGAATGCTATTTCCAAAATCTCTCAAGAAAATTGCCGAATAATTACTCAATGCAGTAGTCCGATTAAACTTAAAATTGACAACTTTTGCATCTCGTACAAGTTCCTTGTTGAAGCTAAGTACTTCCAAACGTTCATAGTCGATTATATAATCGGTTTGATGGAACTGTAATTAAACCGTTAACGAATATAATAAAAGCAAAACTACCTTACCGTTTTAACACAAGTGATTAATAAGCACAGATAAGAGAGAAATTGTAGTAGACGCATCACTGGTGCGAACACTAACAACTAAATATTTTTAAAAAATTTCATAACTTTATAGCAGGTAGTTGGATCAGATAAGCTTGCATTGTCATATAAATAGTAAACAAAAAGAGATTATCATTAACCTTAAAAGTTATGGTTTCAACATTTGACTTTTTGTGGTTGTAATTATGCATGTTTTTTGGTATACAGTGAGCACGTAACGGTTGGAATAAATTCGATAAAATCTTTATTGGGCAAGTAAGAAAATAATGCTCGGACACGTCGATTTTCTTTTTTAGATGCGCATTTTCTAGTAAACGCATATTTTTTATTACGTCATCCCTCTTCGAGTTATGACGTCATCATCAGTTTTTTTAAATAGCAACACCCTCTTTTGATAGTACCATTTAAAAGAGCACATTTTTCTGGGTATAGACGCCAAATTTTGTGGTATGTTACATAACAATATTTTCGAAAAAAAACGTTTTAGAATTCATAACAATGTAATGAAATAACAATAGAAGAAGTAATAAATACAACTAAAACCCATTAAATTAAACGTTGAAATTGCATATTATTTGGATATAGTGCTACAAGCGCGGGAATTATCTGTTGTTGTAAAAAATTCAAATATTTTTCAGCATTTAATGCGCAGTCAATAAAAAATGGTGCAACAATTGTGGTACTAATTTCTCGAAAATATTGTTATGTAACATACCATAAAATTTGGCATCTATACGCATAAAAATGCCCTCTTTTAAATGGTACTATCAAAAGAGGATATTGCTATTTAAAAAAACTGGTGATGACGTCATAACTCGAACAGGGATGGCGTAATAAAAAATATACGTATACTAAAAAATGCGCATCTAAAAAAGAAAATCGACGTGTCCGAGCATTATTTTCTTACTTGCCCAATAAATATTTGATTGAATTTATTCCAACCTTTACGTGCTCACTGTATATGTTACCGTTAAAGCCTATAATTCCGGTATTCCATGAAATAACTAGTTATTTCATAAGTACTGTTGATGGGAAAACCATTAAAGCTATTGGTTGTGATGGCACCGCAACTAATACAGGAGCATCAGATGGAGTCATTAAACTATTTGAAAAGTCCTTACAACGCCCACTATAAGCAGTTGTTTGTTTATTGCATTTCAACGAATTAGGTACCACTTAGAAAAGTGATGGGTGCCCTTGATGGTCCAACTACTGGACCTCGTTCTTTCAGTGGACCCATTGGAAAAAGTTTAGCAGATTGCCAGGACCTATCAGGAGTCGGTTTCAAAAAAATAGAAAGTACGTTACCCTCTGCTGTTGATGTAAAAGAGTTAAGTACTGGCCAAAAATACCTGTATGACATATGTATCACAAGCTGTAACTAAAGGTGTGTGTACGCAAGAGTTGGCTAGACGAAACCCAGACAACATCTCGCCCGCAAGATGGCTTACGATGGCAAACAGAATCATGCGTTTATACATAGCATCAGATGATCCGAGTCCACAGCTAAATAATGCGTTGCACAAACGCATGATTCTGTTTGCCATCGTAAGCCATCTTGCGTGCGAGATGTTGCCTGGATTTCTTCTAGCCAACTCTTGGTACACACACCTGTAGTTACAGCTTGTGATATGTCATACATGTATTTTTGGTCAGTACCAGCACAACCAATAGCTTTAATGGTTTTCCCATCAACAGTACTTTCTTCCATATAGTTAAAAAAAATTTTCCAGCGCCATTTACAGGAGATACATGCCCGAAATACTTAGAGTCTGATTCCTCAACTAAATATGTATGTTCTTCTTCAACAGTTTTTCGTACAGATTTACCAGCTACAAATTCTTTGGTATTATATAATCTTTTCTTCCGTCAAAGTAAAGAGCCATTAGTTCTGACGTACGTGTCGAGCTTGCGGCTTGGCGAGATTTTATTCTTTCACGGAAAATCTTGACAAAAATGGAACAGCTCACGGCACCTACGTGGTGCGACCTGCGCTGCGACTAAGCACTTATGCTTTCTTCTCAGTTTTCTTTCAGATCATATTAAATATATTTGAGACTTGAAAGAAACAATTGTTATATTCTGTTAGATTTGTCGCTCCCAGCACCAGATACTAATTTACATGGACTACGAGCATAAGCTAAATTTGTTAAACTTACTCAACTTTAGGCCAACTGCGGGAGACCTAAATGTTGCCTTAGAGTAATACTTTTTTTTATAGTTTTATTTCACATCCTATTGTTACAATTTTTCAACTTGGAAAAACAAATCACTTCATCCTTCATTATCAAAAAAAATATGGAATAAACCTAATTTTTTGAAGAAAATTATAAACTTTAGGCGTCTTGCGGGAGACCTAAATTTTTTTCAATTGGGCCAAATTTTTTTGGGGTATATGTGGGTCTATAGAGACAACTTTTTATCAACTTGAAATTTTGAATTTTCAAAAAAAGCTTTTTTCGATACACCCTAATATACAATACATACGAGGTTTAGTAATTTAATTCGCGGACTGACGTTGCAGTGAAAATTAAAGCAGCATATTTTAGTTCATACTTTTATCAAGAAGGCTTGGCTAATAAAAAAAACATCGAATAGCTGTCGATTACTTCGCAAGACGCTAGTTCGCAAATCGTGTTTCTGCCAGTCGTCATAATATTAAGTTTTGTTGTAAATTAGGAAAAACTTCGACAGAAACTTACGAAATGTTAAAATGTGTGTACGGTGACAACATCTTAGGTCGTACTACAGTGTTTGAATGGTTTAAACGTTTCAAAGATGGTCGTGGGGATGTTCAAGATGACGCTAGAACCGGGTGTCCGTTAATCGTTCGAAACGTAGATTCGATCGCAAAGGTCAGTGAAATTGTGGCAAAAGATCGCCTACTGACTTTCCGAATGAGATGGCAGATGAGTTGAATATTAATAAGACGATTCAACAAATTTTACATGAAGATTTGGGAAAGAGAAAAATCTGTGCAAAGTTTGTGCTGCACAATCTGCAATTCCACACTGATTGTGAAGATATTTCTCAAGAAACACGGCGTTGTTCAAATCAATCACCCACCCACCCTATTCACCAGATTTGGCACCGGCAGACTTTTTTCTCTTTTCTAAAGTGAAAACTGTTCTCATAGGAAAACGGTTATTGAAAGCAATTTCTTCGGAGGCCTTTTCCGACTGTTTTCAAACACTTCCCCGCACGGGGGTTCTGTGCGCAGGGAGGGTTGGCGGCTGGCCCGACAGGGCTACCCCGACTTATCTCTCGTGCGTGGGACCCGGGGCGTTGCGAGCCCCCGGGTTAACCGAGCAGTCTGACTAGTGGACCGTGGTGCAGGCCACTGGACTAGTAGGGAGCTGGACCCGGATCATTGCGGCGCGGCATGCGTGTATCATGCATGCTGTACGGCATGCATGTATGGATCGTATGTCCGCACGTATTCCGAGGTGGAAAGCACCGAGCGGGTGACCAGTTTGCCGTTGATCAGTTCTGGTACGCCGGGGGTTGGGTGAACCAACACCCAACCATTGAGGTTGGCTTCGGCGGGGCAAAAGGTTTCAAACAGTTCCGCTGGAACAAGAGGAAGTTCCTCGGCGTGTGAGTTGCGTCCTAACAACTCGGTCACTGACAATGCAGAGCCAGTAGAGGCGAGGATAGCGCTTCCGTTGACTAGTGCGCGCTTAGGGGCTTGCAACCCGAAGCTACTAGAAGGTGATCAGGGTTCGATCATTGCGATGAAAGGGCGTATCCCTTTCCAGGGCTTCGGTCCTGCGGGGTTCCCTTCGGGAGAGGTAGATATGCTTAAATGCTAGGTGCTAACCTCGGCTTCGGCCGGCCCCAAGTATACGTCCAATAGTGTTTTCAAACACTTTTAGAACGTTGCAATAAGCGTATTCATGTATATGGTGATTACTTTAAAAGAATATGATACATTTTTCGTCTTACTTAAATTGTGTTTCTTTTTATTGTAGTAGTCTTGGAATTAAATTACCAAACCTCGTATATTACTGTCCGATTTTAAAGGTTTATCTTATAACAAAATAAAATGCGAGCAGTAACCCATTTTGACCCTCCTTACAAAGGGCAGTCAATGATGTGGGTATTACTAACAGTGGCCTAAGTATATAAACTCAAAACAAAATTGGAATAAACGCGTACTGTTGCTTCTGTTCATGGTGGTGGTTATCGACAAAACATTAAGCCGAATATTTAGCACTCCTTTTTCATTTGCGTCATATTCTAAATATTAGGAGTATTAATTAATTGAAAATTGTAATATAAAACAAAGTGTTTTCAGTTTGTGTAATGTTTCTATATATGAATTATCTGAAACCCCTTATACATTTCGGTATCGAGGCTATAATGTTGGTAACATTAATTATTTAATAAAGGGCACATTTTTAAATAATATTATATTTATTATCATATTACATTTAAAACTCTCATTCACAAACCCAAAAAAACAGAATGCAGGTTAGTGTCATTTACTTTCAATTTATTGCTTTCGGTAGTAGGTACCTACCTTGTCAATACTTCTACACAACAAACGGACCCCCGCGGGGTGTTCCTTATCTCAAAACAATGGGTAAGAGAAACAACATTGAACTTTCACCTCCAGCTACACTAAATAAAAAGTATTACTTTGACCCCCCACACTTATCACAGCCAAAAAGTATTATTTATCTAACGAAAGCATACAAAATGCTTCAAACATAATTCATCAAGGCAAACACGCCGCAGCTCTCGATCAAATGGACACCAATGAACAAAATAAACACACAACTTCGAAATTAAAGCAAAAATTCCACCCAAATTTTTGCACTACGCTTCTCACTTCAAACACCAAGAAATTATAAAGGATCTTAAAGGAAACACCTCAGGCGAATTTGAAACGGCACAAAAAGCGTCTTGTTGTTATAAGAAAAATTATTTTTTTTTCAAAGAACTTTGAAGCAGAATACTGACTTAACGAAACGAATTTGGATATAGGTAATTTGGGTTAAATCATATTATTTTGCGCCCAGGAATCTGTGGTCAAGCCATGTCTACGCATTTTTGAGACACCTTGTATAGCGAGTCATTGTACTGGTTTGGTTATCTTATTACTGGATAAACAGAATCGAACAAAAATTTCGCTGCATATACAGCGAAGTATGCAGCGTCATCACTGTAATTTGGGTTACCGATATATTAAGGGTTAGGGAAATAAATGCATGCTTGTAAATTATTCCAACTGGTCCATAGTGGGACAAAAAATGGCGGTCCATACTGGGACAATAAAGCATAATGGTACATACTGGGACGCTACAAATTTAGTAATATACAGGGTTGCTCATTAGTGGGTCAAAGTCCAATATAGGCTTTATTAAATAAAACTGGAGGAATTTATTTTATAAAAAGTTGTACAGTAACAAAAAACGCACATTTAAAAAATAATTTGAATGATATAGGGTGTCGCCCTAAAACGGGGCACATTCGAGAATATTTTTTTAAATGAAACACCCTGTATATTTTTTGTTTTTCTAATCTGCTTTAAATTGTGTTTTCAACGATCCCTGGGTTTTTGTTTTTGGATGACGCATTGTTGAGTTATTAACGCAAATTTAAAAAGATGGTCGCGACAAGGTTTACCATACTAATTCCATGCGACAATATTACGATTAGCTAAGACAAAATTATTTGGTAAGTATGCACCCTAGGGATGTGTTGAACCTACAAAATAATCAAACATTAATTTTATTATACAGGGTATTTGTTAGGTACGTTGCAGTCAATTTGGCGATTGTCAAAGAGCGTTTACTGAATTTTTTCAAATGGAACACCCTGTATATTATTAAATTTTTGGAATGACGCGTTAATTGCGCTTAATTTTTGTTAATAATGTCCTATATCCAAACCCAATAATTTCAGAGATATTTTTATTTTTTCATGACAAACCGCTAAATTATTTGTTTTCGATTCGATCTAGTGTACCTACTGGGCAAACGCTTTGACAAACTAAAACAAATAAAGACAAAAAGTATCAAACTGTAATTTCATTAGAGGTAATATTTACAATAAATTCTCAAAGTGACCTAAATTTTGATTAGAACACATTTGCAGCCTTGACAGAAAGGACCTATTTACATCTTGTAACATCTCAATGGAAACTGTTTCAAAAGCATGTATTATACGTTGCCTCATATCGTCTGCTATAGTTGGAGGTATATGGTACACAATAGTTTTTATGTGCCCCCATAGAAAAAAATCAAGTTTCGTCAAATCTGGCGATCTAGGTGGCCAATTAATGGAACCACCGCGGCCGATTCATCGATCAATGTGATCCTTATTTCGTACATCCTATAGTACCTCAATTATTCAATTATTTGGTTACTGTTCCACTTCATCTTTTAAACTTTTCTTTTGCCAACTTGCCGCAAGTAACTGTTCACACACGGAAAACTATAAGTCTTGACGGGAAAGCCGGCCACTAAACTAGCCAGCTCCTCAACTTCACTTGCTGCTTGCCGGAAAGTAAAAAGTCACGCTTTCCTTTGATTTACACAAGGCAAGTTTACTGGTGGCAAGTACTTTCCATTAGTAAACTGTAAATGAGGCTTAATGCAGTATGCCGATGATAATAATGTTTCCAAGTCGGCTTTGCAGAGGGAGTATAGGAGCTTGACAGATGATCAAAAGGTCATTTATAGTTTTCAACGGCAACACGGTTTTCAAACTATATTTTCGGAAGAACAAGAAACTCTTCTAGTAAATTACTTAATACAGACCTCGGGCATGTGCTACGGTTTAACGAAAGGAGAAACTCGAAAGTTAGCGTTTGACTTCGCATTCCAGAATGGTCGAAATATTCCGGACTCCTGGAATGAGAAAGACTTAGCTGGGAAGGAATGGCTGTACAATTTTCGAAAAAGAAATCCAGTTTGAAGGTTGAGAACACCGGAAGCCACAAGCTTGTCCCGAGCGACCAGCTTTAATCCTCATAACGTTGGGATATTTTTTTGAAAATCTCAAAACTGTGTTGCAAAAATATGTGTGTGATGTATCAAGCGAAATCTATAACCACGATGAAACTTCATTATAAACAGTTTACAAACCCCCCAAAGTAATTGCGAGAAGCGGCACTAAGCAAGTGGGTAAGGTCACATTAGAAGTTTCAATCCCATATGTTGAATGGTGCTCCTCCTGCTACAGCAGGTTCTGCTTATGAATCAGGTTGGATGACATCAGCAACTTTCGTCAAGTGTATAGAGCATATCATTCATCATACAAGGTGCAGTCCTGAGAAAAACATATTGATTATTCTTGAT
The DNA here is from genome assembly GCA_963082815.1 of Melanotus villosus. Classification (NCBI taxonomy): domain Eukaryota; kingdom Metazoa; phylum Arthropoda; class Insecta; order Coleoptera; family Elateridae; genus Melanotus; species Melanotus villosus. Next base: position 10,737,099 of record OY720419.1, on the reverse strand, counting down.
AACTATGAATGTCATTATGCCATTGAAGTTCTGCAACTGGCAAAAGAAAATGGAGTTGTGCTATTGATTCTGCCTCCACACACCAGTCATCGTTTGCAGCCTCTCGACGTAACTGTGTATGGGCCGTTCAAAACCTACTATAATAGAGCTACCGATGACTGGAATTGCGGGAAAATCTTTTCCTATGGCTTTCACCCCCAGCAACATTCTGAGGGGATTTCAGAGAACTTGAATATTTCCACTGAATACTTCTATATTTACAGAACAAGACTTTCTCATGTCTTCTGTTACTGACAGGTCATTTATTCAGCTGGAATGAGCCAATACCTGGACCTTTAGGTTATCAAACATCTCCACATGATCACGAGACATCTCCTGGTAATCAAAAGAATGCGATGAATCTGCGTCTACCCCAAAAATAATCACTCCTGCATAAATACGCCCTCATGTAAAGGCAATGCCTAGGAAAGTTAAGCAGGTAAAAAGAAAAAAAAAAGAGAATCTAAAGTGTTGACTGACACTCCTATTAAAGAAAGACTGCAGAGTATTTAAATCTAAATGTACCAAAAAAGAGCAGAATGAAAAAGTAAAAGTTGAACTTTTTAAGAATAATAACAAAAAGAAAAGGGATGGTGATATATTAGATAAACTATCTGGAAAAAATAAGCAATGCTTACCCAATTTGATGAAGCCCTCATACAAGTTAATGATTTTATCCTCGTAAAATATGCCACTAAAAAAAGCATAACACATTTTGTGGGGCAAATTACGGGTGTTGGTAAAGTACACTACGATGTTTCGTTTTTAAAAAAAGATTTTGATAATAAATTTATTATTCCCGAAAAAGTTGACTTCTGCGATGTGATAGGAAAGCTCTTGAAGCCACAAACAGCTGGAGCAAGGGAGCGTACCTACTTCTAGGAAGTTTATTCCTCCATTTCATTTTAACAATTACAAACTTTAAGTTAAGTAGCCCTTACCATTTATAATTAGCTTACTTGTTTTTTTATTTTTTGTTAACTTATGTAATTAATTAAAGTTTTTATATTGCTCCAGTTTTTTTTAATTTCTCTTTGTATCTCTGTGTTAACATACTTCATTTACGTCACCATTCCAGTAAGAAACGTTGGTGTCTCAGAATGGACCGGTAGTAGTCCCACTATGAACCAGGGGTGGTCCGCGGACTAAATGGTCTATAGTGAGACACCGATGATTTTTATGTCAACATCATGAATGAAAAATGCGACGAAAATATACGAGTATGATGCACTTATTTACTTATACCTCATACATCCTGCTTGCTGTATAATAAACAAAATAACCCTAAAAAAAGAAAAATGTCCCGCTATGGACCACCCTCCCCTACTGAAATTAATCTAAACTATCATATCAAATATCAGTTATAATCCGTAACCTTCTGGTTTTCACTGAGAAAGAAGTACTAGATGACCTAAAAACCTAAAATATCCAGTGATTAAACATTAAAGTAGCTCGTCTATACAACAAGGACACAAAACGAATACCGTTATGTGCGGTGGACCTTGAAAACTCCGAAATTGCAAAAGAAATTATGAATTTAAAGAAAATTCAATATACTTAGTCTAATAGAAGTAGAAGCCAGAAGAAAATCTAAAAAATACCGCAATGAAAAAAATGTCAACTTTATGGACATACACGGAACTATTGTCAAATAAAACCTCGATGCATCCAATGCATAAGTAATCATGACTAACTACACTAGATGTCGCAACTCTGCCCAATAAAAGGCCAATTTTAGTGAGAGTACCGCAAGGAAGTAAGTATACTGGGACCAACCTTGTTCAACATTTTTGTCCATTATCTGCAAACCACCAACAACTCTACTTTGGCAATATTTCCCGATGACACCGCTGTACTAACACAAAGCGAAAACCTCCAAACAACGGTTAATTACTTACAAAGTGCTTTAGACAAGACGAGCAAATGACTTAATAATTGGAAAATTAAGATTAATACGAAACAAATTAAGAACCTACCTGCCATAAAGTTAAACCGAAGTATCATAGAGTGGAACGCCAAGGACTCAGCAATTAAATGCCTGGAGGTTTACCTTGATACCATACTTGGATGGGGATTTCATGGGAATAAAAAATTAAGTGAGTGTTATTATGCCAGGCTTGGAATGCTATACCCGCTGATAAACAGAAAATCGCATCTACGCGTTGAGTGTACTACGTTAATCTACACGACAATACTGAGACTAATCTTGACCTACGCGTGCCCAGTTTGGAGGAATACAGCAAAGACACATTTAAGAAAACTTCAAATGCTCCAAAATAAGGTTACCCAAATAGCAGTGAACACGCCGTGGTTCGTGAGAAACGTACAAACACATACAGACCTTAACCTACCGCTAATGCTAGACTACATAAACAAACTGTGTGCCAAATTTTTTGATTCAATTAATGAGTGGCCTAGTGCAGTGTACTACAACCTTGACCAAAAAGGCAAACACTAAAAATTAAAAAGAAGACCTTCACAAGACTTATTGCCGTAAATGTATAAACAAGCACTAATTATTAGAGCTGTTGAAATTTAAAGTTTTTATCCGGTTATCCGGTTATGAGAATTTATCCGGTTATCCGATTTTATTCGATTTCGAATAACCGGATATTTTTATTCGTAGATAATTTTTATCCGCGGATAATAGTTATCCGTGTATAATTTTTATCCGAGGATAACACGGATATTTTTTATCAGCGGATAATTTTTACCTGCGGTTAACACGGATATTTTTTTATCCGCGGTTAATTTATGTCTGAGGATAAAACGGATATTTTCTATCCGCGGATAATTTCAATGTTGACAGTTCACAATAACAAAACTGGATGGTTCACACCTTTAAACGATGTAGGTACGGTCAAAAAGAGCTAAAAATTGGTTTCTTGCATATCAACCACAAAAAACATATTACTTTTTTAATTTCAATGTAATACGTTCTACATTTGTCATATTTTATTAAAAACTTATCAAATAAATAAATAAACGATAACGTGAACTATGTATGTTACTTTTTAGGGGCGGCTCATGCCCAATAGTTTTAGGTGTCCTTACCCTCCTTGTAACTTAAATGACTATTAAATGATAAACTATTTTCAAGCAGATATGATAATGCTATGCGAGTTTTTTTTGTTTGTAATAGGAAATTTATTCAACCAAGCAAATATTTATTTGTAAAAGATTCCTTTAATTTTGATTGTGTAGTATGGGGTATGCGAGGGGAGGGGGCAGTTGCGGTTTCCATCTTACTCTAATTATTTTTATATGTATTTACAAAAACACATTCGATCAACTTACCAAGAAATAACGTAATATCACCAAAGTTAGATTAATGCGTAGCGTCGACCAGGTTTCGTAAACACCAAAGCTTGAAACACACATTAATGATCACCTCACCCCTGCACAAGCGCGACGTCTTGAGGCCGTGGACCAATTTTATTAAAATTTTCACAGAATATGTGTTTCAACGATACAAACAAATGATTAGATTTTGAAAACCGTAACACCAAAAGTTTAAGAAAAAAACAATAATGCATAGGTCCTCCACGATTTTTCCGGCACTTATTAACCCTACGAGGCATGCGTCCAATCAAGTGGTCGATGGCCGCTTGTGATAAGCCATTCCATGCCTTTTGCAAGGCCATGTAGAGATCTTCCAAGTTGTTAGGGGGATAGCGCAATTTCCCCACCTTTCTTCCCATCATATTCCACACATGTTCGATGGGGGTCAAGGAGAGCAAGCAGGCCATGGAAGCACGTCAACGTTAGCATCTTCCAGGAACTGCATTAAAGCCTTTGCCGTATAAGGACGTACAACATTGTCCTGGTGGAAAATAGGGTTGTTGGGCCCTTGAAGGTATGGAAGACAAACGGGCTCCAGCACACTCGCGATGTAAAATGCAGCTGTCAAAGTGCCCTCAACGAACACCAATGGTGACCTGCTTCCATGCATATCGTACCCCAGATGTACGGGCAGTGTGTCGCTCGGCGAAAAAAATGGGATTTTGCCGCTCCTCACGAAAACGAATTCTTCTATAGACGGTGCTTGTTGAGATCGGACGTCATATTGCTGCAACCCACTCGTTTCCCACTGCTCCCACTTCTGTAAGCTAAAATAGCGCGTCCCGCGACTAACTACCTCTCATACTCTGATGATCGGAGCTCTCAACCATAACTAATTATCCTACATTTACAAACCTTAACTGTGTATGTTTTGGAATGTTTTGTTTCAAAAAAAGCGGTCTTTGTTTCTAGAAATTTGACGCTTTACGTCATCGCCGCTAAAGGTACGTACAACAATTGAAATAAAAGCAGTTGGTCGAAGAATACATACATACGTAAATAAACTACTGAGTTATAGATTTAAATTTTAGTGATAAATTGAATTCTTTGATTAGTACACGGAAATTAACTATTAAAACATAGAATAGGAGAAATAATTTATAAAGTTTTCATATTATTACGTAGATAAACTTTCAGCGGGGGTAGAAACAAAAACCCGAAAAGTTCCCAACTGATATGTGTCCGCAACATCCCTTATTTACCAAAAATCACTCCCCCCCCCCCAGCTCGTACATTGTGTTTGTTTTACTCATTTTTCACATTATAACATACAGTGGTTAATAATATTCGGTTAATAGACAGATATAGTGCTTGTGTTGGACATTTAAAACAACTTTATAAAGAACTATCCCTTTAACTTTAAACAAAATTTGCCAGAGTTGGATGGAGATTACCCAAAAGGACAATATAACCTTTTTTATGTAGAATTTAATAATAAACATTTCATTTCCTATACATTTTGCGAATCGGAGCAACGGGTTACAAAAAAATTTAAAAAAACTGTAATCTATACACGCTAGGGGTGAGTTTTCACGAAAAAGGGGGATGTTGCGGACACTCGTTAGGTGGGAACTTTCGGGCTTTTGTTTCTACCCCTATTGGGAATATAACTACGTGAATATAAAAACTTTATAAATTATTTCTTCTAAAAAGTACTATTTGCTTGTACTAGATGGATTCTCAGGGCCGTCTTAACCCGGGGGTGCAAGGGGTGCGGGGCACCCGGGCGCAGGGTCCTAGGGGGCGCAAGCCGACCGCCTAAATCTAGGTACCATTTTGAAAACTATGATTTTTGAAAAAAAATAGTATAGTATAGTATCCTGCTATCCTGAAAAATGTTAATATTTTTGCGCATTTATTTTACAAATACACCGACGCCGCAGTCGGCACGTCATATCACTCAGTTGTGATGTGCAAGCCAAATCAGCTCTTAAACCTAAGAATTAAATTACGTATTATTTTATTATGTTCCGATCCCGCTAACAAACACTCGCGGCGAAATTACCAGTTCAAAGAGCAAAGACCTAGGTAAGCTATGTCAAAGGGCACCGCGCTAGAAGCCCATAGTTAATGCATATAACTTTAAAGTTTAATTTTATTTGAAGTACTTTTTGCAAGATTTCAGTACTTTCTTTGATGATCTGTTTTCAAGGAGTATACCGTCTTCTTCTTCTTCTTCTTCTTCCTCTTATGGCCGAAGCCTAGGCCGGTGGCCTGTTAGAAACTCATAAGAACGAGTTCTGTGAGCCCTCTTTGCACGTGTGCTGGGCAGGAGGCTAACCTAACCCATCGAGAGAGGTGAAGAAGATCGACCGGCAGTGTTACGAGGTTAACGGTTATCAAAGGTGTTAGTATGATAACCGAGACCGACGGCTTAACGTACCCTCCGAAGCACGGAGAAGCGTACGACCTTATAAGTTCTGGCGAGGATATCGCCGGTCTCAGGAATCGAACCTAAGATGCCTACTACGTGAGAGACAGAGGCCTTTTACACGCGACTATCCACTCCTTGTATACTGAGTATACCGTGTGTTAACGAAACCTAGGGCACCCCATATATTTTTTATTTTTCAAGATATCAAAATCAAATTTGGTATATGTAATATACTCTTTAAATGGCAATTGTTGACATAGGAAACAAGTTTCGCCGAAATTGACATCAACTTTGTTATTTTAAATGGAGCACCCTGTATATTTATACATTTTTGGAATCTCCTTTCGATTCTACGTATGGTAGGTAGTTCGAAACATTTTGATGATAAAGTAAATTTTTGCAGAAATTAATCTAGAGTGACATGACTTACGCAAAATGAAAGTCAATGTGCCCCAACACTCGATCCAAATTGTTTTAGAACTTTAACTATTTTAGTTGCTGTATTAGAAGGGCCTAAAGTTGGCAAAAATGCTTTTTCGAGAAAAACTATTTTTCAGATGGCACTAGGGTGGGACCACGGTGGCTATGGGACACTAGGATATTAAAAAATTCAGTAATTTTATTGATACCAATAACGCGGGATTAATATGAAAATTTAATTCGGAATAACACTCTCTGTTCAAAAAAACGTATTTTGAACATTTAAATCTAGACACTGGGTTTCAAAACAAGCGAAACAAATGAAATGCACAAAAAAGTGACAGACTTGCTACAGTTGAAGTGCTAAAATACTTTAATTTGAGTGTCGTAGTGTCGTAGCACCCTGACTGCGATTTTACGCAGATCATGGCATCCTAGATTAATAAATAAACTCTTCTGCAAGAATTTACTTTGCCATCAAAATGTTTCAAACTTGATGTAACATACCTAGAATGAAATGGAAATTCCAAAAATGTAGAAATATACAGGGTGTTCCATTTAAAATAACAAAATTGGGGGTAATTCCGGCGAAATCGAAAGTGACACTAACGTGTGTTCTATGTCAAAAATTGCCATTTAAAGAATATATTACATATACCAAATTTTATTTTAATATCTTAAAATATAATTTAAAAAATAGGGGTGCCCCAGGTTTAATTGACACCCGGTATAAATTTGCCGCAACAATCAATTACTTCATTGCATTTGCGACACCCGCCGCGAGTTATTGTTTGCTTTTTGCTTGCTTCATCTCATCGTTCCAGTGAAAAAGTTAGGTTGTGGTATGGGGCTCTAGACTCTGTAAAAAAAATAGTTAATTAGATTTTTGACGGGGGGGGGGGGGGGGGCGGGTTGATTTTTCGCACCCCGGCGCAGAATATGCTTAAGACGGCCCTGTGGATTCTTGAAGTATTACAGCTCTAAATTTAAACTGTTTTAGTATGACTTGCAGTGTTGTAGGTTAGTCAGTTACGTTGCAACTAGACTGCACTCAAATCACTATCTTGAAGTGCATACTACATTAATTTAAGCAGGTTGGAGTTGTAATTTTCAGTTGATTAAATAAACTAGTAATGATGATGCATGTAGTAGGTGCGCAACTTTTCTGTTGTAATAAATTTCGGCTTTTCAGAGACATGCTTAAAACGTTTAATGAATAAAATATTTGTTTCCTGTAGTACAAGGGCACAAAGTTTTTTTTGTCCGAAGGTGAACTCTGTCGTTGAAACAACAATCAGCGGAAAACAAAAAATATTATATGTTGATGGTACATGCAATTTTTTGGTACTGTCGAATGATTTATAAAAACAGGAAACGCTAAAAAACTAAATCACAGCATATCGCGTTTTCAATGGATAACAAACCTAGGATTTAATGTATTAACGCCATAGCAACACGTTTTAGCATTATTTTGATATAAACTAGTATTTTATGACATACAACACAAAATATCCTACATAACACAGAATAGTTATTTGTAATACAAGTGCTTGCGTTTGCCACACGAATGTGAAGTTTGCAGCACGAACGCTAGTGAGTGCTGCAGTCACATGAGTGTGGCAAATACAAGCTTTCAACACATGTATTACACACTATTTTTTTTCTACTCCTACTATTGAAAGTTGATCTTTCCACATGATTTTTAATGCTGAAAGCAATTGTTTGTCGAAACTGTGCGACAAAATCCAAAAGTGTGTTGCAAAGTACTTTGCAACACACTTTCAAAATGGCGCCGGTTAACTGTATGGTTTGTTTATATTTGTGATATGTTTATTTTCATAGCAACGGACTTATTTCCATAGTGACCATAGTTTCCATGAGCATACTTAATATTCCACAAAAAATTATAAAATTTGCTTTAAAATATTAAATAGTGAATTAAATGTCTTTCTTCTGTAGGAGTAGAAAAAATAGTGTGTAATAACACTTGTTGAAAGTGTTTTGCAAAACTCAAATGAATGCAGCCTTCGACTTCGTCTCAGGCTGCAACCTTCATTTTCGTTCTGCAAAACTGTACTTTCAACACTTGTTATACAAATTACTATTCTACAACCACAAAAAATTGAATATTTCTGCAAAATCAAATCTGACATTCATCAAATGTCATTTATGACATTTTGATTTGCGTGCGGAAAGTAAACAAATTAGCGTGTGGAAAGTTTACTTTCCGCACGCAAATCAAAATTTGAGTGTGGAAAGTTTACTTTCCGCACGCAAATCCAGATTAATCCAGATTTGCGTGCGGAAAGTAAACTTTCCGCACGCTAATTTTCACTTGTTCGGCAAACACTCATTTTCAATACTCGTATCTATGGAGACGAAGTCTGAAAATCCCACTTTCCATGGTGGTTGTAGAAAAATAATTTTTCACGCCTTCTACGTAATTATATACATTAAATTATTTATGTAAGATGTTTCGTTAATTATCAGTTCAACATGTAAAATTATGTTTTCCTATCTATAATTTGTATATTTTTTCTTTGATTATCTTTCATAACCTTCCAAATATTGTAGAGTAATAAAGTAATGGATTTCAAACCGTTTTACACTGAAAATCAAAATAACACAACTGATATTTGAAAGTGAAACAATAGCATATTGAAAGACAAGTGTTACAATGGCCCTTATTGTAATATTAGTACAGTTTGCGTAAACGAGCCGTAGGCGAGTTTCGCAATGTACGAATATTACAACTCGTCATTGTAACACATGTTTTCATACTATTTTTCCTATTTCGCATAATTTATTTTTCCTATTTCGCATAATTTATTTTAATTTAACAAATTAATATTAAGTAGAAATATTAAATGTCAATTGAAATTCAATTAACAATTTTGACGTTTATTAAAAATATATCCGAAAGTTACATCTAACAAGATTTCTATCTCAAAATGGACAGAGAATTACAATGCACTCCCCCTGAGGTAAGAAACATTGCCTCTAATGCAGTTAAATAAATTTAATTGCAGTATTTTTACATATACAATAATGACAGATGTGTTTGACATATAGACTCAGTTACGAACGTTACAGATAAAATATTCCCTAAAAATAGCTGTACAAAAATTTTCATTGCAGCACTCTTTTTGCTAAAAATAGTACAAAATTCACTTTTTCTACAACCACCATGGAAAGTGGAATTTTCAGACTTCGTCTCCATAGATACGAGTATTGAAAATGAGTAATGAATTCGAAGACTTCCACAGTCAGTGTCAGTATTAACAAAACGTCTTCCGGATAGGGACCGTGTCATTTAGAGACAAGACTCAACGTTTCGCCCACTTTTATAAGGGGCTTCTTCAGGAGAAAAAGAGCACTAAAAGAGCACGGTAACTCAACGTGTCAACCACGCCAGAGGCGAAACTCTTTTAGCAAGAGGCAGAAAGGTAACGGTAACTCAACTTGTCAACCAAGCCAGAGGCGAAACCCTTCTGAAGAGATACAGAGGGAGCAGCGACTTTGTACCCCTTATAAAAGTGGGCGAAACGTTGAGTCTTGTCTCAAAATGACCGTTCCAATTTATTCTAATTGAGTCGTGTAATACTAGAAAAATTGATGTATCAAATGTATACTGGGACAACTCAAAATGACAATATCACTTTAATAATAATTTTCATAGAGTCAGTAATGTTATGGAAAAGTGCGTGCCCCTTGTTGTCGTATTTCCAAAATTAGTATTGAAATCTTCAAAGTAAAGAACTGCAACATTTATTTTAGGCCTACAAACATCTACAATTATTAAAAATACTAGTGTAGTTTCTAAAATAGGTAGAAAAATAAACTGAGTTATGTTTGCTCGCAGAATAACACCCTTTTGATGCGTTATCTTTGGCCAATTGGAAGCTATGGGAGATTTTAAAAGAAGCACTTAAGAGCAAAATTCTATTAAGGTTTTTTGCTTTTTTTTATGAGTAATGTAATGGTGCAGTGCTTGAACTCCACCAGACGATGTCTGACACCCTGTAAAGTTATGAAACATGGACAAGAAACAACCCAATAAAAGTAAAGAGGTGGGAAAGAAGAATTTTACGTACGATATCTGAAAGAAAGAAATGGGCGGTATGTAGACAAAGCGAACCAATGCTGTATATGAAGTGTCTGACGAACCGTGTATAACACGAATCTTCAAAATTCGTAGACTTCAGTGGGTAGGTTACATAGAGAGAATGGAGGATCGTAGATTAGTTAAAAATGTTGCACGGAGGATATCCGAAGGAAAAAAGAAAAAAGAGCAGGCCAAGTAGAATATAAAGAGAAGCAGCAAGCGAAGATCTGAAAGAGATAGGGGTTGGAGATTGGAAGCAATCGCAAGAGACAAGGAGTGGAAATAAGTCACAAAGCAACCTAAAGGACTTGTGAACACTATACATTATTGTTGTTATTTTTAAATGTATAAATTCCGATGCATTAAAAAGTTATAATAAGAAACTGAACAATGGTTGTAAGTTTCATAATTTCATCCCCTCGTAAGATATGAGTGACTGAAGAAGGTATTCTAAACGAGCCTCCCTGTCAGCAGAAAATACCCTTCAATTAAGGGTGGCCGTAAAAGGAATGGAAATTGTTGAGCGCCACTATGATATTTAAGTCACCCAAAGATCTAAAAGGGAGGAAACCCATCATAGAAGATTTCCAAGGGCTCGGAGAAAAGGGGTCGTCGTAGCTGCTTTCTGCTGCAAGATGTAAGTTACCTTGCTACTGAAAATTTACTTTACTTAACTGCAATACTCAAACTTGTAGACAAGCTAACACTTATTACACGTAAATCTTAAACAGAACACTAATACAGAAGAGGTGATCGGGAAGCACACTAAACACAAATAACAAGGCAAGCTAAATTGACAATGAAATATTTAATGAATCAAAATGCACGAATACAAGAAATTGCACAAAAAACAGTCAAAATTATTACGTTAAAATAAATTACAAATACGATACTTACTTTACGGGAAGGAGAATTGAGGGTACTATATTTTCTTTAAGTTCGGCAAATCATTCACAAGCTTAGCCCCTCAATCCCAAACAAAAGATAGGAACACACAAATAATAATATAACAATCTAACAATTCAATAAGCACCGATAAATTCTATACAACACAAAATAATATCCTAACTTGACATAATACTGAACTATAATCTGAACACTAAAAGTCTTTACTTTAACACAAATGAAATCGTTACATTACAAACACCAAAATTACTACAAATTAGTTAACTGATTTGCCAGGGGCCCTCAATCTTGCAAAGTGAACATTAGATACGCCCAGGGCGAGGTTCACAAAGCCTTCAACACAATACCACTAGACAAAACAGATAAACTAGCGTTGGCTACGTCAAAAAAATAGGTTGCAAGCAAAACACAAAGATCAAACAAATAACAAAAGGCGGTTCTTATTAACTTCAATACTCAAGGAACATTGATGAAGGCCTACCAGCAAGAGACAATCGTAGAAATCAAACTGACGTTAAAACACAAACGAAGAAAGCAGGAGCAGCATAAAGGGGAATAGTTTTTACCTGGCCATGTTGATACTTAAACGATAAGCCAGAGAGTGACGTGAGACTGGACGAGCTCAGATCTTCTTCCTTCCAAGACGGGTGCAAGACGACGATAAATAATCCAATAGCTATGGGTTTACTGAATCCCTTAGACGAGGAAATTTCATGGGAACGGTACTCGACAACTATCACTAAAAACTTCCACATAAAACTATATCTCTCCGGAGTATATTGCATTCTTTTTATTGATCCGACCAAGTCGCTAATTGCAATCCTCCCAGAGGATTGCCGGTAATAGAAGCCTTTCCATGCGACCGTCGGGATTTAAACTTTTCTGAACAATTCGTAAAGCTGATTTCCAATTTATTACGGCGCTAAGGAATCGTAACATTTTAATTTGTATAAAAAGATCCAAATAAAATTCGGCGGTGCGAAGTAGCAGCATTCAGGCCCTAGGGCCATTGTGCATCGCCCTTAAATTAAGGGATGCCTTCGAACAGACGGGCACAAACGCCGAGATCAAATAGACGATGCCTCAGAAGAAGTAGTTTGGGGCATCTCAAAATGATGATGAAGGGAGGTTTCATCTCCTTCGGTGCAGAATCTGCAACTTGGGTCCGCGGAGAGGTCCATCACATGCTGATATCTTTTAAAAATACCATGACCTGTAAAGAGGCCTGTGATTATCCTGAGGTGCTTTCCACTAAACCTAAGAAGTTGTTCGGATCTAGCTTTTGAAGGTCTGTGAATGAGTTGCTTCGCTTATCTCAGCCCAGGGCGCAAAGCCCAATGTGAGATAAACTGAGAATGAATCCAATAGCTAATTGCATGCTGAATGATTGCTTTAAGTAGGTCGAGGTCTAGTTCAGGGCCTAAAAAGGGTTCCAAGTCCTCCATGGCCAGGTGGACGGCTTCTTCGCTACCTGAAATGTTGCTGCGACCGGGCACCCAAATTACTCGAATCCACTTGATTGATCTGAGCCTTTCCGGGACCCAAGACATTCCATGACCAATTTTGATTTGGTTTTGACAGAGCTCATGACTTTAAGTGTTACTTGAATGTCGAAGCATATATAGACATGTCTGTTTTGGTAGCCTCTCCAAGATTTTCCTGGGCGCAGATTAAGACTTCAAAAACCAGCCTAGGAAACGGTAGGAAACTTACCTAGTGCGAGAGACAATCTCATTCTATGTTGGTCGCCTTAAATGTCAGCACCGGAGCCTGCATCTGTTTTCGATCTATCTGTGAACCACAATAAATCAGAAGATCTGACGCGGTCCCTCAGCAGTAATGAGCGTTCGTCCCTTGTAGGGATAGTTATCTCGTAATTTCTGGTGAAACAGGATCAGCAAGATACTATATTGCTGCGAGCACTAAGCAACGGGCCAGACTCTATCTGAAGGCGTCCCTTCAGCCTCCCATTAACCTTCCAAAGGTCGGGTAAACAACCTGTAAGCCTACTTTCGTGCTTCCGCTTCAATCACAATATGAAGAGGTGTTAAGCAACGCCGCCAATCATAATCTTAGATTAATTTAAGCAGCATTTGTTTGACCAAACAGATTTATATCAGGAGAAGCCTTGTTCACACCAATGAAACAGTTTTTCTAACACAGCCTTCTCAGCTGAAAAACTCGTGCATGCATTACAATAGTAAGAATGTTACTTTTTAAAGCAAAACAAAAGTTCTTGCAAAAAACATTTATTATTATCAATGTACCTGAGATTCAATTGGTTACAAATGGGTCTTAATTTATCCTAAATTTACTATTTTCTGAACACATCATCCATATTTACAAAAAGTCCTTAACAAGTTAACAGTCAGCTTGAATTTTTTACAATCTAACTTTTAGTCGAAGCACATATGTAAATCTAATCAATAACAATCTAAAGCTCCTAAATTATCGAAAAAAGGTAATAAATATTCCATATGTTTCCTATATCGTTCGTTATTGTAAACATGATGCCGGAAGCCGTCTGCACCTTCCCCACCCATTAGTTCTTCCAATGATGCATCTTCTCTACTTGATGCTTTTACCAGTGGTAAGACTGTGACTGCTGCTACCACACCTGTGTTAACACAAATGAAGGATGTTAATTCAACTTGTACTGAATTACTTTATTCGGTACAGAAACAACTATAAATGAAAATGGAGATGTCAAAATGGAGCACCTTTTACAGAAAGTTGTAATGAAGATTTGAGGTGTTAAAGGAAAATATTATAGAATAAAGAAGAAAATAAAAATAAATAAGAATACAAAGAAAAATAAATGAAGCCAAAACGAAGCAAATGTAAATGGAAGAATAAAGAATACAAGAAACCAACGAAGAAAGGTATAGCAAAAAGGTAAATAATAATAAGCAGAAATCGAAAAGAGTCAGGGCAAAATAAAGAAAAGTACTGAAAGAAGAAGGCAAGGTTGATCAGTATGAGAAAAGTAAGGAGAAGGAAGAAAGAAGAAAGCAATTTTTTGATATACTTTTATATACCCACCATAGAATGCTCTAGAATTCCAGTCTTCTCGAAATTCCTTTCTAGTAGGCACCTTGTCTAAAGAATACTGCAATTTGGTTAAAGTTGCTAAAATTTGGGCGTAATAACGATCCAAAATTGTATCTAGGTGCTGTTCTCTGACTTCAATCTTTGGGCTTGTTGCCCAAAAATAGTGCAAGTCTATGGCTGGGCTCGTGTAAACTGCGATTTGATAATCAACCTGCAAATGACAAGTTTATAACCTACAATGTAAATAACCCCCTAAATCTGAATCTACTTACAAACCTACAATCTTTTAATTTTCCTTCTTCAGTATACGAAAACATAAAATTATTAACCCAAGCATCCCCGTGATTTAAGACATTGAAGCCATCCAATTTTCTTCTTGACGCGGCTGCACCTTTTGCTGGTGCCTTTTCTTTAATTGCTTCTAATTTTTTTCCGTACCTTTCGAAACCTGAAACATTAAAAAGCATTAAGCATTGGAAGAAATAGTATTTTGAAACAAACCTGGCCATGCTGAAGTTGCTTGAATTAATGAATTTAAACCTTTGATTATCCAGTCTGAACAGGTTTCAGCTTCAGAAAATAAACCTTTGCTATAATTGGCTATCAGTGACGGATCCTTAAAATTATATTTTTATAAATTCTGTAAGCTTTTGTTGTGTTAAATGTTATGCATTAATTGATTTAGTTTTTTCCCATTCCTTTCCTCATAAATTTAAATAATTTAATTTTGTTAAAAAGTTCTGAATATCAAAGGTTGGAGACGTTAAGCTACATCTGATGGAAGCGTTGTGTTTAAAAATATCCAAGAATATTAATTTAATTTAATATTTATTTTAAAAAAGGGCAATAAATATTTATTTGCCAATTGAGAAATCCTTTCTATAAAAAATATTTGCCAAATAGGTTATTTGGAAATTATATCTACATCAAATATTACCACCATTGGAAATGCTTTTATATCAAATAATTGACTGCCGCGATTCCTCGATTTGATTGGTCAATTTAAAACGAAGTCGTTATTTCCATAGCAACGGACTTGCGAACTTAATCCTAGCTAAAACTATATCTTCATCTGATTGGTCAACTTAAATACGAGTATATCCATGGCAACGGTTAGATTTCGCGTAACAAATGAATGAACATCATACTACCCATGCGCAGTAGCAAACCAAGAATTATTCCGCTTTGTTTCGAAATCTAGCTGATTAGAAGATGGAAGGACCAACCATAAAGTACAAATGAATGAAATATTAATGGCTGACGTACTTTTTCAAATAAAATCACCGAAGATGCATGCAATTGCGCCAGTTTTTCTACGATAAGAAGGCAATGTTCCAAATCGAATCCTTGCCTACGATCATACATTTTAAATCCTAAAGGTGCTAAATCTTCTAGAATTAATACGGTGTGTAGTTTGCTGGTGAAATAAATAAATTTAGCTGATAATGTCCAATATTCCCCTAAAATCAGATATGTTTTTAAAGCCTCATCTTAAAAGAAACATGAGTTACTTACCTAAAATATCATAAATGGCTGGTAACGTTTTCTGAAAAATTGCGGCTTCCTTTTCGAAACATTCGAGTTTTTCTAATAATTCCTGCATTTGTTGTCGATCTTCCGGTGAGCATTTTACTATGAGTGATATTGTGGTTTTGCTTTCACTAAAATTATATTATGATTTTAAATATGAAATAATTCATCGTCAGTTTTAAGTAGAAGCTTAACTTAAGCTGGCTTAAACTACAACAAACTAATGTAAGGCGCTCTTAGAGCTGCTATCTCAGTACAAGTTTAAACTGAAGATTAATTTAAATCAACTTAAACTAGGGTTTAGGTTTAACAAGGTTTGGTTTAAACCCAAAATTAAGCCAACTTAAGCTCAAGCTTAAACTTACATTGGGATACGGGTTTTTATGGTAAAGTTTAACTTAAGATGACTTGAACTACAACTTAAATAATACAAGGAACCATTGGGCTGGTATTTCAGAGCAAGTTTAAGTTGAAGCTTAATTTAAACTAACTCAAACTAGGGTTCAAGTTCAACAAGGTTTGGTTTAAACCCACAATTAAGTCAGCTGGGATGTGGGTTTTTAGGGTAAAATTTAACTTAAGCTGGTTTAAACTACGACTTCAAATAATTCACAGTACCATATGGCTAGTATTTCAGATCAAGTTTAAGCTGAAGCCTCATTTAAACCAGCTCAAACAAGGTCTTAGGTTTAGCAAGATTCCGTTTAAATCCAGAATTAAGTCAACTGAGATACGAGCCTCTAGGGTAAAGTTGAACCTAAACTGGCTTAAACTACGACTTACTAATGCACGGTACTCGTAGGGTTGGTATATCAGTGCAGGTTTAAGCTTAAGCTTAATTTAAATCGACTTACACAAGGGCTTAAGTTTAACAAGGTTTGGCTTAAACCCTAAATTAAGTTAATTTCATTTTAAGCTTAAATATGTGCTGGGATGCGGAACTTTTGTTAAAGCCTAATTTAATCTTGCTTAAACTACGACTTAAACTAATGCGTGGCATTGTTAGGGCAAGCTTATGCTGAGGCTTAATTTAAATCAGCTTAAGCTAGAGTTTAAATTTGACAACCCTAAATTAAGTAAAATTAAGTTCAAGCTAAAATTTATACTGGATTACGGATTCTTAGAGTACAATATAACTTAAGCTGGCTAGTACATGTCACTCTTAGGTTCGATATTTCAGTTTAGCGGCTTAAATTAGTACTTAAATGCCAGCTTTGACTAGGGTTTAACTCTAACAAGGTTTGGCTTAAACTTACTTAAATTAAACTTCCACAAAAATACGTTCCTTCAAGGTTACCTTTTAACAAATATTTATGTACCAGCTTAGTTTAAGTTTGCTTACTTAACTGCAGTATGGATCGATTTAAGTCCCCGCCTAAGCATACTGAAATATTCAGCTTCAACACTGAGTTGGTACTTAAATCTGCATCTCACTATCAACCCGGAAAACTTTATTTCTAATCAAAGATATTAAAAATAAATGAAATACTAACTCTTGCTCATTTTCATAAGTAACACATGTCCTGAAGAGGTCACTGGCGTAATTATCACCAGCTGGGACGGCTGCCGAACTTGTGAATCCTAGTATTTTGATGCTGTTGTTTCCTATATGTTGTCTAAGGGCGTTTTGAAAGAGTTCTTTTGAGACCCATTCAGGTGTAACCATCTTTGTGAAAATATTTAATCAAACGATGCGTCAACCGAAGTATCCAACAATTTTTGTAGGAAAGTACTTCCGGTGTTGTCTAGAAAGTCCTGAAAATAAACCATGGCTTCGATTGGAATGTAATCTTAGATTTTGGAAAGTAGGAATAAATAGAGAAGATGAAAGTAGTCAGGATTTTCTAGAGTGTTTTAGTATATGTTTCACTTAAAACTTAGCTTAAGATTGCCTAAAGTAGGACTTAGGTGTAGCTTAAGTTTGCTTAAGTCAATTTTTTCCCAAGAGCTTTTAAAGCCAGAAATATTTTGGATTTCAATTAAGTGACCAGAGAATTTGCGAAATAGATGCAAATAATTTGGTTGTCACTTTAAATGGGACTTTTCCTTGATTTTAACAATCAAGAAAAAGGTGGTATAGTTTATTCTGTTTAATACAACAGGAGGAAGGACAAAAGGAAACGAAGATGCAAACAGAGTGGGAGAAGGAGGGAACTTAGCTTAAGTCAAATTAAGTCAACAATTCCTGTAAAATATCTCACTTAAGGCGTTTAAGCGGAGCTTTAGCTTAGTATCATTTCAAGCAGAAGCAGTGTTTCTAATAAGGCCTACTACAGTCTACTACGATTACAAATGTATTATACGCATTGCAAAACTGCAACCACAAATCAACCTCTGTTCTTTTTAATGTTAATGACAGTAATTTATTTTATTACTGTTTTACTAGCAATTATTTTACATTACGCAGTCTTTTTTATTATTATATTATTTAAAATTTTTCTGGAACAAATACGTTTTGAAAATCAAATCTGTTAGGTTTTTTGAAATTGTAAACCTAATTTATGAAAATTTACAACAAATAACAAAAACTCTTACCTCTTCGAGACATTTTCTCGTTTTTCTGGCTACTCTACAAGCAGCAAATATGCAGGCATAGATGTTAAACAAAACAAACAAAATGAAAGCCCTTTTTACTAAAACTACCCCCATTATAACTGCACTACACTAAAGCAAAGCACTACGACGTTATTACCTGCACTTAAGTGTAAGTCTTCTCGAATGTCGTACAGAAAAATAAATTCACTCGGTGGGTTTTATAGTTTTAGAATCAAGGTTTTTAGTTTGCGTGATTAGCGAACATTATAGCCTTACGCTTAGAGGAAAAATTTTACGTAAACTGTTATTAATTTATTGTTGTTTTGTATCTTTGTTTTTTGTAACCTCTTCTAGTTATTAGTCCTTTAGCCGTTTAATTGTTTTTAATGAGATAAGTATTGGTGTTTTCCGGATGTTACTTAATGAAAAATTCGAATGGGGTATAATTTTTCAATGTGGTTATTAATTAAAAACGTTTTGTAAATGGTTTAATTTGTTTTTCAAACGTACGGTTTGTTGCATACGTCATAGGTTCAATAAAATACATGACTGCGTGATTTTGTTGATTGGTACTTTGGTTTGTGTATTAAAGGAGCATTGTTCTGCGAATTATACATATTATTAAAGCATAATCAGTTTTCAACTTATTTGTAAATTACGTTGTAGAATTTGTATAGTTGGGAATTAATTTAATTTAGGTTTTACTAGAGTTGAACTGTAATTCGGAGCCGAACAATTTAGAAATTTTTTAATAAAATGTGGTAGGTACTGAAAATCAAATACTTGGGCTAGAAAGATTTGAGAATGTGGATGTGCAGTTCCAGTTTAAATCGGATAATTTTAGTCTGGAATAAGAATTTTCGGTTTTGAGTTTTACTGATTTGAATCTTGGACATCTTTTAAGTTTGGCAGTGTAAAAAAGAAAAATCGCCAAATTAGTATTTTTATAAATCTAGTAAAGTTAATAGTTAATGTCTAGTGCAGTTCCAATTCAGATTGACAAAGGAATCCAAATTAAAAGTCGAGTATTAGAACTAAAAAAATTTCAAAATTTTGGACACAATTTGAGATTAAAAATGGTACCTATTTTGTATTTACATATTTTCAGTAAAAAACGCCTAGTAAATAAGAAAAGACATACTTTTAAATGTAGGAATATTTTAGTAATTTTTCGTTATTCCCAGCTAGTACTTTGCCATTATTTAAATTCTCAGAAACAAAAATTTACATTAATTAAAAATGAGTGCATATTTATGGTAAAATTTTGGCATATTTTCTATGGAAAACGCCAAATTATAAAAATACCGAAAGAAACCATTTTAAACGTCTTTCAGTAAATTTTTGGTTACAGCCAGCGAATATTTTGCCATTACTTAAATTCTCAGTAACAAAGATTTGCAATCATTAAAAACGAGTGCATATTTTGATTTAAATCTTAAGAGATATTATAAGTTGAAAAGTAAGTTATAAGTTATGTTTATGTACCTGCTTGTTAACGAGCGCTGAATTGTTGGCTGGCTCAATAATTAAATACAAGGGGCTGAAAATAATTATTTATTACTAACAAAAATGTCAGTACATAATCGTAAAGAGCAAGAGGTAAGAGAGAAAACACGGCGTCGCGGCGTTGCTAGTGGCGACGGTGGTGGACCAAGACCAGCCTACTAGTTGCTACTATAAAGATGTTACAACCACTGGAGAAAGGGGAGAACCCATCATAGCAGCGCCTGTTACATCCTTATAGATCGGTTGTTAACCAGAAAATATGTGGAAGAAAGGCACTTTTCAACGAGAATAGCTAAACTTGCAGGTTTGCCGTCTTGGTAAGATATTTTTTGAAAAATCTTCGATCATTGCCAGTGCACCTTATTTTTTCAACAGGAAAATCCGTGAGGCCATTGACATTAAGACCCCCAACAACTTGAATCATGACACTTGTTAGTACTAGAGAAGGTCAGATTTGCTGCAAAGATTGTGCATATATGCACTGAACATGCAATAACATATCCATATATGCACTAATATATGCACCAACAAATTTTACTTTTAAACACTTTGGATTAACGACCGATTTAACAGACAAATTGAAACAATAAAAAACTTTAATACAAGTTTAATTCATGACGTGACGTTTCGATCTTGGTTTTAGATCCTTATCAAACTATAACAATAATTAAAAATTAGTCAAGAAGTAAAAAACTAAAAAGGAGTTGTAATACTAAAAAATTTAAAATTAAATAGTTACCTGTGAGTTAGAAACAACCAAAAAGATTATTGATAAATCAATAATCTTTAATTGCTTTTACCAATAATTTTGGATGTTGTCCGGTCCCGCGGCTTTCCAATTTTCGGTTATCCTGGTAGCTACCCGAATGTCTTCTGTTGTGATTGGGATATCAATCGTGTCGTCATGAAGGCTGCCAGAGTAATTATTTAAATGACTTACGTCTTTCGATTATACAGTATACCCTTTATACACTAAAATGTTTTATCTGGTTACCTACTACAAGGCATTTGAAAGATTTCCTTTAGCGCCCATAGCTTACCTTTAGGAACCTACTGGTGCGGCGATGGAGACATAGTACCAACCCCGGACGACGTTGGATTTTTTCGACGTACTGATTCATGTTGCAGAAGATATGATATGTGCCACGATATTATAACTGCTGGTAAAAGAAAGCATGGTTTAAAGATAACGAAAAAGTCGGTTATTAATTCTTCCTACTCTTGTTAAATCACGATGTTATAAGCTGCACTGCAGATGTGACAAATGGCTACATAGATGTTTAAAAATAGTTGATGGACTTATTTCATTACTAATCGGATTTACTTATTTCACTGTGCTTGGACCATCATGCTTCAAAAAAGAAAATATAGAAAAAAGTCAAAATATTCAGCGTACCGCACTTATTTAAGTTGACAAATGATTAAAATGGTAAGTTTATTTGTCTTTTTTCTATTGGAAGGAAAAGGTGTGTTAAGTACAAACTTAATAAATTAAAAAGGAAGCGGTATTAATGGTTTGACAACCATCCTTGGTTGTAACTGGAATAAAAATGAGTTTTTGGAGACGTTTCATTGAGATGTAGGTACATAATAATGCGATAATATGGCAAACTTCACATGTGTCAATAGATTATGAAAGGCGGGCCGCAGGGATGCCTAAATGGACCTGTTGCGCATCCAATATAATTTTGCACATTTTTACATATTCTTTTATCGCGACTAAAATCATAAAAACTCATCTAATAAAGGCAGCAATCTCACTGAGCCACCATCAACCATCCATAGCCATTAACTAAAATTTAAACATACATTAAATCATAACGCTGGTCCCACTAAGCCACTGCTAGCCACCCACTGCCATCAAACGGTGACCACCAGTTTGAAATTTCCAACATGTTCGAATTTTGATGGTTGTTAGTCAGCGGTGGTTGAAATGCGCAAGCACCAATGGACTTTATGACAACTAAAAATTTGAACACTTCCTGTTCAGGGGATTTTCGTTTTTGGTAATGCTAGCATGAATCGTTTGATGATGACATGTTTTCCAATAATTCGGTTTACTATTTATTAAGCACTACGCCTACGTAACAATAGTAAACAAACACTGACACAAACCAATGGACATAACCTAATTTAATAGGAAATAATAATAACAGTACTAAGCTTGCTAGGTTGGGGCTACATAAAACAAGCGCAAAATTTAAAATTTTAACTAATACTGGTGGTCACTACTTGCTTCAGTGGAACTGCACAGGATTATTTTAGTTGGTGGTTGGTGGTGGTTGATGGCAGTGGGTGGTGGTTGACGGCAGTGGGTGGTGGTGGGTGGTAGTAACTACAGTGAGACTGCTGCCTTAACATTTACGGAATACCATTCAGTGACTAATAAATTTATTACAGTATATATTTTAGTGTTACTCAATATGTAGTTTAGATAACCATTCATAACCATAAATCGTAAACTTAACAAGATCACCATTTCATGCTTCGATAGTATAATCATACGAATTCATTACTCTGGAGCTCGGTTTTTTGTAACCGTTTACAAGGAAAATTGTTTATTTTATTTCAGAATCACAAATAGGGCAATGTCCGCCGATTAAAATTAAGCTCAATGTATAATTAACTTTAATCTTATGTAATAACTACATAAGTAACTATAAACAAAAGTCAACTCCTTGAAGTGTATACAACAACGGTGACGACGACCATAAAGTAAAGCTTTTCATGTCCACCTCAATTCTTCTGATGAAAAACATCTTCATCGAACTAGTCTAAAATTCAAAAAATAAAAAATTAGCCAAAAAAATTGTTGTGGAAAAGTGCCATGGAACAAGGCAAACCTATTTGTTGTTAAAGGAATATTAACAATACTCACAAAGTACTTTTGGTTTACGAGATTCTGATTTAAACATCGTCATATAAACATCTTCAAGCGTAGTTTGGTTTAACGTGTAATCCTCTATCACCCTATATTGTTGCTTCAGGTTTTCCATTATTTCAAATAATTCGCTCCATTTTCTTGTTTTATCGTTAACTTGATATTGTAAAAATCCCTAAAATATACCAATACACCAACCTATCTTCATATCTGTTGTTAAAAGAATCTTTACCGGTTGTTTATCTTGTAACTCGTATTTTCGTTTAAACGTTCCTTCAAAAGTAGACATTAATTCCCTAACTTCGGCATGGTCCTCATCTATTTGCGTTTCCATAATTTTATCTACCACTTTATTAGATTTACTGCTGCCTGGGGGTGTTGATTCGGAAATTAAACTCGGTGCTTGACGATGGACAATGATTGATAAAGATAGTTTTAATTTAAATACGACCGTGACACACACATCAAATTCCTTTTGTAAATCCTTGATTGTTCCGGTATATTCCAACTGCCCGTCATTCATTACGGCTAACCTAAAAAATAATGTTGAATGTGTTCAAAACTTGGCTAAGATTCAAACTTGTATCATCCCATCCTCTCAAGGTGTTCTTTTTTACCTAGTCAGTTTTGAATTTTTTTACAAACTCAACTGAAATCCTCTCGATTGCCAAACACGTTTTTACTGACTCACTTTTGATTTTTCTTCGAAGCTCAACTGATGTTTGAGGCTATGACCTTTCGATCGCTAAATAGTTTTTGCTACCCCATCAGATTTGGTTGTTTTTTCCCTAAATTCATCTGGGGTCCTCTTAACTGCCAAGCATGTTCTTTACCTGCTTGCCTTTCCTGTTTTTACTAAACTCGACTAAGGTTCTGCTAATTGTCAAACGTGTTTTTTACCTTCCCGGCTTTAAATTCTTTCTTAAACTTGACTGAGATTCTTTCGATTGTCAAGGACATTTCTGCCGTTTTCGAAGCCAAACTGATATTTGCAGCCGTAAGGAACATTCTTTTACCTTGGTCAGCTTTGGATTTTTTTGTAAACTTGGCTAAGGTTTTCCGTTTGCCAAGCACATTTTCACTTACTCATCTTTGTAGTTTTATTCGAAGCTCAACAAATGTTTTGTCACGTAATTTTGCAATCCCGTGTTATTTTGGAATTCTCGAGTTATTTTGAATCATTGTTAAGATTTTTCAGTACGGTCCTGTCCTTAAGTTTGATTCCGTGTCAATTATTTTATTTTGCTACAGTTTAAATTCATTTAGTCTGGAGAACATGGAAGGTTAAGCCTAAACCGACACGTTCTTCCCTTGCAATTCTACTAATTCTTTAAGTCATTTCAGTGTTTTATTTTTGTAAAAGGTTCCTTTGTTCAGATTCTAAGGTGACCTATTTTCACGCGTATGTCACCAAGGTATGATCTTGGTTTAGTTGTTGCAACATCTCGTGACACGGTGCGGGGGAATCCCCCCTGTACTTTGGGCTGCGTCAGCCACTCTGTGGCATCTTTTCGATTCTTCTTCCTTTCCCCTCTTTAGTACGTGGCAATTACCTACTCAATCAGATCGGACGTCTTAGGCTGCTCAGGTTTAAGATGCGTTTGCAAGTTCATTGTTTTCCGCTTGGGTATTTAACACGTCGAGAAGAGCCGTATTACCGTAGTTTTCAGGGAAAACTAAATATGTACGACAAAATCGGATTCACCAAAAGGGTTTCATATAATCTCGAAGTAACATAATGTTGCGTGAAGTTTGTGGAAGTTTAGTGGGAGTTGGTTCACACAAATTCAATCTTATATTGGATCCTGAAAACCCAATGCCTAAGGAATATTCGTCGTTCGTCTTGCACCCGCCTTCTGGAGGAAGGTCACCATCTCCTTGTTGCTGTTAGCCTATTTAACGTCTGCCACGTACTCCCTGACCAAGTACCAACAGCTGGCCAGGTAAACCATTTTTAACATCCCTTCGCTGTACCTGCTTTTGCTGTTGTGTTTCAACGTTAGTTTCAATGCCAACGATTGCCTCTTGTTGGCAGGCCTTTTGATGTTAACGTTCTTCAGTTTGTTTCAAGTTTAATGAGTACCACCTTTTGTATTTGTCATTTTGTGTTTTGTGTGCAACTTGTAATTTAAAGTAATCGATTGCTGATCAATCTGTTTGATCCGGTGGCATGTGAGAAGGCTGTGTGGATTGCCTGTTGGCATTCAGTTGACTGGCTTATTTGTAGTAACTGTGGTGTTTGTAAAGTAACGTTTTCATTTGTGTTAAAGTAACATTCTTTTATAGTTCAAGTTTTAAGTCAAGATTAGGATATTATTTTGTATCTTTGGAGAGTTTTTCTTAACTAGTTCATCATCAACATTGATCCTCGAGCCATTTGTTGGGCTTAACTTCCATAAGCTTCTTGCGCCATCGATTTTTATATCCCCTATGTTCTCCGGCATCGATATCTTCGACATCTGTTCTAACTCCGTCCATTGTATCTTAACTTTGGTCGTTCACTTTTCGTTTGATCTTCAACGCTTGACATCATAATTTACTTTAGCATGTAATTGCTACCAAGTCTGATGGTATGTGCAGTCATTTTATTGTGTCACTAGATTTCTACAGTCTTCAATTTGCTCGTACCTTTCATACAGTTCATAATTGTATCTTCGTCTCCATCCATTCTCATATACCGTTCCAAGGATTCTCCTTAGGATTTTCCTTTCGAAGATGAGGAGCCTTGTTACATCTACCTTGTTTAGTGTTCACACTTCGGCTCTACAGGTTACCATGGGTATTACAAATGCTTTATTATAGTCTTATTTTAGTTCTGTTGTGATACCTGTTTACTATTGAACTGTTAGTTTAACCCAAAGTAGTATTTACTTACCGATATGAATCGTCATTTAATTTCGTCAGACACATTGTTTACCAAGGAATCTGAGTATACAAATTCGCTCACACTTCAAAGTTGTATATTTGTCCACACTATAGTTCTGACCCAAGTTCCATCTTCTGTTGGTTGGCGTTGCGGCCGCACATTTAATCGTTGATCTGAAGGCCCATCTCTGCAGCGGCGGCAAGAAGTTCAAGCTTTTCTTTACTTCTTTGTAGAGTTCTAATGATTATGTCTACTCGTTGGCACATCTCAGCATTTGTACTGATTTATAAAGTTCCTCGATTTTATAAATTTTTTTCCTATAATATTTTAAAGGAAACAAACATCTTCGTGTTGCAAGCCTCTGGTATACTGGAAGGATTCATATAAATCATTCAAGGCACATCAAGTTGGTCATCGTCATTCGGATGAGTTCAGTTAGTTTCTTCGGGATCTGAAGTTCTAACATGCACCCTTAAAGTCAATAAAAAGTTCGAATGTGTTTATTATTAAATTTATTTATTTTCTCCAAAATTTGGCATAGCACAAATATTTGGTCTGATGTTGATCTCGCTGATCTGAAACCGCTTTGGTATTCTCCAAGGAAGGATTCCGAATATGGTGCTGGTCTCTCAAAAAGTATATTAAGATGAATTTTATGGTCGACGTTAAAAGTGTTATGCGCCTATAATTTTGACAGCTCAACTAGTCCCCCTTTTTATGCAAGGGGTGTACTTCACTCCTTGGGCATACTATGATTCCCCCATACCTTGGTCATAATTTTGTGTATTTATGTAGTTAGTCTGTGGTCCTCAAACTTAAAAAGTTCGTCTAGGATCCGATCTTCTCCGGGAGATTTGTTATTTTTGAGTTTCTCAATCGCATCTATAACCCCTTCTAATGGAGGTGTCTCTGAAAGTGGCCTGTTACAGCCTCTTCATTTGCCTTACTATCTTGTTCGAGAAGTCCTTGAAAGTATTCTGCCTATCTTCGTGGAATATCATCCTTGTTAGTTAACATTTATACCGTATTTGTTGTAGATTTAAAACCTATCCGCATTCTATTTATGTTCTGGTAAAACTTTCAGTCTCATTTTGGTTTCAGGTGATCTTCAAACCTCTTTTTAATTCTATGTATGTGTGTCCCATCTCTTCTAGCTTGTTTGTATGTCTCCGTTGTTGCTCGGGTTCTATGTTGTTGCAATGCTATATCTATCTGTATTTTTTGTCCTTATCATTTATGGCTGCAAAGCATTCCGCATCAAACCAATCCGTCTTACTTGGGATCCCAGTTTCTCCTAATATATGCTTGGCTGTTGTCTCCATTGCCTCTTCCATTCATCCTCCACTAATGTTTTTTTTCTGCGGAAATGTCCAGCTGTACATCAATTTCGTCTTTGAACCTCTGTTCTATCTCTGGTACTTCGAGCAGCTCTGTATTGTGTCTGATTAATCGCGCGCGTTTACTTTTCTGAACATTAGATATCCTTGCTCTTAAATTGCTTTCCACCAAATAAGGATCAGAGTCGATATTGCCGCCTCTAAAACTTCTGACGTCCATTGGGTTTGAAAAATTCCGCCTGTCTAGTAATACATGATCGATTTGATCTGGCGAGGTCCATGTTGCTAAGTGTGTTGTTTCAAGAGTTTCCTGCTATCATGTTTTTAAGGCTACCACATTTAGAAGTCTATTAAAGTCTGTATAAAATTGCTGATGTGGGGTTCATATCTCCTATTATAAGTTTGATGTCGTTTCTTGGACATCTGTCATATCCTTTGCTCATATTAAAGAACCTGCCTTTTATTCTCAGTACACACATTTTGGGACTTACCGGCTTGAAATTCAAAATCATTTGCCTAACCATCCTTCTTTCTATGAATGCTGGTCCAAATTCGTATTTGCTTTTATGACACCTGTAGAGCACATCACAGTGTTTCCTTTAAATTTTATGCAGCCCAGTCTGCCGTATCTCTTGCAGAGTCATGATATCAGCTTTTGTATTGTTATTAGTTGTTTGTTCTTCAAGTGCTTGCAACGCTTTGCTTCGGTAGAGGGTTTTTACATTTTACGTGAAAAACTGTCGTTGTCTATAATTCAATGCTTTTGGCTTCACAACAATGTTTTTCTTACGGGGTGAGGTTGTTAATCACATAACCAACCCACCTCCTTTTCCCGGGCTTGGGACCGACAGTGGTACTTCCTGGACTGCTCAGTCCGCTCATTCAATACTACAGGCAGAGTTTCTTAACTAGTTAGCTTCAGATTATTTTTACCTGCCCATACCTGGAATTTCGTTCTAAACTCACCTGATATATGACATTAGGTTACCTGCAAAGTATGCTTTTCTAACCTAATTAGCTTTGGATTATATCCTAAATTCGCCAGAAGACCTCCCAACTCCCAAGCACGTTCTTTAGCTGCTACACCTTGGATTTTTTTGTAAACTCGACTGATCTCGTCGCAATTGCTAAACACGTTTTTTACCTGTTTGGCTCTGGATTTCTTCGTAAACTGAACTGAGGTCTTGTCGTTGCCAAACATATTTTTACCTGATCACCTTCCTTCTAAGCACAACTGTTGTATGAAGCTGCATTCTCTGGACTGTAAAGTAAGTTTTGCTTTACTAGTCAGCTTTGAATTTTATCCTAAATTGGACTGAGGTCCACTCAATTGCCAAATATGTTTTCGGTATTTCTTCCTCGACTGAGGTCCTCCCGATTACCAAGCACGTTTTTACCTGTTTGGCTTTGAAATTTTTGTAAACTGGGCTGAGATCCTGTCGTTGCCAAACATGTTTTTACGTACTCAACTTTGGAATTTTCTTCTAAACTCACACTGCTTTATGAAAATGTTTTGACTTTAAAATCGATTTAAATACTTAGAGATTTGATTTTTTCCTAAACTCAGCTGCAGTCCTCCCGATTGTTAAGAACGTCTTTGTTATCTTTGGAGTTCCATTCTAAACTCAACTGCCGTTTGAGGCTGCCTCCTTCCTGTTATTTTAGCTAGATAGCTTTACTTTTATTAATTATTGCTTAAGGCCCTTCCGAAAAGCTTATTTTTTAAACCAAAAACATTTTGACTTACCCAGCTTTGGAAATTCCGTCAAACCGCAACTGCTGTTTGAAGCTGCACTCTCTCAGTTTTAAAATATGTTCTTTTAACTATCAGCTCTGAATTTTAGCCTAAATTCGCGTGAGATCCTCCTATTGCCAGGCATGTTGTTTACTTGCTCGACTTTGGATTTTTTCTAACTCCATCTGAGGACTTCCCAATTACCAAGCACGATTATTGCTTGTTTGACTATGGAATGTTTTAACTCGGCAAAGAATATTTTTAACTCAGCCAAGGATTTTATTTAACTCAGCCAAGGTTTGAATCCGTACCACTCGACACTTAGAGGTTTCGTAATTTAAATAAAGTTACCTGTTGCACAGACGCTGGAATTCGGTGACTCTACGTGTTGTTACAATAACAGCCGGTTTAACATCACGGTGTTTAAGAGCAAATAAGACATTCCTAAATAGCTTACGTGACATTGTATCCATGCCACTTGTAGGTTCGTCCAATAAAATAACCAACGGAGACCCAATTAAAGCGATAGCTACGCTTAATCGGCGTTTGCTTCCTTCGCTAATTCTGCTGCATTTAATATCTGCTTCTTCTTCTAAACCTGATTAATGAAATCATTCTTTAGAAAACGCAAAATAAACATTTAAGCATTAAATATACCTAAAGCTTCGATGTATTTAGTAACTTCATCTTGAACATCGGTGGTTATTCCTCGAAGATGTGCAAATAATTTCAGTATTTGACGACCAGTTAAAGCTTCGGTAAATTCAAAACTCTGAGGACAGTATCCTATGTTTTTTAAATACTGAAACAGGATTTTCAAATTTTGTTTGTTTTTAAGAGTATTATGAAAAGTAACCTCTTTGGGCTTCTTTGAAAGGTACACTCTTTCATTTGTAGGCTTAAGAATTCGGACTTCTCCTTCAAGTAGTGGTAAACTCCCTGTCAAAATACGAAGTACTATATCTTTTCCAACTTTATCGTTTACTGCTAGCAATCCAAAATACTCCCCGGAATTTACAGCAAAGCTGACGTTCTTAACAACTTTCAGTTCTCTTTCTGATTTCTCCAAGTTGTATGCCAAGAATAGCTCGTCTAAAAACAATTTGCAGCTTTAGGTGGCCCTTTAACCCCACATTCCAAAATTTAAATTTACTTGCTTTTCGCCTGCGGGTTATAACGATTCCTCTTTCTTGTAACTTTTCGTGTTTTAGCACCTCAGAAATTCGTCTCATTTCGTTTTTAATTTCGGGCTTCATTTCAAGTAGCTCCAGTTCCTCGTACGCTTCCAACACTTCCTCGTAATATAATTTTTTAATAATTTCCCTGTACCTGATAAAGTAGCTAGTTTCTAAGAAGAACAGAATGAAGAAATACATTACGGACGTTAAAATGGCTCTTATAACGGAAAAAATAAGAGATTCAGAACCTCCAAAGTACGTGGGCTGTTTTCCAATTATGCTCTCCAAATCACCAAGCATGTAGTACTCCTGTTTATAAAACTTCATGGTGATTTTTGCGTATAATATTAGAAGGTATGCTAATCGATAAGGGGGATAAATAGAACAGATATAAGTTACAGCATAGAAAAATTGTTCTTTTTTCTCGAAAATTTGTTCCATGATTGTTGCCGTTGTAATCGCGAAGACACTTACAACCAAGAAACGATTGACGGTTCCCCTTTTCGATTTATTATAACTCAGCAGGTACATAAATGGTATTACGTTGATCCCGTAAACCAACAAAATAATAAACAACGCTCCTGCCAAGAAAAAAAAATCAAATTAAGTACTCTATTTATAACTGCAATCATTACTGAGTTGGTTTCGTCCTATGTATGGCGAAAAAGGCAAATAAATACCATAAATATTTATAGAAAGCAGCAAAACTAATACTATTAAAAGATATACAATTAGATCGTATGCGAAATTAGTGAACCAATATGTCTTGTATCCAACACCACTCATTAATTGTAGTTGTTTCATTTGTGAGGATCGTTCTGCGTGGGGCAAATGAATGAACAACGTTCCTAAAATGCACATACCTACAAAAATCATAATTATAAAGTGTAACGATGAACCTAAGTTCATGTTCTTGCACTTACCGAAGGGAAAAAAGTATTTCAGCTGATACGGACTATGGAAACCATAATCAACAGATATAGGAGCATTCGAAACGGATATACCTGATTTATTATCGAAGGTTCCTTTTAGCACAGCATTTGTAATGAGGTTGAGCGAAATAGGTGCACCGTGATAAGCTTTGTTTGAATACATAATATTTATAGTTTGTTTGCTTCCTTTAACTTCCATTTGTGATGCCACAACCAATGATTTGGTATAAAACAGTATATCTTCCATTCCCATGTCTAAAATTGCTAAAAAAAAACGATGTTAAATTTGTTACAATTCGTTTCAATTTCGACACTTAATTTATACAGTTTTCATACCTAAGAAACTCACACACTGTTATTCAATGGCAGCATCAGGAAAAAATATATTTTCAATTTAAAAACGGCATCAGTAACGTAGCACAGATCAAATAAATCGAAAATCATGTCTTCGATAACAATAGTAGAATAAGAAGAAACATGAGGAAAATAAGAACCACAAAGAGAGGAGTGAGGAAAAGAGGTAGGAGGACAAGGACAAAACTAAGCGAAAGAAGAATCGGGAAAAAAGAAGACGAATAAAGAACGATCAAAATAATGAGGATAACAACGAGGAGAAGAAGAAGAAGAAGAAGAAGACAAACGGTAAAAATGAGGAAAACAAATGATAAGAAGAAAACGAAGGGGGAAGAGAAGACGAACGAAAGGAAGAACTACAAAAAACAATGATGAAAACAACGAGAAGAAGAAGGAAAAATAGGAGAAGGAGAAGACGAACGAAAATGAAAATGCGACAAACGAAACGAAGAATACGGAAAATAAGAAGCACAAGCGATATCGTTCTAGTGATAGAGGCATTTATACCTCCTTAAGCTTTGGTTTCCTAGGAAGCGGTGCCGTCATTTAACGGCCGTAAAAGTACGGTGGGTGACGTCACGAAAAACGGTGTCGTGTATTTTAAGCGAAGTGTTTTCCAAAAGAGCGGTAGCGCACACCCAACGTAATAGAGCGGTGCCGTCTCATTTGAAGCGGTGGGCCAGTACGGTACGAATCAGTTCAGCAACGTTTTTTGGCGGTGCGTCAAACGTCATAAAATACGTTTTTTTCCGAATATCTCGTTAACGGTTAATTTTATTGTAAAAATAGTTATTAACGAATTTGTAGCTTATGTAATTTTTCACAAGAAAGATTAAATTACTTTTTTTGATAGGAGTGACCATTATCGAGATATTGCGATATCAAGAATTGAAACTGTCATATTTTTGAAGAAATGCATTCCTTTCCATATCACCTTCGAGGTAGAGTACTCGGCGCGTTTTTTTTTTATATAATGTGGTATCCCTAGATTCCCTAGTAGGCCTAATCCCTACGAATAAAAAAAGCAAGGAAGTAGCATAACACCAACAATATGCAATTTAGATGGTGTAGCAATATGGCGGATTTTAGAAGCTCATTGGCTGAGAACACTAAATACGTCAACTGTCAAAGTCAAAAACGGTAGCAAACAGTTAGTCTACCAATAAAAATTCGTGCCGGTTGGTGTTTCAATATGGCGTGTGTGACGTATTTCCGTTGCACTTGTAGTTATGCACCATGATACCTTAGTATCCTTCCTGTTTCTTTTTATTCGTAGCCTAATCCACGATTTTCCTAATAAAACAAGAAATTAGTCTTGTTCATACTTCATTTCTAAAGTTACATATTCTTCTTCTTCTTTCTCTAGCTGCTGTATTTCCTGCGCCATGAAAAGGATGAATCAATTATTACATCTTCATTGATGTCGCACACATGGTTCTCTTTGAGTCTCTTCTTCTGACGACTCTTCTTCCTGGTGACACTTCGTTTTCAGACTTTACACTACTCACTACCGCTGCGACGGCCGTATTTTTTCACCGTTTTTGTGACGTCACGCACCGTATTTTTACGGCCGTTAAATGACGGCACCGCTTCCTAGGAAACCAAAGCTTTTGTCATATAAATGCTAATTACCTTTACATTAACACCGTCATGTATAGCACTAGTGCTGAACTGGCAATTGCATAATTAAGTAGAAGTAGGAATTCGCCAAAGCGATTGTCTTTGTTCTTCTTATTGTTATTAGATCAATGGTCTGTTGTTACTTCGAAAACATAAGTGGTGTGAGCTCTTCGACGTATGATGAGTGGAAGCTACTCCTACCAATATAAGAAGAGGAAAATCTGCTTTTAACCCATATCTTTCATATATTTATGTTGATGAGATTGCTTGTCTCATTTTAGGAGAACCGGCAAGGTAACTTTAAAGCAAAGACCGTTTTTGATAAATATTTTCTTCCTATAACTAGATAAAAGAGTTCAAAAATTTCGCGTTTACTATGAATTTTAATTAAGGTTAAAAAATTAATATCCACACCAATGGTAAATGTTGATGGGAGAAGAATTGTTAGATAACCCACTGATGATTTGATCCTCTGCTTAGATAATCATCAGAATAATTCACTGAAGCCTAGTGTTAAGTTTAGTATTAAGTAATTGTGGGTAGATTGAGAAGCAAGGTGGTTGCCATGCGCACGCATTTTAAGTAGGGTTGTCACCCTATCGTTGTGCCTAAGTAAGCAGTGCTACATTAACCAAGCAAGGGTGCGCATTGGCATAAGTTTGTTGAATAAAGTTTCTTCTTCCCAACTTAACAACAGAGTTTCTTTATTCCGGTATTTGTGTACATAAGATCCGTACACCTAGTGAAGAGCAGCTTTCACCGTTCATAAAGTCCTCAATTTTTAGACAGTTGACAGAGGTCTTGAAGTTCAAATGGGGCGGTGCATGCACACCACACTACGCTGCATCCAATTAACGTCACATAGCCCCCTCTACCCAATTCCGACTTTCAGCTCCAGGTAGCCTCTAAATGAACGTAGAGTTGGCGGACCCTGAAAATCCGAGAAACCTCACCTCGGTGGATGATGGGGTCGGAGCTGACAAGAGCGCAGGAGAAATGGTGCTCCGAAAAGGAGGTGTGAGTCACATACCCCAAAATCTAGCAAAACCCATAGTTACGAAACCTTCAGATAAGCCTCGAAAAGGACCGATGAATTGGCGAAGACTGAAGTTTAGAAATACGACCTTGATATTGGTACATAGAATGTTAGAACCTTCCTTAAAACACTCAAGCAAGTTTACTGAAAGAAATCAAGAAGTATAACATCGTCATAAGGCCTCATAACTCATAGTGGCCATTCAGAAGACGAGATGGCTAGGTGAGGGAATAAAAGATACAAAAACACACACCATTCTACACAGTAATAAAACCCAAGGAGATGGGAAAATGGATACTGTATTCATAGTGGACAATAACTACAAACAAAACATATCAATTTAGAAGAACTGCCAATTGGAACTTTTATAAAAATATAAAGGTTGCAATTGGCAGGTCACGCTATAATGATGGAAGACACAAGGACCCCAAGAGCATTTAATGGAAGGATGGAGGGAAAGAGACCGGTAGGCAGGTCACGGAATCAATGGGGAGTTGAGATCACCAATGAACCAAGAAACATCTTGAACGCCCGCAATTAGAGGACATATGCACTAGATAGAAGAAGGTAGAGGCAGAAGATGAAGGAGGCCGAGGACAGACTTGGGTTGTAACGCCATAGGAGGAGGAGGAGATAGAAGTCCTATCAGGGGATGGAATTAGAAATCCAAACTTTTGTCATTATAGTGTGACAAAGACGAATGTAAAAATATTAAGCAAAGCTTGAATTGCATTCAAGTTATTAAGTTATTAAATTCACTAGTACACGTGTGTGGATATGACGTCATTCGATCCGGTCGTTAACTTATCAGTGACACGCGCGGTATCAAGGTTGCACCTTTCAATACATGTAC
The DNA here is from genome assembly GCA_963082815.1 of Melanotus villosus. Taxonomy (NCBI): domain Eukaryota; kingdom Metazoa; phylum Arthropoda; class Insecta; order Coleoptera; family Elateridae; genus Melanotus; species Melanotus villosus. The sequence goes on along the minus strand of OY720419.1, from coordinate 10,702,499 downwards.
AGTTGTGGACAGAAAAAAATAGGACAACTCGAAAAATCAAGTAAACTTTATTCTATAAAATTTAGTTACTTGATTTTGGCTTTATAATTATGATATTTGTCACAATGGGCGCATTCAGGGACGCTCAGCTGCTTAGCTAAGCGGTAATTTAGTCAGCTTATGCTAAATTACAGCAAACGGTATTTCCCTGAATGAAACGTCTGATAGTAAGCTGTTTTGACAGTTTGTTATTTGTTTTGTAAGGTTAGGTGTTACTTTCACTATTATGCAATAAATCAAAAATTAAAGAAATTATGCCTAATGATCTTCAAATTGTGGACTATGTGTACCAGCTCACCCTAATTAATATGTTTTTATGCAAATTATTAAGTTTGTGTGTTTCCCGCTCCTTTTTTTGACACCGCTGACAAAGTCAGCTAACAAATTATACGCTGAGCGAATTTCTCAGCGGCTTACTATAAGCTTTTTCACAGCGTGTCTGTTCAGGGACTTTGCTTACTTAGCGCATCAGCCGCTGAGCGTCCCTGAATGCGCCCATTGACTTGCAATCAAATTACAACACAGGGGCCATTTTAAACTAGAAAAAAAACACTGTCCTATTTTTTTCTGTCCACAACTGTACATGAAGGTGCAATGAACTTGACACTTACTTGACAGGTACTCAATATTGGAAGAAGGGGATCAATTTACTGTATAAAAGCTAAACGGAATCACATAAACGGTATGGTTACTCTGCCATCAAACAAGCAGTACCTATGGTAAATCGACACCCTTCAAGATGTGAATACATGTAAGATTGTTTAATTTTAACTTAACTTTAATTTGTGTAAATTATTTAAGTTCACTCTATGGACTTAGTAGTTTAAATGTAATTCTAGACTTAGAAAATGTTTGTGTAAATTGTTAGAATTCATTCCATGGGCTTAGTCGTTGTAAATGTGATTGGGACTTAGCACAATTTTGTATAACTTTAAAATGTAATCAGAACTTAGGGTAATTTATATTTGTTCGCTTTGAAACAGAACTTGTAATCATTTACATCAATGTACTTTGAACTGGGACTTGGAAACATTTATATTGTTTTGTAAAGCTAAAGCACGTATAGGAAATACATGATTGTTAGTTGAATTTGACTTTGATTAAAACACCTCTCGTAAAGCCAAGCAATACTCAAGTGGCATCGTTGGTCAAAGACTCTACCAAACTATTTACAGTAACTTATTTATAATAAATACCAACAATAAACCAACAAATCGACTTTGCCACAATAATTCAACGCTTAATATCCTAAGATATGCTAAAAAAGGGTGAAAATATAATGAATGCTACAGATATCGCATGGAAGAACAGAGTTGATAATGGGAAAGGCTAGATAAAACTCAGAGTAACGGGTGGACACTTTCTGCGACCTCAACCGAGATAGGTCTACCCTGCCCACGCGAGCCTTGGTTCTCTCACACCTCCTTAAACTGAGATGAATCATGTCCTAAATCCTACCAGTTCCATATCTAATCCTACCTATCGCTTTATTAATATTCCAACCCTCAAGGCCTGCGCTAGGGATAATACTTAGTACACTATATTAACATCCGGACATATGCCCTACCAAAATAACTCTGAAGTAAACTCACATCTGGGCAGCATATCTAAATTTATAAATAAGAGAATTAAACATATACTTACGAAAACTATCCAACAGAGTTACTTATATGGTCCTAAAAATATCAAAACTACATAGTTTCAGATCATTCAGGTACACGCACCTACAAACACCTCCAGTCACGAAGCAATCAGAAGATTATATGACGATATTATCCTTGCCCTACGAAGAGAAAATATGGTTCGTGTAGCTGGTGACTTTAATAGCAAAGAAGGAAACAACAATCCCGATAACTTACCCAACAGAGATAAATTTGACTTTAAAACAATAAACGACAGAGATGAACTTCAGAGAGAAACATTTTACTATATAAATACATTTTTAAGAAGGTACAAAGTTGAAGGTAGACGGGGAGAAGTCCAGATCATAAAATAAAGTATGAAATATACATATTACGGTCTTGATCATACGAGTACTTGGTCTACGAAGCGACCATAGATTAGTCAGAGTTAGAGTTGTCATCAACACAAATTAATAAAACCGCAAAAATGCACAATAAGGTACCAACCGAGATCACTATTGAAGAAGTCGAACACGCTTTACCGCCAATGAAAAACAATCGCACATCAGGAGAAGATTGGATCTTTAAAGAAATGATTCTAATTACAGACACTTCCGTGAGGCTGTTTTTAAATCAATGTGTTCAAAGTGGTGCGATACCCAAATCATGAAAAACGCTACAGAAAATAGGTGACATACTACACATGGAGAATTATCGGCCTATTAGCATTCTCGCGCACTCACATGAGCTACTCACAAAAATCATTCGAATCAACCAGAGTATTGTGGAGGTTGCAGCACCTTCAAACAAATTCGAAACCTAAGACTCCTTATCGAAAAATGTATAACATGCCAATCTACCGGGCTTTTATAGACTACACCAAAACGTTTGATTCCTTGGAATTATGGGTTACCTTCAAAGCACTAGATAATGCACGGATAGACTCGAGATATAGAAACCTGCTTAAATATATCTAGGAGAAAGCGACGTTCCAAGTAAATATCAACGAAGGATTCAAAAAAGAAAATATACATGTAGAGTCAGGTGTAAGATAAGGGGATCACATTTCGCTAAAACTTTTCATATTGGGATTAGAGGATGTTTCTAAAAATGGTTAGCTGGAATCGGAAAAGTCTTAATATTGTAACGAAGTGGCTTGTTCAGTTATTTGTTAGAAGCTAATAGAAATAAGTTACTTTAATTTAGGTAGAGTCTTTGAACCACTTCATCACTTGATAACTTACTTGGCTTTTACGAGAGGTTTTTATTAAAAGTCGAATTCTACTAACATCATGTATTTCGTATCTGTGCTTTAGTTTTACAAAGTTACACAAATTATTCTAATTCTCAATTTAGAGTAAACGCCTCGGTAAACACCTAAACAGTTAAAAAATAAATTCCAATCATATTTCAACTGCAAGTCCATGAAAAGAATTCAAGTATTTTATACAAACATTTTACAAGTCTTGATTTAAAGTTAAGTTAAACTAAAAACAGTCTTACATGAATATTACTGGGACCATCTTCTTGTCGTAAATACTGCAGCTTCAATGGATGCGAATAAGCATGTCTTAGCGTACCTCAAGCTGTAGTATTTATACCTTAAAATTGACTCTCTCTCCTCAATTTTCCCAGTATCTTATCCATGCGCGTGCGAGGTATCGAATTACTTGGTACAATGCACTTTAGCGTACGTGATTTTCTTGCATTCGATACGCCGCGCCGCACATTTTTCTAGCCAGTGGAATGACCTTACAAAATGACGTCATCCCGCTCGCTCGTGCCCTCAGATTATAAATTTTATATTTTTTACATTCACCTTTGTTACAATATCGACGGCCGTTATCTCTCACATCTCCAATTATGCTAATTAGTAGTTATTTGAACGAACTACAAGAGATGATGGGTGACCTAAAATCATCTTCAGAATAAGTAGGCTTTAAAATAAACTTAGGCAAAACATAAATAATGTTACCAGAAGATACGAAGCCGCATTGGAACCGAAATCTTAGAAAATGTGAAAGAATATATTTACCTATTACATAGGTCATCTAAACTCTGTAGAGATCAACTAAATTGCAGAGACAGATAGGAGCCGTCACAGGAAGACTAAGTAGTCCTCAAAATCCCAACTTTACAAGTAATTTAAAATCCAAAGTTTATAATGGTTGGACTCTTTCAAAATTAACATGTTATTAACAACTAAATTTACCAAGAAGCCAAGTACAACACAAAAGGCAATATAAAGAACCATGCCAAAGTTAAGCATCAGAGATCACGTAAAAAACGAGGAGATAAGAAAAATGACTAAACAAGAAGATTTTTAAAAAGGGTAGCTGTTTTGAAGTGGAATGAAGTGGCTGCGTCGTTAGATAAGATAAAATATAATAGACAAAGAGAATTCTGAAATTGAGGCCTAGACTTCATAAAAGGAGTGTCGAAAGCCCGCAAAGGAGATGGATAGATGATTGAGAACATAGCAACACGTGGTGAAAAACAGAACTAGATAAAAATGCAAGAGGAGGTCTATGCCCAAAAGTGGACGAGGAAGGGCTTCTGAAGGAAATGTAACTCTCATTTATCGTTATTTACCACAACTGTTTTCCGTTCATATGTCATATGGTTTAGATGGCAAAAGAATGCGCACCTTTGACCATCACACGGAAGTTGGCGCTCATATTTTAAACAGCTGGTAAAACTATACTTTTGAGTGTACAATCTACACCATTGCTATGTTAGTCCAACACTTAAAAGCTTGAGGCATGTCAAGATCTTTCTATAGCAAAAATTATGCTAGTGGTACGAATACCCCATAGAGAATCAGGGTTGATCATGTGAAAAATCAAGCAAAACCTTTATTTATTGCGGTCTACACCCACTATGTTTTCCGCTTATGGTAGATAGCGAGACAGTGAGCACTTGTCACTATTTGTATCTAAGGAGAGTTTTAGATAGTTGCACTGACGTCCAGTTTGCGATTTAAAACCCTAGATTATTAACATGGCAGCTCATTCTATTGCAATCATCACTCTATGTAGTAATTGGCGAAAATATTCTTCTTCCAGGATATCGTAATAACAATAGTACCCCCGTTGGCCCTAATCTAAATCGTATTTAAAGAATAGTAATATTTTGGTGAAACTTCTTAGTCACTGATGCACTAAGATGGCCTTTTTACATAAAAGAATGCTTAGTAGAATTAAAGATTACTTAAAACCAAAAAGATACCTTGGCTAACATTTTCAGCCTTCTCTGGCAGCGATTGCAATCCTTCTATCTGCTTCGTGTATTGGTTTTCAATTTCTGAAATATGTGGACTGGTATCAGAAGATTCATAGTACACCGTCGTTTTTCCATATTTCTTCAACGTTAATGGAAAGCCCATTTTCTTTTTGCGAAGTTCAAGTGGAACTTGTAATAAATCAATTTCAATAAAGAGTATGAATAATAGCAGGATTGTCTGTAAAATATATAATTTACTTTAGACAAGACGAAATTTCTCAAATGTAATTTAAAATAATATACAGAAAATATTAAATTTGTTACACAGTTTTACATACTGTAAATAACAGGCGTCTCCATTGTTTGCTAAGAATGTCAACACGTTTTACCAACAAACTCCACACCTGGATTTGGAAGAGCTTCATTTCCGTTACTTTAGCTGTAATTTTTGAAAATCTGACTAAAAGGGAACATTTGTTAAGTACAGAAACACCCTAAATGAATATTCTTACGATTGCTTGTGGGTAGATCTTCAGTTCGTTCATCAGCCTGCATTTCGATATAGTCTTCAATTCTGAAACAAATTTAATAGACGTGAAGATTATAACTAGATTTGTCATTTAGAAGACTGCTTTTATGTTCAAAATGGTTTCTTACCACCGACATGGATTATCACAACATTCAAAATTTTATCTAATCAAATATGTCACCTGATAAACACATCTTCCATTGTTGTAACAGAAATTTCAATATTTGTAATACCCAAGTTTTTTCTCCTATCTTCTAATTCTTGTAGAAAACCGCTGAAATACGATTTCGTTTCAAGAGGTAAGAAATATTTAACAGAATTGTTGCCACTGGTACGTAGAATTGCTGTGTTTATTTTCTTTGCTATAATATCTGTTATTTGGGCTTGCATAGTATTATCTTGCCTCAGTGAAAGTGTTAGATAATATCCTACATCTTAAAAGAAAAAACATCAGTGACCTATTTTAAAAAGATTTCGGGCAGCTTGTGAATCCTTAGACAGCACATAAAAAAACAAAATTACAATGAAGAAACTTCAAGAAAAATGATGACGAAGAAATAAAAGAGGAATAAAATTCAAGAAAAAAGAGATGAAGAAGAGTGAGGAAAGGAAAAAAGAAGGAGCAACGTATATCCGGCTCAGAATTATAATGAACAAGAAAACTTCAAGAAAAAGGATGAGGAAGACGAACAAATTTCAAGAAAAAAGAGGTGAAGAAGTGTCGAAAGGAGGAAAGGAAAGCGGAAGGAGCAACATAAATAAAGGTGATTTATATTGAACAAACTTTAAAAAAGGACGAGAAAGGGACACAAAATTCAAGAAAAAAATAAAGAATAGTGGCGAAGAAGAAAGGAAACAAGAAGTGGCAAAGGTAGAGTAAAGGTGAAGGAATAAGGAGAATAAGGAGAAGGGAAGGAACATACGAAGAGCTTTGAAAAGGAGGGCAGAGAGAGAGCGAAGAGGAGGGCTGCTAAGGAGAAGCGAAGGTACGCCGAAAAGGACCATCAAAAAGGCGTGTAGAAGGAGTTGAGAGGAGGGGTGAGTAGCTAGAGAGACTTGAAGCAGTGAGGATGAGGAAAAAGAATGAGTGTTATGGCGGGGAAGATAGGCGAAAAGTTTATAAGAGGAGGGAAGAAACGTAGCTAAGAGGAGGAAGGACGTGGTGGCAGTGAGTTGAGGAACAATGAGGAGGAGAAAAGAGCGGAATGGTGCGACAACGGAAAAGAAGAAAGAAAGCCAAGAAGTGTATATCAGGGGAGGAGAAAGCTGGAAGTAGTGATAGTAGTGAAATATAATGTAAGGAAAAGAAGAAAATCAAAGAGCTAAGAATGACTATAGTTCAAAAACAAAACATATACAGTAAGAAAAAGCAAAGAAGACACTGCACATAGACGTAGCAGAAGAAGAAGAAAACAGCAAAAGAAAGATTGTTGCTGTATTTACTCTTCAGATGGGTATCTCGAACTTTGAGTGTTTCGGAAACCTCTTACCGAATTCTTCTTTTAAAAAACTGTGTGTTCCATAGCACATTAACTTTCCGTGTTTTATTATTGCTATTCGATCACCCAACATTTCCGCTTCTTCCATATAGTGTGTAGTTACAATTATTGTTTGGGAACTTCTCAAAGCAATTATCATATCCCAGACTGATTTACGATCTTCTTCGTCAAGATCTGAGGTAGGCTCGTCCAGAATTACAATCTGATGTAATAATAAAAATTATATCATGCTCTGAGCTTGTATTTTCTATAAATTTATACAAAAACCCAAAAATTTTCATTTTGTTTTAAGCGCACTGTACGTAGTATAAGTAAATCATTTACATCTGACTTAGGTTTCGGTAAGCTTTGTTCCTTTAATTTGCATATTTGTTCACATAATAAATAGTGTAACGAAACATGTCATCTGTCGGCAGAAGCTGGCGAGTGATCCGGTCGTTCGAGACGCGTCATCTGTTGGAACCTTCTGGAAAGGACTCCTTCGCATGAAATACCAACGAAATAAAAAAAGAAGGAAGGACCATAACACCAACAGTATGCAATTTAGATGGTGTCTCAATATGGCGGATTTTAGAAGCTCATTGGCTGAGAACACTAAATACGTCAACTGTCAAAGACAAAAACGTAAACAAACAGTTAGACTACCAATAAAAACTCGTGCCGGTTGGTGTTTCAATATGGCGTGTGTGACGTATTTCCGTTACACTTGCAGTTATGCACCATAATACCTTAGTTTCCTTCCTTCTTTTTTTATTTCGTTGTGAAATACCCTAGTGCAGGGGTCGCCAAATTTCTTTGGCCGTCGACCCCTTCAAGAGTTTCTTGACTTTTTATCGACCCCCTTTATTTTACTGTTACCTAATTATAATAGGACAAGCAAAAAAGGCGCTTATGTGAGTTTTTAGATTATTTATTTTATAGTTACTCAACTCTTCAACATAGAAAAGTTTAGTTCGTGAATGAACAACGATTGAATTGTAATCTGTATGTTGATGAACTTTAGAACATTAACGCTCACTTGTATGTCGATGCACAAAAAACAAGACTAGCGAATAGGTGTAAGTATAAGTAAATAAGCAACCACGCACGTGATGAAATCTCGCTCCCACCGCGCCGGCCGGCTGGGAACCACCGACGTCCGTCTATTGGTAAATACATCATTTTGGCCTTGATAGGCCTCCGTAACTATGACCTTTCTTCATTCTATTCATGTCACTGTTCCCACGATTTACTTTTAATTGCGTTGTCATTCGGGTTGGAGGTAATACAAGTTAACCGAATTAAATATTAACCGTTCAATGATGTCTTATATCTTTCTATTGACCCTCAATCGACCCATGAGCCGCCCGAATCGACCCCTAACAATGTTCTATCGACCCTTGGGGGGTCGATATCGACCCCTTTGGCGACCACTGCCCTAGTGCGTTTCTGAGATCGAGTCTATAGGTGGCATATAAAGACGTTCGGTAAGCGCACAAACAGTCTAATGGTGGCGACCAAGTGCGTAAGTGTGAATTGATGTGTGCGGGTTAACATAATCGTGTTGGAATAAACAGATGGTGTAAATAAATTAGTTTAATATTTCGAGTTACTATTAATTCTGTTTTTTTTTATTAATGATCAAATTGTTGTAGTTGTTACTTGTTGCGTTTCGTTAATTATGTTAAATAAATAATTTACATCACGAATAAATTTTTAAAAATAAAAATTAAATGTATGACAACTAACCTAAATTTCTGACAATTATTTTTTTACTTTTTTGTATCAAAACTTAATTCGCCGACTGTTAAAGTCATTCCATTTCAAAGGGATATTTTTGGCCATAAATTCATTACAATCCTTTTAAGAGCATACCTGGGGATCTCCAAGGAAGGCAATTCCCAAAGAAAGTTTTCGTTGCAAATCCCCATAAATTTCAGATGCAAAAGTATCGCGTTTCTCGACTAATTTCATTATCACGAGTAACTTTTGGGCATGCTTATGCGCTTCTGGTGGGGACATTCCTTTCAGCTACAATTTTTTTTTATAATAATTTTTTGTTTGGGTTAACATTTTGAAAAGTATTTACCGCACCAAAGAATTCCAAATGTTCAAGGACCGTCAGATACGGAAAGCATGCATCATTTTGTGGACAAAAACCCATAATATTGTGAACCCTTTTTAAATTTCTTGTAACATTTAAACCATTTATTAAAACTTCTCCACTGGTTGGTCTATGTGCACCTGCAAAGTTTTCCTTTAACAATATTATTATATGCAGGAAGCAGGCATTGCTAGAATTTAACTCAGAACGAAGATTTGTAGGCTTGTGGGCTGTAAATTCCAATAAATGTTTTCTAACGATATGAAGTTGCTGGGTTAATACTTTTAGATTTAGATCCAAAAATTAAAATTAACAATATACCTCTAGAAATAAAAAAATTGGTGGCAGAAAAGAGAGGAGCCAGGTCAACATGGCAGAGCCCACGAACACCAGATAATAGAAGAAAATATAATAGAGTAGGATTAGCAACACCCCAAAATCTAAAGTCCAAGCAATTAGAAATTTATCTTTCTAATCTATCAAGACATGATAATTCCATCTGGAAACCAATAAAAGCAAAGAGAAAACCTAAAGTTACTTCTCCTCCTATTCGTAGATGTACAACACCTGCAGGTCCATGGGCAAAAAGCGATAACGAGAAGGCGAACCTATTCGCCGAACACCTTGCAGATAAACGACTAAAATTATTCACCCCAAAGAAAGTACAAGAAGTAATTAAGACTCTAAACCCAAGAACAGATATGATCACTGGCAAAATGCTACAAGAACTTCCCAGAAAAGGGTTGATGGAACTTTTGTATATTTTTAATGCAATGATAAGACTTGACTATTGGCCAAAGTCTCTCAAAGCAGCACAAATTATTATGATATCAAAGCCTGGAAAAAATCTAACGGATGTCACATCTTATCGACCAATAAGTCTTCTGTCAACTGCTCACTGAAAGACTTCTTCTCAATAGATTAAATCAAGATTTAAACCAGCAGGCACAGATCCCAGATCATCAGTTTGGTTTTCGGCAGGCCCACTCGACTGTCCAACAGTGCCACCGCTTAACTAATATTATTAACAAATCCATGAAAAAATGGGATTACTGTACCGCTGCTTTTTTGGGCGTAAAACAGGCATTCGATAAGGTGTGGCATCCAGGACTTCTAGCAGCACATGACGATCCTGTTGTAGCCTCTACCGATCTCCAAGAACATATCAATCACATTGAAGCATGGTTAAATAAATGGAAGATCAAGGTAAACGAAAGAAAATCAATTCATATAACCTTCACCCTGCGAAAAGGACAGTGTCCCCCAATAAGCTTGAATCAAGTAGTCATACCCCAAAGCGAAGTCGTTACATATCTAGGTTTACACTTAGATACCAAACTAAACTGGAAGCAGCATCTATCAAAAAAACGTAAACAATTAGATATAAAAACAAGGGAACTTAACTGGCTCCTAGGACGTACATCTAAATTATCAACCGAAAATAAATTAATAATCTATAAAGCAGTACTAAGACCAATCTGGACTTACGGGATAGAGCTATGGGGTTGCGCTAGTAAATCCAATACAGCGATCATACAACGAGCTCAATCTAAGATTCTCCGAAATATTGTGGCGCACCATGGTACGTCTCTAACTATGCAATTCATACGGACTTAAAAAGTCCATACGTGAGTGATGTCATCCAGAAGCGCAGCATTAAACACCATACCAGACTTAGCAATCATCCTAATCCACTTAATGCCAACACTGCTACAACCTACAGTAACCAGAAGACTCAAGAGACAATGGCCACTCGACCTTCAAAACTGAGGTGACATCGCTGGATGTTTACCTCTTCACGTCATGCGTGTGCATATATGTCAAGTATTGTACAAGTTATCACATTAGCTCATAGTTTGTATACATACTGATTGCCAATAAAGATTATTAAAAAAAAAAATTAAGCATAAACAGCACGCTATCACTCCAATAGTTCGGCAACCCAGGTATTCAGTAAAGCACACTCTTTCTAGTAAATCAGGTTCATTGTTGCATTTATCCATCATAATTTGACAAAATGGAGATCTGTTTTCGGAATCTCCCTCCCGCAGTTCTTGAAGAGGTTGATATTTATACGATTAAATTTATGTTTCTTTAATATTTTATGTACGTAACTTTTACTTAACCCATTTTCTGCACTTAATTGCCGCACTGATATGTTGGGATTAGCACGAATAGCTGCTATTATATCAATTTCACGTTCATGAACCGCAGGATTAATGATATCAGGTGCTACAAATCTTGAGCAAACATTACCAGTATTTTCAAATCTGCTTATGATTCTTCCAACAGTAGTGTGTGCAGGACGAGGTCTGTTGGGATATGTCGTTGCAAATCGTCTACACGTTTCCCTGTAGGTAACTGTTTCCTATGTAGACCCATTTCACTATTTGAACTTTTCTTCCACAGTGTAAATATTCATGACGATTTTAGTATAAATTGAAATAGGACTTGATTTGTTTCAAACCATACGTCAAGTTAAATGCCACTTAATCGTTTATTGCCATAGAAAAATAAATATAATAGGGTTTGTTCTTAAGGCGCCTCCGGACTGCTTCGACAATTGGCTAACGTTAACGCATATTCCGGTAAACTTTCTATACAAACTACGTCCTCAAAAATTAATTTGAAGCAATTCCTGATATGAAAATGTATAAATAACTGCAATAGAATTTGTCCTACGAGGCCGATTTTTTATTTTAGAATTTTGATAAGCGTATATTTAATTTAATTAGATTTTACGTCGTCCTTTTTATATCAAAAATAAAACAAAAAATCTAAAAAAGGCTCTTGTAGGACAAATTTGATTGGAATTAGGGATATATTGAAGGCCTTAGAAAAGTTACAAGATTTTTTTTACGAGTACAATTTGTAGAGAAAGTTTTTAAAAGGTCGAGTTTCAACATATTTTAGTGAAAAAACGTTGGAGCATGTATGCAACCCAAATATCTCATATAATCGGTTTGACAGCTCTGTGTCATTTAAGTGTTAAAATATTAAAATTATTACCTTTCTATTTCCTCAACGTGTAGTCCACCTTTGGTATAAACAAGAAAATAGCAAAGATCCCTTTCAGTAATATGCAGTAGACCCTGAGAAGTGTTAAAATGACACATAGCTGTCAAGCCGATTATACAGGCTGTTTGATAAAAAACGGAGCAAGCCGTAGCACTCTTATTTATTAACTGATTTTAATAAAAAAATGGTTGGTCTTATAACTCATAAAAATCTACATTTTGCCGTAAAAAAATTTTTTTTTTCGGCCTCATTGGTTAAGCGTGGTGACGTCATGATGAATTTTTTAAATTACACTCTATATATTTTTTTAGATATTCTCATAGAGAATTTTTTTCTCTTTTCAACCGTGTAAATATTTCATATGGTTGCATAATAAAACTTTCGAGTTAAAGACAAAAAACCAATACAAGACTGAAACATTACGAACGTTTATTCTAGCAACTTTGAACAAATCGAGTGTGCCATGTTAAAATACATTAAACAGATGAAAACTATTAAAACAAAAAAAAACACAAGAAATGGAAACTACAGGTATTGTTCAAATTGGGCACCATCGCGAGTTATGCGACTGTTTTTTGTTTCAAGTTATTTTAATTTAATGGCCTACTGGCTTGTATTGGTTTTTTGTCTTTAACTCGAAAGTTTTATTATGCAACCATATGAAATATTTAGACGGTTGAAAAAAGAAAAAAATTCTCTATGAGAATATCTAAAAAAATATATAGAGTGTAATTTAAAAAATTCATCATGACGTCACCACGCTTAACCAATGAGGCCGAAAAAAAAATTTTTTTACGGCAAAATGTAGATTTTTATGAGTTATAAGACCAAACATTTTTTTTATTACAATCAGTTAATAAATAAGAGTGCTACGGCTTGCTCCGTTTTTTATCAAACAGCCTGTATGAGATATTTGGGTTGCATACATGCTTCAACGTTTTTTCACTAAAATATGTTGAAACTCGACCTTTTAAAAACTTTCTCTACAAATTGTACTCGTAAAAAAAATGTTGTAACTTTTCTAAGGTCCTCAATCTATCCCTAATTCCAATCAAATTTGTCCTACAAGAGCCTTTTTTAGATTTTTTGTTTTATTTTTGATATAGAAAGGACGACGTAAAATCTAATTAAATTAAATATAGGTACGCTTATCAAAATTCTAAAATAAAAAATCGGCCTCGCAGGACAAATTCTATTGCAGTTATTTATACATTTTCATATCAGGAATTGCTTCAAATTAATTTTTGAGGACGTAGTTTGTATAGAAAGTTTACCGGAATATGCGTTAACGTTAGCCAATTGTCGAAGCAGTCCGGAGGCGCCTTAAGCTGTTTTCGTAAAAGCAAGAGCTGATCTTTGGGATAAATTAACGTTGCTCTGATTCCATGGTGCAAAACCCTGTGGACACGGGGTATGAGAAAGAAGGAGGGTTAATTGGTTGGGCTAGCAACCTACCAGTTGTAAAATAAGACATGCTCAAAGTACCAACAAACTGATCTTACGACGGACAAATCTCAGAAATAGTATATGGTTAAATGGAAGTAAACCAATCTGTAACGTATACTGGGATATAACACTGTGAACTGATTATGCATAAATTATAACACAGAATAGCTTCGGATAATAATGGGCGGATTGTACCTATTGACCACAACGAATTAATGGAATTGATGAGACGGCTAAACGACGGAAGAAATGAAGATGAAGGAAAATTTACTTAGATTCTAATGTGCATGTTGGAATGTGTTATCCTGGAACCAGAGAGACTATGAGATACTACTACAAAATGGAAGAACGCAACATAGACGTTTATGTTCTCTCGAAAATGAAAAAGAAATGCAAGAATATATGATTTCGTTCTGATATATAGTGGAGTCTTAAAACAGAAAAAATCTAAAGAAGGGGTACGACTACTGGTGGAGAATATATACGAACAGAGCATTCAAAAGATACAAAATGCTAGTGAAAGGATGGTAAGAGTCACAATTAAATTCAGGATTCTTTTCTCTTCTTCACCGTTTCTTCTTTATAGAAGAACCATGATCTTTTGACTTCGCTAATCATTTTGTTTCTTTTACTTTGTGGACTATTTCTCCTCACCATCTTCCTCTGTCTCTTGCACTTCTTGCAGCTTGATGAACCATACTGTTAGTGGTATTCTTGAATTGATCTGTCCATCTTCCCGCGAGCCCTAGTTCCATCTATTTTTCCTTCTATGGTTAGTCTATTAGTAGAGTAATGTGCCCAAAGAACTTCAGCATGCGTTGATGTACAATTTGTAACAGGTGTTGTGGCTCTTTAATTTCTTGGAGAATTGAGACATTAGTCCTTCGTGCTGTCCACGATATTGGGAGCATTCTTCCCCAGACCCACATTTCAAACGCGTTAATTTTTTAATGTCTTCAACTTTTAGGGTCCATGACTCCGCTCCGTATAGCATAATCGGCAATGCGAGGGTTTTTATAAGCATCTTTTTGGTCTTCCAGATTATTTGTATATCTCGCATATCTCGCATATCCTTTCTTGCCATTTCACAACTTCTTCTAATTTCCAGGGAGCTGTTCCTTTCGTTGATGATGAGGGCTCCTAAGTATATCTTGCTAGTTGTACAATGTCCGGTCTATTGTTATTTATTTTTTTATATCATTATGGCTTTCCTGATCTGGTCTATCAAGGAGTTCTTCTAATTATTTGCAAATAGGCCGGTGACATCAGCGTATCTCAGATTGTTTATTTTGTGTCCACCGATGATAAATCCTTTGTCTCAATTCTCAAGAGTTCTTGGCATTATACAAAGTGTCCCAGAAGGAAAGGTCAATATTCAGGGAAGTCATAGTATACGTCACTCTAAGTAAAAAAGGTGTATATGAACATATGTCCTATTCCGAACGATTTACGAGATAGAGCTATTTCCATGTACAGTTGCAAAATCATTCATAAGAGATAGTAGAAAGTGTTTCTAATATTTATTATTCAAGTGATAATTTTTTTACAGTTTACAATACATTTTCGAAAATTCCACCGTCAATATCAATGCACTTTGCACTTCGCACGAGAGCATGGCGTGTTACTCTTCTGATTGAATCTCGGAGGTTCTTTATACGATCAGAAGCATTTTTTATACGATCTAGTAGCTCATCGCGTGTATTCACTTTTCTCTCTCTTCATTCAACCCCACAAATAAAAATCCAGTGGGGTTATATCTGGAGATCTTGGTGGCCAGTGAATGTTACTGCCACAACCAATCCACCGATTAGGGAAAACATTATTGAGATGTTGCAGTACAGGCCCACTATTGCAGTTGTGGGGAAAGATAATAGTGCGCGCCAAGTTCAAACTACTGATACAATAAAATAATCTTATCTCGTCAATCGTTCGGAATAGGACCTATGTTCATATAACCTTTTTTACTTAGAATGACGTATACTATGACTTCCCTCAATATTGACATTTTCTCCTGGGACACCCCGTATATTCTCTGAATATATTGAAGAGAATTGGGGACAAAATACATTAAATGTTCCTATGAGATATTCATTGTCTTGTCGACATAATAATTGTTGTATCGTATGATATAGTTATTTAAATTTATCTCTATGTTTCTCATTATTTATACTCCTTGTTCTCAGCTGGAGTCTTTCTTCTATTTTGTCAAGGGTAGTATCTTTCATCCGGCGTTTCTTTTGCACTGATCTTTGATTATGGTTGTTTTTTTGCAGTTTCCTCGAAGGTAGTCTTGAGTGCTATCCATATGTTCTGTATAGATTCTTCATTTGACTGCATTGTTTGATTCCTATTGATTTTCTGGGCGAGAAGAAGTTGGAATTCATTTCTTTTAGCTTTGTTAAGAAAATTCAGAAGTTTATGGTCACTTTTACATTCTACCCCAAGATAAATTTTGGCGTTTCTGATTGAGGTCCTACGCCTTGATCTTATTATTTGATTCCGGTATTCGCCATTTGGGCAGTACCATATTTATAGACGTCTTGGATGGTGGTTATATACTTTGTTGATTATAGTTAGATTGTTTTCTGTACAGAAGTGTATTAATGTTTTCTCAGGATTGGCTCATTCATAGTCCAAAGGAAGAAAATTCTAAAAAGTGCCCCGATTACAGCACTCTGTTGCTGTAACTGTACATTAAAATTGTTTATGAAAATAATACACATACGGATGTATAAAAGGACCGAGCGGGGAATTAGTAACATGCGCTTTGGATTCATAGGAACTATAGATGCCCTTTTCGGAATAAATACTTTACTACTAAAATGTTTAGATATGAATATAAATAGATGTGTTTGTATGTCTGGTTGAGTATGAGAAAGCCTTCTACAAAGTTCAACATCAACGTTTAATAGAAATACGTAGGACCACTAGAACTAAATGAGCCGACAAACATGTTTTCTAAATCATACAAAATGTATATTGGAAGCAAGAAGAACCTATCAGAATTGAAAATGACATCGCAGATTTCGACGGCTAAAATTGGTCTCCTTCCCAATATAACTAGAAACAAAGAGGGCTCGCAAAACTCATACTTACGAGTAGAGACCGGATCTAGTAAAGATTTAATAAAATCATTTCAGAAGAGCGGCACACTTAAGTAGCACTTTTAAAACAGTTGTTTACTATTGCCGCTCTCTAGAATTTACAGTAGTGTTTCCTAAGAAAGGATGGCAAAGTTCACCAAGCATTATGATGCAATATATTTACAATAGACGTAGCCAAGCTTTCGTTCAGTCACCAAACCAATCATTTGTTAGTATAAGAAACATAACGGTACAGGTGGGGGCAACCTTATTTACAAATGTATTTAGGGCGCTAATGAATTTAGCGAAATTTACTTATTTGGATGACTGATCACTTAAAAGTGTCATCTAAAATCCGGTCTCTACATGAGTTACTAACAGGGTATTGGCCCAGGCTTCGACCATAAGAGAGAGAGAAGAAGATCTGCAAAGGATGATGAAGCGGTTGATCACTGTTAGTGAAATATACTACCTCAAATCAATCTCAAGAAAACAAAGTATGTGGTCATCTCTAAAATACCAAATATTACAGTAACTCCAATAACAACTATAAGTATTTGAGCACAATAATTAACGAAAACAATAACCCAAACGAATAGAAATGGCGAGGGCTGCTGATGTCAAAATGAAAAGCCTGTTAAGCAATAGAGATTTGAATGTAAAAGTCAGAAGAGGATTTGTAAGATGTTATATATTTTCAATCCTCCTATATGAAATGAAGATACGGACCCTGAACAAAAGAGACATAGATAAAATACCAACCTTGAATTATGAATTTATCGGCGTTTGCTAAAAATATCGTGGATGAAAAGGAGAACAAATAAATATGTGCTGCATCAGATGAATATTAAAGAACGATAAGTAATTAAACAATAAACAATAAAAACTGGAATACTTTGGTCATGTTATGCGGGGAAAGAAGTATGCTCCGTTACAATTAATTATTATACGGGGGAAAATAGTAGAAAAGAACCTGCGACATTGGTTTAATTGTTCTTCCCTTCTTCCGTAGAATTATTTAGGGTAGCAGAATAACAAGGTAAGCTTTTTGCCCAAATTGTAAACTAATTGACCATTGTGGTTGTTCAATCAAAACTTAATTTAGTTATTTCAGGAATTTCGTCTGAAACGTGATTTAAATTTCAAAAATCCGAGATGAAATTCAGCTTGAAAATTGAAATTCTGAATTGGATTAAAAGAAGATAACTTACCTTTGAAACGATTATTAATTAGTATGAAGATAAATCTTAATTTGTTTAAAAATAACTTGTTTTTCTTTTTAAACAATTTTACCTGTAAGTAATGAAATAATTGTACTCTTTCCAGTGCCGACTTGCCCAAGCAATACCGTCACTTCTTCCTCATACATATTAATCGAGACGTCATTCAGTGCTGTTATTTTATCACGTTTTTTGCAGAATATGTTTCGTAACTGAATAACTGGTTTTAAACTTGGTGAAGCTTCTACTGAACAGTAAGACTTTCGCACGTACGTACTTTCTTCTGATCCTTCTCGGCTCATTTTGAAGTACTTTTTCGTAAACTCCTTAAAACGAAACATAAATAAACATCTACTGCATATAATACATTCACTAGTTTTTTGAGTCATAGTGGGCTTTGCTTTTAATTTATTATGTTGGAATGATAACAATTCTAAAGTTTGTTATTTAGGTTTGAAGTTATGCAAAGAATACCTCATTGCCAAACATGGCGTATTAAACTTGCCTCCAGTGAACTGAAAAATCGATTCTTTTATAAGTGGCAGCATTGGTCCTATCTTAAAACACCTTAAAATTACGTCAATGAGTTCTTTTACTAACAATTCCTCCAATAAATAATAAAAAAAACAACATTTCAGATTCATATTAGTATAAGAAATGTTTACACCTACGAAATTGTTAGCCTAACATGCCCTACTGTGACCTAAAAAGAACCTGAATGTGTTATATACAACAGCTAAATTTTAAAATGTAACTGAAATTAATTCAGTGAGATTTTCATTAACATCCCATCCAATAGATAATCAAACAAACGAACATGGCAGATTCATACCAGGATAAAGCCATATCTACACAGATGAAACTTTCTCCCTAACATGGACAACTTTGACCTAACAGCAACCCCTGAATGTGTTATATATGTTACCGGAAATGTGTGAAATCTGGCATTGTATAGAATGCCTAGGAAGTATACAGAATGCCTAAAATCGAACGTCAAAGTATGAAATGATTTATATTTCACACATTTTCTAGGCATTCTATACAATGCCAAAAGGCCAGCCTGCAGAGTGTAGAATATTCCCGCTACTTAGGCTCGGGTCTTTATTCGGAGGTGGCATCGTGGTAGCGAAACGTGTAAGCTTCCACTGCCACAGATGCTCCTTGCCCCTATTGTTTCCCGACGGCTACTGTGTCAAGATGTTGGAACAGGAAGAAAGTGTAGGTTTTACTATCTCAAGTACGAGCCAACGCTGCTAAAAGGCTATGATGTAATGTTGGTAGAGAACAAAAGTAATTTGAGTAATCCTGTTAAAGAAGGCGTCAGTGTTATTCAGTTTTACGTCATGGCACATTTTACAGTTGGGCATGGAAGACGGGACATAATGTTGAAAGAACTTTCACAGAAGTATAAGAACATGACTCGTCACGATATTGAACTGTACATCTACCTTTGTGAGCCATGCCAGAAAAAAAACAAAAAGGTGTCAGAAAAGGTGTTGTGGTCAAGCCAATGGTTTTTTTCTGAATTCAACTCCGGTGGTCAGGTCGATCTCATGGATTTTCAGTCCCATCCTGACAGGGAATATACATAAGTTTATAATGGTTTACCAAGACCATCTCACCAAGTTGGTGGTTCTGAGGGCTCTGACATCAAAGAGGGTCCTCGTGGACATATTTACGTTGCTTGGAGCTACATCGATTCTACAGTCCGATAATGGCAGGGAATTTGTCAACAATGTGGTGAGCAGCCTAAAGGAGTACTGGTTCACGTTGAAGATTGTCCATGGTAAACTGCGTCACTCACAAAGCCAGGCATTGTCGAAAGAGCTAATCAAGACATCGACAACATGCTGTGTACTTGGATGCAAGATTAAAAAACTGATCGCTGGAGTGAGGAATTACGGTTTGTCCGACTTATGAAGAACAGGGCCTTTCATTCTGGGATTAAGAGAACGGCAGATAAAGCTCTGTTTGGCTGCAAAACTAAAGTGGGCTTCACAACGTCTTCCCTACCCCCATGACGTTTTACAAGGCGTACAGACTGTAGAATAGACAGAAAGAAGCAGATCACCAGATTCAAGAGACAGAGACTACTGCACCGAACACTGAGGAGAATGCAACCCACAATGAAGAAAACCTAACTGGTGGTGATGCCATGTGTACCAAAGAGCCTTCTACTTCTACTGCCTGTTGTGTCTGCTTAAAGGAAACTAGTGTGTCCATACATGCCGAAACTGTCGCCGTAATGTTCACGTTGTCCGTGGACATGCTGCTAAAGACGATGGAGACAAGGAAGTGAAGGTTATGGTGTTAATATTTTGTACGGCCTTTGTTTCGAGATTAAGAAAGCTATCAAAGATAGAAAAGAATCTAAATCGGACCTCGAAATTCAGGCAACAAAAATTAAAATTGACTCCCTGTTTGGAAGCCACTGTGCGAGTTCCTGTTCCTGCCATCGACAAGGGACGGGGTGACTCGCGCAATCTGTTGGCAGTAGTTATGACAGTGACAGGTGATAGCTTTTACCGGCTTGGAACTACAAAAGGAATCTTGAACCTCTATGCGAGACCATAATTCACTGTATGTCCAAAGGACTTACTGAGAGTTGAAGACGTCCCTGACCACGAAATAGCTCTCCGATCTGCCGCTACCTCTCGGTCCACAGGAAGCGGTCAACGATTCGTAAGGTATATTATGTGTAAGACCAAGAGCCAAAATATGAAGTGTTTTTGTGTGACGAAAAAAATAAGGTGCAATTCAAAATGACATTCTAACCTTCCTTGTTGCAACAAGTAGCTCAATGCCACTTCTGCTTTCGTGGTTTTTCTGGTACGAACATGCTTTACTTCATTTCACATTACATTTACAAATGCATGTTGCCAGTAAGGGCGTGTTTGGTACTTTGCCTAGAGTGTACTTGTTATTCTGTATAATACCTAGATAATGTATAGAATGCATAGGAAAAGTATGCAGCATAATCACAAAAACCAGACATTTCATACTTTGCCTACAAACTTCAGGCACTCTATATATTTCCTAGGCATTCTATACAATAACTGGTTTTCACACATTGCCGGCAACATATACGAGGGCCATTTTTAAAGTAGGAACCGTTTGCGCCTCCTATCCGCGCATAGAGTTCCTTCTGTCTTTTTACCGACTAATGCCTTCTCTTGTCATTTGTCAACGCTCAACGCTGTCAGTCAGTCTTATTAAGTTGCTAGCGGAGGTAGACGATATTGTGCAGCAGTTTAATATCAGCTATGTCCATTACAATCCATTACTAACCCCGCCGATTGAGAAGTACGAGCTTTAAATGGTCCTGCGGAAATCCATCGGCAACTCGTTGAAGTGTATGGGGAAGGTGTGATGAATGAAGGAAGTATGCGAAAGTGGTGCCTTTTATTTAATGGTAGAAGAACAAACATCGATGATGAGAAACGTTCTAGACGCCCAACCATAATCACGGACGAACTGAAAGCAGCTGTTGATGCACACATTCGGCAGAACAGGCGCTTCACTACCGATGAACTGCATAAGAATTTTCAACATGTTGACACAGTCAACAGTTGGCTAAATGGACTGGCGGCCGACTTCTTCGATGAGGGGATCGTCAAACTCAGCTCCCGTTCGGAAAAATGCCTCGAGCGGATGGGGGATTACGTCGAAAAATAGCGAAAGGATGTTATTGGTTATTGTAGAAATAAAATTTTTGAAAAAACGTAAGCTGTGTTTACTTTTAAATCAGAACGGTTCTTGCTTTAAAAATGGGCCTCTTACATTAACTAAATTTTAAATGTATCTGAAATTAATTCAATTTGATTTTCTTTAATATCTCGCCCGATAAATAATTAAACAAACCAACATAGCAGATTCATACCATGATAAAAGATAATACAGAAAATGTTACATTTATCTTTAAAATATGTGCAAATAATTCCGATTTCAACTAACATGGCTTTTCATATACGCTATGCTCATGAATTTTATGTTATTTATATCATCTTTACATAATAAATTAATAACCGATGTCTGTAAAAAGTGCCACTTCCCGAAACTTTGATAAAATTTTGCTTAGCGTAATTATGATGAATTGTTATGATCTTCAGGTGGGATTATGGTCCTCCCTAAAATATCGGTCAAGTAAGAATTTTAGCTAATCATAGAAAAGTCCTAAAAGCGAACCTTTTGTCTCAGTTTCTTATAAAATATTACGGAAATATAGTGGTTTTGAGTGGTTTTAAAAACTACGCAAAAATAATGAATAATTAATTTTAAAAATGATAAAATTTAGTATTTTTAAAAATGCCTAAAATATTGCTTTTTATCCTTGCACAATTTAGCCTTGAGCCAGAACTAATATTAAGATATCTACTCAAACAAACCAACAACAGTTCATGACAACATTTACACCAACGAAATTATCGCCTTAGCATGGCTTACTCTGAACTAAAAAGAAGCTGAACTTATTTTATATACACTAATAAGGAAACTTACTGACAGACGAAAACGCAATAATCTGTAATATCCAACAAGTCCAGGAAGAGCATGATCAGCATACAATGTGAACGTTAAGTAAATAATTATATCAGTAATAAGAATGACAAATATTTCTCCCATCGTAACATCCTTGCCACTATCATCGGCAGATGAATAAATATTTGTCCAATCAAAGTTGATTTCTAACAACGTAAATGAGTATATCCTAAATATTATTTTATAACCTTTCCCATACCTCTCCTGTCGAACGCCGTTATTGCTTCAAAACCATAATAAAGGGCACCGTTTGGAAATAATGACAAAAGCATTTTAGTTATTTTGCTCATACCTACTATACCCTCAGTATACGAAGCGGTGAAGTGAAATGTGAAATTCCATACGAAAAAACCAACAAACACTGCTTTTGATGCTGAAATTTAAAAAAACTGTTTAAGAAAAGAATTACATACAGGAAGCTTTAAAAGTTACAATACTGGCTGTGACAAGCTTTAGAACAAATCTTAGGTTATGTTCTGCCGTCTGTTGAGTTAACTTAGAACTAAATAATAAACAGTAGAAATAAAATGTATGTAGGTACAAACGTTTTACAAATATAAACTTTAGAATATTTAGAATAACTAAGTATCTACACAATAAAAAACCTCGACGTTCCTATGGTTTATAAAACTTAATATAAAACTGGTTGTAGACTGCAAACTTTTCAAAGCATGCTGTAACAGCTTTCTTGTATTTGTTGTACTTGTGTTAATTTAAAGCAAAGTAAATCGGCAGAAAATGAATTCATACGTAAATAATTGAATAATCTTTTGTTGACTTGGTTTGCTTGGATACAGAAAGTTTCAAATTGTAGAAAAATGATACCACCGCGGGGAATCGAACCACCGACATAAGGTTAAACGCACCAATGCTCTCACCATTGAGCTAAGGAGACAGGTTTGCTTGGTTACCGAGAATACCGAGAGAACACAGAACGACTGGGCTGAAAGCCTTTTAAGTAGAACAGATGACTGATGATCTTAACTTTAATTTAAAATAAATAAATAAATAAATAGATGCCGGATTCATTAGAATAATAAAAAATACTTACAATTTCGGTAGAAGGCACTAATTACAAAACAGAAACTCACGCCAGCTGCACAATACAACATGAGAAAACTGAATAATACTGTTGCATCACAGTACGGAAGTACCGCAATGTTTGTTAAAAGTGCCGTTTTGAGAATCAGTACTATGAAGAGTACTGAAATTATATTGTTTAAATACACAGGAAGGAACCATCCTATCCAAAGTATCCATTTTTTAACTCCTGTCATCCTTATTAGTTCCTGAAATTGAGGTTTTGTTAAACTACGAGGATTTTTAAGTATTATATTTCTTATGAATAAATTTTACAAAGCTGTTAATGAATTGAAATTAATTTTCTGATTAACTCCACTGGGATCCTTCTAATCAAAACGTTAAAAAGCTAATCTTTAAAATACTCAAAAACTTACTTCAATTCCAGAATTTTTCTCTTCGGTTATTGTATATATGAGCATGCAAGCAGTTACAACGAAACCATAAACTGCTAGAGCGGCTAGTTTGCTCTTCAAGGATATGTTTAAAACTTTCTCGCGGGGAAAAGGAAATTCTTGCATCGAAAGCTTAAGTGTTGATTTTGCCGACATTTCTATGAACGATGTTTCTATTGCCATTTGAAGTGCGATAAAATGCGTTTTGAAATAATACCATGAACCTTTAACATCAAATTTGTATTAAAATAATGTACTGCAGCGCAGACTCTCTCGGATATAAATCCTGAGACAGAAGCCTGGAGGGTGGCCTATCCACCCCTTCGAAATCAATTTCAATGGTAATTTAGGAACATGAATTCGATATAATTAAATATTATATATAAGGGCTAACTCACCTTCGCCAGGTTTATATACAGGTGTTAAATCTAGTATTTCAGTTGTATACCCGCTTGATCCCGAAACAGACGGTATAATAGAGTAATCCAAATGCCTAGGTATATCATTCTTCTCAATATCATTAAAAGCAACAGCAATAGCCCAGGAATGAAATCCATTAACGCGAAAATACCCAAACATTTGTCGTTTGCTCGTAAAACCTATTACATCTGCAAAAAACTTAAATATATAAAAAAAATGTAAGACACCAATTCAATTTGCATACCTTTAGATTTTATGCCCAATTTTGAGCTAGCTTTGTTAAGAAGTTTGGTGGTAAAATCGTATTTAGGCGTATAATAAATCGTATTAATATCTTGCTGTAAATCTTTGTAAATCGTGGCAGCGTCTCGTTTTGTTAGGTTCATTGCGCTTTCTTCTTCATCAGATAAAACGACTCCGCTCCTCATAAAAGAGAGAAAAAAGTATGCCAGGATAGGACAACAAATATGAATTAAGGTCGAGCAGAAGTAATGCTTCCAAAGGGTAAAGTTCTTCCGCATTACTGTTTTGAATTTTAAATACGTCGTCATTATGATCGTACACTTCCTCTTCTTCTTATTGTATTCCCTTTTTCCCTCTCCTTTTTTTATACGTCTTCTATTTCTCTTTTTACTTCTCCCTTTTCCGTTCTCCTACTCGTTCTTTCCTTTCTCCTGATCCTTATTTTATTCAACCTGTTATAACAATTAAACAATTCAAGAAATGCTAAACTTGTCTGTTAGAATTTTTAATGTTATTAACTATTTCTGGCAACAAACTGTCACCCTATAATTCCCATAACTGTAAAATATGTTTATTGAAACAAATTTATGTAGAATAAAATATGGCGACGTGATTAAGTGCTTTTCAATTAAGTTAGAGTTCCGCATGCGACAAGCTCGAGTACGGTCGTGATTCGAGTTTTCTCTATTAAAATCACCCCATTCATTATTGGATTAGTCCGACGGATTGGTCAGTCCTAACTTGTCCGCCGACCTATCTACTAATGGATGGTAATGAGAGACAAGTCGCAGATCGGTCAGGGTCGGGTTGTGAGTTCGCTAGTTTGACAACCGAACCTACGACCCGATCGCAACCAATCCTTGCCATTTTTGTCTGTGTGTGATCTGTCAAGACTTCTCCGGCGACTCCAAACAGCAGTTCACCGTGAATTAAAAAAGGCTTTTAAAGACAACAAACCTTTTTGGCAGGAATTTAACCTTCTATATCAAGTAAAATCCATGCCTATGGGACATCAAAAGTAAGGATACCGCAACAAGTAGGAAAAAAATGATGCTTATGAGAATGTAATTGACAAATGCCAATAAGGAATTTCATATAAAAAAAATATCATTCTTACGGGCAACTTTTCGGCGGCAAATAAGGCCAATTAATAGTGCAAAAAGAAGTGGGATAGCAGCAGAAGATGTACCAGAAACTACTTTGTGGTACTTCGATTTATTGTCTTTTCTCATGGATCAAGAAGAGTCTCGTCCAGCAGTATCTTCGTTAGAAGAAAATAAGTTAGATGATCACTCACAGACCTCATTAGCATTTACGAGTGCAAACAACACAACTCTAAAAAATCCTTTGTAGTTATAATATAGTATGAACCCCTTCCTGGTGGCTGTTTGATAGCTATGTGTTTGCTGTCTACTGCTCCTAAGCAATTTGCAAATTTTCACATGTTCTTAAACTGTTCCGCTAAGAGGAATGGCTCCCTCTTCTTTTGATGGAAACTGAAATCAAAAATAAGTCGGGTATCGTGATGAGTATACCTAATTGTAGGTAACTTTACTTTGCAGGAAACCGATTTATACACACAAGACTCTGGTCAATATTTGAATTTATCACCAGTTTTGTCACCTCAAACACCTCAAAGTTCAACATCAAGTTCCCGTAACAAACGAACTCAGAACTCTACAACCTGGACAAAGAAGAAACACCAATTTTTGGATGCTTCCCTCAAAGTCTTACAAAAAGAGAATACAACGCAACAGAATGTTACAGAACCACAAGAAATAACATTACCTTGTACGCCCTATAACTGAAGAAGCTCAAGGTCAAATCAAGGGTACTTTTGATATGTTGTTTAAAAACACTAAATAAAGGTGTACACAAAAATTCAGCTCACTTTGAATTTTTCCGAAGTGAAATACGTATTTGACTGGACTAATTATGGGAAGCCCTAGAAAAAACTAACATAAATTCAAACCTAATTAAAACCATTAAGAACTTATATACTCGTATAATTGGTTGACAAGTTTCAAAGGGATTCTACGTCAACAAAGGACTGAGACACGGATGCTGCCTTTCCCCAACATTATTTAAGATCTGTTTAGGGAAAGTATTGCTGTGTAAAAAAAATGCAGAAATATGGACATATTCTTTAACAACAAGACACTATACAGGGAAATTTTCTTTTTAGTATACATATACTCTATGTATACTTTTATAATAAACGCAAATAGGCAACCCACTATACACTATCAACGTTAAAAAATTAGCATGCTGTGGCAAAAATCATCAAATTAAGTTAATGTCAAAAAATTAGTCTTTAACTGTTGCTGTTTTTATTTTCCTTTCTGTTTTGTATTGTTGATATTTTATGTTTTAGAATAATCGTTGAATTAAAATTATGTTGATATTCCACTAATTTTGATTTATTTTTTATTTACAAACCTGAAACATAACCTTTACGCACCACGTGACGTGACGTTTATAGTGTATAGTGGGTTGCCTATTTGCGTTTATTATAAAAGTATACATAGGGGATATGTATACTAAAAAGAAAAATTCCCCGTATAGACGATCAGGTCATAACCTACATGACGCGGAAGTAAATCAAAGAGTACAGAAAATGGGGACTATAAATAAATATGGCAACGGCGAAATATATTTGCATTAAGAGAACACAGCAAGACTTGGTATTAAATGATGGACAAAAAATAAATCACTTCCATATAAAGATAATGCAAGACGGGAGTGATTAAAGATAGGAACATCCAAGGTAGAATAGCTATAACATTGATTAATGGTATACTGTGGGATCCACACAAATCGAAGAACAACAGTAACATTAAGAGCATAATCACATATGCTAGCGAGGTATGGCAGTTGAAGACCAGATCAGAGAAAACTCTGCAAGCAACAGAAATAGATTATTGGAGGCCGGTGGCATGAACATTTAGACTAGAAAAAATTACCTAGAAATAAATACGAGAAATGATAGAAGTCTCACATACAGCGTGTTCGAAAATGTCTGAGATGAGACTATAGGCAACACATTATACATGATTGGTATTTATTAGAAAAAAAATCCCAAAAAGGTTTATTAGCCCAGTGGCCAGGTCGTGAAAAGGGGGGGTTACCTTGCAAAAGGTCATGTAGTTTTGGATTTTGGATATGTTGTATGTACCTAGGCCCTTATTAAAAATCCAAGTTTTCTAATTTGGCGCGCCTGTGCGCGCGTCAGTACAACCACTTTTGTGTCACTTTTTTCGGTGTTTGCTCGATAACTCTTTACTAGTGCGTCCTACAGAAAAGTTATTCTTACCTTTTTTGTAGAGCACAAAATTTGCTATAATTTACTCCTATAACATGTTTTCCTAAACCTCATAATTACCCGTAAAGTTTGGCGGAAGCATTACCGAACACCCTGTATATTCGACGTATAGTGGTCCTATTTGTAATTTTTTATGCACATATCTACCATAGTGTTACTCATTTTGTCTTTAAATTGAACCAATAAACCGTTAAGATGATGGACACTGTGTCTTTTGTGGTAGTTTTCCCTAACTTTTGGAAAAATTTTGTGCTTTGAAGCTTTGTATTTCGGTAACTATGAGGTTTAGAAAAACATGTTATTGGAATAAATTGTAACAAATTTTGTGCTCTACAAAAAAGGTAAGAATAATTTTTGATATAGGACGCACTAGTAAAGAGTAATCGAGCAAACACCGAAAGAAGTGATACAAAAGTGGTCGTCATGACGCGCGCACAGGCTTGCCAAATTAGAAAACTTGGATTTTTAATAAGGGCCTAGGTACATACAACATATCCAAAATCCAAAACTACATGACCTTTTGCAAGGTAAAATGTACTTGGCCACTGGGCTATATACAAAGTGCAGATAAATTAATTACTTCGTCTATTAATAATTATTTTTTATTAATTACTAAAAACAGAACAATACTAAATTTGAACTAAATGCGATTGCTTAATTAATCAAATTACACATTTTCCGTATTAAATTAAACGATATTAAAAGGAAGAACTACATATGTATATTTCAATTAATACTCTAATTAATTAGTATTTATATCATGTGCTGAAAATGTTGACCATCACTATTTAAGCATGCATTAACTCCCTTTTTCATATTTTCGAAAACTCTTTGCAGCTCCTCTACTGTAATTTGTTGAATTTCGTGACTATGGTATAAGATAGGGCAAGATAGAGAATAATTTTGTAGTAAAACTGTATTTTTCGAAATTTTGTGAGTAATTTTTATTTGTCCTTTAAAATTCTATTTAAAATTGGCGAACCCTGAGAACGGCATCTCAGTCAAATTAAAATATAACAATAATTGTCGACACAACCTGGGGAATTTATAGGCTGCTTTTGTAAATTATAAAGGCTTTCTGCAGAGTTATAACAATAATTGGAGGCCCAGCATGTGGCTGTTAATTAAAACGTGGACTGTTATATCAGTATAAATACTGTTAGAAAAACTCATGCTGGTGAAGGAAGAGGGAAGCGTTTGACAATTACATTTCAAATAAAGAAATAAATTTATTAAACTACAAAAATATAAAAAAAATTAAACTAGATATTCAGACTGTCACATCAGTTTCTAAAAGGTTGGATTATCAAACCACTGCAGTCGAGGTGGTTTTGACTCGTCGTATTTGTATTTGACACATCGTTTCCTGAAACAAAGATCCATAAAGTTCCAAGGCTTTTTCCTATTTATTTTTGTTCTTTTTTACTTACGGATACCTTCCTTTAGTTTTTATACATTCAAGTTTAGGCTGTTTTATGCTAAAACACTGAGGTCCTAATACTGTAAAGTAAGTAAATCCAACTTTTTTCGCTGGGATTGTATCGGCTGATTTTAGACAGTTGTAGAATTTTGTATCACATTCGCAGTTGGATCTACGTGGAAATTTTTATTAGTGTTTTTTAGAGAATGTGTTCGTGTATTTATTTATTGGACAAGGATTAGGATTGCTGCCGTGGAAGAAAACCCATAATTTGATACATGGAAACCACAACTTTGCATTTATCTACTAAATATACTCGTATAAAAAGAGCGTAATGAATTTTATAAATTATACTTGTATTTGAATGGACAAGAAAAATAATTACGAAAGAAATTAAGGCAAAAGTAAAACAGAGGGAAATACCTGGTGAACGATCCAGTATTTGTAAGTTCGCCTCTTTTTTGACCAGCAAGTATGGTATCACCGCAATGGTCGTGTTCTCTACAACACGCATCTGCTTTTCTAAAATGTCCTAATGCTTCGTCTGAGTTTGATGTGTTTCCACTCCCACACCAGAGTGTTCCTAGAAAAAAACCTTATTATAAAACACAAGTTTAAAGTGAAACTGGACTAACTGAACTTTAACTTTTATAATAATTAGGTTGATGAACCACGCGAAATACGAAACCATTTACAGTTTTTGAAGATTTTTAATTAGTTATTTGATGTTTTTCTTTCATTTATTTACTACTAACGCGCGAATGATGGAATGAATGACGAAATAAATGAACCAAAAACAAGCCAAGGGTATGTCAACTAAAAATCCGCGCAATTTTCTATTAAACGAAATTTATTAAAATTATAAAAAATATACATAATAATTGTCACGGCTTTCGAAATTTTACGTGAATTAAGTATAATACGGCCCTGTTGTTCGAAGTCTAAGCCGGCCCTCAAGCTTGCAGAATCCGCGCGAGTAACGCCAGATCAGCACATTCCATTTTGGCGGCGCAATAATTCAAAGAAGTCCCAAATACGATGATGTAATATTTGTTCAGTGTTTCTTTGTTAAGAATTCGGGGAACCACTCCTGATCACAAGGCTGCGTCAGGGCGTCGCCAGTCAAGGTTTCGATATTTCCTCCCCGCGTAAGCAAGGCGCGTTTGGGCATCACTCTCTAACGTCCTTCGCTTTGCGAAAAAGTAACAAGGCACATCAGAGTTTAGTCAGCTTTCCAACCTATCGGTCATGCAAGTATCGTTCCGGCGTTGGTAAAAAATCCCGTGTGTCGGCCTCTCGTTTTCGTTTAGTTTTGGAAAAACTATCTTACGACATATTGTCGGATTATCCCAGAGAGTGTCTTATTCGTATCGAAGGAATATAAGTTCTGTGTTGGAAGTTTGATGTTGGGTGAATTACCGTTCCACACAGTTTCGCTTCGGATTAAATAATCTACCAGTTGAGGACATCTCTTCGCACCTGCTTCCGTAAAAAGGACTCCATCCCTTTTCTACGCCGACCGCTGCTATCTCTCCCTGGGGAAGCCGACCATCGCTTTCACTGGGCTACCCTCAACAAGCCCTCTTTTTCCAGGTAACGAAATTTAAGGCTGCCCCTTTTACTTGCCGGTTGGGAGTGTACCAACTCGGCCCTAATTCAGTACCGTATATTATCAATTACTCGTAGACAGGCATCAATTAATCTTGTCGGTAATTCAAGTACATCAAGCATTCTCCTTTTTGTTTAATTTGTTCGGCGAAGTGCTTAAATCTTCAACTAATGTGTATTACCTTGTGCTTTAGAGTTAATAATTCAAAAACAGTGCGAACTATCGCGATGATTGCCTATTTTATGTTGCATGTGTGAAATTATTTGTAATCAGATTTTTAGCTTAAATTTTGTCATCACCATCCATTTTGATTGCGATTAAGGGAGCCTAACTGCTAATTATCTTTGCCGTAACTTGAGTAAATGTGGCATTCATCAATCCTCCTTTTGACGTAAATTAAGATAGAACTCATAGATTCATTTTGTGTCAAGTTTTGAATAATCTTTACATTCATTACGTCTTGGGTGATTTCCGCAGTGGCGCCCATTTTCCTCCCGATTACGACCTCCCCTATTTGACGGGTTTAGCGTTTGGAACCCCCCTTCTTCGACTGCTTGTTAGCCGCGAGCCTAGGGACATCGACGTCCCCTATAAGTTGTCGTAGTGCGGAATTAGCACGTGACATAATATGGAATTCAATATAAAATAACGAAATCAAGCCTTTAAAATTGTAAAGTGATCAGATTTAAAATGGCGAAGCTTTCGTTTACACTTCTAGTTCTTCAGTGTTTCCTAATCTCTAACAGTTTTTATACTCCTTTTATTTTAGTTGACACCATAACCTTTTAATGGCCTTTAATTGTGATACATTTTCAATAGTTTTGTTGCAGGTAATATAATGAAATTTTTCACTAACACTAATGCTGGTTCGAACATGATGTGGTGTTGCCATGTCTAGCCAGAAAAATGTATATTGTTCGTCATTATGCTCTTTTTAGGTGAACGATCTCGCTGGTAAACATGTTTTTGACCAATACAACGTCCTGATCGTGCCATATATGCAGCTGATTTACCTCTTTCTAATGCTTTGTCCTCAAGTTTTTGTTTTATAGTATCCGTTATTTTCTTAGCCCTTCATACGCTTCCTTTCGACTTATCTACATTTTTTGTCTTCTTCAAACCTTTTCATAAGGTCATAACTAGTCCTCCGTGCAATACCCATGGCTTTAAACTATTTCTCAGCATAGCCTTTTCCATTAATGCGGTGCTTGTTTAAATCCATTGAACATAATTTTTATTTTAAATAATATTAGTTTAGATTGGTTAAAATACATTAAAATTAACTTTTTACATTGATTGCAATTGCAAATACTTTAGCTTCACATTAGTAGGTCATACAGCGTGTACAGTAGATTTAAATGGGTTTAGCACTTGTAAACTAAAACAAAATCCCTAAAACTGGCAATTTCTCAAACACTGAAGAAAGTGTATCCTTACAAACAAAAAAACAACCTAACCTGTCCTGAAAGTTAATCCATCTATCTCCTAATAATTAATCACTGCAATGGTTAAGATTAACGAATTGGCGGCAGAATAGCAACAACTGGGAGAAATGACCAAGAAATGTCTCATCAACATGATGAAGGATTCCGAATCACGGAAGACATTCCTACAACGTCAGTCATATGGCGACATTCGAACTACGCGGGGAAGAAGTAGAACAAAATCACAAACTCATCCTGGAGCTACCATTCCCGGAACACAACTACTTCAGAATAAACTATTATGGTAAAATACAAAAGATTTACTTGGAGGCTAAGCAGCAAGAACATCAAGAAACGCTTGGTAAGAATAGTCCAAGACGGCATCTGAAGATATTACGCAAACTCCAGAAGAAGCTGAATAAACTCGTCGTTTGAAGAAGTAAGGAATCAAGATGGAAAATCTCAGTCAAAATATAGATCAAGTTCAAATCAAATTACTTCAGACTGGTTCAAAAACTTACTATTAAGTCCTAAAAGCAAGAATTGCGAAACAATGGATTGCAATTGAACAACTAAACGAAGAAATCCATGTCCATGAAACCAACTTCAACGCGAAATACTTTTCAAGAAATGAAGTTTCAAACTCAAGAAGTTATCATTCACATCAACATACCACTTCCTCAAATTAAACTTCCAATTTTTGAGGGAAATTATAAAGCTGGATAACATTTCAAGGCATCTTCTGCAAGTTTCTTCATGCCAATCATGCCTTATCACGACGAGAAAAAATGCACTACCTGAAAACGTACCTAAAAGGGGAACCAAGTAAGCTAATACAGCATCTCCACATAACAGAAGCTAACTATAAAACAGTTTGGGAGCTTCCACAAGATCGCTACAACAACCGGAGGCTGCTTTTACCTATGTAAACTATTAGATAAAATCCTAGACTTACCGGACTTGATGTGTGAATCTGCAGACAATACAAAACAACTTCATGTTACCATCAACGAATGTTTGAAGGCCAATCGTCGGCAGAATAGTGATGAGAAAATGGGACTTAGAAACTAATAAGCTATACGAACAACCTCTTCAATCACCTCATCAAATTCAAGATATTAGTTCCGTTATGAACTTTCTGAAGACAAGATTTCAGTCATTGGAAACTACTTCGGAATCTAAGAAGCAACATTCGTATGAGAAAATTCCATGCGCTACTAATCAACAAAGAAGTTCAACAGCTACTCCAAACATCTTGCAAATACTGCAAGCAGTCTCGCCTAATCTATGCTTGGGCAGATTCCATGATTACACTAGTATGGATAAAAGGAGAACCAGGCAATGGAAAACCGTCGTATCAAACAGAGTATCAGATAACATTTACCAGCACAACATTGGTACCATGTAAAAACCGAATAGAGGACTTGATCCAAGAGAACCACAAGAACACACAACTTGATGGATGGGACCTACCTGGCTCCAACAAACCCATTTTGCACCAAAAACAGATTCGTCAGTTACACCAGAGGAAGCAAAAGCAAGCTACCAAGTTATTGCAGTCAAGCAAGAAGACAACATAATTAAAATATTCTCCTCACTAACAAGAATGATAAGAGTTATATCATTCTGCAACAAGTTCATATAGAACTGCAAAACCGAAACAAGAAGAAATCATCTTCATAAAACCAAGAAACTACAACTACTGTAGTTAACCATGTAGGGAGACAGAACCGAGACATACTACTGGCAACAGCGATGGTTAAAGCAAAATCATCATCGGACTAATGGAACTTCTACGAGTGCTTATAGATCCTGGGTCACAAGCATAACAACAGCAGGTATACTAATAAGCTAATAACAGTATTGTTAGTATGGTTCATAAATCCTTATATGGAGATGACTGCGACGAAGCAACAATGCTACTACAAATAAGACATCCAAAGGACGAGAGCCATCAACAGTTGAGGAATTGGTACTAGAGCCACTGGATGCACACGTCGACAAACAAAAGCAAAATGAAGAGAACCACGAACCAGAACAGTCATCGCCACAGTCATTCCATTGGACCCGCCAGAATGTTTCATTCCATTAAACTTAATTTTCATTTTAAATAATATTAGTTTAGATTCGTTAAGATACAATGAACTTTACATTAATTGCAATTACAAATACTTTGGTTGCATATTAGTACGTCACACAGCGTGTGCAGTAGTTTTCAAAACGCATAACTACAAACCTGCAGTTTTGCACTTCTCTATTTCGTAAATAACCAAAGGTTGTTAACAATGTACTTTAGTTTAGTAAATCAGCATGATTTCTGTATAAATACAACGAACTGTGATAATAAAGATTAGTATTAAAACCAATAAATTAATACTCGTTACTTGCTAGTGCCATTTCCAGGTTTTTATTTACTGATACGTATATAGCTTTCGCCCTCAAAAAATCCGCCAATTAACTCTCTACGATAATTTTCTTTATTTGCTTGTATTCTTCTAAGCTAATATATTTTGATGAACTTAAATGATTACATTGCAAAATACTAATTAACATCTGTTCAAAACTAAAGCGATCATTTTATAGCCTGCTGGATTACCTTTTTCTATAAGGATTAATTTTGTGCGGATTTTTAGTTGACACACCCTTAAGAAATAAATAACTAAACGAGGGAATAGACAAAAAGGAAATGAATCATCGAAGAAGGCGGTGAACGAGATAAATAATAGATGCATGAAAGAACATACAAACAATCGAATATACGAATAAAGACAGAAAAGAAGAAGGAAACGAACGAATTAAGGAGGGAAAAGCGAATGAATAAGCGAGTATGCCAATGTTTAAATGAATGGAAGAACGAGTTAAAACAAAAAGGAGCTAATAAAACAAAGGCATCAAACGAAAAGCGATTGTAGGAATAAACAAATCTAAAAAACCAATCAAGGGGCAAATAAATAAATGTGTGAATGAAAACGGAAATGGAGAGAAAGAAACAAGAAATAACGACAAAATGAATGAAAATGTCGATTAATGAATGAACGAATGAATGTCTAAATGAACGAAGGAACAAATTAAAACATGTCGCCGTCGTGTTTAGATCTTAACCTGTTCCGCTCTCACCGGCGTTTTATGGAACGTTAAATTCTCTTCTTCTCTTTGAATGAATAAACGCATCTACAAACAAATTCAATGATAAAAACGAATGAACAAATAACCGAACGAATAAATGAACGATTAAATGAACAGAGGAACCAACTAAAACACGTCGGCCGAATAAATGACGTAGGAGTCGAATGAAAAACGAATGAATAAACTATCGAACGAATGAGTGCATGAACTAAAGAAAGAACGAACGAATGGGCAAAATCAAAGAAAGAATGAATTAAGAAGGGAATGAACAAAAACGAATAAACAAACAATTACGCAAACTAATAAATGAATGAAGAAAGCAAGGAAGGAAGAAACAAACAAACGAACGAATAAAGGAGGGAATGGACGAAGGCTGTAGTGTATAAATGAATGTTTTAATGAACGCAAAAAATATTTACAGTTACAATAATTCATAAACTAAACAATATATTATAGCAAATCAGAGCTTTGAATCCAGTCTCAAGATTTCTGAATTTAAAATTAAAATTTGAATCCAAAACGACGACTCACATCTTCAAATGCCGACTGAATCGTAGATTCCTGAATTGAAATTCAAAATTTCAATCCACTATCGAATCATTGTTAAAATATAAACTCAAAATGTAGTGCTTTTTAAATTTTAAAATCAATATTCCAACAAATAATATTCAAATCTAAATTCAAATTTTAACTATTTTTTTAATTTTAAATCGGGATCCAATTTAAAAAGAAAATGGTCTAAGACTTCAAATCAGGGCTAAAATTTGAATTTAAAAATTCGCATTCGCAATTCGCAGAAGAATTTATGAATTTTAAATTCAAGATGCAAAAATGAGATTCGAATAAAATAAAATTCAAAATTCGAAATCGTGATCTGTAAATCCAAATTCGATAATTTAGATTCTAATTTCTGCACTTAAAGTCGAAGTTTGGATTCAAATCCAGACTGAAATTCACATTAAATTCTAAATTTATAATCGAGATTTAATTCTAAAAAGGCGAATCAGGGCTCCCAATTAGGACCAAAATTTAAATCTAAATTCACATCGGGATTTTCTGAATTTTATAATCGAGATTCAAATCGAAAGCGAAGATTAAAATCTTCTAATCTAGGCTAAAATTCACTTCGTTAATTCTAAATTTTAAAGAAACGAGATTTGAGTAGAATACTGTTATTCCCGGCTTCAGATCGGAACTGATATTAAAGAGAACTCAAAGAAACGATAAATGAAGAAGATTGAATAGATAAATAAGGAATACACAAATGAATAAAAGCAATCGCGAAAAATGCAAGCGAACGAATCAAGGGGAGTATTAAAAACGAACAAATGAACGTATGAATAATTTGACAATATGATGAACAGAGAAACGAAAGAATAATGAATCAATCAACGATCATATGAATGAAGTTATGAAGGAAAGAGCGGATTAAGTAGAGAACGAACAAAGAAAATTGAGAAAAACGAATGAAGAGTGAAAAGAATAAACGAACAAAGGAAGGAGGGAATGAATAAAAAACGAGTGAATAAATAAATGATTTTAAAAGAAACGAATAAATGGAGAAAAGAAATGACTGAATGAATGAATATACGAATCTATAGACGCATAAATGAATGAAAAAGGCAAGCACGGGGGATTCAGGCGAACAAACCATTGAGAAAATGAAAAAACGAACGAATAAAC
This sequence comes from Melanotus villosus, assembly GCA_963082815.1. NCBI lineage: Eukaryota > Metazoa > Arthropoda > Insecta > Coleoptera > Elateridae > Melanotus > Melanotus villosus. Next base: position 10,665,480 of record OY720419.1, on the reverse strand, counting down.
GAACAAATGAACAAGTGAATAAATTAAAGAACAAATGAGCAAAGGAACGAACTAAAACACGAAGGGGCGAATAAATGAAGAAGGAACCGAATGAATCAAAGAAAACAAACCGAACCAATTAAAGAATCAACAAAAGAACAAACTAAGAAGGGAATGAGCAAAGAAAACAAATGCATAACTGAATGCACAAACTACTAAGCGAATGACGTCAGAAGGAAAAGAAGAAATAAACGAACGAAAGAGGGAATGAACGAAAAACGAGTGAATAAATGAACGAACAAACGAATTAATAAACTACGGTCTAGGACGTTTAGGCGCGCATCTTTAGGCGCGCACCATACGGCGCGAGCTATTAACCGCCGGCATTTTAGGCGCGGGAACCTTTAGGCGCGGGGACGTTTAGACGCCAGCGTTTTTTGGCGCGGGGACGGTTAGACGCCAAGCATTAAAAAATATACAATATATTTTAATCTGTACGTTCTGTACATTAGAATCGTACTTGGAACTAAATTCCTTTATAATAAAAGATTATCTTCCTAATTATAAAGGTATAAAAACAGATTTAAAGAAAAGTTAACTACAAATATGTTACATACAACCAAGCATGTTACATCCAGCATTAAGTGACAATACCAAAATTTATGTACAAAAAAAGTTAAGTAAATTATTATTTGAATTACGACAATTATTATTAAAATTAAAAATTAATATATAACTTGATTTTTGAGTTTATATTCTAAAATAGGTCAAACTTGTACTAACATATTTTTTAGTTTTGAAAGATAAAGATAGTTTACTCCAATCAATTTAAATTTTTCGAATTTTTTACATTTCAAAGAATATACAACATTTTTATCTATCAAGTTTGAAAATGAAACAACAATTAGCAATGTCAGTATACATCAGTGTTCACATAAATTCTTATAGTTATGTTAAATTTTATAAAAATAGGTAACTTTGAGAAGTTTTCTTACTTTCCCTTCTGTTGTCTAATTACTGAAATTATATTTTATAGCTTTATTTTTTAATGGTGATAAAAATTCCTTTAAACGTATATTTATAAAACGTAATAGAAAAGAAAAATTAGAAACAGATGTGTAACTTTATTTCGACATATTTACGGCTTTTAAATAATGCGCGTCCAAACGTCATTCTAGGAGAGCTTTTTAGACCACAAGAGGGTTAAATGGACAAATATATTTTGACAAATTTATTGAATTTCGACCATCCTTTCTCTATTTTCACTGGCATTATTATTTCTACTAAGAATGGACATCCTTTTGTGAATGAAAGCTATAAACGACTAAAGGGCCTGAAGTATTCCCTATGACCTTAATTTATTTTTTAGAAGACAGAAATTCGTCTTTTTTGAATACGGCAATAAAAATATATTTCGATATTGGGGGGTGCAGTCTTCTTGACCCTCCAATACTTAGACGATCTTAGGCAACTAAAACATTTATTTTTCTTCGTGTGGTGTTGGAGGTTAACTGTGTTTTTGCGCTGTGTAAAATAATGGAAAACCAGAAGATTTTAAGCAAACGTGGTAATGAAAAGCATTATGCTGATGGGCATATGTATGTGTTTGAGAAAAATAGTACCTGTCGTACAAAAAAGTTTTGGAGATGCGATCAAAAAAGTAACGGTTGCAAAGCTCGCATTCATACTCGAGGTGGATCTGTGATTTGGAAATTAAATGAACACAATCATGATAGCTCTGCCGCGAAAGTTGAAGCTCAAAAAGTGATAACCGTTATAAAGAAAAGAGCAGCAGAAACTATGGAATCAACTGCAGCAGTTATCAACAATTCTATAGGCGCAAGCAATTTTACCAAGAATGCGTTCCTTAAAAAAAAATGATTCGAAGAGAACGTAATCAGCTTCAGGCTTTCCCCGTGGCTCCAAGAAGTCTTGAAGAACTAGAAATTCCACGTGAATTCCAAATTTATGAGTATGGAAATGGTCATCAAGATACATTCCTGTTGGCTGATAGTGGGCGTTCATCAAGCAGAATTTTACTTTTTGGGAGGAAAAACAATTTAAACATAAATATTTGAACAGTTATTATTTGTAATACTAACCCAACATACAAACATAGTCTTAAAATTGTTTAAAAAAAGAATAATAAACATATTAAAATGAAACGACCCTCATTCACGAATCTTTTGCTTTAGTATTATGGGTTGCAATGATTGAGTAGACGTTCAATTTCTTAAATGTTGAAAAATAACTGGAGTTACGTAATTTTTTGACTCTAATTGGGTAATCCATTTTAAAAATGGACAAATAACGTTTTATCTTGGTTGTTTCATTTTGTTGGTTTTAATCAGCTTAAATTAAGGACAAAATGTTATTATGTTTACAGATCCTTAAAGAATCCAATCACTGGTTTGTAGATGGCACATTTAGATCGGCTCCCCAACTTTTTTATCAAGTGTATGTCATTTTGGCAGAAACATTTTCTGGGGTTCTTCCTATAATATACGCGTTATTACCTAATAAACAGCAGAAAACATACGAAGAAATGCTTCACCTACTAAAAGACATTCAGCCTGAATTAAATCCTACTTATATATCATGTGATTTTGAACTGGGAGCTATAAACGCATTTAAAGGTGCATTTCCAGATGTAGAAATTTTAGGGTGTTTCTTTCACCTTACAAAAAATTTAAAAAAAGAAATTAAACACTTAAATTTAATGGGAAATTACAATAATGACGCAGATTTTGCACTATGTTGTAAAATGGTAATGTCTTTGGCGTTTGTACCTTTAAATAACTTGGACGAAGCCATTGACGAGTTATCAAATGAACTGCCAAACAGTCTTCAACCACTTTTACAATGGTTCGAAGACAATTATGTAGGACGCCCTAATCGCCGTGGTGTCGGCAGAAGGCCAGCAATGTTCCCACCAAACTTATGGTCTCTGTATGACAGGACATTAACCGATGTCCACAGGACAAATAATTATGCAGAAGCTGCTCATCGACGCATGCAAACGGAATTGGGAATGGACCATCCCACTTTATGGAAGTTCATAAATGAACTAAAAAAATTCAACACGGAAGGGATTTGGTACTGGAACAATTAATCGCAGGTAGACAACCTGAAAAAAAGTTAAACAAATACTTGCGCGCAGATCAAAATATTAAAAATATAGTGCAAGATTTCCATAACAGAAATATAATTGATTATCTTCGAGGACTGTCTCATAATTACGAAATGAATCCTTGAGTAATTAGGTTAATATAATTATAGTGAAAATCGGTTGTAAATGTGTAATATTTAAGTAGTATTTAGGGTGTTAAATTCTATCGTAGTGTATTGATTAAAATTAAAAATTAAAATTGATTGTAAATATTGTAATGTTTTAAATTTCATGTAATTACGATTTTTTACTTTTTTATGCAAATACTTAACACTAATTGTATTTAAAAAGTTAATAAATATTGAAGTGCAGACTAATATCAAAGATTTTTTTTTATTAAGGTAGGTACGAAGAAATATTTCTATTTATTTGCATGAACTGAGCGGTTACTGTTTTGGAAACTAATATAATTTTTATGTTATAAGCTACAAACTTATGTTACATCAAAGCTTTACCGAAGGAGTTTCATATCTATTAACATTTGACATGGTAGTTTTAATTCACAACCAACGACTTAGATTACTACTCTTTCTCTGCATAACAAGGAATATCTTAAATGAAACTGAAGACTAGATAATAAATAGCAATATAAAAGTTTCCAGCGCCTAAAGGTCCCGTGCCTAAAGTGTTCGCGCCTAAACGTCCCTGCGGCCAAAGACGCCCGCGCCTAATATTGCAGCGCCTAAAAACTCGCTCCTAACAATGCGCGCCTAAAGATGCGCGCCTTACTGTCCCTTTCCGAATAAACTAACACATAAAGAAACGAAGGAATCAATGAATGAATAAATAAATCGCAGAACGAGTTGCTGAAACAAGCAAATGAATAATTTTTTGATAACATAAAGACAAATAATTCAAGGGATTGATGGTACAAATCAAGGGATTCACTTGATAAATGTAAATTAATCTTACCAGGAACAATCAAATGAATGTGATTCTTAATTTCATCAACCGCTTTTCCAAAGAAACCTTTCTTTTTATCGGCGTCCAATCCCAAGGATTCCTCTTGAAATTTCTTTTCAGAATTTTCAATACCTTTATCACGGCCCTGATCAGTAAATCGGAACATTTCTAAAAGTTTTGAAAGAATTTTAAGTCGTTTATAACAAAAGATTAATTTTATTAAAGGGAGAACATCAAAAAATACTCACTTTTAACAAATCCTGAAAAACTGTGCAGCGCTCCTAAAAACCATGAATGTTACTTATTGTTTATGTTAAACACTATTTATTAATTAAAATTAATTACATATGTTATTTGTACCTCTTACGGTGGGTGTAACTTGTTCAACAAACGTTAATAGAATGATTGCCGCTATTGAAAATCGTATTGTATTCCTCATTTTTTTCCCCCATAAAATCTGAAGATTCGTTTTTAATTAATAACTATTTAAATTTAGATACTAAGGCTTCAAAGTTAGACCGTTAAAAGCCGATTTGAAAACACAAAATGTCGTCTAAAATTCACAACCAAACGCTTACAAATAAATTGCTGAGTTTGATTGTTTATTTGTTATTGTTATTATAAAGTGCTTGTTTCTATTTATGCAGTTGTTTTAATTACTGTTGGAGGAAATGTTAACAAAATATTTAATTATATTTCTATATTTAGGACTGGTTTATAAAACTGCTTTTAAAGAAGCATTTTTTCAATACGAGAAGGAAAATATGCATAAATAGAAAATAATAACATTTTTTTCTATAGCAACTGTTAAAGTGCTAATTTATTTATTAATTTGAGTAGATAAAGTAGCACTTTAACAACAAGGGTAGATAAAGTACTACTTTAACAGCAAGGGTAGATAAAGTACTACTTTAACGACTGTACGCCCATACTAATGACATTTTAAAACGTGACTCGATTTGTAATTTTTTAAAAGTCAATGTCAAATAAATGTCAAATAAAATTAATTTTATAATTTTTTTCCTTTAAAATAAATGCTATAGAAAAAATAGAGTATTATACAAGAAGATAAAATTTAATTATCTTCTCGAGCGTAATTAGCGTCTCGACTGGAGCTAAAATAAGCCCTCGAAGATAAAATACAATTTTATCGTCTTGTATAATAAATAACTATTAATATTTTTTGAGACGTTTAACCGTCTAAACTTTAAGAGATTAATAATTTATTAATTTTTGTGTTATCGATGTTCTTTGATGCTGCTTTTGAATGAATAAACTTGACGGTTATTTGTGGGAATGCCTAATTTTCCGACCAGCCGTTATCCTTGCAGACCCAGTCCTTTCTGAGGTGCCATCACATTGCTATTGCAAATATGAGAAGGGTTCAAATTTAACCCGAAATTTTTTTGTAACTTTTTAGTTAAACAAGATCTTTACAATATGATTTATCCTACATTTCAACATATTCCCCTTCTAACTCTACAAACTTTTGCCATCTCTTTGGAAGCTTCATAATCCCTTCGCCAGTTTAGCACAACACTTTTGACCTTCTTATCATCTTATTCAAATCGAATACCACCCATTGCTTCCTTAAGTGGCCCAAACAAATGAAAGTCACAAGGAGGCAGTCTTTTGGCGGTGTGCGGACGAGCACTGTCGTGGAGGAGAACAACACTCCTAACCGAACGCTTCCGTCTTTTCGTCCGAAATGCAGGCTTAACTTTTTCGGCAAGCAGTTGAGCGTAACAAGGGGCATTAATTGTAATTTTCTAAAAAATCTCAAAATTCCTTCTGCGTCCCAAAACACAGTGCCCGTTATCTTTCCAGCTGAAGGGATAACCTTTGCTGATTTTGCATATTTACGTAAACAATAATCTGGAAATACAATGATTTCACTATCGTTTACCGATCCTAACCTCTCAATACCTCTACTGAATTTGTAGTATCAGGACAAAAATAGTGAAATGAACACTCGGGACACATTTGAACATTTCATCTGGGGTACATTAGGACTGTCCAAAAGTGCCCCAGGGACGATTATTGTGTTCCCATTTCTTCAATATTTTTACAGAAATAGTGCGAAGGTACAAAAAGAAAACTTAAAGAGCTTCCATATCTGAAGAAGCCATTGAATTAGTACTAGAAGAAGTATTAAGAAATAAAACATCAGTGCGAAATGCAGCAGCACAATCTAATATTAGTAAGTCAACATTATCCTTCAGACTAAAGAAAAAAATAAAAGAGTCGAATCGAAACTACGAAAATGACTCTGGAAACGAGTCAGACGTTGAAGAAAATACTGATAATGTTAGCAGATCGAAATATACTAGCCGACAGGTCTTCACAGATACAGAAGAGAAGGAATTAGAACAATATTATTATTATTATTATTATTATTATTATTATTATTAAAATCGTCGGAAATTCAATAAGGACTAACGTACAAAAATACAAGAAAATTGGCGAACGAGTCTGCGGTTAAGTTGAATAAAAAATGTCCTAAATCTTGGACACAAAATAGTATTGCGGGAGAAAAATGGTTGTGGTCATATATGCAAAAACATCTAATTTTGTCATACAAGAAGCCCGAGAACACTAGCCTGCAACGGGCTTCCGCCTTCAATCAAGCAAACGTTGATAGGTTTTTTGATAATTAGCTGGAAGTACAGAAAAAAATCAAGTTTAACCCTGAAAAGATTTTGAATATTGATGAAACTGGAATTCCTACAGTTCTTCAGGCTCCAAAGGTAATTGCGTCTACAGGTAAAAAGCAGTAGGCCAGATTGTATCTGCTGAAAGAGGGACTCTTGCAACATTCTGCGGAATTATCTCTGCAACGGGAGCTTGTCTACCGCCTGGTTATATTTTCCCACGTAAAAAAGTTAAAAAATTCATGTTTGGAGCACCAACTGGATCACTTGGTCTCGGTTGCTCGAACGGCTGGATAACATCAGAACTGTTTTTGGAAGTTCTACAATACATAAGCATGCCCACCCAACAGTAAATAATCCCCTGATTTTATTAATTGATAATCACGAAAGCCACGTGTCTTTTGTTGCCATAAGTTTTTGCAAAGACAATAACATCACATTGCTGTCCTTTCCGCCCCATCCCACTCAGAAGATGCAGCCCTTAGACGTGGGGTTGTATGGTCCGTTCAGAAGTAGGTGCAAAGTGGCGTTTAACGATTATCTAGCTGCAAATGTTGCAAAAACGTTGAAAGTTGGTGACATTCCAAAGCTGACATGTGAACCTTATCTGCAAACATTTACACCGTATAACATAACCAGAGCTTTTATGACAACTGGACTTTGGCCAATTAATAGGTTTGTTTATGGACCAGATGATTTTGTGAGTTCTTATGTCACCGATCGCCTGCAATTTGCAGACTCTAATACTAACAGCCCAGATCTGGTTAAAACAATTACTAACCAGAATCAAAGACCATCCAACAGTGGAATCAAATCTATAAAAGAATTTGCTGGGTCTATGTTAGATGAGATATTGAAGAGAGTACTAGCAGCTAATGCTCAAACCAAACCCCAACGTGTCAGTTTGGTCGACATAAGATCATACCCTAAAGCAGAGTCCAGAAAAAAGTGAGAAAATCAAAAGGCAAAAAAATCGACAATCTACACTAGCACCCCGTAAAAGGCAGAATTGAGCAACTAGAAGCAGAAAGAAAGACGAGAGCAATTAAAAATATTAAGAAACCACTTTTTGGAAAGACTGAAAAAAAGAAATACGACAAAAACCTGTTCAGAAAAGAAAGAAAACAAATAAAGACTCTTCGACTTCGGATTCAGAAAATAGCAGCACTGTCCACACTTTATGTAAGAAGACCAACCAGATCTGACTCGAACATTAGTATGGATGAGGATAATGAAAATGATATTTTATATTTACATGATGATGAAGAAATTAATGTTGGTGATTTCTTACTAATAAGGCTTTCTACAAAAAAAGGCCGTCAGATACTATATAGGACAAGTTTTAAACTTGGTGGACATGATAATAAATTATGAAATGAAGTTTTTAAGAAAAAACCAAAATTTAGGTTTTGTTTTTCCATTGGAAGATGATATTTCAACAATAATGCGGTCAGATGTAGTTGCCAGGTTGCCAAAACCTACTCAAGTGGGAAAAACTTCAAGACTTACTTCCTGATTTAGATTTAATGTACATTTTGATGCTTACCAGATTGAATAAATGGTTTTTACTTCAAAGCATTTTATTACATTTATATTTGGATTTGTATTCTTTCTCTATTTCATTGTTTATTTGTTGAAAAGTGTACAATAAAGTATTTCTTTAATACCTTCTGAATTTATTTGCACCATTGTGTGTTTTTGTATAACACTTTGTTGTTGTCAAATTGTACCTCATTGTTGTCCAATTGCGCCCTACTGCTGTTCAATTGAACCCCATGCTGGGGCACAATTGGATAGAAGAAATTTTAAGAAAATGTGAAGGGATTCTTACAAAAATCTGAAAAAAATCATCTTAGTTACAATAATGTATGTAATAATGTATGTAGATGCTTACTTTCTAAATGAAAAAGTGAAAATTCGCTTCTTTTGGCATAGCCTTTACAGGGCGTTGCCGATTCTCTCTTCATATGCCGAATCATTTTCCGTAGTGCCACCCGCTGATATTACAAATATATTATTAACACATCGTGAAGGGAGACGGTGTGTCCCTGCAAGCACTCAGCAGAATCTATCAAACGAGACAGAATCTCAACGTGACCCTTCAGCAGCGGATCGCTCATTTAAACGCCGATTGTAAACAACATGTACGTAGACTTCCATGTCTCCGCCTCAATAATAATATGAAGGAGCGCTAGGTCAAAAATTACTTCCAGGCCTCAGAAGACGTCGTGTAACCAACCCCCGTAATAGCAGAACTTGCTAGCTTCTACAACTGGGTAAGAACTGTCCGTTTGTGTAGCTTTGCAGTTGCGGTCCACCACACCTTAGGTGACGACTGATAGAATCACTCTTCTATAGATCTAGATCAACTTTTCAGATGGCATACCCCATGTAATACCTAAGACATGGATGGCCCTCTTTATTTATCTGGTTGTTTGGTTATTCCAGGCAGACTTGGTATCTAGGATTACACCCATGTACTTTACTGTGTCCGAAAACGCAAAACTGACCCAAATATTGGTTGTTTCACGAAGACTTGCAATCCTTTGTTTTTGGTGAATAATATGAGCTGGGCCTTGGCGGTATTAACTATAAGGCCCTTAGTTGAACACCACCTGCGCACAACAGCTAGTGCGTCTTGCAGCAATTTGCTAATCTACCAGGAAATTTATGTGGGACCAAGGTAGCAAGATCAGCTGTGTAATCCTGCGTGTAATAACCAACGGCTTAGTTCCACAAGAAGCTCACCAAGGACAAGTCGCCACAGCACGCGTGATAAAACACCACCCTGAAAGCAGCCTCGTCTCACCAAGATCCTCAGTGACGCTAGAATTTCCCGTCCAGTCAGATGACGGTGGTATTGATGCCAAGATTGATGCATGGTCGACTGATAAAGTCGATGGATGTGTTACCAAATGCTCTTTTATTATCAAGAAAGACACCAGGAACCAGTTCCAGTAAAGGGCTGTTTCCACGGATTCGCCCACTTGATAGTTATCAAGAAAGACACCAGGAAGCAGTTCCAGTAAAGAGCTGTTTCCACGGATTCGCCCACTTGATAGATGTTTTATATGGGTGTAGTGAATTGGCGATATGAGTGCTGTCTTTGATGTACCTTATGTTCCTCAGGGGTACGCGGATGTAGCCCATAGCCAGATAGGCCCAAAGTAGGTAACGAAGAAGGCGCTCAATGATCCCCAGTCTCTCCGGGAAAAGGACATGGAAAACATCATCGGCGCCCGGGTTCTTACATATGTTAAATGTGGCTATGGCCCAACTAAATGACCACTTTAGAAGCCGATTTCCAGTCCGCTGTAAAATGTGTATTAGAAGTGACCGTTGTAGTGGTGAAAGGTAACTGGTGTTCTAGTGTAGTCTAAAACTTCCAGGCACTCTTTATGATCGTCTAGGAGTCTCAGACACACCAACCGCGACTAGCTGTTCTGATCAAGAATTTTAGTAACGTGATTTGCTTCTGGGGAGCACTCAGTACCGAAGCAGAAGTTCCTCTAACCATCTTTTTTGTGACTGCGAATGCGGTCCTTGTAAAGGTGCTGGGATTTCTTGAAAACATCCCAGTCCTCCAGTTGACGAGAATGTAGGGTTCTATTAAGAAGTCTGCGCGTCTCTTTTCGAAGTATCTAAATTTAAGAGTTCCACCAAGGAACCCCCTTTACTTCTGAATCTCTTCTGTTCCCATATAAGGTGTTGATTGCCTCAATCAGAAGAGAGGTGAAAGTCTCAATATCCGTAGCGGTTTTTTTGGATCTTGAGTTGTGTTGGGTTCTCCTTAAGGGTTGTACGATAGGCTGCCCAGTTGATAGCTCTTGAATTTCAGTAAAACTAAATTGCCGTAGAAGAAGCCAAGTCTAGAGCAAATGTGGCGGTGATCCAACAAAGAAGGATTCGCCGCTACATACCAGTTCTTGGAGTATTAAAAAATATCAAAGTGAAATCGATGTGCTTTGAATTAAATAACCAACATTTTAGTTTAAAATGACTTTACTTTTTAGTCCAGCCAATAAAGGGTTTGTAGAATGCATGGAGGGTGTCGCAATTTTTGACTTTAGGGCTTTGTTTGGAGTCGTTAGTAGGTAAACATACTAAAAGTCTCCGGACATAGGGTGAGCGGAGTGCAGGGGGGGGACTGGGGAGGTCTCTGTTTGTGTTTTTTTGCTTATATCTGTTAAACGTACCGCTCCTTAAACATTAATTTAATCCGCATGTATAATAAATAACTATTAAGCAAATTAAATCTTTTTATTCTAATTTGAAAACAGAAGAAAATCGATCGTGTCTCATCGTATCAAGCTGAAGGTGCAATTCTTGCTTCGTTTCATTGAACTCGTGTAAAACTTGTTGCACATATACTTTTTTGCATAACCTGGTGCATTTAATAGTAAACAAAAAGTAAAAAATATCGTTTTGTGGTAGGTTTAGCGAGCAAATGAATTAATTAGAAGTATAAATTATTTTCAATAGTCGCTTACAGTGATAAATATCTACAGCTTTAACTGGCTCTTACGGCACCTCCAAAAGGCACTTGGTTTCAGAAACCATACTCTAGCTCTAGGAGACGTTTAATAGGTGCAGAAGGGTGATGCAAGCCATATGCAAATGCATATTTCGTTCGGACAGAGCTTAGCCTGCAAGCTCTTTCCAAAATCTCTCAAGAGTAAAGGGGTATTTACTGCGCATGGAACGGTTTGTAACTTTGGTGGCAACACTTCCATGATGTGTTAATAATATATTTGCAATATCAACGTAGTGGCACTACGAAAAGGGCTTGGCCTGCAAGATAATAGCTGTGCAGCAAATTAAGCATTCCCCTTTTATTCTGCATTGGACGTATAAACTTGATTTATTTGCTATTTTTCGCCGTTTCAAATACTCAGCCAACCTAAAATATTTTTAATCAGTTTTAACGAATTATGAAAATGTTACATATAAAGAATATCACCTCTGCAAGGATTTCAACCATGTCTCCAATCTAAAATATATTTAATTATTAACCCTTTTATTGCTTCAAATTTAGGTAAACTCAAGTATAAGGCAAAACAAAATTTTATTTTTAACATAACAGAAAAATTACATCATTTCGATCTTATAATCTTATCTTAACGAGCTTATTATCAAGTCTTAAAAATTCTTTAAACATTGTCGATTCTTAAAAAAAAAACATTTTAAAAAGCAGGATTATCAAACCATTGTAATCTTTGCGGTTTCAACGTATCAACTTCGTATTCGGAACACCTTTTCCTGATAAGAAATAAAAATATAAAATAAAATTTGATAGATTTAGTTATACGCACCAAGATGAAGTACTTTTACATCCAGTAATAGGATATTCCATTTTATAGCACTGAGGTCCCAAGCCTGTAAAGTAGGCTGTCCCAATTTTCATTGAAATTAAAGTTCCGGCTGTTTTTAAGCAATCGTGGAATTTTTTATCGCAGTTACAATGAGATCTGTAACGATTTTCAGAAGTAATACCATAAGTGACTAGAATTTTACCGGAAATTTTTTTGCCGTCACCAACACGACTGCTTGTTGCGACGAAAATCGTAACGAGTGCGACAGCACGAGTTACGATTTTCCAAAGCAACAAGCAAGAGTGTTTGTGACGGCAAAAATTTCCTGTAAAATTCTAGTCACGAATGGTATTCGGATTGATAATTCCTCGAATTATAATGAAATTACTGAAATACTTGTCACTCAAAAAATTTTGACAGACGTTGTCTCTAAGAAACGCTGCTAGTCGCAAAATTTTCTAGAAAATTTCACTAGTGGTATTTTCGATTTAATTCGATTGTGATTGGTTCAATTCACCAAAATACTGTGATTTGATTGGATGAGTGGAATAATCGGGATTATTTTTTTTATATTTTTTATTACGCATTTCTTGTTCATTCGTTCACTTATTGACTCATTTATTTATTCATTTTAGAAAACGTTTCGAACGGAGGTTTATAGGAACCTAGAAAGAATTGATTTACCTGGTAAACAATCCAGAATTTTCAAGCCCATCTCTCGTTTCACCCACGGCTATGGTGTCATTACAGCTGTCGTGTTCTCTGCAACATTTGTCCGTTTCTTGGAAAAATCCCAAATCATGTATGGACTTTGCTATGTCACCATCACCACACCAAACGGTTCCTGCGAAAATTCTCTTGAATTAGTTAACTCTCTTAAATGTACGGACAATGGACATCAAACCCTTTATAACAATTCATTAATGTAGGCTAGATTTATTTAATTAATTTAAAAACTTCTACTGCAAACTTCCTTATAAATTTCAGTACCTACGTCGTTGTTCAATCCGGTAAAGGGGGTATCACAGGGATCCATATCTGGACCGGTTTCATTTTAAAAAGATATATTTTGACATTAATTTAATTAGTTAAATGTGTAAAGGTTCGTTGGGAAATTAACGCTTAATAGAAGCAGTACAACATGGTTTCGCATTTCAACCAACTCTATTTGCAATGGCTACAGCTTTCAATCTGCTTTGATATTAATCCTGATATTAACTAACGGTTACTCTTAGAAACTGATTCAAAAATTAATGAAATTAATTTAATTCTGTATTTAATAAAAAGGGCACCTCAGGGAATCTTATTTTGGGCTCGTTTTATTTGTAATAGCTGTAGCTTTTGATTTGTTTCGATATTAATTGTGATACAAATTAAGAGTTCTGTTAAAAATAGACTCAGAGGCTCGTTTGGAATTTCATTACTTTTATACAATGTGATTTTTTAAAAACTCAATTGCAGCAGGCCGTATTCTGACTTAATACAGACAGTTCTAAGGTTATTAAGACAGAACACGGCCTGCTGCAATTGAGTGTTTAAAAAATCACATTGTATGTTGCTCTTAATAAACGGAGTATCACGTTGTTTCGCATTTGGTCCTGTTTTATTTGCAAAAGCTATACAATTTAATATGTTTCAGTAGTAATTCTGATAATATTAATTAAATGTTACTGTTAAAAATTGATTCAAACATATATTGAAAAATAAGATACGTTTGCCTGTTGTATTTAATAAAAGGAGTAACACATAAACCTGTCTTCGACCTATTTTATTTGCAATAGCTAGAGTGGTCACCCATTCAAGCTCTTTGCTTAACTTTCTACATTGCAGTACTATATGTGTATTCCCACTTTGCCGTACTGCCGGCCAATTAATTATTTAAATAATTAAAAACACTTAAACACTTACCAGGGTAAATAGCCCGTATATAACTTTTAACCTTGTCAGCAGCACCACCAAGGAAACCTTTTTCTTTATCAGTATCCAAACCTTTTGTTGGGGACGTTGGAGTTATCCCGACTTTTTCCCCAATTTTACTGATAGTATCTCCAAACCCTTTCACTAACTCCCTTCCATATTCCAACTGGCCGTGTTCTTTCAGAGGGTCGTCAGATTTTGGGGTGGAATTTAATTCGTTTCCTGAATGATAGGCAGAATCGTGGTCGTTTTGTAAACCTTTGGGTTTGAACCAATCGATTATACCTACAAAATCCATACATTTATTTCTGTTTGTTTTAAAATGGCCTGCTTAACCTAAACTAACTGAGTTTATAGCTCGGTGGCACGAGATTTGAACCATGTGTGAGCTGGTTTCGAATTGGAAATTGAGCTATCCCGGTTTTAACGTGCGGAAAAGGCAGTTACAAAAGCTTAAATACTTATTCGAATGGGTAATTAATTTCCAAGCACCAACCCCAAAGTAAATAAACAAACCTACAAACCATCACCGATTTTTTACACATCAAAAATCTTACTTGTGACATGACCAGTAAATTGATTCCACATATCAAAAATATCGGGAGACCTTTTAATTCTGAACGGGTTTCTAAAATCTGATAGTTCTAAATACCTACCTGCTGGATTTGGGTCGGCGTTTACAACAATTATCGTTAAAACAATAATTGTTGCTATTGGAAAACCCAAGAAACCCCCCATTTTCCTAACCTGTAAATAACAATAAATTATTAAAATCATAAAACTAGCCCATCCTAGTGGATTTGAATATTTATTAATTAAATCCAATTTGGTTTGGCTTGTATTAATAGCAATAAATATTAACTTTGCACATGCATGTTTCGAAACGAGTATCAAAAAATATTATTAAAAAAAATTCAACTTAAGGTCTTACCTTTCTAAATAATACTCCTATTAAGTAACCTGTGCTTCTGTATCGACCAGTAAATGCAATCAAATATTAAAGAGTGAATTTCTTTTGCAACGGTATAAAAGTGCAAGTTTAATGTTGTTATTATGTTATTGTTGGAATATCTTCGAATTTATGTTACAGTTAAGATAATTATAAACAAATGCCATAGATTTAATAGTTAGGGAGAGTGAGATGGTGAGTTTAGTACTGAATCATTACGTAAAGAATTGCTCAAGGAACGAAACTGCAAATTTAAAAAAAATATGTTGCAACTGTATTAATTTTAAATTCCTGCATCCTCTTTAACCTTGAATTAATTACATACGTTCTAATCGTTGTTTAGTGTTAATGACACAATTTCGAAAATTATTAAAATTATAATTAGTTGAATTTTGAAAACGAAAGTGGGCATGGCATTGAATTAATTTTGTTACTATTTTTTAAATATTCTCGACTTTTTCAAGAAACAGACTAATTGCTTTTCGGATGAAATTGAAATTTTGCAGTTTTGTAGCTTTCCTTCACGGTCCCTCTTTCTGTATCCTCCGTTACTCTCGTTCTGTTTTCCTCTCTCTTCCCCCTCTCTCTCGTGTATGTTCTCTCCACTGATTGCTGCCTCTTTAATTATCTGCTTATTCTGTTTTTCGAATTAAATACTAAAAAAACTCTCAAAACAGGTAAATTCTCAAAATCGAACAGTTTTGCAAAATTGAGTTAAATTTCAAATTTTTATTTCCAAAAAAAACCAAAAGGCACTCTCCTTTCTTTCCAGTGCAGGTTGCGAATTTTAATTTGGAAACTCAACGCTATTTTACTTAATTTCAAATTTTTGTTTAATTGAATTAATACAAAACT
The DNA here is from genome assembly GCA_963082815.1 of Melanotus villosus. Taxonomy (NCBI): domain Eukaryota; kingdom Metazoa; phylum Arthropoda; class Insecta; order Coleoptera; family Elateridae; genus Melanotus; species Melanotus villosus. Next base: position 10,649,745 of record OY720419.1, on the reverse strand, counting down.
AAAACCTTTTCATTTAAAAATTTAGAAAAAAATTGTTTCGACTTTTACTACTTGAAATCAATCACTTTCTCAGTATTATTCTATCCTTGACAAAGTAATTGTTTCTCTGAATAAATAAAAACCTTAAAAAATACCTAATAATAAAGTGCAAGGTTGTTGTAGAATTCTCATTCTCGCGTATTGCTATTCTACAAAACATTTTAGTTAAACATTTCTGTTAAATGGTAAAGCAAACCCTTTGATTAAATTTTGGTGTATTCTACGTACCAAACGATAAAAAAATTCCTAGCAGGAAACCAAAGCCAGACCAACTTCCACCTTGTTAAATTAATTTCACCTAAAAAACCACAGCCTTTCCTTCTAATACAGGAAACTCAAACTTGGAACTTATTGTTGGATAAGTGATAAATAAATAGTATTCAAGATGTTTTATAGGTGTTATTATTGTGTGGAACAGGTTTTTTAACAATTAAGAAGCCTTGAGAAAACGTTTTTGCTTTAATGAAGATAATTAATAATTTTTTTTTAAGATTTTATGCGTGATAGGTGATGTAATTATCGAATTAAAAAAATTAGTTATGGCACACTGAGATTGTTTTAAATGTCTCTTTTAGAGTATTACGTTTAATTTTTTCTGAATTGTACGAATGAAAATTCAAGAACTCTGCTTTAGTGAGCAGAATACACTGCGTTTGTGCTTATTTTCAAAATAGGTACATATTAACTTCTGTTTTTAAATTTCGAATTTTCAAAATTGATTTTAATCTTTCAATTTTTAAACGTTTCAGTTTTTTTTTAACTAGAGACTTTGAAAATGAAAGTTTTTTGAAGTGTTTCTGATGAAATCTAAAGTAAAACTAATTTTTTCAATATTCTTGGAATGCCTTGTAATGCTTGTAATTAATCTCTTAAAGATGGAGCCTTTAAGATACAGAATATATTTTTTGTTGTACCTAACTGATTCTTTTTAAAAGGCGAGACTTCGAAAACCAGGAAAACTTTTTAAAAAATATTTTGAAGAATTTGCAAGAAAAGTTATGTATTTTAAATATTCTTGAAATATCTTACTTTTAATGTACTTTTCAAAAGTAGAGACTTTTAAAACACAGAACACATTTCTGGTAGTAATTTTTCAAAAAGGGCAAAACTATAAATTTTAAAGAAAACTTTACTGTGTTTGAATATTTTTGAAATGACTTTAGTTGATTTTTTTTAAATTGTGAAGACATTATTTTTAATTATAAGCATTTTTTTTTTTTAGATGGTGAAACTGAAAATTAGGAAAATTTTTCACACAATATTTAGAAAATTGATAAACAAAAATCAATTTTGTGTGAATACTCCTGAAATGTTTTAATTTTAATTATTTTAATAGTTTTAGTTGTACTCTCAAAAGATGAAACTAGGGAAAATTTTGTAGAAAATGTTTTGAAAATAAAAAAAATAATTTTGTTTGGGTATTTCTGGAATATTTTACTTTTAACTTTATTTTTAAGGTGGAAATTAAAAACATAGGAAATATTTTTAGCTGTAATTGATTTTCTTAAATCTTTTTTTAAAGAGACTTTGAAAGAAAAATTATTTGTTTTTAATATTATTGAACCGTCGACTTCTTTTGAAGCTGGAGGCTGTAAAAACATAGAAAATGTTTTTTGTTGTAACGGAATTTGTTAAAAGTGGGAAACATTTTGAGGAAAATGTTTTAAAGAATTTTCTTTCAAATTCTTCAAAATATTTTTATAAAATTTCTCATGCTTTTAAGTTTCACCTTTAAAAAAAAAAACAGTTTTTTAAATATTCGTGGAAACCAATAGAGCAAACAAATCAACGAGAGTATACTATTCGCTGAATAAAACGATGTTAGGCCACAAGAAAATCGAAATGGACGTTAAACTAAAAATCCAAACTGGACATTGCAGAAAAAACACAAAGGGAAAATAAATGCTATGGAAATGAAGCATATAAGGAAGATCATGGGAATAACCAAATGGAAACACGTGAGGAACGAGCACATAAGGGAGACTACCCAACAAACCACCAGTACTGGAAAAAATAGAAAGAAAACAGCTAAATTGGTACGGGCATACTACAAGGATGAACAGAGAAGGTTTAACAAAAAGAATAATGGAAATGGGTAAACCGTTAAGAGGAAGAAGGGGTAGACCAAGAAGAAGATGGCTGGACCAGATAGAGGACTGAGGGAGATCACAGGGGAAATCATTAACAGAGATGAATAGTGTAGCATGGTATAGGAAAGTGTGGAAGAATTAGGTGAAAGGAGGACTGGGCCCACAATCCGACGCCTGAAAGGGCAGAAGGAATCGTGAAAGAAAGAAAGAAATATTCTTGGAATGTCTTGCTTGTAATTGATTTTTTTTTTAGATGAAGGTTTTAAAAACACGGAAAATATTTTTAGTTGTAACTGAATTGTCTAAAACAGAAAACATTTTGTAGAAAATGTTTTAAAAAATTACAAAAAAAAAAATTTATTTGGACATTTCTAGAAGTTCTTAGTTTTAATTGGTATTTTTAAAGGTGGAGACTAAAACTGTATTTTTGATGTAATTGATTTTTTTCTAATATTCTTGGAATGTCGTGCTTCGCAGTCGTTGCATTTTCGTCGTTGGGATTAACATTCGTGACATTTTGAAAATATTATCGATAATAAGCTCACCACTTGTTATATTACCCTTGAAAATATTTTAAATGTATTTAAAGAAACATTAAATTCGTTTGACTATTTCTGTAATGTCTTACTTTGAATGGATATTTTAAAACAGGAGTCTTTTAAAACACAGACGTTTAGTTCTAACTGACGCTTTTAAAATGGTGAAACTTCAGACATGAACGAAATTAAGAAAATGGCATTAGAAATGACGCACAAAATCAAACAAGAACTGATATAAACCCGAAAAAAATTAAAGATGATATTAAAGAAATTAAAAGAGATGTAAAAGGGGATGAAATTAGATGTAAAACAAAATAGAGAAGAAACAAATGAACTAAAGCAACAACAAAATAAAAAAGGAATGGGTCACAGAAAATCGACAAAGCAAAAGAAAAATTAGAAAAAAACGGACAAAGCAAGACTTATGCAAAATTTGGGTTTATGGAATGGACATGAACACCAATGACCGAGAGTTATTAAAGGAAGCAATGAGTAATATGATAGATAAGGAACTAAGCCAGAGGGTTGTAGAAGTAGTAAATAACGCCTACACATCGAATAAATACGTAATAGAGGTAAGCGAATGGTCAGAAAGATTCAAAATATTAAAAAAGGAAGATTGAGATGAAGGGATATTTATTGACTCCGAGCTAACCAGAGAGGAAAACGCAATTCAAAAGAAAATTGGAGATATAGCGAGAGAAAAAATAAAAAAGAACTAAATCCAGGGTCAAATATCAGGAGACTGAAAAAAATGGTCAGTTGATGGAATGGGATACGAAATCACAAAAACTAATCCCAAAAAACTGAGAGCAATGGCAGAGGAACGTATTACGTTGACGACCCGGCAAACGAAAAAGGCTAATGAAACAGGTAATAAAACAGTAGGAAAGGTTGAAAAGCACTATGGTAGAAAAATAACTAAAGAACTAAAGATCATAAACAAATAATTAGAATAGGTACATGGAATATACAAACGATAATTGGAAAAGAAGAGGAGATGGTCGCGGAAATGGAAGAAAGAGGCTTACAGGTTCCAGATATTGGGAATTAGTAAAACCAAGAAAAAGGGACAGGGAAAAAATCCAAAGTGAGCAGTTAAAGAAGTAGTATTCATTACAGATGAAGAAATGTGTGTACAGCACTTTCAGGCCTGAAGGCCTTTACGCTGGTGCGTTAGCGTATGTGGTTTTAACGGGTGCAACGCAGCGGGTTACGTAGTTGGTGAGCCGTTTATACCTAGATACTGCACCATGTGTGTGGGTGTGTGTGTGTGTGTGTACATGTGTGACCTTGTTACTCAACCTCTTAGATCTGTATTCGGAGGAGACCGTCGACGAATGTTTACCAGGACTCGATACCAATCTCCACCCCATCGGGAGATTCAAACCGGAGACTAACGTAACGCTAGACTGACGCTCCTACCACTGCACCACCCGGCTACCCTACAGGTGAAGAAATAGAAAAGAAAATAGTAGACGGGAAAACAATAAACTCCAAGATTATATTTGTGGATATAAACCTCGAAGTAAGGATGACAATAATGCCAAAATATGCACCAAGAGAAGGCTCAGAGATACAAACAAAATAGAAGAATTTTATGAAGTACTGCAGGAACAAATGGAAGAAGCACAATAAATGGACAGAGAAGTCCTGATAATAGGAGATTGGAGGAAATGCGAAAAATAAAGCAATCAGTTGTATGGGAAGGTATGGAACAGAAGAGATCATAGACCAAAACGGGAAGAAGATATTAGAATTATGCATAACAAACGACCTGCTGATAGGGATACATGACCATCGAGAAGAACCACAATACACTTACGAATCGGAAGAGTGCGATATGTTATATAACATATACAAAGACATTTGAGGCAACAGTAAAAAGGTCTAGGTTGAAAAACAAGCCAAACTGAGCACAGATCATAAACCTGTAGTAATGGAAAGGGAAGAAGAGATACAAAACAATATATAAAAATAAATATAGAAAAGCTAAATGATTTGGAAACTAGATAAAGATACTTCGAGGAAACAGAAAAAGACTTGGAGAAAATCAGAAGAAGCCGAAGGCTGTAAATTGGAATGAATATGGAAAAGTTTTAAAGATATAATAATTAAAACAGCAAAAGAAGTATGTGGAAGGAAAATAAACGGAACAAGTAAAAGTAGTAGATGGTGAAACGATGAAATAAAAGCAAAAGTAAAAAAAGAAAGAACGGAAGAAGTACATATTAACCGGAAAAATAGAGGACAAAATAATTTACAAACAAAAAAGGGACGAGACAAAACAAAAAATAATTAAGGCAAAACAAAATGTTGAAAAGAATGTAGAAAAGAAATAGAGATTGAATACAAACAAAGATAAGTTTTGGGGAACAGTAAGAAATCTAAAAAGTAATAAAAAAGAGTAAATATGAAGTACAGAAGATTATAACAAGGAACTTAAAATGAACGCAGAAGAAATAGTGGAAGTATGGTGCAAAAACTAGTAAAGCAACAGGGAGCGATGAACTAACACCAGAACTGATAAAATGGGATGTAAAAGAAATACAAAAATGGATAGCACTGTTATGCAGGAAAGATTGGAGGAAAAATATAATTATGCAATTATATAAGAAAGGAAATAAAAGAAAATGTGCAAATTATAGGGCTACTTGAATAGCATCAACTCTGTATAAAATGTTCACGAAAATAATAGAAAAAAAACTTAGAAAAGAAGTAGAAGAGAAATTAAAAGAAGAACAGATAGCTTTTATTAAAGAGAGACAAATTCAAGACCACATAAGTATAGTAATAAAGACAAGTGATTGAAAGTGTCTATAAAAAAGTCATTGGAGAGGTACGAATAAAAGGTGAAAAATCTAGAAAATTTGAAATGCAGAGAGGAATTACGCCTGAGTCCTTTATTGTTCAACATATTCATGGATAAAATACTAAAACTCTGTAAAAAATATGCCAAAAGTAACAGTTGGCTACAAAGATATGAGACCCATTAAATTACAGAGTCTATTATATACGGATGACATAATACTCTTGGGAGATCAGTGGGAAAAAAACACCCGAAGTGGTACGGGCATGTGCAGAGAATATCGCCAGACTCTTTAACTAAGAGAGTAGCAGAATCAAGAAGATACGAGAAAAAAAAATAGGAAGACCAAGAAAGAATATGGAACAGAGAATTGAAGAAATTGGCCAAAAAAAAGGGAAAACAGTCAGTGAATTAAAATCTATGACAACAGATAGGAAAAAGTGGAGGAACCGGGTTAGGACTCCATATCAGCCAACGCCGTAAGGCATAAAGCATTCAAGATAAAGAAAAAGAAGAAGAAACTATGAAAACTATGAAAAAATTTTCAGGAAATGTTTTGAAGAATTTTAAAGAAAAGTTAATTTTGTTTGAATATATCTGGAATGTCTTACTTTTAATTGATTTGTCCTCTAAAACACAGAGCACCAACTTGTTTAATTGTAACTGAATTCTTTAAAATGCGAAACTTTGAAAATCAGCGAATTTTTTCAGGAATTTTGATGAATTTTAAAGAAAAATTAATTTTGTTTGAATATTTCCGGAATGTTTCGATTTTCTTTCAAGGTAGCGACTTTAAACACACAGAAGCTATTTTTCATTGCAACAGAATTTTTTTACAAACGTGTAAGTTTTAAAACGAATAAAAAATTTTTTTTAGTGATTCTGAAATATTTTAAAGAAAAATTAAATTTGTTTATAAAGGTTTTTGGATTGCCTTATTTGTAACTGAACTTCTCGCAAACATGGGGGATTTAAAATGCAGGAAATTATTTTCTAAAGACTTCCTGATGGATTTAAAGGAAAAGTTAATTTCTTTTTGATAATACTTGTAATTATAAAGATGTTACTTATAACTGAGTTTATTATAAAGCTGAACCTGTAAAAACTAAGAAATATATTTTTTAAGTATTCTGAGATGTTTTAAAGAAAATTAAATTTATTTAAAGAGTTTTGAATCACCTTATTTGTAACTGACTTCTTTTTAAAACGTGGATGGTTTAAAAACACAGGAAACATTGTTTTTAAGAAATTCTGATGGATTTTAAAGAATAATTAATTTTGTTTGGAGAGTGTTGGAACGTCCTACTTGTAGCTAAGCTTTTTAAAAAGATTAAACTTTAAAAACAAAGATTTGTTTAAGTATTCTGAAACATTTTAAAGAAAAACTAAAAATTTTTGAAATTTTAAAAACCAAGAATTTTTTAAAGCTGTTTTGATAAATTAAACAAAATAATTTAATTCAATATGGACGTCCTTGTAACCAAAGTCTTTTAAAACGTAAATGGTTTTAAAACGAAATAAATTTTTGTTTTGTAGAATTTTTAAAGAATTTGAAAGACTTTTCGTTTGTTATTTACAAAAAAAGTTCGAACTTCGAAATTTCTAGTAGTCTAGGCACTGCCCTTCTAATTGGTTTTTTAACTTAAGATTAAAAAATCAAGAAAAAAGTTAAATGTTCATCTCATAAAAACAGCATTCACTTCCCAAGATTTAGTTGACTTTTATTATCCTTATGCGAGTATTTACCCAGCCCAGCCCACCTATTAAATCAAATCTTCAATTATTATTAAAACTTTTCTTTATTTAAAAAACTGCAAAATTTTCATGCAAGTATAGGTACTTCACAAAACAATTCTTAAGTAATTTATGTACAAACTTAAACTTAAATTTAAAAAAATTAAAATCCACCTTCTTTGAAAAGCATCACCGCCCTTTTAAAGTCTTCCATATAAAAATAAAAAAAAGCTAAAACTAATTCCTAACCTCAAACTCAAAATCTAACCAATATGGGTACTTTAATAACTTCAAACAATCTTTGGTGTCATAGTATTAATAAAAATAATAAACCAATAACGAATTCGAGTCAACAAAACACGTCAAACATTTATTTTCCGGGCTTCAAAAATCTTCTAAGCCTGTAATCGTCAGGAAGATCGTTTTCTATGACGGATGCATCTTGTTCACCCAAACTGACGTCTTGAAATCCGTTGTCTTCTTTATCGTTGCCTTTTACTTCATCGTAGTTTAAGTCATCTTCGAATTCATTGTCGAATTTTTCACGGCTTGGTGGAATTTCGTCGTTTAAGTACGGCACGGCGAGTTTTGCGTTTCTTCTCAGCATTGTGTAAACGCCGTCATCATCGTTGTATTCGTTGAATGAAGGCGACTAGAATTTGGAAATTTTCAGATTAAGATTCGGAAATTTCTAATATTCTACGATTAGTTATAGTAATATCGAAAGTCTTCTTAATTACAATCTGTCAGAATATTCTAATTAAAATCTGCTGATGCTCTCCATAAATATGAACAAAAACTTTGATGAATTTCTTTGGTCACTTTGTATATTTTGAAAAAATATCTTTACAGAAAAGGAAGAACAATATAAAAAAGGCACGTAAGCTTACCCTACAATCTCTTATTGTACATGAGTATTCTGTGCCATCATTGCTGCACTGACATTCATCGCAATCTACTTTGAATGTCGAAAGTGGCTTGCAGATTGTTGCATCTGCAAAAAAAGAAAAAACTCACAAAAAATACAAAAAATCAAATTAAATTAGGAAAGAATTCACAACTCCTGAAACAAGTCCAATTCAATCAGTTCTTTTCTTTAAGATTTCGTAACCTTCTAAGTTACGGTATTACAAAATATGTCATTTTTCTTCAGACTTTGCAGCAGTTTCAACGTCGAGAAATAGAATTTAAAGACGAAAATGTTACTTTAAATTTATTAAAGTCTTTGAATATACAAATGACTACTATAAATTTTGCGAAACAAACCATAAAGATCAGAACTTCAAAACTAAACTAAAATATTTTATACTTTAGTCTTTTAATTGGCATGCTTGTTTGTTTATTAATAAATGAATTAAAACGTTACACTGTGTGCTCGTTTAAAGTTCTGCTAATTGCTAAACAAAATAATAAAAAGATGTTTATTTCAATCTTAGATTTTAATACAATTAGCTAGCCTATGTACTATAAGCCAATACATACAACTTCAAACAGTGAAGACAATACCTTTATCCAGGCAGTACAAATCAATGACATCGCTACAGGAACTCAATCCTCAATTATTAAAAGAGCCAATAGAATTGTAAAAGAGCTTGTACCTAACCACGAAGATGCCGAAACACCTTTAACAAAACTCCAAATTAAAACTAGCTAAAACCGGAAACTGTACTAAAATGGAAAAGTTATCTTATGCATGGCTTATTTCATTGTCCAATTATTAGGTTTGTTTATTTGATTGGTAAGTTGTTATCAAATTAACCTTTACTGTCACCTTTGTTTGGCTAAATATTCAACAAGGTTTTGGGCCTGGCAGAGTACGTGGAGTCGTGGGTACGCCGAGCCACACTTTGTATACATACAACAACATGGTGATAATTTCGAACAACTTTTGTAGAAACGCTAAAAAATAATTATGGAAGTGGACAATTCCGATTAAGTAGTAGATTACTAGATTTTTAAACATCGCTTATTAGACAACTTTTAGGTTTATCGACTCATTTCGACCTGTACTGTCGCCCCTTAAAAGGGTACAGAGAAGACCGTAAACACCCTGTATATGATATAGTAGCAATGATAGCAGATGTAGATTTTGTAAAACCCAAGAAGAGACCGTTTGGCATATTATGTCTGTATGTTATGTTTTAGATAAAAATGAATATACACAAAGACACAACCAAGTTTGCTCTCAAATTCATTACAGCATTTCCTAAGCTTATAACTGTCAGTTTATAACAAATAAATGGTACGAACACACTCCACAGAAATTCACTATTAATCCTGATGATCAAATTACCATCCTATACGATACCCAGATTATAACAGACAGAACTATAAGAGCCAATAAACCAGACATAGTTATCAAGGAAAAGCAGAGAACTAATATAATCAATGTATCTATTCCACACGACCAGAACATCATTGCAAAAGAAGTGGAGAAAACACTTAAGTACTATAAATAGAAATTGAAAGAATGTGGCATACTAAAGCAATTATATTACCTATCGTTATTGGAGCTACTGGATACGTTAGTAATACATTTACTCAATATGTACAACAGATTCCAGGAAACCATGTACAATTTGGTACTTTAATAATGTCGCAGATATAGAGCGCAATAGGGTCTGAGTATAGGCAACACACAATGCGGCTGTAGTAAACTACGACATACGTACCATCAAATGTCTGCAATTTCAATTACTAAGAACTTTTAAGAACTTGCAGATAACAATCTGTGGTAAATTCTTGTAAACACACAAAAATCTTTTAAAACCCTTGTTATTTGTGACCAGCTAGTTTTATGATTTATTATATTTTAGAATGTATTCCGCACAACGAAGAATATTGTGATTTAAAAAAATGGGAATTTTTTTAGAAGAAAAGCACTTATTTTTAAATATGTCCTAACGTCAGAAACGCGTTCTTTAATGCAATTTAAAGAATAAAGTAAATATTTACATTGCCCAGTATTTATATTTTTGTTCGTGGGCAATGTTTTGGAAAAAATATTTAAAGGAGTAATACATACTTATAAGAACAATTACTTTTTCCACTATTTACGGAAATCTGGTTGGTAACAACTTTTTTGATGTAAAATAATAGTAAGTATGCTTTAATTTAAAGCGGAAAAATGCCAAAATACGCATATTGAAAATCAAATATATTTGGCTTATTGTACCTCAGAAACTTCAAAAAAACCGCCATTCTTGAAAACATTAAATAACATCTACTAGCATATCTTTTTCAATTAAGAAGTTTAAGTTTGTCAAAAAAAGTAACAGAAAAATTCTTAAAGAAAGAACCTTTGACGCCAATAAATCATACCAATTATTTATTACAAACGTTTTCTCAAACCTTGCTTTTTAAATTTAATTTTGGTTTGTATATAGGTTTGAAATTTTCGAAATTCTTAATGCATTTTTTGTAAATAAAAGTAGAAAGCCGGCAAGACTGAAAAAATACAAGTTAATAAATTATTTATCAAAACAATAACAGAAGATTTCGTTAAAAAGGGCGGTTTCTCAAGCCTTTATTTTTTTCATTTTTTCTTATAAATATATTTGAAATTTTCGAAATCTTAAAGCATTTTTTGTTAAAAAGAGTATAAAGTCAAGAGCCTGAAAAAATTGTAAACGCCTAAGAACCAAGAAAAAACACCAAGTTAAGAAGGTTTTTTAAGGGCAATAAACCCAACAAATTTTTATTACAAACGCATTCTCAAACCTTCCTTTTAATTCTTTATTTTTTCTTTTAACTAGATTTAGTTTCAATAAAATAAGTGGCAAGTCGAAAGCCAAAAGGTCTCCAAAGAAACAACAATTTTAGTAAATGTTTTTAACAATTGTTATAGGTTAATTAGATTTATTACTTTAGTTGACACCTTTTCTCCAAATAATTATTTGACAGATGGAATAATTAATCAAATTTCTAACTTTAAAATCGCATCAAACAAGTAAAAAAATTAGTAAACTAATTTAATTTAATACGATTTATATATTTGAATTGTAATATAATTCGTAAAGCAATGACGTACAAATGTACGAGCAGATGGGACTACAAACCCCCCAAGTTTTGAGAAACTTAACAAAATAATTGAAAAGAAAATAAACTGAAAAGTAACTAATTCCTACTATCATTTTGAAATGCATAACCCCCCCCCCCCCCACGGCCCCTAAAAAACCAATTCTGTATGCGCCACCACTGATTAGGGATTAATATTTCATAACCGTTGTAGAAGATGAGCAGAGATAAATAAAACCGAACTTAATGTCTGCGATTAACTTCACCAACTACAGAAGAACAATATTGGTTGCCTAAGCTTTTCGTATTTTGAAGGTGCTATTCTGAATTTTTAATTTGTAATGTAGGTATATTTTGCCATTTTGATTCACTAATATTACAGAATTTTTGATTTATTTACCTTACGAAGCTTGCCTTTTCTGACTTTTTGAAATTTGTTTTCAATTTTTACTTTCTTATTGTTTAATGTATTATCTTTTTAAATTTCTATTTTGGTTTTTGTTTTTACTTTTTTAATTTTTTTAATTGTTAACTTTCATTTCCAGGCCACTCCTCAATGACAGAAGAACTGTTCGTAGTGCTTGAAAGCACCTTGTAATTTTATAAGTAGAGATTTATTATTTTCAAAATTTTTTATCAAATAATCCCCAAACGTACACGTGGCAACAGCACACCTACGTCCCAAAAATTTCATCGATAAGAAAAAGTCGTTTACTCATGTTCATAGTATTACCGATTAACAACTCCCACAATTTTATCAGCGACTTTGTAAAAACAACGTTAGGCAACTCCTACATTTCTATTCATTCATTTGTAAATAATGATTCAAGCGTTTATCACAGGGAATTTTAAAATTTTGCGCAGAAATAAACGTGACGATTTCCTCAAAGTATTTATTTTTTTCTTTTTCTAAGATTTTGTTGTGATAAAAATCAAATTTAACCTGACATTAAAAGCTGGTGATTTTTTCAAAAATTATCTAATATTGCAAATTCGGAAATTCCCAAGGTCACAAAATATCCACATTTTTGATAACCCAATTCACAATTTCAACGAATTTCATGTTTAAAAAAGTGTTTCCAAAAATAAAACGTAAACTAGAACGCATGGCTAGAAATTAAAATTGGCCTTGACTTCGCGTGATCCAGATTCGATTTCTAGAAAATGTTTAAATAAAAATAAAAAAAACACTTATTTAACCGATTTAAAGAACGGTGTCATTAACTAGACTGTATTTCATTTGCAGTTTTGGGGTCACTTATGATTAGATGAGGACGCTGGTGATAAAAGTTTTCCTGTCAGTGTTTTCAGACGAATGCATTATTTTCTACGCATTTTGCAACTTTTGCACCGCGTTTTCTGATAGTGACGAGGAAAAGAGATTAATGTCTGGTGATAAATTAATTTTAGCAGTGGTTTACGTGCACTTGCTTCAAGGTTTAGTTTATACTATTCGAACTCTAGTAATAGTTTTAATATCCTGCTCCGATTTACATACATACATACAGGGTGATTCAAAAATGGCGCATAAGCTCTTCAGTAAGTTGTAGGAAATAATAATTGAAGTGTAGGAAAAATAGTAAAAAAATTCTTAGCCGCTAATTTGCTAAGAAATGAAGAAGTTAAGTTGAGAACTCAACTTTGAATTCATGTGGATTTTGAAACTTCTCATCATTTCATATAAATAATTTAAGTATTTTTTCATAGTGGGTAATAAAAAAAAAAGCTCGTAACACCTCATTATCCTGAAATATTAGCTTTCAAAATTGATGTTTTTGTACCAAGTTCTTTGAAAAAAATATGTGGCAACGATGTTTGAAACTTTTAATAACCATATCTAAGTAAGTACACTTATGTTTTTATCTGTCACTGTCATCGATTGTCAACATTACCATCATGTATTCCAATAACGAGTACGCAGATATGTTTTTAGTTTTAGGCGAATGCCGTAATAATGCCAACAGAGCTGCAAGACTTTACGCTGAACGATATCCCAATAGAAGACATCCAGATGTGAATGTGATTAGAATATTGGATCAAAGAGAAACTGGAAATGTAATAATACCTAATGCAGGTCCAGATCGCGGACGTCCACGAAACGTGTTAAGGCCTCTGATAGAGGAAGAAATTCTCGAGATCTTAGAGCAGTAACCAACTAGCAGCACAAGAAGTATTGCTCAACAAGTTGGAGTTTCGCAGAGTAATTGCACAAAATTTATCTGTAGTGAAGGTTATCATCCGTACCACTAGACAAAAGTTCAAAGCTTGCTACCAAACGACTTCGAGCTGCGTGTAAATTTCTGCAACTGGTTGCTGCTACGTGTAGCAGAACACAATCTTTTTACTTCCCGTGTGCTGTGGACTGATGAGGCCAATTTTACTAGAGATGGTTGTTTTAATCAACATAATAGTCATCATTATGGACTAGAAAACCCCCATTTTCCCTTTGAACATCATCATCAACAACGGTTTAGTGTGAATGTGTGGGCTGGGATTTTGGGAAATAATTTGATCGGACTAATAATACTGCCCCATCGCCTAAATGGAGAGAATTTTTTAGATTTTCTTCAAAATCAGCTACAAGAACGTCTCGAAGATGTCCCTCTTGCGGCTATTCAACATATGTGGATGCAGTTAGACGGTGCCCCTGCTCATTTTGCTGGCCCAGTGAGAGTCTGGTTGGATAGAGAATTTTCGGAAAGATGGATAGGTCGTAATGGACCAGGAAGTTGGCCACCTAGGTCCCCAGACATAACACCCTTGGACTTTTTCTTTTGGGGCTACATTAAGGGGCTAGTATACCGCACTCCAGTCCAGAGACAGCAGGATCTAATTAATCGAATTCAACATGCCGCTGAAACCGTCAACATACAAATGCTGCAGCGAGTTCAGCGCAACGTAGTCCGTAGCAAGGTATCTTAACTCTCCTAGGTAGGCTAGATTTAGCACGTCGCCTGCGTGACGTCACAAGTGGAAAGCACCCCGTTCAGCCGTTGTATCGTTTGTCGGAAATCAAAGATAATCAAGTCTACTTTTATATTGTTTTTGGTCAAATTAATGCTAACTTTGGAAAATTTGAATACAATAAGGGCTGTAGATGTGTGAATCGCCTACTGTTACCTCCCTATAAATAAATTTACCTTTCTGTTTTTCTCGAACCTTTTGTACAGCAAATTACTACGAAAGTATTAAACTCTACCTATTTCACTCTAAACAACCAAAACGGCGTTTATTGGCACGTTGTTTCTCTAAGAAACTTTCTGACCGAATGATGACAGATGACAGATTCCACTTGTGACGTAGCCGTACCTCCCCTCCGACCGCACGCGTCCCTCGCCACGCTTCTCATTACCCCAGTAAGCTAGCCTACCTAGGAGAGTTAAGATACCTTGGTCCGTAGGGCTCAAATTTGTTTAGCGGCTGGAGGGCAAAATTTCGAACACTTTATTTAGAACATACCTACATTCAGTTTATGTTTCTTACTTTGTGACTTATTTCATTTTTTACGTGTTAGTAAATTTCATATTTTTATACGAATCTGAATTTATTGTTTAATTAAATAAGCTCACTATGTAAATGAAAGGAAATAAAAGCCACTCATATACTACATAGCTGCACCCGTGTTGCCAAATTTACAATTTAGTTCTTCGTTGTTAACTACAAAAATGTAGCAGCTAAAATTTTTTTATGATTTTTCTACAGTTCAAATAACCGTCCCCTACAACGTACTGAAGAGCTTATGCGCCATTTTTGAATCACCCTGTATATTAAACTAAATTTTGGAAATTTTTACAAATTTTTGACATTTGGTAATCTGATAAATAGCGTCTAAAGAAATGCTGCTGAAGTATGAAAGCCACAGTAAATTATTAAAACTAAATACGACTTAACCACAACCAATTTCGCAAGTTCCATAAAATTATAAATAAACAACTGGAATAAATGAACTTCAATAAACAAAAACTTATTTGACGATACTTCGTCCAAATGTATTAAATTTTAAGCCTAAGGTAAATACTTCTTCATTATTTTGTTTGGGCATTACCAGAACTTTAAACAAACACACTGTATGAAAAAAATAAATAAATGAAAAATAAATAAATAAAAAACGAATAAATAAAGTATTAGTTTCGTCTTCTATTTTTTACGGTTAATAAACAATAATCCCGCATCAGTGGCGTACACAAAATTGTTTTCTTAGGGGTCGAGGGGGCTGATGCATGCATTTCAAAATGATAGCAGGAATTACTCAGTTTTCTGTTTATTGTCTTTTGAATTACTTTTTTAAGTTTCCCAAAATACCAAACTCGGGGGGTTTGTAGTCCCACCTGCCCGTACATTTTGTACGTCAGTGACTTACGAATTATATTACAATTAAGATATATAAATCGTATTAAATTAAAGTAATTTATTAAACCTCTTTTTTAACTTTTTGGTGCGATTTTAAAGTTAAAAATTGGATAAATTATTACATCACTGGTCGACACTGATTTTGTTAAATGAATAACTTTACAGATTCTTATGTACTCTTGTACGATGATTCCGAAACTGAGGTCAAAATTTGTCTTACAAGTTCCACTTTTTTGCGATCGACATATTTGTTTTAATACAGTTGTACATTTTGCTTAAAACAACCTATACTGCATTCAAGTTAAAGATAGAGTGGATGTAAACAAATACATATGCGCTGTTCACGTGCTTGAAAGAATCAGGGTAGTATTAAGGAAATTCGTAAAGATTTGCATACAAACCAGTATAGCAAAAAAATATTTAAAAAACCAAATAAAAATAAATTTGAAATGATGTTAATAATTAGACATTTGGTAATGAATAACATTTTATAAAGAACATTTTATTCGATGATAAAGTTAGGTACAATAAATAAAAAATAAAATGAAAATAAAATAATTTTAAGCCGGACATGGACTGATATCAACAACGTGTAATTCACGGCTGCAGTGATGAGGGTTCAGCCAATCGCATTAGCCAAAATGCAGCGCAGGTGCTGATCATGCATTGATCACGCGCCTATCGTTGTTTACATCCACTTTATCTTTAACTTGAATGAAGTATAGTATACATGATTTTTTGCTTTAAGTCTTTTCTATTGACAGAATATAATAATAAATACAATTTCTGTCCCCTATGAATCATTTATTTATGTATAACTAGAAGAGAAAGTAGAGGAATGTGGATTCACTAGGATAAGGTGTCGCACCGGAAATGGGACATACCAATTAATCACAGTGGGCGATTTAAAATGAATTAAGACAATTTTGCATAGTATGCATTACTAAAGCTTCAGTTTTCAATTGAGCCCTGTTTGTCAGGTGAACAGTATCTGCCATTTGTGAATGTGTCTCTTACTTTAATTCCATTTATTGGGCTTTAAAAGTGTAGTATTCTTTATTCTGAGTGTAAATTGTACAAACTCTGCATAAGAATGCATCGAAATTTTATAAATCATCCAAACAATTTTTGCTGCGTGTGTGGTTAATTGATTTTTAAGTCTTAAAGGAGAAATATTGCTTCTTTAGAGCGAAAATCGTATGAGCTCTACTTTAGATGTAAAAGTGGTGATCAGGACAAATCTTGGGCCCCTCATATCTGTTGTGCTTTCTGTGTAACTTTGCTTACTAACTGGCTGAATGAGAAATTTCGTCACATACCATTTGCAGTTAACATGGTATTGAAAGAGCCAAACGACCTCTTCACAGACTGCTATTTTTGTATTACAAAAAGCCGTGAAATTAGAAGCAAGATATAAAATTTAGTTAAATATCAGAACATTCCGTCGGCCATCAGACCTGTTCACCACAGTTCAGAACGAGCCATTCTGCCACCACAAACATGGAGTTTGGATTCAGAAGGACACGTTGGTAGTAAAGAGTTCCAGACTGATCTAGTAAATGACCCAGATTTCCTAGGAAAGACAACAGAAACTGACAAGATTAGTCAACCAGAACTCATTCATCTGGTTTGTGGTCTAAGTTTAAAATGCAGGCTGAATTGTTAGCTTCAAGACTGAAAGGCTGGAACCTCCTTGAAAAAGGAACTAAAATACACTTTTTTAAGCAATGCAACAGGAGTTAGAACACATTTTCTCTATGCAAGATGATTTAATGTACTGCAACGATGTGGACCCTTTATTAGATGAACTAGGAAACTAGGACAGAAACTCTAGTTTCATAATGGAAATGTGTCAATCTCTCTTGTCTATGCAGCACACATGAAAGAGTCTTATGAAAATATCAAATTTCTACTGACAGTGATACAGTTACAGATATAGCGGTCGTGGATCAGTTGATTCAGCGTGCGTCTGCCACTGAGATGGCCCGGGTTTGATTCCCAGAGGCACATATATGTTACCGTTAATATCAAATTTCAGTTAGTACGCATAATAGCTAAGCATTTCAGGGTATATGCATAATAACCGAAATCTCTCGTGGTTATGCATAATAATTCGTAAGGTTCAGGTATTACGCATATTACCTATATCCCTATAAGGTTACCGTTATTATGCGTATTCCCTAAAACCATTCCAGTTAGTACGCGAAACCGCGAAGCACATACTTCGCGCATAATTGTTGAAAGATAGTTGTTGAAAGGAGTGTATGGAATAGGTTATGTTACATATTTACTTTCTATAGTCCATAATGACGTCTACATTAGTTGTTGATAATGCAAAATGCAAATTTATTGAAGAAGTTACAAAGCTAAAGGGAAAAACAAACTCTCGATTAAATATCCTATTAAAAGAAGAATATCATGCTCTCTTAGCCGAGGTAAATATTTGTTAGAATTCTTATAAAACCGTTTTAAATCACTGGTGTGATGGTCCGAAATCCCCTCTACAATATCGCAGAATAAAGAGATTTGGAATAATTGGGGTTGGAGACTGACAGAGGACGAACACGATTTAAAATAATAGGTTATGTAACAGTAAATGCCACCAAAGCTCTTCTTGTTCAAATAAATAGATTCAAATAAACGTATTTGGAACTCGATATAGTTTTCTTTGCATTCTTCTGTAAGAATATGTTTAATTACTGAAACCAGTTTTATTACTTATGCATAATAACCGAGACTGTTAGTTGATATCGATATTACCTGAACCTTATAGGTAATATGCGTAATACCTGAACCTTACGAATTATTATGCATAACCACGAGAGATTCCAGTTATTATGCATATACCCTGAAATGCTTAGCTATTATGCGTACTAACTGAAATTTGATATTAACGGTAACATATACAATATACACCGAAAACACCCAACCGCTTCCCTCGGAAGGCAATGGTAAACCACCGAGGTGTATTCTGCCTAGTAAGTAGCAAGCACTTCCGTGGTTCGGAGCCCACGTAAAGCTGTAGGTTCCCTATGTCTGCAGGCTACTTAACACGCACAGCACAGGCATGTAGAGATAGGATTGGCAACGCCCTGTAAAGAGCATGCCACTGCAAGAAGAAGTGATACAGTATGAGAAATATTCTTTTCCCACGACCATATAAGAAAGTCGCTCCTAACGCACAACAAACTAGGAGCGAAAGTTGACAATATCACCCGTGCGATTGACTTTCGCAAAACAAATGAACAACCCGTGCGATATGAACACGTATAGGGATATATCGCACAGTTTGCGCAATAATAGGAAGCTGCGGCCGCTTCAAAACAAAAAATGACGGTCGTTTTACCTGAACTGTCAGTGTTACTTTTTAACATGTACATTTTTGGTCGTGGGAAAAATAGTGTTCGTAACTCGTTCGAAAGGCAAATATCTCCGCTCGTGTTTATAAATATTTCTACTCGTGCTCCGCTACGCTCCGCACTCGTATATCTATTTATAAACACTCGCTTGATATTTGCTACTTTCGACACTTGATACGAAAATAACTATACCACATTTGTGGAGATCTAAAAGTGATAGCTCTTGTGCTAGGACTTCAGCTTGGATACACAAAGTTACTTATTATGTGCATGGAACAATAAGGATAGAAAAAATTCACTTTGTAAAGAAGCAATGGCCAAAGACAAAAAAACTAATAATTTGAAAGAAAAATGTCGTTTGGCAGCCTCTTGTGTACCCCGAGAAGGTGTACCTTCCACCTTGGTTTGATGAAAATGGATCGTTATAGCGAAGGTTTCCTTTACCTGAAGGGCAATTTTCCTAGAATGAGTGACGCAAAAACAAAACAAGAGTTATTATTTGTTGGACCATAAATAAGCGAACTTATGGAGAATCCGCAATTTGAACGACGCCATGACTGAATGAGCCTGAGGCAGCTGCATGGTGATGGTGATTATTTCAGAAAGTTGCGAGAAACTTTCTAGGAAACAAGTGGGCCGAGAACTATTAAGAACTGGTTAGTGAACTTCTTGAAACCTACAGATCCCTTGGATGCAATATATCTCTTTAAGGGCCTTTCTTTAAGAAATTTGTTGTTAATATTGGTTTGATAAACAACTTTATAACTTGGCGCTCTTCCTTCATTCCTTGAGTTTTATTAGTTTTATACTTATTGAAAAGACATGCCTTGCGGATTTCGAAAAGTTCAAATCTATGTATTTAACAGAATAAATTAAATTTAAAGGGAAGACTTTTTTAATAAAAATTTGTTGGATCTATTGACCATAAAGGGCCCTTCTTTTAATTCCCACTTTATTTTTTAAACTACATTTGAAATTTTCAACGCTTTATTTTAAATAAAACAATTGTAGAGTCAAAAGCCTTAAAATCTAAGTAAGACAACCGAAGGAAATAAGATAGAACACCAAGCTGTTTATCAAACCAATAACAGCAAATCTCTTAAAGAAAGGCCCTTAAAGGTCAAGAAAACGAACGCTTTTTTATTAGTTTTGTTACTTTTTTGATGAACAACTCCATAACTTGCTGTTCTGCCTTGGTTCTTTGACTTTTACTATTTTTTAGGGATTTTTACTTTTGTATGTACTTATTTAAAAAAAAATGCTTTGTGATTTCGAGAATTTCAAGGGCTTGAGAAATAGTTTCTGAACTTGGTATTTTTCCTTGGTTCCTTGGCTTTTGTACTTTTTCAGTCTTTCTAACTTTATACTTCTATTTAAAAAAATACCTTAAGAATTTCGAAAATTCAAAGTCTATATAAAAGAGAAAAAACTTAAAAATGATGGTTTGAGAAAACGCTTGTAATAAAAAAATTCGTAGGATTTATTGGCCTTGAAGGGTCTTTTCTGTTACTTTTTTGAATAACTTAAACTTCTTAACTTGGTGGTCTTCTTTGGTTCCTTGGCTTTTACTAGTTTCAAGCTTTTGACTTTATACTTATTGTACAAAAAAAAGCTTTGAAATTTCGAAAATTTCAAATGTTTAAGAGTAAAAAGAAAATTAAAAATAAATGCTTGAAAAAGCGCTTCCAATAAGAATTCATTGGGTTTAATGACCTTAAAGAGTCTTTTTGACGAAATTTTCTGTTGTTTTTTTGGTAAACAGTTTGTTAACTTGTTTTTCCTTTGATTCTTTGGCTTTTGCACTTTTTCAGTCTTATCTTATACTTTTATATAAAAAAAAAATGTATTAAAAACTTCAAAAATTTCAAATATATTATGGAAAAAACAAAAACAAAACTTAAAAAGGAAGGTTTGAGAAAACGTTTGTAATAAAAAATTCGTACGATTTATTGGCCTTGAAGGGTACAAGGGAAACAACTTCTTAATTTGATGTTCTTAGGTTATTCCTTGGCTTTCTTTTCAGGTTTTTGACTTTATACTTATTTTATTAAAAAGGGCCTTTCTTTAAGAACTTTTCAGTTATTTTTTTGATAAAGAACTTCATAGCTTGATCTTCTTCCTTGCTTCTTTGGCTTTTGCTATCTTTACAGGCTTTTGACTTAATTTATTTTATTTAAAAATTTTTTTCAGGACTTCAAAAGTTTTATTTAAAACGTCAGATGAACATTTTGTATGAAAAGTTTTAAAGAAAAAAGTCATTGGGATTTTTAAATGTTAAGCACCAAATTTGTTATTTTTGAAAAGCATATTCTTCTACGATTTTTTGATTGGAGAATTTCGTAACTTTTGTATTCCCCTTTTGAAAATTCTGAGTTTATGCCTGTTTTATTCTTTAAAGATTCCAACAATTTCAAAACTTGGTTTCCATAAGCAAGTATAAATAAGAAAAGTTTCGACAAACGTTTTAATAACAAGGCTTTCTAACGTTTCTGTTTATATCTGAACTATATCTCAAAATTTCTTTCTTCTCCCTTCGCCTTCTCATCATACGAATGTCTACGTTTCTAAATCAACAGGGTTCTTAAAAGTTCTAAACAAGTTAGTCACAGGAAATCTGAACATTAAAGTTGTTATTCTTCTAAAAAAAACTATGTTTATTCAAATTCCTGCAGTTATTTATCATAATTTAAACTGCAAAAAACTGGACAAGACCGGTGCAAGAACTAAATACTATTCACGTTGTTTACTACTGATTAATTATTTTTTGCGACTATTTTATCTCTCTAGAATAAGAAAAATAAAAGTCAGGAAATTATAAGAATTTTCCATTTATTTTCTGCTACTTTGAAGGTTCGAAAAATACGCCTGAACTAAATTACCAAGCTAAAAATTTACTTTTCGAAGGAGTTTTAGGAAGTTTAATACGTATTTCCAGAATACTTATTCACATTTAAATAATGGCTCGTTAAAGCTGCTTCTCTTTCTAGTATATACCCAACCTATTAGTAGTATTAGTGAAACAAAAAGTAAAATTTTGAACCCGTGAGTGAATCTTAAACCCACAATGGCTTCAGTTCTTAAACTAGAAATATCTGGTTGAGCACTCGAGCCAAGTAAATTTTCACAACCGAAGAACAATGACAATTACTGAACTTATTAACGTGTTTATGAGGTTAAATTTAAATCATCAAATTAGAAGGGTAATGAACTATTTAACCAAAATATTAAACGAAATTAGCTGGTAAATTTTTAAATCTGATTGCAAAAGTTGGTGTATTTAAAATTGAACCATTAAACTAATACTGATTTTTGATTTATTTATTTA
Source organism: Melanotus villosus (assembly GCA_963082815.1). Taxonomy (NCBI): domain Eukaryota; kingdom Metazoa; phylum Arthropoda; class Insecta; order Coleoptera; family Elateridae; genus Melanotus; species Melanotus villosus. The sequence continues at coordinate 10,627,483 of OY720419.1, read as the reverse complement.
TTTATTCAAAAAGTGTCCATTAATAGAAACAATGCTTTTTGCGTAATTAATTGCGTGGTTTATTGCTTTTGTAGCGATTAAATTGTAAACATAATACAATCAACAAACAAATACTAAGTCGATAGATTATTTATTTATGTAATATTTGAAAAACGAAATATGTGGTTTATTAAACAACTGATTTATAAGCGTAGAGAACCATCGCCATCAAATGTATTTTCGCCAAAATTAAAATTAAATCCACTGGCAACATTTGCCCTTTCAGCACCAATTAATAAATAAATTAATACAGCATTCAACATACCAACATAACTCCTGTAAAAGATCACCGTAAAAACGAACAACACAACTTTGAGATTCATCTTGAACTCGCACTAGAATTCGTAATACTACAAGAGCACTTCCTTTGGGTTGTGGCTTTATATCAGCATTTGAAAGGAAGTGCTGTGCAAATTTACTTTTTTAAAATGGTTATCAACAATTACATATTGTTTTACGATTAAAATTACCGGGCTTTCTGCGTTTCTTAGAACGCGATAAAGGAATTTGTATGCGAATTTCGTTTAAGTAGCGAATATTTTAAAAATAACTCGCATTAAAATTAGCCTTCATCCACCTTGAGTTTGTAAAATAGGTCGTCGACTTATCCCACGAGTGTTACTAAAAAAAGATAAAATTTGAAATTTTTAAAATCGCTGAAACGCACTTGAACTCGATACCTTCTTTTTTAAATCTCTAAAAATTCTGGGGAAAATATTTAAAGAATTAAAAACAAATTCAGGCTTTGGGGATAAGTTACGAGAATTAATTTTCAGGTATTTTATTAGAAAGGTGCCGAAATATTTTAGCTTAAATTAGCTATTCTAAGATCAACAGAACATTTTCGCAAGCTTTCGTCTGTAACTGTCGTTAAATCTTTTAGTGATATCCAATCTTCGGCAGGTTCTTCACCTTTCAAGTGGTCTCTATCCTGAAAATTAACAGAAAATCATTGCAAATTCTTGAGGAGCTGAAAATCGGCGTTCTTTCAGCAGAGTCAACAAACATATTTTTCTATTTATTTGAAACTCATGCCTTTGCCGAAAATGCTTGGGTTTTATTAAATTTTGTGCTCGTATTATTAATTCATATAAACCTCGAATTAATTACTTTCAAACTCAACCAAAAACTTTGACTTAAGCCAAAAATGTTTTGTTATAAAAAATAAAACAGCACTTGACTTTTAATATATATTAAAATTTTATTTACCTTCTCAACTTGTCTAAAAACTCGTATAAAATTTCTTCCAGCAAGCTTTTCCAAATTTGCAATCGTCCATCTTTCCGGATTTTGTTCTTTCAGAAAGTCAAATAAGTCTGGAAATTTGGATACGTCTTCTAAACCTTTAGGCATTCTGTAATTTTTAAAGATTAACGTAATTCACAGTATTTTTTAATTAATTTACGTGGGAACACCGTTGTAATCTGCTCCGATTCCTACACAGCCCACGCCACAAACATCGGCGATATGGTTTATGTGCTCTAAAAAAAGGTTTTTTTTTTAATTTTTAACTGAAAGGGGTTTTACTTTTTTCTTATTAAGAAGTAGTAGATCTCTATCAAGGATATCCACACAGTTATTGGTGATTTAAATGCCAAGGTTGGCAAGGAAGAAATTTATTCCCCTACCATAGTTAGGTAAGCATAGCTTACGTGAAGAATCTAACAACAATGGGGAAAGACTAATAGAGTTCGCGACAACCAAGGGAATAACAATTAGAATTACAACCTTCCCACACAAACGAATACATAAAAGTACGTGGATATCACCAGACGGAAGGACAGTCAACCAAACCAAACCACGTCTTAATATCAAACAGGCATCAATCCAGCTTTATAGACATAAGAACAATGAGAGGAGCGTGAGTGAATGTGATCACATGCTAGCTAAGGCAGTGATTATGGGCAAAATAGATAATGCTCGAGCTATATCCACACAGAGGAATAAGAAATACGATGTACATAAACTAAAGGATGAAAGCTGCAAAATGAAAAGAAAAACGAAATCAAGCAAACGTGGAACCGATAGTGTCCATAAACGAAAAAAGGGAAGAGAATAGAAAATATTATTGTCGCAACAGCGGAAGAGAAGATAGGATACATGCAAAAGAAGATAAGAACAACATGGTGGGATAAATAATGTGAAAAGGTAATAGATAAAAGAAATGAAGCACAAAGGAAACTGCTACAGAGACCCACCAGAAGAAAAACCGAGGAATATGGAAAGCTAAGAGGAGAAGTTAAGAAACTGATGAGAAGAAAGAAAAGGAAATTCCCCGATAAACAAATCAATGAAATAGAACAGGAAAGAGAATCGAAAAAGGTTAAAAGAATGTACAACATCATCAGAAATACCAAACAGGAGTTCCACACCAGACCCTCAATGTCTAAGAACAAAGAAGGAAAATATATAACTCAAGAAACGGAAGTAATGGAACAATGGAAATACCACTTCGCAGAACTGTTAACACAAGAGGAGCGAAACGAAAGACCACCAAGGGTAACAAGAGATAGCGTACAACCGGAAATTAAACAGCCCACAATGCAAGAAGTAGCGTCCGCCACACAAAGAATGAAAAATGACAAAGCGCTGGGAATCGATGGCATATCAATCGAGTTAATAAAATACGGCGGAGACACACTAATCAAAGAAATTCAAGAGCTAATCAGCCTCATATAGAATAAGGAAGAAATGCCAGAAAAATGGAACACAGCAATCATATGCCTGATATACAAAAAGGGGGACAAACACAAGTGTAATAACTACCGAGGTATATTTTCACAAACTTCTTAGAACAAAAAATAATGATATACGGAAACGACATACATAATTGGAGAATACCAGGCCGGTTTCCAACAGGGCAGATCTACCGTGGACCAAATTTTCACAACACAACAAATACTGGAAAAAGCATGGGAGTACAACGTACCAATATATCAATTATTCATTGACTTCAAGGAGGCATATGATAGTATAGATCGAAACAGTTTGTATAATAAATTAATTAACTTAACTACTTAACAATAATGACAATGGAAAACTCCAGAGCTGCGGTAAGGATACAGAATAGAATCTCCCCGGCGTTTACAACATCCAAAGGGGTAAGACAAGGAGATGGACTTGCCCCAGTACTGTTTAATCTAGTACTGAAAAAAGTAATTATTATAGAAGCAACAGACAACAATGGCAATATCATCATTAACAAGTCACACCAAGTGATCGAATATGCAGATGATATCAACCTGGTAGCAAGATCCGAAAGAGAAGTTAAGGACATATACAGAAAAATAGAAACACATGCCCAAAGGATTGGACTGCAGATCAAGAATAGGTCGAAATTTTGCAATAGATGACAAAAATTTTGAAGTAGTACAACAATTCAAATACCTGTAAACACAAATAAATGGTGAGAACAAGATATTGCAAAAAATTCTACTACATGTCACAGAAGGGAACAGAACATATTTCTCATTAATACCAATCTTCAAAGCATCATATATAACAAGAACAACCAAATTAAAGATTTATAAAAGTATGATCACATATGGATGCCAGACATGGACAATGACCAAAGAGGCAGAAGAAAAATTACTGCGCTTCAAAAGGCGAATTTTCGACTTAGTACAAGAGGATGGCATACGGAGAATAAGGTACAATTTTGAATTAAGACAACTACATAAGGAGGCAAACATAGTGGAATTTGCAAAACTGCTAAGACTGAAATGGGCAGTACATAGAATACCAAAGAAAATACACGAAGGGCGAATTGAAGGCAGAAGAAATAGGGCCGTCCAAGGCAAAGGTGGTCCGATAACATAGAAGAGGATGTACAGTAAATACTTAACACCCAAAACTGTATGATTAGTGCACAAAACAAGGAAGAATGGAGGCAAAAAATACGGAAGGCCCAGGTCCAGATGGGATTGTAGCACCACGGAGAGAGAAATCAACAAATAAATTAAAACAAAAACGAAGAAAAGAAAGGAATGGACAGAACAAACGAACTAAGGAACGAATTAATCAATGATAATTAAAAAGGCGAGCGAGTGAGGAGTAAACAAAATAAATGACCAAAGAGTGAACAAAGGGCTGAACGAACGAACAAGTGAATGAACATAGATAGAAAGAATAAACGAAGAGGTTACGAACAAATAGAAAACCGTGAAAACAGGTTGTCGAACGAACGAAAGAATACCGAGAAAACGAATGAACGAATAAATAAATGCACAAAGGAACAAACGAATGCAAACACACAGTATGAAAAAACGATTAAGTCAACAAGCAAATAAATTAACTGAATATCAGATTACTGACCACAGCGAAGAAAGAACAAAACAAACAGGAAGACAGACCAAAAGAATAACCAAATAAGTAAATGAATAAACTCCACCCGAGGAAATAAAAAAAATGTACAACAAAGGTGAAACAACGAACTAACTAAGGAACAAACGAATCAGTGATGAATAAAATGACGAAGAGCAGAAAAACAAAGTAAAAAATAAGGAACGAAAGAACGAACAAAGAAGTGAACGAGCTAACAAGTGAATGAAAATAGATATAAACAACTAACGAACGAAAGGGGATATAAACAAGTAAAAGAACGTGCAAACAGTCTGACGAACGAACGAAGGAGAAGAAACGAATGATCGGAGAAATAAACGCACGACGAAATAAATACAGGCAAACGCGAAGTGCGAAGAAATGTCAACAAGCAAATAAAGAGAAGAACGAACAAAAGAATAAGCAAACTAGTAAATGAATAAACGAAGGAACGAAGGCACGCAAGTTTGTAATGCGTGAAATAACGAACGAAGGAATCGGTGATGAAATAAAGCACGAACGAACGAAAAAATAAACGAAGGAATGAGAGAAAAACAGAGGAACGAAAAAGGAGATGAACGAGTAAATAAATATCCAAAAAAATAAATGAACGCAAACACGGAGGAAGAAAAGAATAAACGAATGAGAAAGCGCCTGAATGAACTAAGGATTTGCTCCTAAATGACCGAAGGGACGGCGAATACAAAAACGAAGTTTAAAAAAAAATGAATGAGTGAAGGAAAGAATACGTGAATGAAGTATATTAACACGTATTTTTAGTTAATTAAGCCCCAAATGTCTATATACATTTACAGAAGTTTTATTAATGCTAAATTTTGACTTACCAGCAACTGTTGCTATGCTTGTATCACCCTTGCCAACAAAATCAGCATAAAAGTTGACCATAACTACGCCTTTATTCCGTTTCTGTAAAAATGTGGTTTGTAAAGTTGTTTTTTTAAAGCTGAAATTAGAAACCAGAACTTACCACCTGCTTCAGTACATCATCGCGAACATTTCGATGGTGTGGATGAATACTATGAGCAGAAGAATGAGAAAACATAACAGGAGCATGAGTCACTGCTAGTACTTCCATCATAACGTTGTAAGAAACGTGAGATAAGTCCACCATCATTCCCAACCTGTTCATTTCCAGTATGATTTTCTGTCAAATGTCAAAATTTAATTATGCGTACACTTTTTCGTTTGTCAGTTTGTTTCTTCATTTGTTTGTTCATTCGTTCATTCGTTTGTTTGCACATTCATATGTTTTCCCGTTTATTCCGCCATTTGTTCGTTCGATCTTTCGTTCTTCTTTCATTCATTTCTGCATTTATTTATCCATTCATCCATTTATTCATTCCTCATTCATTATTTCTTTGTTTCTGTCTGCCTGTCTGTATCCCTAACGAGCTTTATTTATTCATTCCATTGTTCGTTCATTCATTATTTCGTTCCTGTTTGGTACATTTACTGGTTGGTTGGTTGATTCGATTTTTCTATCGTTCTTCCATTCCTTCGCTGCTTAGTATAACTATACCCATTTATTCCTCTATTATTTATGCATTGGTTTCGCCATACATTAATTCACTTATCGACTCATCCAATCCTTCGTGCAGTCATTTGTTGCTTTATTTATTTTTTCGTTCGTTCTTTCATTCTTTGCCGTTTTGCTTCTTTATTTGTTTATCCGCTCTTTCTTATTTTCGTTTGTTAGATTATATGTAAGGTTTTTCTTCCTTTTTTGTTTATTAATTCGTTCCTTTATTTAGCTATGCATTTCATTCTTCGTTTATTCGTGTGTTTCTTCATTTCTTATTTCGTTCATATTCAGATCCCTTTGTTGTGCGTTCATTTATTTCTTCGTTTCGTTCCTTACCTATTTATTTTTCTTATTTGTGCATTCATTTCTTTTCACTTTCCTTTGTCCGATTATTCGTTGATTTTTCGCTTTTTTGTTTGTTAATTCGATTTGAATTTCTTCAGTCATGTCATCTTTTATTGGTGGGTTCCTTCATTCCCTATTTCGTTCGGCTTTGATACATTTTCTCATTCATTTGTTCGTTGACTTTTTATTTCATTCTGTCGCTTCCTTGTCCATTCACTTGTTTACACAATCGTTTACTCGTTTTTCGTTATTCACCTATTCCTTGATTCGTTTTAAGCGGAGCGCAAACCAACGCGGTGGCGGTGGCGGTGGCGGTAGCGGTGGCGGTGGCGGTCAGATTGTGCCCATGTTCGCCATGGAAGTGCGCACACACACGCGGTCAGGATATCGCGCCCGCGCTCTCGTGCAGCGTTCTACCGCCCGGTCCAGCTTCAACGCGGGCAAACGCAGCATGCAGCATTTGCCCGCGCGGTCGCAGGAATTCATGGTGTTTGGGTGCTTTTTTAACAACAGAAAAATGAGTGAAACTGAGGAGTTGATTGAAATAGTGCGTGTACATAGCGTACTATATGATTTGTCACATCCTGAGTACTTAACACTGTCCGTGCAGTGACGTATTTTTTTTTAAATTGTAAATAATATCTTTCTTCACATCACAAGTTTTTGGTTTAGCCAAGGTCAAAGATATGTCACATATTAATGGGGGATAATGCAAATCGGTATTTAGTAAACCATCTAACTCTTTATCCACTGTGCAATTAGTATTTGTTAAAATTAAATCCAGTAATCGACCATTGACATTACTTATAGTGTTTAGTTGCTCATAATTTAACAAATTTATGAAATTGATTAAGACCTTAGCTTTCTGTGATAAATCTAACATTGTTTTATGAAAAAAATATTTACAAAAGTCCCAACAATTAAATGGCGAAAATACAGATGACAGATGCCAAAATGCTGAGAATTAGTAGTGATCGCCTCATACAGACCGCGTGAGTATGCGGACCCGTGTTCGCCACCGCAACCGCCACCGCGCCCGCCACCGCCACCGCTCCCGCCACCGCGTTGGTTTGCGCACCGCTTTAAGTGGAACGCAAACTAACGCGGTGGTGGGAGCGGTGGCGGTAGTGGTGGCGGTGGCGAACAGATTGTGTCAATGTTCGCCATGGAAGTGCGCACACACACGCGGTCGGGATTTCGCGCCCACGCTTTTGTGCAGCGTTCTATATTTTTATTTATATATTTATTCGTTTTTTCTTTCTTACTTTAGTTCGTTTGATTATTCGTTGGTTTATTCTATTTTTGGTTGTTAATTTGTTCCTTTATTTATTTAGGCATATTTATGTATTTCTTATTTCATCGTGTTTGGTACATTTTCTTGTTCGTCTATTTATTTTTTCTTTGGTCCTTGCGATTCGTCGTGTATCCAGTTGTTCATCCAGTCATTTAGTCGTTTTTTTTTGCCTTAATTAATCCATTCGGTACCTACTTCGTTCATTCGTTTATTCTATCGTTTATTTATGCAGTGATTTATTCGTTCGTTCTTCCGTGCGTCCATTTATTCGTTCCGTCTGTCATTCTTTCGTTTGTCTATCCTTTTCCATTCTTCGGTCATTAATTTGCTCTCTGATTTCATTCCTTTTTCATACGTTCGTGTTTACCTTTTCCGTTTCATTCTTTATTTATTTGCTCGTTCATTCCTTCTTTTGTTTCCTCATTCCTTGTTTATTCATTCGTTCTCTTGTTCTTTCATTAGTTTGCTGGTTTATTTTTTCAGTGCTTGGCCCATTTAAAATTGTGTTAGTTTACTTCCTGTTTAATTTATTTATTCATTCATTTTTTTGTTCAATAATTCATCAGTTAGTTCGTTCTCTTGTTACTTCGTTGGCAGCCCATTATTTTGCCATTCATTCGATATTCCATTCATGCATTTTTTATTGAATGATTTGTCCATTTCTTCGTGTTTCTTCACTCCTTATTTCGTTCGTGTTTATTACACTTCTTCAAATGAAAAATTTATCAACATTTCTTCATTCGTTCAGTTTTTAGTTTATTGCTTTGTTTATCATTCATTCTTTCCTTCAGTGTCATTCTGTCCATTCGACCGTTTCTTATGTTGTTCTTTCTTTCTTTCCCTTTGTTTGTTTGTTCATTCCTTTATTCATCTCCTCTTTCGTTCGTTCATTCTTTCGGTTCATCGTTTATTCACTTGTAAATTCGCTATCTTCTTTGTTCATTTATTTATTCATTTCGATTTTTTTATTTATTTGTTAATTTACTGATTCGTGCGGTCTTAGTTGCGTTCGTTCCTTGCATCATTTATTAGGTAATTTACTTATTTATTAATTAATTTGTCACTTTGTATCTTCCTATATGTATTTATTGGTTCATTTGTTTCTTTTTCCTTTCATTCGTACATCGGTCCGTTTGATCTTTCGTTCGTTGGTTCTCTCTTGCCTATTCGTTTGTTTTTCCATCCTTTAGATTCTCCTTTCATTCATTTTCTCATTAATTCAGTCACCCATCCGTTCGTTTATTTGTTTGTTCATTCATTCACCCACTCATTAATTTAGTCTTTTGTCCGTTAATTAGTTTGTTTGTTCATTCGTTGGATCGTTCTTTCTCTCGTTCCTTCGTTCATTTATTTACTCAGTTGTTCGAAGCATTACAAACAATAGTTTTCTAAACTAATGGAATTCCCATCTACGCAGCCTTGGAAATAATTACTAGCAAGACCTAATCTCTGCCCATCAAATTGTGAAGTAGAGCACCATTACCACTGCTCTACCACTTTTTTTTGTTAATTTCAATATCAAAAGCTTGATTTACCTTTCCAAAATCCGTAAGATTGTGAACAGAACCCATATCAGTTGGGGAAGCATCCGCCCTGAAAATAGATATTTTGTGAACAAAACTAAGAAGAATGTCAGATTAAATAAACAAACCAAGGCGTGTTGCACATGTGTGTTAAAGTCATGTATCTCACTCCGAGTTCGTAATACATCCGTAAAACTGAAAGCCTGCTGTTGAGCGAATGTCCACCCTCGACTCCTATTAAGCTTGCTATTTTCTTATTACGGAAGGCTCGTAAGATACCTTAAAGAACTTGAACTTTTGAAATATGTTTTTTCGCACTTTTTATAGGTTAAAATATTTAATATTAATTAGATTATTTTAATGTATTGAATACTAAAGCAATATCTCAAATATAAATAAAGAACAAACTAAGTTTTTAAAAAATTTTACGTACTTCTAATTTTCAAAGAGTTAAGAAAGCATTTTGCATACAATACAATGTTTAATAACACGGGAAGCACACGTAAACAAACGAAATTTGATTAATAAAACTTACCACGTGACGATGTAACATACTCCAAATCATTGGAATATTTATTCACGAATCTTTTAATGAGATCAATCTGTTCCAGGGTTTGAGTGACTGCATCTTTATATTGTGTGCTGCAGTGAACATAAGCGACCCAAAACTGAAAGTATGAGTTTATGAATCAAAATAAATTAGATCAATTCAGTGCGACTATAAAAATGTTTGGAGTTTGGTCATGGGCTATGACCATTTAAGGCCACGTTTTTTCACACCGTATTACTGCTTCAATTTATGAAGTACCTACATGGTCTTTCCAAAAACAAATTAGAAGAACAGATAAATATAAAAGCACAGAACTTAAACTGAAATTAATATTTTAATTACCTGAGCACCTATTTTACCCATCTTCATCTTCTCCAGATCCGTCTGAGGACATTGAGGGCAGGTAAAATCTACAGCTTCTGTTAAATTCTTCGTAAAATGGAAGTTTCTTAACTGATTTTGTTTGTGAAGAGCTAAAGTCCATGGTAAGTCGTTGTGGCTGAAATTTAACATTTTTTAAATCTTTTCGAACCTAAAATGCAAAAACGAATGCAATTAATGGAGCTACCCCCATGCGTTTTACCTTTGGCTGGTGTAACTAGGCAGCACAGGTTATATTTATAGCTAAAGTCAATGGAAGTACGAAGGGTTGCCTATTAAAAAAGTTAAAAGCTTTCAAGAAAAAATGGACAGTTTGTATGGATGTAATTTAATAACGCTTGGAAATGTGTTAAAGAAACCGAATTCAGAGCGTAAATTTCAGAAGTTTGCAGCATTAGAAATTTGAGTTGAGCTGGGCGAGGATCCAACCCAACACCCACAGTAACACACTATTCAGTTGGTATTTTACCTTTGCCTATTTTGAATAGGCAACACACATTACACTTATAGGTAAACTCAATGGAAGTACGAAGGGTTCAAGCAAATTTTAAAGGCTTGCAAGAAAAAATTGAGAGTTTGTGCGAATGTAATTTTTTCTTTGGTTTACCTCGAGGCCTGAATTTTAATACTAACATTATTAATAAAACCGAATAGGGTTTTTTTAAAGTCTTAGGTTTGCTTTTCGACAAAAAAAAATTAAAAATGTAGACAATTTTTTCTCGTCATAGAACAAACACATTTAATCCAATTTAATGGTGCCCATTCATCCTAAACGATGCAAAGTAAAACAACAAAGCAATTTTCCACTTTTGAGAATGATTTCTTAATATTTTAACGTAGTACATACCCATCTATCAATGGAAAATTGTCCAGGGCCGTACTCCCTTTTGCTTCATCATTGTTACCTTTTGCTTTAAAATTACAAATTCGTTCAGTACATAAATTAACAAAAAATCACAAAAACTTACATGAGTCACCTTTAATGCCCGTTACGAAAAATGTCACGAAAAAAATTGAAATCACTTTCTTACAATACATTTTTCATAAATGTAACAGTTTATTCCGAAGCGTTATTTTATACTGATTGCTAAACAGATTTTGCAAGTGTACTTACGTTAAATTATAGCTGTTAACTTTAATCGTTTTGCCGTTTAAAAGTGTTGAATAGTTTAATGATGTTTGCTTCAGAGTTTTGATTGTGTGCAACACTTCCTCAGCATACGACAATCGAACTTATAGTTAAAGTTTCTAAATTTTCCTTTAATTGGTTATATTTCAATTTATATCTGATTACGCCACTATAAAATAGCTGAAGCAATTGATTCAAAAATTACAAACAAATTATTTTGGGAATTTGTGAAGCTTTTCCTGTAGCAAATTATTTCCTGAAGTACCCTCGTATTTGTTCTATTGAATGATTTTGGGGAAGCACCACATCAATTCGATAACAAATAACTAAATTGTAGTTTTTACTAATAATAAAGGCTACTTTTGTTTGCTTTTTTTGCATTTTTTGAATGGTCTACATTTATACCAAACTTAACAAAATTATTATAAAAAAACGTATTGAAATTAGAACCAAATTCATGAGGATAGTTCTCTAAGCCGTAAATATTTAACGATTTTACTAATTTAGGTTAGGTAAATTTTATTTAAGTCGTACTGCATTATTACGGTAGTCTATTTAATGCCGGTGTTAATAAATAACGCTGGTTCATCTAGCAATGTAACCACAACAAGGACTAAACCAATATGAACGTAATAGTTAATTAGTGTATTCCTGTGTAACGTTAAATCGGGCTGGTTTTATTCATCTGGTTGCATGTCTGTGTGTAGATTATTATTCTATTTTAAAATAAGTCCAAGTTTTTGTTGCAAAATTTAGGATGGTGAATTTGTTAAAAGATGCAGGTAAGTTCGTTTTTTTTTTACTGTAGGTTTTTGTTGTAATCTGCAGTTAATAAAACGCTTGGATCTACACAAAATTGTTTAATTGGTTTATTTAATGTGTATTTCTATTTCTTGAATTACTTTTGAAAAATAATTGCTGTATTAATCTTTTCATTTATTTGTAACAAAAGGATTCTGCAGTTTTTTCTTGATAAAAAGTGGATAAATAAAACCGAAATTTCATACCAAACATTTGATTTGCTTAATATTTTTGTTTCCTGAATTAATTTTACCGAATTGTGTTATTAATCTCAGTTATTTTGAACAAAAGAGTTCTGTAAATTTTTTTGCAAAAAAGTGATAAAATTAGAATTTATGCTACAATTTTGAATTGTTTAATATTCATGTTTCCTGAATTAATTTTACAGAGTTTTTGCATTAATCTTCAGAGTTAATTTAAAAAAAAAGTATTTATAAATATAAATAAATAAACTAAAAATTAATTTGTATTTCAAATCAAGAATTTGATTTGCTTGACATTGTTGTTTCCTAAATTGATTTTACACATTTGTTTTATTAACTTCGAGTTATTTTTGACAAAAAAATTCTGCAATTTTTCCTTAGCAAAAAGGTTCTAAATAGAACCGAAATCTCATACAAAAAATTTGATTTGCTTAATGTTTGTGTTTTTATAATTAATTTTACGAAGTTAAATTTTGACAAAAGAATTATTCAAATTTTTTCTTTGCCATAATTTCACCTAAATTTCATACAAAAAATTTGATTTGCTTAATACTTTTGTTTCGCGAATTAATTTTACAGAACAGTTTTAGTCCAGTCAAATGTTTGCATTTTGCGTAAGCAGCGATTTTTTTACGGTCAGTGAGTGGTGAGTCACCTCGAAAAGAAGGATTAATTATATATAATGCATCAAAGCTTCTTTGTGGAGCATTGCATAGCAAACAATTACTTTTTTATTTTCTTTATTTTTATGGGTTTTACAGCGTCGCAAAATGAGGGAAGTCAAAAATAAACAACGCGCATTTGTTACAAAAAGTGTGAATAGTTTCGTTTTGATAAATATTTTATTTTTTATGATTGTATCTTAATTTTTTATTTTGTTAGATTGTATTATATTATAATTTTAAAACTCCTTTCCACACCACCTATGACGTAGAGTTCCTAGGTCTATCCACGAATTTTCGCTTGGTATCTACGTACTTAAATTTTTGTCGTTTTGAAGGGCCAGGTTGCGGGTCATTATCAATTTCACTTTCAGGATCTTCGTTGATGTATTCAGGAATGTTTTCTGTCATAATTTTAAATAATTTTCGATATCCTCTTCGGTCAACAAGTTGGAAATTCCCTCCACGCTCTCGCAAGCTTCGCCACAGCAATGTTGACAAACAGCTGAGCATTTTAATCCAGCCTTGCGGCATCCTCAAGCTGCACTACTTTTACATCTGCAAAAAATTAATTTTAGGCGCTCGGGAGAGGCGGGCCCCTTGGTACCTTATACTGGAACGAATATTCGTGGTGTTTTTTCCAGCCCCAACATTCCGAATTTTTGTATCTTCCAAGCCAGGTCTTCACTTGATGGTTCGCGTCTTGTGTAGGCGGGAGCGAGGAGACGTGATATTTGCTCTTGATTACAGATTTTGCGAATCATTTGTAACGAAAACCATCAATCGATTCCTTAAACTTGTCACCACCGTATAAAGCTGCAAAAAAAACACTCACGGACGACACTGAGTAGAGTAGGATCTATATTTTCATGCTGACATAATTCTATTCGGGAAGGGAGGCCAGGGTTTTTCTCAAGAGTTGAGATAAACTTCATTTTTCCCATGTTATAAGCTGCTGATGTTGTGTCGCATCCGGAAAAGCATGAATAAACAAAATGTTTTTGGCACAATGTCACCGTGTGTCAAGCTTGATGCACAATAAAATTGATCAGATGATCATCCTTTTGCGATTTTAAAAAGAAAACGTTCGACTGGTTTCGTCCCAGTGCAGAGAGCAAAACAAGAATATCAATATCTTCAGCGACGATTGTTACAGAATTGACAATAAGTGAATCTGCATCTCCTTCAGCTTGATCGATATTATAGCGTGATTCTGACAATCCTTTCTTGAGACGATCGATAACAAAAAAATTTATTATTTTCGTTGCCGAGAAAAAATTGTTGTGAAACTTTCGGAACACTTGATATTGCAAATTACATCTGTAGAGCGTTGTTTCTTATATCGCATTGTCGGAGACGGTCGCACGAGACTTTAATGCCAGCAATTTCAGGATCGTCCGAGTACCCATCAAAAATTATACTCATAAACGAACCGAAATGATGTTGAACATATTTTACATACTTTTCGCAAATTTGTTTCAATGATATATTCCGATCCCATATAACCTTGTGGAGAAGATAACCAGCATCGATGACAAAAAGTTTTTTGGCCCAAGATCTACGGGTTATCGAGAGGCGAAAACGCGTTGAAAAGTGAGAATTTTGTATCCTTTCTCATGCGTTCTTCCTAAAACAATGACAATGGGAAAGGTGCGAGTGCGTTCATATTCGACATACTTCTTCATATCTCCGATTGCAGCCTTCGATATGCACATACGTTGGAAGAGGATTTATAACGACCGAAGATTTCTCAACCTCGATGCAGCTTCAGAGTGCACTCAAAGAAAGCACTTTGTTTTTTCTTTGGAATGCTAAACTTTGGAAATTAGGTTCTACTATTTGAGAGACCAGGGCTTTTCCAATCTTAATCGCACCGGTGATAATTGATCTCATCATAACTCGGATCTCTCCAAGAAAGGAGCGTGAGATGCAAGCCAATGGTATAATTTCTCAATGTCTTGGAAAGGAGTTTCAAAATTATAATATAATACAATGGAATAACATAAAAAAATGCTCTACCAAAAAGATTTGTACAAAATTTTTGTAACGCACCCCTACAGAGATATAGTTGAAAAGCCCCTATTTTCAAGATGGCGGCCGAATGAGGGGAGGTACCATTCCGAAAATCCTGATTTAGCCTTACCACTGAGTCCTCTACTCCTTACTCATCGTAAAAAAGATCGCTGCTTACCCAAAAATGCCTTTTTATTTCGACCATTCGAACTAAAGCTTAATACAAAAAAATTGATTTGCTTACTATTTTTGTTTCCAAACTTAATTTTATAGAACTGTTTTGTTCATCTTCTGAGTTATTTTTGGATAAAAGAATTCTGCAGATTTCTTCTTTATAAAAAGGGGACAAATAAAAGTAAAATTTCGTACCAAAAATTTGATTTGCTTGGTATTTTTCCAGAATTAATTTTATAAATTTTTGTTTTTAGTGCTTCGACTACTTATAGTCATTAGCACTTAATAAATAAGGTACAATTATATACATATCATAGTAGTTATTATACTTATAATTATGTTATATGGTTATAATGGTTAATAGGTTAGAGTTATAGTAAGCCAATTTTATTAGTTTTTTTGAAAAACTGTATACACTTGATGGGTTCTGGTGTGCTTCTTATATTGATGGCAGGATCTGACACTCGGTTCTGATGTCATTGTATTCTGGACAGTGGAGTAGAATATGGACAATAGTTAACGGCGTGTCACATATGACGCAGTGGGGATGGTCGGTTTTTTCTAATAAGTATAATGAGTGTGTAAGTCGAGTGTGTCCAATTATGAGCCTCGTGAGTATTACTTGCCGACGCGGCGTCTAGAGCTGGTTTGGCGGATAATGTTATAGCTGGTAGGCAGGGCCGGCAGAAGTCCTCGATGTGTAGTACTCGACACCCGAAAAATTTTCGGATGTCGAATTAACCACCCGAAATTTTAAACAGCCGTTTCGATACTTGTTACGAAAAACTTATCAAACAGATAATAAAAAGCCATAAATAATTGTAACGCTTTATTTTATCGGACTCAATGACGGCGCAAAGGCCATACTACTTTTATATCACTGAACTAAGTGATTCAAAGATAATACAATAATTAATAAAATTGAAATTAGAGGTAAACACTTATCTCCCCAATCATATGTCCTAAAAAGCAGGTGTTGAAATCAGAATGAATGGCAGGCAAGTGTAGAATGAATTCAAAATGGTGGTCCTTCACGTGCTTCGAACATCCAATTCAACGCAAATTGAAAAATGCAATCACACAGCAATAATTAAGGCACCAAAGACCTCCAGACAAGAAAGTGGATAATAAATTAAGCCTCGTAAAGCCCCGTAAAGCCGCTGTAAGATTCAATTAAATGAAAATTTGAAAGTAAAATGGAAGATTAAAACTTACCACATGTTATAAAATGTGCGAAAATATAAAGAATTTAAATGAACTGCCGGAAAAATATATCCAAGCATCGGACCACTTTATAAACAATAGATTCCATTCAAAGGAACATAATTCAATAAAAATTGTACGTTGAAATTAACGTTGCAAAATTGGTAGTCACTTCAAGAAAGTTCAATGGCAAAGAGAGCGAGTCCCAATCAATGCGCAAACACTAGCTAACAAAACCCCACTCCCACCAAATTTATAATGCAATTCCAGCGGCATAACTATTAGGCGGAAAATTGACTGTGAAAGCGAAATAATTAAACAAGAAAAAAAAAGAAATTTTGAAGAAAATGAAAAAAAATAAAGCGAAACAAGCACAACATAAAATCTTAATACCTAGACAACACTGACATTCGGCAAAAAAAAATAATACAATTTAGTTTGGAAGCAAAAAAATTGTAACATACTGATTCCTCCAGGTTTTTCAAATCTTTAGAAGCAAGCTTTCGCAATTGGGCAACTCACTGATGTGAAAAAAATTATCGAATTTTATCGGGATGACTTTGATAGAGACAAATTAGTAAACGACAGAGATATCTGTTCCTTGATTTGACGAAAAGAAGTGAGGAAAAAATGGAAAAGTTGAAGGATGTAGTGCCTTTCTTACGCGATAATAAGGAATGATGTGTGGGACTTGTGCCCGAATATGTACGTTTTATTCGATTGCTCATGACAATACCGAGGTCTTCGTGCACAAACGAACGCAGTTTTTCTGTTCTTCGACGTATGAAAAACTATCTACGATCAGCTATGTTGCAGGACCGATTGAACCACGTAGCTTTATTGCACATTTATTCAGACGTAGTTGACGATTTGAACATCTAAAACTCATGGATGAATTTATTGTTAAGGAAAACAAACGCGCTCTTTGCTCTCTCTAAAAAGTAAATCCTTACAATATTATATTTAAGTAAAAGTTTATAAATAAAATTTTTCATGTTACTAGTATCATATTTTTTAAGTGTGAAAAGTCCCCCCCACTTTTTTACCCGTTCCCCCACCTTCTCACTCGACACCCGAGTTTTACCTGTTCTGCCCGACCTGCTGGTAGGAGTAAGATTCACAGCTGTCCACTCATTTTGTATATTATTGAGCATATATCGTTTGAAGAACCTCTTGATGTCGTAGTCAAATGCTTGATCGTAGTACATAGTATCCTCGGATAATGTGGCTTTCCTGGCTTGTTTGTCTGCTTTCTCCTTTCCGACTATTCCCGTATGTGAAGGCACCCATACAAATTCTATTTTCTTCCTGGCGTGATTGCTAATGATAATTAATTTCTGTGTTCTTTGTATCAGCGGTTCTTTCGAGTATACATTTTGTATTGCTGTCAGGGCGCTTTTAGAATCGGGAACAAATTACATAGTTGTTGGTTGTTTGGTTCTGGATCAATTCTAGTGCTTTCATGATCGCTACCGTTTTCGTTGTAAATATGCTGCTGTATTTGCTTAATCAAACTTGAATACTCGCATCACAAGACACAAAAATTGCTCCTATTCCACTGGCACTTTTTGACGCGTCGGTGTATATGTATTTGTAGTCTGAGGCTGGACATTTTTGACACAGTTCTTTGAACTTATTGCATATAACTTCGTGGCTGGTTTCACTTTTAGCATAAGGTAACAGGCTGAACATAATATTGGGGATTGTGTGTGCCCAGGGGGAGGTATGTCGGAGAAGTTCTTTTGAGTTATGATGGGAAGGCTTAGGTTATGTTTTAAAAATATCTATTGGAGTCTGTGTCTGTGTGAAAGCGGTTGTTAAAGATTGCATGATGTACAGGGTTTTGAGAACAAGAAGATACTGATGTGGCTAAGTTTATCGAAAGCATGAACGCGCCTGTTGCTATTCTCATAGCAATGTTGTGGACTGTTTCAAGCGATTGTAATTTCCGTGGGTTAGCTGATGAGTAGTATATGGTTGAGCCGTAATCAAGCTGAGATCGAATTAGTGTTCTGTACAACATAAGTAGTGTTTGTACATCTGCGCGGGCATTCATGATTAGATAGTTTATTTTGCTTTTGATTTCAATTGTCCTAAATGTTTAGTCCAGGTAAGTTGTTTGTCGAAGAATATTCCTTAAAGTTTGATGTGGTCGGCATATTCGATGGTTTGATTATGTAGCAGTCCGGGTGGTTCTTGACTGTCAAGCTCCCTTTTTTTTAATGGTGAATTTAAGACCTGAGCGTTTGGACCAGTGTTTCAGGGTATCAGTTGTGAGCTGAAGGTAATGTTGTACAGAAAGAAGCCAGATCTTTTCCGGTATAATATATTGTGAAATCATCTACGAAGAGACCGAACATACTGGAGGAGGAATTTCTAATTCGATGTCATTTATAGTTTTTAGAAAAAGCGTAGTACTAAGTATTGGGGCTTGCGGGATGCCATTGTCAGAAGTTGTAATGTTAGAGTAGTGGCCGTTATATCTGACTTTGAATCGTCTTTCTTGGAGAAAGTTTTGGATAACTGCAAGTAAATATATCCTAAATTCGCAAGTGTTCTGAATGTCTTGTATCTCCAGGTCGTATCAAAAGCTTTTTCTAGGTCAAAGCACACCGCTACCAAATGTGATTTGTTGTCCCATGAGTCGCAATTATTTTGTTCTAGGTACCAGCATAATCGATAGTTGACAATCTTCTCCATTAACTTACATAAAGTGTACGTGAGATATATCAGTCCATAACTTAGGAGGTTATACAAGATGATTCAAAAGTATTGTCATTAAATTAAATGGGCATATGCTGATATGCATTTAAAAAGCCTGTGATAGAAATTTGACCCTGCAAAAATAAATGAAACATTACACAATTATGTAATTTACAGGTTTCGCTTTCACCTCACATTTTTCAGGCTTGAGACTGGCAGTAAACAATAATTAGTGGCATGTTTAAAAGTGATAGTAGTATTACAAAAAATTTTGTTAATAAAAAGATACAGAACTTACAGAAATTCTTCACATGTTCATCCATTAACTTCTACACAGACACAAACAACACAAACACAAAACTGTCTTTCAGAGCTGCTGCAGCATTCCGAATTCCATTAAAACGTTCGATAATGGCTCTTTTGATGCGAATGAACTGGGGTCTTATCAGAATAAACGAGAAGGCCGTTTGATAAATTTAAGCTCCGGTGACCACCAACCAATGTTTGTATTGATCTTTCTAATTCTTATCTGAGGTTACCGTTTACTTGCGACACACGGTTTATTGAGAGAAGTTGTTCTATTTGACATGCTCTACCTACCCTTAAAATTAATGACAATACTTTTGTATCACCCCGTATTTGTCTTTCCCTGATTTATGTACTGGTATTACTATGACCAGTTACGAGGAAAACCATGGGAGCTTCATATTAAATTGTATAAGTCGAGTAGTTTTCTCTAGCTTTGTCTAACAGTTTAACAAGAAATATAAGAGGAATATTATCAGGCCTCGGAGCTGAATTCCGACATCTTTGTAAAAAAGTGATTAACTTCCCATATGGTTAGTAGATCATTTGGTGAATTCTGAATCATAGTTTTGTCGTTGGATATATTGGAGAATGATGTGACCAGTGTTTCTGCTATTTCAATCGCTGAAGTAATTGTGTTGGTATTGCTTGTAAGTGCGATTATCGTATTTTCTTCCAAATTTCAGAGATGTTAGTGTCTTTGTTTAATGATGGAACATATGCTTTTCAAGGCACTTTCTTACTTGTTTTAACAACACGTCTTGCTTCTGCTAGTTCCTTCTTGAAAGCTATGAGGTTTTCTAAACTACGAATAGCTCTTTTGTGATTTTTGATAGACTTTGCCATTGTTCATTCAACCAAGGGACCGGTGAGTACTTGTGGTTTGCAGGCGTTTTTCCAATTGTTTCTTCAGCTGCTCCATTTATAATTTCTGTAAATTCGGTAGCTGCATTATCTATGCTATCTGTGTAAACTAAGATGTCGTGCTTAGAGTCAATCAAGTTAGAGAATTTGCTTTTGAAGGTCTCCAATTGGGTATAAGATTGAGATTCTGGTTTCCTATTTTTGTTTGAATGGGGAAGTGGTCACCATCGTAGAGATCTGGGAGTACATTCTATCTGTTTCTGACGAACCAGATGAAGGATATATGCGAGTCGGTGCACTATCGTTAGTTCATCTAGCAGCGTTTCGATTATTTTTCCTCGTGAATTTGTGCTGAGAGAACCCCAGAGTGTATTGTAGCTATTGAAGTCTCCTAGAATAAGGACGGGAAAGGGCAGTTGCTGGATGAGATTTACAATTTCAGCGTGTTCAATTTTCTGTCTATTAAGTAAATACTTGTAGATGGAGCATATAGTTATTCTTTTTTGATGTTGAAGTAAAATGGCGACAGCTTCAATGTTAATCAATCTGCTAATCGGATTTTTAAAATAAGAAGAGGTTTAAGGTTTCCCACATAATTGTTTTTAAAATTTGTTTCTTCTAAGCAAAGGATGTCGGGTGAGTGATCAGATAGTAAGAGTTTGATGTATTCGAGACGAACACGTTCCATTGTATAATATTGAATTTAATAGGATGAGTGGTTTGTGTGAGTGGATGTTGCGTCTGAATCATCTATAGGATTGTAGTTTGGGAACAGTTTGTTCTTTATTCGCATGAAGCGATTGTTGATACTTTTGCTAGTTAGTTTCGGGTAAATGTCGTTCATCATATCTATTAGTACTCCAATATCTTCGGTGTAGCTGAGGGCTACACTGTATGGATCAAATGCACTGTAGGCATTTTCTAAAAACATCTTAAAGAGGTCATAGCATAGTGGGTAGTTTGTGTTTTCGGCTTTAAGTTGTGTTTCGACGGGTTTTAGGTGTTCTTCAAGAATTTGTGCTACATTGTGTTCACTTTGTGATAATTCGTATTTCTTGATGGTTTGATTATGTTTCTTAAAGTTTTCTAATGTTTCAGGTACACTTTGAGCGCTATTTAGGTTATTTTGTGCGTCTGATGGAATTTTATAAAATTGTTTCATTAACCTTCCCAGTTAATTTTGACAAAAGAATTTTTTAGATTTTTCTTTGTAAAAAGGTGGATAAATATACTGTTTTGCTTAATATTTTTGTTTCCTAAATCTATCTTACAGAAGGGACAAATGAAACTAAAATTTCACACCAAAAATCTGATTCGCTTAATAGCTTTGCTTCCTGTATCAATTTCAGATAATTGTTTTATTAATCTTGCGAGTTATTTTTAAGAAAAAATTCTACAGATTTTTCTTTGTAATGAAGGACAAATGAAACCAAAATTTCATACCGTAAATTTGATTTGCTTAATATATTGGTTCCCGAATTAATTTAAAAAATTGATCTATGAGATTTATTACTTGTAAGAGTTGACAAATAAATTGAAAGTTTAATGTAAAATAATTTAAATTAATAAGTGTATACATTGCAGGACTGTTGGGAATTCTTCTATTATTTATTTTTGCCATGATGTCAAAACTGAAGGCTCACTTATTGGACGAGGTGCCACTGATTGATGGGTATGTATGACTTGTCTGATTTTACAGGAATCTGTATCTTTAAAAATCAGTTCTGAAAAACTTTCCTGCTATTGCATTCTTCCTATTCTTGCTTTATTGTCAGTGTTATTAGCGTTTTCTTTTCTCCAGTTATTGTTTTCTTTTTATTTTTTGTAAATTTTATTTCGTGATTTCGTTCACACTTTGAATATTATAAATGAATTTATTCTCTGCATATTTGTTTCAGCGAGTTTTTATTTTAATTTTTTCTTGGGTATTTGATCAGCAGTTGCCAAAAATCCATCTTATCTGTTTGAACTTGTAGCGAAATACCTTCGACGAAATAAAATAAATATTAATTTAAACACTTACTATTACAACCACTTATTCTGCTCTATTTTTATAACGCCAATTTGCTTTTTATTAGTTCCTTCATTTATTTCTAATTCGTTTTCCCTAAGTTGGTGACTGTCTGTTGTATTTTGTGTAATTTTGTAATCCTCAATAACGAAATGATTTTAAATAAATATATTTTTATTTACAGCCATAACGATTTACCTCACAATTTATATCGTTTACTCCAAAATAATCTCACAGATTTTAAATTTGATACAAATTTATCGCAAGATCCTGTTTGGGGCAAACAGAATTGTCTTTCGTGTTCCACCGATATATCAAGACTCAGACAAGGGAAAGTTGGAGCTCAGGTATGTTAATGTAATCTAAAGTTTTGAAACTTAAACCTTTAATTCGTCCGTACTAATTAAAAATATATACAAAAAGGTTTGATTCTTTACTAATCAAAAAATGATCAAAAAACAGTATCTTCCAACGTTTATTTAGCAATATTTTCCAGTTCTGGGTTGCATATGTTTCTTGTGCATCGCAGTATAAAGATGCAGCGGCTAAAACTTTGGAACAAATTGATGTTATTAAACGATTGATAAACAAATACCCTCATCATCTCGAAATGGCCACCTCTGCTGAAGGTAAGCTTTTAGCTTTTCCACTTCCAGTAGCGTAACTCATAAACAAAACTATTTATTTAAAATAAGATATTTAAGGGGGTTTTACCTCCTCTAAACAAGCAATTCCATAAATAATATTAACTGATTAAATGGATCTTTCAGATATAATGAAATCGTTTCAAAATGGAAGAATTGCAAGTTTAATAGCAGTTGAAGGTGGTCACTCCATTGATTCACGTTTAGGGGTACTCAGGATGTTTTACGACCTTGGCGTTCGTTATTTGACACTGACACAAGCTTGCAATACCCCTTGGTATGCTTTGAATAATTAATTTAAAAAATTTAATTTACGTTTTGGAACTTCAATTTACAGCTTGTCACTTTTGTATTATTAACCATTTTTTTTGCTTTATTAGAAGTTATCATGCGATCAATAACATTTTAGCTCAAGTAGACCATGCTTATGATAACAAACGTCATTGTGAACCAACCAAACGTGCTGAATGCAGCCGTAGCTATGACGTTTAATCCTTCGCTGATTTACTTTCAACGATTCAGATTTAGAAGTTTGATGATTGAAACGATTAAAAGTTTGATGAGTCGCTGTGTTGGTCACAGAAGTTTGATATAAATTTATAAAATTAAAAACACCACGAAAATTTGCCAACATAACCCCAAATTGTCATTCTAACAGTTGCATTCAATGCTGCTGGAAGATTCACAAAAGTATATGTGTTAATACCAGTTTTGCCTCAAGGCTAAATCTCAATATTTTAACAAATTTTACTTGATTTTCAATCCCTTTAAAAGATACTAAATTTTATTTCAACAAATGTTTCATCATGTTCGTGGCGGATGCTGGTCGAGTAAACATTGTTTACGATCGAGCTTCGAGTATTTCACTACTTTCAAAGAGCATTTTTTTAAATGCGGTTCCTTAAAAGTTTTAATTACAGACTGACACCAGTACCTACTCCCAAGTACCAAAGTAATAATAAATTGGCGCTAATTATAATAAAACTAGCGAAATAAGTCGTAGTTTGAGTAATATCTAGGTTGTTTCGATCACCATAGATTGAACTACATAGAGTCGGATGATATTGACTGTGCATCTTATGGTTGCATTCAAGTCAGGTAGGTATATGTATTAATTACAACACAACATCACATTAAGCCACCCCCACACCAACGCGAAATATTTGCAGTGGTAGCAACGACGACAATTTCGCATAGGTTTCAGATTGACTACGAAATTCGCGTGTGCATCCATACCAAAGCGTCAGTTTTGTGGTAATATTTGGTACAATGTACTCCTCAACAGACGAAGAAGATGCACTTTTATTTCTTGCATTAGAAGATGACGGAAACCCTAGATTTGTATTTATATTATAGTGTGTCAAGTTATTCTTTTTCTATGATATGCAGAGCCTTTTCTTCGGAAGGAAGAAAAGAAAGTGGGCCCACGAAATCAATTTAGAACGCAACGATAGCTGTGGAAAATGATGGAGTAGAATCTAGTTTTTGTCAAATTGGTGAAAGCTGAATCCTGTGATGTTGTATCTTCACATTCTCTAATTGCTGTGTCAAGATTTGAGTTGTTTTATAGAAGTTGTGGCTGACTACCCTAATTATGGATATTTTCAGAATATTCTACAATCATTAGTTTCTGCAATTTCTGTGACATTTGACGATGTTTTTGCAAATGACAAAAACGGACGAAATGCTTTCATCTGATCCGCCCATTAGCATTTTTTGCAGGTTATGGCAGCCTGACCAGTTTTGGTTTTATTAGCTTTGGTATGTCGCATATAAGTGTCCCTCAGATTTTTACAGTTTTTTTTTACTTCCTCGCCTGAAAAAATAAAATAATTTTATAATTGAAGCACTCGGCAGGACATAGTAGCAACCACATTACATTTTCGGATTTCTTGCCACTGAAGATAGCTTTTCTACAATTGGGCGCAGTTTTAGAGTTGGATTTGAAACAGTTAGTGAAATGTGTCAAGCTATTTGCATTAGAATGGAAACTATCTATTTGCCCGAACCTACAACGGAAATTGGGAAGCAGTCTGCAAGAGGGTTTGATGATGTTCAAACTGAATTGACAGCATAGATAGAAAGCACGTGGCCTCCAATATGGGACAAATATTTGAAGCAGGTCTGATGAATATTCCAAGAGATAAACCTTTGCCAAGACAATACGAATCTTGCTTTCACGTTTTAACTGGGGATGATGCGTTTGCCCTCAAGCCATATCTTATGAGATCTTTTCCTTATCGACAATCAAGGCTCAATCTTCGTAAAGAAAATTATAACATTAAAATGTGTAAAGCACGAAGAGTTGTAGAAAATGCCTTCGGCATATTAGTTCAAAAATTGCGATTACTTTTTAGACCAATTGCAACTAAAGTTGAAACTACAATTCTTATTGTTAAAACAGCACAATTTGTTACGTACCAAACAATGTGATAATCAGTACAGTGAACTTTTACAGCCACCGGATCAATCTAACCAAAATGCATTCACTCACATGGAAACTGATTTGGCATTGTGTACAAGAAAACTTTGTTAATAATGTTGGATAAATAAAGCAGAACCACTTATCGCTTTCTTTTAATTAAATACAAATTTAGTTCCACACTTTATTCTTCTGCCTTACGTCCTCACTTATCTTATGACTAACCGGCGACAACGACTAAAAGCTAATAAATCGCTGCAGTTTCGCAGACGTCTGCGTGATATCTTCGCACGGGTAAGGGAACTTGAACTTGTCGCTGTGTACGTTCAGTTGATGAAAATTTCACAAGACGAAAAATTCATTGTCCCTGCGAATATTTCACGTTAGTCTGAGGAAGCCTTTAGGGTTCATTGTTGCTTAACTAGCGTCATTAACCCTTCAGCAGGTAGTGTTTGGCCACCGAAGGACCCAGAGGATAAAGATTTTAAGACTAGGAAAAAGAGAGTATAAGGTATATTGACCGGTCCACTCAGTCGCAAAGGAAATAAATTTATTTACAAAAGTATCTCCCCTGAACCAATGATGTAAACTAATGATCCACGGCGAGATAATTGAACAAGTTATGCAAATGGACTATTTACGAATACGACTCAATAGACCAATTAACAACGGGTAAACTAAATAAAGAAGAACTTAGGAAAAAAAGCTTGGACCTAGGAAGGAAAATCGCAAATCAAGACAAATTACAAGAAGTAGGTTACGAAATACGATCGTTTAGACCAGAGCTTCCACTTAGCTATGTAAATGGTAAATCAATGCGTAGAAGATTTAGAAGGAAGATTTGTCATAAGAAGAATTTTCGGCAAATGATGAAAATCCAGGAAGTAGACGATGTTACTTGCTCTGGATCTCGTTAAACCAATAGACACAGCTTCACAAACAGCCCCTACAAAAACATTAAAGGAAAGCGGAATATCATATCACCTAATAACACCGTGATGCAGTAGTTTATCACCATAACACTACGAGAACTATTGCTGAAACAACTTAACCGATCTCCTATCCAAAAATGGGTTTATTTGTAGACGACCTACATACTTTAGCTGAAGAAGAACGCGATGCGGAATGACTACAAGAAGATAAAAGATATGAAAAAAGAATAAACAACGTGGGATCAGAAAGGACTACATATCTGAGATGCATTGGAGGAAGACTGAAGTACTTACGAGTACATATAACTAGAAGGAAATGGTAACTGAAGGGATTATACAGGCAAACCTGCTTAACCTGCTACCACCATGATCGTTCAAACAAAACATTGCAAAGAATGATGAACAAAATCCTAAAACTTTTCAGAGTAAGGTAGAACGAAGACGAATAGAGTTCATTTCATTTTCTTTAAGATGTTTTAAGTTTACCTGAATGCAACCAACAAGAAACCTCAAGTCGATATTAGATTAACTACGTAATATGGAAATAAAGTCAGAGGTACGAGCTGAAGACGTAAGAGTCTATAAAGGTGCCATCACTTGGTTATAACATGTATGTTGCTTGCTGCAATACAGAAAGTTTTGAAAATGAGTATATATAAAATGCGCCTAAATCTGAAATTAAATGACGTACATTATTCTTCAGCTATAGAAGTATATGAACAAATAATTGGAAAAATGTACGAAGCAGCTACGGAAACTGAGAATAAAAAAGAAAAATCAGTTGCCCAAAAAGCAAGGTACATTGGTCGAATGGCCAGATAAAAGCTAAAGTCAAAGTAAAGCGAGATAAGTATAAAAAGTGTCTTTCAATTAATAACGCAGAAGCTAGAAGGGAATATAATAAACTAAACAAATAAGTTAAAAAGATGGCATCCGAGTCAAAAAGAGAAATATGGGAGAAGACTTGCAGAAATATATGTGGGATCCACTAGACGTGGAGAAGCTTGGAAGGCTGTTAAAGCTATGACGAGTGACTATAAAAGATCTAGGCAAACGAATATTATAAATCCAAAAACCTGGGTAGACTATTACGAAAAACTATTTACCGAGGACATACCTCAGTTTCAGCAATCATTAAATTTTAATCTTGATCAAGCATCCCTACTAAAGTTGAAAATGAAAAATGGAAAAGCACCAGGACCGGGTGGAATACAAACAGAATTAGTAAAAAATTGACCAACTAAGATCCATGATTTAATGGCATACATATTCAATTGTTTCTTAAGAGGTGAAGAGGTGGAGAATGGCTTATGTCAGCAATTTGTATAAAAATAAAGGAGAAAGAAAACATTGCGGTAGCTATAGGGGCCTCAGTATAACATATTCCATAAGTAGATGACACAAACTAGGCCCTGCTTGTTAACGGGCGCTGTGTTCAAGTTGGCTAGCTCAGTAATTAAGACAAGAGGCTGGAAATAATTATTTATTACTAATAAAAAAATAATAAAATGTCTGTACACAATTGAATTGAAGATTGGGAAAGCGTGCTAGCAGCGGCGGCGGCGTCGGCGTCGGTAGAGGCAGCGATGCATTGTTGAAAGTATAACATATGGAGCGGAATTATGGATTACAATGTTATAAATAAGCGCGAAGAATCAAAAATAAGAGCAACAGAAATAAATTATCAAAGACGCTGCTGCTGATTAAAAAAGAATGTATGGATAAAGTGAGAAATGATGAAATTAGAAGAAGAGTAGGGGTTGACCTTGATGTCATGAACACTATTACCTGTAAGTGTTTACGATGGTATGGACACCGTCAAAGGATGGCAGAAAACTGCTGGCCAAACAAAGTGTTCATGTGGGATCCCCGAAATAGCCGTAAAAAGGGTCAACCCAAAAAGAATTGGAACCGAGGTCAAAAATGCAATCATAGAAAGAGACCTTGACGAAGAAGACTGGGTGGATCGAAAACGTTGGAAACCAGGATGCGAGAAGCTGCAGCAGCTATAAGCAACTTGCCATATATGTTATATGTATATTATCATCATTCATCATTAGAACATCGTTGGACAAAATGCATTGCATTATCAGGAAACTATGTTGAAAAATAAACATCATTTGAAAAACATATAACTAGTTTCTCGTTATTAGGCTAACCACTTGTCATCCCTCCACCGTACGTCCTTGCTTTGCAAGAGTCAAATGAATACGTTTACTGTTTTATTTTGCTAAAATATGATCAAGTTGAAGTGTTTTTAAAAGGTGCAAAGATCAAGTAAAATTTGTTAAAATATGGCTAAAATACTGAGATTTATTTAAAAATCCTGCGCGATTTAGTATTGATTCAGAACTGGTATTAACATATCTACTCACAAATGACAAAATTATGTTTTCGCAAGGTGAAATTGTATTATTTCGCTGCATTTACAACAGTTCTTAAAGTCGCCCTGTTCGTATTCCTTTCCAAAGTAAATTTTAGGGCTGACAGCGCCTTTGTGGACAAGTCGACTCCGATTAATGATTTAACAAAATTTGGAAAGGTACGTATGCGTTTACAATTAAAATTGAAAATAACTTTTGGAATGAAAACTAATTTTAAAATCATTATGGAGTAAAGTATAATTTACGATTTTAGTTAATAATCCATGAAATGAACAGACTGGGAATGATAGTCGATTTATCTCATGTATCTCACAATGTGATGAACCAAGGTATTATAGAAAGCAAAGCTCCTGTGATTTTTTCACATTCTTCTGCTTATTACATTCGTCACCATAACAGAAACGTACGAGATGACACTCTCAAACTGCTGGTGAGTTATTTTATTTGTTGTAACTTTTTAAACACTTTTATACATTTTATCTTATTAACATTAAAGATAATTTAAATTAAACAAAAATGGAGATAAAATATCACAATAAAAAAGAAAATTAAATTAAAATATTCTTAATTTATTTTTAATTTCTAGTTTATTAGCAATGGAAATGCAAGTAAGTCTTTACACGACATACTAAGGTTGACACACAGAGGCGATACCTTCAATAATAACATATTTATAGCTTAAAAGTAATCACTTAACACGATTTTGACACAAATAATGTTTTTACTAGTCTAAACTGGGATACTACCTCTTAGAGGGGAGGGATTTTTAGATCCTCATAAAGGGTACGAATCTGATATGTACCGTGGGGCATTGGTTAAGACACGCAAAGGTTTGAATTGAAACCATTGTAGGATGTCAATATTGAAGAAGCTGGACCATCCCCACAGTTCAGTCCCATATGTCCATATGGGTTTGATAATTGTCTTATATATTAAAACTTTGTTTTCGAGAGAGAGAGAGAGAGAGAGAGAGAGAGAGAGAGAGAGAGAGAGAGAGAGAGAGAGAGAGTAGAGTTTTTGGATCGTAGATCCGTTTCCTTCCTTTTCTTGACGATGTGGGTTTTCCACGTGAGTACCTGCGTACCTAAGTATTTAGCGTCTTTGGCCTGTGGTATTTCAATATCATTTATTAAAATAGGTGCGCATTGTTGTTTTCGTAAAGGAAATGTGACTTGGGCGGACTTATTTTTGTTTACCCTTATCCGCCATTTTTTCATCCACTTGCTGATTAGGTTTATGTGAACTTGCACATACTGACTTGCGGTAATGGGTTCTCATGGCAGAAAGGAATGGCTATATCATTCTCAAATGTTTCTGTTGCTGTTTTATCAGATATAGGCAAGTCTGCAATGTACACTAAGTAGAGAAGGGGCTCAAGAATACTTTGTAGTACACCTGAGTTGATCAGCTTCGCTGCTGAATTTACTTGAAAATGGCGATTTGAAAGATAGGGCAAAGTCATCTACTTTTTCTAATTCTGATCTGGTCCATTGTCCTGCTTGGTTTCTTATAGGTAGAATAGGTTCCTGTGGCCGCTTAAAACTTTTTGTAACTCTCCAAAACGAGTGGTCATATCTTGTAATCCTGCCGAGATATGTTTCATCAAACTATTGATTGCGAACCTCTTTTGGTTTCTCCTTTAGCGGATTGTTTAAGTGATTTTTTTGTTCAAGATATGATGGGTACATTGCCATATAGTTCGTGCTTTACGTTTCTCGGTATACTAGCTTTCTAATCTCGAGCGGGATATTTACTGAATCTTGTCATTTACGTAGGAATGGCATCCCAGTCAGTATATTTTCGGAGCACTTTGTCTGAATATTACGGTAGTACTAAGTGTGGCAATAATGGAACTGTAGTCTGATGATGATAGATCATATTTGGGAACAGTATTAGCGTAGTTAGAAATTCCGTTTATCGTTTTTTCATTGCTAGCATTAGATTGTCAATGTGTATGTTTCGCATTGAAATCCCCATCTGCGGGTTTTTCTCTGGTGCATCGATGCCGTGGGGAAAAGC
Source organism: Melanotus villosus (assembly GCA_963082815.1). Taxonomy (NCBI): domain Eukaryota; kingdom Metazoa; phylum Arthropoda; class Insecta; order Coleoptera; family Elateridae; genus Melanotus; species Melanotus villosus. The sequence goes on along the minus strand of OY720419.1, from coordinate 10,597,018 downwards.
AAACTGCAGAAACAATTAGTGGAATGGGTAATCTTTTGACTTGTATAGTTGTGGTCTGTAAAACTCATATTTGGGCAGTTCGTGATGGATGGAGTCTGGATTCTGGATTTGGTGTGGGGAATGAACTTACTATGTTCATGTACACTTAAGCCACAAAGTGGGCCCATTGTACTACCCTCTAGAAATCATGCACACAGTCTTCGGGGTCTTATTCAAGCTATGCAGTCCTCTCCGTAAAACTGAGGATGCTAGCCAAGGGTGTGCTACGAATTCCCTCCATATCAGGCCATAAATCCCCCCAACATGGCACCTCTAATCGACGCGAGTGCAGGGCAGTTGTGTAGAATATGAGCTGCCGCCTCTTTCTCCCAATTACAACCACTACAGGTCGGGCTGTTAGTTATCCTTAATCGGTACATAAGTTTCTTCAGTTTGCAGTGTCCTGAAAGTATATCTACAAAAAGTCTTCTTGGTAACTGCATACAGAATTTAGACAAAGTCGATGAGGGGGGCTGATATAGCCATCGTCGTTTGATAACATTTATCCAAGTCAATCCATCCGTCATAGTTGCAACTGTGGCTTTCTTCATTTATTATTCTATGGAGCAGAGTCAGGGATTGTGCCACTGCTGGTTCAGGGCCTCAAAATGGTTACATTAAACCACGTCAGCCTGCGTGTCCTTTAACCCATCTAAGTTGTAGGACATTATTTCTAGCAGCTAGTTACAGTGTATTGTGACATTGAAGTACTACTCCTAGCGTTATTTTAAAATTATTTAGAGCCATCGGTGCTGCTTTACTGTCACTAGCTATCCTAATGGTTTTATTCTGAATTATTAGTTCTAGAATTTTAGTTGCACCTTGCATAATGGCAGGTAACGGTAGTAAGTTGACCTAGTACTATGCTTATGTAGAGGTTCAGGTCATGTGAGAAGATTCGGAGTCCCTTCCACTTCGTAATGGATACTTGTTTTTCTTACGATAGCAGCTGATCCTCCTTGAGCTGTGTGATCCGGGTATTCAGTTTCATAGTATGAAACCCTAATATACGAGTATGCTGTTTGCTATGAAGTGAGTTTCTGAAATGCGCGTGATGTCGATTTTATTTAGGTTTAAAAATGATATTACTTCGTCTCTGCGTTAAACTAGACCATTAGCGTTCCATAATGCTACTCTTAGTGTCGTAGCCATTATGATCCTATTTTATTGATGACAGTGGTTAGCATGGACAAAATCATACCACTTGTGGATGAGTTTTGTAGAGTATTTGTGGGGAATATCCTTGGAGTAGAATTGGTTAAATGCATGAGTGTTGATGGATTGGAGTAGTAGGTACTGTTTTGGTTGTTAATCTTATTCTCTTCTATGGATCTTGGTAGATCTTACATTCTTTATAGTTTGCAGGGTGGAGTCCTCCACATAGTGCACATGTAGCATCCCTTATTTTTTTTTTCATATCGTAGTCTCATGAGCACCGCGACATTTTATACATGCAAATGCATGGTGAATTTAAAAAAATTTAGATAAAATATTACAATAAAATTAAAATATTCTGAAATGGGCGAACTTCTATGTTCTTCTTAATCATTTAAGGGCTGATTTTATTAAAAGCTAGAACTGTTAGATAAAACTAATTTATAATAATTGATTGTTTAGTAGCAAATATTTTAACAATGAGTAACTGTAATTTTGAGCTTTTTAAAGACAAAATTATCACTTCATTTTTTGAATTTGAAGTAGTTCTTCTTTTCCACAACTTAAGTAGTTGGTCCTTTATTACGCGTTTTTAATTGATTATTGATGGTTTTAGTTTACGTATGCATTTATATGTATTACATATTTAAAATGAAATATAAGATACGTTTGATTATATTTTCATTATATTTAAAGGTTTGATTAGTTTAACAATTCACAAATTGTAAAAGGGCTAGTATTCCTTTACGGTTTATTTCATTTGATTTTATTCTGAATAATAATAACAATGATAAATGAGTATCATCTGCAAAGGGGTAAAATAAATTACATAATTACCGAAAAAGGGTTTCCGTTTTTTAAGTTTAAATCACACGATTTCCAGATTTTTGTTTATACATTTTTCTAATTTTATTTATTTAATGAAGTGAAGTTATGCTACTATTTTTTAATTTCATGTTTCAGAAAGCAAACGGTGGAATTATCATGGTTAATTTTTATTCGGGATTCCTGGCTTACAACAGAAGTCTGGCTACTATAAGTGATGTTGCTGGTATGTTTCTCTGTAATTACCCATAAATTTCATTGTTTAGATAAACGGAAACATTTATGATTCGTCATAAAAGAGTGATTAAGCTTCTACGAACAACTCTGATGACTATTAAACTGCACAAGAACAAATTAGGCCTGTAAATTACTAAATCAAATAGGAAAAATGTAATCTTGCATTTAAAAAATTACGAAGCTTATACTCCATTTATATTCAGTTTGCACTCTGGTTGGCCATGACTCCTACACAATTTTTTCTGTGTCAATTAGACTTTTAAAACTTCATCAAATCTTAAGTGCGATAAACAAATCCTTAGTAATTGTTAAACTGTACAGAAACGGAGCAAATAAATTTCTACACCTTACAGTAAAATGCCAACTTGCATTTAAAAAAAATACGGTTGGTCGTGACTGCTGCACAATAATTTTTATGTGTAAATTGGCCTCTTAAATATTCAGCAAATCTTAAGTAAATTATTAAATTGTTATAAAAAATCCTTAGTATTCTATAAACTATAAAAGCCAACCAGTAAAAACAATTTGAGATTTAAAAAATTTTGCGAGTCGCGCGTGAACTGCCATCGCGAGTGGATGGGTGAGTACCTCTGCCTTATTTAGCCAGTTGATAACCAGTGTGCTCGTGCGATTAATTTCTAATCAGTCAACTAAAAACAATTCAAACAAACTCATAGCAAACATTAAATCTATTCTAAAGCCGAATCTCTCGCTTGGGAGATTCGGACAAATAAAACATAAAATGCCAACAGACGTTAATAAAGAACCGATAAACTTTCAAATTCCAATGGAAACAACCGAACCTGTAAAAGCTACAAATACAAGCAAAAAGCGAGGCAACCAATCGCCACAAACTGAATCCAATAAGAAATACCTTTTAAATAACGATGAACTCCTTTCACAAAATAAATATTATATTCCCAGCGGAAACACACAAACAAATGCGGACAGCAACGATAACGAAACCACAACTACAGCACAAGTAAAAATTCCGCCTCTTTACCTACACAACGCCAACAACTACCAAGAGGTAATAAAAGATATCAAATTAAACACCAAGGATGAATTTACAACAACATATAAAGGGACATTCCTCAAGATTAATTTATCTACGCCAGACGATTTTCGCCTCCTCACACAATTCTACGATAGGGATAACATTAAATACCACACTTTCAGAAATCCCGAAAACGCCAATCTGTCTGTAGTTATCAGAGGACTTCCATTCTCCATAACAGAAGCTGAAATTGAACAAGAGCTTATCTCGAAGAAATACCCGGTTCTGAAAGTAGTACGCATGTTGAACAAAGACAAGAAGCCCATGCCACTAAACATAGTAGAACTTAAGAACAACGGCACAGAAACCGAAATATTCAACCTCACTAGACTGAACCACTGTGTTGTCACAGTTGAACCGCGGCATAAATCTCGCGATATACCACAGTGTACTCGTTGCCAGCGCTACGGGCATACAAAAAACTATTGCCGTCTTGACCCCCGATGCGTAAAGTGCACAGGCAACCATCACTACAAAGACTGCCCGAAAAAACCTGAGGACAAACCACAATGTGTAAATTGTAGCGGGGATCACCCCGCGAGTTACAAAGGGTGCTCCTACTACCGCAACCTTCCCGCGCCCAACCAACGTATACAAATACCAAATCAACAACCTATTCGAACAGAAATCCCTCAAACTCAACGACCAAACACAAGCGCAAATCATATCACGTACGCAGACCGCGCACGCAACTATAACAAGGCACACCAAAATACTTTACATGTTAACGCAGACAACTCCGATAACTCAACAGTTAATATCATTATACAAACCATCATGAACTTAATAACACCCTACATGGACCAAATAAAGTCATTCATCACATCGCTAATACCAGCCTTGCTTCTCAATGGCAGCAAATAACCTACATAATATCCAAAACTTAACCATAGCTAACTGGAATGCTAACGGCATCAAACGCCAACGATCAACTTTTATTGCCTTTCTAGCAAGGCATTCCGTAGATATAGCATGCGTCTCAGAAACTCATTTGCTCCACAACGAAACGTTCAGGATACCAGGGTATAATGTCATCAGAAGCGATAGAGTAGGACAGATTGCCTCAGGCGGAGTAGCAATTATATCAAAACGACAGTTGTTGCTTTCTGAACTTCAACCCTTACGTACAACAAATATTGAAGCCACTTCTGCTAAACTGACATTTAATGATAAGACCACGCTCACCATAACCTGCGTTTACAAACAACCAAACAAAAGATTAATCGAAGCAGATATCATTGCTCTGTTCTCTAGCGAACCCACCATAGTAGTGGGAGATCTTAATTGCAAAAGCACAACATGGGGATGTCGTGCGAACAACCCAAATGGACAACGGCTCCTAGATTACACCTCCCACCATGGAATACAGGTTACAGCCCCCAGTGAACCAACCTATTTTCCTTATCAAAACAACAGACAACCGGATATTCTGGACATTATACTGCAGAAAAACTTTAGACGTCCTATATTCCAAAATACCCTCACGGAACTGGATTCGGATCATCTTCCCGTGCTAATATCCTTCCTAAGAATACCCGCATATCACGCCAGCCCACCAAAGCTAATTAACGGACGGATTGATTGGGAAGCATTCCAAATGCACCTCGATAGCAAACTCCAACCCCCATCACTACTTACCACTACCGGGGATGTAGACCGCTACCTCACCCATTATACTGAAAACATCAGAGCAACTGTTAAACAAACCACAATAACCCTGAACAGACGATGCACACACAATTTTATGCAGCTACCCTCGAATATACTTAAAATAATCAAAGAAAAACACAAGATGCGCAGGACTTGGCAAAATACGCGAGATCCTCATGTGAAAGTTATCTTAAATCAACTCACACATAGAGTTAAATGGGAGTTAGACAACTACCGAATTTCTACCTACAAAAAATATCTAGAAGAGCTGCAGCCTAATGATCAAACAATGTGGCGTGCTACAAAGAGAATTCTCAACAATCGCCCTATTATGCCCCCAATTAGCAGCAACGGTAACAGATACAGCACAGACGAAGAAAAATGCGCAATATTTGCGAGCCACCTCAAGGATACTTTTACAACTCACTGTCAAAACCATAACCACGAATTTTTAAATGCAGTGGAAACCTTCGTAGATACTAATAAACCGCCAACTGGTACTAACTTCAAGCACACAACACCCAAAGAAATACAAAATGAAATAAGAAAACTTCCCACTAGAAAATCTCCCGGGCATGACCTGATTCCTAACATTGTCCTCAAAAACCTAACCAGGAAAGCAATGGCATACCTTGCTACGGTCCTCAATACGTGTATGCGATTAGGTTATTTCCCCAACTATTGGAAACATGCCCATATACTACTATTCCGCAAGCCTAAAAAGAAAGGCGATTCTCCAGATAACTACAGGCCCATAAGCTTACTCCCAACTTTAGCCAAACTCTTTGAAAAAATCATACAATCCAGACTAAACAAGGAACTAAGGGATAAAAACGTCATACCTCCATTCCAATTTGGGTTTAGAGAACACTATTCGACTAATCATCAGCTACTGCGGCTAACGCAAACAATTGAACAGGGATATGAAAATAAATCCCACACTATTGTTGCTTTCTTAGACATCACTAAAGCATTCGACAGAGTTTGGACCAAAGGCCTCATCTACAAGCTACTTCAGCTACAACTTCCCACTTACCTAGTTAACATTCTAGATTCATTCCTTTGCAACAGAACATTCGCAGTAAGAATAAACTCAGCCATATCGAACGTAACAGATATCAACGCAGGCGTCCCACAGGGTTCTGTACTGGGACCACTACTATTTAACATCTTTGTGCATGATATCCCACAAGTGCCTAATGCAACCATATCGATGTTCGCAGACGACACCGCACTAATAGCGCAGCATAATGATATCCATATCGCTGCACATAACCTACAAATAACTATTAACGAAACACTCACGTGGTTTAACAAATGGTGCATTGCGGTCAACCACGAAAAATGTGAAGCTAAAATATTTACACTTAGAAGACCAGCTAATCCACCTCGACTAACAATCAGCAATAACTCAGTTGAATGGAATCCACCAGACTCGGCCGTTAAATATCTTGGCGTACACCTGGACAAAAGGCTAACATGGAGCTTACACATTAATCAAAAATTAAATGAATGCTACGCGCGACTAGCTATGCTTTACCCGCTAATAAACCGCAATTCCACGTTAAAAATCAAGTGCGCGATTTTAATCTATAAATCAATACTAAGACCAATAATTGGATACGCGTGCCCTGTGTGGAGTGCTACAAGCAAAACAAATATTAATAAACTACAAGTGCTACAGAATAAGGTTCTGCGAATCGCAGTGAACGCACCCTGGTTTCTTCGTAACACCCAAATCCACAAAGACTTAAATATGCCCACAATCGCGGAATATATACGTAAAACAACAAAAACATTTTTCACAAACATTAATAAGTGCGCGAGTGCAGCTAACTACTCTCTTGGTGCAAGACACTTACACACAAGATTAAAACGCCAACTTCCTCAAGACGTCTGGATATCCTCTAGTGAATCCGACAACGAATAGCTTGCAAGCCACCGAGGAATCTCCCACTGAGATGCCCTCCTTCTAACTACCCAGCGACAACTATCCTCAGACAACAAAACCATGTATAGCATCTAGCTTGCTGATCTGGTTTCAAGAAGATAGAAAAAAAAATTTTGCTTTTAAAGCTGTCGAAGTTGAGGTTATGTAATATGATACTTATAATTTGTGTCACTTTTCCTAATTTATTTACAATCTGTAATGCAAGTTGCAATAAGTAAATGATTTAGTATAACGAAGATGACCTGCAGGAAGCTGTCATGTGACATCTTATATTACTTTAATTTTAAGAACACAATTATTTATGTTTCGGGATATCATAGTCATAGCCTTTGCAGATTTAAAAATCCATTTGAGTCTACCCCTTGCTGGTCGCCTCATTAGGTTTTCAGTTAATCTGTTGGGATAATTTCTTAATCTTTTCCTCTTTCGCAGTTTTTATTTGGCACATACCAAGGAGCATTTGTTATAATACCAAGTACTTTTGATTGGAACCTTTCTAGGATCGTAGATGCAGAACCTCATACTTGCATCCCGTAGCTGCAGGGGAGTTTTAAAACTGATTTGTATACTAGCACTTCGTTTGGAATTGACAATTGTTTATGCCATATTATCCAATAAAGTTGGCTGAGTTTGAGTCCTACCTATTTTCACTTTGTGAAGATATGTTTCATCCAGGTTAATCTGCGGTCGAGGTGCATTTCTAAGAATATGAATTCTTATTTTACTTGAAGCGACTGATTGTTTAGTGACACTGGAGGACAATTACCTTTGCGGTTGGTAAAGATAATGTAAATAGATTTGTTTTAAATTGCTCCGTTTGCATGTTTTTCTAGAACTGTTGAGATGCAATGTTTGGATTTTGGTTGAACACCAAGATAGCGGTGTCATCCGCATTTGTTGTAGCACAGTAATGACATTCTGGGTTGTGGGTAGGTCCGCGATGTATAATAAGTACAACACAGGCCCGAGTACACTGCCCTATGGGACCCCTGAGTTGATCGGCTGAAGTGCTGTATATTCATTTTGATATTTAACTAGGAAGTGATCTTCCAGATAGGACTTCAGGCTAAGCAAATAGCTATTGGGAAGGATTGTTCTAATTTTATTTAGGAGCTTGGTGTGTCAGACTTTATTAAAAGCCTTTGATAGATCTAAGAAGGCTGCATAACAGTATTAATTGTCTTCCAATGCTTACTATATTTGCGTAGTGGCTCGGTGAATTTGCTCAGTGGTTGCATGCTTTGGTCTAAAGCCAAATTGGCGGTTTGGTGTTAACTGATATCTAGTTAAGATTGGTTGTAGTTTTCCTAGTAATAACTTTTCAGGACATTATCGATAACATCGTAGTAGCCTGTTCTTAAGCAGGCATTCTATATTTGGATTACGTACTGTAAGCCATTTTTTGGAAATTCTATAAGAATCTTCCCGGTGAAGAGGTCGTGTTCAGGGGATTTCTTGGGATTTAAATTGCTTTGAATTATGTTTCCATCATCAGTTATTATGAAGTTTTCTGTAGGTAGATCCAGATAGTAAATAGTTTTAAAAATCATTTAAGATGTTAAAATTGTCATCTGGAGGATATGGTTGGAAGACTTCCCTAAGATGATTAGCAAAAACTTAAACCTTCTCCTTGTTACTTTTGGCCCAAGAGTGTTTTAGAGTTGCATCGATTTATTTGTTGTAGCGTTGCCTTCCAGAGTGTATGCATGTTGGTTGCAGTTGCTTCCAAATTTCTTAAATGGTTTCTTATTCCATTGTGTAGTAGAGCTCTTAGTTGTTTACCACGTCTTTCATAATTTCGTTTTTCTAATATTTTTTGTTTGGTCAAATTAGGCAGTTCTTGGTGAGTAAAAATTCGTTTAGCTTATAGATGTTGACCACCAGGCTGCTTCTTGTACAGTTTGGGTAAGATGTTGAACAGCATTGTCAACATCAAAATTAGTTTTTATTCCTGTCCGTGGGCCAATAATTAGGTCCACCAATAGATATATGTTTTACTTGGTTGCTTCTTTTCGGAGCAGTTACTCTGGTATTTCTCGTTATAGTCGCCAGCAGCTAGAAATCTTTTACCAACTGTTCTGAAAAATTGCTCAAATTCTTTTTTTGTGGGTTGCCGCGCTCGACAGTGCACTGAGGCGATTGTAAGTGGACCTCGCCACTCCTCTATTCTATGGTGACACTAGCTACTCGTAGGTATTTTCATTGTATTTACTGTGTTCGTGGTATTTTGTATGCAGTTCCGTCTGGATGATTAGTGTGATAGTTTTCAAATCAGTATGGGTTTGTTTGTAGTATGTTGTTATGTGTAAATTCATACTACTCATCTGGGTATAACTACATAATATTAGGTTCCACAATTTACACTGCTTGTGTCTCTAGTGATATCTGCTTTGGTCTGAGTGTTGGGTATTTGTTCTTTATTGAGTTTTTATACATGGAACCGCCCTTGCAGTTTGCGGCATGATTACTCTCGCAAAATTTAACATTAGAAGATTTTCTTTTCTTGAGCATTGTTCAGTAGCATGTATTTTTTGGAGTAGCACATTAAGATACTTTTCTCTATGGGTATGGTGAGCCGAATTTGATCTTGTACTGCAATATGTGCTCGATCTTATTTAAATATATCTTTATTTGTTGTTGGCCATTGATAAATCAATGAAGAACATGGATAACTTTGACTTTGTATAACGCAAACATACTGAATAATCCATTGAATTATAAAAGCACCTTCTGGCACAGCTCTTGCAAATATCAAAGTTTAAAATATTAAAAAAAACAGCAATAATACAACTTAAAGAAAACTCCCTGGCCAACCAGAACCAAATTAAATTTTAATGTATTATGCATTGAAGTGCTGAAAGGTCTCTTGTGCATCAAGAATTAAAAGGAAATATTATGTGGCTGATTTAAATTCTTAAATAAAATAATTTTAAAAATTATAAATCAAAAACGAAGATATGACTCACTAACAACCAAATGTAACACAAATGTATTATAAATGTTTTAGCTCACATTAACTACATAGTCGATGTAGTGGGCCATGAAAGCGTAGGAATTGGAGGTGATTTCGATGGGGCCAGTGTGTATGGAAATCATGATACGTCAAAATCTTACAATTTCCTATCAAATTATTTTTTAGATTTCCAAAAGGTTTGGAAGACGTATCGAAATACCCAAGTTTATTTAGCTTTTTACAAAAACAAAATGCCACGATGTGGACTAATTATAATTTGAAATTGTTGGCTGGTCAAAATTTTCTGCGGGTTTTTCAGGAGGTCGAAAGGGTAACATATTTATTTGTCGTCATGGTTTTTGAAGAAATGACAATTGTATTTTTAAGGTAAGGGATTCTTTGGCCACGAGCTTGCCTTATCAAGAATGGATTGAATCCAAGGATTTTAAAATGGCAAACAAAGACATATTCTGGAACTGTAGGACTTTTGCGAACAAATCACATGGTTGGCATCCCGAGGAAGAAAACGGTAGCTCTTCTTTGAAGATACCATTGCCAATTTTAGTATTTTCTTTAACGCTTGCTTTAGAATTTCTATTGTGATTATGTGATTAAGCTAAAATTAGAATTACAGATAATATTTTACATACGTAATAAAGGGTTTTGTTGCCTCTGTTTTTAATATACGAAAATTAAAAGTAAAATTTATTTGTACAGTATTAATCCTAGTCATTATATTTCAGAAAATAAAATCTATAAATACTGTAAACTTCCTTAGAACAACTTCAAGTAATCCTTTTATAAGAAACTATGATTATATTCCAAGATACGAAAGATCCTTTTATTATGCCAAAAGCCGCAATGTTTTCTGAAATTATTATTTATTATACGGAGCATAGACTTTGTTTCGAGTTTCTTCGCGAGAAGTATTAAACAATTTCAAGATTAATACTAATATCCTGATTATCCCGGTAACTATATTTCCGAAAAAAAATTGCCAAAGTGGAAAGTAAAACTCTTAAACATTGTAAACTGTAAGCTTCCTGAGAACACTGGTAAAAATCCTTGAAATACTTTCATAAGAAACTCTAACCAACTTCTAAGACAAAGAAGTTCTTTTTAACTTCATCATATATCTCCAGGGTGGAGCAAAGGTTAGTTCAACTTGTTGTATTTCTTTCAATATTGTTCTTTTCCACGTGATGTTTGGTCTCCTTCTTCTCTTTTTGACTGTTGTACTGTAGTCTAAGCATATTCTTGCTGCCATTTGATCAATGTACTTTCTTTTGTCTTGTCTAGCACTTTCCTTTACTTCTTTATTTTCTTTAGCATATTCTTCTTGCAATTTCTTGTTGTGTTCCTGGTTTATCGTGGCTATAATCTTGGCTTTTATTTATTTCCTTCTTTCTATTTTATCTTCGTTTCTATTGTTATTCGTGGTTGATCGTTTCTTCTTCTATATTCCATTGTTTCTATTGCGGTTTCAGACAGTGCATTTTGTATGTTTCCCAAATTACATCCATGCTGTGAGTGATATTTTTCCTATAGTATTGAGATTTCTTTCTAGTATGGCTTTATATTTTTGTAATATTGCTGGATTTTTAATTCACAGTCTGCCCTTCTGGTGGCTTGCAACGAATCTCGCCATTTTCCCTCTATGAGTGAGTATAATCAATTTAGTTTTGGATTGTTTATCAGGTGCTGTCTAGGTCACTTTCTGTATGTCTTTGTGTTGAAAAACAGTTAATCCTATTTTATGATTTATAGAGCAAGAGTCCGTTAATTTTGTGCCATTATCATTTCTATTACCAATTCCGTGCTTCCCCATAATACTCTCCTTCCCGTTATTGTCATTTCCTACTTTAGCGTTCCAGTCGCCCATCATAACTTTTATGTCTCGTTTGTATTTCATTTACAATTTTTCCATGAGTGGGCAACCCTCAGCTGATTACCCTGACCTTAGAGAGGGCATCTTTAAAAAATTAAATTGGGAAGATAAAGGTTTCAAAATCGACGGATCTTACTTTAGTCCAAAGGAACTAGGACAAATGTTACAAAATCGTAACGAAACATCAAAAAGGAGGATTAAAGATAAACCTCAGTAAAGTTGGACAATAAGATTGTCACAATGGAGACCACGCGAGACAAAGAGAAGTCGGGGAAGACCTAAACGCAGATGAGTGGATGATGTGCAGGAAAGAATTGGTTCCAGAAGGCTAGGAACAGAAATCATTGAAAAATACTAGGAGAGGCCTTTGTCCAGGAGTGAACTAGGATGGGCTGAACAAGAAGAAAAAGAAGAGTAACTATATCTGATCGTAGAACTTCTTTCTAATCTTGTCCACTTGCTGATTCGTTGGTGCACATACATTGGTGATTATGTTTCTAAACTTTGCTTTGAATCTCGCCCATATAATTCTTTCTAATACACTCTCCCACTCCATCAAGACTTTCGTCGATAATTTATTTAGCATTAGTGTTACGCCCCTTACTTCTTTGCCTGTTCATTTTCATGTCCAGAATTGCTAGAATTTCACTATTTGATAGGCTTTACTTATTTCTGCCATTGTCTTGACATTCCAGCTTTCTATAAATATATCTTTCCTTGTACCTAGCAGTCCTTCTGTGTGCCTTCTATTCCTATCTTTCTTTCTCCTTCCTTTTTTCCACAGACTTGACTTAATGTTTTCTACATTATTTACGTCAATTTTCATTTCATTGCCTATGACCTGTTCCATTAACATTAAGTCTGTTAATATCTACGTTCTCATAGGATTTAATTGGTTTTTTTGGAATCGTGACTTCGTGTATTTTCATCAAATTCCTCTCTTCGTTGTCCCCTTTCCACTCTTCCGTTTTTAGGTATAACTTTCTATATCCCATTTTGATCTATTTTCCATTCTTCCTTTCTTCGTTAGCACTAATTCAGTACCTCGATCTTTTCTGGATAAAATCATCTTCAATGAATAGTCTTTCTCCTATTCTTCTTTTTAATTAGTTTTTATTTTGCACTACTTTGTTCTTTTCGGCCTGGTTTGGTAGTTGTATTAAACATATACTCCAATATTTATACCTAATTCCTGTTTCATACATTTTTCCATTGCGTTCCTTAATCCTTGTAGAACACTGTTGTTTCTCCTTTTTCTCATTCTCTAGTCATTCAAGTCTATCATCCATGTTAGCAATAGTTTTTTTCATTTTTAAGTTCTCTCTGCGTAGTTTTTCATTTACAGTTTTCAGTTGATTAATCTCTTTTCTTTATCCTATATCCTCTCTGCTCTTTTCTCATTCCCTTGACTTCTGCAGACAAGTCATTTTTTCTCCCATTGTTCGCATCATTTGCATCATCATTTCTCTATTATTTTTTTAATGTTCGTAGGTAATCTTCCTGTGTTTTTTGTTTTTCTTGAAAATATCTTCTTCATCATCGTATTCTTTTCTATCACTTTTTCTCTTTCTATTATCGTCTTCGCTCCACATTATTTCGGACTTATATTGTATGGAGCTTCACGTCATTTTTCGATGTAATCTTCCTCATTTGATCTTTCCAGGTAGTGTTTCCTGACATTAGCTGTTAATGCTTTGATTTGTTTGAAAGAAAAGAGGAGGATGTAGATCTTCTAAAATTTAAATGATTCCATTGCAGGAATAATTCTTCATATGTTCCTCACAGAAGAACTTTTAAAAAGAATTTGATTCCAGCCTAACTCAAGTAAGATTTTGATGCGAAAAACCTTGTCCTGTCGTTGGTACGTTAAATATCCTTTCCATAGTTGAAAATCTCTTAATTTTAGTAAATTTCCAGTTTGATAATGTTAAATCACTGTGGCAGTCGACATGCATTAAAATCCATTGCACCTGAAAGGTTTTCAAAAGTCTAAAAATTAAATTTACAAAAAAGAAGATTATCAACCTTCTGCGTCTACCACTGGATATATGTAGTGACCGGTCATCGTGGGAGAGACGTGTCGCGTTAACGGAGCAATTAGGCCACCCATTTCACCTATTCAAAAATACGTCCTCGTAATATCTTTCTTCTGTTGCAGTTTATTCGAATGCTTTTGGATTATTAAACCACGTCAACTGACATTAATGCTTGAACCTATATTCTATCACTTATAGTGCAAGCTACTCAGCCATCGATACAATCACCTTGAAATTTTTTTAATTAAATAAAGTTATTCCACGATTAATCAATGCAATCTATTTCATTAAAACGAATTAGCACCAAACATTCTTAAAGTTAAACTGAAAAATTCTTTAACTGCAATGGAAAGCAACTGTAACAATAACTTTCTTAAATTGGTTTACATAAATTCTTCGTTTGGTTAACATACTTACACCCAGACAAATAACTCAGTAGAAACAAAACAAAAATATTTAACTATATCGAACAATAGGACAGGGTAACAATATAATGATACAAATGTCACTTTACAGTTAGACTTATAAAATAAATTAATTATTTGAAAATAGCATTAGACCGATTGTAGGTGTCTAATCCTATTATGAAAGCAATAAAAGGGGATAATTGTTGTTAATTATTCATTACCAAATACTACAATGTGCTGAACTTATAAAAGCCCCGAGGAATGAGTTTGTTGTACAGTGTGTTCCTGAAAATACAATTATATTTCGATTTTTAAACCATCTGTTATTGTTCAAAGTTTGTTGATTTTCTAATTTGTAGTCTTATTGACAAAATCAAACTAAAAAAATTGGAGCTCAGCCAAAAAGCTTCTATAAAGAAGGAATTATGAAGCTTCGAAAGAGATGGAAATATGTTGAAATGTAGGATATATCATGTTCTAAAGATCTGGTTTAAATAAAAAGTTACAAACAAATTCTGTGTTAAATTTGAACCCTCCTCGTATTTACAGATAAATGTTTCTTTATTCGTTAATAATTTGATTATACCATCACCCACTTCAGCGAAGCGATTCTGACTTTCGAAGTACCTTGTAGAAAGTGTCGACATTAAATAAACAAATTTTGGAAAAATGCTAAAGTTTGTTGAAAAAACAAACCACAAATAGCAAAAAACGGCTTTATCGGCACAGACCAGACCCAACCATCCTAGCCTGAAATGGAAGCTGTGAAATTTGGGCTTTATGTTAGCACCTTTCCCTATCTCAATAACTTTTCCATTATTACCTCTTGAACAGCTTCTAGTTGCTTGCTCCTTAGAGGACCATCTGGATATGTAGTAGGAAGTACCCCAGCCCTTAGTCCTCCAGCTACTTGGCTGAAGGTTTGGTCGGGCTTTCTTTGGGAGTTGCGCGGCTGTTAGCTCCCCTTCTGGCCCCTTGGCTTTTTTTGTTCGGGTAGCCACCTCTGGGGTACTATCCTCTAACCAGACCCTTTTCGATCCTTTGTCTAAGGATTCCCCCTTTACTGGTAGTTTAACTGGTATTTGTGGTTGGTCTCGGGCTTTATCCGCAGGCATCCCTTGAGCAACAAGATATTTAAATCTTTTTCTGGCGGCTCCGCCCAACCTTGGTCTCTTCTCTTTTAGTTGGAGGCTTTTTAGGTTGTCGCCTAATTCCTCATCGCTGCTTTTTAGCCTGTTGGTTGGTCAGGATTGCAGATGATATAACTATCCTGCTTACCGGAAAGTACGAGCAAATGCTGTGCAGTTTGATGTAGAAAACACTTAATGTTATGACTGAGCAATGGTGTACGGAACACCCTCTACAACTTAATCCGACCAAGACGGAGATGGTTCGGTTCACGAAAAAGAGGAAAATTCTAGTCCAAAGGACACCAAGACTCTTCCAAATTCTCCAAACCTTTTTAGGTAAAGTCAAGTATCTGGGAATTATACTGGACAAGAAGCTCAACTGGGGAAAACATAATTAAAAACGTTACACCGGCATTTTGGCAGTGCCGTCGTGCATGGGGAGGCTTTGGGGACCGTCACCGAAGGCTATACTATGGTAGGTTATATACTATGTTATGGAGCACTGGTCTGGTGGCCCAGGATTAGACAAGTTACTGCAGCAACCGAGATCTCACACGAACGAGGATTGACGTGTATGAGTATAACGGGGGCCATGCGATCAACCCCAACCGCAGTTCTGGAAGTTGATCTGAGCCACCCACCACTGGACTTTTATGTGGAGGAGGTGGCACTAACGTCTGCTGCTAGACTGCGGGTGAAGGGAGTGTGGAAGGCTACAGGTACTGGGGGAAGATCATCGGATCCTGTGAGAGGCAGTCCTTCGGATGCCCCTCCTGGAAGCAAAAATGGACTCTCTTCCACCCATCCACACATTTAGGAAGCACTTCAGAATCTATCTGCATTCTGAAGATACAACCAAGGCAGATATATTCATCTTTACTGATGGATCCAAAACTTCAGAAAGTACAGTGGCAGGCATCTTCTCAGATGACCTAGACCTGCAAGAAAGCACATCATTAGGCACTTTCGCCACAGTCTCTCAAGCGGAGGCTGTGGCCATAATGCAGAGTGCACGCGCAATTCTTGAAGGTAAAATCAAGAACAAGACTATCAAAAGTTGTATCAGGGATAATACTCCATTGTCGCAGCATTCTGGAAGAAGTCACTATTGACAATGTCCTAGAACTCGTCTGGGCCAAAGGACATTCTGGACTCTACGGTAACGAGCGGGCGGGTGGTTTGGCGAGACAAGGCTCGAAACAACCCATTTTCGGCCCCGATCCAACACTCCCACTATCCCCAACTGCGCGCAATACCTTAATCGACCAGGAAACCCGCAATCGCCATCGTAAAAGATGGGTTAACATGAACAAATGCCACCATGCAAGGATTGCGATTAAAAGCTAAAACTTTTGTATATAGCTGTCAAGAGGCAGTTGCAGGATAAGACTAGGATAAGACTAGTCGAGGACCCAACCTTTCGTGGTTGCAATTTAGAAGACGAGACAGCAGGGCACATTCTGTGCGAATGCCCTGCACCCGCTCCAATCAGAGAGGATCCATGCTGGGGGACTTCTGGCCTAGTATGGTCAGTATCAGCAGCATCCCTGTAGCAAGTACTCTAAGGTTCATTAAAGGGTTAGGACCGTTCGAGCGATGCGCGTAAGGTGAGGATGTTGTAACGGAGGTAGCACGCAATGGGCACCCGAATCCAGAATCCAGGAATCCAGCAAAAATTTGTATTAAGACGCAAGACAGAAATATAACCTAACGGTATTAACTATAAATTAGTCAAACTAGTCCTAATTTAACAATAAATAAATAAATAAATGATATCCTAATGCAATCTAATTCTTGATTATTTCCAGTGATTTCAATTCGGTATGGAATTCTTTCGAAATTAAAATTTAATAAAACTTTAGCAACTATTTTGTTTTGTTCGCATTTCCAAACAAAAGTTTTTAATTGTATTTTATCAAATTTTCAAGGCACATGTTAATTACACAAATTAATTACGATCTAATAATCACAAACTAATAATAACAACACGCGTAATAAACATTTATTTCTTCGAACGCATCTCAAATCAATTATGGCAAAATGCCTGGCAATTTTTTTAAATGAAAATTATAAATAAAACCCGTAAACTCTTTTCTGATAAAAATCGTTTTGTTTTCATTATTCGGTTAGTTAATATTATGAATATTCAATATACGTCATAATTAATTAATGGAAGAAAAATAAAAGGACATTGTGTTCCCCACACACCACACATATAACTTTAATGTTCCTTGAAGTATATTAAGTAGCAGTAAAAATATGTAAGTTATCAAACACACTTCTTTTAATATCACATGTTATATAAATGCTAAGCTACCATTTTTAATTCAACAGTATTATTTTAATTATTATCTAAATTAGTTTGAAATTATGAATTTAATCTTTATTTTGTGTTTGTGCCTTTTCGTTCTTCCTTTGTTCTGTCAACATCATAAAATAGGTAAGTCAAGCACCGAGTGTTACAGGTTCAAACCTTTTATTTCAAGATTTTTTCTATAAATCTTGACAAATTGTCATAAAAGGATTGGTCCAAGCTGCCGTTTCAAATTGTGTTACAATTACTAAAATTAAAAAGCAAAACCCTTGTTTAACTTAAAATATCTCCCAACACTCATATTTGTTGTTTTTTTTTTTTTTTTATTAATAACAGTTTCAAGCCAATAACCTTTCATCTTTCTGCTGGAAAACCAATGCGATTAAAACAATAATTATTAAGTAATAATCAATTAAAGGCGGCAGTAACAATTTCAGCAGCAAAGTTAAATACTTGCACTCCCAAAAAAACATTATACAGGGTGTATCGTAAATGGCACATAATATTCGCAAATCTGCGTTAAAAGCTGGACAAAAAACTGTTTTAGGCCAAAACGTTTATTTTTTGAAGAATTGTTAATTAAAGTCTTGTAACTTTAGCAACACTGTGCGGTCAGTTATATTACGTCACCTACGATATCGCCAATAGCAAACCGCTTGATTTAATATACTTGAATTGTACATCGTTGCAACATTTATGAAAAGCACAAGCACTGCAAAAACTTCGAATGGAAATTCTAATTAAACGATGGGTATGTTGAATACGATTACAGATTAGTTATTTCTTTTGTTGATTAAACTACAGCTAAAAATCATTATTTCATAAAAATATGACACCACAAGCAAACTAGAATACGACTTAAAGCTGCTAATAAATCCATAACTAAAGAGTCAACAGCAATTTACAGTTTCATGTGTAGAAGTTTGGCGCTTTCTCGGGCACCTGCCTCCGTAGCTCAATGGTGAGAACATTGGTGCGTTTAACCTTATGTCGGTGGTTCGATTCCCCGTAGTGGTATCATTTTTCCACAATTTGAAACTTTCTGTATTTAATTCGCTTGGTAGGGCAATCTTCCTATTAGTTTCTAATATTTATATATTTATGTATTTAAGCAAATTGGTACTGGAGTTTTGTGCTTGAATTTTGACGTAGAATCAAGTGATATAAATATTATGCGCGATTTTCGATACACCCTGTATAACTTAAATGAATAATTTCTTAGAATATTCAAGGTATCAACCACCAAAACGTATAAAATACCTACACTGTTAAGAAAAAATTAAAAATTAAATTCCTACGTCTTCATATACCGTAAATGAAAACCTTACTTTTTATTGCTTGTTTGTACAATTCAGAAATTTTAGTAAGACCTTGATATTTTCAATATTTAGCCACATTCCCAATAACAAATAATTTCACTCAGTGATTAATTAATAACAATTCGATGCTCGTAAATTTTTGTTTATTGAAGTTTTCCAGTTGAGTTAATGGAATGAATAATAATTTCTAAATTAATAATATTTACACACACTTTTTAGGTAATCCCCGTCTTTATCCAGCATGGGTGTCAATCGATGGTGGAAACAATCCTACCCGTATTTTTATAAACATAGTAGGAAAAGCTGGAGCTACTTCTCGGTCTTTTACTTTGGAAAGTCCAGTAAAAATGGCTTTGGAATCGTTTCCACTGATTGACGGGTACGAAAACAACACAAACTGCTTATACCAGGCTCCATCAAATAATAACGTACTTTCAGCCACAACGATTTTGCTTTTTCTTTATATTCCAAACTGAGGAACAATATAAGCGCGTTTAATTTTAATACAAATTTGAAACTCTTGCCAGATTGGAAGAACAGTCATACAGACATTCCTAGGATGAAGGCTGGTAAAGTCGGGGGACAGGTAAATATATCATTTTCATTTTAATAGCTAATGAAGAGGGGGGAACTTTTATGAAATTTTAGTTTTGGTCCTCTTTTGTATTTTGTGAAACGCAGTACAAGGATGCTGTGGCGAAGACCTTGGAACAGATCGACATTATTAAGCAATTAATTAGGAAAAATTTTGAAAACCTTAGGTTCGTAACTACTGCAGATGGTAAGAATTGCTTTTTGATTTTTGAATGTTTCAAATTAATCGTATTCTTAGAATTAATTCAGTTAGCTTCTTTTGAAAATTCCAAAGAATCAACGAATTACTTTTAAAAATAAATCAAAAGTAAGAGTAAAGAAATATTAACACAATAATAAGTATGTAACAAAGCAGGCCATGGATAGCCTTTTAGTTTGGAAAATTCTAAAGAAGCCGACTAAATTAATTAACGTAAAAAACAAACCAAAATAATGAACTAAAAATGTATTAATATAATCATAAATGTCGGACAAATCGGGTCGTAGATAGCCCTTTCGTTTAGAAAGTCCCAAAGAAACCAACTAAATTAAATACTTTAGAAACAAACTAAAATAGTTGAATAAAAAAATGTTAATATAATTATTAGTGATAAATATGTGACAAAGTAGGCCATGGAGAGCCCTTTCGTTTAGATAATCCCAAAGAAACCAACTAAATTAATTACTTTGAAAAACAAACCAAGAGAGTGAAATAAAAATATTAATATAATATTAAATGTGTGACAGAGTAGGCCATAGATAGTTTGTTTCGTTTGAACAAGCACCTGAAACTTTTTGTGAGGTTGTGTTTATGATCTGGGATTTTAATTAGGGCTCTTACGGATATTTTTAAGAGGTTTTATCAGAAAGTGGGGGTCATAAAATTATTAATAAATTGAAACCAATAAAAACGCAGATAACTTTAAATTAATCTAGCTTTCGGTATTCTTCATTCTGATTTCGGTTTCGAAATTCAGAAAGAAAATCCCAAATATTTTAGTTTAGAGCAAATTTTGTTTATTTTTGGTTCTTAACAAACGTGTTTAAGCCTTGTCCTTGAAATCGATAATAAATGAAGTCAATCAATAAAATTAATTCCTGGTATTATCTTTAAAAAGACAAATTTAAACGCCTTTATTTTACTACTGAAATTCAGAGTAGGCTGATTTACAATTCAAGGTTCCACATACCCACCTTGTTGCACAAAAAGCACTGATTTTTTATTATTACTTTACATAACTGAACCTAACATGAAGGACATTTCCAAATTTAACACACACCTTTTTTGTAGTTTGTAATCCTGTTTGGGTAGTCAGAACGGTTTAGTTATTGTTCAATTCTTTCATCATTATAATTACTGTTAATAATTAATTATTTCATTTAATTTGTTAATTGTTAACTTCGCAATTCTAGGCATTATTGAAGCATTTAAAGATGGCAAAATCGCAAGTTTGATAGGAATAGAAGGTGGCCATTCTATAGATTCGCGACTTGGTGTTTTGAGAACTTACTATGAGCTTGGTGTTCGATATATGACGTTAACTCATACTTGTGATACACCATGGTAAGTTTCTTTGAAATAAAATGTTTACGTTTAAAGTACCTTTGGCTGATATAGGGCAACTACTTCCATGGTGAATGAAAATAATTCAACGAAGTCTAAAAAGGGGCTTACGTCTTTTGGGAGGGTAAGTGACTTGCAAGAAGTTTATAAGGCCTTTATGCTGCCCATGACTAAAGAAAGCTTGCTTCTTTTTCTTCTGCAATTTTCATATTTTCATACCTTAAAATCTAATTTTCTAACATTCTAACATGAAAAGTAAACCAAGTTGGGCTGGACCATAACAACAAGTTTAGACTTGTACTCCCAACCCTGACATTTTACCTTTCTTTGCCATTGCTGTTCAATTCTTTTGACACCAAACTGAAAAATTCTCAATCTTGGTTGGTTTCCCTCTTACGAAAAGTCTAAAGATTCTGGGCTTTCGTCTTCTGGTAGGCTAAGTACACAAGTTATAAAATTGTATCAGTCATGATCATTTGGTTTCAGATGAGTTTTCTTCTTTTCTCACTGTAACCTTCATCTTTGCTGAACTAAAAACTTGCTTAATGTTCCCGAAAGATTTAATTTTAACACCATCGTGGCTTTCCGAGGGTGTTAAAGTCTTTCCATTTACGTTTTTCAGATGAAACGCGCAACCCTTTCTTCTTCTGTTATTGCAGTTTTCTTCTTCTTCTTCTTCTTTCGGCGGTGCAAAGTAACAGCACTCAAGCCCTAGGCCCATTGTACATCCGTCGCAAATTAAGGGACACCTTCGTACAGACCGGCACTTAGTCCAAAGACCACGATCTTGTCCATAGAGGCGCTCCATGTATCATCGAGCTCTAGAAGATCGGCCCCGATGCCTTAGAGGAAGTAGCTTGAGGTATCGCAAAAGGTGATAAAGGTTTCATCTGCTTCGTTGCAGAATTTGCAACTTGAGTCCTCGGAGAGGCCCATCAGATGCAGATGTCTTTTAACAAACCGTAAGGAATTCTATGACAATCCTTATGTGCTTCCTACTAAACCTAAGAATCTGTTCGGACCTAGCTTTTGAAGGTCTGTGGATGAATTGCTTTGCTTATCTCAATCATGGCGCAAAGCCTAATATGAAGTAAACCAAGAGTGAGTCCAGTTTCTAATTGCTTGCTGAATGCTTGCTTTAGGTTGGCGCAGGGCCAGTTCAGGGCTAAAGAAGGATTCCAAAAAGTCGTTCTTGACCAGTCTGTCGGCCACCTCCTTGCCTGAAATGTTACTGTGACCGGGCACCCAGATCATTCGAACTCAGTTGATTGAGCCGAGCCTTTCGACATTCCGTGATCAGTTTTGATTTGGTCTTTACAAAGCTCAAGGCTTTGACTGCTGCTAGACTGTCGAGCATATATAGATATGTCTGTTTTGATAGACTTTGGCGAGGTTTTCCTGGACGCCGACTAAGATTACAAAAACCTCAGTCTGTAAAACGGTAGGAACTTGCCTAGTGCGAGAGACAATCTCATTCTAGGTTGGTCGCCATATATGCCGGCTCCGAAGCTGTAAACCACAGTAGATCAAAAGATCTGACGCGGTCTCTGAGTAGTAATGAGCATTCGTCCCTTGCGTAATTCGTAATTTCTGGTGAAGGAGTAGCAGGTAGACATTACATTGCTACGAGCTGGAACGCCGTAAAATTAGATGAAGGGAAGTCTCATCTGCTTTGTTACAGAATCTGTAACTTGGGTCCTCGGAGAGCCCAATCAAATAAACCACAGAAGATCTGATGCGGTCCCTGAGCAATGATAAGCATTCATCCCTCACAGGGATGGTTATCTTGTAATTACTGATGAAGTGAACTATATTGCTGCGAGCAATCAGCAGCGGGTTAGACTTTATCCAGCGAAACAGAATCGGTACGTGTGCCTTCAGTCTTTCATCATCCTTCCAAATGCCGCTGGTAAACAGCCTGTAGACCGACTTTCATGCTTCCGCCTCAATCACAATGTGAAGGGAAGTTAGGTTGAGAAGGGCTTCCAGGGCCGCCGAGGGTGTGGTGCGAGCAGCCCACGTGATAGCAGAACTTGCTGGTCTCTGGAATTGGGCAAGGGCACACTACCACACCAGTGAAGATTACAAGCTCGTCCTTAGCAGGATTAACTGTAAAGCCCTGAGCTGAACACCACTATACCATAGATAGTGCTCCTTGAATTAACCTGCTACCTGTACCAGGAAATTTTCCTGGAAGCAATATTTCAAGATCATCTGCATAACCCTGCCCATAATATCCAACGGTTTCCAGTTCCACAAGAAGGCCATCGAGGACAAAATCACAACAACAGTCTCGTCTCACCGAGATCCTCACTCTGGCATCACCAAGCGACGCTATTGTTTTCCGGTCAGCCGGCAGGGCTCTAACTCATCTGACAACGGTAGTGCCGATGCCATAATTAATGGCAGCCTAACTAAAAGATGTGTTATCGAAGGCTCCTTCAATGTCTTTTCAAAGCTAAATGTATCAAATCCAGAAACTTGTTTAGTTTTTCCATGAACTCTAATATTCAACATTTTCAAGACTCTCGGTTATAACCAATAATAGCAAAAAGAAAAACATATTAAATTGAATTTCGACAATTGTAATTAAAACCATTTGGTTTCCCTTTCCATTTATATTCTACAAATGGCGCTCTTCTTTCTTCATTCGGCAGTTTTCACTTTTTAGAATCTTAAGTTATCAAACCCACAAACTTGCCTATTTTTCCCAAGGAATCTAATTTTTACCACCATCACGACTTTATTCCATTTAACGATTGTCAAGTAAATGTTACTGGATTTAATTCAGATTGAACTGAATTAAGACTCAAAGTTATATAGCCCAAATATAATTGTGTTCTCCAAATGTTCCCATTCTTATGTCTTTTGCTTCCGCAATTTTCGTCTTTTCAAAGGACTTAGAGGCTTATATGGTTTTCTCATTAATGCTAATCTTGACCACCACCATGATTCTTTTTCAACATTTAACGAGGATGAAATAAAAAAAACAGATAGGAATTATTGAGGTATAGCAGAGGCCCTAAAGTCCTAAAGCAAGAAGAAGAAGAAGAAGAAAATATTTCTAAACCGAGATCAAATGAGAAAAATTGGGGATTGAGTTTCTGGGCCCCGAAAACCCCAGATGACCTTCTTTCTTCTTATCCTCCTTCAATTTCCACACATCGGTTTGGCCAGAAACTTACCTAGTTTTTTCATGAGATCCAAGTTTTCCACTTACAGCTGTCATCACTTAATTTCATGCTTGTTTTTCGCTGGATCAGGTTAAACCTCTCGGTGATTACATTTTATCTTTTTTTTTTGCCCTTGTTTATACGAACTCGTGTTTCCCAGGTTTGCAGATACCACAATGTCCTTCCAATTTGGCCTACATAATAATGTAGTGATAAGTGAATACCATGAAGTTATTTGTACTATGAGTAAGTTAAAGAGTTGAAAGTAAAATTTACTAATCAAGATCCTTTAGTTTCATGTCACCCTTTCCGTTTATACTGCCCAAATGAATCCTTTTGCTGGTACTGTAGCTATCATCTCTCAAAAAGAAGCTTACCAAAACTAAGGCTTAGCTGCAACTATGGCCATTTAATTTTTTATCCTTCTCCATAGATCTACCATGGATTAACTAAAACCAACGTATAATTCGAACAACGATATTTTGTCATCTTTTTCGATGCAACTACTTTGTTTTAAATGTCACCAACTCAGAACACTTCTAAGCTCACCTGGTTTTACCATATAGTCTAATTTTGTGCAGTATTAGAATATTTTCCCACTTTTATCTGTATAATTGAGAACGAATATTATAACAGTTGTACAGGTTTTGGCGCTTATACTCCGTGAAGAAGTATGACTGGCAACATGGAGGGTTAAGAACTCGTAGGTCGCTTTAATATCCAGTGGTCTCCCACACTATGCGCACCGGGTGTCCGGGTGATATGATAAGCACCGTCACCTTCGGCAACCGCCTAACTTCCCCCACTCCACCATTACTACAACAATTTGTTCTAGCCAAGATGAGCTGAGAAGTGAAAATTTAGCAGTCAAGACCTTTTGGTTACAGGTTTTCTTCCCATTTTAATCTCAAATAAAACTTAGAAATTATGGCATGACATTTTTCTACGTTTACATTTGGAGTTCCCAACAAGCTCATAAACGTATCTGGTTCCTTCTCATCATTCCTCTTAAACAAGGTTTAAGTGTTTTGATGTTACATCAGTGCTTTTATCTGCTTCAAGAAACACTTAAATCTCAATATTTCTTTTGTGTGTTTACTCCGTTACATAGTCATCCTTTCAGAAAACAACTTTAAAACCTCATCCATTGTGTCTTAAATAATAGCTTAAATGCTAAATAGTCCGCCTGTTTCCATCCCCTAAGCTAGCGAACTAATAATTATCTAACTTCCTCATCAAATCTAAATTTCTAAACCATCCACGATATTTCTATATTACTTTTAGCCTTAACTTAATTATGGGCAATGCCACAATGCCTTTTCAATGTTAGTGGTTTAATAAAGGTGAAGACTATGAGAGTTGTACTAAGAATTTAATTGAGAAAAGGGGACTGATTTTTGGGCAGCCAACAAAATTTAGTTACATACTTCCCACTGTAGTCTACAATTCAGCAAATACAAACCTTGCAAGCCGATGAGCTTTTACATTTTTACGTATAACACCTTATGAAGCCGTTTTAACCGAGGATTAATATCCAAACAATGTTTTCAATTGGTAATAAACTGGGGAAGTTCGAATATCTTGGTTGCTCTACCATTCATCTACCTCAAATAAAACTTTCGTTTTGCTACCTTCTTTTTTCAAAGATCATCATTTCAAAGACTAACCCAAGCATCTCACCATTTTTCCTCCTCCACTAATATGCAAAACTTAAACTACCAAATGGTCTTTTCAAGTCATTTATCACTGGAGTCTCCATCCTTTAACATAACGAACTCATGACCTTATACAATTTTTCCATAAAGCCTAATTTTGTAGATCACCATGGCATTTGTATAATTCTAGCCTTACTTTTCTGGCCATCAAATTCCCATCCCTTTTTTCCCGTTTTGACTTCAACTTTTAATCACCCCAGTACCATTTAAAACTTTTTAATCAACCTCAAAACTTTTACAGAAAGTGGTGCTAGAAATGAACAGATTAGGAATGATGGTCGATCTCTCCCACGTTTCCCAAAACGTAATGCAGGACGTTCTAAGCATTTCTTTAGCTCCAGTTATATTTTCCCATTCGTCAGTTTTCAGCGTTCATCCGCACCCCAGAAACGTAAATGATGGTGTCTTAAAATTGTTGGTAAGTTTATGTCAAGCTTATGCATTAATCTAAACGAATTTATCATTTTAGCAAAAAAATCGTGGTATTATTATGATTAATTTTTATCCTGGTTATATTGGGAGAAATGCCAATTTGGACACTGTTGCTGGTAAGAATATTGATAGTACTCTTAAGTGTCTCCTTCTTTGGGTGAACTCATACTCAGTGTACGGTTTTTTTAAATCATCTTACAGATTGGTATTAAACCTTGAATATCAATTTTAGCTCACATTAACCACGTAGTGGACAAAACTGGATTGGACCACATAGGTTTAGGAAGCGATTTTGACGGTATACCTACGTAAGTTCCTACTTTACACTATTTTAAAATATTAAACCACGCCCATTTCAGAACCACAAAGGGTTTAGAAGACGTATCCAAATATCCAAACTTACTCGAGGCCCTTTTTAGAAGTAACCCAACGAGGTGGACTCAAAAGAACTTGGAAAAATTAATAGGCAGAAATTTGGTGAGGGTGTTCAAGGAGGTTGAGAAGGTACCTATGTCAAAATAACTATTTTATATTTATTATTGACGATTTATTTTGAATAGATGAGGGACGAATTGGGCTTCGCTGAACCAATCCAACAGCCAATTGCAGAGAGTATTTTAGATGATGTAAAGGACGAAAATGTTTGGTTATGTCGGACGAAATTTGAAGAAGGTGCCTATGAAGGTCTAGTCAATAAATTGAACAGACCTGGTTTCACTTAATTAATGAAAAATTGTGTAATGTAAAGTACAAATTAATTTATAAATAAAGTTTTGTTTTGTTTTTGTGAGGATTTTAAAGATTTATCTTAGGCAAAACGAAGCCATTTAGTAAATATATTTCGCAATTTAATAAGAAAATAAACTCACAAAATGAAGTTTCAAATATATATTTTGCTGGTTTCTTTTTTCTTCACTTCTTCCCCTTGTTTCCGAAGCCGAAATTGTGTATGAAACGAAAATATCATCCCTTAACTTAGTAAAAGAAATTTATACAGGTTGTTGATTTATTTAACAACGCTTCATAGTATAATTTCACAGGTTAAAGCCAATCTTAATACTTTTAAAGTAGTGACGTCAGCAGAAGTACGAGTAGAATATATAACGAAATAGTTCGCACCATGGCGCTGCTATTTTGATTTAGTTTAGTTAGTTGATTTAGTTTAGGCTTCCAAGGGCTTGTATTATCCAATAGTGTTCGACACATCCACAGAGTTTCGTCATCAATCGCATTTAAATCTTTTTCAGGAATCCATTGCTGATAGGGTTGCTCATCTGCCAAGGTATCCCTTACCTTAAAATACAAATACATACTATACAAATCGCCTATCTTTATTAAGCAATCATACCTTCTCCACTTCTTTGAAAACCCTTAAGAAATTTTCTCCAGCTAATAATTTCAAATTCTCGGCTTTCCAAAACGTTGCATTTTTATTTCTCAAAAGGTCAAATAATGCCGGGTATTTTGAAACATCTTCCAAACCTTTTGGCATACTAGAAGTTTGATGTGTTAATCTGAGTTTATGACGGTCATTACAAATTGATTTACCTGCTCACACCGTCGTAATCACCTCCAATTCCCACACTTTCAACTCCTGCTACGTTAACGATATAATTTATGTGGTCTGAAAATAACATATTAGTTACGAAAATATAGTGGTAAAGTCGATTTTGCTAAGGAGAAATTGAACAGAAACAAACGAAAGGAAGAAGAATATAACGTGATGGGAATTTAGTAGCTTGAACAAAACACTCGATTTGAAGAAATTTTCGAAGAAATAGAAAGTAAAATGTAACTGTTGTTTAACACAAAAATAAGGAAAGTGAGAAGTAAAACAAATAAGAACAAGAACAAGAAAGAAGAGCGGATAGACACGTGTAAAAGGCATCGGTCTTTCACGTGGGCATCTCGAGTTCGATTCCCGTGATCGGCGATATACCTGCCGGAATTTTAAAGGTCGTACGCTCCTCCGTGTTTCGGTGGGCACGTTAAGGGGACGGTCCCGGTTATCATGCTAATACCTTTAATAACCGTTAACCTCACAACACTGCGGGTCGATCTTCTTCGCCTCTTTCGACGGGTAAGGTTAGAATCCTGACCGACCTACATATAAAGAGGGCTCAGGGAACTCATACGTATGAGTTGATAACAGACCATTGGCATAGGCTGCGGCCATAACAGGAAGAAGAAGAATAAAAGGGGGGGGGAGCAGGTGACGAAGGAGTAACGAAGAAAAAGAAATAGGCGAGGACGAAGAAGTAGCAAACGTGAAGAAGAACAAGTATCAAAGAACAAGCAATACGACGTCGAAGAAGAAGCAAAAACTAACAGACGAAGAAAAAAACAAGCACAACTAATGAAAAAAGAAATGTGAAGAAGGATTACTTACTAACAATGTCATCAATTGTAGCTTTGGACGCGTTTTCATTCACAAATCCTGAATAAAAGTTTACCATAACAATGCCTCTGTTCTTTTTCTAAAAAGGAAAAGATTAACACAGATTCCAATTCATTAGTATTATGTGACCTACAACAAGCTGAAGTACATCATCCGGAACATTTCTGTTGTGTTTTCTAATAGCATAGGCGGAAGAATGCGAAAAAATCACGGGTGCTCTACTTTCTTCAATTGCTTGCTTCATTACATTATGAGAAACGTGGGATAAATCAACCAGCATTCCTAATCTGTTCATTTCACGAACGACCATCTAAAATTGTTAAATTCCAAAATTAAAATATTGAATGAAAATAACCCAAGGTTAAAAGTTAACCAAAAGTTTAAAAAAATGGCTCAAAAACTAAAAAATAAAATAACAATACCTTTCCAAAATCAGTTAAATTATGAACAGGTTTTGAGTCATCAACGTAGGAATTGTCGGCCCTGAAACATTTTACGTTGTTATTAAATTATTAAATCATCAAAGGTGACTTACCATGGCGTATTACAAGAATGAGTCAAAGTCATGTAACGAACTCCAAGATCGTAGAATGTTCTCAATGCACTTAGACGAGAATCCATGGAGTGTCCGCCTTCCACTGCTATCAAGCTGGCTATTTTCTTTTTGCCAAAAGCCTGACTGATACCTGCAAGTTTCCGATTGTGATTAACTAAATGTTATTTAAAAAATATATATAATTACCTACCATCAGCTGTTGTTACAAGTTCGAGGTCATTTGGATATTTTTTAACCAGACGTTTGATGACATCAATTTGTTCGACGGTTTTGGCCAGAGCATCTCTGTACTGAACTTTACAATCTACGTAGGCAACCCAGAACTGTAACAGGATTTTTGTTTATTTAGTCAGAACTTCATTTGTTGTGTTAGCTTTTTATATTTTTCTACAGAATTTGATACAATGTTTCATGTTTAATTTCATTTGTTTGTTTTTGTTTACACTTCGTCTTTTGTTTGTTTGGTTTTACTTTCAGTAAGTCGTTTGTTTTGTGTGCGTTCACTTATTTTGTCGTTTATTCAGTTATTCGTTCACTAATTCATTTTATTTCTGTTTCTAATTTGTGTTTATTGATTTAAAACGTTCTTTCGTTTGTTTGAATGGTTGAATGGTCATCCATTCATTTATTCGTTTGTTCGTGAATTCTTCGAGCTCTCACTCATTTCGTTCGTTTGTTCGTTAATTCATTTCTTCATCATTCTTCAAGGTCTCCCTCATTTGTTCAGTTGTTTATTTATTTATTCGTTCATTCATTGTTCAATTACTCGCTCGTTTGGTAGGTTGTTTGTTAATTTATTTGTTCGCTTGTTCATTCATTTGTTGGTGAATTTAAGCGCTCGTTTATTTGTTCATTTCCTAATTTATTGGCTCATTTGTTTGGTTATTTCTTTATTTATTCTTCAAACATTCAACTAGTTGTTGAATTGTTCAGTCATTTATTTGTTCATTTGTATATTCCTCACTTGTTTGGTTATTCCTTCATTTATTTGTTCATTCGGTGATTCGTTTGATCCTTCTTTATATGCTTATTCATTTGTTTAATCATTTGTTAATCAATTCGTGCTTTAAGTTGTTATCCATTTGTTTGGCTGTTCCTACATCACTCCTTTATTTGTTTATTTATTCGTTTGTTCATCTATTTGTTTGTCAATTTAAGCCCTCGTTTATTTGTTCTGTTGTTTATTTTCATTTGCTAATTTGTTCACTCATTTGTTTGGTTATTTTTTCATTTATTCTTCAAACATTTAACCAGTTGTTGAATTATTCGGTCTCCCTACTTTTCAGTCACTTGTTTAGTTATTGCCTCGTTTATTTTTTCATTCGGTCATTGGTTTGTTCCTTCGCCATATATTTATTCGTTTGTTAATAAATTTAGACTTTGGCTGTTCGTATATTCGCCTCATTCGTTTGTTTCTTTATTCATTATTTCGTATATTTGTTCGTCGATTTAAGCACTCGTTTATTTGTTTGGTTGTCCATTTTTATTTGCTAATCTGTTCGCTCATTTGTTTGATTATTGTTCATTTATTCTTCAAACATTTAAATAGTTGTCGAATTGTTCAGTTATTCATCTGTACAGTCGTTTGTTCTTTAATCAAGCAGTCACTTGTTTGATCATTCCTTCATTTATTTATTTATTCCGTTATTTATTTGATCCTTCATCATGCATTTATTCGTTTGTTTATTCATTTGATAATAAATTCGTACTTCAAGTTGTTATCTGTTTGTTTGGCTGTTCTGCATTCGCTCATTCGTTCATTTACTGGCTTGTTCATTTATTTGTTTCTTCAAGCATGCAGTCATTGTTCCTTCATTTATTTATTCAGTCGTTCATTTGTGACTTGGTTACGTGTTTATTCGTTTGGTTATTCATTTGTTTAGCAATTCGTTCTTAAAATTGTCACACATTTGTTTGGTTGTTCATATATTCAATTTATTTTTTCGATTATTTGAAAACTTATTTATTCATTTGTTTTTTCGTTTATTTCCCCGTACATTTGTTTGCGTGTTAATTCATTCATTTACTTATTATTTCAGTCATTTCTTAATTTATTCAATTTTCCATTCATTTATTGGTTCATTTGTTTGCTCTTCACACTGGCTTGGATGGTTGTTCTCGCTTTTTTATTGTACTCGATTACTTGTAGGTTCAGTCATTGATTTAGTTGTTTATTCACTCTTCAATTGGGTTGTCTATTCATTCATTTCTTCGCTTGTTCGTTCATTTATTCGACCATTTATTCTTCAAACATTCGTTCATTTGTTCATTCCTTTGATTCTTTGTTTCCCAATTCGTTTATTTATTATAAAACCACTGAATGATTTATTAGATTGTTTATTCACTCATTCTTCAAGGGCTTGCTCCTCTTTTAGTTGTTTCTTCAATTATTTGTTCATTTATTATTTAAACAATCGACCAGTTTATGTTTTCAATTCATTTGTTCATTCATTTTTAAAGTACTCACTCATTTGCTTAATTACTTGTTCGTTTTTTTGTAGTTCATTCATTTAGTTCTACTTTGAAATTTAATTGTTCATTCATTTATTCGTTCGTCCATTTATTCTTTAATCATTCCCTCATTTATTAAGCTATTCTTTTGCTCAATTGCTTATTCCTTCATTCCTTTGCTTGGTCATTCTTTTATTTATTCTTCAAGCGCTCATTCATTTATTGCGTTGTTTCTTCACTTATTTGCTCATATTATGTTCTTTCGTTTGTATGATTATTCGCTCATTTATTTTTTACCCGTTCAATCATTTGCAAGACTGTTTATTCATTTTTCTACAACCACCATGGAAAGTGAGATTTTCAGACTTCGTCTCCATAGATACGAGTGTTGAAAATGAGTGTTTGCCGAACAAGTGAAAATTAGCGTGCGGAAAGTTTACTTTCCGCACGCAAATCTGGAAAAATCTGGATTTGCGTGCGGAAAGTAAACTTTCCACACTCAAATTTTGATTTGCGTGCGGAAAGTAAACTTTCCACACGCTAATTTGTTTACTTTCCGCACGCAAATCAAAATGTCATAAATGACATTTGATGAATGTCAGATTTGATTTTGCAGAAATATTTAAATTTTTTGTGGTTGTAGAAAAAATAGTGTGTAATACATGTGTTGAAAGCTTGTATTTGCCACACTCATGTGACTGCAGCACTCACTAGCGTTCGTGCTGCAAACTTCACATTCGTGTGGCAAACGCAAGCTTTCAACACTTGTATTACAAATTACTATTATTTATACATTTAGTCATTAATTTAGTTGTTTATTCGTTCTTCGATTGGGCTGTGCATTCATTATTTTGTTCTCTTGTTGGTTCATTTGTTCCTCTATTCATTATTCAAGCATTTGTGTTGGTATTCAGTTTCTCATTCCGTCACTCCTTTGTGTGGTTGTTCAAACATTTATTTGTCAAGGATTTACTCGTTCTTTCTTGTTAATTCATTAATTTATTCGTGCATTCATTTTTCAAGCACTCACTCATTAGTTATTTCTTCTTTCACCTGCGCATTCGTTTACACTTTTCTTATTCGTTCATTTATTCTTGAACCACTCGGGCATTTATTAAATTGTTCTTCTATTAATTTATGCATTTGGTATTTGTTGGTTCATCAATTCTTCAATCTCTCTTATTTGTTTGATTGTTCATTCATCCATTGATTATTAGCTCATTTGTTTGTGCATTCATGCTTTACTTATTTGGTTTTTCATTAATTTATTTGCCTATTCGTTTACTTATTTACTTGTTGGTTTAATTATTAATTCATTAATTTACGCCTTCTTTAATTCGTTTATAAATCAATATCTTCATCCATTTATTGATTAACTAATTTAAAAAAAAATAGAAATTACCTGTGCAGACACTTTCCCAGCTTTCAGTCTTGGAAGGTCGGTAAAACATGAGGAACAATTCTTTGTGCCCCATAGCGGATCGTTTGATAAATTATTCTCAAATTTAAAGGTAGTTAAATCGTTTCTTAGTAACTTGTACAAATTGTAAGGTAGATCGTTGTGTCTGAAAAATCATTTTTATTAATTTAAATGTATTACGACTGTGTGTGCGATTATTGAATTCAAATGTTGAACGATATTTTGCATCTCTTTCCATTGTATTAAATTCACATAGAACCATCTCGTTTTGTGTTTACTTTAATCACGACTTTAGTCAAAGACAACGTAGATAGAATAGGAACCGCGTTTAAATAAAAAAATACATGAAGGTTGGCCGAGACTTAGAAATAATTATTGATATCATGGATTGTATTTGCTAAATTCCTTTAACTAACCTGGCCTAAAGTCATAGGATTGTTTTGTAGATTTTAATTCACGCAATTGACGATAATCTTGGCCAAACCTCGACAGTTTTTTACATAAGATATATTTAAATATATAAATAAGGTAATCCAAAAAAACTCCGTGAAAGACAAGCTGTTGAATGAGGTGAAAATTATTCATTTTACTAAACATACCCATCCACAAGTGGCACCTCATCAAGTATGTGAGCTTCTAAATTTAATACTGCGAAAAACAGAAACAAAAGGGTTCCCCATAGCTCTGCAAGCAAAAAAACAGACTTTCAGGAATCGTCTTGATTTTACAACCTTGAAGACTTAAACACAAACAGTAGTGGAACTAAACAAATAATGAACGGTAATTTAGTTTACCTTCAACTAACCCTAAATGGACATAAATCATAATTAGGGCTTTGTTTTGCTTTAAATTACAGACTTGGGCTCTTTGTAATTTTTGCAATAATATTTTCTGAGACATGTTGACTGGAAAAGCCTAATTTTTACCTTGAATTTTAGCAAATAAATACGATAAAAGCTATTTACAAAGCTCGATATAATGGAAAATATAACAACCAACCTTATAAAACCTTCCCATGATTTTTAATCACAATTACTTTTAAAATAAACTCACTTGAACTTCGAATTGAACAACATATTCAAGGCAAACAAAAAAAATCTTGGAAAAAGCCTTTAAATGACAAAACGTTGAAAAGCTTATTGAATCTTAATCTTAACTTTCTTTGAGTTTTGAATAATAATATTAAATAATAATAATATAAAACCGAATTTTGGTTGAACATAAAAAACATTATTAAGTTTCAAAAATTAATTTTTCAATAACAGGAAAGCCTATAACTCGCCCAATGAATAAATAAATAAGTAATAAGTCAAAAGGCATAACTCAAAAATGGAACTTTGCAGACTGAATCAAAATATTTTAGAAAATCTGACACTTTGCAACCTTTAAATGCTGTATTTAGGTTATCAGGTCTTTAAAAATATTTACAAATACATTTTTGCGCCTTTTCTAACAAGTCCATTGTTAAAATTCAATTAGCCAAAGGCTACGTAAAGGTTTATCTTTAACAATTCAATTATGAATCGATTAGTTTGATAATAATCAAACAAAAATTCTTAATTACATTATTTGATTAACTTACTTATCTCTAATTTATTTTTATTTGAATTGGAACAAAGGAATGGTGAGAAATACAAATTTAAAAAGACAAAGAAACTTAAAGTATAAAGCATAAAAATGCTGTTTTAAACTGAATTTTAAACTTAAAAATCCATTTTAATAATTTAAAGTAAATTGTAGGGGGATCTATTCAGGTTAAACTACATAAAGCAGCTTAAAATCTTCTGGCTTCATGATATCATTGTTAACTATTTTACAATAATATCGTTTAATTAAAAGCTTAGATTGCGCAAAACTTAAATACTTAAACTCGTAGTATTAGTCACCTTCTCAGACATGCAATTAAACCAAAACCAAAACCAAAACAGCAAATTTAATTATTTCTATAAAGCCTTAATGTTAAGTTTTTTATCGTATATTTAGCCAATCTAAATAAACGGATTCAAATAGCGCACGTTCAGTTTCTATTTCTGTAATGTCAAATGCATGTTTTAATAGTGCTATAAACGAACTTCACATGCAGAAAATGCGTTTGAATCTATATTTAACTACGACTTTCATGCATGATTTTCCTGATGGAAACTTTTCAAAACTTCGTTTGAAGTTTTTCAAAGGTTAGTTTTGGACCTGAATTAGAAAATCGACACTTGAATATAGGTATTCCTGCCAAACTTAAATAATTTGCAGGGAATTCTTGATGTAATCAAATGTTTATAATTTTTTAATTTATTCCCTGGTTATTCCCGTGCTTAAAAAATAATATCTTCGAATTAGATCTGTTTTAATGCCAAATTTCAGCTAAAATTCTATTTAAGAAAGTTCGCAAAAACCAGGAAAATTGATTTTTGGATAAAAATTTAATTTTGCAAACATTGCATAAATAAAAAAGAAAGGTCAAAGAGTGCCCTGCTGTAATAAATTAATTAATTAATGTGTTTAATAGCCTAATTAATCACTTAACCAAACTAACCAAATAAATTAACAAATACGTAAGTGAATAAAAATTGCCAAACAAACTCAAATAATTTATCAAAGAGGCATTGTTGCATTTCTAAAAATAAACAATACTACTTTGATAACAACCAAAAACAGCAGTTAAATAGACAATTGTTACTAACACTTGCATTAAATAAAGCATAAAAAATGTACTAAAGCATACTTACTTGAAATTTCAAATTTTGGACTCATTCTCTGCTTTAATATTAACATTCAACAAATTACTTTTGATTGTTGATTTTATTAAATCAGTATTGTGACTGTACAATAAATTGGCTTTATTGTTATAATTATTATTAAAGGTCTAAACGTGCAAAGTTTCTTTGCAACACAGCACGGAAATACGTACTAAACTTAAAAGACTATTGACAAATCGCTCAATTAGTCCTTGGGACACTCGTACTGATATAAAATTACGATTATATTATCTAGGAGAAACATTAAATAAAATCATTGTAGTCATGCAGAACTATTAGGAGATTAAGTGGATAATGCTGAATAAATGGAGCAATTTTTTTGAGAACTTCAACAGCACTGTAATGCGCCAATTCTTACAAACGTTGATATTTAAAGAAGTGGGTTTTCCAGAAATAGACGTAAAAATAATCATTTTCGTATTTATTGCATTCGTTTGATGATTTTAAGTTTTGAAATGTGCAATAAAAATAAACGCGAAATTCCAAAATTTTATGCTTTAAATTTTATGTCAAACACTGTTGAAAAGCTTAATTTAGCGATTTCCTTTATTAGGAAAACTACGTAGAAATTTGGAAAGAAAAGTTAAATAACAAGGTTTCAAGTTTATATTGAAGTATGAATATTAAAAGGGTTAACCACCGTAAATCGTAAGTTGTTTTTCTAAAACTAATTTTGAAAAACTATTTTTTCTTTTGTTATCCGAAACGCAATTGTAAAAATTACAAAGAGGCCCTTTTCTCTTCGAAAAACCGTTACCTTTGTATACAATTAGTTATAAACTTTATCCAAAGTTTTTTAAATTATTTCTGGGTTCTTAAATCTCTAATTATTTGAAAATTATGCGTAAGCTTAGACATCTTAAACGTACTGTAAGTTAATTAAACCAAATGTTATCATTAAAATTAAATTAATCGACGAAAATAGAACAATAAGAGAAGAAATGTGAAAAAGGAGAAGAAGGAACTAATAGCAAGAATCGACAAACTTGAAAACATGAATAACGACAAAAAGGGGTGAAATTTGATGAAAAACAAATAGTAACAACAGCCCAGTAATATTTTAAGGATAAATTGCAGGTGGAGGTGGAAGTAATGAAAGTAATTTCAATTAATACCAAAAGAGGGCACTCTGGGAATGTTGTGGAATTGAAAATCTGGTAAAGCAAGCAAGAAGTCATGAAAAACAAATCCAAGCTAGTGGCTCTAAGGTATATACGTACCTATATTAAGTAATAATTTATTTGTTGACGGTATTAATAATATTAGTATTAGTAGTATATTGAAGGGGATCCCGCCCGAAAGGAAAGACAAATATAATGAGAGATCAGAAAAATAGCGAAAGAAGAAAAAGCTAAGGGACACCATGTTAGAATAAGATATAGGAAGATTGCGCTGCTTCACCTATATTTTTCGTTTAAATGTTTTTTTTTATTCAAAATCCGAAATCATTTTAATTTTTTACATTTTATTTAATTCAGATGATATAACCAGAAAAGAATGAAATAATTACTTCCATTCTTAATTATTAGTAGCTGTATGTGGCACCGCAGAACACGGTATTTTTCATTTTCTTTTTTCAGTTGATATTTGATATAGAAAAGAATTCTAATTTATGTATTTTACAATAATGCACGACCCGCAGTGCATCGTACAGCAAGCCCCTGCAGGTTATGTTCCTCCGCAATACATACTGCAGACCACAAGCGTTCAACTGAAGCAGGTTCTCTTATACAGGAATACTGCGCCAATTTTCGTATGTTTGAATTTGTACGGAGAAGTGAAACAAATTTTAGACCTGCGTCAGTCTCAACCTGCCTTCTGCTTTCGGTGTTACGTATTTTGGTTTGTCATTCATTTTAACGGGCAGACCACGCGAGTTTTTATATAATGTTCCCATTTTGATTTTACTGTTTATTATTACCCCTAATTTCGTTAAAATTGCTCTTAATACACCTTTAAAGAGTAATTCCAATTTTTTTTAGTTTTACATTAAGCGCCCGGGTTCCATCAAAATTTCAAGTTGTAAAAATAGCGAATGATCTTGAACCTTGAAAGACAATTTCGCCTTCAGCGCATAACCGGTGGCTGCCCCTGCAGCTTGGCCCTCAAAGGGGTGAGGGGGGACCTAATAATCTGCTTCGTCCATTCCTAAAGTCACGAGCTGATACTAGAAGATTGTTATCGAAAGAGAACAATATAACTGGGTGTTGTGAACTTTAGCTAGGTAGTTGTACACTGCCGCCAGAAAGTCTGAGATCACTAACATAAATTTCATGTTATGTGTGATAGTTGAATTAAAGGATTTAAATGATGGGCTATTTGTTGAAAGATTCATATTATACAGTAACATAAAGCAAGAAATAGAACAAAAATTAATCTTTTATAAAAGTATAATGATGCAATCCTAAATTAACTTTTCATCGAAATGACGACCTTTGGCTTTATATAGGCCTGGTAGATTCTGTGCATCCTTGCAATAAGTTTTTGAAGAGTTTCCGGTTGTATTTGATTCCAACATGCTTGAATACTATCCCAAATATTAGTTTGTTGGTGATAAGGGAATTTCCTTAGCATTCTATCAATCTTCTTCCATAGTAATTATATCTGGCGACTGTGTCGGTCAAGTCATTATTTTCAAAACACTGGGTCGTTGATTACGTTGAATATAACTTGTACAATATCCAGCAGTATGTTTTGGATCATTGTCTTGTTGGAATATAAATCCTAGTCTAATGATTCTTAATCCAGAAGGAACTGCATGATTTTGAAGTATCCCATGAAATCGTTCTTTGTCCAGTATTTCATCGATTTTTATTAAATTTCCAACTTTACCTCTTCCAAAGCAACTCCATACCATAATACTTCCCCCACCATGTTTTACAAGGAAGAATACACTGAAGATTGTTAAGCTTCATTTGCTAATCTTCGAACGAATACCTTGCATTAGGATCCCAACTTCTCAAATTTAAATTTCTCAGCCCACAAGACGGATTTCCATTGTCCAATAGATCAATCTTTATGGACATGTTCCCATTAAAGCCTTTTTTGTCGGTTTATTTCACAAAGTAATGGTTTTTGCTTGGCAACACAACCTCTAAGTTCAGCAACATTCAGTCGATTTTTGATAGTGCTTAACGCTGATTGAATTTATACGAATTTTGTTGATTTTTGGAGCAATAGCAGGCGCTGTAAGGAACCTATTTCGCTTGCTTGTTGTTATACTAACATGTACTTCCTGAATAGTGGTAGTTCGTAGCCTCCTACTTCGTTTTCTGCTACTGCAAACCCCTGTCTCCTTCTTTCGCTCAAGAGTTATAACAGTACCACCACATGAAACTGTGACTTTCTTCGCAATTTGGCGAAGTGAATGGCCTTCCTTTCTAAGAATACATATTTCAGCATGTTTTTCAACAGTTAATTCTTTTTTGAATTTTACCATTGTCACATTACACAAAATTTCTTTTGGGCAAACATTGGTTACACTTCAAAATCCTCAATGCACACAGAAATAATAAAAATGGCATGAACTAGTGTAATTTCGGTTACTGGTTGGAATTGTCAAACTTATATGCAATGTAAACAAATTCTAAAGACACAAGATAGTTGAGAAAACTAGGAAGAAGTTATCAAAGATACTTTATCAAAACGTTTCCAGCTGTAGTAATTCAATAGGACTAAAGAAAATTACCAGCTTTCTTAAATAAACCAATCAAAATTTTTTTAAATTAACACTATAACAATTAAGAAAGTCTATAATGCTTCTGCTATACAATAAACATACATTTTATTTACCAAATTTTGATTTATGCTAAAAAGTCTGGATGATCTCAGACTTTTTGGCGGCAGTGTAAGTGCGCATGTAAGAATTAGAAGAGGTAACACCAGGGTGCGAATCATCCAACTTTTACAGGGGGGGATACTATTCCACAAATTTTTTATACAAATTTTAATGTTATACATTTACACAGACGGGGAAATATTCATCCCCGGCAGGGGTACGATTTTTATTCTACAGGGGGGGGGGGATATAAACCACAAGTACAAAAAAACCTTTGATGCATTTGTATAAGCCGTTAGGGTTAGACAACTCGATAATTGTACGCACAAAACGTAAAAACTAATAGAATGGAATAGTTAGTAGTAAAATTGGATACAGGTTTATCAGCATCCATTTCCGAGAAAATTTAGCACTTTGCGTTTGGGCATACAGATTTTAAAGAGTGGGAAAGTTATCTCGCTGAAGCTCGAAAGATCGACCTGCGTATTAGAGATTTAGTCCATGTGGAAGCCACGATGCGATGTTGTAACGGTAGCAGCAACTTATTATGGAAAATAGAAGTCTTGCAATTTTTTATACATATTTTAATGTTGTGCATTTACACAGACGGGGAAATATTCATCCCTGGCAGGGATACGATTTTTATTTTACAGGGGGGGGAAATATAAGCACAGCCAGGGAAATCCCTGGCATCCCCGGCGGTGATTCGCACCCTGGGTAACACGATGTACGTACCTCTTGAGTGACTCCTAATAAAATCAGTTAACAAACTAGTGTGTCTTAATTATAAGTTACATAATATTTAACTACAACAGAACATGGAGCAGCCGTGCAAGTAAATTTATTGTTGTTGTGATAATATTGACATAATTATGAAGAAGTTAAAATTTACGTAAACGTGGTTAAGCGAGAACAAAGGAATTCTTTACAAAATGGAGTCCAAAGTACCCATGAAATTTTACGAAAATTTAGCTGACAATTTTAAAAAATTTAAACAACGATTTGAAATATATTTACTAGCAGCAAATAAAGTAAATGAACCCGATAATGTGAAGGTCGCAATTTTATTAAATGAGCTAGGCGGGGAACGCACTGAAATATACAACGAATCAGGATAAAATGAATTATAAAAAAAGTAGTTAATGAATTCGAGGTTTATATGGATCCAAATAAGAATATAATCTACGAGCGCTATGTATTTTATCGTAGAGTATGTACAAGAGCCAGGTGAAACATTTGACCATTTTATGGTGGAAATTAAAAAATTAATAAAAACTGCAAATTTGTTGATGCAGAGAACATGCTGAGGGATAAAATTGTTTTGGGAATTGAAGATAAGCCGTTACGGCAAAAATTAATTAATATGGAGGAACTTACCTATGAAAAAGCTGTGGCGGCATGTAGAGCAACAGAAATAACAAAAGGACAAGTGAGAGACATGCAAGACAAGAAGTCCAGTGAAAGAAACAAGAAGAATCCTGACAAGAAGAATGAAACTAAAGGCAAGGAAGAAGCTCCGGGGCCAAGCAAGAAGCAAGGTAAAATTTTCTCATGTACTGTTATAGTAGTCCAGTCATTAGAGACATAAAAAAGGTGTTTTGGTGCAAAAGGTTGAGGAGTTTTGAAACTTGGCAAGAGTGTAGACTTGGGGGCCCTAAGTATGGCGCTAAGTTTGCGACCTCGAGGGACAGCCGCTCGCGCCGCCATCTTTGAAAAATGGCGGCCAAAGGCAGTTTTTAGCATATAACTCCATTCCTGTAGGTTTTAGAGAAACAGTTTTTGACTAAAAGTTGAAGAGGATAAAATTTTCTACAAAATTGCTTATATACATTTTTCTCTTCAGACAAATACTTTCCGAGTTACAGGGCCGAACAATAGGACGAATTTTTTTAAATCGCACCTTGCGTTTTACCAATTATCTACCAATTAGCGTGCCTAAATCAGCCTTATCTAATATTTAACTGTTTATATAGAGATATATCGCATATACACACTATCCGTATATGTATTTGTTGGTACCTAGCACTTGTACCTTGTACCACTTGTATATTGTTACATGTTATAATACTTACCCTTGCGCTTTAGAAATTCGTTCTAAAATTGCTCTTTACAAAGAGAGGTCGTTTCAACATCAGACTGTCGGACAAATTTTGGTCCGGCATTTGGTCGGATATGACTATCGAACAAACCTTAATGCGCAGCATCAAGAGCATTAGTGGTCTGACACACGGACGTGCTATGACAGACAGTGTCTTAACCATGTGGACATGAGGAATGGTCTATTTGCACAATATCTGTGAGGGAATAGAAGAGGTTAGCGCCATACGAATGAGCACAACGGAGCAGCATGTGGATGTGGATATGCGACCGACGCGTATACAACGTGACCAGACCAGAATGATGCGACAAAGATTGCAGAATGGCTATCGTAACATATTCCGTTTCCGCAAGTCGACAGTGTGCTCTCTATCAACAGTGACGTCGTTGTATCCACTGATGTAATTTTCGATGAAGCGATGATTCCACCTTTTTCGCAAGAACGATTCTTGGCGGGCGATACCAACAAAAGCAATTTCATTTCCATGTCAAGCAGGCAGTAGAAGATGCGGATGTTCGTATCACTCAGACAGCTATCGACATGTCGTCGTCGTTTACGTTTTTGATGAAACCGGCGAGGGGAAAAGTTGCGGAAACGCTTTATTCAACGCGGAGCCTGAAATATAAGGAAACTGTTGCAAAGAACATTTTGTTCTTACATGCAATCAGTGGTTGTGACACCACCTCT
The DNA here is from genome assembly GCA_963082815.1 of Melanotus villosus. Lineage (NCBI taxonomy): Eukaryota > Metazoa > Arthropoda > Insecta > Coleoptera > Elateridae > Melanotus > Melanotus villosus. The sequence goes on along the minus strand of OY720419.1, from coordinate 10,554,459 downwards.
GCTCTCTTTAACTAAGGAAAATTGAAGTACTTCAGTCTCCTGGATAAAAACGACGCATTGCTTGACACTATAGCAATCTTCCAGGACCTGGAAGCAGATACGGATGCTCTCGCTGCAGCTGGTAAAGCGTTCTTATTGGCACTGTACAACGGATTGTCTGCAAAGGATACATTGGATTCCCTTCGCTACAAAAATGTTGTGAAGTGTGTGTCCAAGAACAAATTTAATCTCGTGTCCCTGCCACCCACAAGAGATGCTGCAAGGCAGCATTGTCTGCGAGCGTACCACCAAATCGCGATGTGGTGTGGCAGTGAAAAAGATCCTGATCAATATGGCTGGCAGAAAACGAGGTATGGGCTCGATGCTGTTCGTGCTACGTTAGAAGCAGCTCCTGACACCATTTTAAAATCGATATCCCGTAAATGTAAAAAAGATTGTGCAGGAGCGTGTGGATGTCGGAAAACGGGTTTAAAGTGCTCGGTGCTGTGTCTATATTGTAATGCGACAGCATGCGAAAACAATTTAATAGCGGATTCCGACCCTGTAACTCGGAAAGTATTAGTCTGATGAAAAAAATGAATATAAGTAATTTTCTAGGAAATTTTATTCTCTCCAAATTTTAATAAAAAACTTTTTCTCTAAAACCTACAAGAATGGAGTTATATGCTAAAAACTGCCTTTGGTCGCCATTTTTCAATGACGGCGGCGCGAGCGGCGGTCCCTCGAGGTCGCAAACTTAGCGTCATACTTAGGGCCTCCAAGTCTACACTCCTGCCAAATTTCAAAACTCCTCAACCTTTTGCACCAAAAAAATACCTAATGACTGGACTATAGATGTCTGACAAAGCACGGGTTAAATAAGTGTCTAGCATATGGAAACAAATATTATATAATTGTGGATACAGGAAAGTGAAAGAAGTTAAAGAAGATAAAACCAGTGAATTTCTAGTGGAAGATGTAAAAGTTATTGAAAAACAAGATTTGTGTGAATAAAAATAAGTCGTGGCTACAAGAAGTAGTTGTTAATGACCAACCAATTACTTTCAAATTAGATACGAGTGCAGAAATCAACATCTTTGGTATTAGTGTACTGGATAAATTGAACTGTAAGGGATCACTACAGAAAACAAACATTATGCTTGAAGCATATGGGGGATCGAAGATGAAACCCTTAGGTAAAATAGATTTAGATTGTAAGGTTAAAGGGTTAAGTAAAACTCAAAATTTTATTGTTGTAAAACGTAAGTCGATGGCGTTGTATCCCTTAATTCTTGTATTGAGCTCGAGGGTTGATAGTTTAACTTACAATAGTGTAGAACAGACCTATTGAGTGGGCCAGCAACTTGGTCATAGTTGAAAAACCTAATGATAGTTTGCGTGTATGTTTAGACCCTATAGATCTAAATAAACTAAGGTAATAAAGCGAGAATTTTGTCACTGTAGAGGAAATTTGTACAAAGTTAACGAGCAACCAGTATTTCACTTATTGTTCTTCTTATTACGCCATCTCCTATCGGAGGTTGGCGATCCAAATGGCTAGCATTGTTTTTGAAACTGCAGCTCGAAAAATGTCAGTTGATGTACGTCCATACCATCTACGCATGTCCTTCAGCCATGAATTCTGGCGTCTTCCAACAGATCTTTTACCTTGAATTTTTCCTTCTATGATTAATCTTTGTATCTCGTACCTTTTACCTCTCATGATGTGTCCAATATAGAGTGTTTTCGCTTTTTAATGGTCAGTATTAATTCTTTAGCTTTATATCTATCTGTTGATAGAGGATAGAGAAAATGTTGAACAAACCGAATAGTAAAGTGCATTGTTTCAAATTGTATAGTAATCACTGCCTTCAGGTTACATTTTCAAGCTTTAGAGCTCTTTCACTTTTAAACTTAGTAGCGCTTGGAAGCTTTGGGGATGATATTGAAATAGTTATTTGTACAACTAGTAATGAAAGCAATACTTTTTTTCATGAGTTTGAAGTTTGATGCACGACGGCGAAGCCGGAGTGCATCAATCAAACGAGTGAAAAAAAGATGCTTTCATACGAGTTGTACACAATATTTTTTTGCATTTTGACATCTTAAATCCCTCAAAACAGGATAAAAAGGATTTGAGAATTGACAGTTGTCAAACTAACAATTTACAATATTTTATGTCATACTCGTTTCTAAAGCAACGTTTTTCGAACGATTTATAGGACGAAAAGTGACACTTTAAAGTGCTAGTATCATTTTAAAGTCCTAGAACGAAAAGTGTCACTTTTTGTTCTATAAATGCTCGTTGCTAGGAGATATGAATTGTTGCGCCTTAGATTAGTTACTTAAAACTAATGCTGCTACAAATTGCTGGAGATTTCTTTTAATGATTTAACAACTTTAGAAACAGTATGACATAAAATTATGTATGTAGGTACCTCAGACGAAAAGTGTCTTTAAGGTACTCGCAAGTAATTACGGCCTCGGCTACCCGCCTCGGCCGTAAACAACTTGCTCATACCTTAAAGACTTACTTTTCGTCCTAGATACATAATAGTTATTTATGTACCAAGGACAAAAAAGTGCACATTTATATCCGAGACTGCGTTTACTTGCCGAGGCGTTAGCCGAGGCAAATAAACAGGCGAGGCTTTAAAAAGCACTTTTTTGTCGAGGTGCATATTAAATTTTTCCGTCGACCTTAATAATTTGGTTTCGTTTTAGCAAACAATCTCTCCATATTTATAAAAATGCAGTAAACTGAGAAAGAACTTTATTTAAATTTCAAATAATATTTAACATATTATTTATGGGGGAAAATCAACAATAAAGTATTATTTATTTATATTTATTGTACAATTTATTTCACTTTTGATTTAAATTCAATGTAAATTATCACGCGTGTTAATGGCGTTCTGAACTTTGTGTTTGTTTGACATCTAACTTTCATTTGTTCATGGCAATTGCGATTTTTTATGAGGATGGGATGTGTGATGACAATTTTATTAAAATTCGAGTAAAAATTCGGAATTAAAATAGCAACAGTTAGATTTGATAATATTCAAAAACACATTTTAAAGTTAAAAGTAATATCTATATATAAGAAAGTGGAATTTAAACTGAAATTAATGGCTAAAATCGGAGAGAATGAATTTGCGGCTGTGAAGTAAAAGCGGACGTGAAGTAAATGAGTCCGTGAAGTATTTGCGGACGTAAAATAATATGACGTTTAAAATGTGACACTTTTCGTATGATGACGTTTAAAATGTGACACTTTTCGTATGGAAATAAGTACGTAAAATTTCATTTTTTACAAAGGTCGACGGAAAAATACTATTATTTAAAGCATACTTACTTAATGCAAAATGTAAAATTAAATACTTAAAAAAAGTGTTGCTTTCTTTATGATTTTTTAATAAAAAAAAGTCCACTTTTTTTGTCAAAATGCAAAAAATATATATTAATACTATTTACTTGTTGCTTTTCTGAGCATTTAAAATATTCAAATTCACTTTCACGTGTTTCTTTGCTCTTGCTACCATGAGATCGAAAAAAAGATGATTCTGAGCAGGCCTTGACTAGTACAACACGATTGGTTACACTGGTTCTAGAATGCCTATGAATTATAATGTGACAGTAACATTTCAAATGTAAGTCAGTTTTGCAATCTTGTTTCCAGAATTATTTAAGTTTATCGTTGTAATACTAGTGAAGGATCACATTTTGAACACCTACTCTAACATGTATTCATCTTAGTTTTCAGTTTGTTCCCTAAATAAATACTGTTTTGTGTTTTAATTTATTTGACATTTATTAACCTCTAACCTACTGCCACGTTTTGAAATCAGTCTTGCCAATCGTGTTGTACTAGTCAAGGCCTGCTCAGAATCATCTTTTTTTTCGATCTCATGGTACTTGCAAGAGGATTAGTAATACAGCTTTCAGGTTGTTTACTGAGCTACTTTCTTTTACAAATTCACCACCTCCTTTTACGATAATTTTGTTCCAAAAGTAATAATAAGTACAACTAATGTAAAAATGCCTGTTAATAAATACTTAACCCTTTGGTTTTAACACAATGGTTAATTCTAACCATGTAATATGAGTTCAGTCAAAGTAATAAAATTAATTATATTCCATCATGTTTAGTTTTTGCTATTTCTACACCGAAAAAAATCTCATCGGGTGACTTTGTATATCAATGATTATGTTTTAAGAATAGGTGTAAAGTACGCATCTAAAAGAAGATATTGCAATTTAATTATTCGGCTCCAAACAAGACCGGCCGTTCGGGAAATTTCCCGTCTTCCCATCAGTCGTCCCATCCGCCCCTAGCTGTCAGTTATTCACTAGTAACAATGAACTGTAGCTTAGTATATAGTTCATTGACTGGTAACTAGTAAACCACGTGTTAACTGTAACTGATTCAATCTATTAATATTAAGATTTAAGTGTAAATTAAAGTAAGTACTAAAACTCTTTCTGTTGTTTTTACTAAACCCATTTCTGGTCGAATTGCTTCTACTGTGAAATCTCCCGTAGAAAAAAACAAGAGGCAGGAACAAAGCTGATCTCCACTAAATTGAGATTTTTCTGCAGCAAAATGAAAAAGAGCTAAAAGAGACAACGATAAGGATTATAGAAGCGGCATAAAGGATAAGTTTACAAATAAATCAAAAGAAAAGCAAACTAATTAGAATAGCAGCACAAAATCAAACAGGAAAAACAGAAATTGATACAAGACTGGGGAGAATAGAATTTGAGGAAGTAGAAGAATTTGGCTATCTAGGAGCAAGGATAATGAGAAAGTGCAAAGAAGAAAAAAAAAATCGAAGCAAGATTAAGCAAGGCTAGCAGATGTGCACGGACGATGAACCATCTAATAGGGGTAGCTAAAGCAGTTACCCAGGAGCACGAAAATAAGAATTTATAAGAAGATACCTACTGAGACCAACAGCATTGTATGGGTGTGAAACATGGGCAATAAACAAGAACACTCAATATGCACTAAAAAGGTGGGACAGGTAAATAATCAGAAGGATAGTAGGAGGAAAAAACGGACGATGGTTATATAAGAAGAACAAACGAAGAAACATATGCGATGCTATACCTATATCAAGACGCCAAGATTGATAAAGTAATAAAATTAAGAAGACTACAATGGCTGGGGCATATAGAAAGGATGCCGAAAGAAAGAGAGCTGAAGAAAATAGCTTGGAGGACATCAACCTATAAGAAACAGAATGGGAGACCAAGGAAGAGGTGGTAAAAGAGAAAGAGCCAAAGAAGTTATCGAGAATAATAACAAAGTTGTGGGCCTAAAGGGCATGTTAATAGCTAATATATTGAGATGTAATTAATGGTGTAAAGGATAAACTTTGAGTTAAATGTATTTATTGTTGAAGTAAACCTTATTAATTAAATTCTTCATTGTCGAGTGTGTTTTATGCAGATTTAATTTAATTTAATTTATGATCGAAATGTAACCTCGACACTGAAAGGTAGAAGAGGACAAGATTATGATGATGATGATGAAATATAAAAATAAGCAAATAAGCATTTAGATAGACAAGGTAGCATAGTTAAATATTAAAAATGTACATTATTATATTGTAATTGTAATTTAAAATAGCTAGAAATAGGGATGTGTGTTGAAGAATTCTATCTTAATAGCCGTTACCAACTAGCAGGAAAGAGTTTTCTTATTGAAAGGGAATTATTGGGAAACCGAGGTGACAAAAGAAAACAAAAGAAGATAAAAAAAAATAATAAATAAAGGAGTGTGGTTTTTCCGTTTTTGAGAAAAGAAGTTGTTTTCCTTTTATAAGAGAAAAGGGAAAATTATTATTGATATTCTAAGAAGTTTATTTAATATAAAAGAAAAGGAATTGTTACTTGGAAACCGTTATTTGTTTCAGTGGCGGCTAGTGCAGGGCGCTGCAGTGCTGCAGAGCTCCCAAAAAATAAATAATTATGTAATCTAACTCTAACTAAAATACTAAAATATTTTCTATTACCAAAAAGCAAATAATAAATACTGCGCATTCGCGATTTTGTAAAGCCGGAAAAACTGCAACTGAAGACTGAAGCGAAGTGAGAACCTCGCAAGTAAATCGACCAGTGGAACAACCTACCGACTCACGCTATCGTCGCGTTATTATGTATGTGGGCCACACGATCGTGCTCTGCGAGCTCCTTCGAACGCCCGCGCGGCACTCCGCTTCCCCCGTGTCCGTCTAAAGCCGTCTAAAACAAAGCCGTGATTAAAGTAGATATTTCGCTGCATTTAGTTTAGCGCGGAAGTGGAACACGCGAAGTAGAGATAAAAGTTACACACGTAAATTAATAGACATTTATTTAAAAAATGAATGGATTTGTGGATGTAACAAAAAAAATGCTTTATACTGTTTTCCCTGCTTACTTTTTGGTGGCGAAATAGACAATTTTAATGACAAAGTGATTACAAAATTTGCGAAGAGAAAAGAACGTAGGATAGACTTAATTTATAAAAAATAGGTAAGTTTTTTTTTGCAAAAATTGCAGAACACCTTAAAATTTTTACCAGGAGCCGCCACTCATTTCATCTGGTGGATAAAGTTTATATAGGTATACTACAAAATAAAGAATAGGTAGGTATTGAAATTGGGTGAAAAGTTGTTATGTTTCTTCTGGATAATAATTTGTATGGTAATTCATCAAGTTAATTTGGAAATTGGATTTAGATTTGGGTGAATATGGATTTTGACTTGGAATTTTGAGTTGGATATAATTAACAGTTATGTGAGAGTTTTAAAACAATAATAAACTATTAACAAAACGTCTTCCGGATTGGGACCGTGTCATTTTGAGACGAAAAGACGACACGGTCCCAATCCGGAAGACGTTTTGTTAATACTGACACTCACCGTGGAAGCCTTCGAATTCATTAATAATAAACTAGTATTAACAACATTGGATAAAACTAATTTTAAGAAAGCTAGGGTAGATAGTGCAAAGTTTATATTGAATCTGTATAAATTTACATTCGTTATCATTGAATTATTATTAGTATACAAAATAAAGAATATAAACATAAAAGAAAATATAAGTAAGTACCTAAGTATCGAACCTTCAAGACGAGCTAACCGGAGCATAATAAATTCAAATTAATATTGGTATGAACAGAAAGTTAATTCATAGCAATATATAAAATTAAATGAAACCTTAAAATTGCATAGAGAAAATTAAGCGGCAAGGTTTTTCTTCATAAAATAAATATTTTCTGAATTTTTAAAACCTTAATTTAAACTCATGTAGCTTACACATAATTATTAGTTTTTAAATCTAATTATTAAATATATCATAATTACAAAAAATTATCCTAAAGCCCGGCAATAATAACACAATTGCGAAGCTCAAATTTTGAAAAACTTTTTTACTAACTTTATTTATATAGGCAACACATTATACACATGTGTAATATAAGTTGCCTGCATTGCAAGAGACTAAAGTATTTCAGTACGCATGCGTAAATTGTATTAGCGTCATGTAATTGTAACAAACGTCACTTGGTGGCGTAAATATCGTCAATCGGTCCTTTTTGTAAAGTGCGTGTCGTAAGACCGGTATGGTTATATTTCAGTGCATTATAAAAAGTGAAAATATCGTCGATTGACTAGAAGCACTGCTGGTTTTTCACCATCTGTTACAACAAATCACCAAAATTCCGCCAAAAAGCTACTGCCAACCCAAAGGGTGGCTACCGAGGGTAAGCACCTCCATATTGCATTTTTATCTGTCAAGATAATGATCCTTGAACAAAGATATGATTGCTTATTTATCAAGATCCCAGTTCACGTGCCACGTTTTTCATTGTCTTCCATCGATTTCATTTTGTTTTTTGGTATGAATAATTATGAATAAAATAAGTTATAAATAAACCGTGACTAAGGGTAACCTCCCTTGGTTACCAAGTGACCCTGGCCAATGCCATGCAATGGGTTAATATTAGCTTAGGAGATTTTCCTTATTGCATAATATTGAATAAGATTTGACATTGCTTGACATTTGCAGTGAACCCTTTAATTTATATACTGAGGCATGTAATCGTAATTGTCTGTCGTAAATATTTTCAAATGATATGGTATATAACATTCCAGATGTAACCGTTCTAATTGCTTCGTTCAACAGTACATTTCCATATGTTAATCTTAAATACTAATCTGGACTTCACAATTGTTCAATTGTTATAATCATATGTTAACTTTTAACGAATAGTTCTAGTTCGGCAACCATCGAGAACTCATTACAAAGATTTAATTAATTAAATTTCCTGTCAAGCGGATACATACAATTTGGTACCACATCTGAGTTTAATGTCTTACAAATAGCGTTCGAGTTCATTATACTTCAGCAGAGATAATAATAAAGAGTTCACAAACAATTTAAGGACTTAATTAATCAATACGATAATAAGACATTATATTGGGATTATTGGGTAACATAAAATTTCAATGTCGGCCAAAATTATTGTGCCAAACAATTTTCAGGTTATTGCATAATCTTTTGCAGTTGAAAAACTTGGATGTAGGTAATTAATTCAGTTACTAACACGTGACGGTATTATATATGACTAATAAATATTAAGTCAAGGTAATGAACATCGTAACTGATTTTTAAAGGTTTTTTTATGCTGTGCTTCTGCCACTTAAAAGCTAGAAAACTAAAGTGATTTAAGTGATTGTTGCTGTTGTTGTCATCATTAACCCATCGAAAGATTTTCTTTTGGTATTCAGATCCACTTCATTTTTACTGTTTGTATTATTTATTTTGCTCAGCTGATTTCTGATTGGTTGCTTTTTTTAATAAGTACAAACTTCCAGTGTTTGTATTGTTGTTATTTGTCTTGTATTTAACAGATTTTAGTACTTTAGTTTATTGTACAGTTCTCATGCAGTTATGTTTGGTTAGAAGGTTGAACACACCTGATTGTTTCCATGGTTTAACCTTTTGTAGCAATAATTTATATCAGATTTGTCCTTTACCTTTGGAAATTGTTGTTTTGAATAGGTGATGAGTGCTAGTGAAATCAAAGCTGTTCAGTACTTGTGTATTTTGCACCATCTGTTTGTTGTTTTTTTCGAATGAAGTGAATTTCGTTCCTGTACAAAGCATTTGATACCAAAGAAGTCCCCATTTTTTGATCTTAATTTGCAGTTTCTTTTCAATGTGGTAGCCAACTGACTTGATTTTAGCTTTGATGCGGTTTTAGAGTTTCGGACTAAGTCGCAACTTGTTTTTTTTTTTCTATTGTTTAATTTTCAATGGTCGTTTTTGCACTCTACTCTTCTACTGTTGTACTGTGAATGTAACTTGCTTCTCTTAACTATTTCGTCAAAAGAATTTTTTTATTTTGCTATCTTATGAAGAATGGCAAAGCCTAATATAGCTATTAAGACAACAAAGTGTTTTGTAGAAGGTTTAAAAATCAAGGTCGTAGTTCAAATCCGAGCGAACCGAGGATTTGATAGACCGAGTTTTTTAAACTGTAAAACACGTTATCTTAAAGATTTTTTCTAACACTAATATCTTTCACTAATATATTATTAGAAATTTTAATAATAGTATATTACGTCACTAGGAGTAGAAAGCGCACTTTTTGTTCTGAGCTCAAAATGTTGCGGTCGAGGCGGCAGCCGAGACCAAGCAATCTGGGCGAAGCACAAGAAAGAGCTTTCTGCTCCGAGTGACATATACTAGTTTTTCTTCAAGCGCTATATAACTATTTTGCATGTTAATTAATGAAAACGACAGACCATTTGAAAAGTACTTACTTGACTGTCGACAACTTGTTTAGACGCGTGCACAGAAAAGATCTTTCTACACAAAAGAAATATCGATCGAAAATAATTTTCGAAGCGTACAACACGCTTTTGAAGTAATTTTACCTTTTTAACTGCCTAAATTTATATAAACTTGACAGTTGTAATCAAAACAATAACAAGTGGCGCCACCACTTGTGACGAGTTGTACCAACATTATGTTACTAGCGTTCGTCGCCTGCGTTGATTCAAAACGGGGTTTATAAAGCCTGCCGAATAGGGCCGTTTGACAGTTAATCGACTAGTTCAAATTTTCTCCGTGGCGCTACTTATCCTTTCACTGACAGCTGTATTTTTAATTTAAATTTGTTAATTTTTGGTTATTCGTTTAGTTATACAACAAAAAGTACGTTCTAAAAATGTCTTTTTGCATCCCTCCTTGCTATAATTCTACAGATTTAGTTTTATATTTAGGCTAAATAACCAGTCCAATTCCTCGAAAGTCTTGTTGGTTTGTGCCGAGGAAAAGTAGTAAGTATCTGCACCCTTCTTACACTCTTATTTAGTTACTTTTTTACACAGTCTCATAAGGTTTTGAAAACCTGTCTAAAATTGAAATTTATATTGTAATACACTTTCTGGACTAAATATTAAACATCCAATAACCCGTATTTGTTGTAAATCGTAAAAAATCAAAGCCAGTTGACAGCTGTCAACATGGATAACTAGCGCCACAAGCAAGCAGTGGCAAAAATTTGCATATATAAACTCCGTTTTTAATCAACGCAGGCGACGCTAGCGTTACTAGTAACAAAATGATTTCCATTATTGTATTAGTAACATAATGGAGTATTTTTACCTTGTGTATTCAGTAGCAAAATGTACCAATTATGATATGCTTGAAAAAAAATTATTATTTGACACGCGTCACAATACACAAAATGCGAAGATTGCTAGGCAATGACGTATTTTATAGAGAAAATCGTATTTTAAAGGCAACATAACAAGTGAGCTCTTTTAAATGTACCATAGAAACAGTATAAGATATTAGTGTTAAAAAAAAAATTAATTCGGACGTAAACGGATTCAAATCAGACTGGAAACCAAGCATGTAACCTACCCAGTAAAAATGATTGAGAACCAATACATAATCGACACCCGCAATTTCAAGTTTTGCCTATTAATAAATTGGGTAAAGCAGGGAAGGTATGTGGTTGTCTCTATGTCTCGATGCTTTACTGAGTTGAGGTGGGAATTTTTAGTTTTTTATAAATTCAGCTCAGCTTAGAGAAAATTCTAAACATGCTCAGCTCGACTTGTAGAAAATGTTAAATAACCTTAGCTTAGCTTGGCTTGGCTTGGTTACCAATCTTCAAGCTTTTGCCTAGTATTGGGCTTTTATCGCGTTTTGAGCTTTAAGCTTTGACCAATTTATTAAATTTAACTGAATGTATTGCATTTACTGAACTTCACCGAGTTTTGAAACATTACCGAGCTCAGCTTAGTTCAACAATTCTTAGAACCTCGATCTCACTCAAAGCTTGAGTTGAGCCAAACTTGAGCTTTGAGGTCTCGTTTCCATTTCTAATCATCATCAAGCCGTTCAATACTCGTGGATCATAGCTAACACAATGCGTTTTAAAATCAATTTATCGAGGTGGATTAATCCTCTTGGCCTTTGGTTTTTATATGGGTCCTGGCGGTCGGCATTATTTTCTTCCACTCTCTCCTATCTTTGCATTTTGATTTCCAGTCCTTTGTTCCCATCGCTTTTATATCCTCTTGTAGGGCATCCTCCCATCTTTTCATCGGTCTGTCTCTATTCCTGGGACATATCAGGATCCACTGTATTAAGCTAGGTTCATGCACTAGCATAGCAATTCGCGATTTGCGGAATGCGATTTCCGCAAAATTTTGCGGTGATTTTACCAGCTAATTCATGCAGCAGCGATTTCACTCGCAGAAAGTAGTAACTTTTCATGAACGAACAGGGTGTTTTGTAGAAGTTGGTAGAGATACTTTGACAATTCTGACATTTCATTTCTTTGTTGTATGCTCATGTTTCAGCAAATATAAACAATAGTATTGGTTTTTAACCGAATTCGTGAACACAATCAAAGACACCAACGTATTCTGTGCAACCAACACAACTATTGAAAAAAAACTGTGCTTTTTAAATGTGTTAAGAAAACATATGGTTACCATTTAAATAAACAAAGTTGGTTGCCATAGCAACCAAACAAAAAAAAAGATATTAACAAGATAAAAACGTCATTGTGTGCCCCGCAATTAGCCCAAAAACTTTCGTTTGCAACCTTTTTCTTGCAACTCTTCAAATTAAAAAGTTGCAGGCAATATTAGGTACTTTTGACATACTCTGTATATTTTTATTTTGGTTTTTTTGCTTAGTATTTTGCTTTTCAATAGTGATCTGTTCCTACCGTATGTTTGATTTCCTTTTAAAATTCGTTCCCTATAGTCTAACTGGCGAATCAAGTAATGCATGTCATCAATAAATGTTATGACATCATAACTTAGTACGTCTACATGAAGTTTTAAACGATTTACAAATTTTATAACCAAAATTTTCTGATGATGAAAAACGTTCATATTTTCGTTTTCTATCGCGATTTTAGCGATACTATAAATTAAAAGAACTTTGTAATAATAAGAAGAAAAAAATAAACCAGCAAACGTTAATAACACACAACACGATGTGTCATATACGAGGGCTGTTCTGTATATTGTTAGTAGCAGGCCATGGATGCGACGAAAAACAAAAACATTTCCATCAATCGAAAGCTTATTCTTTTGACAGTTTCCAGTTGCAATTTTGCAAGGTTGAAGTTAAAGCATATAGAGATCCTAATTTTTGATTGTTATAATTCGTTTGATTATTACTAAGCATTATGGAAGTGCCGCGGAATGCTTTTCGGGCTATGATTTTCTACGATTATAAACGACGCTTAACATACGACCAAAGTCACCAAAATTTAATGGCAGCTTTTGGCGACAATAGTCCATCATTATCTACAATTAGTTACTGGTTCCGTGAATTTAAACGTGGAAGGAGTACGTTAGAAGATGAACCAAGACCTGGACGACCTGCAGTAGCAGTTTGTGCTGAAAACATTATTGCAACCGAATAGCTGATTAAGGAAAAACGGAATATCACTCATAGAGAGATTCAAGACAAACTAGGCATTGGATCATCTGCAGTAGATATCATTTTACATAAACATCTGGGTGTAAGAAAGCTGGCAAGTCGGTGGATTCCACATTTGTTAACCGACGAACAAAAACAAGCACGGGTAGACTGGTGCAGGTTTATGTTAGAAAAGTTCGATGGAGGATCTTCAAAGCAGGTATTTAGTATCGTTACGGGGGATGAATCGTGGATATATAATTATGATCCCGAGACAAAACAACAATCAACTGTTTGGGTGTTTGAAAAGGAGGAAATGCCAACAAAAGTTATTCGCGGTAAACAAAAAAATGATTGCCGTTTTCTTCAGATACAGTGGTCCAGTTGCAGTAATTCCTCTTGAAGATCGTAAAACTGTAACTGCTGATTGGTATACAGAAGTTTGGCTTCCTCAAGTCTTCGAGAAATTGTGTAGTGATCGCCCAAGATCTGGTTTGCGTGGAATTTTGTTACACCACGATAACGCAACTCCGCATACGGCCGCAAAAACTTTAAATTTTTTACACGAATCCGGAGTCCAACTGGTCACTCATCCACCATACAGTCCAGATCTTGCCCCTAACGATTTCTTTTTGCTTCCGCTGATTAAAAAGCTCATGCGTGGTAAGAGATTTCCTGACGCCAATGCGGCTGTTGCTGAATTTCAGCGAATTCTTGACGACCTTCCAAAAAAAGAGTTTTCAGCGTGTTTCGAGAAGTGGTTTCAAAGAATGAAGAAGTGTATTATGTCTAAGGGGGAATACTTTGAAAAACAATAAAATTATTTTCTTTTCAAATTCCGTAGTTTTCTTTTAACTATCAATTTACAGAACAGCCCTCGTATAAACATGTCAAGAATAATACAAACTTTACAAAAAATAAATATGAACTAAATTAGAAAATAAAAATCCGATTTCTTTATTATTTTCAAACATTTATAGACCTTGTGATTAAACCCGGCTGCATGGTTTTAGAAAACTACAAAAATAATTTATATTTAGCAATTACATTTTGTATTTTTTATCGCGCATTACCTGACTCGCCATTTGGACCATAAGTCTGTCTTTTTCAGTTTTTCCTATTGCCACACCTAAGTACTTGAAGGAGGTAACTGCTTCAAATTTATACCTTTGTGTTTGTAGCTGGATCTGTGTATTTCCGCCCCCTTTTCCTATCCATCCTCATATATTTTGTTTTTCCTTAATTTCTTTCCGTACCAACTTTCTGTGCCTCTTTATCTAGGCATTTTATAGCTCTTATTAGATTTGTTACATTGTTTGCATACGCTATTATTAATTTGTATCTAATTGACTATGACAGCGATTCTCAACCTATGGTACGCGTACCACTGCTGGTACGCGATGGTCTTACAGGTAGTACGCGAATACTTGCTTTTACTTTACTCTTAAAACTAAGTAACATAGAGCCTGATATTAAAAAATTGTGTTTAGAAAAAGAAACTCAAGGTTCTTATAAATTTTAATTAAAAAGTTTTTCATAATATTTTGATTGTTTTTTTATATACCTAGTCTTTTTTTTTTTTTAATAATGTTGGAAATGTTACTAATAATCAGTGGCGTAAAAAATCACATGCCCGCAACCCTCTACGGCTAGGGGGTCAATTTTCGTATAAAAATACTTTAAAAAGGGAAATATTGTAAGTATTGATTTTCGGATATTAGGATTCCAATAATTTTCTTGATTTTATGTTTCATTGCAGCTAATTGATGGGGTTCAAAATATTTACAGTTGAAACACGTCTATAATATTTATCTATATATGTATGTTTGTTTTTTGTAACAACCTTTTCATTAGACATTCTGGGTTACTTTCAAAATACCGTGAATTTTATTTCCCAGTTTTAGTTTGTAAGATAATTCGGTAGTAATCGGGCATTAAAAATTATAAAAATTGAATTCTCGCGGGTATAAACACAAGACTGTACGTGGAGCTCAAAAGCGAAAAATCCGCAAAGGATAGGAGGAAAGTCTCAGTTTTCTTGGTGTACTTGAACCTTCGACAAGTACACAGTCTGACGAAAATATTAATATTGCAGATTATACTATAAGTAGAGTAAGTGGATAAAGCTGGATAGAAAGGTCAAGAAGTGAAAAAACGGTTTCAGACGTCATAACTATAAATGGTAATGTGTAATTTACGTACGTTTAAAAGATCAAGAAAGTTTAAAACCCGATTCGCAACATACGGACAATTTTTTTAATATACGAGTAATAGACTTATTAGCAAAATATGTCTTCGTAATGAGGATTCATTTGCAGAAAGATTTAACTAATATTTAAAGCATGGTCCACACGCAACGATTTATCGTTCGATTTGCATGTGCAAGTAAATCGTGGCAGATGAATCGTTGCAAACTCAGTGCGTCCACATTATAACGACTTCTCGTATCGTAATTCGTAAAAGCGCCAAATGGCAATTTTTCCCCGCTGTGCTAATCATGGAGGAAGTGTTTTTGTGGAGTATTTTGGCGGTTTGTTTAAATGTTAAAAGAAAGAGAGAAATCATAAAACGTCTAAATATAACTCGACGTTCTAGATGGCCTAGTAGTAAATAGTATTTATGTATCAAGGGCGTAAAGAAGGCGATTTTGGCCCGCGGCGTGAATATTATAACCCGAGGCTTTAGCCGAGGGTTATAACACGCCACGGACGGAGATTCTATTTAAATTTTTTGATTTATATTAAAAATTTTCTAATGACATTTTTAAAAATGTCAAATTGACGCATTCACGGCAAGAGTGATTTTATAAAAATTGTATTGTAACTAAGGTATTTTTGTGATATTTCAAATTAATTTGTCGCGAGCGTAAAGTGCACCCGAGGTCTGCAATAATGAACTTTACGCCCTTCTTTACGGGCGAAAAGTAGTCACTTTACGCCCGGGAGTGCAAAAACGACATTTCTATTCTCATGTACATTTACTTAAAGAGTTGCGAGGTGAGCCCGAAGACTGGCGAAATTATTTAAGAATGGATACCGAAACACACAATTATTTATTAGAATTAGTGAGCCTTTTATATAACATTTATATAAATCGAGAAATTCAATGAGAAAATCATGCGAAATACTCGACATATTTTTTAACAACAAAAGTTGAAATCAAATCGATTAATTTTTTTTATTTAATTGCCGGGTTAGACGAGTCGGTAGGTAATTATACTGTTTATGAGGCAGCTAAAAACTGAACAAATCTCGATCGAGCGTCCACACGATACGACTTGCATGCGCAAATCTCCAAAATCTATGCTATTCTGCTCAGACTTTCGACTTTGCGTAGTTCTAAAATTTGGTCAAATGTGTTGTCCACACGTAACGATTTATCTGCAACGATTTACTTGCACTTGCAAATCGAACGATAAATCGTTGCGTGTGGACCATGCTTTAGCCTCTTTTTTGCTTGGTTATTAGGGATACGACCAGTTGGTTTAATTATTAATTATTTGGTACATAACCATAATTGATAACTGTGCTGAGGAAGAACGGCTAAAAATCAATGAATCTTTTCTTGGATTCGAGAAGTCACTGATCAGATTTGCAGAGATTTAAAAAAAACTTAAAGTATGAGAGATGGGAATCAACATAAAAAGGGGGCAGAGCTACGCCCGACGAATATATGAAACAACGATCATTATCAGGCTAGTTACATCTATTTATTTATTTATTTTTATGAAGGGTCCGTGGTATATTCTGGAGTTTACATATTCTGTTTCTAAATCAATTAAATGGGTATTTATCTTATTCTGGTAATTTTTTTTTTGCCAAAAACCTATAATAAATATTTTTTTTCACTACTAGTATTAGAAGATGTCATTATTGACCTTATTTTCGAGCCCAGAAGATGAATTTCTCTCCTAGTGGTCAATAATTTTTTATTATTGACTACTGGTTAATAATAAAAACAATTGCTATGCACTCAGGTGCCTATTTTAAATATGTTTTACCCAAATGTCAATTGAAATTAACCTCTCCCCTTGTTTTCAAACAAAGCTATTTGATTTTTGTGGATATTTAGAAATAAATATACGCATCTGTCATTTTATTTTTTATTTATGTAACAATGATTAATTAAAAGGAATAAAGGTGTGAATAGTAGTGAAAAAAATAGTATATAAACCACGGTAGAGAAGACTTTTCTCAGCCTCACAACTTATTTCCCTCCATGCTTCGCATGTCGGGAAATAATACTGCTCGGCTGAGAAAAATGTCTTCTCTACCTTGGTCTATAATATACTAGAGATCCTGTATATATAAAGATAAGAGTTGGGAAAATGCCGTGATACAGTTTGATTGGTTTGGATCAATTTTTGCATGGACTACTTAATTAAAATGCATTTACTTGAAAGCTGTTAAAATTGACACTTTTGATGTTTATTAATAAAGCGTCAAATACGACAAAATGACTGGCTGCAGCGCACGAAATTGTAATAATAGAGATGAAATAAAGGAAAATAATGTTAATCTGTTCAAATAAATCTTGTGTTAAAATATTTGCGGTTTTTATATTTGACTGGTTAACTGACACCGTGATGACAATTAAAATGACGTTTGTGTTGATCACGTGTTTGGATCAAAAATTGCTGTCAAAATAGTCTCATTTTCCCAACTCTTATCCTAATATATACAGGGTCTCTATAATATACTATTTATTTGCATTAGTCATTTTTTATTAAGGGTGGTGGTACGGAGAAATTTTCATATTCTTTGGGTGGTACGCGGAACCCAAAAGGTTGATGATGTTTTTCTTATCTAATTTTGCCCTTCTTCTAACGTCCTCTAGTACTAAGTTAAATATTGTTAGGGATATTAGCTCCCCTTATTTCACCCATTTATTTACTTCAAATGAGTTTGTTGTTTGTTGTTCCTTGGAATCTCACCTTGGCTTTTGTGTGTTTTTAAACTCATTTCTAGTATTATTCTTAATTTTTTGAGTATTGCTAAGATTGCTAACTCGTTTAACATTTTTTTCCTGTTGACTGTGTCGAAAGTGCTTTTAAAGTCGATGAAAATTACGTATATTTCTTCATTGTGCTGCCATGTCTTTTCAAATATTTGCTCCAATATATGTATTGCATTTATGCACAGAATGTTCTCTTTCCGCTGAGCCTAGTAAAGTAATACTCAATTTATTGATAAAAAACATTTATTTATAATTTTTCAAAGTATTCCCCTCCACAGTTAATGAATTTTTGCATCCGTAAAAACTAATCTTCAAAACATTTTCTCCAATCTTCCCGCGTTAGGTTCTTCGCTTCTTCGGCCGATGTAAAACGTAAACCCCGTAACTTATCCTTTACACGTGGAAATAAAAATAAATCATTAGGTGCCAGGTCTGGACTATACGGCGAATGAGCCATTATTTCTGTGTTCTGGGCGTGCAAATACTCAATCGTTCGAGCTGCTGTGGGTGGCCGAGCATTATCTTGATGCAAGATGATCCTTCATCTTGGACGCTTTTCGCGAACATTTTGGAGAACTTGGGGCAAACAAACTGTAGTGTACCATTCGGCATTAACAGTACGGCGATCATCTAGTGCTACAGTGGAAACGTGGCGACCATATTTTTGTTTCTGCTTTTTTCACGAACAATCTTTGTTGGAGCCGACTCATTCTCAAAGACCCAAACTGTCGATTGTTGCTTTTTCTGGATCATAGCAGTATACCCAAGTTTCTGTAATGAAGTTTTACACCCGATTAAACGATCTAGTGTAGATCTGCACCACCTCACGTGGTCTTCTTTTTGAACTGGAGTCAAATTGTGGGGAATCCAACGGGAACAAAGCTTACGTACCTTCAAATGTTTGTGTAAAATGGTGTTAATTGCTTTCACACAAATCTTTAGAGTTGCTTGAATACTCCTTACAGTAACATGCCGGTCCTCTTCAATCATGTTCCGAACAAAACCAATATTCTTTTCGATAACGGTTGTTTTTGGCTTAGGAGTTCGAAAACTGTCATTTAAGGAAAGTCGACCACTTTGAAGTTCATTGTACCACGGCTTTATGGTAGCTAAGGAACACGACTTATCACCAAATACTCCATTGATTTCCTCAAAACATTGTTCACGGCTTAAGACACGTTTGAGAAATTGTAAAAAATCACAGCTCGATAATGTTCTTTGTTTAACTGATTTCTTGCGAAAAGGATTACTTTAAGCTTAAGTATATTTGTCAACCGTCACTGTCAGTAAACTTGTAAACAACTAGCTTCCACTGTCAAACAAAATTTGTTGCAAATTTTAATGGCCTGCTAGATAGGCTCAGCGGAAAGAGAACAGCCCTCGTAGTTGATCTACCTGCTGGTCGGAAGCTATTTTGGTAATCTCCCAAGCATTTTCTCAGCGTGCATGTTTAATCGTTTATTTGCCAAATTTGTCAGGACTTTGTAGGCAACAGTTAGTAGGGTGACTGCTCTTTAGTTCCTGCAGTTCTCTTTATCTCCTTTTATATATATGGACATGATTATACCAGTCTTCGGGCATCCTGTTTTTCGTCCATAATTGTTTGATCAGATAGTGTGGTTGCTGCCTGCGATATTTTAACAATTCTGGCTCTATTCTGTGTTCTCCAGAAGCTTTGAGTTTTCTTATTTCTTCCTGTGTATCCTCCTCCCTAGGACTTCTTCTTCTTGTTGAAGTGGCTGCCCATCTTCCTCTCGTGTTGCCTTACCGTCCTCTGTAAATAACATTCCTCGATGATGTTCCATCCATATATTTCGTATTTTTCGGGGATCGGATTCTGTTATACCATTTTTGTCTTTTATTCCTCTTTTTTTAGTTGTTTTATTATTTATATTTATGTATAATTGCGCCCTTTTTGTTATGTATCTTTAAGAAACTTTAACCCTTTAAATTGCGACTTGTAGTGACATACTTTTACCTATATGTTTTACTACTATCGAACTAAAATAAAATCCGTTTTCTTAACTATGATTCTTGGATTTTTATTTCTTTGAAATTCCATCGAATCAAAGCTCTGCCACAGGCCTAATCTATCTTAATATCCTCTACACAACTTCAATTGTTCTTTAATGTCATTGCGCTCTAGTCTTTAAAATATAAATCATGTTTTAAAGCTTTAAATGTAGATAAATCGGAAGTTAATAACACAATACCATGTTTGACTTATAATTTACATTTACATCGTAAATGTCAGTCAAATATTTTTTTTATTTATTTATTTGATTACTACGGATCATATCAGAGCAGTTGATGACCCAATCATTTAACATTAAGGAATTGCTACTATGAACGGCTAGACATGTTAAAGTATTTATCTATGAACCTTTTGTATAGAAAAGCAAATCATTCTGATTGTTTTAAGTTTTAATACAAAAAATTAACAATTAAAATATGCATATAAATATGGGCTTTTAAAGGAAAATTCTAGCAGTAATTTCTTATTTTTCCATTGATTAAAACCAAAGCTTTGAGAATATGTATTATCATAAATTTTATCCATGCATATAAAAATCAACAGTTGGGGTCACATCAGAATTTGATAAGCGGCCACTTGGTGATACGAGCTTGCTAATATTTAAGATTGTTACAACTTTACAACCTAATTAGAGTGTGGGGGTCATAGTATATTTGATAGCAAAGGTGACGATAATGAATTTTTAGATTATTTAATGCGTAACTTGACTGTTTGTATTTTTAATATTTTATTTTCATTCATTGACTTTAAATTTAAATAAAATGATGTTACTTGTTGTAAGGTCCCGAGTTGCGGTAGATGGTACCCCCCTCGCGGTCCAGCCGGTTAGTGCTGGAATGGGTGGACCCGATTGCTCCTCTTCCACGAGGACCACTATGGGAGAGTAGACCAAAAACCCCCCACAAAAAAAAAGTGAAGGGGGTCTTTGCCCTATATCCTATTAGGGATATGATGAGCTAATAAAGACTTGTAAAGCCACGCCAACCCTAGGTCATTGTAAAGTATAAGAAATTATAGGCAAATGTAAATTGCTTCCTTTCTTTGTCCATCCCCATAAATGCCCATTAGGGCGTTGAATTTTCATCTAAAAATTTGTTTACTCTTTCTTTTGTAATAAGCGCAAAACGTGTGGTATTTTCTATTTTGCCTTTGTTTAGCAATAGTATTATTTTTGAATTTTTCAATTGTGGGATATTTGCACTAAACATAATAATCTTTTATTAATATTAATATTTCATCAAGCAGGTTACTAATAATTTAATTGGTTATATTATCATCACCGGGTGTTTTGTTATTACTTCATTTTATCTCTTGGTCTTATAATTTCTAGTATTGTTACATATATAATCTATCATCTTTTCCTCAGGTTCTCCCACTTCTAATTTGCAGTTTTCCATTTAAGTCGAGTATAATTCTTTATATTTTGTTATTTTTAAAATTTCGAATTTACCTTCGTTGGTCTTCTATTTGATGATCCATTTTGTTTTACTTGTTATTTCGTTCTTTCCATTCTCTTAAATCTTTTCACAGCTATATCTTGATTAATTTATTTATTAACTCCCTTTATCCTTCTTAAAGACTCATTTCCGCTGCCCTTATTCTACTTGCATGAGTTGGCAATAATGGCATCATTTCCGTGTTGTACATGATTATCGGTGGTATCAGTGCAGGGCCGGTTTAAGGTTGTAATAAACCCTTGACATAATTTATTTTAGTGGTCCCTGCTTTCAATATTACCCAAAAAATTTACAAACATAAAATCAAACTAGTTGACTGACTATGAGAAAATGCAATATTAATTTAATCACTTGTAAAGAAAACAGCCATTAAAATTTAATAATATTAAAATGATCCTCTTGTGTTATTAAGGGCATTTTTTTCGGCTGCAGTTTGAAGAAGATTTTTTAACTTAGGCGACATGTAAACTTAGCTAAATTAATAAATGCGGGAATTACATCCAGATTAGGAAAAGTTCATGTAAAATGTTTTTCTTGTAATAATGTAAACATATATTCGCTGTTAGTTTCTTGCACATTGTCGATTGATTCTGCTGCTTGAAGTTCATCGTTATTAAGAAAATCGTATGAGTTTTTACGTTCTTTTAAACAATTGACTAAATTATCTGTTATTGTTATATCAAATGTTTCCATTCTAAACTTTTCAGTCTCTTCCAAGATAGTATTTCCATTACAAAAATATTAAATATTTACATTTTCTCTTCGTTTGGTAGTTTTTTTGAAATGCTTTCACAAATCGTCATTTTAGATGCATTAAAGTCCACTTCCCTTACTAAAGGAGTTCCGTAGGGATCAATTTTAGGACCAATTTTTAATATGCTAGTTTCACTAGTGATCTAAAATATGCTTAAAACGTTGCGGTTATCATTTTCAGCCGATTGACAACACATCTGTTAATATAGTTTTAATACAAATAACACGCAGGATCCAAATGCAACTGTCAATGAAAATATAAAAAAGTCTATTGTTTTAAAAGGCATGGCTCAAAAATTAATGCTACCAAGTCATAATGTTATTTGGTACAACTAGAGTTGTAAAAAAACGGTTTTTTTTCAGAGCCTGTTTTTTTTCAATGAAAAAAAACGGTTTTTTTTCAATAAAAAACCAAATTATTGTTTTTTTTTCACCATATGAGTACAAACAATTATTACTGCTAAATGATACAATTTTCATATAGCTGGGAGTTCCCCACGTTGAATCAAACTCATTACCAATACCAAATAATAAGATCATTCATAACTAATACGTAAATTCCCCTATCTTCAAATAGAATACATAGTCAGCACAGCCCAGTGGTGGTTCCCCATTGCATATACTATATTGTCAGCTGTTTCTTGGTTTAATAAAGCTGCTATTATTAGGCAATAAAGCATTATTTTAAACAAAAAATTTGCTGAGTGTCCGAATCACTTTGGGGACTTTTCTTGTATGCATTTTAACATTTAGCTAAACAGGGGATGCCCTATGAAACTAAAACTCTGTATAAATACCCCTAACAAATATTTCCCTGGTTAGTTGCTCTTGCATTAACCGCCGAGGTTTACACCCATAGTGCGTGTTGATCATTGTTGATATAGTTTTGTGTTAATTTAAAACGTATATTATTATTCTTATTAAATTCAACAAAATGCCGTTTAGACCTGGTTCTGGTAGGAAGAAAGTCGCAGTGTCTGAACTATTTAGAGAAATTACATCCAAAACTGGTAAATTACCTCGCGTTAAATGTACGTTTTGTGCTTATGAACTCTCTAAGACTGGTACTCGAATGACAAAACATATATTGTCATGCAAAAAGTGCCCCGATACAGTTAAAGAAAAATATATTCCATCCAGCGTTTCACAAGCAAGTCCTCCAGCTTCTGCAACAAGTTCAGCAACTAATATACGAGGAATCAAACAAATAACGGCCATCACACAACAGCATCTAAAGTCATTTATTGACAATATTAGTCCAGTAGATCAAAGAAAAGCAAATGAATTACTTGCCAGAGCTATTTATGCAAGTGGTTCATCACTAAGTATTGGAAGTAAGGAAAGGAATCACACACAGCTGAGTACATTGCAAAAGAAGTAAATTCTATTATTCAAAAAATTGGAGCCCAGAAAGTGTTTGGGTTAGTAACTGATAATGCTGCCAATATGAAAGCAGCATGGACCATCCTAAAAAATGAAAATTATTCCACTAATCTGTTCACGTATGGATGTGTTGCACATGCTCTAAATTTACTATTTACTGACCTAAAAAAATTGAAAACTCTAAAATCTTTTTTGGCTGAAGTTGTTTCTGCTATAAAATCAATCAAGATGTCTCATAAACTTACAGAAAGCTTCAAAGAAAAGCAAGTTAAGGGTAACGCTGTGTCTTTAAAACTACCTGTGCAAACAAGATGGGGTTCTATAGTTCATTGCCTTGACAGTTTTTATCAGAACAAGCAAGCGATAAAGTTACTAGCTGTGGAAGAGGAGGCTAATATAGTTCTGAAGAAACATCCTATGTTAAAAAAAGTTGCTTTGGATGAAACCTTCTGGGATACAGCAAAAGGATTTCTTGAATTGTTAAAACCAATCGCCATTGCCATAACAAGCATCGAAAGTGACAAACCTCAACTTTCCCAGGTTGTAGGAATTTTTAAAAAACTAGAAATGCATTTTGAAGAAAACCTTCCGCGTTGCCCATTAACGAAGGCAGAAGAAAAACAAGTTAATGAAATTTTTACAAAAAGGAAGGAGTTCAGTATCAGTGACGTTCACAAAGTAGCCTGTCTTTTAGATCCCGTTCTACAAGGTGTTGATTTAACACCAGATGAACAGGTAATTATCTCAATTGCATTGACGCATACAATCGTACAAATACATTTCACGATATTGTACAATTCAACTAAGTTGTGTTCCTTTTATATTTCAGACTGATGCTACAGAAGTTATATTTGATGCTGCCAAAAAAATGCCAGAAATTGATGAAAATTCTGTACTCGTAGATCTGGCAAATTATCGTTCTAAAAATGGACATTTCAGCAAAACATTTCTTTGGTCATCAGTATCAAAAATAACACCAACGGCTTGGTGGAAGGGTTTCTGCAATAGTACTGAACTGTCCAAATTGGCAATCAGATTTTTACAACTTCCCGCAACTTCGGCTGCTTGCGAAAGATCGTTTAGCACTTATGGGGGTATTCATACGCAAAAAAGAAATCGTTTCAAAAATGAAAGAGCAGCAAAAATTGTATACATCGCTCATAATCTAAAGCTACAAAAGCAGGAGGCTAAAGAAGCACCAAAGACTACTGTGGACGTGGAACTATCTTCCACTGCTCAACCCCATAGAGCGGAATATATGATTCAAACTGAACCCAGCTCTAGTACAAGTTTTGAGCTTTCACAGCCATCCACATCCACTCCAAAGGTATCAAGAAAAGCAGATCAGGCAAAACAAGGCCAAGAAACGGACTATGAGGAAACCGAAGATTCTGATGAATCATATTCTCTTCATGACTCTTCTGATGATTTACAAAGCCACTACAGTGAGTCCGAGGAGAATGAGTCCATGGAAATCGAGTAATGTTTTGATTTATCTGCTTATAGTATTATTACACATTTTTTGTTCTATGTTCTAATCTTTGAATATATATTTGTTGTGAGTATTCTGTTGTATTATTTAATTTTCACATTTAGCTGTGTCACTATCCACTACTATATTTTTCTGAAGAGTTTTATGCTGATATCTAAAAAAGGTTTGCTAAAAACTGAAAAAAACCTAAAAAGTGAAAAAAAACCAACAGCTCCGTTTTTTTTCTGAAAAAAACCGTTTTATTTGAAAAAAAAACGGCAATGTTTTTTTTCATTTACAACACTAGGTACAACTAAAGCAATAACGTTAACATCTTGTTCTTCATCTGTTTTGGCTTTCCATTTAATCTCACTGATGCCTAAAATTTGTATATTAAATTTCTTCAATTTCTTAGAAGTTAAAGTTTTAATATTCCCATTTCCATTTGTTTTCTTGTTTTCCTTACTTCATTTTCCTTGTTCATTGCCAGATTCATCATCCGTTTTTCATCCAAATCTCGTTATAGCTACTAATGTTTCCACTATGTTCTTTTCCCTTTGTTCGATTCGTTTTTCCGTTTTGATTTTTGGGCACGTCTATTTAATCTCTATTCCGCCGCTTCTTGTTTGATTGTTTCTTCTTCACTACTTTCTGCCTCTTCTTCTTCCTCTTTCGAATCCATGTCTTCCTGTTCTTCCGCTATAATGTTGTTATATTTTATATTGGTACGCTTTTTTCCATTCATTTCTCAGTTTTTTAAGTTGATCTCTGAGCATCTTCCTTTCTTCTCGTTCTTTTTTTGAGTATTATTCTTCTATATACATACAATGTGTCCACGGATAGGTGATACAAGAGGAAAAACTTTTTTATTATTAATTTCTCAGAAACTTTTATTCTTGATAATATTTTTTGCTGTGTTTAATAGTCTTATTTCTCATGTTACTTTTCTTGCAGGTAATCTTAAATTCACAATTTTCCTCAGTTTTGGACTTTGAAAAGATTTCTGAAATTTTTATAATCAGATCAAGTAGACACTACAACAACTTTGGAATAATTTTGATATTTGTGTTTCCTTTGCTCTTGGAACTTTCAATTTAAAATAAAGTTTTCGAAATAACATATCCTAATTTTGTGTTTTTGAAGCGTCTACGAGCACTAAAAAAGCATTAAACTAACAACTTTGCGATATTTGTTAAAATACCAAGACTTTAGCTAAACCTCACCTTCGTTTTAACAGTACTAACACAGATGCCTTGATTTAAAAAAAAATCGAAAGTCTGCTTAAAATGAATTTAAGAACAAGCAGGGATAGACTGCCAAACAGCGTATTGATATCTAAAAAATTTTGGTCATTTATACCTCTTGTATCACCTATCCGAACACATTGTATATCCAGTCTTTTCCAAGAAATTTTAATGTCTTCTTAGCTTGTAGGATTTTTATGTTTTTTCGATATGTGGTTAGTTTTACTACTATTGGGCTAGTCACTGCTTTGTTTATTTTATATATGTATTTGATCTAGTTCTTTTTCGCAGACTTTTACTTTTAATTTTTCATTTAAGAACTCATATACCCGGCAGTACGGCAGAGTGGAAGTGCATGTAAAACTGACATATGTAAAGTTAAGCAGCGGCCTGCTTGGCCTGAAAATGGGTGGACAACTCTGCTGCTCGGTGTGCCCGGCCCCCTCAACACTGTAAAAAGGTACAAGTTAAGCAGCGGCCTGCTTGGCCTGAAAATGGGTGGACAACTCTGCTGCTCGGTGTGCCCGGCCCCCTCAACACTGTAAAAAGGTACAAGAGGGTAAAAAGAGAAATAAAGAAGAAGAGCTCATATACTATCTTTTCAAGATCAAAATACATATCTCACATGGGAGGGCATTTAAGTCCTTGGCTTCAAATCTTTTTATTATTCTTTTCCATTTTATTCTGTCCTTAGCCGTCTCTTGCCACTCCTCCACGCCCACTTGTAACATATCTTCTTTCGCTGCTGTCAACCATCGTCGTTTCTTTTCCCCCTCTCCTGTAAGTACATTCCTGGCGAGTCTATTATCAGGCATCCTTGCAACATGTCCCATCCATTTTAATCTCTGCACTTTTGCTCTTTGTCCGATACTTGGTTTCTCGTATAGTTCCATGATTTCTCGGTTTGATCTTTTTCTCCATCTTACGCCCTCTACTTCTATTCCTCCAAATACTTTTCGCAGTATTTTTTTTCTCCCATATTTTCTGTCGCGCTTCTTGTTTGTTAAGAATCCAATTTTCACATCCATATAACACAGTCGGTCGTATTATCGTCCCATATATTCTTAATTTTGCTTTTTGCGTTAAATTTTTTGATTTTATTAAGCTTGTAAGCGTTCCTACTACCCTGCTGTCCTTGGTAATCTTTTGTTTAATACCGTCTTTTCTTTCCAACTCCTTTTTTCTTCTCGTCATTAGCAGTACATATATCATCAGCATAGACTACGTATTGTTGTATGTTGTTGTACATTAGACCATTTCTTTGTATTTCACTTTCTCTAATTACTATCTCTAGGGTCAAATTAAATAGGGTTGTCGGCAGAGGGTATCCCTGTCTCAATCATCTCCCTATTTCATTGGTAGTGTTTTGCAAAGTCATTTTAATTAACTTAACTTTCTAGGCACTCTAAGTTTTTGCAAAGCTGCATACCGTTTCTTTCTTGATATGGACACGTAAGGCTTCTTAAAATCAATAAATAGCGTGTGGTTTTGTTCATTATATGTTACTATGTTACGTAGTATTTGTTTCATTGCGAAAATCTGGTCTGTTGTTGACCGTCCTGCTCTAAATGCTCCTTGATATTTGCCTAATCCATCTTCTTGTATTTTATACAATCTGTTTCTTTTCACTGTTGCTACAATCTTGTAAACTACGTCCAGCAGTGCTTGCTATACCTCTATAGTTATCGCATTCCTTATACGGGGAATTGCTCTTTTTGGTATACATATCCCCTATGTATAGTTTTAAAATAAACGCGTCAAAATCCTATATGTAGGCAACCAACTATACACTAAACGTCACTGTGACTGTGAATTTAGGGACATTAGTTTTTATTTTTTGTGGTGTGTAAAGGTTATGTTTGTAAATAAATCAAAATTAGTAGAATATCAAAATAATTTTAATTCAACTATTACCTTCAAACATAAAATATCAACAACACAACACAGAGATGAAAATAAAAACGGCAACAGTTAAAGACTAATTTTTTGGTATTAAGTTAATTTAATTATTTTTGCCACAGCATGCTATTTTTTTCTTAAGAAATTAAATATTTTAGGTTTAGTGCATAGTTGGTTGTCTACATATAAGGTAAAACAATGCGTTTGACACGTTTATTTTAAAACTGTACATAGGAGATATGTATACTAAAAAGAAAAATTCTCTGTATGTGGGACACAGAATCATCGTCTCCATACATTGGGCATTGTCTTTTTACCAACTGAGCAATCCTTTTCTGTACACTTATCCCACCTTCTTTCAAAAATTCTGCAGATTCCGTTTTCGCCGGGGCTTTTATTATTTTTTAATGTTTACATTACGTTACCTTACCCCGTGGCGCTACAGCCCTTGAAGGACCTTGGCATGCTGTATAAGAGTCCGCCATTCTGCTCTATCGGCTACCTTTTCCTCCATCTTCTTATTCCTAACTTCCTGATGTCATCCATCTTTTTCTTGGTCCGCCGACCTTCCTCCTTTCTTCTGGTTTACATCTAAATAATTTCTTGGTAACACATGTATCAGACATCTTTTCTGCATGCGGACATATCTGTACCGATGCTCATCCCTTGTGTTGACCATATATTTGGTTTTATGAATATAGGCGAAAATCTGCAGCGACCGATTGTAGATTGTTCCTCCTGGGTTGTTTTCTATATTTCTAATTATCTTTTCTATGCACTCGGCATAGATTAAACAATTGAGTACCTGGACGTTAATTTTAGCGTCAGTATTCTTTAGTGTCATTTTAACCAGTCGTATTAGTTTCTTCGGTTTCCAAACTGCCATTGTTTTAAAGAGATTATTTCTGTTGACACTATTGTACGTCTGTTTAAAGTCTATGAACAGTTCGTGTATCATATTCATAACATTTCTCTATTACGTTTCTAATCGCAAATAAATGATCCACTGTTCATTTTCCCTTTCTTAAACCACCTTGGTAGTCACCAAAAATGTGTTCTGTAAACGGAGTAAGCAAGCCTATATGCATCTTATATGCAATGTTTAGAATTGAAATGCCTCGGTAGTTCTGATAATCTGTTCTATCTCCTTTTTCGTGGATTGGTTGTATAATGACGGTATTCTACTGTTTTGGCATTTCTTCTTTTTGCCTTATTTCTTTCAGCAGTTTGTGTATTTCAATCCATAGTTCTCCTCCACCGTTCTTTATAAGTTCTGCCTTCACCTGACGCTTCATTGTTTTTGAGTTCATTGATGGTTCTTCTTACCTCATCATAGCTTGGCTCCTCTATTCGTATATCTTGTTCATCAGTTTCAGCGCTATTCTCATTGATACTTTCCTTTTCTGGGGGGTTTAGTAGCTGCTGGAAGTAGTTACCCAGGTTTTTAAAATATCCTCTTTATTTTCTGTTAAAGCTCGCATCTCTTTTCCGGCTAAAAGTTGTTCTTGGGTGATATCCTTTCTTTATTTACCCTGTTTTTTGATACATTGATCTGTAGTCCCCATCTTTGGGTAGCTGTTCGGTTTCTCTTCTTTCTTCTACATTCCTTCTTTGCTATCCTTCGCTTCTCCTTGTATTCATTTATATTTTCTCGTGTTGGCCTATTCAAAGTCTTTCTCTTCGACCAGCCGTTTACACTCTTCATCATACAAACTGTTACTTCTAGGCTTCTTTGTAAATCCTACTACTTGTGAGTGAGTGATAAGTGATAACAACATCGGCGAAAATTTTTATATTGCATCGATTATTTCTTCTTCAGAAATCAAATGGTTCTTCGACTACAGGCAATGTTTGCGGTTCCTCTTCTGCATCTTCTTCTTCCTTATCTTGTTCTTTTCCTATTTCCCCTTCTAATAGCTCTTCGTAGAACTGGGCTCATCTAGCTAATTTTACTCCCATCTCTCCTGTTAGTAGTCCTTCTTTATGCTTCACATATTGTGTTATCCATGTATTGCCTTGTTTATTTTTCTTTGCTTCTTGATGAACATTTCTTCTATTTTATGTAGTTTCTTCTCCATATATTCTCTCTTCTTTTTCTTCCATCCTTCCTTTTAGTCCTTCGTTATTGTTTTGGATCCCTAGCAATAGGTCTTTCTTCATTTGCTTTATCTCTAACCACTGATTCGTCCATTTTTAATACTAATTTTGCCTTCTCTAGATTTTCTGATTTTGCGTATAAGTGGTAACATCGCTTACAGTTATTAGCGCTTAACCTTGTACATTTGCTGTTACTTACACACAGTTTTATTTAACTTGAGAATACTTTCCCTTTATTGTATAATAAATTTATGATCAAGCAAAAGTAGAGTATTTGCTTGAATATTCTTCTTTGTTTTTTGGCATTTCAGTGATCCTATTCATGGTTGTCCATTAATTTTGACTTTGTTTTTAAATAAAAATGTTAATAATTTTTATAAAATTCAAAATTCAAACCGGATTGTCCTGACTACACAAGCATAACATTGATCTGCGTCGAAATTTTCTTTAACATGTGCATACCTTATTTAATCTTGACGTCCATGTTTTTAACAATTTCATAATTTTTATCAATTATTATTTATACTTTAGCTTGCTTTCTGATTCTTGATTAAATGCACTTTCTACTCAACACCGATTTTCAGGAAATTGTTTTAAGGAGATCGTTGTTATCCAAATTAAATAAAGAACATGTTTACGCCTTACTGTAACAATGATTATATTGTTGTAAATGTTACGCGTGAATAATGACGGAAGTTCCAAAAATGTTGAGAGAACTTTTGAGTTGTTGTCGCTGAAGTATATTGATATCTGAACTATTGACATTCATTATCATTAACAGACTGAGACTTTGCTTTTGTGTCAGATAAGAGTACATGTGGGTGACTTCTTAAGTTTAAGCATCGAAATTTAAGCACGTCATATGTTATCATGTCTTTATCAAATGTTAGTAAACGTGATTAGTACAGTTTGCTAATAATTACTGCAGTGTTTTTTTAATTTTGAAAAATAAAACAGGATTTTGTGAGATACCAGTTCGAGTAGTTTAGTCATCGATTCTTGTGATTGACGCGTTATTCTGTATAAAATGCAATTTTTTTGTTATTATCGAAATTGTTGGTTTTCCCCTCGTGCTTTGATAAACTGAGCTAAAAATGAAAAACAAAAGTGGGAAGTTATTAAATCATTGTTTGTTTATCGTTGTAATTTCCAATATACTTTAAAACGTGCTTGCGTAATAATACTTCTGGAATAGTTTTTTTAAGATTAAGGAGTGTAAAAACGATGATTCATAGGGTGAAATGTCCATAACTATATTAATTTGTGGAATGTTTAAGAATTGCTAAAAATGTGCTTCGAACCATGAGAGTTTTGTAGAATGGATTTTATTTAAACATATTTTTATTAACGAACTCTTTAGTGTACCAAAGTAAAGCGTGTTTTATACATCACACACTTCTTTGTGCCTTTAATCTATTTTGATTTTCATTTTATTTTATATAAAACACGCTTTATTTCAGGTACAATTGAAGAATTCCACATATTGAGCGAATCAAAATGGACAAACCACAAGGAAGTCGACCAAAACCCAAGAAAGATCGATTTTTCATTGCTAAAAAACACCATGACAACAGAAGATCCCAACGTTTCGATACAAAACCTAAAGAACACAACACCGATTCGGGTAGCTTCTTCGTTTCCACGTCAGAAAAAGAAGAAACAATGAACCGAAGGGAATCGAAGAGAAATTTCAAGCAGAAGTTTAACACTGAAAGGGAACAAAAAAAGCTTGTTCCCGAAAAAGGACCTAAAAAAGAGTTCGATAAGAAGAAATGGCGACTTCAGAAGTACAGTAACAAGTATAAATTGCAACAGTGGGAAGAAAAGAGGAAAAAGGTCGTTTTAAACGAATATTACAAACAAATAAAAGACGAGGGACCGAAATTTGATGTACAAAACATTTATGAAAAGTACGATGAAGACGAAGAAACGGAAAATGAGAATAATTTAAACGAAGATATAAACGAGGCACGTACAAGTAATGACCAACAACAGACACCACCGGATGATTTAGAAGACACAAATCCGCGACCGTTTAATTTAAAGGCGAGAATAAAGAAACCCTTTAAAAAAGCACACGATCAATATCAACGAGTTCGAGAAGAGAAGCAGAGAAAAGATGAGGAACTTTCTAAGAAAAAACTCGAAAGGGACGCAGCATTACAACAGTACAAACAAAAGAAATTGGAGAAATACAAAAAGTTAAATCAGAAAACGAAGAAAGGACAGCCGATTATGAAATATAGAATGGAAATGCTTTTGGAAGAAATACAGAAATCCATGGAGTGAATAAGTGTTGTGTAATATCAGTTGAGAAATTATGACTTTTTGTACCAATTTATTTTGTAATCACTGTATTGTTTAACTTATTAAAACGTGCATTGAGTATAATTTTCCGCTATTTATTTCCAAGCTATCAACGCACCCAATCACACTTAAACCACGGAAATTCTAAAATTAAGCCATGACACAAAAGATTGTCCCTTATCTAATAAATTAGTTTCGTTCGCAACATTAAGTATTATAATTTTTTTGAAAATATCGACATTAATCTATTTGTACATTAGACAGTAACCTGACAGGAAACAATAACTTAAGTTTTCTAAATTTAAAAGAAAGGCACTATAACTTCAATTAAAGAACCCAATTATCAGATTTCACAAGTGTAGCACATGTCTGTAAATTGATAAAAGTCGCGGGTAATCCCTAAATATAGAAATTTGAAAAAACGCACCCCGTTGTTTACTAACATTTTACGTGCAATCATTCGCCGAACATCATGTTTACTGACATAAAACATGAAGAACAAAGTCTGATACAGAACTAATCCTATCTGGTTCAAGACAGTGTGGCTCGGTTACCTCCCATTATGTCTGGTTTCAAGGTTATTTTTTGTGGTTTTAAAGGTGGCCCCGTTAGGAAAATTTATACGAATTAATGACGTTTTACTTAGTCTGAATTCTTATCAATTCTAGTTAATTATTATTTTCTTATTGTGTTAAGGTTAGATTTGGTAACCTTTGGTTTTTTTAATGTAGAATATTAGTTGTGGTGTGTTGATTAATATGTGTAAATGTGATGTAATTTAATAATAATGCAATGTGCCAGAGGTTTTTCATCAGAATGACGGAAAAATTCCGCTGACATGCTCGTTAATATACGGCAGTAAATGTTCATGTATAATAGTGCAACCCTCGTAACAATAATCAAAAAAGTCAAAGCTCTTTTCCAAACTTAAAGCAACAAATATTTATAAAAGTGCGTCATCCGTTGACCCATCAGCCTCGACCGAAAGGTACAAAAGGTCGATACAAATACAGATACTTTTTTATAAATATCTAGCATGGCAATTTCCTGTCTTAGGTGAGTAAAGGTTTGACGTTTGATAAAGGTATAAAAATAAAGCCTTTCGCAATGAAAACCCCAAAGATTTATTGACTTCTTAAACATCAGACCACAAAGGTAAAAAAATAATCTTTTAGACTACAATAGAAATTAATTGTAAATAAAATAAATAAATAAACAGCATGACTTGCAACCAAAGTTTTGTGTAAGCTCTTGTAAAGCCCTTAATGTGCGGGGCATACCATAATTTAACAGTGATTGGCAGGACAGTAATTTAAGATTATCTTGACATAATTATCATAGGAGTTTAATCACATTGCCAGCACGATTTTATATATTAACATTTAATATTATTGATTGCTATCAAACTTGCCTAAGTGTGCCACTTTTGTGAAGTGGCTGATGGTTATTAACAAGGCACGGATTTTATGCAAATGCATATCCTATATTAATAATATGTGCTAAGTGAGCTTTTGTATTTACGCGTATCTAATAAAACAGACCTAAATGGAATCAATTTTTTTTTGCATATTTTGCATATTTTAGGCATTTCGTGCATAAATTTGTTTCAAGAGCATATTAAAGCATATTTCTTTATACATTTGGTTAGAGATAAATGTAGCTACACAGTTTCACTAAAATACGAGAAATGTAGAAAAATGAGCGAATGTCTAAATTTCGGAGAAACTATAATTCTCTGGTAAATGTCTATTTTTGTTGGGAATTTCTAAAATGAGGTATTTACCTACAAATATTTATGTACTTTTAAAAACTGCCCACTTCCCAAGCGACTGATCCCAGCTTAAAATTTAACTCTTTATCTGGAAGGGCTGTGACAGGCATACAAAACTTTCACTTTCCAAGAAGTGACTAATGAACCACTGATACCATGGGATTTTCATGTTTTTGACCGTTGTTGGTCTTACTTACTCGTTAGTTAGTTTTTGTTTTAC
Organism: Melanotus villosus; assembly: GCA_963082815.1. Lineage (NCBI taxonomy): Eukaryota > Metazoa > Arthropoda > Insecta > Coleoptera > Elateridae > Melanotus > Melanotus villosus. Next base: position 10,519,942 of record OY720419.1, on the reverse strand, counting down.
TTTCGAGTTTCGCTTAACACTGTTGAATGAAAATAGGTAGTTAAGATTTATTTTATTATTTTTCTCTAAAATTACCATTAGTTCTATAAAGATATAAGTAGTTTAGTATTAATTATGTTTCCTTTTGCTATTTGTATTTAATAATGTGTTAACAATTAAAATAAATAAATTCGTTTCACCCAAAAATTTCAGTTTTTAATATATACATAAAATAATTAAGAATTTGCATATTTTAAAGCATATTTCATGAAAACCACTGCATATTTGGCATGTAATTTGAGCATATATATGCGCATATTTTAACACTTTTTGGTGCATACAATTCCGTGCCTTGGTTATTAAATTATAGAGACGTAGATTTCATGTTGTATTTGCCTTTGTTAAAAAGATTTATTGTTCGGCTTTCGAACCTTTGATAGTTTAACAACGAGGAGTAAACCGCTAAAACATGGGAACTTATTGGAAATACAATAAGAAATTGCATTTGGATATCCGTTTAGTATAGAGTTATAGAGCGACTCTTGGGGTTGGATTCATTTGTATATAATTCCAGTGTCCCAATACCTTTACCTGACAATATGTGAACACAGTAACAAATAATAATAAAATTCATTTCTTCTTATGCTGTGTCTGTTACCAAACCTTAGCTATCATGTGTTATTGCCAGCTACTCTGTATCCATTGCACTTTCATTGTTAAAATCATCATTACTGTTTGATATTTTCAAAACATCAGCAATGCCATCATGATTTTCTGATAAAGGTAAATACTTAACATCCGAGTGTTTTTTAAAGATATGCTGCTTTAATGTATCCACAGTAACAAAAATATTTTCATTTAGACATTGTTGAAAGAAGGGACATCATATGCACTCCGTTTCTTATGTGATTATAAATATGACTACAATATTCTGTTTTGCTTTGACCCACATAGAAATATTCTACAATATTACTATTACATTTAAATTGAATGCTGAGGTTTATAATGTTTTCTAAATATATAATCCTTAAATTTATTATAATTGGAGAAAATTATACCACAATGTTGGTGACAACATTTAAAGCTAGTACCAGGAACATTACGGTGTAACCTTAAATGCAGTTCATATTTTTTTATGGTTTTGATACTTATATTACACAACGAACACTTCAACATTTTTATCGATTTGTATATAACTAAATTAAACTTACTTGAAAAACGCTCACTATTCTTCTTTAAACACCACAAGCACAGACACAAATTAGCGGCCACTGCTTCTCGAAGAAATGAAGTATGAAGACGCCAGTGACAAACTGCAGAGTAATCATTCAACGGTTATGATTGGCCATATTTTACAGCAATGTTTGCAAATTTTACAATAGTAGGATTGTGTATTTCCAGTAGCGATGTAAAATTAAAATTTCATTTTAATTTTACCCAAGATTATTACAAAAGTATAGTGTAATATTACATCAAATTATGAATTAATAAAAGTTATCTGTAAATATACATTTATAATTGCAATTTTAAGGAATAATCAAGTACTATATATTGTTACACGTTTTTCTGAGTAAAGTTCCTTGTAATATTAGGTTATCTGTAAATATACATTTATAATTGCAATTTTAAGGAATAATCAACGTACTATATATTGTTACACGTTTTTCTGAGTAAAGTTCCTTGTAATTTTAACGTAAATAATTTGTAAAAATACATTCACTTTTATCAGTGTACTTCGTATGTATGTTTGTCTGTCTTCTTCGCTTTTTGATTTCACGTGTATCTTCCAGTCTCTTTTCGTATTTTCTATTTTATCTTTAACTGTATTATTCCACCATCTTTTCCTTTTCTTTCTGTTTTCATTGGTTTGTTTGAGAGTTTCCCATTTTTTTATCTAAGCTCGGCCAATCTTTGATCTTCTTCTTTTTTTCCAGTTCTTTCAGCCTGTTCCCCAGAAGATTTGTCTATCGTTCTCTTATTTCATCCCTATTCAGTTTTCCCTCCTATATTCTTTCGTAACTTTTCGTTTCTTTGGACTATTTAACCGAGTTTCTCCTATTACCAGTTGGTGATCCGTACTTAATTCTACGCCCCTAATTACTTTAACATCTAGTACAGCCTACTTCGTTTCTCTGGTATATGTGATATAATCTATAATGCTTTTTGCTCTTCTATCGTCTGCTTCAAAAGTTATCTTATGGATAGGTTTATATATGTATTACCTTTTTTTTTCATTCATGCATACTACCGTACCCCCCGGAACCGTTTTTCGCATTACCTATCAGAAGTTGATTCTCTATACAATATTCAAGCATTCTTTTTCCATTATTATTTATAACGTCTTCTCCCTTATAGTTTCCCATTATTCCATATCCTCTCCGATGGTCCTTCGCAATCCTGGCGGCCCAATCTCCCAATGTTTCTTTCGTTTAGTTCCTGGGTTACAATAATTCCAACTCCACCTTTGGCTCTTTGTCTCAACGCTGGTCCTGAATATCTAAGTATGCATCCTTTTTCCGGAGCTGCTTCTCCGCTTCCCTTATTTTTCGTCTCACTTGATCCCAAAATCTTTACTTTGTAACTCTCTCATTCATCCACCAGCTGCCAAAGTGCTCCAAGTCTTATACCGTGCGGCAGTTAAGGGTTAAATTTAACCGCTGATCGTCAAGGTTGTGCAAAAACCATTCAGAAAATTGAAGTCTTTTGGGAAAATCCTCCTCTGAAACTTCCTATATGGAGGTAAAACAGTTGAGATGTAAATGCAGCTCCTGTTTAATATCCATTGACTTGTACCATAAGTTAAACCATCAATTTGTTGGCATAAATGTCTAAGTGGTGTTCTTGAAGCCTCTTCAATTCGTTTCTGAACAGCTTCAATTGAATCAGGTGATCTCCATTTTCTGCCGTACCCTTCTTTCATTACAACACTTCCAGTTTCTCAAAAAGTTCCAATAAGATTTTTCGTAACATCATAAAATTGCTTATAAGTTACGACTTAATCGGGATACTTTTCTCAGAATTCAGCAAAACAAGGAGGAATTGAATACAACCGTCCGATAAACGCCCTTCAAAGTGCTTTAAATATAATTTTCATTTTCATCAAACAAATATAAATGTTATTTGTTTTGTATCCTATCAATATGACATTTGCTGAATCTATGACGTGAGTTTTAATTCCATAGCCACCTTAGGATGACTTTATTGTTAATCTCTTGATATTTAACTAAAAGCAATTATTGCGGTTATAATTATAACTCAAGTGGTTGATTACAATCTGTTTGTATAAAAACAAATCTACTTACGAGCAATTCAATTTAAGTACTTTACTTATATCTATGGTTATATATTTTTAAATATCTTGAAACGATAACAAAGTTTAATGAATTTTGTAGACTGGAGAGGGCAGTAAACGATATAGTAAAAATTGGGTTTTCCCTATGAAATAAATTTCCAAGATTTTCTATTTTATTTTCGCACGAGGAAAAGTAAATTTGAAGTATTTTGCTTTAAACTTTTAACAGTTTGGAGAAGAAAATAATAGACTAGCCTAGCCTATCTTGTTTCTAATTGTAATGGTGTGACATATGAAGGAACTTGGAGCTCATGCGACTTAAGACTCTATTTTCGCTACCCAAATTTGAAGTTATGATACTGATTTTCTTGCAAAACACAAATTATTTTCAGCGCAATGTTTCTTAGTACAAAGCTTGATATGGTGGCTTTAAGAAAATTAATTTTTGATTAATTGGTGTGATATTGGAATTTTGGTGGGGGCTTAAAAGGTTCAGTCCATCGTTAACAGTTCATTGCCTAAATTTAGCCCGATTTTACGAGAGCTCTACTTTTAAGTATCAAACAATAAGTTTTTAAAAAGAATAATCAAAGGTGATTTGTCATTTTTTGTCACTCGTCTGCGTAACATCCTGTTGACATTGACATCAAACACGTATATTACTTGAATTGACGAATGACGAAATTGATTTTGCTTTCTTAATTTATCTTGGTATATTTTCTATTTTTTTTTAATATTGTTTCCTCAATATTTGATATTATTATAATTATTATCAAATGGTAACAATTTTTATGGCCTCCCACCAGCGGGATTTGACCTGAATGGGTCGATCGTGAATCAAGTTCATTTTCTAACTAATTCTGCCATTTTCAGATTGTCTCCTGATCGCAATTCTCTTTTGTAGTTTTTTGCTTATTTCTTTGTTCTAAGTCATTCTCGGTGTTCCTCTTTTGCATTTTTGATCGCTGCTAGCTTTCGAAATCAGTTTAAATAATCTACCTTCAACTATTCCTACCATTATGACCAAACCACTGGAGTTGTCTTCGTTCCACCTTCTCAAGAACAGGTTCCACTCCACACCAAGTATGGATATTTTCATTATCGCCACTCCTAATATTGCACTTAGGAAGCGCATCTCACAGTCTCATACGATTGAATTTTACCCATCACTCTCAGCCATGCGTTAATACCATGAGATCGAAAAAAAAATGATTTTGAGCAGGCCTTGACTAGTACAACACGATTGGCTACACTGGTTCTAGAATGCTAGTCATGGTATTAGCACATACACACCGGCACCTTTGCGTCTTTATCCGCTTCCCTTTTTCTAGTAAATGTTTTATAGAGAGTTTTGAAGAATAGCACTAGAATTTCTGTTTATAGTTCACCCCGCGTGATTACTAGTATTTCTATTTTTTTCTATATTAATGTTTTTAATATGGTATCTTCTAAAGCTGTTACTCCAAATTTGTATATTATTCTGTAATAAATCCCTTCGTAGGTCGCAATAATTACTAGGTCATCCGCGGATATCACATCAAACACTAATACTTATTGGAACCTTGTGGCACCTACTTTCACCTTTCTGCATTTTTATTCTTCATATGCCATCTCCGAAGCATTATGGCCATTCTAATTTTTGGGGCTACTGCTCTGAAAATTTCCCCAAATGCAGATTGAAACTTTGCGAAGCCAGGAGATTCTTCTTCCTGCGTTTATTTTTTTTTTGCCAGTATTATCAACTACAGCATGCCGTACCTTTCTCATCTTGTATCGTGTCCAAAATACTGTAGTTTTGAGCTCTTGGTCGTATCTATAATTTCCTTTTGCTCACCCGTTCTTCTCAAAACCTCAGAGTTAGTTATGCGGCCCATCCACGATATTCTAAGGATCCTTCTATAAACCCACATTTCGAACGTTTCCAGTCTTAAGCGTTGTTGCATTCAGGGGCCATGTTTCAACTTCGCAGAGAAGAGTGGTGAAGATATAGCATTTAACTAAGCCAACCTTCAAATCTCTGCCGCAATGTACTCTTCTCATTTTGATGAAGTTGGCCCGTACTTGATCAATTCTGATTTTGATTTCATGGGTGAAGTCGTTATTGAAGTTTATTTCCATTGACAGTCAGATCTTCGTTATTGCGATGTCTTCCGAAATCCTCATGAATTTTCGCCGTACTCAACCACTTTATTCATCGGCCTTTGGAAATCTTCGATATGTTCTGTCAAAATTACCGTATGGTCGGCGTATCTTATATTGTTGATGGGTGTTCCATTGACTCTAGCTCCAGCTGTTTCTCCTTCAATGGCCTTTTTGAGGATTTCCTCGGAATATGCATTAAAAAATATCAGTGGTAGAACACACCCTTACCTCACTCCTCTGTTTATTTCTATTTCTTCTGATATTTGTTTGTCAATGCATACCGTCGCCTTTTGGTTGTAGTATACATTTGAAACGATTTGGAAGTCTATAATCTAGATGTTTCGTTTTAAGATTGGTTGGTCGTGTCGAACTCTGTTAAATGCTTTGTTATAATCAATGAAACACGCATACCATCCTGATTAACATCCAAACACCTCTGGACCAATACGCTAAAAGAGAAGAGGACTTCCCTTGTTCCCAAACCCTTACAGAATTCGAATTGTGTTTCAGTTATGTCCATGTGAAATTTTTGATTATGCGGTTGTGGATTATTGTTGGAAATCATTTTAACGTGTGTAGCATCAAACTGGTAGTACGGTGATCCTAACGTTCTTTGGCATTTAGTTAATTGGGTAAACAGATAAAAACGGACAGTAATCACTCTTTCAGGGTTATTTCCTGAGCTATATATGTATTAGTGATGTAACGAATATTCGTATTCGCATTCGCATTCGCGAGTATTCGCATATTTCTTGACATTCGCATTCGCACTCGCATTCGCAAAATTCATGCGAATATTTTGCGAATATAAATGCCAGAAAAAATACATAAGGTGTAAATCTGTAAATAATATTAGGGTAAATGAAACAAACAATATTAATTTTTTATCATTTTTATTAGAAAAGAAAACTTTTTTCCTTGTAACTTAACCTAGCCTTGCAATTATATCTGTATTCAGTATCACTGTATTCATATATTCATAATCAGCCTTTACTTTTATATTTGTATTTGGTATTATAAAATATAAGTAATCAACTTCTCATTAGAAATTACAAAACAAAAAATATATAATGTATAATCTATAATGTATGCATTTTATGCAAACAAACAAAAACGTATTCTTCTCTTTAAACTTTTATAAGTCTTTAGATAAATCTACTTTTATTTTGAACTTAAAATAATCATCTTCTTTTATAAAACTAAAAATATTAATAAACAAACAAAAAAGACATTCCTCTCTTAAACTTCTTTAAAAAAAATAAATAAACATTAAAAAAGTTACTTTTTTTCTTCTTCTTATAACATCTATAATCTTTTATAATAATCTTTTATAATAATCTTTTAACAACAAATTAATAATCAAACTTCAATAGAGGAATATTGAACTTCAAAAATAAAAGCTTCGAAGCCTTTTCGCCTTCAAGTCTATTGCGATGCGGTGTATAAATAAGCCCAGCACCACTAAACATTCGCTCGCTCGGAACACTCGTTGGTGGTGTGACTAAATATTGCCTCGCTATAGGAAAAAGAAGCCCGTACTTCTGCTTGTTCACCTTCCACCATGTTAGAGGGGCGACGTCATTTGCCACGCGTTTTTCCGCTAAATATTCCGTAATAGTTTTTCGGATTAAAAGATGAGCAGGATTTTGGTAACTGAGTAGAGGAATGTCATCTTCTCCTTCACTGTCGCTCGTATCCATTAGTAAAGTCATCGTGTCCCTTAACGATACACGTTTATTGTTTACGGAATCTTCAGTTTCATCCAATCTGGCACGCTTCGCATTTGAGCAACGTGAACTTGAAGCAGATGCGTCTGTTTGACTGTCTTCAAGCAGATCCAAAATATGCTGTATGACACGCTCTTTAGTCAACGCACTTTTAAAAAATTTTATTTTATATCTTGGATCAATGAAGGTTGCCGTGACAAACAATATTTCATTTTGTAAAAATGAAAATTTGCTAATGAGCTCCTGTTTCAAAACGGCTGTCGTGTCACCAATGTGTTCATCGGATGAATCAAGATCATTAAGAATTCTTTCCAAAGTGGCGATTAAGGGAATTACTGATGATACAGAAACATCGGCCGCACTTAATTCTTTGGTTACTTCTTCAAATGGTCTTAGTAAACTGATAATTTTTTCAATGAGCATCCACTCTTCGGAAGTCAGTTGGGGAATTTTATTATTTGTGGATGCGTAAAGACATAAAGACTCTTTGACTTGCAAAATGCGCTCTAGCATATAAAAGGTGCTGTTCCATCTGGTAGCACACTCTTGTATAACCTTGAGGGGTGTTTGATTAAGCCTTTTCTGTAAAGTTTTAAGCTCGTCTTGAGCAGTATTCGAATGATGAAAATGTGTTGCCATCCTTTTGCATTTTGTTATGGCAACAGTGACAGTTTCTTGAGCTTTCAGACCTTCTTTTAACAAGTTTTGGATCTTGTGTGAAGCACAGTCGATGTGTTGAACATTTAATAAGGAAACACCTTTTTTCATGTTTGCGCCTGCATCCCGAACTACACATTTCACTTTTTCTTTAGGTATTTCCCATGACGACAAGATGCCTTCAAGTTTAAGAGCAATATTTTCTCCGGTATGGCGGCTGTCATTGAACACATCTGCCTTTAACACTATCATTTTTCTTTCGAAATCTTCTGTAATCCCATGACAAGTCAAACTCAGTAGCGAAACCCCAGAACAAGAATCGGACCAGATGTCACTAGTAAATGACATTTTTTCAAAGGACTTCAGCAATTCTAGGATTTTCTGGCTCACTTTGCCATATAATTCGTCGCAGATAAAAGAAGTAAAATACTGACGAGACTTTAAATTATAGGATGGACATAAGTGCTTCACAAGTCTTACGAATCCAACACATTCCACGAAACTAAATGGCAAGTCTTCTAACGCAATCATTTCACTTATTGATTTATCAACTGCCAAGGACCTCACAGATTTATTATCCCACTGTTTCGTTTTTTCGACACATTCTTGAAGCGACATCTGTTTAACGTCAGATTTAGTACTTTTGTGGGAAGATGATGCAAGTGAAAGTCTATTAATTCCATCCTGTTTTCCTTTTTCGCATTTTTGCAATTCAGAAAACTCGGTTTTATGCATTGACTTCAAATGATTTCTCATAGCCGTTGTAGTTCTTCCTTTTCGAGAATAGTCATTGTTACAAAGCTTGCATCTAGCTCGTTCAGCATCGCAAAGCGTAAAATAAGTCCATATTTCACTAGCAATTGATTTACTCATGTTAACAAATCACTAATCACACTCTAACCTCAAAATTCACGTGTTTCCGTTTACGATCTGTCGAAGTACTCGAAGTGTCGGCGTGTCGAGTGTCGATCAGTTCGTCAATGCTCGGAATGTCGGAATAAGATGCAAACAATGACATATGTGCGTGCGACTCGCGCGGCAAGTCGGCCGTCAAATTCGAGCCTTAGATAAATGGCGCCAGATTTAAAAACTGAATATTCGCATTCGCATTCGCATTCGCGAATATCGGCGGTAGATATTCGCATCCGCATTCGCATTCGCGAATGCTTAAAAATTGATATTCGTTACATCACTAATATGTATGTTATTGAAAAGTTCTAGCAAGACGTCCATTCGTCTCATCGTTTTCAAGGCGTTTGTTCCTTCCTCTCCGGTGATGTAGGGATATATTTCTTCTTGGGCTATAGGTATCTATTCTAGACGTGTCCTCTCACCTGTAAATAGTTCTTCAATGTCTTTCTTCTGTATTTACAATAATGTCATCATTTTTGTCCAGAAGCATGGTGTTTTCTTGATTAGAGACCAGCAAGCTCTTCGATTTTTTTGAATAGATTAAAGAAGTCATATTTACGTTGAAGTTCTTCTATTTCTTTACATTGTTTTTCGAAGTATGTTTCTTTGGCCTGCCTGATCTTTCTTCTAATCTCACAGTCAATCTCCCTGTATTTCTGTATATTCTTATACAGTCTTCGTTGGTCTATCATCTTCAAAATTTCGCCATTCATCGAGTTTTATTTTCTGTTTAGCATTTCTTTAGGCGGATCTAATATAAATTGCTTTAACAGTTCCCATTGCTTATTTACATATGCACTTTCGTTTTTTATATTATCTAAGTTAAATTAAATATTTAGTATTTGCAATTTTCTTATCTCAATTTTAGGGGTTTTTTAAATAGCTTTTCGTTAAAATCTGAAATTGGCAATTAGGGGTTGTGATCTTTTATACCTTTTATTAATCAGAGTGTAACTGATTTGACTTAAAACTATGTTATTGGTTTGTTTGAAGAGGCTCGTCATTATCCATTCCATTGGAGTAATGAATAAGAGAGGGCGCACCTCACCTTTCCCAGTTCTCTTTTTGGTTATAAAATCCTTGGATATTTGGTTATTAGTCCTGACAACATTGCTAGACAATCTGTAGATACTCTTTAGTGTTTGTCTTAGTTTACTCCCGACTCGTGTCTTCTCAAATATATCCCAGATTTTCTCTCTTGGGGCTGCCTTCTCTAAATCAACAAAACAGAAGAATAATTTAGTAGTATACCTGTAAAGTTTTTTCAGCAAATATTAAGTCTATTATCCTTTCTTAAAACGGTGGCAAAATGTAGGCTAATGTCCAATCTTTAAATATGCGTCCGCCATTCTAGGCAGTATTCATTATTTTGTATGGTATTTTAGCCATTGATATATTTAATCAATTAAATGCTTCTTTGGTTATTTCATCTGTTGGTGATATTTCGTTCGACTCTTTGTACTGTTATTTTAAAAATCAATGTTCGCCCCTTCAAAGTAGTTCCCTTGGGCAGCTACACACCGATGGAGGCGTTTTTTCAAATGTGCGTAGCAGTCCTGAAAGGCTTCTGCTGGAATGCCTTTCAACTTGTCGGTTACCAAAGTACCAAAATGGCACCCTTTCAAATAGTTTTTCATCCGGGGGAATAAAAATACGTCACGGGGACTGGGATCCGGCGAATAGGGGGGCTGGGGAATCACAGAAATGCTTTTTGTGCTAAAAATTCGTTGATGAAGACTGCCGTATGCCACGTTCCACCCTCTTCCTGGGCCTTTCAAGGAGTTTGCGATAAAAAGTTTAATTGGCAGTTTTTTAATCGACGGTCTGACAACACAAGAGTCCTCTGTCTTTTCACATTATCGTCCGTTTTTGAGGTTGAAGGTCTTCACACACGAAATTCGTCTTCCACTTCTTCTCGGTCTTGTGCCATCCGAACACGTGTGCCCTAGATGAGGAATGTTATCCGTAAGCCCTTTGCAACTTTTCATAAGTCACAGTAGCGGATTCGCCAAGCTCTACACAAAATTTGCTAGCACAACGTTGCTCAAACTTTTGCCGGTCCATTTTTGTGACGCACCTTATACAAACACTTCAGACGCTCTCAACAATCGCGTAGCAACAGTAACAAGGTCAAACTTGTACTGAGTCTACGGCAGGGGTTATTCTAACTGCCGTGTGGAGGAGCGTTGTCAGTTCAGGGACAGTATTGCCGGTCTCATTATTTTTCTGTCAAACGTCGTATTACCTAACTTATCTTCTGTGCATTTACCTTACATTTGGTTTTTCCTTAAATACTTTAATGTTCTGTAAAACGATTACCTTTTATATCTCTTTCCATTTTATGGCCAAAGTCCTCCCATTGTCTAATCTTTGGTTCTTTGTCTAATTCTTTAACCCTTAACCTTTTCGTCTTATATTCCTCATATCTTTTTCTGGTTTTATTGCCGAGCTAGTCTATCCATATTTTTTTTCTTTCTCGATTATTTTGATTTTCATCAGTCCACCACACTGTATATTCTCGTTTTTTTGTCATACCGCATACTTCTGCGATATTTTGACTGAGCCCTTAAAGCGCATATGGGCAACCCCCGGCCCGCGAGCCAAATCCGGTCCTTTACTTCTTTTGATCCGGCCCTGATCCATCTCAGCGAAGTTAATCGGATTTTCATAAAATTATAAAAATAAGGCGCAAAATAGCTCATAGCAATTTTATGACACCAATAATCAGGGCTTGAGCATTGAGCATAGCATTTAAGGCACCTGTCAACGTAGAGCTTTATACCAGAGCATTATATTATAAATAAATGGAATAAGGAGTAGCAACTTGTTTTAATTCATTTAATATTAATTTATTTTATTTAATGATTTGGTCCGGTACTTGACCGCAGACAGAATGATAATTTGGCCCCTGAACTAGGAAAGGTTGCCCATGCCTGCCTTAAAGTATCGCCCATAGGACGTTCTAGTTTTTTGTTTTCCAGTGCCTAATTTAGTCTATTACAATATTCAGTTCTAATTTATTTTTGTTGTACATCTATATTCTAGAATATTTGGTTGACTTGTAAATTATTCCAAGAGGGCTCTTTCCTTTCTCTAGTTTCATTTTCAGGTTAGGTTAAAAAATTTAAAATTCAGGAAAACCTTTACTTTATTAGAAATTCATGGTTTTGATTGTATGAGTCATGCGAATTTAATTGTATTTTCTTCGTTAAATTATAGTTTTTTAGTTACAAAATGTAACACTTAGCTATACTTAAAACAACAAATGAGTCATAATTTAAGCGAATATCAAGCGTAAGTAATAATATTTGCCCTTTTTTTTATAGATATCTGTTGACTTCAAATTAGGTTCAGCCCCTTAATTGGGTTTATTTGTAATTAGTATTTATACAGTAATTTACACAAAATATTTTCTAGAATGGGTAATATTAGCATTGGGTTAAAAAAATGTAATAATTTTGAAGTTTGGACCAAAGAACGACATTCTTGTATATTTAATACGTAAATAATTATTATATTTAGGTATTTGGAGATAACGTTATGTGCTTCAAGGAATAACACACTTAATTAATGACAAATTGTTATCGTTTCTTTAGCTATAAAGTTTATAATAATTACTTCAAAAAATTACAAATTACAGGCAGTAATTAACGGTTCAAATTAAATTTATTTTTTGTACTTAGTTGTTAATATTGCTATGTAAAATATGCTATGCCAAGTTCTGAAGAACGGACAACGCGTGTTAGAAGGAAATAGGTTTATCGAAATTTCGAAAAAGTTATTTAACATTGAATCTAAAAGTAAAAGGCAAAATAAGTATTTTTCTAAAGTGGCTTATTATTAAAAATTTTGATTGTGTTTAATTGTAAACATTTTTTTAGTTTAAAGCGCGACCATTTATCCTGTTTATCGTTCTTCTTCTGTGTAAATAAGTTTTCCTTTTTAACTGTTGCTGTTGAATTTTCTGTTTTGCTTGTAGGCGATTCAGAAAATCAAAATTAAATGTAATTGATTTATTGTTTTCCGATTCTGAAAAAATTCGCCGCATTGGCGCTAGTGTATGTGTGTAAAAGTTTGCTCTTATACCTTTCGGTGTTGAAGCTGGTACGTTAGTGTATGTGGTCTTACGCGTGAAATGCAGTAAAATAAGTTTAATTTTCAAAAATATAGTTTAAAACATGCAAACTTCATAACGGTTTGGCAATTTAGATGTATAAATAACAACAAAGTCTCCACAAAAATTTGTTATTTTTTTTATTTGGCACCAGTCAAATGGTGTTTACTAGCACCATGCGGAAAACACCTAACTGGGAATAAGTCCAGGCCACAAAGAGACTTCATGGTTTTTAGTATGAGCTCGTCGATAAAGCAACCTAAATTAAGAAATTAATTCTGAACATTAGACTTTAGCAAGTGTCTTATGTTCTAAATATCGTAACTGCCATTTTGGTACAAAATTCATCTAATTTTAGTAGCTGTTGGTACATAAAGATACCATCGAGTGTTTTCACAAGGTATCTGACATTGCAAAATTAATTACTTATTTCTTGTCCGTAGTAATACATTTTTATTATCAACAGTCTTAATTTAGAAATTTTAGATTAATTGAATAGGTCTGCATGATAGCAAAATGAGGAAGCAAAATTCAACAACCATCTTACCTGGCTTGAATTGATTATGGAAACCTTAAAATAGTTCAAAAACGTCACTACTATTGTTTAAATGCCCGATAAACATACCAGTCAAAATATTACTATCACAACTGTACACATTCGCAACTGTCATTGCCACACTTAGATAAACGGAAGTCATTCAGAAGATAAGAGAACGAAATGGTGGGGAGTACCGTATAAAACCATTTTCGAAGCCATCTCTAATCATTCATACTGTTTGCTTTTCATTTGTTTTAACCAACGCAATAGCGTTGGAGCCTCCGAAGGCCCACGCCGCCTAACCAGCCGGTTCATTTATTCTTTCTATTTTTTTTTCTACCAAACGTTTTCTTTTTCGAGTGGTGAATTTTTTTTAAATTATTCCGACTCTAAATTTTTAAGTTTCACAACCGGTTGGTGGGTTGAAACTTGTGCGATTTTTCATGTGTGATAGCTGCCGATTGAAATATAATTCTGCCCGATTTCTGGTATGTAATAAATAAATTTAATTTTAAAAACGTTGGGAATTACACAACGTTATTAAAAAAAATTTCCTTGGTTACTATCTTAAATTGCTTTTAATCTGTCTAGTTTCTGTGCTGATGATGGTGTGATTCATTCACAGTTCAAGTAGAGTGATGGCAAATAGAATAGTTTCTATGGCAACAGAACTAGGGCTCCACTTTTTTATTTATCAGTTGTTTTTTTTTTTTAATATAACAAACAATTGAACTTATAAAAAAAGAACAAAAAACAAATTTATTGTTTATTTTTTCTCGGGTATTAGAATGACATTATTCTAACCCCCTTTTTGGTGCTAGAATGAGCTTTATTAAGCGATTTTTTGTGAAATTTTGTTTTGCAAGCTAGGTACACAAAATACGTAAGCAACCCTTGCTATATTGTATTCAGTGCTTCGCTACAAAAATGTCAAACTTCTGTTACCAACCTAACTATGGTGGCCAAAAACCCAACCAAGAAATATAAAATGTCAAACTCACCACAACAAACCTTTTTTCTAACTATTTTCCCCAACCCCAAACAGAAATTCATACAAGTAAATAATGTAATTGAAAGCCAAAACAGAGAAACGTCTTATATTTACTTGTAATATTTTATTAATAAACAACCCTCCACGCCGTAAAGACAGAGGAAGAAATGAGAAGGAACAGGATTAATAAACAAATAAGCAATCATAAAATTTCAAAATGATTTTTTTTATACATATAACGAAAGACTGTATAATTAATAACAAATTTTAATTACAGGGTTGTGCTGAACGGCGAGTAACTCCCGCCGCTCGTGTTACATACTTGCCATACAATTATTGCTTATACTTAGACGGAGAACCGCCTTGGAGCTGCTAGCTCCCCTAAGTATTGAGTAAACCCCTGCGTTTTCTAAACACACACGCTGCACTATCCTGAGCAAGAGCTGCCTCGTAAGTATTTTCATATTTAATTTGCACCCTTTCAGTCAATTTAACTGCTTGTTTATTTGTTTTTTGAAAGTAAGATACAAATTATGAGCAGTCATTATTCTAATTAGTTGGTTAATCTTACCTTTGGTAATGGATTTCTTTGAAACCTAATAGGTTTTTTGTTGATGTCATCGATGGGGGGGGGGGGGGGGGGTTTTAGACATTCGTTTATTACAATTTAATCTCACTGATAATGGGTGTATCCTTGATTTAAATATTCATTAAAAATTAGGAACGAGCAATTCAAAGTTCAGGGAAAGAAATACCTTTTTTTTATTTATTTAATTCGATGTATGGCACCGATCACAAAGGTCATATGATTGAAACCTGAATGGTTTTTTTTTGAAATTTTCAATATCACTGGCCGGATTTGAACCTGTGCGAACTAATTGCAAAACAGAATCATTCAAGAAATAACCAGACGCATAGGCGCACGCTCAGGGCCCCAAATTTATAAAAATATATTATTTCAACATCTTTTAAACACGTGGATTTGTTTTGACAGTTGAATGTATACTGCAATATTAGTTGACGATAATTGCATTTACCAAGATGATATTGTAAAATATTAAAAAAATTAATTAATAATAATTATTGGATACATAGTTCTTCATTATTTGTACTCCTCGTTAGGAATATTACTGCATTAATAAATTAAAAATTTTACATAGGTATTTACAGTGGCGGCTCGTGAGTTTTTAGGGGTAAGGGCTGCAGAAAAAAGAACTCTAAATTAATGAGAAAATCTTACTTTAAGTTTATTAATGGCGGAAAATAAGGTCCATGCACCGGTTTTTGTAATTCACAAACTTGTCTATAACTTTCGAATTAAAGTTTTTAAAATTTTGGCCAAATCCTTTTCTATTGATAACGTAACTATAATCTAAGTAAGTTTTAAATGGCGGTTGAACGGGTGTTTGTTTCCTCCTGATATAACGCATATCCGTATCCCGCTCTGACTCGTGAAATTTGCCATGCGTTATATCTTGTTTGTAACTACATCTGAAACTGCATAGGGCGAGGAAACAAAAACCCGTTCAACCGCCATTTAAAACTTACTTAGACTATAAAGCATTTAACCGTTGTTGCGACATAGTGTTTCTTAAGAATGTTTTTATTCTTTTAAACGTAGAAAAACAGCGTTCTGCTTCGGCACTAGACATTGGTGTTGTAACTAAAATCCGCAAAAGTTTGGTAACTTCTTCAAAGGTATCTTCCATATTATTGCGAAGTGTAAAACCACACACCATCAATTTTCCGTCAATCTTGTCTGTCGTATACTACTGTCAGTTTAATTTTTAATCTGTTTTTGTTTAATATAGGATATGTTGCTACCACAAGGTTTAAATTATTTTCGAGAACTATTTTCAAATTTGCACTAAATTCCGCACTATCAATTAATTTTGCGATGTCAAAGTGTTCCACAGAACTAAATCTGTCTTGAACATATCCAGAAAACATCTTCATAAATTTTGATATTAAATTGTCTTTTATAAGAACCCTTTTTGCTGTGTCCACTTTGATTTAAAGTTAATTTAAGCGTAGGCCGTCCCAATGATTTAATTTCAAGTTTTTCTTCAAAGCTCCGTCTTGAAAAGGGGATTTTTAAAAGTTCTTCAACGGAATTCTGTAATTGAATAGCAAATCGTTTGCTAAATAAGCTTTTATATTGTTGTTACCGCCACTACGTAAACAAAGAATGCGTAACAAACAAATCGTTCTCGGTAACCAGCAGTGGATGACTAATTGAGCGTCAGTTTTTGACTGCTCCCATTCAAAACTAAAACTGTACGCTTTTAACTATAACCTACTCGATTTAAGCACGTTGTTCGATAATGCTACAAATTTTTCCGCCCGAAATTCATATATTTGATGTGCACGGTCTTTTCGGAAACGATTTAATTAATCAAAAGGTAATTTCGGAAATTACTTTTGATTTAGGTCACAGCTGCAGTTCGGCAGCCCTTATATACCAGCCGCTACTGGGTATTTAGTTTTTATACAAAATTGAAATGTGAGATTAGGGCCCCAAAGCCACACTGCGCCTAATAAAAGCCTCAAGTAGTATAAACGCGCCACTGGAAATGACTAATAATTTCTTCTCTTTTTTTCAGTTTGCTTATCGCATAGTATTTTAGCTGTATTTAACATTTACATTTGCACACTTTAAATACTTTAAATAACCAACCATGAAGATCAGTAACGTAGACGACGAACGTGTTCATGTTCTCGATAATAATTCCAATGTCTGGTCTGTCATTCGTGACATCGTCGATACCGGAATGCAGGAGGAAGCTTTCTACATCTGCGATATTGGCGACATCGTCCACAAACATAAAATCTGGAAGTCCGCTATGCCACGTGTTGAACCTCATTATGGTGAGTTTGACTTTATTTACGTTGCGTTGCTTTAATACGAGCAATCTCGAGTTTAAAAAAGGCTTGTGATAACATCGGATAAATAATTATTTCTCTAGTTTTACAATACATGCATTTGTATGAAAACAAACGATAGTGAATTGAGCAGGCCTTGACCAGGATACAACTGTCAAAATCAACCTTAAACCTAACCTAACTTTAAATCTTCTGAAAGTTTGTTGCAGCTACTTTGACGTTTTACATTGTTTTCGGGGTATTTTGCCACAAGTAAAATCGCCTAGCACATTCAGCCCACTTTCGTGGCAGTGGGCAGCGCGAGTATATAAACACGTCACTCATGCTGACCATGCTCCTGCCATTGCCGCTGCCCGGCGCTCCCTTCGTTGGTGGTATTTTGTGCGGAAGTCAAAAGAACGACAGCGCGAGTAGGAGTGAGTGTTTACATTCTGCTTTCGCTCAGTTTCCGCGTGGTTTTCGCCGAGCGCGCAAAAGAGATTTCTATAATTCTTCAGGCTAAACCGTAGGTGATACAAACTTCTAAAAGTTCTTTTTAGACTATAAACAACCTATCTAACTAGGTAAAATGAGTTTAAAATGAATTTATTGATTTTTCGTATTTTTAAAAATGCGAGATTTTTATCCGCCATCTCCTCTTGCGACGATGGCGTCTATTTTCTATATTTTTCTTTTTAATACACTCACATAGTTACATAAACTCTGGAGGCAGAGCGCTGAAGCTGCGCATAATTCTACGTCCTTTACTGCTCATGGTCAACTGCGAAGTATGAAGCGGCAATGTAAACACTCGCTGCCACAGAAGTATTTTGGGGAGTAAATACAGCAATGGCTGATTGTAAATGAGGCATTACTTCATATCTGTTAATGACATCTGCGAATTACATATGAGTCTGACCAGGGCCTACTTCACTTGCTTTTTTTCGGGATGACAATATAACAGCTTAATAATACTTTCAAGTGTCTTTTGTTTCCCTCACAAGCCTTTTGTTTTGTACATGTTAAATGTTTAAAAATTGACTTAATATTTAAAAACGTTTACAGCTGTAAAATGCAACGATAGTCTCACAGTCTTGGAAGTTTTGGCCGCATTAGGCACCGGCTTCGACTGTGCTTCCAAAACAGAAATCAATAAGATTCTTGAACTCGGTGTAAATCCAAACCGCATCATTTTTGCCAATCCCGCGAAGCCCATAAGTCACATCCGACATGCTGCAAATGTAGGAGTTAACACCATGACCTTTGATAACGAAGTTGAGCTACACAAAGTCAAAGACCTCTTTCCTGATGCCAAGTAAGTTTATTTGCAACGTATAATAATTGGAACTAAATTCTAATTTGTTTTTATTATTTACAGAATGGTAATCCGCATTAGATGTGATGCCGCAGTAGCTCAATGTCAATTAGGCATGAAATTCGGTTGTGATCCCGAAAAGGAGGCGCCTCACCTATTACGTGTTGCTCAAAGTTTGGGTATCGATGTAGTTGGTGTAAGTTTCCATGTTGGATCGGGCTGCGGAGATCCACCCGTGTTCCGTAGAGCCATCGCTGCTTCACGTAAACTGTTTGATTACGCTGCCACTCTTGGTTATCATTTCAACTTGTTAGACCTTGGTGGTGGTTATCCAGGTGGACGTGACTCGTCACTTAATGAGGTTTGTTGTGAAAACGAATCAAAAGCTTGTAAGTTACTAACTTTGTTAATTTAGGTTGCAGAAATCATCAATGTGGCCTTGGAAGATTTCTTCCCAGATCCATCCGTGCATGTCATCGCAGAACCTGGCCGTTTTTATGTTTGTTCAGCCTATACTTTGGCTTGTAATATTCATTCTATTCGGGGTGTTGCTATCGAAGATGCCGCCACAGGAAATCCTTCCACGCATTACATGTATTATATTAACGATGGTGTTTATGGAAGCTTCAACTGTGTGCTTTACGATCATCAGCATGTAGTTGGACAACCGTTGAAGGTATTAATTTCGCAGTGTTTTTTTATATGAGTCGATTAATATAATTTATGTTGTAGGAATTTTCACATTCCAAACTTTATTCGAGCAGCATTTGGGGTCCGACTTGCGATGGTCTTGATCAAGTAGTTGATGAAACTCTTTTGCCTGAAATGCATGTCGGAGATTGGTTAGTTTTCGAAGATATGGGAGCTTATACACTTCCCGTTGCCAGTCCATTCAATGGATTTCCTATTCCAAAAGTTCATGTTGTTGCCGACGAAAATATTTGGTGAGTTTCGAACATACGAAACATCTTGAGTTTAGATATTTATATCTGTTTCTGTTGTAGGTTGTTACTCAAAGACATCTTGCCATTAACAGAAGATCACTTTGTAATTGGAAGTACTCCTCCTGCGTCTTTAAGGAAGGGCATGATCGACAGAGATGCGGACTGGGCATTACCAAATTTGCCTATCACCATAACATTGCCACTCTGTAGCGACAATTCCTTAATCCGTGAACATGTCCTTGATTATGTGGATGTAGGTCCTATGAGTCACTGACATATCTTCCGTCAGTTTCAGTTCTGTCTTCTTTTCCAAATATAACAGAGACCAATATTATTTAAAGTCCTTTTTATAACTTCATACGAAATTTTTATATGTCATTTTTACATACTATTAGCTTTTTAGTCGCTAACTCTTAGAAACATTTTATTATCTTTGAATGGGAACAATTATTTTATCCTTCTGTCGATTTAAGAAACTTTTAGTATGGCATATTTGACAAAATACTGTTTTAATATGTTTTGTGCTTCGTCTTCACTTAATTATTTTTTTATACTTTTTGCCTAAAATGCTTGTGGAATTCATTTGACCTAAGATGTATCTGTTAAACATAGTGTAAATGTAGGACTTTCTATGCATGTCTGTTGTGTAAATTTTTTCATTACAATGTAAAATTTGCAGACACAGAAAGTTCATACTTGTGAAAGTAAAGGGGCAGCTTAAGCTTATCTCAAAAAGAAGTTTAGTAAGGTAGTCTAGTAGATTTCTGTTACCAGTGTTGTGAAAATCTACTAGGCTACATTGTGCTTGTATTATGCCATAGAATAAATTACTGTTTATTCTATGATTACGCTTATATGTTAATGTATGTATGTATAACTAAATAAATTATACTGCAAAATAAGACTTTTATTAGATAATAATATAATTACCTATGATCTTTCCATCTGAAACTGAAACCAAGTTTCTTGTGATTTCAACACGTCGATTGCTTTTGGTGTTAATTTACAAGCACCTGCTTTATTTTCGGAACTGTGCGTTTATTATGCAAAATTAACTAATGCACCATTCAGCTCTCCGGCAGAAACAAATAAGCGGTTCGAAAGTCCAAACAAAAACTTACTCCAGAAATAATTCTTCAAAATTATTAGGTTATATTTACACACCAGATAAAAGAAAATAAAATGGAATTAACAAACACAGGAAAAATCAAAATATTATTTTGGAATAGCAGAGGAATAAATAACAAGGACGAAGACTTTTGGGGATATCCAGAAAATTATGAATTGATAAACCTCACAAAAACGGATAGAAAAAGAAAGCTGGGAGAAATGGCAACATAAATTACCAAAGAACTAAGGTCAGTTGGGGTATCTGGACCATGATTTTACAACGTGAGCACGTAGTTTCTAACTTTTACTTGCCTGAGAACCACTAGTAAATTATATTAATATCTAATAGTATATTACATTACAAGTCATGAAAGTGAAACTTTGCAGAAGAGGAGGCTTATTGAAGAGTACGAGGACGCGTAGCGTCCGAGTATCTCTTTAAAGCCTCCGAGTCAAGCAGAGACACTTTCATGACCAGTGATGTATTATATTTTTTCTGAAATCGTTTTTCTAAAAACTAAAAATAGATTTAAACTGAAAAAATATATCAACATCAGAGTCGTATGAGAAGTTGATATCCATGACAATGAATTGTCAACAAATTTTTTAAGCGTCACAATTTGTGTTGTAAACAGTTGTAAAGTGCTTTATAATATGGAAAACACTCTTCCCACTGGAATAATTGAAGAAGCTGCTGCTGCAGTGGAAGAATTGCTTCCGGATAAGTCCAAAGAAAGATATGAGAAACAATATGCAAAGTTCAAAAGCTGGTGTAATAACAAAAAAGTTAATCAAGTTACGGAAGAAGTGATGCTGGCTTTTTTTGCTGGAGAAAGTAAAATTTACAAGTCTTCAAGCCTCTGGAGTATTTATTCAATGCTTAGAGCCGTGCTGTTAATTAAAGAAAACATCAATATCGCAAATTATTTAAAGTTAAAATCATATCTGAAAAGAAAATCGGTAGGATATGAAGCAAAAAAGTCCCGAGTATTTTCAAGAAATGAGATAAACGAGTTTCTTCGAAAAGCTCCCGATCACGACTTCCTATTGTTAAAAGTAAGTAGTTTTAATAAATAAATTATAAAATAATCTTAATTGGCGGCTTATATTTTCAGGTTGTATTAATTTTTGGACTAGCCGGAGCATGCCGTTGCGATGAGTTGACGAAGATGACTCTAGATGACATTGAAGACAAGAATGATACTCTCATTGTGAACATTCCAGATTCGAAAACTCACAAACGAAGACGATTTTTAATTTTGGACGATGTTGGCGAACCCGGAAATATTGCCTTATATAGAAAATACCTAGCACTTCGCCCTGCTCATACACCACACCGGCGTTTATTTGTTTCATATAGACAAGGTAAATGCAGTATTCAGGCTGTAGGAATTCATACCTTCGGAAAGATACCTGCTAAAATAGCTGGTTTTCTTCATTTACAAAATGCAGCGGAATATACGGGCCATGCCTTGAGGAGAACATCAGCAACTTTGTTGATTGATGGTGGAAGTGGCATAGAAGACCTTAAAAGACACGGCGGATGGTCTTCTACAGGAGTAGCGGAGGGCTATGTAGCCGAATCATTAGAAAATAAAAGAAAAATTGCCAAAAAGATACAGCAAGGTCAAGGTGCATTCACGGAAAATAGCGCGAGTGAAATTCCTTCAACAAGTGCATTTGATCAGACTGCTGTAGCTGACAATGTTAATATTCCTAACATGGATGTCAACGAAAAAGTAGTGTTGTCAAACATAGCTAACGCAACAGAAAACAGAAATAATAATGCTTTGAATTATATACCTGGAATAAACTTTTCTAATGTGCATAATACTAGTGTCGGCAGCATTAACATTAATTTTCATTTTAATAGTTCTAATACCAATTAATAATTTGTTGTATTTCATTGTTAGTGTTTTTAATTATATTAAATAAACGTTTCATAAGATAAGTGACGATTTCTAATTCAATTGCAGTCTAAAAATGACAGATGAGTCTTGTAAAGTGACAGATGAGTCTTGTAAAAATCATGAAAGTGACTAGTCTTGTAAAGTGACACTTTCATGACCAACTTGAGTTCTGTCATGACAAGCTTTCTTGACGATTTCAGAAAAAATATTTTTTATTTAAAAAATTGGCATGCTGTGGCAAAAATCATCAAATTAAGTTAATGTCAAAAATTTAGAGCCATATTCATAAACAGTGTTTAAAGTTAGATGTTACTAATTGCTATAGCAACATATATTAATTATATTGGTTTAGTAGCTACTAAACCCCTACTAACTTTAAATACTGTTTATGAATATGGCCCTTAGTCTTTAACTGTTGCTGTTTTTATTTTCCTTTCTGTTTTGTATTGTTGATATTTTATGTTTTAGAATAATCGTTGAATTAAAATTATTTTCATATTCCACTAATATTGATTCATTTTTTATTTACAAACATGAAACATAACCTTTACGCACCACGTGGCGTGACGTTTAGTGTATAGTTGGTTGCCTACATATTGCATTTATTTTAAAAGTATACATAGGGGATATGTATACTAAAAAGAAAAATTCCCTGTATAATAGTCGAATTTAATTTTCTTTATATTTAAAATTGAAAAAAAAAGAAAAGAAGAAGCCTGATGGGCCCAGTTACCCCTAGAAATTGGGGCAACTGGGTCATAAGGGTCTTGGTTTCATACAAACTATTGTTATTTGAATTGGGGTAAGTGGGCCTGTTGGCAAACATGTAAACCCCATAAAAAAATTACAACAAGTCATTTGAACCACACCATAGTCGAGTTATCGACAATATAAGAAAACTCCTACACAACGATTGGGTGTGAAATTAATTCAAATTTTGGAATAACACAACTTTTATTAAGGAACAAGAGGTACAAAAAATTGCGTAGGCAGGAAATTTCCCAAAATCATTTGGCATCTTTGGAAGCTGACCCTGCCTTTTTCTCTAAGATCGTGACTGGTGATGAGACTTGGGTTCATTACTGGGATCCAGAAATAAAATTTGAGTCAATGCAATGGGTCCATAAGGGCTCTCCTCCGCCAAACAAAGCTCGCACGCAGTCTTCAGCTCGGAAGCTCATTGCCACCGTCTTTTGGATCAAGCAGGAATTATTCTCATTGAATACATGGCCGAAGGGCACTACAATAACAGCAACCACTTACTGTAACACATTAAAAAATTTACGTAAGGCTATCGACCAAAAACGCCCTGGTTTGCTTCATGAAAATATCCTTATTCTTCACGACAACGCCAGCGTCTACAAAGCAATCGAAGTTTAACTAGTTCTAGGTGAGCTACACTACCCGCCGTATAGTCTAGATGTGGCTCCATCCGACTTTTTTTTATTTAGAAATTTGAATAATCATCTTAGGGGGCGTCAGTTTTTGGACGACAACGAGTTGAAAGAGTCTATTGACGCCTTTTTTGAGGATAAAAATAAAAATATTAAATGTCTTTTGTTTAGGTAGATAATTTTTCTAGTTCCCCTCGTAATAAACTAAACAAAATTGCGCCATCTGTTTTATAATCGTGTAACAACAGAGCGTCATCCTTCAAATTAAAATTATGAGGTTATGTTGATCATTTTCCGAAGCTTGTGGTGCAAGAAAATAAAAGTTATTCTTCGTTGTAATTAATCGCGAGCTATTTATTTTATAATTTAAATACACGATGGAAGTTTCCGATGAAAATTTGCAGACCTTAGGTCAATACTTACAACAAACATTAAGTCCGGAAGTAAATGTACGACGACCGGGTAAGTAATTATAGCTTCGTTAAAAAAATACGTTAATAATACGGCATTTCTCTTCTCGTGATTTATAGTAAATACTTGTGTGATAATTCAATCTTTACTTTCCAGCGGAAAAGTTTTTGGAAGGAGTCGAAGTCAATCAAAACTATCCGTTACTGTTGCTTCATTTGGTTCACAAGAACGAAGTAGATATGACCATACGTACTGCAGGTGCTATTGCCTTTAAAAATTACATTAAACGTAATTGGAGCGTTGTAAGTAATCGAAAATTATGTTGCAAAACATTTGATTTAACAATTAGTAACTGTTTTTGTTCGTAGGAAGATGATCAAGCTGATCGAATTCATGAAACGGATCGTGCCGCAATCAAAAATCTGATTGTTACCTTGATGTTAACTTCTCCTGAATCAATTCAAAAGCAACTAAGTGACGCTATTAGTATAATCGGTAAAACCGATTTTCCGTTAAAATGGCCAGAATTAATCACACAAATGGTTGAAAAATTTGCTACAGGTAAGTTGAAAGAATTAACTTATCGTAAAACTCTAGTATACGCTACGGTAAAGCAATTAACGAACTATTCTTCCTCTACTTCTAACCTCCAATCAGTGCCACTGCCAACATGCTATGTCAAGTACGGTGTCAACCATAATGTGCGTCAAATCATAGCGTATACTAGAGTTGAGCCTAACTTATAAATAAATCTAACGTAAATGTTTCTAGGTGATTTTAATGTCATAAATGGAATTTTACGTACGGCGCATTCGCTGTTTAAAAAGTATCGATATGAATTTAGATCTAATGAATTATGGACGGAAATAAAATTTGTTCTTGAAAAATTGGCGCAACCATTAACTGATTTACTTGTGGTAAGAATTCTAAATGATTGTAAAATTATATGAAGCGAAACAACAAAAATTGTTTTAGGCAACAATGAATTTGGCGCAGACTCACGCCTCAGACGTCAACGCATTAAAAGTGATCTACAGTTCATTAGTTCTCGTTTGTAAAGTATTTTATTCCCTAAATTTCCAAGATTTGCCTGAATTTTTTGAAGACAATATGGCAGTTTGGATGACTAACTTTCATACGTTACTAACAGCCGAAGTAAAAAGTCTGGCCACTGGGGTAAGAATTAATTTATTTTTGTCATTCGGTGTCATTAATTTAAGCTTTTTCAGGACCAAGAAGAAGCGGGAGTTATGGAACAATTAAAATCGCAAGTGTGCGATAATGTTGCTTTGTATGCCCAAAAATACGACGAAGAGTTTCGACCTTATCTTTCCCAATTTGTAACGGATATTTGGACTTTGCTTATTTCAACGGGAATGCAACCAAAATACGATTTGGTAAGCGCAACGTTATTAATTGTAATCCAAGATTTAATTATTTGTTTTGGCAGTTGGTTTCGAATGCGTTGCAGTTTTTATCTTCAGTGGGAGAAAGGGCACATTATCGTAACCTGTTTGAAGATAACAACGTCTTGAATAGTATTTGTGAAAAAATTGTCATTCCTAATATGGAGTTCAGACGTGAGTATTTTCAATTCAATGTTGTCAAAATAGTATTGACGGTTATGTTTTAGCATCCGACGAAGAATTATTTGAAGATAATCCCGAAGAGTACATTCGTCGTGATATAGAAGGGTCAGATATAGACACTCGCAGGCGAGCTGCTTGTGACCTCGTCAGTACTCTTAGCCAGAATTTCGAGCAGCGCATCATGGATATTTTCGGACAATATTTACAGGTACTTTTTCCTTTAACAAGTTTGAAATATAACTTCAATTACTTACGCTGTAGATCATGATGTCAAAATATGCCGAAAATCCCACACAACATTGGCGCAGCAAAGATGCCGCATTATATTTAGTTACATCGTTAGTTAGCAGAGGCGCAACGCAAAAGCATGGCGTTACCCAAACCAGTCAGTTAGTATCAATTCCGCTGTTTTGCCAACAACACATCTTGCCCGAATTAGAAAGGGCAAATGGTAAGTTAACGATTATTAATTTTTATTCGTTACATTTTAACGTTTTAATATTATAGTCGACGAACTCCCCGTCTTAAAAGCTGATGCCATTAAATATATAATGACGTTTAGATCGATTCTCCCAAGAGATATGGTGGTTGCTACTTTACCTCAGTTAATTCGACATCTCACTGGTGAAAGCGCTGTTGTACATACTTATGCTGCATGTGCTATTGAAAAGATTTTAGTTATGCGAGATAAAAATCGCAATAATATTCCAATGTAAGTTTATTGTTTTATTAGTATTATTGTTGTTACTGTTTTATTATTTATAGGGTCAGAGGTGAGGAGTTGGCCCCATTAGCTGGAGATTTATTATCAAATCTATTCGCAACGCTAGAAAAACCAGTGTCCGAAGAAAACGAATATTTCATGAAAGGTATTTTTAACCATGTTTCATGTCTACAAAAATATATACATAATCTTAACCCTATCTACCTGTAGGTGTAAGTGTAAGTAGGTGTAAAATTTGTGTATGAAAGTGTGTATACCCACTTTCATACACAAATTTTGCCCACTGTTTCTTATTTACTGCCATCCTTTTTTGCACTCTCCCATGTTTCACCTCTCTTCACTAATAACTTTTGTCCCATGACAACGGTGGCCGCCCTCTTCTTCTTGTTGGAACTCTAGCTTCCCAAACACGTTTAGCCATTCTGTTGTCCTGCATCCTTGTTAAATTTCCATACCGTCGTAGCCTGTGCTGTTCAATTATTTTTTTAATATTGATTCCACATTAAACTCTTCTCTTATTCTTCTTGTTATCCCTTTCACTTTCCTCAAAACTTCATTTCCATTCCTTGTATTTTATTTTTTTATGCTTCAGTCAATACCCAGGCTTTCACAACCAAAGATTAGGATTGGTCTATAAATTGATTTGAACACAGTCATTTTCGTTTTTCTTGATATGTTTTGGTTCAGAAAAGTTCTGTTCAGAGCATGATATACTTCAACTACAGTTTCAATTCTTGCTCTAACCCCTGTTTTATTGCTACCTTGGTTATCATTGTTATCAATTTGTACCTCACAATATTTAAACCTATTGACCTACCCTAGTTGTACCCCTTCTATCTGTATTTGTATATTTTCTTGCTCTCTTCCTAATATCATCACCTTCGTCTTTTCCTTGTTTATTGTCATCTTCATCTTCTTAAGTGTTTGATTCCACTCAGTGATACTCTCTTGTAGTTCTACTTTGTTGTTTGTCAGAAGAACTAGGTCATCCGCAAAGGCACACTTGGTAAGATTAATCTGCTGCATTCTGTGATACCCCACATGCAGAGCTTTTACCTTCCTTTTCATCTCTTTTGTCACATTTTTTTTTATTATTTTAAAACACCTGTTGGTGTTTAGCTATTAAAATTAGTTTAGAAGACTAACCATTAATTTTTATCTAATATATCCTATACTAAGCACTTATCGCCTAAAGTCCATCCAATGATGTCCTTTGGATTCTTCTAGTAATTATTTTACATTTCACTCACACACTGTGCTCTGCTTTTACACACAACACCCTACACAAGATCGGATGGTTTGGTTCTCTTCAGTCTTCGGATTGTCCAGCAGTCGAAGAGCCTCTGCATTAACATGGAGGGGTAACCTGGCTTCATGCTTACTGGCAAACCTTTCGATTTATTTTGTAACTGTTGGAATACCAAGATCTCGATGAATATCTGAGTTACGAACATACCACGGAGCATCTACTATGTTACGCAGCACTTTGTTTTGGAATGTCTGTATGGACTTAATGTTAGTATCACTGGTGCAACCCAATAGCTGGATGCAGTATAGCCACACCGGTTTCAAGATCTGATTGTAGATCAGTAATTTATTGTGTATTGACAACTTGGAGTTTCTGCCAATAAGCTCTTTTCTTCATCACATGCGTTTTCCATCTCAGCTTCGCATCTAATGGCATGCTGAGATATTTGGCATTCATTTCATAGGGTACAATTGTACCGTTAATATTTAGCGGAATTGGTTCTGTTATTTTTTTGTTGGTAAAGTTGATATGGATGGATTTAAGTTCATTGAGCTTGATGCTCCATTTCTTGGTCCAGTCTACTATAATATCGCTTGCTTGTTGTAGCTCTCTTATGGAGCTTTCTTGATTATGATTTACTGACAGGACGGCAGTATCGGCGAATGTTGCTACTGTTATGTTATCCAATGCTGGTAAGTCGCTGGTATACAACAGATAAAGAACGGGGCCAAGGACACTTCCTTGAGGTACGCCTGCTCTTATTTCTTTTAGGTCAGAGTATTCTTCTTCCTGCTTGATTCTAAAAAGTCTATCAGCTATATAAGATGTTGAGATTTCTACATCATTTTGTTCAATTTGTGTATTAACCCTTTGTGCCAAACTTCGTCAAAGGCTTGGGCCACATCCAAGAAGTCTGTTGATCAGACTTGTTTTTCCCCTAATGCTTGTTCAACAATGTCAGTGATACGATGCACTTGATCAATTGTTGAGTGCTTCTGTCTAAAGCCAAATTGGCAATCTGGGAGTAGTTGTTTATTTTCTATAAGAGGCCTTAGTCTCTTAAGTAAAAGCTTTTCAAATAGTTTTGAAACTATAGGTCAGAGGGAAATTGGCCTATACGACTTTATTTCTAAGTGGTTTACCTGGGTTTGGCAGCATGCCCATGATTACCTCTGCAACTTTCCAACAGCTAGGAACATGTTTTTTTAGTCTGAAAGCTGCACTGAAGAGGTAATTCAGTAACACTATACCTTTCCTAGGCAGTTGTTTTAGTATTTCACCAGTAATTAGATCGTAACCTGGTGCTTTTTTCGGGTTAAGGTTTGTTTTGATCTCCTCTGCTACTTCTTTCGGAGTGGCTAGGGTAATGTTTTCCGAAATTTGATTGTTGGTTTCAGGCAGCAAGTTTTCTACTTGTGTTTGATTGGGGGTAAAGATATCAGCTAGATGTTCTGCAAATAGATCAGCTTTCTACTTATTATCTCTGGCCCATGGTCCCATATCTCTTCTTATTGGTGGTATGGATGTAATTGGTTTTCTGGTCCTTCTGGTTGCTTTCCAAAGTGAGTAGTCTGTTTCTTCGTCAGGTGTCAAATTCTGCAGATAGAAATTTATTGATTCTTCTTTGAGTTTTTGTAGTTCTCTTCTCAGTTTTGGTTTTGTCAGATGGGTCTCTAGTCTGTTGCAATCTCCTTCTAGCTCTTCTTTTTTCTTTGGCGAGTTCTCTGATCTCAGCGGGTAGTTTACTCCTTTGATTATGCGAGTAATCTCCTTGGTGTTGTTATATGCCGCTGCCTGGACAAGTCAGGTGAAATTTTCAGCTTCTTTTTCAAATTGCTCAGTTGTTCTTAGGTGAATTTTTAGATTGATGTTATTCTGTAGATCAATCTGGAAACTTTCCCAATCAGTGGTTTTGTTAACAAGAGTGGGTCTGGCTGCTCTTTGGATTATCTTTTCACTCATTGTTAAAATGACAGCCGAGTGATCGGAATCCAAGTCAAAGTTTTCTTCGACTTCAGTGAAGTTAGGAGATACCTTTCTTGAGATGAAAAAGCCTAGCAAGTGGGGAATTTTGTCTGGATCAGTGGGCCAGTACGTAGGCTTACCTGTTGAATGATAATTGTAACTCAATTCTCTGACAGCTTTTCTGAGTTCTCTACCTTTAGTCGTCGTTAACCTGGATCCCCAATCTACATGTTTAGCCCTTTGGCTGCGGATAACTGATATATCAGTTTGACGTCTAACTGCGGATAGCTGATATATCAGTGTGCAGCACAAGTGGCTGTAACTGCGGATGACTGATATATAAGTAATCGAGTTTCCGTAGGCTGCGGTTATCTTATATTTCAGTACAACGGTGATTGGTGGGTACCATTGTTAAATGGGCGGTAATAACGTTCAATTTTAGTAGTGGGAACGTTGTATGCTTGATTTAATTTGATTTATCAGTTCTGTTTACGCCGTTTAGTGGGAGTGTCGTACTTGTTGATATTCGCGTGTTATTTTCTGCTGAAATATACACAAAACCATTTGTAATGTCATGTAACGATCTTAATGAGCAAGAACTTGCGCAAATACTGCTTGAGAGTGATGAGGATAGTTATGAAGTACCTGGTGAAATTGATATAAATGCACCATCTACTTCAAAAGCGTCCCATAATATTAGCATTCCACCAGACACGGTTTCGCCCGAAGCATCTGAAAGCGAATCTGATGAACCTATTGAAGATGACAGTTTTGCCTGGCAACAGATAAATGTACTTCCGAACAAATTTATTTTTGATATCGGTCAGTCCGGTTGCAATGCACAAAATATTTCGCAAGACTCTACTTGTTTGGAATTTTTTGAACTTTTCTTTTCTGAAGGAATAGTAAATGATATTGTAGTGGAAACTAATCGCTTTGCTACTAAAGTCTTGGACACATCAACAATTTCTGGTAAATCTCGTTTGAAACGTTGGTCAGATACGGATCTGCCGGAAATGTATACTTTTTTTGCACTAACGTATCTTATGTCCCGAGTGAAAAAACTGAATCTTCAAGAATATTGGAGTAAAAATCAGATGCTAAGTACACCTTTCTTTGGACAAATTATGCCACGTGATCGATATCTTATACTAATGAAGATGATACATTTTTGTGATAACGATATGCCTAAAGGAAATGATTCACTCTATAAGATTAGGATGTTGGTGGATCATTTTAGAACCACCTTTATTTCAGTTTTTGAGCCTTACGGTGATGTATGCATAGACGAAAGTTTATTGCTTTTCAAGGGTCGCCTGTTTTTCAAGCAATACATTCCTTCAAAACGTCATCGTTTTGGAATAAAGCTTTTTGTACTGGTTGACTGTAAGACAGGATTTATTTGCGATTTTATTGTTTACACCGGCGCTACGACAGAAGCACCTATAGTTGGAAATTTAGGTAAATCTGGGGATATTGTGGCTGCTCTAATGGGACCTTTTCTAGGTAAAGGTCGAACACTTTATGTTGACAACTGGTATTCCAGCCCATTGCTATTTTTATGGTTATATGAAAAGCAAACTGCTGCTTGTGGTACGGCAAAAAAGAATAGAAAACATATGCCTAAAATGGGTGAAAAATTACGCAAAGGGGAAATGACATTCCAGAGCACGAACAAATTACTTGCCCTAAAATGGTGCGACAAACGTGAGGTTTGGATGCTCTCTACATGCCATGAAGCTAACATGACGACTACTGGGAAAATTGACAGAGAAACAGGTCGTAATAAAATGAAACCTACCTGTATTACTGACTACAACCGTTATATGGGGGGTGTCGATAAGACTGATATGCTACTTAGCTCTATTGAGTGTGTACGCAAATGTTCTAAGTGGTACAAAAAATTATTTTTCCACTTCTTAGATATGTCTCTACTCAACTCGTACAACCTCTACAAGCACGTTACTAAGAAAAACATTCCTTTGGCTGCTTTTCAATTGCAGCTAATAGAACAAATGCTACAAAAATACCACAATAAACCAAAAAACATTCAACGAGGACCTCAACCTGACCATCCTTTGAGACTTGACAGATCTACATACCATGGACCAGCTTTTATTCCAAGTACAGAACGTGTTAAAGCAGCTACTAAAGCTTGCGCAGTTTGTTCAAAGAAGAAAGTTCGTAAGCAAACGCGGTACATGTGTGTTCAGTGTGGCGTCGGACTATGTGTAGTGCCTTGTTTTACCGATTATCATACAAAAAAAAACCTACTAAAGTAATTTTTTAGTTTTTGTATTTTCACCATGTTCCATGTTGATGATTATTTTTTAAGTTCTTTTTACCATGTACTGCTCTTTGCTTATAGGTTAGGGTTGTTTTTTGCATCCACATACTGATTTTAGCTTTGAACAGATGATGGTTACTACCTACCTCTGGCACTCGGTACACTCCAACATCTTGCGCTTCCCTTCTGTGTTTTTGATAAATAAGAACATAATCTATTATTGATCTTTCATTTCTACTTTCTCTAACCCTTGTATACGTGTGTTCAAAGAAGGAGTTTGTTTTCAATGCAGTAATCTATTAGCCTTCGTCCATTATTATTTTTGGTTTCCTCGCCACTTACCCCTGTCACACTTTAGTTTAATGTATTTCTCCTACCCACTCTGGCATTAGTTGCCCACAACAAAGAATCGATTTTCATAATCTGCCGTCTCTTCTACCAACAAAAATAATGTGTTTCTTTTTCAGCTATTATGAGGAGTTTTTCGACGTTACAAGAAAGAATTCTGCCTTATCTTAACGCTATATTACCAAAACTAACAGAAAAACTACAAATGGTTGCCAAAAATCCGTCGAAGCCCCATTTCAATCATTTCTTGTTCGAAACATTTTCGTTGTCGATTAGGTTTGTTTACTAAGTTTTGGTTTTTTAAATATGTTGATTGTTTTGTGTGTTTGTGTAGGATTGTATGTCGCAGTAATACTTCTGCGGTAACCTCGTTTGAAGACATTCTGTTCCCAATTTTCCAAGGAATTTTACAGCAGGACATTCAAGGTAAAGTACAGCCACAAAGAGAAAAGTTTGTTGAAAGAGTTAAACGTAAAAAATCTTACAGAATTTATTCCATATGTGTTTCAATTATTATCGTTATTAATGGAACTTACACCAAACGGAACGATTCCTGAGCCGTACATGCAATTATTACCATGTTTATTAGCACCAGTGCTTTGGGAACGGCCGGCTAATATTAGTCCGTTGGTCAGATTATTGTGCGCTTTCTTAACGCAAGCTGCACCCCAAGTTATCGCCCAGGATAAACTTGTAAGTTTGTGTATTCTACATTTAAAATTAAACTACAACGATTTTTGTTTATTTTCAGGGTGGATTGTTGGGAGTTTTCCAAAAATTAATAGCATCGAAAGCAAACGATCATGAAGGATTTTATCTTATGCAAAATATTATCCAACATGTACCTACGTAAGTAGAATATTCCTGTGCGTTACGTTGCGTCCGTTACCTTGGTTATTTTTCAGGGAGGCGTTAGCACCGTACCACAAACAAATATTTTTCTTGCTGTTCCAAAGGTTATCGTCAAGCAAAACTACTAAATATGTGATTGGTATCATGGTATTTTTTTGTTTGTACGTTATTAAATTTTCTGCAAACGATCTTGTATCCACTGTCGATGGAATTCAAGCCCAGTAAGTTTTGTAGCTGAAATTTGAATACATATCCTATTAGTTACTAAACAATTAAACAACTAAATAAATTCCAGAATGTTTGGCATGGTATTAGAAAAACTATTCTTAACGGATCTTCAAAAGGTATCGGGATCCGTTGAAAGAAAAATAGTATCCTGTGGCGTTATCAAGCTTATATGTGATTGTCCAGAAATGTACACCGGAACTTATCAAAAATATTGGTCACCTTTGCTTCAAGTAAGTTTTAAATCATAATAATAAAATAAAGTGTTGACATGTCCAGTGGTTTTTCTCTCCAATTTTCTATGCCGGCTTCTTCTATATCCCTTATGACCGCTTCCTTCCACCTAACTCTCGGCCTTCCTTGTCTTTTTGTTTCCGCTGCTGTTCCTTCCAGCTTGGTGGTCCGTTCCGTTCGTTCTGTAACCTTTGCACATGCCCCAATTGCTAAATATTATTATTAGAAGGCTGTACATTCCTATAGGAATTAGAGCCGCCCCTAAGGGCTCTTTTGACTGTTTTAGTGTTGGTGGTGCATCACTCCACTACACTACACTCATTACATTCACTACATTTCTCTTCACTT
This sequence comes from Melanotus villosus, assembly GCA_963082815.1. NCBI lineage: Eukaryota > Metazoa > Arthropoda > Insecta > Coleoptera > Elateridae > Melanotus > Melanotus villosus. The sequence continues at coordinate 10,485,823 of OY720419.1, read as the reverse complement.
TATTTTCCTGTCTGTCTTTATAGGTTATTGTGTCTTGTTGCTTCTTTCACAATTTTTTTCCATTCTCTTCTGTTCCTCATCTTCTCCCGCCAGTTTGTGATTCTCATTCTTTTTATGTCTTCTACTTGATCTTTCCAGGGTGCTTTTAGTCTCCCTCTTGGTCGCATTTTGTGGTTTCCATTTTGTCATCCTTTTTACTACTCTCTCCTCACTCATCCAATTTATATGTCCGTACCATCTTATTCTTTTGGATTTTATTACTCTGACTATATTCTCGTTTTCTAATATTTCTTCCACCTCATTATTTGTTAGTCTTCTATATTGTTCCTTGTTTAACTTCTTTCCTCCAAATATCGTTCTTATTATTTTCCTCTCAAAAACCTTAAGTTTCTCTTCATCTTTTCGTGTGAGACACATATTTTCCGCAGCATAGGTCACCACCCGTCTTATGACTGTTCTGTATACTCTTAATTTCGTCTTCTTGCTTATATTTTTATAGCCCGACTGTATCTTCTGATCTATCTCCTCACATCTGCTGTTCTTCTTATTTATAATTGTCCCTAAGTATTTATAGCTTTCTACTTCCTCTATGTTATATTTTTCTATTTTTATTACTCTGTTGCTGACTCTTTCATCTTTTCTTGTAATTTTCATATACAGGGAATTTTTCTTTTTAGTATACATATCCCTTATGTATACTTTTAAAATAAACGCAATATATAGGCAACCAACTATACACTAAACGTGGTGCATAAAGGTTATGTTTCATGTTTGTAAATAAAAAATAAATCAAAATTAGTGGAATATCAAAATAATTTTAATTCAACGATTATTCTAAAACATAAAATATCAACAATACGAAACAGAAAGGAAAATAAAAACAGCAACAGTTAAAGCCTAATTTTTTGACATTAACTTAATTTGATGATTTAAAAAATTAGCATACAGTACAACTTCACTAATCCGGACAGATAAAGTTTTCGGTTAGTCCGGATTTGCGAATTTTACGAATTATAGAAATATTTTAAAAAGCTAAATATAAAGCAAATAAAACATGGTTTTAATGCATCTTAACTATTTAATAGCTTTATAACAAAACACGTACACTATAATAAAGTTACTATGTACATACATACATTCAAACAGAATCGGGTCTCTTAAAATAATCACTAATTTTTGACTGCTTCGTACTGCCGAACAAATATGAAGTGGCACTTTCTTTCAATCTTCTTAATAATAATATATCTTGCATTGCTACGTCATTTTGTTCTGCCCATTCAATGCAGTTAGAAAACGACTGAACAGCATCTTTGTGCGTAATTTTAGTGCAAGATTCTACAAATTCGCATTCAGAATCTGCACTATGGTCCGACTTTGAAGCCTCTTCAATTAAATTCTCATCTGTAAATGAAATTATTTCATTTTGTCCAGTTGCCCAATTGAAAACTTCCCCAGAACTGACTTGTGGGTCAATAGAATTCAACATTTGTGTAATGGCTCTTAAATTTACGTTTGCTGATTCCGAGTCCCACTGTTGTTTCAGTTGAGCCAATGCAATTTCGTCCTCTTCGTCCCAATCTGATTTTGGCCAGAGTAACCTCCAACTTTGCTTAATATTTTTTTCAGTTATAGTTTCCCATGATTCATGTAAGTTCATGATAGCCTCCCTCAAGTTGTAACTCTTCAGACTCTTTGATAAATCGTTGTCATGAGATATTAAATAAGCCAGTAATTGTTTTCTATAAGCGACTTTAATATTCTGGATTACATTCTGATCCATTGGTTGTATTATTGCCGTACAATTTGGCGGTAAAAACATAACTTTAAAGTTTGGATTAAAATTTAATATATTTTCTGTTGGATGTGAGGGAGCGTTATCTACTAGAAGAAGGGCTTTTTGTGACAAATTGTTTTCGTTCGAAAACCTTTTTACGTGTTTAATAAAACATTTTTCGAACCACTCCATGAAAATCGTTTGAGTCATCCACCCTTTCTTGCTCGCTCTATACTCGACTGGAAGAACTGCGTTTTTAAAGCATCTAGGATTGCGAGATTTACCCACAATAAGTAGTGGTAGCTTGTGGGTTCCTGTTGCATTGGAACAAGGCATGAATGTGAACCTGTCTTTAGCAATTTTTCTGCCAGGTGCAGACTTCTCCTTTTCATGAACCCACGTGGTTGTTGGTAACGCTTTCCAAAATGCAGCACTTTCATCGGCGTTATACACCTGCTCTTCTGATAAATTCATTTCCCTAACTATCTTTAAGAATTTCTTCTGGAAAGGTTCTACTGCACTTGTGTCACTAGACACCTTTTCCCCACAAATTTTCAAAAATCGAATTCCATGCCTCTTCTTAAATTTATCTAACCAGCCAGAGCTTGCTAAAAATTCATCTTTCCCTGATATTTCTTTGTGGAAGAATTTGGCTTTTTCCCTTAGAATTGCAGACGAAATTGGTACATGAAGACTTCTTTGTTGTAAAAACCAGGTATACAAAGCCTTCTCTACCTTGGGATGCTCACCTTTACGTAGAACTTTCTTGGAGCCTACATTTTACGTACATAATAAGCCATGCTTAATAATTCTCAAATTTAAAACTCAAATCGTACATACCTGGTCCGTGATACGTAGTTGAAACAAACTGTGTAATTTTGTGGTTCTTCTTTTTAATATCATATATGGTTGATTTTGGCACATTAAACCTTTCTGCTACAAAGCGAATAGTTTTGCCGCTCTCTAGAAATTCTAGAATTTTGCATTTTTCTTTTATAGTCAGAGTGTTGTGACGTCGCTTCATTTTAAACATAATTTTAAACAGTTTAAATAAGTTTAAACAACACGTTTGCACGCGCACCTAAAGTATCACTAACAATGGTTACACAACGAAAGTGAGAAGTTGGGGTATTCCCCGAAGTTCATTTAACGAAAGTAGGCAATTAAGTTCTTCCGCGAAGTTCACTTACGGTTAAAACATGAAATTTACATGATTTTCGTATGTGTCCGGATTATAGAGGCAAATGACACACAAATGTCCGAATTGTAGCAATGTCCGAATGACTGGAGTGTCCGGTTTAGCGCATGTCCGAACTAGCGAAGTTATACTGTATATGTATACTGTGGCAAAAATCATTAAATTAAGTTAATGTCAAAAAATTAGTCTTTAACTGTTGCTGTTTTTATTTTCCTTTCTGTTTTGTATTGTTGATATTTTATGTTTTAGAATAATCGTTGAATTAAAATTATTTTGATATTCCACTAATTTTGATTTATTTTTTATTTACAAACATGAAACATAACTTTTACGCACCACGTGACGTGACATTTAGTGTATAGTTGGTTGCCTATATATTGCGTTTATTTTAAAAGTATACATAGGGGATATGTATACTAAAAAGAAAAATTCACTGTATTTGGTTTTCTCTTGATTTATTTGTAAACCTCTCGCTTTTGCCTTTCTACTAATCGTCTCCATTGTTTCTTCCAAACTTTTCCTATCTCTTGCTATCAGTGCTATATCATCGGCATATGCCACTATTGGTATGGATTTCTCTATTATTGTTCCTTTAATGTCACTTTCTTTCATTATTCGCTCTATTGCAATGTTGAACAATGTCGCTGATAATCCATCTCCTTGTCGTACTCCTTTTTTCTGTTAATCCTTCATGTGTTAGTACTTCTGCTTTTGATCCTTCCATGGTCATATTTATCATCCTCATCAGTTTTTTGGGTATACCCATTTCCCTCGCATCTCTTATAACTGATCCTCTTTTTACTGTATCAAATGCCTGCTTATAGTCTATGAATATTATCTCCACCCCTATATCATGTTCATAGCATTTTTCTATTATTTGTTTCACCGTATGCGTTGGGTCTATTGTTGACCTTCCTTGCCTGAATCCATTCTGGTATTCTCGTATACTTTCCTCTGTAAACCTATTTAATCTTTTTAGTATTAGTGATGTTAATATCTTATACACTAAATTCAGCTGGGTTATCCTTCTGTAATTTTCGCACAGCATCAAGTCTCCCATTTTTGGTATTGGCACTATAACTCCGGACTGCCACTCCTCAGGCATCTCCTCCTTTTTCCATATTTGTTTCATTAATTCGTAAATCCTTTTTTTGATTTCATCTCCTTTTTTCAGCATTTCACCGCATATGTTGTCTGGTCCTGCTGCTTTTTTTCTTCTTAAATTTTTAATTATTTCGTTTACTTCCTCCTCTGATGGCACTTCTTCTTCTTTGCCTCTCTTCTCTTTGTCTACCTCTTTTGTTGTCTTTTCTTTCATGTATCTTTCCCATTCTCTCTTGTCTATATTGGCAGTGGTATTTCTTTTCCTTTTTTGTTTTCTAATTTCCTGGTATAACTTTATGTTATTTTTACTATCTTTTTCTATCTCATTCATCTCGTCAATCCGCTCCTGCTTTTTGTTTCTCATTACTCTCGATGCTTCCTTCCTTATTTGTTTGTATTCCTCATAGTCATTCTCTCTATTAGATTTTAGCCATTTTAACCTTATCTCTTTCTTCCTTTTTACTAATGTTTCACATTGGTCATCAAACCAATTCTTTCTATGTTGTTCCTTTCTTCGTCCTATTACTTTTTCTGCTGTTTCTAATATCTTCTTTTTTATGCTATCCCATTCTGTTTCTATATTATCATTTTCCGTCTCTTTGCTTAATTGTTTCTTTAGCTCTTTCTGGTACTCTCTTCTTTTTTCTTCATTTTGAAGTTCTTCTATGTTCCATTTTCTTTTTGAACTTCTTCCTTGTATGTTCTTTACTACCCTCATTTTCATTTATTTCATTTTGCTAAATAGTTATGAATAAAGAAAAAAAGCACACTCTGATCAGAATGGTCGGCAAAAAAAATAACAAAACGCATTTTCGAATTCAAAAACATTTATTTAAACATTTTTGTGATATTCTTCAAAACACTGGAGGCAAAAATGCGGTTGTCCAGGGCATCTTTTGCATTCATACACTGTTTGCTTCCTTATTTTCTTCTGCCTGCATGCTTTGCATTCTTTTCTGCTAACTCTTTTGGATTCTTTAGCTCCTTTTGTTTCTTTAACTGTTTTTTCTTTGTTGGTAATACTGTGGGCAACATGCGTGCGAGGAGTTGAAACTCTTGGTAAATCGATAATAGATCGTCTGGCTAGCAAACTCCTAATCATAATCAGATTGGGAGTACTTGTATAAGTAATATGCATTTATCAAGCTCATCTGCAGCACATGTATAAACAAGTTCTTGTACCATCGAATGGTTTTACGATCACAAGGATAGTAAGCCATCATCTGATCTTGTCTATCTATTCCAGACATAAACGGATTATAATCAATGATAGCTGCAAGCTTTTCAGATTCTTGTCCTCTTCTGTTTCTAAAAATGCCCATTTTGCTTCCTAACTCTGTACTAATATACTGAACATTACGTTTGTCACACCATTTTCCAATAAGTACCACGCCAAAATACCATAGCTTCCTCCAATGATAGCTCTCTTCCCAGGTAATAAATGTCATTCATTTTTGTATTAAAAAATCTACCACAAATCTAATATTTCCTAGACGATCAGCCGGAGATGTTTCTGGAGTCTTAAAATGCAAGCATCTCAAATCTATTTTGTGACATATATTTTCTAAAAACAGGTATGTCAATCAGATGAGTCTGTTTTCCAGTAATCGTTTAGACGACTCAATTGTATTGTTCCTGTATGGAGCAACAGATCCAAAAAAAATTTTAATTCGTCCACAGTTACATCTTTCCAAGTGGTGATACGAAATTTGGCAGATGTTTCTGGGCGTAAGAAAACCTCAACCGCGTAAGCATTTGTTTGTTCTCCATCGTCGGCAACTATCATCACGAAAAAAATTGATTTGTGTACTCTCCTGAAACTGGCACCAATAATTCTTGAGTTTTCTGAAACAGAACTTGCTTCAACGCACCTGTATCACTCCATTTTTTATTATCAGAGCTTGGTACTGCTTGATTTGTATTTGTAAGGTTGAAATTGATCCGCCATCGTCCGAGTCAGGAAAAAATTCATCACTACTGTTAACAGTTAACTTTCTTTTTCTATAATTAATGTCTTGTTTGCCAATAGAAAGTCTTTGATTAATGCCAGAGGGTCCTGCTTTATTCTCTATTTTTAACCACAAATTTCAACCACACCGAAAAAAAACGCGAATACAACTAAAGCACGTGTTAAAACCAACACTTTTCGACGACGACACCGAACAGCAACACAATCCATAGACAACGCCGATGAAATACTAAAGCAACGAGTCGTAATGTAACCACCACTCCGATCAGAGTGGATGGTGCTAGCAAAGAAACGAAGCCGATACACTACGATCGGACTGATCAGCAATCAACCTGTTAACAACTCCCCATTTTCCATAACTATTTTCATGAATTTTGTTTTCGCAGCGTTGATTTTTAGCCCCAGTTGCTTTCCTTCTCTGGTTTTTGTGCTGCATTCTTTAATTTATTTAGCAACCTTGTTACAATTGTGACGTCGTCTGCATATGCCAATATTTGGTAACTTTTGGATAATGTTCCTGCCCTGTTTAGTCCACATTTTTGCACCGCTCCTTCTCACACTAAATTAAAGATTAAGATAGCGGTTGGCAGGGAGTCTCCCTTATGCAAGTCTGACTTTATTTTGGACTCTTCCGATATGTTGAGTTTTACTAGTTTTACTATATTTTATAACTTTTATTTGCTACTAACTACTTCAACTCACTTATGTATTTTGTTTATGCAACCCGTCTTACATCTAAATTTTCATTTATAATACAGCGCGCCGAAGCAAACATGAGAGACATAGACAACATCCATCACGGCAACTCTGCGATAGTTCTTGTACTCTTCTTTTCCTCTTTTTTTTGTGTATAGGCACGATCACTGCATTTTTCCATTCTTCAGTCTGCTCTAAAGTCCACACTTCTTGTATGAGTTTGCATATTTTTCCCTTTAAGTCTTCGCTCCCATACTTGACTAACTCTGGACTTATTTCATTTTCACCTGATGCTTCTCTTTTTTTTAATGTCTATGTGTGTTTAACACATTCGCTGCCGTGGCGTAGTCGGCAACCTAGTGTTACATGCCGAATACACACATTTGCTATTTATCTGTCACTGTTTGTCTGCCATTGGCGGCTAAGTTATCTGTTTGTGTCGGCATTGTTGTGAATTTTCCGATTGCCGACACAAGCAGATAGTCTAGTCGCCAAGACAAATAAATAGCAAATGTGTGTATTACGCCACTTCGGCATGTAGGTAGGTTGCCGATAACGCCGCTCGGCGTGATTGGCAGCGAACGTGTTAATATTTCCTTATTTTTGAGGTTCCTTCAGACTCCTCGTACGGTTGTTCTATTAATATTTCCTGGTTCCTTCCATCCTTCCAATATTCTCAATGTGTCCCTTATCATATTACCTTGGTGGTCTTTAAAAAATTTTGTTCCACGTTTGGAACCTTTTCTTACTTTCTTTGCCTCTTGATAGAAGTTCCTTATATCTTTGTTTTGGAAACCGTCCTCTATCTTCTTTACTAATTCTGCCTTTTGTTTTCGTTTATTTCTGTGTAATCCTGCCTTTGTTACAATTTTTGCGCTCTTTCGCTGATTTCATCTTGCTTCTGTAAATATTTCAGCCATGTTCTTCTGTTCTGTTCCATTACTTGTCTGCATTCTTCATTGAAACATCCCTTTACCCTTCCCATTTCTCTTTTGCTTATTGTTTCCTTTGCTGCTTGCTTTATTACTGTTCTTATCTGACTCCAACTCTTATCCGCCGATTCTGCTTTGTTCCAGTGCCCTCTCAGCTCTTGAAGCCTTTTCTGATATTTTTCACGACTCTCTAGGTCTGTTTTTTTATCGACTGTTCTCTTCTATTTTGACTTTAACCCTTGGTAAATAATGGTCTGAGTTCATATCATGGTCTATTTGGTTCGCTTTATTTTTGCCCGGTGTCTTCCATGTACCTTTGTGCTGGAAATATGTGCTCATTATTTTCATCTGCTTCTCCGCTGCAAAATTTATTAGCCTCAACCCATTATTGTTTGTATCTGCGTGTTTACTATGCTTACCGATCATTGATTTGTATCCTGTCTCAGTTCCTAGTTTTACATAAAAAAAAAATTTTTGGGCTTACTTTTAAGTTGTATAACACATATTCGTTCTGAGAGTGGTTTAAAATTTCGTATCATCGTTTTCTTTTCTTTTTCCACCAGAAATCTGTTCCAAAAATTCTCGTTGCCCCTCCACTGTTAAAGAAATGGTACTTTTCTAGTTTTACTGTGCCACTTTCTTTTATTTTTGTTTCTTTTCTTCCTTTTAAGGTTTATGTTTTTAGTTTCTATTCTTGCATTTGCTTTTCCTGATTTTTTTCTTTCCGAATCCAGTCGTCTCTTGTTAACCAAACCTTTTCCCTTCTGCTTATTTTTGGTCCCTGTACCCTGGACATGTTTGTCTCGTAGCTACCTATCTTTCTGGTTTCATACGTATCTTTTTGCCTCAGTCTTGCGGCATATTTTTTAATTTCGTTTTGACTTTCACCTTCTTTAAAAGTCATATCTTTGTCGATTACATATCTTTTTCTTTTTAACTTATTTTTATTCATCATAACCTCCCTCTTCTCTTCTACCTTTTGCAGCTTTGCCACTACTAATCTTTTCTCCGGCACCTGCCTTACTTTGTATGCTTCTTCGATCACCACCTTTACGCCGATTTCATTGCTTAGAAAAGTCTCCACCTCTGATTTGGATCGCATTCCCTTTATTACAATATTTCAGGATCTCCTGAACCTTTCCTGACTTTCCAACAGCTTTTCCACTCTGTTTTCCAGCTTCTCTATTTTTTGATTTAAGAACACCTTCTCTTTCTTTCATACTTCTTCTGTTTTCTTCATTTGTACTTCTAACTTTTCCAATCCCTTTGGGTTTTTTTGAAATCCAGTACCAACTTTGGTTGTGAGATCTTGCATTAAGGTCTTTAGCTCCGACTGTTCCTTAGCTTCTTCCTCTGATGTTTCTTCTTTTGGTGGCGTACGAACTGTTAGCTTGCTTTTTTTAAGTTCTTCTTGGTCCTTTTTTCTCTTCTTTTTATTGAGAAATCTTTTAATGTTTTAAATTTACGGGTTTATCAGAAACTAATTTTAATTTTAAATTAATCGATAGGCGTTAATCAACTTCTTCGAAGGACAAGTAGATGAAAGTACTTTACCCGATGATGATTTTATAGAAGTCGATGATACTCCAGCGTATCAAACTACAAGTGCGAAATTAAGTTTTGCAAATAATGCTAAATCAGATCCGCTTCAAGGTGAGTTTGCATTTAGAAAACTTTACTCGGAATTGTGTTAAAATTTATTTAAATCGTAGCTATATCAGAACCGAGAGAATTCCTCGTACAAAACTTGGCAGCATTAGGAAGTTCACAACCAGGCCGTTTACCTACTTTTGTAAATAATATTGATCAACAGTCTCTTGTACATCTACAAGGATATTTAACAAAGTTTGGGGTTCAATTGGTTTAACCTGATTTTGTAAAGTTCTTAAAGAGACTGAATCATGGTTTTTTAAAATATTGTATTTCATACCGTTTAACGTTGCTATTCTTGCTGTATGCAATTAACATTTTCCAAATATTTTCATTTTGTAAAAAGTACGAAGTTTTATAATTTTTAATAATGTTGTTAATTAAATTTTAATTGGGTTTGAATATAATTATGTTATGTTTTAGAACTGCCTTTGTCTAATTTTGAGGAAATGTTTTGCAAATTGTTACAAATGTATTTTTGGAAAATGTTAATGTTATGTAATTGTTAGTTTTATTCAATACACCAGTTATCAGCCAGTATCTCTTTAGTTATAGTTATCATAAATTCGTTTTTTAACTTCTAAACTATGCGAAATTAAAGGAGTACGAAAATCTGCTTTTGAATCTAAGCTAGAGAATTCAACATTTAAAACAGCATTTTTGTTAAAAATCTATTTATATTAATAAACTTTTTCTTAAATTATGTGTTTCTAATTTCATTGCCAATTCGCAATAACTTCTTCTTCGGCAGTGCAAAGTAGCAGCACTGAGGCGCTAGGCCCATTGTGCATCTGCCACAAATTAAAGGATGCCTTCATACAGACCAATACCTAGCAGCCCGAAGTTCAGAATCTTATCCATAGAGGCACTCCGTGCATCTTCGGACTCTAAAAGTAGAGTCTAAGTAGTCTGGGGCACCGTAAAAGTAGATTTGCTTCGTTACAGAATCTGCAACTTAGGTCCTCGGAGAGGCCCTTCAGATGCACGTGCCTTTTAAAGAGTTCATGGCCCATAAGAAAGCTTGTGACTATCCTGATATGCTTCCTACTGAACCTAAGAAGCTGTTCGGACCTGATATGAGATGAACTGAGAGTGGCTCTAGTCTCTAACTGCTTGGTGAATGTTTGCTTTAGGTAGGCCGATTCAGGCCCTAAAAAAGGTTCTGAAGAGCCCTCCCTAGCCTTCCTCGTTACCAGGAATGTTACTATGACCGGGCATCCAGATTAGTCAAACCCATTGATTGAACCAAACCTTTTCCAGAGCCATACGACATTCCTCGACTAGATTTGGTTTGGTTTTAACTTACGAATAAAAAAAAAGTGGAAGGACCATAACACCAACAGTATGCAATGTAGATGGTGTATCAATATGGCGTATTTTGGAAGGTCACTAAATACGTCAACTGTCAAAGACAAAAACGTAAACAAACAGTTAGTCTACCAATAAAAATTCATGCCGGTCGGTGTTTCAATATGGCGTGTGTGACGTATTTCAATTGCATTTGTAGTTATACCTTAGTCTCCTTCCTTTTTCTTTTTATTCGTAGGTTTTAACAGAACTCAAAGTCATGCATGACTATCAGAGCATGTATAGATATGTCATTTCTGGAAGCCTCTAGCGAGGTTTTCCTGGATGCAAACTAAGATTGTGAAGCCCTCAGTTTAGAAGACGGTGGGAAACTTTCCTTGTGGGTTGGTGGTTGTGGCCTTCTTTATCTGTCTGGTTATGTGATTGATCCAGACCAACTTGGTATCTAGGGTTAAACCCAAGTACTTTACTGTGCTTCAGGGTCTCAAAGTTGTCCCAAATATTATAGGTTCCCTGAAGACTGCCAGTCTTCTTTTCCTGGTGAATATTACAAACTCGGCTTTGGCAGGATTAACTGTCAGCTGAACACCACCTTCTGCACTATAAAAAACGCTCCTTGCATTAAGCTGCATTTACCTGAGATCAATCTTGCAAGATCATCCGCATAACCCTGCACATAGTAGCCTGCAGCTTCCAGTTCCACAAGAAGTCCATTGAAGATAAGACACCACCCTGAGGACAGCCTCGTCTCACTGAGGTCCTCACTGTGGCACCACCAAGCGATGCTAGGATTTCCCAATTAGTCAGCGGGGTCTGACCCATCTGACGAGGATAGTATTAATGACAGCTTGACTGATGGAGTTGAAGGCTCCTTTACAGATTGGCCTGCTTGATAGACGTGTTGATGCAGGTGTAAAGGATTGGTGATAAGTGTGTTATTTTTTATGTGCCTCTCAACCAAACGTTTTGAGAAGGAAGGAAGTCAGACTGATTGGTCTGAAATCTTTGGCAGTGTCGTGTATACTTAGCACGTCCCGGCTTGGAAATAAAGATGACCTTGACCTTTCTCAAGGATACAGGAATATACCTCATTGCTAGGCAGGCCCGAAGTAGCCCTTCCTGAAGGAAGACAAGGAAAACGCCGTCGGCCCCTGGGGTTTTGAATGGGTCAAATGAGACAATAGCCCATCTGAGGCGATCAAGAGTGTCCACTTTGGAAGCCATTTTCCAGTTGAAAGTAGAAAGAGCGACTGGGAGGGACCGTTGTTGGGCAACTAAGGTTCTAGTACCACCAGGAAAGTGCACTTCCAAAAGATGCTCCAGGCCCTCAATGTGGCTGGAAGCTGTAGTATCATCTGGGAGTTTCAAAGACTCCAAGCGAGACCGTTTATCCTTACCAAGAATTTTTGTAAGGCGAGTTGCTTCGGGTAGAGACTCAATTCAGGAGCAGAAGTCCCTCCACACGTCCTTCTTGTGACTCTGGTTAGCGAGAGCGCAGGGCTCTATTAAGAAGCCTGCGTCTCGCGTCTCTTTACGAATTGTTGAAGTTTGGAGTTCCACCACGCACTCTTTTGCTTCTAGTTTTCTTCTTCAAGGGACAGCTTTTCTCGAATGAGGAAGTGATTGCCTCGTGTAAGATAAAAGTAAAAAAACTTTGGAATTTCTGTAGCACTGGACCACCGTAGAGGTCCGATGAGGAGTGCTCCACCACGACGTGCCAGTCTTGGTCTTTGACAAAAGAGGACACAGAAACTGAGGCTAAAGTGATGTCAATGACTTCCTGCCTTATTTGAGTAATAAAAGTCGGCCGTGTTCACTGATTTAGAATATCCAAATCCCAAATTAGTAGTGTATAGGTAGGTACTGCAAAAGGCATGTAGGTACCTCTAAAGTCGATGTCCGAACTCCGAACTGCCCCAACAAGTGTGGTGCGCGTTGGCATCGCAGCCTATAATAAAGCGAAGTTTCTCCTTGTTACAGTAGTTATCAGCTCCTCAAATTTAGGTGAGGGTGACGGAGTTGGAGGGTCATAGGACAGGAAAACAGATCCAACTACGACGTCGAAATTGTTATTGCCACAAGACAGACGAATTTTGAGCGCTACCAGATCCCGATACAAACACACCTCACATTTAAATACTTTGAACAGGATTAAGAACGCAGCCCAGTGATAACTTTTAATCTTTGGAGGTTTTAACTAACGGGAATTATCACTTATAGGAACTGCCGGCTTATCATAACCTCATAACATTTGACCGATTGACGTTTGTGTTTTAATTTGACGTGTCGAAGTTGGATAGAATTTAATTTTTTTTTACTTTTCAGTTATTGTTTTAAGCAGACACGCACAAAATGTTAAAGGCTGTAATTTTAATTGGTGGACCTCAAAAGGGTAAAATAAAATTCTTTATTATTTTATAAACTTAAGGTTTATTCAAAATCCATTGATGACTGAAATATTTACTTATCGTGGTGTAACTGTCTAAAAATTTCATCACAGGTACACGATTTCGTCCCTTATCGCTTGATATTCCAAAACCATTGTTTCCAGTAGCAGGTTTACCTTTGATACAACATCATATAGAAGCTTGCACGGCCGTACAAGGATTAAAAGAAATATTGCTTATCGGTTATTATCCTGTAACGCAAATTCAACAGTTCGTTACAGATATGCAACATCAATATAATATAATTATAAAGTACATAAATCAGTTATTTATATTGCATCAGCCAATACGACTAAATTTTAGATACCTACAAGAATTCGCAGCGTTGGGAACAGCAGGTGGTTTATACCATTTTCGTGATCAAATTCGCTGTGGTACCCCTGATGCATTTTTTGTTATGAACGGAGATGTATGTGCTGATTTTCCATTACAGGAGCTGTATATGTTTCATAAAAGTAAAGACGGAAAAGCTTTAGTAAGCCTTTATTTATTAATTGAAGCTTTTTTTGTTTATGCTATTCTACACAGGTAACAATTATGGGCACTGAAGCTACAAGGCAACAATCTTTACATTACGGGTGTATCGCCACTGATAAAACGACTCAAGAAGTCACACATTATGTTGAAAAACCAAGTTCGTATGTTTCTACCTTGATTAACTGCGGAATTTATGTGTTTTCTTTGGATATTTTCCATGCAATCGGAGAAGCCTTTAATGCAAAACAACAGGATTTCTATAGGTCTGTAATTTTAACAGATGTAATTTTATTTTACCAAGTTTATATTTGTAGAAATGGCAATGGAAGTAAGGAAACTGGTTATATTCAGTTAGAAAAGGAAATACTGTCTCCTTTAGCGGGTAGTGGCAAATTGTTCGCTTTACAGGTATTGAATTCATAATATTAACTAATTTATCGAAGAATTTATTTGTTTTTTAAGGTAAATAATTGGTGGTCACAACTGAAAACTGCAGGTTCTGCAATTTACGCTAACAGGCATTACCTGCAGTTATATCGCACAAAACATCCTGAACGCTTATGTCGACCAGAAAACGATCCTGATGGTGATATACCTAAGAAAATTTGTGATATTCAACCGGATGTATACATTCACTCAAGTGCGGTTATACATCCGACAGCGGTGGTAAGAACACTTTTCACTCTTAAATAAATTTCCTTAATAATTATTTAACAGATTGGTCCAAATGTCAGTATAGGACCAGGCGTAACAGTGGGACCAGGTGTTCGTATAAGAGAAAGCATTATATTAGCAGATGCCGTTATAGAAAATCACAGTTTGGTACTACATAGCATTGTGGGCCACAACTCGAGGATAGGTCGATGGACGCGTGTTGAAGGCACACCTTCTGATCCGGATCCTAATAAACCGTTTGCTAAAATGGAAAATCCTCCGTTATTTAATAACGAAGGTCGACTCAATCCTTCTATTACTATATTAGGTAATGTTTGTGCTTTTCTACCTGTTGATATTAAGTTACAATGGATATTTCAGGTTGCTGCGTTACGGTTCCGTCTGAAACTATTCTGTTGAATTCGGTTGTTTTACCGCACAAAGAATTATCGAGAAGCTTTAAGAATGAAATAATTTTATAATCGCTTTATTTAGAAAGGTATAGAATATGCCATCGATTTTTAAATATACTTTTAAGTTTTAATTTTTGTATCATAGATATACATATAATATATATAAATTATTTATAGCAGTTATTGATTTTTAACATATTTGAGGTATTAGTAATGTAAGTACATATTACATATTACTTACAAGTTTCCTTTAGGCACAATTGCAGGAAAAAAATAGCTCCGACTCAATTGCACCGTTGTGATATTAACTATCAACGAACTAAAATTCCGATCAAATATGAAACGGCATTTTAAATTAAAGTAAAAATTTAAATAATTTCGCTCACGTAAAACGTTTATTTAATGATTTTATAAGATTCAAGAAACTCCAGAACAACATGACAATTTTGTGAGGTTATGTAGCGGTTAACCTCAAAAAACGTCCGCAATCACTTTTGAACAAAGCCAAATGCTCACTTTACGTTATCTTAGATCTAATAGATCTTGTATTACGCAAGTTATAAAGTCCGTCATATGTGCGAATTTCAGCACAAAATCAAATACAATGAAAAAAGGATTCCGAGCAGCTCTTCTTCAACTGAAAGTGGGTCCAGATCGATGTGCAAATTTAGAAAATGCGGCTAATGAGATATGTAAAGCAAAACAAGGTGGTGCCCAACTTATAGCATTGCCAGAATGTTTTAATTCACCGTACGGAACGAAATTCTTTAATGAATATGCCGAAAGTATTCCAAACGGTCCGACGTCCGAAATGTTATCGAAAGCAGCCAAAGAGAATTCCATTTATTTAATCGGGGGTACATTTCCAGAAATAGATAACAGCAAACTATATAATACATGTACAGTTTGGGATCCCCAAGGAAAAATGGTCGCTAAATACCGTAAAATGCATTTGTTCGACATCGACATTCCAGGAGGGATAACATTTAAAGAATCTGAAGTGTTAAGTTCAGGCAATGAACTAAGCACCTTCTGCATGTTAGATAATATCAAAGTAGGGCTTGCTATATGTTATGATTTGCGATTTGAAGAGTTGGCAAAATTATACAGAATACAAGGCTGTGATTTATTGGTTTATCCAGGCGCATTTA
Organism: Melanotus villosus; assembly: GCA_963082815.1. NCBI lineage: Eukaryota > Metazoa > Arthropoda > Insecta > Coleoptera > Elateridae > Melanotus > Melanotus villosus. The sequence continues at coordinate 10,470,050 of OY720419.1, read as the reverse complement.
ATATGACTACAGGACCGATTCACTGGGAGTTATTGCAACGGTCGAGGGCATTAGATAATCAAGTTTTCGTCTTTGCTATTAGCCCTGCACGAGGTGAAAAAGGTTACATTGCTTGGGGTCATTCACAAGTTACAAATCCGTGGGGGAAAGTCATCGCCCAAGCAGGACACGCACAAGAAATTCTTTATTGTGATATTGATTTATCTCAACGTGATGATGTGCGACAACAAATTCCCATTTATCCACAACGTAGAATTGATATTTATAATACAATAAGTGTAAAAAAGTAAATGTAAATATGTGATTTTATTACTTTTGTTATGTAACTTGCTTTATGGAAGGTAATAATAAGCTTTAGTTTTATCAGTGGTGTATATATGAGAGCTATTTTTGGAAGTAAAATATATTTGTTAATTGGGTTATTATAAATATTCTAATATTTTTTGTTATATATTGTAAGTTTGTGACTACCAAGTACCTATCTGATTGCTATAAACTTTGAGGGATTTGGTATGCGAGTTAACCATGCTAACAACTACCTCACCCACGCTAGCTTTAATAGCATTATCAACTGCACGGTTTAGGCCTTTAAACCTGGACTCTCGCTTTTCTTTAGGTTTGTATTGTATCGTTTAAAAAATCAGTAAACTATGATCAGAGTTTTCAGAAATATTTTGACAGAACTATCAATCAAGAAATATTTGTTTATACTATGGACTATGGCTTTAACTTTATGTGAATCGTTCTTCTTTACAGCCGTTGTACTCCTAAGTGTTTACATGATAGTCGACCTAGTTCAAATTTACGAAGAAGATAATCACTACAGCGATATATCAGGTCCCTGTCCCTGTATTTTGAGTGAATTAGCACGTACAAGATTATTTCAATATAATATTATAAGAAGAAACGAGTTTCAATCAGATTTTTTTCATTAAACTTCAAAAATATTAATTTATTAGGTACCATGTTTGCGTTAACAATAACATGCAATTTATCTGTCAAAAACGTCAAAATTCCTATAAAAGTTTAAAAAAAATCTATAATTAACTAATCGGAAGTTTATGTATGGCTTTATCACTTTTGGAATCCATAATATTCACATTCGGAATATGCACTAGCGTTCATTTGTTGGTTTCCGTATTGGAATCGTTAGAAGAATGCGAGAGATATGACTGCACTGAAATAATGAGAAGTTATGCTAGGCAGAAATATTGGAACAATTATGGACTTCTTAAACGGAAAACAAAACTGCCATACTTTCACTAAAAGCAAGATGAACATCGAGATTATAGTTATTATAGAAAAAAAATAATGCAATTATTTGGTTTGTCCTTTTAGTTGTTAAATAAATATGTTAAGTTTATCACTTTGCCCAGTGTTTAATTCCAACAAAACGTTAAATGTTTAACTATTTTTTTTGCTGTTTTCCTCAATAAGCTCCTCTCCAACTATTTCCCAGCTTTGCTTTTTTAATTCTACCTATACCTTTTCAACTTCAAGTTGAGACTAATCATCTTCAAATTGAGAATAAACACATTCAAATTGAGACAAAACAATCTGAAATCAATTAAACACATTCAAATTGAGATTTAACATAATCAAATTGAGAATAAACATATTCAAATTGAGAATAAACACATTCAAATTGAGACAAAACAATCTGACTTCAGCTTGTTTTGTCTCAATTTGAATGTGTTTATTCTCAATTTGGATATGTTTATTCTCAATTTGATTGTGTTAGTTCTCAATTTGAATGTGTTTAATCGATTTCAGATTATTTTGTCTCAATTTGAACGTGTTTATTCTCAATTTGAAAATGATTAGTCTCAATTTGAAGCTATAGTAGGTACCTACTGCTAATTTAGTTTTAGTGCTTTGTTCCTTATATTGTTCGTAATTTTCTGTTTTGTTTCCTAAGTATTGTTTCCAGTCACTTTTTTTCTTTTTAACTTCTTCTTTAACCTTAGTATTCCACCAAGCTGTGTGTTTTTTTGCTTTCATTTTGTCTAGTAGGTAACTCCACATATCTCTCTTGCCGTTTTTAATAATAGTAGGTGTCATCTTAAAGTTATTCCAATACTTTTCGATATCAGAATTATGTTCAAAATTTGTTTGTTCTTTTGTGAATTCTTCCTCCAATTTCGTTATATATTTTTGCCTAACATTATTGTCACTTAGTTTGACTCGAGACCTTTCCTTCAGGTTTCTTTTTTTCATTGAACTTATTACATATTCGCCCTCCTTCCCATTTATTTCTATCGTTTGCTACTCTGGCATTCCGGTCCCCTAGGATAAATGTTCTTCCTCCACTGTTTGTCCTTTGTCATGGCTTTTGAGATTTGGCGTAAATAAGTGTAATACGTCCCTGTTGCCTGAAGTTTAAGCCCACCTGAAGCTGCAGAATTCACAGGAATTAACGTCAGATCAGCACATTCCTTTTTGGTTGTGAAATAATTCAGAGAAGTCCCACATATGATGACCGAATAGGATGATGCAATACTTTGTTCAGTGGATTTCTTGTTATAAATCCCAGGCAACCACCGATCACGAGGCAACGCCAAGAGTGGCGTCATTCAAGGTCCCCCGCTCGCGCTTACAGAAGACGCGTTTGTTCATCTTCTTCTAACATGTTGTTCGTTTTACGGAAAAGAGAACATACGACTCAGAGTATAGTAAGCTTTCAAAAACTTCGTTCCGGGCCTTGGTAGGAATCCCGAAAAAGCCTCTCGTTTTCGTTTAGTTTTGAAAAACTATTTTACGACATATTTGTCGGATTCTCACAGAGAGTGCCTTACCGTACCGGGAAAATATAGTTCTGTGTGAAAGTTTCGTTTAAGTTTGGTGTTTGGTGGAGTACCGTTTCACATAGCTTTGTATTAGATTAAGTAACCTACCAGTTCAATGGCATCCCGTTTATCTTCGCACCTGCTTCCGGGAAAGGTCACCATCCCCTTTCTTTACCGACCGCTGCTATCTCTCCCTGGTATTTGAAGCCTACCACTGGGCTACCCTCAACAAGCCCTCTTCCAGCTTAACGGTATATCAGGCTGCCCCTTTTACGTGATGGTTGCATTTGTACCAGCTTCAACCCCATTCAGTACCGCATATAGTCCGTCCTGGCGCTTTGGCAGTAGGTGCAGGGGAGCGGGGTGAACAAAGGGTACTATGTCCGGGTGGTGGAAGCGGTCCTGTGACCTGTTAAATTCAAATTGAAATGTTACATCGATGTTTTGTTGAGATTTTTCGCTTGCAATGTGAAATGTGTTTCCAGACATCGAGAACAATCCAAAAATACCTCTGCCAGCGTTTTCTGTGGTCAGGTTCGGCGCCTAGGCCCTGCTTCCGGAAAGACCGGAAATACTACTCTCGGTGCCATAATGTAATGGTGAGACTTTTCAACGAAATTCGGGATATAGCTTAACCGTGGGTTTTCTGAAGCTAGGGTGCTATTGCTAGCGTTTTTTTTGTGTCACCGAAAGGGGTAATATGCAAAAAAGTGTTTTGCAACTTGGTCTAACGTAAACTGTTTTTTGCCAAGGGTGTTATCTTTCAAAATGTATGATTTTTAATAGATTGTTATAATAGGATCGGGATAGAACGAGCTCCAACAACAACAAGAACAAAAGGAAGACCCAGGAGTAGATGGAAGGACAATGTAACCAAAAGTCTAAAAACCCGAAGGATACCTACGAAATGGACTAATATAGTACAAGATAGAGACCATTGTCACGTGATTTTGCAATCCCGTGTTATTTTGGAATTTTTAAGTCATTTTAAATTATTATTATTAAGATTCTTTATTAGTACGGCCCTGTCCCTTAAGTTTGATTCCGTGTTAATTATTTTATTTTTGCTACAGTTAATTCCGTTTTAGTCTGGAGGACACAAAAGTAGAGTTGTGCTTATCGATATTTTTGACATTCGATACGATATCGATATTTAGTTATTGTATCGATATTGTATTCCTTGGTAATTATCGATATCGATACGATATTTTTTATAAATAAAGCACTAATTAATATTAAGGCATATATTGAAACTGCATATTTCGTAAAAGAAACAATTTACAAGAGTAAACTTGTAAGACGTCGATCGGGTAAAGTTGGCTTATAAATATTAAAACAACTGTATGTAAAAAACTTAGAAATTATGTTGTAAAAATGCGAAACGCAAAAAATAATAATTATAACGATACATATCGATCCTGTATCGATATTTAAATTGTGTATCGATATTGTCTGCTTATTTTCTGAATCGATATGATATCGATATATCGTATCGCTAAGCACAACTCTACACAAAAGGTTAAGCCTAATTCGTTCTTTCCTTGCAGTTCTACGAATTCTTTAAAGTCATTTTAGTATGTTTTATCTTTGTAAAAGGTTCCTTTGTTAAATATCCCAAGGTGACCCAATTCACGCGTATATTTCATCGACACATGATGTCATATTGTTCCAGTTGATACAGCGTCTCGTGATACGTGTACAGGTCTCCAAATAGAAGTTTGCCGACACTCCGTAGATCTCTTAAAAGAAAGAGGCGGGGACTCGTCATTTCAGGCGTGACTATTATACAGCAACTTAGCATTTTGTACACTCGACGTGGAACGTTTTGAATAACAGGTTTGGGATTTATGTTTATAATATTTGATACGTTTCGCATTTATAAGAAAATAGGTACTGAGCAAACTTAGTTAATTTGTAAATGTTTTAAAGCCCTGAATTACTTCGTTCTAAAGCATAAGAAGAGCTTCGCCATTCATTACTGCGGTTATAAAGTGTACTTGAAAACACGTTGTGCGCCTGAGAAGAATTGGGTATCTTTTTCTAACATTTACCTGTCTTGTTTCCCCATCTGCGCATCCATCGGCAAACTTCTATTTGGGGACCTGTAGTAATATTATCAATCGTTTTAGTTTTCTTCAAAAGTTATTTATTTTTTTTTAAATTAATTCGGGGAACAAAAGAATCCATATTGTAATTCTATAACTTTGCAGAATGGCTTCCTACTACGGTATTTCCATTCTGTTCTTTCTTCTGTCCATTGAACATCAATCAGGAAAAATATTCTTTCAACACTGCCATTATGCGGCATAATTGAGAACAAATATTGACAAAGTTTGAGGAATTCTGAATATTGTTGGGATTACTAGCATTTTTGAAAAATAAATACTTACTTTCGTAGCACTACCTATTCTACTTAACTGGGAAGTTCTTATTGTAATTTTACCAACGAACATTTGCGGGACACCGGGATTGTTTATTAAAAATCGGAACAATCTCAGGAAACCGAGACGTCTGGTCATTCAACCGTAGTGCAATTGTGTGTGTGTTAGAATTTATATGTAGCAAAATCAAGTCTATAAAATAAAATGATCGTGTTTACAATAGGTTTAGCAGAAATGTAGAGTTATTGATGCTATAATTATTATAATTAAATACAGCTTAAGTCTAAAGTTTAGATAACTGGTAGTCGCAACCCTATATTGGGTCAAATAAAGAAGCTTAATAATAACTGCATTAAATGAACAGATTTCCTTCAATTGTTTTTACAAAATTCCTGTTATAATTTGTTTGCAGATAAACAATAGTTAATTTTAATCTGGCTTTTACTTCTGTATTATAAAATAAAATTAGGGCAGCTGCAACAATGTATAAATTGCATAAAAACAGTAATTAAATTCAATTTGGCAACGTCGCGCATTATTGTAGTTACCGTGAATTTTCGATAGGCGTCAGCACTTCGTTTAGATAATTTTAAACAAATCTAAAAAACGGTTGACGTTAACCGACAAATGTTTATAACGTCTAACGCTGTTGTGTATGTTTTAAATTATTTGTGAATTCGCGGGTTATAAATACAATATTCTATTATTAATAATAAAGTATGGATCCTTTCACAGAGGTAAGAATTTACCTTAATTAAAATACCAATTGGTTTGTTATTTCTTCCTTTAAATTCCAGCGTATCTTAGAACGAGCAAGGGAACGTCAAAAAAAGCTTCTCGAATATACTGGTGGACAAACAAAAATGCCTTTACAAGAATCCAATACAACAAAATCATGTAGCGAACCGGCAATTCCATCGCTGGAACAAAACACACCAGAAAATAAAAATTCTAAACGAAAAGATGTGGTTTCTGACTCTGAATTGTATCCTAAAGCTGCAACAGAGAATATTTCATCGTTACCAAGTACTACGTCTGAAGGTAATGTTCCGAAACTTGTTAGGCAAAATTCAAAGACGCGTATTTCATCAAACATGCCTGGCACGCCACAACTTCAGCTTCAAACATTAAATATTCATAAGGAAAACTTTAATATGGAAATTAAACTTTGTTCTATAGAAAATGTAAGGGTCGAAGTTGAATTTGAAGAAGAAAAGAGCGACGATGAAAAAGAAAATCTTCAGAATCAGAGCGGTGATAACGATAGTGATAGTGGTCAACCAGCATTACGTGACGATGCTAAGAAGAGGTTGCAACGATTAGGAAAGCTTTATGCGGGTAAGTTGCTTTTTAAACTGTTAAAAACGTTCACCTTTGTTGTACATGTAAAATAAATCTGAGTTTATTTAATTATATAACTACTTAGGTGGAGATGACGCTGAATTATCATCTCCAATACATCGAACGGAAGCCACGTTTCTAGCCGAAAGTAAAGTATCCAAGAAAATAAACCATGTCAAAGATAGAGATGTAGAAACCGAAGGAGACGTTCCAAGAAATCGTAAAGGTTTGGGTGGTTTGGCTGCTTTAATTCAAAATATAAATCAGTGGGAGGATGATACAGTACCGGTAAAGTTTAAGAATCTAATAATTTCGAATTATAAATAATGTAACTTTCTTAACAGGCAAAGAAGGAGGTGTTATCAAAACCGTCGACCACGCCAAAAAAATCATGGAAACCGCCTGCTCCAAGACCTCCTATATCAAATGCTCGTTCGTCTGATAATTCAACAGCACCTCGAGGAACGAAGCCTCAGGCGCCTAAACCACCTAATCACGGAACACCTGTTAAAGATAAAAGCCCCACCAAGCACAAATCCGTAGAAACCACCAGTGATACACCTAAACAAGTAAATTTCGATCCGGCGCTGCTTAAAACTTTGGTAAGAATTCTAAAATTTCGAATTTACTGTCGTTTTTATCGTGCTCTAAAAATTAATTAAAAACACTTTTAGGAATCTCAAGGTTTTACACGAACAACCTCGAACACACGCCTTATCTACAATTACGATTCACAAAGATCACCAAATAAAATAAAGACCGCCGAAGTAAGCTCCCCTTCTAAATTAGTTTCGAATGTAAGAAAAGACTGCATAGCTGAAGAGTCCGAAACGGAAGAGTCAGAAGTGCAAATGAAAAAAACAGAATCACAAATGAGCATTAATAAACTTCGATCGCCGGTCAAAACTAACATTAAAGGGTCCACCGTTGCTAACAAGGCAGCGATGTTTGAATGTGCAAGTCCAAATAAAAGCAACACTAAAGATCCTGCTTTATTATCAATATCTGAACGAAAGGCACTTTTTGAAAAGAATAAAGGCGCAGCTCCTGTGCCTAAAGCACCAATTTCAATGGCAACGCCTGTTAATTCAGAAAAGAGTGTTGGAGTGAAATCTACGAATGGTCCAAACGTTACAAAGTCGTCTCCAACGAAAGGAGAAAGCACGGCTTATAAAGTTAAAAGTCCTCCGAAATATCCAGCGCCTCGTCCACCAATCAGACCGAAGGATAATATTGATTCAGGGTCGTCATATCGAGTTGCTGCGGGTCAACCTGGCGGAATAGCCAGTAAAATGGCCGCATTATTCCAGAATAAAACAACTATCAGTCAGCAACAGATCGAAAGTAGCATTCGGGAACAAAGACAAAAGGAAATGGATGTTCTTCTCAATCGATTCCATAAAAATAAGGTTTGTAACTTATTCACATATTGTAGCACAGCACAGTTCAAAAAATGCAAATTTTCAGAACAGACGATTATAACTTGGCAAAAAGTTTAAAAGACTTTGGTAACATAGCTTGTACAATCATAGTATTTTTTTAGGTCATAAAGTAGGCATTATAGCTTATTATTACTTAACACATTGCAATTTTTTAAATTATCTTCTCAGAACTACCCCTATTTTGAGTTATGTCATTTTTTATTATATCCGAAAAATTTTGAGTTATGTCATTTTTTATGTGGTTTAATAGTAATAATTTGGTGTTCCACTGAATTAGTGATGGGTAAGTCATTCAATTTTAATATACGCACATATCGTTCAGCACACTTTGGTGAGTCGTTCAGAATGACTCGTTCTATTTCAGGGAAGGGGGGGATGATTTTCAAAACACGCTGTGACTTTATCAATGTCTGCTGTATCTCTAATTTAGCGAGCTAACCCAAAATCAACATTCTGCTCACTTGTGGAAAAGAGAACACCACAGAACTCTTCTAGTGATATGCAGATGTCATGGGTTGCACTCATCCCCACGGCCCACTTGCTTATGACACTCTCCGTGATACCCCGTCCGTGTGTTAAGTCACTACTGCTTTTGAAGCCTTGCCTCGATGGTCATGTCTGACTAAACACCGGTCCAAAAGCAATTCAGCCTTCGCATCGTGAAGTAGCCATCCTTGACAAATTTCTGATATTTCTCTGGAGTCATTTTGGATGGAAGATTCATCATATCCTTTTTGACTACGACTTTTAGTATGTTTATCTCCTAACTACTGCAAGTGCAAACACAGCCCTGAAGTCAAAAATCTGAACCAAGCATTTCCGGCTAGACCCCCTTCCTTGACCAAATAGACGTGAGCACATGTTCTTTCTCTGCTATTGCCTTCTCTTGCTTTTGTACAAGTTGTGCCATCAATTTGCCACGATGGGAAGCCATCTTTTTTACTTATTACATACTTATCTGCTTCCCTCTTCTACCTTTCAGTGTCGAGGGTTGTGGGCCTTATACCCACAGAAAGCCTTCCATTTTTTCCTGTCCTTTGCTAGTGTTTTTGCCTGATTGAGATTGCTTCCTTCTTTCTTCAGTATTTTTTCAATATGTCCATTCCACGTTGTCCTTGGCCTCCCTTTTGATCGTTTTTTGTCACAACCCATATCCCATATCTGTTGCACCAAGTTTTCTTCTTTCATCCTTGTAATATGTCCTAGCCAGCTTAACTGTTTCTTGTCTATACACTTTCCACTTTTTCAACCGCTAAACTGTCTCTTATCACTTCATTTCATATTTTGTCCATTCTCGTAATGCCTAGTGTTCTTCTTAGGTACTTCATCTCGCACGCTTGAATTTTGTTTTTAAGTTCATCACTTAACACCCGTAGGTAAGAATTGGCACGAATACTGATTTAAATACTTTGATTTTTGTTTCTTTTGTCACTTCCTTTTTCCCGATAAAGCTCTTGCTTAATGCATTATACACTCGAAATGCACTACCTATTCTGTTGTTTACTTCCCCTTCGTATCCTCCTTTACCTTCCATTATCGCCCCTAAATACTTTATCTTGTCTGTTTGTTTTATTGCCTTGTGCTCTAAACTTATATTTAGTTGTTCTTGAATGAAATAACATAAAACTCTACAAAACTCTAGCACAATTAATCAACCAACGGCTGAAAGAAGAAACAGAAAGTAAAATAGACAAATATCAGGCAGGCTTCTGAAGAGGAAAATCGGTAATTGGCCAAACATTCATCATAAAACAAAGCCACGAAAAGTGCAGTAAAAAAAATATCCTGATTCATGCACCTGATCCACATGACACTTAAGAAGACAACAAATATGGTAACCTTCAAAGGCCAACAATCCGGAGAATTCAATAGTAATCGGGTTTAAAGCAAGGAGATCCCCTCTCTGCAACGATATTCAATGTGGTGTTGGAGGAAGTGATGAGCAGAAGTAACATAAATCTAAAATACAATATAATAAACGGGCCATACCAGGTTCTGGCATACGCAGATGACCTGGCACTGTTGGCTAGAACAAAGGAAGAACTCAAGAGAATCACAAAAGCAGTAGAAGAAGCAGCAGGGAGATCAGGACTAACCATAAATGAAGAGAAATCGAATTATATGGTGTTGGGAAATAGAAAACAGGATGCAACACAAACTCTGTCAGTCAAAACAAACAATGGAAACAAAACATACAATTTCAAATTAGTAAATAAGGTAGTGTACTTAGGCTCGGAAGTAAACAGCGAAGGAAATCACGGAAATGAAATCAAGAAAGGACTAACAATGGGCGCAAGATGCGCAGGTGCGCTCCTAAGCCTACTGAAAAATAAAGACATTTCAAGAGAAGCAAAGTTTAGAGTGTATACAACAGTAATCAGACCGACAGCCACCTTCGGAAGTGAAACGTGGGTAATCACAAAAGAAACGGCAAACAAATTGGAAACCTGGGAAAGACGAGTTCTACGCAGTATACTAGGTGGAGTAAGGGAAGGAAACAGATGGAAAAGAAGAACGAACGCTGAAATAAAGGAAATGTATAAAAGCCCAAGTATTTCCATCATAGTTAGACAAAACCGACTTAGATGGCTAGGCCACATAGAAAGAATGAGTGAAGAGGAAAATGTCAAAAGCGTTCTAAACAAAGAACCAGCAGGAAGAAATAGAAAAGGCAGACCCAAGCTATTCTGGTGGGACGATGTACAAAGGGATATCGAAACTTACGAGCTCACAAACTGGAAAGAAAAGACAAAAGATAGGAAGAGATGGAAGAAAGAAATAGAAGCCATAGGCCTCAGGCCTGGAACCGTGGCAAGGATAGAAAATGCCGAACAGGTAGCATATTAGAAACGCACATAAAATTAATACAACACTGATTATATTGCATATTTGAGTAATACGTTAGAGTGGTATTTATAGATATGCATACATATAAAAATACAAGAATCCATTCGAGAAATTTGATTTATAGGACTGCAATTGAAAAAAATTATATCTAGTTTTAATGCAAGATTTGTTGAATTAGTTATAAAATTAATAGAATAGCCGGTTATGGTTACACAACACCCAAAAATAAAGCAATTTCTTTATAGTATTTATGATAATAATAAAGATTAAACGTATTATGTTCTAAATTATACCAAACAGAAAAAAAACGAGTTTATCATTTGTCTAAAAATAGTTCAGGTAAACCATATCTGTTTATTATTATTTATTATGTACCTAAGCACAAAAGTAGAAACTGCAGGTATACTATAACCGGCTGATTTATACCCAGGTAAAAGGACGTAATCTATTCATTGAACGACATATTATTCAGTTTCAATATTCTTTAAAAAACATAAATGGATATCTATTTACAGAGTTCCCAGAAATTGTTTACCAAACCGGCTTTCTTAAATAATAGAAAATTAGAAACTAGACACATTTTCGAAGGGATCATTTAAATCATTTCTAAGAAGCCGGGCATTGTTTATCCTTGTTGGGACAAACACGGGTTTGGTCAGCAATGCAGCTTCCTGTCTTTTCTTTCAGATTTTAGCTAGGCGCCATCTATTGTAGACTTCTACAAGTAACATTATGGCGGCTATTTTGATTTTATACAGAGCTTGTGAGACAAGCTTTCATCAAGATTAGCACTCAGAACATTGGATCAATCCTAATTTACTTTATACTATTTGATTTATTTATTAAAGAAGACCGGTCTGATATAGTTTAAAATTCAACCATGTGCTTTATTATGGGTGTATTTGGCAACAAAAACTGTACTTAGAAGGCTACTATTTATTTAATTTTTTTTTAAGTATCTAGAATGTGGTTTTTCGAATAAAATCTATTTCAGTCTCATCAGCACACCTTCTTAAATAAATGCAGAAAAATTTATAATAAAATACCCAGTGGTTTCGGCGCTGATCTTGACAATAGAAGACGCTGCATTTTGCCATCAAATTCCCTACCCTTAGCAAAACATATAAAGTGGCACAAGTCGAAATCACTATTGGTGATTTAACACTGTTCGTGTTCTAACACCTGCAATTTCAATTATTATCAAAAAACGACACTAAGCCTCTCTCAGTGGCCAATGTTGAAATCTCACTTGTGACGATTTTGTAGACAAAGTTGACGTAATTATGTCTACTAATGTCATCTAAAATGAAAATGTGAATTTTTTGAGTTGTATCACTTTTCAAAGGAAAGTGCGATATGGTAAAAAATCAAATTTAACTAAATTTTTGTTTTTGTTAGGAATTAACACCCGACCAGGTTTCTAGTGAATCAGAATCGGATAACGAGGAAGCAACGGAAACAACAGCGATGATTACCGAAAAACCAGCCGAAATAATCAGGAAGTTCGAGCAAATTCCACCACCACCTCCACCGCCGGGACCTTCTGAAAATAAACGTAGAAGTGGCGGAAAGCGCAGTAAGTGCAAAGTCTTTTCGTTTTAATTGAAAATGAGTAACGATTTTTGTACAGACAAAGAAGCCAGTCCAAAGGTTGCGGCGGTATTGGACGAAGTTAAACGTATCAAAGTAGTTCCGAATAAGCCTGGCAAACTGTATCCCTGTTTATCAGACATCGAAGCCGCTACTGAAACTGAAACGGAGAATACAGCTTCGCCTACGCCTAACAATTCAAGGTGCGATACGTTTATTGATTGCTGCCTTTTTCTCTTCTGTCTTGCTTAGGTTTATTGAAATTATCGTCATTTTCATTACACGTTACCATGTTAAGTTTTATATCTACCCTGGAGATTAGGTAAAACCTAGCACTAGTCGCAGGTAATTATTTTTAAGGAACATATTTTTGTACGCACATTCATAAATAAATAATTTTACAAATATTAACATTCATTTTCATCCATACATGGGGTTTATTTTTTCTTTTCATTTTTCTACTTTCTTTTCATTTTTATTTTGTTTTATTTTTTTATGTTTTATATGTAGCTATGAGGAAAATTATTCTGGTTCCGAAGTAGGAGATACAAGTTTTGAACGTGAAATACTGCAGACGGTTTGTAAAAACCAAATCCCGCAGAAGCGGGTAAGTACAAGCACTCAAGTGCGGAATTTAAAATTAAAGAAATAACGGTTTCTTACAGCCGATACTTGACGAAAGCACTGAGAGCGATCTAACGGATGTTTTAGATGAAAAAGACGATTATATTGATGAAGCATTGGCTTACGATCCTGCTAATAAAAGTGGACCTACACCACCGAAATATCGCAGGTCAAAATCCCCGGTAAGTATATTAAAAAAATATCACCGAAGGTAAAAAACGTAAAAAAATAAAATCGTGTAACTTAGGTGAACAATCTGGCGCAACCTTCGGAATCGTTCCAGTACAAAAATTATTCCCCACGCAAAGGTACCCCGCAGAAAAATAATTCACCAGCGAAGGATTATACAACTCCATCTAAAGCATATTTACCGAGAAAGACCGAGGAATTTCCTACTTACGTCATTGACGGTGATAAAGAGTTGCCGTTAACTCATACCGTTAGTTTTTATCGAAAGCAACAAACACAGGTACGTTTTTGTTTTTTATACTCGCTAAATTTTTTCCACCAGTTTATTTATAATCTGTCCTTGAACAGTAAGTGAATGGGGTAATGGTAATCTAAATCGTGCCTCCAATTTTAGCATCTTATCTATGGACTTATTCTAATCACTATCGCTGTCTGATGGTTTATATCACTGGGTCTGACCGATTTGGATGCACAGAAAGTTTTTCATTGTACTACGCTTACTTGCTACTTCTTTTACTGTAGGTATCTGTAGATCTTTTCTGATTATTGCATTGGCCACAAACCACGGAGCATTAACCATAGCCCGTATCACTCACCTCTGATTGGAATTTCTCTTCTTCTTCTTTCTCAAATCCCCTTATGCCTTTATGGCATCAGATAATGTTCTTCAATGCATCTACTCCACTTCTCTGTCAAATTTCATTGTTGGAGGTTGATGTGGATCCTCACAATTGGATGCCATAACTTCAAATGAACTTTAGCATGGCTATATACAAAAGAACTCTAAACTCAGTTGCGACTTTCTTCCAAGTAGCCAGTACATCTTCTTAAGTTTCAAATTTAGTTGTTTGTTTTCGCTTCGATGTGTCCTCTCCATGTCTAAATGAATTCCTAAATATTTTGCTTGGGTAGCTTTTGTTGCTTATTTAATAGTCGTTGTGAAAGTCACGTGTGTTAATTTTTGTTCCTTTTATTCGCCAAATCTGAAGCCAGCTTTGGATTTTATTTATGTGATGTTGAAGAACAGCGGATGCTCTTTTTGGGTCCTTACACATCGCCAGTGGCAAACTAATCTGTAATTCTTTAAGGATCTTACCAGTTATGAGATCGCTAGCTGGCCTGGTACCTTTCTCACATTCAGATTTTAGTGAATTACATATTTGATCTCTTGTTCTGAATTTTTTTATTGGAAGCTCCATCTGTAGAGGATAGTCTAAGGATGTCTTCTTCTTCCCTTGGGGTCCCACTAGAAAATGGTGTGAATGTATTTGCTACGTCCCCGAAAGTTTGTATTTCCTTCTTTTCTTTTGGATTTTCATTTTATTTTGAATTTACGTCTTACTAATGCGTGGTCGGAACGTATGTCCGCTCCCCATATCGCTTTTATATCCAGTAAGCTCCTAAAATTTCTGTTAATGGCGATGTGGTCTATTTGAGTTTTTAGATTTTCATTTGGTGCCATCCAGGTAACTTTGTGTTTCATTTTATGGGGAAATATACCACTTCCGATCATCAAATTATTTAAGGAATAAGGAATTATTTTCAGTAAACAAATTACCATTTTCATTCATATCTCCCACTCCATTTTTTCCCATGATTTCTTCCCTTCCATTATTATTAATACCATTCAAATCCCCCATGAGGATTTTAATGTCTCTTTTATGTTTACCATGGATTTCGTTATATACCTTTTGTAATAGTTTGTAGAATTTTTCTTTTTTTTCCGAGCGAGAACTTAATACTCACTAAATGATGGCGAATTTTTTTTAAAATAAATTTTACTACAGGAATCGAAGACACCTGTACGACAGATTGTACGAACCCCGGTAATCGAAGAATCGCCGGAAAATTCATCGTCGACGTCCACATCTGCGAGTGAAAACAGTGAAGTACAAAGTAAAATTCAAGAATTGGTGGAAGAGGTATGTTTTGTTTTTGTTTTTTTTTAACCTATTAAAGCACACTGTTCAATTGTTTAGATGACAAAACAACAGACTATCATATCACAAACCAGTCAGGCACTAAACTTGTGCTATTCAACACCTGAATTTACAGGATCAACCGAACAAGTCGAGGCTGAAAAAGTTTTATTGCTTGCAAGTAAGTTTTGTGATTAGACTTGATTTTGAATCGTTTTTAATCGGTAAATCATTAGCTCATCGAAGGGCAGCTGCTCAACGCGAGGTAGAACGATTAACAGTGCTGAAACAGCTCCATCCAGAAAATAAAACATCAAACATCCCTTTGGAGAAAGGAAGCTTAACAATATCCAACATTATCTTGCCTTTGAAGCGAGAATATGTGCGGGCATTAAATGCAAGTAAGTCGAGTATCGTTTTTGGTTGGAATCAAGCTCCTACATTTGTTGGTAAAAATATTTTTTTAGCCGGCGGTAAAGGTCATCACGTTGTGTGTTTGGTTAAATGTGCCGAGCAAGTGCTTCCAACGAAATTAGTTTCAACAGTAGCGACAAACGACAGAAACCCGAATTTAGAACTCAGCATCCCTGGAACCATACAATTAAATAACATTTACAGTAATTTCACTGTTCAGTTTGAAGTTTACTGCTTGCAAGCACAGGAAGAAGTCCTTCCGCACGAGGTTAAATATCACATTAATAAAAAGGTTAGTTATGAATTCATTGATTAATTATATTTTGCCACAAAAATGTCGAGAAACTCTCTACAGAAAATTAATTTATTTCGGAATTATATTTCAGCCAAATACAAAGATGACGCCGAAAAAAGGCAAAGCCGATTCGCGTTTGATAAGACCACCCATGGAATCTCCCGGTGGGCCACAAGCTGTCCGTTCACCAACGTTCGCACTTATGGGCTACGTTGTTTTTTCAATCCAACACATTAATCGCAAAAATTGGACTTTAAATAACGTAAGTCACCTCATTCTCAATTTAATTTTAATTTTCTTACTAATAATACTTGGTGCAGACGCCATCCATGAGCCCATTAGAAGGCATCGTTGAAATGCGCGTTAAATGCGAATTACAAGTTTCAGTGGAGCATCATGGATTCTTAACGATGTTTGAGGACGTTTCTGGATTTGGTGCGTGGCATCGACGTTGGTGCTTAGTAAAAGGGCATTCTTTAAGTTATTGGAAGTATCCCGACGATGAGAAGAAAAAAGTAACTATATTAACGTCTCAAATCTAAGTTGTGTTAATTTGTTATTATTTGAAGGCACCGATAGACACATTGGATTTATCAACTAGTATCACACAGCAAGTGGAACCTGTTCGAAGAGACGTCTGCGCTAGGTTACATACTATTTTAATAGAAACGACACGTATGGCGCAACCACAAGATAAAGATAGCTTAGTTATGGAACGTAAAGGAGATAAAACTGTTGTAAGGTGAGTTCTCTTTGCAAATTTATGTAAAAATCAAAGAGTTTGTTATTAATAATTAAAATTTCAGGCATTTGTTATCGGCCGATACAAAAGAAGAACGAGTCGAATGGTGTACTATGCTTAATAAAGCCCTTGTAGCCGTGCGAATGCATCAGAATTCAAAATAAATTCGTATTGCGGTTTTATATAATCGACTGAGCTTTCTTTTATACTTAATCGGAAATGAAGAAGTTTAGTAATTAAGTTTTTAATAATACTTCAAATACATATTATAATAAAATAGTCATTCTTAATCTTATATTAATTAAGTTATAAATATCGTATTAATTTTTTATAACGTATTTAATGTAACCGAACAGCTCTTTATGTGTGGTTTTATCATTAATCAGTATTTTTATGTACGTACTGCAATATTTTATTATAAATAATTACTTTAATTTGATGTGCGCGTATGAAGAGCTGTTTTTAATTATTAACCGGTGTATTATTGAAACATACTTTATATTGTATATTAATAAATGCTTTCAATAATTTATTCTGTGTAATGTGAGTAAATCGCCTCCTTCAATGAATTATGTTAATCTGCATATGTTCTTCGTACTATGAATTTAATAACATACAATTAGCTCAGGCTTCGGCCAAGAAAGAACTGTAATAATATGTTATTATTTTTAGTTAATACTAACATACGTTTATACTAGAGATGTACCAGTCGTGAACGATTCTTTCAAAAAGAACGAATCGGTACACTAAATTGAATTAATCGAGTCTTACTTCGAAGTGAATCGATTCACTCGACTCGGAGTCCAATACAATGCCCGTACATCTAGCATCGCTTCCATTCGGTCTTTGTTAAGACTCGTTAGGTTAATCAAAATAAGTGAATCATTCTAAAATGAATCTTTGTCATCGTCACCAAATCAATTCACCAAAAATAATCAAACTTCCCATCTCTAATTTATACTGAAGCATGCTTTCGGAAGCTTGCTTAATGTAGTGGTGTAAGTACATGAATGGGTTTAAATACCAGCCGAACCTGGTCAAAATTGGCAAGATTTAATAAAAGTCCTTTTAATGATTATAGCTTTAATATTGAATAATACAACCCAATTACTCAGTAAGAGCAAGCTCGTAGCAACTGAAACTGTGTATAAATTCGTTTCATAATATTAACCGATAGAAAACTTGGCATTTAGAGTTCGAATTAATTTACTGAAAGTAGCTGATTAAAAATTCAGTACAGTTACTGTCCGAAAATTATTATTTCGATGATTATATGGGGTTTTATTATTTTGTTAATAATAGCTTTGCTGTGCTACCTAATGCGTTCGTTTACTATCCATGCATAATTAAAACTGCATCAAAAAGCATAAAGGTAAAAGAACAGCGATAATCTTCTGTGTAAATTATGATTAATATTATTTATTTATTTAATTTTAATCAGGAAATTATATGTAAAATTTAATAAACGATTTCAATTATTAATACTGGGAGGTTTAACAAATGGGATTTTTAAATAATGCAACACCAATAGTTTAAGGATTGCGTAAAGAGGCGCTGTAGTCAGCTGTCAACGTGCTGTCAACCGCGCGCACAATTTCATTTTGAAGTTTGCCGGTGACGATCTCGTACCTGTTAATTTTTCTCACGTGAGCTCAAACCGGTACTAGTTGTCACGATTTTCGTTTTTAATTAAATTCACATTAATCCTGTATCAATTAAAATAATTTATTCCCCAATCAATTTGCGATTAAAATTAGTGCCCTTTGTGAATTTCCAAAAATGTCTGTTGAAGCAATAGAAGGTGTCGAATATGACCAAATTGTCCAAAATGGGCCCAAAAAGGTTAGTGTCGCTTACATTTTATTTCTTTTTCATATCACCCGTTGATACGTTTACTCAAAGGTTGTTTCGTTGCATTTACATGTTTAAGAATGTAACCGATAAAATGGTTTGGTTATCAGTTAAAGCAGACAGTTTTTTAGTCACTCCATTGAAGCCTACATTTTGGGTTTGTGATAAGTGATAAGACCGTTTTATCATTTATGATTTTTATGTGAGTCGTGGGTTTTTCACGGGTGATTCATCTTAGGGTGAATCCTTAAAATACGAAAGGGTGGCTCGTCTTTGATTATGTTTGTTAATTCAAAATAATTTTACTAAATCAGAATTATGTAGCTCTTTGGTATATCGACATCAGCACATCAGTTGATTGTTTTAAACAAAATCGTCAGTTTTTGTTTTTACGGCGTATACTTGAAGTTAGGCGCTTTTTTATTTCAAATAATTAAAGGGGGGAAATCATCGGACCATCGGTGATTGAAGAAATCAGCCTTAAATTTCATAAATTACAAGAAGGAAGAAGATAAAAGGTATCTAGGTTATTAATTTTATAGGCGCCGGTAATTACATGTTGTTTACAAAAACAGATAAGAAAGCAGCTGTTTTGGCCTGTTCGTGTAATTTTATTACGCTTATCTATGCATGTGTACGTTGCAGATTTTATGACTGGCTGAAATTCTTGTGCTAAGCCTTTTCTAAAACTATGAGTGTGAGATTTTAAACGATTTTTCTTTTTTTTTCTAATTTTTCCAACGAAGTTCTTTTGTTTTTAAAAACGGCACTTTTTTTGTTTTGAAGCCTTCTTTGCACAAACGATAAATCGTAAAAAATTTTAAAACGACTAAAAGTTCCAAGAATAACTTGCAGAGTTTTCGATATTCAAAAGCTCTCTCATATCATTCGAGTGTTACTGTATATCAGCCATATGGTCAACGACGTCACGATTGAAAAGTCACTCACCCAACAATTATAACAAGTTTTCGAATCTTTGTGGCTCGGTTACAAAATAACGCGTATCTCTTAAATCACCCATTAGACATAGCGTGGGCCGTTTTAAAAAGTACCTTTTGTTGATATCAGTCGTGGAAATAACAGATGAAGTACCTGAATGTTTTTATCTTTATACGTTTTTACTCTAATAACGTGTTAGAAATACTTTTGAGATTTGAACGGTGATTTTTGGGGAACTTGCTTGGGATTATCTTGGTTTTAAATAATTTATAATAATTAATGTTTTTGATATTCCTTCGTCGTTCGTCCCAAGTTTTCCTACGAACTATTTCAAAAGTTCTTATGATTTTTGTGTTTGAAATGAGAGAAATGCAATTTTATTTTTAATCTTGTACGAAGTTCTTTCGAAGTTGTCAAATAATTTAATTTTCAGTTTGAACCATTTTAATTTTAAATAAATACAAAGCACGTATGTATTTTAAAAATGTCCAACATAAAATATTGTTAACTTTAGGACTAATAAACCGGATGACAATTTATCTAAAACAGCAAAATTATGTGTAATCGGAAGCTGGTGGTAAATCATTACAATGAAATTTCCTACTTTTATTCCGAACATATCATATTAAATGCCTTCTAATTCAGCACAAATTACATTTTTATCTATTTTTATCTTTAACGTTTTTGCTTGCCCTATTATTTGTCACCTTTTGTGATACTTTTAATGGCTTCTTCCAGAAATTTATGTCAGTAATTGCCAATAAACCGATTGATATCCGGCAAAAGAATCGAACGGTTTATATGCTATTTTTGGTTCGGAATGGTCGAAGTTAAAGGTGACTTTCTGATTTTTAGTTCAGAGGTTTCATAAGGATTAGAAGTTTGATGACAAGTTTATGTTACGAAGGTTTCGAGGTTTAACGAGTAATCTGATCAGGTTTATTAGTTATTTAATTATTTTCGGAGATTAAATTGATTGGACAAGGTCGCTTGTTTTGCTTTAAAATTTTCAAAAATAATGTTTTCAACAAATCTCGTGATTTTTCAATTATGGAAATCTAGAAAAACTTCGAACACTCGAAAATAATTTATCAAAGTTTGTAGAGATTTAACCGATTAGGCAAGGCCAAAGGCCCTTTTGGAAAGCTTAAAAAGAATTTTTCGAACCTTCCTTCCGATCTTTGAATCCTGAAAATCGCCTTTTCATTTCCAACCGAAAAAGATGATGAAATTTTTATCAGAAAATCCGGGAAAATTTGCTGTTCGCGAACACTATCAAAGCTGCAGATATTTAATCGTTTGGGCAAGGCCAAAGTGTTCTGATTTTTATGTAATTCTACCCCTTTTGAAAAGTCTCGAAAGAGTTTTTCGAACCTTCTTTCCGATTTTTAACTTCTAAAAATCGCCTTTTTATTTCCAACCGAAAATGATGCTGTTATTTTCGTCAGAAAATCTGGGAAAATTTGCTGCTTCGAAAAGAATTTATTAAAGTTTGCAGAGATTTAATGTGTTCTGATTTTATAATGCTGCCCTTTTTAAAAGCCCCAAAAAATGTTTTTCGTCTCGATTCGAACCCTGAAAATCGTCTTTTTGATTTCACCGAAGAAAGGTGCCGAAATTTCCATTAAAAAATCCAAGAAAATTTGTTGCCCCTAAAGAGTTTTTATTAAAATTAGTCATATAAATGCAGACATAAAATCGTAAGCTAGAAATAATTCGAAACGAAAAGACTGTGACATCATCTTCTCCAAAAATGGCTTAAGTTACTAAATCTGGAAAGTCTGAAAGCAGACGCCGAAGGTTGCATAATGGGATTAAGTTGTAGACCTCGGTTCTGAATTGCCATCGTAAAATATTCATTGCCTTTTTGTCACGGTTATTTAAATTGTTGAGAAAATAGTTGTGACCCTTTTATCTGCTTTAGGGATTTCTAATTATTGCTTGACTAATTTTGTGTTTTAAATTCGTCCTTCAATTAAAATTGCAGTAATAAAGATGTCTTTTGCTGTTCCCAAAAAAATAAAAACGATTAATTACAGGTGGCTTCGATAATGCAATAAATATAAATTAGCGGTTTTGATTTTATTATTATGTCGTAATAATAACAAATAACAACAGTCCTGAATGTAAAAGTATTTTTGTAATTATTCGCTAACTGCAAACAATATGCGTAAACTTCATGCAAGAGCGAATCGATGTTATTTATTATTTTATTAATTGTTAGACACTTTTGCTATTATTGAATTTTTTTTCAACTTTCTAATATGGCTTTGCATGTTGGTCATTGATCACTTTCTAAAATGGAAATTTAGCTGAAGTAAAACCTGGAAATTTTCGAATTTGGGTGAAAATCTCAAACCAATTCCATTTTTCCAACCTCTGTCTGGGTCTTCTGGAGTTCAATACTTTCTTCCATTTTCCATTCTTTTCTGTCTAATCAAATATTTAAAAAATTGAAATTGGAACGATTTTGGAACTTGATTTCTTACAATTCAGGGTTTTAATTTTAATTACTAAACTTGGAATTTTTAAATTAAATTTCATGTTAATGTATTTTGAAATTTCACAACTAAAAATATGTGTGAATTATAAAAATCAAGAAATAAAAAGTTCAAATAATTACTATTTTCTAAATGAAAGAAGTGAACTTTTGGGAAAATAAATCAGTTTGGAAATTTCTCTTTCTCAATTCCCATTTATGCCTTCCGGCGTTGGGTCATGATTCGTGATCCATCTTCTATAGTTGTTTTTGGACCTCGCCAGTATCATAGCTTCTTGGACGGTCTTTCCTCTTTCCCTTGCCATCTCTCGAATGTTACTCTCCCATGTAATTCGGGGTCTCCTTCCTTTCCTTCGCCATTTAGGCCTCATTTCTAATATTTTTCGGGGGTTCCATGCGGATAAGGTGTCCATACCATCTAAGTTGTTTATTTTTTATCTATACAATTGGTTTTTGTTCTAAGTTCTCTCTTACACTCCTGTTTCTGATTCTGTCTCTTCTTGTTTTGCCCACTACTCTCCTCAGGTATTTCATTTCGGATGCCGTTATTTTCGGTCTAATTTTATCCACTAATGCCCATAATTCTGCCTCATACAATAGTGTAGGTGTATAAATCGTATTATACAGGGTGCGTAAAAAATGGCGAAACAACTATACCAGACTATTCAGAGACACCCCCTGAGTACTAGAAAAATGTTAAAAAAATTCTACCTGCCGATTCGGTAAAGATAGAGGTTTTAATTTACGGTAGATGTGGCAACTATGTGTGCTTCTTTATTATATTTTATTTACGATACATAAACGGTGCTTCAGGAAATCAACATTTTATTTAAGTTAATTTTATCAACAAATCATTAAAGTTGATGTTCGAAATTACCGCCACCTACGAGTACACAAGTTCTAGCTCTCTTGACGATATTCTCAGACACTCGCTGCAGCATGTCCCTGGTTACCAGGCGGAAAACCTCTTGAATTCGTTGAACAAGTCCTTCCCTGTTGTTTACAGGTGTTTGGTAGACGTGGCTCTTTACAACACTCCATAAGAAGAAGTCCAAAGGAGTCAAGTCGGGATTTCTTGCTGGCCACAAAAAAGTACCATTTCTACCAATCCACCTGTTGGTACAGCCAATTTCTCACGGCGCGGCGGCCACACTATGAGCTGGCGCACCATCCATTTGAAACCAAGAATTATGTACTGCAGCTAACGGAATATCGTCAACGAGATCCACAAAGGTTTCTTCCAAAAAATTTAAAAAGATTTTCCGTTTAACCTCTCTGGAAGGAAGACTGGGCCCAGCAAGTTGGTACCCAATATTCGAACCCATACATTTACACTAAAGCGGCGTTGGTCATTTCTCCGGTATGTTACGTGGGAATTTTCCAAACTATGAAATGTTCGTTATGCTGATTGAATATACCATCTCGTCTGAAGTTTGCTTTATCCGTCCACGTGACACGACTTGGGAAAGCTGGGTTTTCTTCAGTTCGTCCTATTAACCAATTGCAGTAATTTAATCTCGCACCGAGGTCTTGTGGTTGCAGCGAATGAACTTTAGTGTAATGGTGTGGGTGGAGTTCCTCGTCATGAATGGCACCTCCAAGCTCTTCTGCGATACTCCTGGTACTCCTTGTAGGCGCTTCTTCAATTCTTGCAAGAACAGCATCTTCCATGTCAGGAGTTCGCACATATCTTGGACGTCCACGATCGGCAAATCCGGCAGGAACAAAGCTTCCGGTTTCTAGTACCCGCTGGTGTCCAGTCTTCTAAAATCATTGGGATGAGGATGTGTCCTTAGTGGAAATCTACCGACGTAGAGCATAGAAGCAGCATGTGCGTTTTCGTTACATCTTCTTCTTCTTCGTGCCATATCCTTTTAGGACGTTGGCGAGGGGGATCAAATGCCAAATACATGTCTCTGTATTCTCGAGCAGAAAACATTGGGCCGTATTCTGATCTCATGTTTAAAGTTGTCTCTAACTAAAGTCACGTTTAGCGTAAACGTAAAACGATATAGCTTTATATAATTTTATATGTGTATAACAGAGATACGCGATGTTGCCATGGTAGTTAAACATGACGTTAAATTTATTTAAATATGAGATCAGAATACGACCCAATATGTTTATTGCTTGACGTACAACGAAAGTACTAAGGTTTTAGAGACAGTTTGAATTTATGTTTCTGTCAACTGACATTAAACAATAAGTCAAAGTAAATTCATAGGTAACTAAATGCAATTACTTACCAAATTAACAGCTTGGTTGCCAGATCATTTTTATGATGATTTTTGTGCAAAACTTGAAAAATAAAACTTCATATAAAGGTACATACTATTTATTGATTTTAAATAAAAATTATTGTTGAACATCATTTTAAATATGTCTTTCACTACAAAAGTTGTTGAAATATTCAGAATTGGTTAATAATAAAAATTTTAAATTCCGATCTTACAACCTCCATATCTTTAAGGAATCACGACATTTTTCTAGTACTCAGGGGGTGTCTCTAAATAATCTGGTATAGCGTTGTTTCGCCATTTTTTCAGCACCCTGTATAAGTCCATTTTTGCTCTTACACCAAGTTCTTTCTTTCTTTTTTGCCTATTAGGGTGTTATTGTCCATTGATCCCCTTACTACATCCACCATTTTTTTATTTATGCTTTTGATAACCCTTACAGTATTGGATGTAAGCCTTCTTTTTATTTTTCCAGGTTTCTCTATCACCAACTTCTCGCCCCTACAGTTTTCCGGCTATCTTTTTCACATCGTCATCCCATCGCATCTTTAGTCTTTCTATGCTTCTTTTTCCGGTCCATGGCCTCCAGACTGTTGTTCTATTTGTCCATTTCTCGTCATTCATCCTCATGACATGTCCTGCCCACTGACACTTTAATTTTGACATGACACTTAAGTAAAGCGCGTAGATAGGTCAAAGATCCTGAGTCTCTTGAGCCGTGGTTCTTTAATGCCTTCATTCCGTAGTTGTTCCACCATAGAGTTAGGATGGCTACTAAATCGTATCTTTATAGTGAATACTAAAGAGTTAATGTGAAATTATTGAACTTAAATGTTACGTATAAGATCCATATTACGATTACTTCAGTTAATCCACATTACCTGAGATACGCCTTTCTCGTACTCTTTGAATCAGGCATATGACCTAGCATTAGCTAGAAGAATCTACTAAAAAAATGAATATTTTACTTTTTATTTACTGTGAATGTTAAGAAAATAAATCACATTTTGAAGGTCGAGAATACTTAGATGAGCTTAGTTAATAATAATCAAGCAAATGTGGCACTACTTTTAAGTAAAAACGAAAGTAGAAATTTTGCAAGAACGTTTTCCGAACGACCCGACTAAATGATACTTTGGCAAGGCCACCCTGTTGTTCTGCTGGCCGATTTTTTGTGTTTTGGTTTTAAAAATATCGACTATATAAATATAAACTAGACTTTTTAGATTTGTGGAGGAACACAGGAGATGAAATTAGCTATATCCACCAAGAGATAGTTCGCGCTTTATTTGAAAATTTCATGTCACATTTGGAGAAGTGTATTGCTGAGAATGGGGAACATTTAAGACATACTGTTTTTAGACATTAAATTTTCCTAATGTTGGGTTATGTACATATAATTCGTCACAGTTAAATAAATACAAAGTTATTGTATATTAAAACAGTTCAGTACTTTTTATCAAACCCTATACAAATATGTAGGTTTATTTGTTGCAAAATATAGTATTTTATACATACGAATGTCGCTAGAAGGTCGTTAAATCTGTAACATACGTTACAATTAGCAACAATTACTATCCAGTAAGGAAGAATATGAAAATAAATACCTAAATAACACACAGAATTTTCCAAAACTAAGTGTTTTGTTTACTATTCACCTGGTTTTATGATTTTAATGCTTAACACTTAATTTGATGCCAATGAAATTTTAATAAGTTGTGGTTAAGTTAGATATTTTACTTAAATAACACTAAACACTACATTCTAGTATTTCTTACATTGATTCATATTTATCATGTTCAAAAGTCGCGCCCGTATCGATCTGAAGGTGCGATTCTTGTTAGGTTTCGTTTTGAGTATGCATGAAAAAAGATTCTACACTTTCGCGTTGGATCTTTGGAGATGATATTGAAAAAACAGATTTAGTTAGCCCTTTTCCGAACACAGAAACTAATTCAATTTATGTCTACATTTTAGAACAGGACCATATTAATGCAGCTTTCAGCTAATTTACTGACCTACTTTTTTTTATAAATTCACCACCTTTCTTGCCATGTTTTTGGTCATTTCGAAAAGTAATAATAAGTACAACTAATGTAAAAATGTCTAATATTTAACCCGTTGGTTCGAATGTAATGCTAACTCACGCCATGTGGTATGAGTTTAGCCAAAACAATAAATCTATTTATATTCCATGGTGTGTAGTTTCTGTTATTTCTACACAGGAAAAAATGGGTATAAAATACGCATAAGTAGTTCTAAAAACGAGTGCAATTCATGCGGTTCGGGAAGTTTCCTGTCTTCCCAGCTGTCCAATCCACTCCTGGATACAACTAAGAATTTTTGACAAAAAATAATAATTTTCAGGAATAATTGTTCACAAAATTTATTTAATTTTGATTTTTTGTTAACTTTAAAAATAAGGTTGTATAACTGCAATTTTCAGTTTCAATAAATTGCAGATTGGAATATTCAAACTTTCTAATTTCTCTTTTATTTCCCTTATACCCTAGTGGGCGTCCGATACTTTTGGGAATCCACTTCTTCCATATAGGTCCTGTTTTGTGCTAATCTTTCCAATCCTTGAATGGTTTTTCCATTTTTATCTGCTAGTTCTTCCATTACTTTTTCCTAGGCTTTCCATGGTCTGCCTACTCTTCTACGTTGTTTTACACGGTATATAATATTTTGTATTTCTGTCTTTATTCATTCTGCTTATGTAGCGTTATATTTTTATTTTTTTTTTGGTTACCTATTTCCATTACCTTTGAATTTATTATTATTATTATTATTCTTCTTCTTCTTCTACTTCTGTATAGGCTAGTGCGTGTTCTTCCCTCTTTGCGTTCACGGTGGGTCTTGAGACGTCGAGGTCCAACTGTCCACCCATCGCTTTGGATGGTGTCTTCTGGATCTCGGCTTGCCGTCCCTCGCCAGCTTGGCTAGTCTATTGTTCTCCATCCTCGATACATTTGCGTTCCACTCCCGTCTTCCCTGTCGGGTCCACCTGACGACGTCCGGTATGTTACATATCTGTTGGATCTGGGTATTAGGGATCCTATCCCACAGTATATATCCCGCAATGGTTCGGAGGGTGCGCATTTCCGTGCTCCGCGCATTTCCGTGCTCCGGAGGATTTGCTTCGTTTTACTAGTATCTGCGCGGTATGTTAGAATAGGGCGCACGTAGGTTTTATAGATCTTTGTTTTTGACTCCCGTTTCGTATGTTTGCTAGTCCATATGATGTCTTTCAGGCAGCCGGATATCCTTGCTGCTTTATTGGCTTGTACCTGCACCTCGCTTATCCTGTTTTGGTCAGCAGATATTTCCGTACCGAGGTATTTAAAGGACATAACCTGATCCACAATATTATTGTCTACTGCTAACTTGCATCTGATTGGCTGCTTCACAATCACCATAGATTTTGTCTAGGGGACCGAGATGCTCTTGTTGTACCGTGTGGCTGTCTGGTGTAGCTGGTGCCGTTGACCAGTATGTGTGTGGGCTTGTCGCAGTTCAGAGCCTCTACGACGCTGACAATTTCTTCAGGTACGCCCGCTTCTTCTAGGATATCAACAATGTCCGTTAGCCTTACTCTAGCAAAAGCTTCAGCGAGGTCCACGAAGCACAAAAATGCTGGCTTGTCGTATTCAATGAACTTCTCCACAATTTGCCGTAAGATGAATATGGCGTCGGTGCAGGACCTGTTCTTCCTGAAACCTTGCAGGTTTGTGATGATGTCAGCTATCACGCGGATAAACACTTTCATGAGGAGTGTTATCCCTCGGTAGTTTTCCGGTTGCTTTTAATACTTTTCCTCCAATCATTTGGTATTGTCCCAGTGTCTTAAGATTTTTTGATGTAGCTATGTCAGTTGTGCAAGTAGCTCTGTCCCTCCATATTTGATGTTTTGTTTTTCAGTGCATTGGAGAGGTGCTGCTGCACTTTGTCGGTGCTGATCTCGGTTGTGGCCTTTGTTGGTGAATTTATTGTTACGATTAAAAGCACTTTAACCGCGAACATTTGTGGCTGCTTTTGTGAAAGGTGAAAGCTTTCATTATCCACTCTTTGGGTTGGATAAATTCCCTTTTTTCTTTTGCTTCTTTCAGAGTTTCTTGTTTGCCTTTGCTGTTTCTGCAATTTTCTTCCATCATCTTCTATCTCTGCATTTGTTTTTCCATCCTGTTACTCGTAACTTGTAATATATTTAGATCTTTTGTAACGTTCCCCTTCATCTTTGGTAATCTGGAGTCCATTCTGTTATGTTTCTGATTATACAATTCATAATATAAGTAACCAATCAGCATCAAGCATTTTGCTTGGTTACTACGTATTGATAAGTGAATATACCCTTGGTGTTTCGGCTGGTCCCAAACAATAAAAAACTTGAATCTAGTATGGATATTTTTTCAATTTTTTCGTAGCAACCATATTTACATTGTTTATCAACAAACGTCACTTGCACATAAAATTCAGTTTTGTTATTTATTCATTATACCATGAGATCGAAAAAAAGATGATTCTGAGCAGGCCTTGACTAGTACAACACGATTGGCAAGACTGATTTCAAAATGTGGCAGTAGGTTAGAGGTTAATAAATGTCAAATAAATAAAACACAAAACAGTATTTATTTAGGGAACAAACTGAAAACTAAGATGAATACATGTTAGAGTAGGTGTTCAAAATGTGATCCTTCACTAGTATTACAACGATAAACTTAAATAATTCTGGAAACAAGATTGCAAAACTGACTTACATTTGAAGTGTCACTGTCACATTATAATTCATAGGCATTCTAGAACCAGTGTAGCCAATCGTGTTGTATTAGTCAAGGCCTGCTCAGAATCATTTTTTTTTCGATCTCATGGTATAATCTAATTATATACCACTCGAGCAGTCGCAAATAATCAAATACTTTGCCTCCTTGCTCGACGTATTGTCAAGAAACACCACGAGTCGCGGCAATCTTAATTAAATCTAATTATATACCACTCGAGCAGTCGCAAATAATCAAATACTTTGCCTCCTTGCTCGACGTATTGTCAAGAAACACCACTCGTCGCTGCCGCGACTCGTGGTGTTTCTTGACAATACGTCTCGTAACTCGTCAGTGTATTTTCGATTATTTTCTATGCTCTCGTGATATAAATAGTGATTATTCTTTCCTTTTTTGCTCGTATTGCATGTTCTAGCCATTTTATACGTTGTGATTTCATGTGTGTTACTATACTCTCTCCTTCCATTTCTTCCAATTTTGCGCTCAAAAATGCGCAGGCCTTCTTCCTTCATACCTTGGATTTACTAGTATTTATTTCGATACCCATTTTATGGATTTCTACTGCCCATATATCTATGATCTTTTTTAGTCTTGTTCTGTGTCTGTTATTGATACTACATCATCTGCGTCTAGTAACTGGCTGAAGTTTGTTGTAACCTATTATAGTTTCTGGTGTCTGTTCTTTCACATTTTTTGTATATTCTGTCTATGTATATAATGAACAGTAGAGAGCTGAATGCATCGCGTTGTTTAATGTAAATGCGTCGGATCTTCTTACTTTTATCTGCACTGAGTCTTCAAATATGCTTGCGATCACCTTTATTAATTTTCTATTAATTTTAAGCTATTCTAGACATTCCCATAATAGATTCCTATTCACTGTATCAAAGGCTGTCTTTAAGTCTATAAAAGTTAAAAATAATTTTGGGTTTGTTTCTATTGTTGAGTTTATTCATTTTCTAATTACGTGTATGTGGTCAGTTTGTTTTGCTGTGCAAAATGCTGCTTGATCATCTTCTAATTTATGTTTCATTTGTTCTCTTAGTTTTCTCTCTACAACACTCGTATAGACTTTGAAGGCTATTGCCACAGTGCGTGGGATCCCCTTGTTTTGTAGATTGGCATTATGTTTGTTTTCCAGTCTTTAGGAATTTTATTTTTCCTCCAGGCCATATTACATACTTCCAGTAGCCATTTTGTTGTTAATTCCTTCCTTCCATTATCATTTCGGGAGATATTCTATCAACTCTTCCTGCTTTTCCGTTCCTGGTCTTTCTTATGGCATCTTTTATTTATTCTAAACTTATTTCCTCCGCCTCTTCTATTTCTTTTCTAAGATTTGTTATTTGCGTTTCATTAAACTTTTCTAGGTTTCCAATATCTCTTCTGTACTTCTTGATATTTTCTATTTTTGCTTTAGCCTTTTCTCCTCGCATGCTTTTGATCAAACTCCAGATTTACGGTTATTTTCTTTGAATTCTCTCTGTATTTCGCTTCCAAAATCCTCTCAGGCCTTTTTGCTTTGCTTCCTTTCTTGACTCTTAAGTACCGTCTTCAATCTTCTTCTTCTTTCTTATTTTATCTTTGACTTTTCCGTTCGACCATTTTTTCTGTTGCAAATTTTGATCTGGAGTAACCTCTGTTATACCGCACATTTCTTATGCTTTTCTTACTAATGCTTCTTTTAAAATTTCCCATTTCTCTTCTAGGTGCATTTGATTGTTGATATTCTCCCAATTTCTAAATTCTTTTGTTACCTCTCTTCTGTATACTTCTTTTATTTCTGGGGTTTTCAGTCTTCCCATGTTATTTGTGTAAATGTGTCCTTTTGTCCTGGTTGCGGAGTGTCTATATTAGTTTATGATTTGTTTCTAATTCGGCCATCATTTCTACTTTTATCTCTTTCCGCCAGTGTCTCATTTCATACGAGTATGTTATGTAATCTATAATACTTTTTGCCCCCCTTTCATATTGTTCGAAGAAAGTATTTCCTATTAAGAAGTTATTCTCTATGTAGAACTGGATCATCCTCTCTCCATTCTTATTTCTTATTTTTCCCCATATTTACGCATACATCCTAGTCCCAAATTTGGATCGCACCCAATTCTTCCATTTCAGTCCTCCATTATAATTATGTTCCCACTTTTTTCTCTAACTCTGTCATTGATCTGTTGTAGATTTTCATAAAAATCGTCAATTTCTTCGGTCTTGGCGTTTGCAACCGGCGCATATATGTATTTGAATAATAAACTGTTATACCGCATTTACACATCCGCGCTCGTGTTTCGCCTCGTCACTCGCCGACATTCGCGAGTGGCATTCGCACGTTCGTCCCCACAACGCGAGGGACCGTTTTCACACTCGCCGAATGTTGAGCTCACTAAATCGAGGCGAATGGACGACGTGGAAATTACTTGCTAAGTGTTGACAACTACCTAGAAATTATTCGTGAAAAACTTGAAAGAAGACGTCGCCGTAGACGATGGTGGATGATAGCATGTCATCGCAACAGAAACATATAGGTACAAGGTCCGGGAAGGAGGTATGGTGGTTTTTGAAAAGACTGTCACACTTATTTTTGAACGAATTTCAAAATTTATTTTTTTCTGACATTACGGGTACATTTCCATTTGAGAATACATAACGAAACAAAAAAAATAATCAGTTGCGAAAAATCACATTAGTTATTTGGCGTTTATTTTTGTCGAGGCATTCTTGTAGGCGGGTGGCGAAATTGCCCATACTCCTTTGAAGCACGACACGCGGAGTCCTTCGAATTTCTCGCGTTATTGTTTCGGAAAGGGCTTCAAGAGTACGTAGTTTGTCAATGTAAACTTGAGATTTTAGGTAGCCCCGTAAAAAGTAGACAAAAGGCGGCAGGTCTGGAGACCGAGGAGGCCACTCCACATCACCACTCAATGAAATCAGGCGTCCAGAGAAATGTTGTCTTAAAAAACTCATTGTTGCTCTTGATGTATGGCAAGTCGCCCCATCTTGCTGAAACCAAACGGTGTTGAGAAATTCGAATGATTCAACGTGCCATGCTTCAAAGGAGTATGGACAATTTCGCCACCCGTCTACCAGACTGACTCAACAAAAATGGACGCCACCTAACTGATGTGATTTTTCGCAACTGATTATTTTTTTCTTATGTTCCGTTATGTATTCTCAAATGGCAATGTACCAGTAATGTATGAAAAAAATAAATTTTGAAATTCGTTCAAAAATAAGTGTGTGGCAGTCTTTTCAAAAACACCATACCTCCTTTCCAGACCCTGTAGAAACTATTTTGCGAAACTATTCAACTACTAAATTTGTTTACTTAAATATATAATTTTTGCAATTTGTATTGATTTAATGATTAATTCAACTATTTTTTTTACTTATTAAAAAATTGTGTTTTTTTTTGTTTTTTTTACAAAGTATGGAAAACATGTTTCTAGAAATGCTCCACTCCATTTTTCAATTTAAAATGAAAAAAAACACGTGTTGATAAATGCGCTCGTTGCGAACTGTGTAAACATTGAGTTCGCCTCGTCGCTACAAGCCTTTGACTCGTCCCCAAAAAACCGCCTCAGGTGCGAGCGCTACGAGCGGCAAGGCGAGGAACGAGGCGAATGACGAGTGAACCGATCACACATTCGGCTTGCCGCTCGCCTTGCGATTCGACTCACCATTCGTGCGAATGTGTAGATGCGCTATGATTTCTGTGAACTCCCAAGTTCTGCAAATAAAAAATTTTTGCCTCGAACTTCCATTTTTTTAATGAAATTTTGAATTGGTTCACCTAATTATTGAAATTTCACTGAATCACATTTATTTTTCTTTAATGTCGTGTCTCACTCTTCGAGTTTCAGCCTACATACAGCCGGGTTGTAACAAATTTTGAAGAAACCTGTATATCTATTTAAGCTTCAGTTAAGCACGTGTACAAGCGGAAATACTGTCGTTTATTTCTAAATAAAATATCCGTTCTGCTTCATTGACTTTATAGTAATAGAAATAGAATTGCTTATTCTAAACCTAAACAATCGGTTGTTCACAACGTTGAATTATATGCATTGTGCTTTCTTGTTTACATATTTGTTGTGGCGGTTAAGTGTTTATAACATTACACATTCGCCTTTTATGTACCAAACTAAAACGCTAAAACATAAACGTCCGTTATCATGGCTCTTAGCTTAGCAGACCAGGAGGATCCGCTTCTTTGGAATGTAATCGTGATTCACGATCGGGCAACTTTACGTTTTCTGAATTTGTTTGTACATTTCTTGGATATTTAATTTTCAATGGTTTTGGAACGTTGTAAATTCGCCTTGAAAACATCACATTTTCCTGGATTTTCTGATGGAAATTCCAGCTACTTCTTCGGTTGGAAATTAAAAAAAGCGATTTTCAGGATTCAAAAATCGGAAGGAAGGTTCGAAAAATTCCGAACGTTTTGGCCTTTTTCTAATCGATTAATTCTCTTCGCGAGCTGCAAATTTTCCCGAATTTTCTGATGGAAATCCCATCATCATTCTTCGGTTGGAAATAAAAAAGGGATTTCAGTATTCCAAAAACCGGGAGGAAGCTTAGAAAAATTATTTTTGAAGCCTTTAAAAAAGGCAGAATCATAAAATCAAATCTCTGCAACTTTGATAAATTCTCTTCCCGGATTTTTCTGATGAAAATTCCATCATTTTTTCCGGTTGGAAATCTAAAAGCGATTTTCGGGATTCGAAAATCTGGACTACTTTTGAAGCTTTCAATTTTTTTGGTTTATTTTTTCCATAACTTATTTAGTTTCGAATTTCGATATTTAAAATTGTTATAACTAAACACTTAAACAAGTCTTTAAGTATTTCTAAATTTATCACAAATATTTAATAACAGCAATTTCAAAACCCGACCTTAATCAACCTAATCAATTCACTTCTATTTTTAATTTCGTAAAAAGGAGTTAATTAAATTCAGTGTCAGTGTTCAAACTTCACCCTGATTAGTTCTGACAGTTCAGGAACGAACAGTTTTATCAATTAATTATCAGTCAACGCCAACCATGTCAGGGACAATAAATTAGGTATACTAAACAATCTTCTTAGAATATCAGAACACATGTTGTATTCAAAGAATGGCATTAATTTACATAAACATTTGTAAACTATAAACTAGATGAATTCCTGTTGTAAGACTGCAACAGACCATCTGCTTAAACCCGTTCTAACAAACCGCAAATTGCATTTGGTATTCGTGTTTTAAGCTTTGTGTAAAAATATCGAAGCGATCGGTTTATTCTACCGTTAGTAAAATTTACCAGGATTCATACTTCTTAAATCTTTATTATAATACATAATTTATAAGGAAATTATTAAGTAGTAACAGAAGCCTTTTGAAAATACAGTAATTTTTTTAACTGCTTATTAATCACAATAACAGGCGAAGAATCCTCGTTGGGCTTCCATACTTTCTAAGTACAAACCTCTAAAAGTTCAACTTTAATAAAAAGCAAATAGGCGCCACATGAAACACATTTCTGATGCCTACAAAAAAGTAGCAAATGTCAAACTCGCCACAGCAACCAAGTAAATATCGAAAGTGTTCGGTAGCTGCATTTGTTTACTGCAACAAATTTTAAAAATTAAAAATTCTAAACTGAAAAAAATTACAACCAAAATGTTCAAGCTTTAAACATCACAAATTGTAACATTTTGCAATATGTTGTAAGCATGGGCGAACTCCGATTTTTCGTCTGAAGAGAGGTTTATAAATAAACAACAATAATCGCCAACATTATGAACAAGTCCGAAATGAATGAATTTTCTTAGAAGTTAAAAACCAAATTAAAGTATTATTTTGTTATCTTTGAAGGGGTTCAACCCTTTAAACTTGCCCTGTAATTATACACCCATGGTTGTAACGTCAAAATGTTGGAGATACCTGGCATCCGCAAGCCTACATCTCACCCATAAAGACATAAATGAAAAAGATAAACGAAAGCTTAAACCCAAATCATGTATGACAATAAATCTCTGCATTGACTTTTTAAGGTATTTTTTTTTATTATTTCATGCTTTTTATCCTGTGAAATTCGATTGATATTATCTATGTTGTCCTCTTTTCCCTGATTACAAAATCTGTTCTGAGTATTTGAAATTCCACTTACAAAGTGTTTTGAAAAAGGCGGTTTAATTTGATTACTGATAATGCCGATAAAGCAACTGTGATTTCTTTAAAGGAATCATTTTTCCTGTTACTGTAATGGTTAAATACGTATCAAAGAGGTAATTTTGATTAAATTCAAAATATTGGGATATGTCGTTTCGAAGTACATACATTTTTTTCTTTTTAAGGAAATTAAAGTGTGGATACTTTTAGATTATTTCGATTTTTAATTGTACAATTACAATGAGGTAATTAATCCAGAATTTCTATGTAATTTTTTGAAATTAAAATGTGGAGCAAATCTTCAATAATGTCTTCTTTAAATTGTTCATTTTAATAATTTGATCATTTTGAGGCTGAACACGAAGGCATTCGTACGAGCATTCTGGGGCTGTCAGTTCTGATAATCCTAAGGGTAAAATTATTTGAGGCTTACAAGACAATCCGATTCCTTCTTTTGGTTAATCTAAGGCACTCTGAAACAATAAATTTTGATTATTTTGAGCTTGAGACAATCCCAAGTTATTCGTACGAGCGTGCCGTTTTGATAATTCTGAGATTGAGATAGTTTGGGTGATTACAAGGCTTTCAGATGCCGATGCTTTCTTTTACAATATCTAAGGCAGTTCAAGGAATTCTTATTAGCATTCTGAGACAATAAATTCCGGTTACTTTGAGGCTGATACAGTCTAGGCCAGTTGGCGACATCGACCCCCAGGGGTCGAAGAGGGTCGATATAACATTGTTAGGGATCGATTTGGGGTCGATAGAAAAATATGACATCATTGTACAGATAATGTTTAATTCGGTTAACTTGGATTACCTCAATTCTGAATGACAAGGCAGTTAACAGGGAATCGTGGGAACAGTGACATGAATAGCACCTGTAAGATGGAGCAAGGTCATGAAAATAGTTACGAAGGCCAATCAAGTAGGCCAAAATGACGTATTTACCATTAAACGGATGTCTGTGGTTCCATCCCAGCCGTGCCCAGTTGCTTATTTACTCATACTTACACGTATTCGATCCCAGTCTCATTTTTGGGCATCGACATACAAGTGAGCGTTAAATGTTCTAAAAATTCATCAACATACATATTATAATTTAATCATATTCATTCACGAACTAAACTTCTATGTTAAAGAGTCGAGTAACTATAAAATAAACAATCTAAAAACTCACACGAAAGTCTTTTTTGCTTGCCTTTTTATAATTATTACGTAATAGTAAAATAGAGGGGGTCGATAGAAAGTCAAGAAACTCTTGAAGGGGTCGACGGTCAAAGAAGTTTGGCGACCCCCTTCGTTCGAATATTTTGAGGCAGTCATTTTTGATAATTCTAAGGTTGACACGTTTTAGGTGATTATATAACAGTTCGATGTTGTTTTTTTTTGATAATCTAAGGCAGTCCAACGCATTGTTATGAACATTCCGAGACAATATATTTTGAGGCTGAGGCAGTCAAAGGCATTCGTATAAGCATTCTGAAACGATCTCTTAATTCTGAAGTTGAAACAGTTTGGCTGACAACAAGGCAAGCCACTACTTCACTTTGGATAATCTAAGGCATTCGTGCAAACATTTTGAGACCGAGGCACTTCAAAACATTCTTATAAGCATTCTGGGGCAATCAGTTTTGATAATTCCGAGGTTAAAACAGTTTGGCTGACAACAAGCCAAGACATTCATCCGAACATTTTGAAACAATAAATCCCGATTATTTTGTGATTAAGGCATTCTTATGAAGGTTCTGAGACAATAAATTTTGATTTTTTGAGGCTAAGGCAGTCCTGGCGTTCATACAAGCATTCTGAGGCAATCGGTTTTGATAATCCTAAGGTTAAGACAGTTGTAGAGATTAAAAAGCAATCCGCTACTGTCTTTTGCATAATCTAAGGCAGTCCAAGGGATTTTTATTAGCATTCCGAGACAGTAAATTTTGATTATTTTATGTCTAAGTCATTTCAAGGCATTTTTACAGGCATGCTGAAGCAATCAGTTTTCATAATTCTGAGACAGTTTGGTGATTGTAAGGCAATCCGATGCTTTCTTTTGGATAATTCAAGACAATCTAAGGCATTCTTATATACATTCTGAGCTAATAAATTTCTTTATTTTAAGGCAATTCTGATAACTGTGAGGTTGAACAGTTTGGATGATTACAAGACGGTTCGATGCTTTATTTTTAATCTTTTCAGGGAATTGTTATCAATATTCTGCGACAGTAAATTCTGATTATTTTAAGGCTGAGGCAGTTTAAGGCATTCGTAAAGCGCATTCTGAGGCAATCGGTTTTGATAACTAATTCTGAGGTTCAGTTTTTTTTTAATAAAGTAGTCCAGGTACTTTCTTTTGGATAATCTAAGGCTAAGGCATTCTTACAAGTATTCGGAGACAATAAATTCTGATTATTTTGAGGCTAAGGCAGTAAGGCATTCGTACATTGCATTCTGCGACAATCAGTCCTTGTTATTCTACGAGTAAGTGTGATACACTTTGGGCAATTACAAGGCAATCCGATGCTTTGTTTTAGATAATCTAAGGCAATCCAAGGAATTCTTATGTGCATTTTGAAACAGTAAGTTTTGATTATTATGAAGCTGAGGCAATTAGTTTTGATAATTCTGAGGTTGGGACAGTTGGGGTGATTACAAGACAATTCGATGCTTTCTTTTGGATAATTAAAGGCATTCTTATAAGCATTCAGAGATAATAAATTCTGATTTTTTTGAGGCTAAGGCATAACGAAGCAGTCCGAGGTGTTCTTATTAGCAATTTCAGGCAGACCAAACCATTCTTACAGGTATGCTGAGGCAAGCAATCCTGAGGCAAGCAATCCTGATAATTCTGAGGTTGATGCATTTTGGGCATTCTTAGGCAGTTCAGAATAGGGTTGCCACCTAGCCGGTATTCACCCGGTCTAACCGGTTTAAAAAGATTTCCGCCGGTTGCCGGGCAAAGTATCTAAAAAGCCGGTTGATTTTCATCTCAACCGGTTAAAACTATGTACTACTATTTTTAGAATGTGGTAATAATAGATAATATATGTTCTCTTTAGACTTAAAATGAAATAAGAATAACATATCACGTGATCGGCGCATAGCGCGAATTTCGGTCGGACTATTCAATTTTCAAGTTTCTGTGGGAAGACATATCATTCAGTGGCGGCCGTTAGTACAGTGCGATTCTTAGTTACCGGTGGATTTTTGGATTGTGCTTTGATTTGTATTTTTGTATTTTGATTATCAGTGGTTCAGCGTTTCTGCAAAAAAACTGTTCTTTTCAGAACAAATCTGCTTAGAGTTGGTCGTGTTCACGGTAGATTTTACAGAAATTATTAGATTTCATTTCATAATCTAACTTTCAATGTTATTTTTAGTTTATCAGTTTTTGTTTTCAAATGAAACATGGCCAAATCTACGTTGGGAGTAAAAGGCAAAGTCCTCCATAGTCAAGTCAATATCATTTTTTACGTTCCTTTATTCACCCAACAAATGTCACTGGTGAAGTTTTACTGACATCAGCTGATGTATTGTTCTTGCTTTAATATACAATCTACTCTACCAAGAAATACGAGGGAAATATCAGCCATACGAGTCTAATCACACAAAATAATTCGGTTATGCACATCTCTGTGTAATACCTAAGATAGAGATAGAATACTCAACGTATGTCTAGTTCATGCACATGCGCATTACCCACACTTCCTACAGTAATAAGGATTTAGTTAGAGCCGCAAAGGCAAACCAAAAATATTCCTTTAAATTTCATTTGGAATTTCTGTGAAAAGCTTCGGATTATATCTTTGTATGTGTGTATTTATGTATACATAGTCTGTATGTGTACTTGTACGTATGTATGTATGTATGTATTATCTCTAACTCTTATACCTTTCGGTGTCGAGGCTGGTGCGTTAACGTATGAGGCTCTTCGCGTACTTAAAATAAATAAACAAAATTAATGAAATTTAGAACCGGTTTTACTATATTTAAAAGGTGGCAATCCTAGTTCAGAAGCATCGCTAAAGCAGTTCTAGGGTAGTCTGTAAAACAGTTTCAATTTTCTGTGTTGAAGCAGTCTGATCGGTACTGAGCAATAATTACTCTTAAGGAAGACGAGGTGGTATTGAGATTATTCCGAGACAGTACAAGCTACAAGATAATCCTGCCCAATTCCCAAAATTTTGTTTTAATTTATCATTTCAGCTTCAATTCGAAGTCTGCTAGTTATTTTCAGATTTTTAATATTTTTTTACGCTTCTATAAGTTTTTTACGTATCTCAGTGTTCACTGAATTTTGTTCGTCGAAACAGTTGAATTTTTTTTGTTGATTTATGACTTCGTTAATAAACTATGTAATTATATAATTATACTGTATTAATGTTTTTATATACTTACTTCTGAGAATTTTAAAGATTTCTTGGTGTTTTATAATTTCTAAAATTCTGAAATACATAATTACATTTTACAGTTTTTTTAAATTTCGTTTCGGCTCTTTCAAACTTTACCGAACTTTCGTGTGATTTCTAAGGTTCTGAAATATTTTCAGCATTTTGTTTTACTTCAGATATTATGATATATGGGACGTGTTGTTTTACCTATTATTATTATTATTAGCCTGCAACATCCCTATGTAGGGCAAAGGCCTCCCTTTTGCCTATAGCATTCTAAAATTTGTCTCATGATTTTCTGAACCTTTTTGGATTATTTTTTATTTGTTAGTTTCTGCTGATGTGATACTTATTCTTTTAGATTTTTATATCAAATTATTTTTAAATTTTGAATTTCGCCCTTTTATATATGTATTAGTAAAAAATTTCAATTATATTACGTGTTCAGTTATGCTATTATGCTGAGTAATCTTAAACGTTTAAAGTTTAAATACGAGGTAGCGACCAAATATTCCTGGCCTAACCGGCTTGCAGTTGTTTGAGAAATAAAAAAATCTGTTCATTTTTCAACATAAGCACCCTTTACTTCAACACACTTCTTACATCTTTTAATAAGCAGCTCTATACCCTTATAAAAATACTTTGGAGTTTTGTCTTCAAAATACTGAAAACCGCCGCCATCACTTCGTTATCATTGGCAAATTTCTTTCCCCGTAAATCCTGCTTAAGTTTATTTTGACCAAGTTTTTACAGTTGATAACGATGGTCCACTGTCATCGTAAACTGCATTCATCCTTTGTTTAATTTGATCTGGCATCAAACCTTCTTTAGTGAGAAACTTAATCACTGCACGGTGCTCTAGTTTTTCCATTTTTGAAAAATATTCCACTTGTTGTCGGTCTACTGGCAGCTATTTGTAAACAACGCAATGGAAAAAAATGAAAATTTATGTGGAGTCTGAGGAACAATGTAGCCTACTATTACTTATAGTATTTTGCATTTCACACTTCTAGAAGTAGGTCGGGCCAGGAACATTTGGTCGCTACCTCGTATGTGTTACATACCTAAGTTTTATGAAATATTATTTAAATTAATCAGCTAAAATATTTTGCAATGTGTTTTTTCATACTTACAAGTGTTTCTTATGCTTCACTCCTGATGTTTTTACCGATATAAATTACACAAAAATTAGTTTAATTGGATTTTTCTTTTTTTTAAGAAGATATATTTTTCCAGCAATGCTTAGACAACATTAACCTCTCGAAAGAAGTTTTGTATATTCTGGGAAATGTTTTCGTTTTCAAAAAACGTTTAGGATTTTTAAAATTCAAATTTTTGACTCTTTTCCTTTCAGTTTATTTGTTTTTTCTAATTCTTCGAAACCTTAGAACTATTAAAAGCAAACTTTTTACGATTCTACTAAAATGTTTTTATTTTCGAATAGCTTTAGAAGATTTTTAATAACTTCATAAACCCATATTTTAAAGACGAAGACCATTTTTTCACCAAGTTGTTCCTGAAGCAACATGGTCGATTCACATATTTTTCATTGCAATTCCAATTTCCATGACCATGTTTTTAATCCAGCACTGGGGATTATTGAAATTTCTGAAAAATTCAAAAGTACATCGAGAATACTTTGCAGCTATTTTGTCGATTTTTCTGTTAGTTGGGGATTTTCTAGCTTTTTTATATCTTCGATACAATTACGCGTTCTTTTGAATTGCATTTTGAGAAATGTTGGAGATTTTGAAGCAGATTTGTATACGCCGCAGTTGCCAATTTTTAAGATTTTTAAAAAATATTCTTGTATTTAATAAATATGCAGTTCTTCCTTCATTTTGTAGATTTTTCAGTCTTCTTTTAAGTCTCTACTCATTTTCAGCTGATATAAAAAAAATGCTAAATTAGTAATAAAACCTTTTTTCTCATATTTCGAACCAAAAGAATTTTCAGAAATTACAACATTTTAGATAACATATTTCCCATGATAAAAATTAATCAAAATTAGCTCTAAAACCCTTTACACGCCGCATTACTCAGAACAATCTGCCGTCAAATATTTATTATCCATTATCTTTATTAAACGTTCTAAATTACAAAACGAAAAACCTTATCTAAATTACTATCGTACTTTCCATCTTTAATCTGTTTATTTGGACGTTCATCCTTGTGATATTTACTTAACGACGACAGCACGCTTATTATGTGCATTGCCTTTTTTTTCGTAAAAACAGAAGGCTTCATAGCTGTAAATCTTATTATCTCCTCCAGTTATCATCATAACTTTAATACCATAATTACTTCATCTCTTATGCAAAGTGTTACAACGAGATGCATTTATGAGATGGGAGAAGACTGCTTTGTAACGGGGTCATTGCTCATATTATTTGTGTTTCCTGTTGGGTTTTCTAGATTTTTGTTTGAGTTTATTTATTGGTTTTTTGCTTTGATTGTATATAAAATTTGAGGGTTTTCATTGTAAATACTTAGGTTTAATCTGGCGTTTGGTTAAAAGCCCTAAATGTATGTTATTAACAATTCCATTAAAAATTAAAAAGGCATTCAATGTAATAACAGGCTAATTCGAGCTAAAACTCTAATATTTTCAATGAACTCTCGTTACCTTGGTTACTTTTTGTGTTAAACAAGCGTTAATTCATTTACAAATAACAGTTACAATAATTTAAAAACATTCAGTTCTGCTGCCTGTCAAAAGTTATTACAAAATCTGTCAATTTCCGCTGATTATATTAAAAAAAAAACTGTATGTTAACACAGCTGAAAACCAAACAAACCGAATTGAATATAGCAATTATGGTTAATCAGTTAATTAAGAACAGTTCCATTAAACCATTTTCCTGGTCGGTGGGCGATCTTGGTCGTTTTTACTTTTGTTGAATGTCATCAACCTATACCCAGTTTAAAAAAAATATGAATATAAATTTCTACTTTCTCGCTTGAATTTTAATAGAGTAGTTAGTTGCCATTGCTTTTATGAATCACAAAGTAGATATTTAGTAATTAATAATTAATATTAGAAAGAAAATGCACCGTTGCGCTTTGCAATCGTGCCTTTTTATTTAATAGTAAAAGTGGCTTATTTTAATTTATAAATTTTCTTTAAGGTTGGCATTTTACACGCTTTGATGGAAAAGGAGAATGAATGGTTTGAAAATTAGACGTTTACAATAATAATAAGGAGAGCAATAGAAATTTTATTAGGATGTTAGAAGTAGATTTGATTAATCTAAATTTGTTGATTTAATTTGATTTTGCGTTACTTGAAGGCTTGGAGTTAACGAACGCTTTTGAGTGAGCGACTGAGTGAATAATTGCACTCAAAGTGGTTAAAAATATAATGGGAATCCTCAGACGTTGACATCACCAGTTCTTAAAATTTTTCAATGCCTTCATATCGAGTTACACTGTTATTTGTTGGTTTCGTTTTCATTTTCCCAATTTTTTTATTTTTTTTTTTAATAAAAGAATCAACTTTTCCCCTTGACGAGCCTCGCAATTTTTTAATAACAATCCACAAAATGGTCATTCCACATTAAATTCTTGGGATTCTTGGTTTTATTTGGGTATTTTACGAGTCCGCCATATTAAATTGAGTGTAATCATGAATGACTATATAAATAGATGAATGAAACAATGAAGAATGCACAAACAAGCTTTTTAAAACTGAAAATAAATAAAACAGGTAACAACAAATAACCTTGCACCCACGTTAAATCGGTAAGGGTCTAACAAACCTTACCTTATTTAGCGGCATTGATACACATAATCGAATGATTCAGAAAAACGTTCGATCTATTCATTGATCCGAAAGGTGAATGTAAAGGTTAGTAAAAAGACTAAGAAATTAATCGAACGTTGAATGGATTCATTCAAACATTTCAAACTGTTTTAATAATTGCGTAGCAAACCGATTCAACCTAAGCAAATAATTTTTTAATTACAGTTTTGATTCCTAAGGTCATTTGCTATCAGTTTTATTGATTCGCAGTTTAGGCGTTTCTGTTTTTTTTTTAAATTGCGTAGAACTGACTTTCGAACCTGTGTCTTTTCGTTTGTAAAACTCACTCGGAAGTTCTTAAAAGCTGAAATTAAACTACCAATAAAACCTTAACAGTAAGTTGTTCTGAATTTATTTTTCTTTCTTTAATCTAAGCCACATTTAAGCATAACAGTTTGTAAAAGCCGTGTCCTGTCGTTTGTAAAAGAGACGGTGTTGCCAATTGGTGTGTTCTGAAATAAGTAACCTTTTTTTCGTAAAAAATAAGCCAAGTTTTTTTACTTACAAATGTATAAATCCGTATATTCAAAAGCATACATTAACTAAGGTTCAATTTTCAAAGTTGCATCAAATTATTGTATACTTCCATTGAAAAGTGCCTAGTTCTAAAATATTTAAAATACAATCAATAGACATCCGATCAAGTATTTTGTTGGTATTGCGGAGCCATTTTCGATGAACGAAATACGTTACAGAAAAATTAAAAGTAAATTTTAAATCGCAGATCCCATTTTAGTTTATTTACCAGATTTTGCTTATTGTTTATTTATCAAATTATGTTTTTAAGAGTAGACAAAATAACGAAGCATTTATTCAGAAACTTATTTTGGAATCCTAATAAGAACAACTATTTTGAATTCATGGTGTTCATGCAAAGAATCAGAGAAAAACGCTAGATTTCAGGCTATAAGCTTTTTTGTTATTTTTCAATCAAACATACAATCACATAAGCTAGATTTAGCTTAAAATAAGCTGAGTTGGCAACACTGAAAAGAGACATCTAAACCACATTAAAAATTACTTTAATTCTACATAAAAACAACGTTTCGTTCTTTAAATCTAGCTATAACTGGCATTCGAACCTATGTCCTAGTTGTAAAACAAACGTCTAGCCTAGGGCCGTTCTTGAAGCAGTTGTCGTCCAGGTGCGAACTAAATATTGCCGCCCTCAAAAATGAAAAAAAAACCCTAATCGTTAAGGAGGTCCGTAGGGCTTTCAGATTATTTTCAAGGTCAAACGACTTTAAAATGAAGATCAAGAATTTTGGTGGGGAGCACAAAATCTTTAAAAAAAACAAGTAATAAATAATTAAACAACAAACTTAATTAAACAGGGGGGGGGGGGGGTTATTCACGAAACTTATCTCATCTGGTAATTTGTAAATTCAGATAAAACCATAGCAACCACCATTGCTGTTAGTTTTGTATAGTTACAAATCGTTATC
This sequence comes from Melanotus villosus, assembly GCA_963082815.1. NCBI lineage: Eukaryota > Metazoa > Arthropoda > Insecta > Coleoptera > Elateridae > Melanotus > Melanotus villosus. The sequence goes on along the minus strand of OY720419.1, from coordinate 10,425,393 downwards.
GAACGTTCGTGAATCTCCCTCATATTTTTTTAAAATTATAGTATATAAAGTAGGGGAAGGAAGGGTAAAGTGGCCACTCTAAGGTTTGGTAAATTTTTAAGGCATCTTAGTAATAGAAAAAATTATCGAACAATGTGGCAATACCTACCCCAAACACTTAAGTACCGATTGCTAAACACTTATTTTTAGTTTTTTAACTTATAAATTTTTTATTGATTTTTTTTCAAAAAAGTGCAAAGTGGCCACTTTACCCGACTAGGTCGGGTAAAGTGGCCAGGGCCTGCCCAGTTTACCCGCATAGGTAAATACACACTAAGTACCTACATATTGCTCTATATTGAATATTTAATTGGTTAACACGAAAAATACAACATATTATTAGAAAAAGGGCGTTATAAGAAAATATTAAGAATATGGCAGTCTTTTTTTGAAGAATTCACACTCTTTTTAATGAACTGTTAAGAATGTGGCAGTCATTTTTTGTAAAACTCGCACTGGAAGTCATCGTCCTCTTCCTCGCATCCGGCGCATTCTTCGTGGGTAAACAAATCCAGCACCTAATCCACCCCTCGTTTTCTTTGGACTTGGAATAGGCTTCATCTTCTTTGGTGGCCACTTTCCCCGAAATGACATCATTAAAAAAATTGTGGTCTAGCATCGAACATTCATGACCTACGAGTTTCAAACACCCATCATTTAAAGCAACTATGACACTACTCGTTATTTAGCTATAACTAATGATTTAAACCACTTACCTAAAATCAGGCAGTCGAAAAACAGAAAGATCCGCCTCAAATCGAAAGTTGTGATGCCCCACGCTTGTTATTCACAGACAACACTGACAACATCTAATGTGAGTGTTTCACCCGATTCCTGCGTGGCTGCAGCACTCTACAGCAGAGCAATCGCAGATGGCCACTTTACCTGCCATGGCCACTTTACCCGTCCTTCCCCTACGTTAACCAATATACAACTGTAGCGCTTAAAATGCCTTTATGCAGTGGATTCAGTTTCGACGTGACTGAGTCATACGTGTTCATTTTACGGCGAGTAAACCAGTAATGCAGAAGAGGATGCCACTAGTTTGACATCGCTTCCCTTAACTAGCAGCGCTGACAACCCGGAGCTGTATATTCGCTAGACGTAGTATAGCAATAATTTATGTTATGTTGCCAATACTGGCGAAGTGGACCGGAGGTGGACGCGCAACAAAGGTAAACAAAGCGTCGCGCCGTCTCGTCCATACGGTTTTTATAAACAGATACAGAGTTTGCTTTTTTATGTCGCATTTATCCTAGTCCACGCCCACTTTTCGTTTACGTAAGGTTGCAAATTACAAAATAGAGATAAACCTAATAAAATTTAAAAAAATTCGGCGCACCTAACGGGTTGGCGCCCTGGTGCCTTGCACCATTTGCAACCCCCGGGTAGGCACGGCCCTGGTCTAACCCGTCTAAGGTACTTGTAAAAGTAAAAACGTTTTTCATTAATTAAAAATTGAATTCAATTCCAGTTAAGAACAATGTTTAAGTCCGCTGATTTTTGTTCTTTAAATCTAACTATGATTGACATTCGAACCTATATCCTTCTAGTTGTAAAACAAACGTTCTAGTCCGTCTAAGATACTCTCAAAAGTAAAAACATATTTCCTTAAAAAAATTGAATTCAATGCCAGGCTTCTATTTTTTTCCTTTAAATCTATGACTGGCATTCGAACCTGTGTACTAGTTGTAAAACAAACATCTAAAGGTTGATTCACATTATACGACACGAATCGTCACGTAACAACACGACACGTACCGGCACCGACACGACAATTTTCGAGTATGTTCAGATTACACCGACATCCGTTAGACCGACATTCAGCAACGGCAATGAATGTATCAGTTGGCTTGTATATGTATAGCCTTACTCGTAGACGAAGACGAACCGAAAATGGGTACATCCAATATTTAAAAAATGGAAGACCGAGGGAGAACACTGGATATTGTTTAAAGACGTGCTAAATTATGATGACAAGTTCTACCAGTATTTTAGAATGTCAAAAAGTAAATTTTACGATTTACTGAAATTAGTAACCACTGATATTGAAACAAAATACATCAATTCGTGAGGCAATTTCACCGACTCGTGACACGCAACGTAGCGTACCGTCAAAATATTCATGCCGAGAATGTTTGTTGGTGTCGTTCCGTGACGTTGACGGAACGTATAGGTCGCTGCCGCTTAGTGTGAATAGTCCTTAATCCGTCCAAGATACGTACTTGTAAAAGTTAAAACGTTTATTCATCGAGTAAAATACCAAGTGATCAACAGAATTTATAATTAGAGCAGGCTGTGATATTTACCATAAAGTTGGCAACACAGGCTTGCAGCTTGAAATTAAAAATTTTATCCACGACTAGTTAATAATCTGTCAATTATTTATGTGTTTAGTCACTCATAATGCTATCCATTATACGCTGACAGCAGTGTATAATGGTGTCATGGTAACATCATTGTCTATGGTGTATAATGAAGGAAATAGGTTATGTTTCTAATTCTAATTGACATATTATAGGTTATGTTTCTAATCCTAATTGACAGATTATTGACAAGTCGTCGATAAATTTTAATTAAAAATTCTTCGTATTTGTGTTCGAGGATAAAGTATAGTATACGACTCGCTATAATGGCTATTATTACCTCGGTTAATTGCAAAACTCGCTCGCAAGCTCGCTCGTGTTGCAAACATTATCCTCGGTAATAATAGCCTACATTATAGCGTCGTGTATAATATACTATTAAGTGTCAGAATTGAGACACTTTCCAACCAAACAGCATATAATAGCACCAATCACAGCCTCCTCTAATTATGAATTCCGTTGATCACCTGGTATTACATTCCAATCGCTTTGGTTGTACCGTTGTGAGTTCGGCCATGATTGATACTCAAACCCGCATCTCTTTGATTGCAACAGGCACATGAAATTCACAAAAATACCTTAGCAACTGAAATTCAGCGGATGTAACAGGTCAGTGTCTTCTTAACATAAATTCGGTTTCAAGTAACTAATGATTATCTTCTGTTAATCGTAGATATGACTTCAAACCTGTGTCTTTCTTATTCCAAAGCAAACTTCTAATCTATTAACCTACTAAGACACATTAAACAAGTGATTCAAGTTTCGATAATATTTCAATCCCTTCAGAATTCTTGTGGAATTATTATTTGCACCTGCGTCCTCTTAGTAACAAAACATTAGAAAAGGTCTAACATTTTTAAAATCGCAGGCGTGACCGAGTGGTTAGGGTATTTCGCTATGGTGCGGACGGTCTCGGGGTCAAACTCGATTCGGATGGTCGGTGGGTGGCCTACCCAGTCACTGAAAACTGAGTAGGGAAGGTAGGCGGTTGTCGAAGGCGTGCTGTTTACCACATCACACCGTACGTGAAAACGTGCGTGACAACCGGATATGAAAGCGACTTAGGAGGTCTTAACCCTCCATGTTGCCGGCCATACTACCTCGCGTGCCGTTACTTTACCTTTAAAATTTTTAAAATATCCATTTAGATATAAAAATCTAACAACTTCAAGCCTAACATGGGAATTGCAGTGAAATATCAAACGGGGATGAAAGTTTGAATGAGATTTCACCGGTAGAAACTGCCTTGGGCTTCTGCTTCAAAAACTTTTCCGAAGCTTTTACCATCCTTAAAAGCTTTGCGCGAGGTAAAAAATATAACATAGAAAACATTAAATCATTCCATAAATTAAAAAATTCCTTCATTTCCTGAACTTAATTTTCAAAACAAAATGCGGTTAATTTCAAGTAATTCCGAGATGACTCGTGAATCAACGAGGCACAAACAAAAACATAACTCTATTAAGAAAGTTTATTCAACAATTTGTAAGTTTTCAAGGCGCATACTTGACTGCAAATCCTTTTTTACCAATTTACTGTTTCAGTTAAGGTTTTGTTTAATTGAAATTAAATATTGACTCAGTAAATTATTGATTCAGTTGCTGAAAACAAAATAATGTCTATGAAACGTTCCTGTGATTTATTTCAGTTAAATTGGCTTAACTTAGTTGAGCCCCAACGGGACTGAAGTCCAAAATTTGCATAAAACAACGATCTAAAAAGCTTAATTATTTTTGAAAAAAGTTTGCATAATGTTCCTGCTAGTTATTTACTGTGCTGTTTGATTGTGATACATAGACTTTTAGTGAGTTTTGAAGCAACATTTGTGTATTGATTCCGACTTTTTTGTACAAAAGTGACTCGACAAATCAGAATCGACTTATTTAATAGAAACAAACTATACAGACTTCGGTTAATGTTTGTCTTAATTGCTTTGTAGTGTAATCCCTGTGTAACTTCAGATGTTGGTAAAATACCGAGTCATTGTGAGTCAATCATCTTCAAACGGAATATTTTCATCTTAACTGTCGAAGATTCGTAACGTAATTGGTAATTTTAATTCATATTTTAAAAAAATACCAGGTCTTTATTGCTTAATGAATCAGTGATTCAGTCCTCTGAAATTGGGAATCATAACTGTGAGAAACAAACCCTTGGAATTTCTGAATTGCATTTTATAACTAAATAACCCATTTTAAAACTAATTTTTTCAGCTACTAAATCACTTTGTAAGTTACGTGTAATTAAATGAATCAAGTAAAGCAGTGCTTCTTCAGCTGATTCAGTAATCAGTTTTAGCTTCTTCAGTTCTTCCATAGTTTTAAATCCAAAACTATGGAATTAAAAAACGTCGTTAATATTTTCTTAGGATTCGAATTTATTAATCATTTTATATTTGATTCAGTGGCTTCATCAGCTGTTGACTCCACGACTGAATCTGAGGTTTGCCGATATTTAGGCTTTCTTTATAAATTTATTGAATTTCAAACTTAATCCAGTCGATGTGAATTCGGGAGATAAAACAAGCTGTGATGTTTGACTGTTAATGATTCAGACTTGATTTACGAACAAAAGTTCAACATTTTAACAAGAAATTTTAAATATAATATTGTGAAATTATTGGTAGTTATCTAATGTATTACTTGAGATACCTTTATTTTGTACTTGAATAAATAGTTTGTTGATTCAGGAACTCTAGAAACTCGTACTAAGACTTTATTTTTTCTTTAATGATTTTTTTAAAACTAAATTTCGTGGTTTTAATCCTTTTAAAGCTTTAATCCAGTTGATCAAAATTCGCAAACTGTTTGATGTAAAAAAATGAAATTTTTCTACTTACTCAGAATGATTCAGGGTTGGTGTGTGAAGCTAAGTTTAATATTTATTTCGATAAAAGTTGTTGGCATTTAAATTATTTCTTAAGATACATCAGTTTTGTATTTACATAAACAACAAAACTAACAAATAAATAACACAACTTTTTGATTCAGGGATTCTAGAAACTGCCGAACTAAGATTTTCTTTTTTCTTCTTGTTACTCTTTCTATTTAGGCTGTCTAATGCCTGTTTTTCTTCACACCATTTTAAGGAAATTCCTGAGGCATACAAGTTTTTAAAACTAAATTTTGGTGGTTTTTGAAACTATGTTCGACTTTAAGTAGCATATTATGAAGTTGTTGGCATTAAAAGACACCTCAGTTTTGTGCTTGAGTAAATAATGATATGATTTATTTTGTGTTTGATTCAGGAAATTTTAGTAACTGCCGAATTTAAGAAAATCTTTTTTCGGATGTTTAATTTTCCAAAAATAAATGTAACGGTTTTAAAGTTTGAATCCAGTGGATCTGAAATCACAAACCATTTGAAGTGGCAAAGAAATTAATTATAATCTTTTGTATCAGAATGATTCAGGGCTGATTTGTGACAACAAATTTAAAGTAGCAATATTGTGAAGTTGTATTTTAAAACTTTAATCCAGTCGATCTGAATTGACAAACCGTTGGAAGTGGCGTAGAAATGGATTGTAATCTTTGAATCAGAATGATTATTTAGGGTTGGTTTGTGAGTTTAAGTTGACCGTGAAGTAATTTGTAGTTACTTAAAATATTGCTTGAGCTAGTGTTACCTCCGTGGCTCGGAGTAACCCAGAAATACACAGTATACGGTATATTCAATGTTTAATAATAATAATAATGGTTAACAGAAAAATACAAGTAGGTACAAGATATATACAAAGGGGAGGGGGGATAAATAATACACAGGGAGGATACGGGAATAAGGCGGCGTCGGGACGGTGGTCACCGACGGGTCTTGGACTGATGCACTGCTGGGGACGGACGTCGACAGCGATGTGGCGTTAGTAGTTCGTAGGAACTAGACTAACGGACGGAAAGCCCTGTAAATAGTTAGCAACTATTTGGCTGCAGGTCGGTGGCGAGCCAACGACGACCTGATGGTGAAAGTACGGGTGACGGACGTCACGGCGTACCTCGGGATGGCGTTAGTAGTTCGTAGGAACTAGACTAACGGTTGGAAAGCTTCGAGAATAGTTAGCAACTATCTAGCTAGAGTTCGGTGGCGAGCCAACGACGAACTGATGAGTGGTGGTCCGGCTCCGGTATTTATACAGGTGAAGCGAGAGTGCAGCATAGGCACTCTGGGGACTCCCTTGGCCCTGGGGAAGTACGCAGCGTGGCGCGCTGGGATTGGTTGGTAGGCGTATCCTCAGCGGTTGCCGGTGATCCGGTAACATTCCCCCCCCGTCAAGGCTGCACTCTGCTTCCTGTAGGATAGAGAGGAAAAGAAACAAAAACTAAATCTAAGGTTGTCCATACTTAAAAAATAATACTATTGTCTCTGAGAGTCTTAAGATACACTAGTGTTCGTTGCACTTTGTTTATCGTACACGTCACTGTCACTTATTCGGCTGCACCAGGGTCCTGGGGTTGGCGGGGTGCCCTGCGGAGGTCGTCTACGAAGACTTTGGTCGGCTGGCCTCCCTCGCGTTCGATCCAGTACGTCGTTGGTCCTGCTGGTTCGATGATCCGATGAGGGCCGGTCCAGGGCGGGTCGAAACGGCCTTTCTTGGCCAAGAAAGTTCTGGTCATCACCAGGTCACCTCGCTGGTATGTGACCGGGGGTGGCTGGTCGGGGATGTATCTCCTCCGGTAGCGATGCTCGTTCATGTGGGCTTGCCTGATCCGGCGTTCCCGGTGAGGTCCCTGGTTGTTTGCGGGTTGTGGCTCGTGATGTTCGGCCAACCACTCCCCGGGTCGGGGCAAGTTGTAGCCTAGGAGAGCCCAGGCAGGGGTGACTCCGGTGGCGCTGTTCTGGCGGCTCCGGAGGTTGTACAGGATGATGGGCAGTACGAGGTCCCAGTCGGCGGGGTTCCGGCCTTGTAGGTGTGCCCGTAAACCTTTCTTCAGCTCCTGATTCCTCCGTTCCACGGGATTGGCTTGCGGGTGGTAGATGGGGGTGGTCCAATGTAGTGCTCCCCAGCGTGTGATGGCTCCGTCCCAGGCTACGGACATGAACTGGGGCCCGTTGTCGGAGAGGATCGTACGCGGGTAGCCAAAACGCTGGAAGACCTGCTCTTCCAGGATCCTGATGAGGGTGCCGGCTGCGGTTTGCGGTAGTGGGAAGGCTTCCATCCAACGGCTGAACACGTCGGTGACGACCAGGATGTTCTTGTTTCCCGCGTGGCTGGTGGTGTAGGGGCCCATCAGGTCCACGGAGACGGTTTCCCATGGTCGCACGGGTGGTCGTGGCCTCAATGGAGCGTGTTGCTGGGGTCGGCCTCGTTTCGTGCTGGCGCAGACCCAGCATTGTCGTACGTAGTCCTGTACGTCTTGGGTCATGTTGGGCCAGGAGTAGTGTTGGCGGATGGCACGTAACGTCTCCTCTCCTCCCGGGTGACCGGCCGTGGGGTGGTCATGGAAGTGATACAGCACCCGATGTTGAACGTCGTGGGGGACGATCAGGAGGTCGGTGTTGTCTTCGTGTTTCCATATGTACCCATCACGGACTCTGTAGTCTCGCAGGATTGTTGCGTCACGGGGCGTCTGGGGCCCGTTGGTTTGAACTTCTTCCCACGTACGCATCATGTTGGCGGCGTGGGCGTTTCGCTGCTGGGCGTCCTTGACCTCATTGGATAGGTCGGCCGCGTTGATGAACATGAGCGCCGGGCTTACCTCGGTGTCGATTGGGCCGGAGGCCGATGGGTCCGGGGGAAGCATCCGGTCCGTGTCTGTGGCGGTTGGAGTGACGGCCTGGTCGGTGGGCTGCCGGGACAGATGGTCCGGTAGCTCATTATCCTTTCCGGGGCAGTGGACGACATCGAAGGCGAACTCTTGGAGTAGGAGGGCCCAACGGGTCAGCTTAGATTTGTCGTCTTTCGTACGGTCCAACCATAAGAGGGCTCGGCTGTCCGTTCGCAGCGTGAACCGCCGGTCCTCGAGGTAGGGGCGGTATCTTTTGACGGCCCAGATGACCGCGAGGCACTCCTGCTCGTTGATGTGGTAATTGCGCTCGGTCGGACTGAGCTTGGCGCTAGCGTAGCTGACGATGTGGCGGTGTCCGGCCACTTCTTGATACAGGACGGCGGCGATGCCGACCCCGCTGGCGTCTGTCTGCAGCACGAAGGGCAGGTCGAAGTCCGGGCGGTGCAGAGTTAAGGGTTGGGTGAGGGCGATCTTGACGTCCTGGAAAGCCTTGTCCGCGGCAGGGGTCCAGACATACCGGCTTTTTCCCTCCAGCAGGTTGGTGAGAGGGGTGGAGAGGTCGGATAGATTTGGAAGGTACTCACGGAGCCAGTTACAGAGTCCCAGGAACCCGCGGAGTTGCTTCCGGTTGACGGGGACTGGGGCTGCTTGCAGTTTCTCCAGGTGTTCCGGTCGGGGGCGGTTGCCGTTGGCTGTTATAATGTGACCCAGGTACTCCAGCTCTTGAACTCCGAAGTGGCACTTCTCGGGTGACAGCTTGAGGTTGTGCTGTTGGAGCCGCTCGAAAACCAGGCGGAGGTGTTGGAGGTGCTCTTCGAAGGTGTTGGAGTACACTATAATGTCGTCCAAATAGACCAGGGCGAACTTCCTCAGGTACCCGGGCAAGACCTCCTGGGTCATTAACTTCTGGAACGTGGCGGGCGCGTTCTTCAACCCGAATGGCATCACCCGAAATTGGAAGGTGGCCCCGTCGGGGGTGGCGAAGGCGGTCAGGGGTTTCGATTGTTCGTCCAGCGGCACCTGCCAGTACCCGGATTTGAGATCCATGGTGGAGAATATGCGTGCCGTTCCCAGGTCTCGGAGCGTCTCATGGATGATGGGAAGGTTTGACGCCTCGTCGAGGGACTGGTTGTTCAGGCGGCGGTAGTCGACGCAGAACCGAGGCTTCTTGTCCTTTTTGCTGACGATGACAACCGGGGAGCTGTAGCTGGAGGAGCTGGGTTCTATCACTCCGGCGGACAGCATGGCTTCTACCTGTTCTGCGATTATGGCCTTCTTGGCCGGCGAGTATCGGTAGGGGGGAAGGCGGAAAGGTTTATCTTCCCGGAGGCGGATGGTATGCTTGGTGGTTGATGTCGTCGTGGTTGGTCCGGACCCGCTGAATATCCCCGCGAATGTTTCCAACAGTTGTCGGAACGCTGGCGCGTGTCCCGAGGGAAGGTGGTCGGCGAGGTTCTCGGTGTTGGTTGGAGCTACGGGGGTAGATCGGGCGGCCTCGCCCCAGTAGATGGTCCGCCTGGTGTTCTGTCCGAAGTGTATGGACCGGCGTTGAAGGTCGATTACGGCTTCGTACTTTCGTAGCCACTCGTACCCTAGGATTACGGGGACGGCGAGGTCCGGTACCACGCAGAACGGGTCTTGGAACTCATCCTGGCCGATGTGGTACGTTACCCTGGCGGATCCGACGATGAGAGCGGCTTGGCGGGTGCAGGCGAGGTTGGCCGAGGTGCGTTTCCCCGTGAGATGGAGATGTTCGGCGACGTCGGCCCGGATAAAGTTGTGGGTGGCCGCGGTGTCCATCAGGGCGTTGTAGGACTCACCGTTTATTCTGACTTTGGTGCTTGGGAGCCCGCTGGGGTCCCGGTCCTGGATAGTGCTGATGGAAGGCCGGCCGCTCGAGGGGCGCGGTCGGCCGTCGGTCCGTTTCCCGGATTGGGTCGTGGTTGATTGAGTACCGGGCAATGCCGGTGATAGTGGTTCTCCGGGCAGAAGTGGCACCGTGGCGGCGTGGTTGTAGCGGCGGCTGCAGGCGTGGTGGTCGTGGCTGCGGCCTTCGGTCGGACGGTTTCCGCGCGGGGTCTGGCGGCGTGGACTTCCCGTAGATCGTGTTCGACTGTGATGGTGTTTTCCATCAAGCCCAGCAAGGTCGCTGGTTTTAGGGGCCGTAGGGCTAGCCTTACCTCTGGTCGCATCATTTCCACGTATAGCTGGACGTGGGAGTGGGCGTCCAAGTTGAGTCGATTAGCCAGGTCGAGCTTCCTCTGTAGAAACTCGGCTGCGGGTTCGCTGCTTCCCTGCTTTCGGCCGTAGTATTGGGCATTTATCTGGGCACGGACCTCTTCGCTGTCGAATCTCCTTCTTAAGAGGGTCTGGAATTCCTCGTATGTCGGGCGGCACTTGTGGAAAGGAGCCCACCAGGTCGCGGCGACGTCTTTTAGGGCGGCGGCGGCTATCGTCGTTTTTGTTGCGGCGTCGCTGCCTTCGGCCACGAAGAAGGCGTCTAGGGCGGCGAGGAATGGTTCCGGGTCTTCTAATGCGTCTCCGGAAAAGGTCTTGTTGAATTGGTTGGCCTTTGGGCCGATGATGGCCTGTAGGGCTGTGGTTAATTGCAGCATGGCGTCGTCAGATTTCTGGTCCGTCATGTTGGTAGATGGGTGGGCGCCACCGGATGTATCGAGTTCCGGAACTGGATGTGTGGTTTGTTCGGTATTGCTCCTGGCTAGCGTCTGGGAGCGGGTCCTGGGTCGGGAATTTCCTATCCCCTCGGCTGGTAGCATCAAAGGCCCCACGTCTCGGCGCCAATTGTTACCTCCGTGGCTCGGAGTAACCCAGAAATACACAGTATACGGTATATTCAATGTTTAATAATAATAATAATGGTTAACAGAAAAATACAAGTAGGTACAAGATATATACAAAGGGGAGGGGGGATAAATAATACACAGGGAGGATACGGGAATAAGGCGGCGTCGGGACGGTGGTCACCGACGGGTCTTGGACTGATGCACTGCTGGGGACGGACGTCGACAGCGATGTGGCGTTAGTAGTTCGTAGGAACTAGACTAACGGACGGAAAGCCCTGTAAATAGTTAGCAACTATTTGGCTGCAGGTCGGTGGCGAGCCAACGACGACCTGATGGTGAAAGTACGGGTGACGGACGTCACGGCGTACCTCGGGATGGCGTTAGTAGTTCGTAGGAACTAGACTAACGGTTGGAAAGCTTCGAGAATAGTTAGCAACTATCTAGCTAGAGTTCGGTGGCGAGCCAACGACGAACTGATGAGTGGTGGTCCGGCTCCGGTATTTATACAGGTGAAGCGAGAGTGCAGCATAGGCACTCTGGGGACTCCCTTGGCCCTGGGGAAGTACGCAGCGTGGCGCGCTGGGATTGGTTGGTAGGCGTATCCTCAGCGGTTGCCGGTGATCCGGTAACACTAGCTCAGTTTTGTACTAGAAACGGTTGAACTAAGATTTTCTTTTTTCCTGGCGTTTGATGTTTTAAAATTAAATTTGATGATTTTATTTAGAGCTTTAATTCAGTCGATCTGAATTCAGAAACGATTTGAAGTGGCAAAGAAATTTATTGTTATCTTTTGACTCAGAATGATTCAGGGTTGATTGGTGAGCGTAATTTTGTTATTTTGACAACCAATTTTAAACAGAATATTGGAAAGTTATCGGTAGTTATTTAAAATATTTCCTGAGATAACTGAGGTAGCAAACCATTTGGAATGGCAAAGGAATTAATAGTATTTTTTTCTTTGATTCGGGGATTCTAGAAACTGCCGAACTAAGATTTTTGTTCTTCCTGATTTTAACTGTTTTACAACTAAATTTTGTGGTTTTAAAGTCGATCTGAATTCGTAACTACATATTTAAAGTGGTAAAGACATTGATTATAATTTTTTGACTCAGGGTTGATGTGTCAACCTAACCAAGTTCGACATTTTGACAGTAAAATGTAAATAGAACATTGTGAAGTTGCTGGTAGTTATTGAAAGCATTTCTTTAGATACCTCAGTTTTGTACGTGAATAACAATGACTCAGGATAATTCAGGCATGTTGTATAGGCATAACTTAACTGGCTCTGCATTTTAACTACAAATCTTTACCGTACATTATAAAGTTATTAAGGATTGCTTGGTATAATTTCCGAAATACTGCTTTGTACGTTGATATTAATTTATGTATGAGTCGTTTTTGGATTTGATTGCGTTTTCTGCCTGGTTTTGGATTTAAGATTTTTCGGGTATTTAATATATTTACATCGAATTATTTTGGTTTTTGGATTTATTATGCTTTATAAATAATTCAGTGTTGGTGAAACAGCTTGAATAGAATCTTTGGGAAAACATTTGATTAAATCAAATTTTCACAATTCACAAGATTCAATTTAAAATTTAACCACGATTTCCATTGATTTTCTAACATAAATGCTTTGAATTTTGAACTCTATTGGCAATCAGAAGGGCTCAACTTCGGCCTTAAATCTAAATCTTTGCAAATTTTTCTTTAAAAATTAATTAATTCGTCACTCGTGCCTGGAATGATAAAACGTGTGCTGATTTATTAAAAGAAAGAGATTCTGATGTTATGAATCAGAGTGATTCAGGGATTGACTCAAAACCTAAAGTGATTCGGTTTTTATTAATTTTGTTCTTATTTTTTCGTTGTTAAATAACTGACGAATCAGTGATGGAAATTGCCGATTTTATTGAGTAATTTCAAAATTCTGTTTAAGCTACAAATTTTTCACTTAAATCACCTCCGCTTCTTTTCTAAATTTGACACGCTGTTCAATTAGTATTCCAAAAATTATCATTTCTAAAAAAAACTGTAACATAAAAATGCCTTTCCGTTCCGTTTTGATTAAACTATTTTTATAACTGGGGGGCAACAGTGGGGTCGCTTTCCCCCGTTGTTCTCCTGTTCCCCATTCCATGACCCACTGACTGGCAGAAGAATCTCCGACGGTACATTTCTTTTTATTAAGAAAGCAGTTAGCCACAATCAGTAGATTGTCTACCGTTGTCGCGATCTTCACGACGACCTTAAAAAAAGTGCATCACGGTTAGTTTTAAACGGCTACACCGTTCGACAAGATTATTCTCAATTACATTGAATTCGTCGTCATGCCACCTGCTGTTATTAATGTGAGTTTGTTTTAGAAGCTTTTCTTTTTTTGCGGAAGTCGCTTTTACCGTTTTCGGATCTTTTTATTATTTTTAAGCCGGCGATATTTTTAATTTTATATTTATAAAGTTAACGAAGCAAATTGGATTTCTTGAAAAGTGGATCGAGGCTTACTTAAAATGTATTTTTTATTATTTATCATAGTTTTAGAATGCATAGAATGTGGTGGTTCGTTGGTTGGTTGATGTATAATCAGTTTACATTGATTTCGGACAGGGGTTGGCCATGATTTGTGTTTGCAAGGTTTCGATTCAATTATTTATTAGTTTGTAGGCCTGCTTTGACTTTTTTTTTTGTTTAGCGTGTTGTCATCAATCAGATTTTATAACCTCAAATCATGAATATTTTCTCTAAACTTTTAAAATGTATGTAACATAACCTCAGGTTATCAAGCAAGAAGTCGAATTTATACGGCATTTTGAGAGGCACTTAAGAACATTTCCATGGCTTGACAATGCTAAAAAATCTAAAATTTTCAAAAACGCATCGCGGATCCAGGCACTTATTAATTATTAATTTAAAAGTCTGTTAAAGGCGGCTTATAAATTCGAAACGAATTCACAAAACATAAGACTAATTAATGTAACTGGAACTGGTTTTATATAATCCATGGCCACCTATATTTACTTATACAAATCGGGGTATTTATTTAGTGAATTTTTCCGTAAAATCGTTGGGAGTGGTTTACTTTGTCACGTTTATTTATAATTTAAATATCGATAAAACTCGAAATCTGCATTTATGATATTCAAAAGGTTCTTATTATTCCACTCCATAACCTCAAATCTGAATTGAAAATTGAATTTCAAATGCTGCAATTTTTAATTTTGTTGTAGCAGTGTCGTAAATGAGTGCTCAGGTAAAAAGCCGTGTTTAAACCGCAAGAATCCCAAGTCACGCGTATAAAGTGTCAAATGTTTATGGCAAAGCTCGGTCCTAATAATTCATGAACGGAGTATATATTAACTTGTTTAAAAACTTTAATTTTTTGATGGAATAAGAATAATAAAATCAACTTATCAATTCGAATCCTTAGCAATTAAATTAACCAATTAAAAACGAATTTACGAAACTATTCTAACCAATTCTGCATAATCCATGGGCATGGCCAACTAGATTTAGATAAAGGAAGAAGTGATTTACTTAATTCTGCAATAAAATCACTGGGTGAAAGAGACCTGTTTTGTCGTGTATTTTTATTGATTTACATTTTAATTGTCGCCAAAAAACAAAATATTAATTTACAACCTCAAATCTCAATTTAAACTCTTAATTTTGTTTTGAACCTGTCTTGTGTTGTAAGCATGTAAGTAAAAAGTCGATTTACTCAGTAAAACCCCTGATTCACATGTTAAAAACCCCAAAATACATGGCCCATCTTGGTCCTAACACACATGAATCGAGTATAAATTCGAATAAAAATCAGATCTCAAATACCACAAATTTTGAATTGGGCTTTAAAGACGTGTGTTGTAAGGGCGTGAGTTAAAAGTCACATTTAAAACGCAACAAACCCAATTCACACGCTTAAAAATGTCAAATCTTCGTGTCTAAGCTAGGTCCAAAGGATTTCCGAACTGAGTATAAATTTTCTTTCAAAATTTGTAGATTTTTTTCTTCTTTCTCTTTTACCCTCTTATATCTTTACAGTGTCGAGAGAGCCGAACACACCGAGCGTTCAGACCACACAAGCCTCTGCTTAATTTTCTATATGTGCCGTACTGCCGGTTGTAGACTTATTATTTAGTTTATAATCAGAAATGGCGACTTATAATTCAAAATTTTCGCTTCGATTAAAATCGAATTAACGAGAATCAAGCCAGTTCTGCATATAATCCATGACCAACTAGGTTTACTCAAACAAATGAAACTTAATTCTGCAATAAAATCACTGAGGATGGGCGAAACAAACTTGCTTTGTCGTGTATTTTTATTGATTTACACTTTAGATATCACCCCTGATCACATAACAATCAGATTCGCCCAGTTAGTGTACAATCTGGCAGCATTTTTATGCTTAGTTTGCATTCAGTGGCCAGGTGTCGCCATTGCACGGGAAGACACGCGACTCGAGCGACTCTGAAGTGCTTGGAATCAGCTGATTTGTATACAAATCAATAATCAATCGATTTGTATACAAATCAATCACTTCAGGGTCGCGTGTCTGCCCGTGCAATGGTGGCGCCACCTGGCCACTGAATGCAAACTAAGCATAAAAATGCTGCCAGATTTTACACAAACTTGGCGAATCTGATTGTTATGTGATCAGGGATATCACTAAAAAATTTCAGAATCTCGAATTGCCATTGTCATTATCGTTCATAGCCTCAAAACTAATCTAAAACTTAAATGTAACATGTTTTAATTTTATTTTAAACATACCTGTTGTGCGTAAAAAGTTTACACCCTAAAAATCCAATTCATCCATATTCAAAAAGCCTGAAAATCATGACTAAACTTGACCTAAACAATCAGGAATTTGAACTAAATCATCCCACAATTCTGTTTTAACCATGTTTAATTTAAACCCTAACAAACCCAACTTACGCACTTAAAAATTAATCAACTAACTAACTAAACTAAAACTGGCCATGGCCAAGCGTGACCCGAAAAATTCACGAACAAAGTATACGTTTCCTTTCTTCTTTCAACATTTTTAAAAATTTTAAAAACGTATCCGTTTGGTGATCAGAAAAAGGCGACTTATAAATTCAATTAAAATCGAATTAACGCGACTAATCAAGCCAGTTCTGCATAATTCACGGCCAACTAGATTTGCTTACTTTGCAATAAGTACACGGCGGATGCTCGAAATGAGCTTCGTTTGCTACGTGCGTTGATTAATTTAGTTATTTAAATGTTGGTAAAAACCATATTTTTAATTATCAAAGTGAAGAGGCACCTGATTATTGTTATTACTATTATTATTACAAAATTAATTCGGTAATCGATTATAAAATAATGTGAGTGTTGCAGAAAAAACTCCCAAAACCTAATTTACCGTAACTAAATGTAGAAAATAGCTTAATTACATACTAAAAAAACGTTTGCCATTAGAATTTCTAATTTTTATTATATTCTTTATTTAATTAACAACAAAGAGCGAAACTTTCAGCTTTTAAATTTTTAAGCGATTTAATTACTTTTAGCCTCGTTTTCTTGATTAAATTGAATTTGCCTCCTCTTTGGGGATTTTCCCTTGTGCTTAAAAGAATCGCCTTCTTCGAAACACAATTAATTAACTAGTAAAATGTATTAAAATAAGTCGAAAACGTAAATGTAAAAATTACATTTCCTCCCCATGAATAACGAAAAACAGGAAGGTGTTGTCAAAAGACTGTTACATCAACTGCATATTTAACCATGTAGA
This sequence comes from Melanotus villosus, assembly GCA_963082815.1. Lineage (NCBI taxonomy): Eukaryota > Metazoa > Arthropoda > Insecta > Coleoptera > Elateridae > Melanotus > Melanotus villosus. Next base: position 10,408,703 of record OY720419.1, on the reverse strand, counting down.
TAAAAGGCGAGACAAGCAAATGTTCGATTGGTTTTTATTATTATTGTATTGTAATTCGATTATGCTTTATAAATAATTCAGTGTTGGTGAAGGAGCTTGAATAGAACAGAACCTTTGGGAAAACGTTTGATTAAATCAAATTTTAACAATTCACAAGATTTAATCCAAAATTTAACCATGATTTTCTAACATAAATGCTTTGAATTTTGGGGCTCAACTTCGGCAAATTTTCCTTTAAATATTAATAAATTCGTCGCTCGTGCCTGCGATGATAAAACGTGCGCTCATTTTAAAAAATTTCGTCGAGTAAGAATACTTGCTCTACTAATTTTTTAATTTTTGTCCGTTAACAACCGGAAAAGGATATTTTTCGCAATTAAGATATTTAAAAGGACGAAATAATGTTGTTTAATTATGATACACATAACTGTTTTACAAAAACGCATCCAAAAAAATTACACAATTATTGAATTAAACCGCTGCATTTTTACTTAAAACATTCTTTCGTTACTGCTATAATGATCCTCATTAAAAACAAAACCTTCGTTTAATTTCTCACGGCGCACTTTAATTTTATTCCCAACGAATTCCTAATTTAGCAAATATATGCACATTTTTATTTTTTAATATTTAATTTTATTAACAGAAATATATGTTTGTAGGTCGCCATGGCGACCAGTTTGGATACCGACGCAATCAGAGAAGCGTACGACGATGTAAGAGCAGATAGTTCCGAAACACAATGGTAATGCTAATTTAAACATTAATTTTTATTAACTAACACTTGTTATTAGCTTAATCCTTCGCCTCTCCTTACGTTTTCAAGGTGTTAAAAACTCTTATTTATAATTTTCATGCTTGCGTATTGTTATGGTCTCCTTGTTCACCGAACCTTAAAGCAGTTGATTAATTGTTGATATATTTGTTTGTTAATAAACAGGGTTTTAAGATTATTTTGCTACACTTTCGGGACTTCTTCTAGGTTGTTACCTGGTTAACAACGTTTCATTTTTGTTTTAACATGGCAGCGATCATTCGATTCTCAATACGAACCAACATCGTTTAATCCGATTCTTAATATTAAAATTCGTTTTGGTATTTTCTAATAAAAGTTGGACAAACTTTGGATTAATCATGAGATCAAAATGCAAATTAGAGTCAAGCGTCGAGCGTGGATTAAATATAAGAGGACCGGAACAGATGAGCATCATAATGCCTGCAGGAATATCTCGAACAGGCTTACTTCTGACATAACAAAACGAAGAGAAAATTATGAAGAACTTTTACTTTTACTCGTATATTCGTAAACAAACGGCTTGCAAAACTGGACCACCTAAGATCATTACGGATAGAGGGACCACGATATCTGTTCCAATTGAAATAGCAAGTGCTTTGCAGGACGGAGTTCGTGAATATTGAACTAATCGAAGATATCGAAACAGCTCAGATACTGCATGAACAAATTCCTCTGCTGCTCCTGATGATATCCCAACTGTATATTTGAAAAACTATGCAAGACTATTGGCGCCAGTGTTGAATGAAATTTTCAAACAATCCTTGGACACAGGAAAATTGCCTTCTACATTGAAAAAAGCTGTAGTTAGATTAGAGTAGACTCAAAAAGGGAACAGCGCTCACGTGACTATGCGCCACGGGCGAGTCCAAAGTGTTTAAAAATCTTGTGCTACACCACTGGAATTTTCCCGCCGCGCAGATCGTTGATGACATGATGACGTACATACATGCCCTCGTTTTGTGCTTACTCTATTTACGCCTATCTTGAAGAAATGCGACAAGCAGGTACCAAAGAACTATCTGACTAGTACTGCTGGGAAGGCTATGGAAAGAGTAATTGTTTAAAGACTTCGTGACGATACTTTTAGGAATGAAATAATCCCCAAACAACAGGATGGATTTGTTCTAAGAAGGTCGACAACCACGAATTTGATTAGTTTGCTTGAAATGTGGACGAATGCGTTAGATCTATTTAGACTATGCGAAGGCATTCGACAAAGGCCCGCACCAGCAACTTATTCTTAAACTTGAATCACTGGGGATATGTGGAAAACTGCTTGCATGGATTCGAGAATACCTCTCGGGTAGAACATTCCAAGTGAGTATTAAAGACACGTTATCGACATCGGCATGTTACAAGTGGAGTTCCTCGACGGTCCGTTCTGGGACCATTGCTATTTGTTCTATATACCAATGACCTAGGAGACGGGTTATCTTCGGACTGGAATTACTATGTGGATGATAGAAAATTATTCGCAAATCCGCTGGTGACTTATCGAGAGCTGCAGAATGATCTCAGTATGATGTGATGTACTTTCGACATATTCCATATTGCATCAGTATTTCCCACATTTTCTCTCTATTTATGTTGTCGAAAACCTTTTCGAAATCTATGAACAGTATTACAACTTCCTTATTCATTTCATATGTTTCTTCTGTGATGGGTTTGAGAATATACATATATCTCATCGAGAAATGATCTCAGATTTCTGAAACCTGCTTGATTTTTTCTTAAAATTTTGTCCACTTCCACCTTGAGTCTCTCAAGTATTATTCTAGTAAAAACTTTGTTGGCTATGTTTAGGAGAGTTATTGGTCTCCAATTTTCGCATTTTACTACGTCTCCTTTCTTTGGGAGTTTTATTATAATTCCCGCAAACCAGTCTGCAGATATTTTTTTTATCCATATTTTTTTAAACACAATATGAAATACTTGTACGGCTATTTCTGTGTCAGCTTTAAACAATTCGGCGGGAATATGGACGCTCCCTGCGGCTTTGTAGTTTTTCAATTTTTTTTTAAATGGCATTTTTAATCTCTTGTTTGCTGGAGTAACCTTCCTCAATATCTAACATTCTCACAGCTCCCATCCGTTCTATTGTTCCATTTTCTAGCATACTCTATATAAATTTGTAAAATATTCCACCCATCTCCCTTTTATTTCTTCTTTCCTTTTAATTTTCTTATACTTCCATATTTTTCCCCGATATCTTCTTCGTTATTTCATACAATTCTTTCAAATTATGTTTTCTCGAGGCAGCTTCTGCTCTGTCTATCATTTCTTCTATGTATTTTTGCTTGTCTCTTTTCGCCTGTTTCTTTATTTCTTTGTCTTTCTTTGAATAATCCACTTAACTCTTCATTTTCTTTGCTTTGGTTGGTTTTAATTTTGCTTCTTTGATTTCTAATAGATTTTCACTGCATTTTTTAGAACAAATTTCTATCCATCTATGTTTCTCATTTCTTCTCTTAGTTTATTTTGGAAGTTTATACATGTTTCTGGTTCGTCGTTCAGCTTTATTGTGTTATATTTAATCCTGAATTTTCCAATTTTTTGTGGTTCTTTAAACTAATTCTTAGTTTGGCTCTAACCAACCGATGATCCGATCCTATATCCGCCCGTCCGTCTTTTAATGTGTTTTTCCATTTCCTTCCAATCATGACATGATCTATCTGATTTTTTATTTCTCCTCCAAGTGCTGTGTATGTATTAGTTTATGTTCCTCCAATTATAAAAATTCAATCATTCTTTCTCAATTTTCATTCCTCTTCCCCGCCCCATGTTTTCCCACTACATAATTTATTTTTCCATTATTACGAGGGGCGTTTTTTTTAATTAAGTACCGTTTTGCTATTAAAAAAAACGGGCAATATTTTTAACAATTTTATTTTTACATAAAAGCCTGGACCTTAATCTACTTTTCTACATAATTTCCGCCTCTATTAAGACACTTATCGTATCGTGTGATCAGCTTCTGCCTCTATCATCATAGAAATCAGCCGCCCGATTTGATAACCATTGCTGCACGGCCGTTTTGACGTCATCATCGTCGTCGTAGGGCTGACCCATAAGGTGCTTTTTTAAATGCAGGAACAAGTGGTAGTCACTGGGCGCTAGGTCCGGTCTATATCGGGGGTGATCAAGTTGTTCCCAGCCAGGGTTCGATGAGCCACGGGTGGCCGAGCATTGTCGTGCAGCGTACGATTCCCCTACTGAGCATGACACGCCTTTTGTTTTGAATTGCGCGGAGCAGTTTATACAAGGTCTCACAATATGTCTCGGCATTTATTGTCTCACCCCGAGGCAAAAAATTCACAAGCCTATCCCAAAACACTACACATGATGATGATCCGGGCTGAAATTGTTTGCTTGAACTTCACTTTCGTGGGAAATGTTGAGTGTCTTCATTCCATGGACTGTTGTTTCGATTCCGGTGTAACGTGAGACACCCATGTCTTGTCACCGGTGACAATTTTGCTTAAAAACTGATCGCCTACGGCACTGTACCTCGTGAGAAAAGTCAAGGCACTGACTAAACGATTGGTTTTATGCATCTTCGGTGAGCACAACTTCCGATAATTTAAGCGTTCTGGCACAATTTCATAGAGAACACTTCTTGAAACTTGAGGAAATTGATTAGATAATGATAAAATTATAAAGCGTCTGTTCTCTCGAACTTTTTCGTCAACTTTCTGCACCAGGTCATCATTAATGACAGACGGTCGCCCACTTTGTCCCTCATCGTGCACGTTTGTACTGCCGTCTTTAAATGCCCTAACCCATTTTCTTACCATTCCGTCACTTATAGCGTTTTCACCATAAACTTCACTAATCTGTCGATGAATTTCGACCGCTTTCACGTCTCTTGCATTTAAGAAACGAATTACAGCTCGTATTTCACAAATAGTCTGAAGCATTTTAAACACGCATAAAAAATGTAAACTCGGACGGATGCTCTCGTAATGGCGTCTGTGGCAAGCCAATAGGTGCACAAGCGACTACCGCGCTGCAGCGGCCATATTTCAAAACGGTACTTACTTAAAAAACACGCCTCGTATATCCAACTTTAGGAAGATTTACCTACTTGACATATATCAAATCCCAGACTTGAATATGCCAGTGTTGTGTGGTGTCCGTATTACGAGAAAGACAAAAAACATCTCGAAAAAGTACAAATGCAAGTAACCAGGATTCCCAAAGAGTTTCGTCATGCGGACTATCAGGAAGGATGTCACTACTAAAAGATTCAGAACGGACATTATAGAGACATAAAATTGTGAATGGGCTCTATATACCACAATATGATACCCCATTGGCCCTAGACATCGAGGACATTCGATGAAGTTGAGGAAGGCAAGAACGATAACTGGACAACGATCAGATTTTATTGCGAATCGGGTTGTAAATGCGTGAAATACGAGGCCTGTCTAAAAAGAATCCGACGGGGTTGAGACCCTAATCCCCCTCAAAGTAGGCCCCTTGCGCCTTCACACATTTAGCCCACCGATCCTTCCACTGCTGGAAACACCTCTGGAAGCATTCTTTTGGAATGATTTGCAGCTCCGTCGTCGCGTTCCACATTATCTCTGCTCTACTCTCCAAAACGGGATCCTTTCAGTGGCTTCTTTACTTTCGGAAACAACCAGAAGTCGCAAGGAGCCATGTCTGGAGAGTAGGGAGCTCCACTTTTCGCTAAGAAATTCTGGTTCAAGTGCGATTTGTCATGATGCAACTGCCAGTTTTTCGCCGTCTTTTGCATCGAACTGCATCACAGAGACGGCGGAGAACTTCTTGATAGTAATCTTTCGTCACTGTTTGTCCTTCTGGTGCGTATTCGTGGTGTAGAATTCCGCGGCTATCAAAGAAGAGCGAATCGGAAATCCGACGAATACTTGGAACAACACTTCACACAGCAGCTACCAAGCAGCGAATGACGCACCCGATGGCGAAGCGAAAATTCAGGCATGCGAATGAAGGTGTCCCCCTCCACTGTTAAGGTAGCGCCGCCCTACTGTCATTATTTTGCGCGGGAAAATTGAAGGTCGGATTTGTTTTAGACAGGCCTTGTATACTCTCGGCGGATTGTGTCGAAAACGAAACCTTAAATTCGTTTTTGCAATCACTATGTGATCAATAGTGCAATACATATATCAAATGATATATTATTTTGTGAAGATATGCACTAGATATAAATTATTGTAAGATATGTGTACAACAGCTTGTTGCTGCTACCATTATTAAATAAATAAATAAGTGTATGAGCTTGGATAATAATAAAAATATGTTTCAGGGCGGTATTCAAATTCGATGGTCAAAGAATAGTATGTTCAGCGAAAGGTGATGAGTTTGAAAAGTTCAAAGAAAATTTTTCGGAAAATGAACGTGCTTTCGGTTACATACGTTTACAAACAGGCGATGAAATGTCGAAGCGACAAAAGTTCCTCTTCCTTACTTGGGTTGGCTCTTCCGTTAGTGTTATTCAACGAGCAAAAATGTCTACCGATAAGTCCATGATCAAAGATATTATTAAGGTAACTGCTTAATTAATTTAACATTTCATTTGATTAATATCTAATAAATTTTCTGTTTCAGAACTTCGCCGTAGAACTTCAGCTGGAAACCTTAGCAGATTTCGATTTGGCGCATTTTATGGAAGCTTTAAATAAAGCAGGTGGTGCTAATTACGGTACTGGCGTGCGAGATCTCTAATACTACATAGATTCTATATATTTTGTAATAGTTTTGTATATTGACTGCATATTTAATTGAAGACATGTGTAAATTTAGTATATTTATAAATCACGTATCGAAACTAATATACCTATACCTTATACCTTATACCTATATATATATTGTAAAACGTACTTAATATGCGATTCTGATGCAGTTTATACCAATAAATGTGCAATACGGCTAGATTAATACTTTTGTTTTTTAATTGTTCTTGATATTTCTTTTAAAAAAAAATCAAGGTCAAGGCTTTCTCTGTAATAATTTTTAATGTTTTGAATACAAGGTTTTATTGTCAATTGTGATTCAGAATTTCTCAGAAATGTTCTATAAAATAAAGTTAATAAAACGCTTGTGTTTGTTTATGTTAGTACAATGGACAATTTGTTTTAATTTACCTAGCTATTCCTTTATAAACAAATTTAAATTTAACCGGTAATTCAAAAACAGTTTTTATAATTTGTGTTTAAACTAATTTTAAATTGTTTTAAGTGTAGATAAGAACATCCGAACAGTTTTTAGATTGTAACAATTGTAAACCGAGGAAAGCAATTGAAATAAAGCTTTATACTGTCGAATCTTGATAAGCGGCAAGTTACATAACAAGATAAGCTTTTAAAGATTGGTATGTATTTTGAGTGACTGAAGTAGGTGATTCGTTGAACTTTGAAAAACAAATAATTATCCTGATTTATGTAATAGGGCGACTTTAATGTACAGATTGGCAAGGAGGAATATTTAAGACCAGTAACAGGGAAACATTACCATACATGACACGACAATGGACACAGACAGACTGTGCAATTTAGCAACAGTATTAGGAATGATAACAAGCTCAAAATTCAAACACAAAAGATTACATAAAATTACATGGATGTCACCGGGACAAAAATATGAAAATATTTGTTGGATGTGATGTGTGTTATGGCGTGATTTCATCATTGTGAAACTGTCTTCAAATTTTGAAGGGTATCCTGCGGTTTATTGCACCAAAGCAACCAAAGTCAAGGAATAAATAGAGAGGAACTAGCAAAAGTGTAGGAGCGCTAAATGAATAATATATTATTCATTCAACGGTAGGAGTGAAAAAGTAAGAAGCTACATAAAAAGGTCAGAAGAAGAAATAGTAATTTATATTCGAACCTAAAAATGTAAAATTACATACATTGATAAGGGAGATAAGCAGAACAAACCACAAGAATAAAGGTCAACCCCAGAACATAGGCAACACATTATACGGGTCATAAATTTGGGTACGTGTTCTATATAACCAAAGAATATATTCTTTGATATAACAAAACATTAAAAAAAGGAAGCGTTTCCGGACCCATATTTATTTGAACTTTTTTTCATGTTTTGTTATATAGAACACGTACCCAAATTTATGACCCCTATTTTTTCATCACCCTGTACAGCTGTGCTGCAATAAAGCAGCAAGCCAATAGAAAATGACTTACAGAATGTCACGATATGATTACGAGAGCGAACGATCATCTACAGAAGACGGTAAAAGTGTTACAATTTTTTTGCTTACGACTTAAATTGTATCAGTTTTTCTTATCCAATGCCAGTGTTGTTTAGGTATTAAGATTTTATGTTGTGCTTGTTTCACTTTATTTTTTTCTTTTCTTCAAAACTTCCCATTTTACTTGATTAATTCATATAGCTATTTTCCCTTTTCTTATTTTGTAAAGGTTTTCTCTTGTTCGTGGTTTTGACAGCATTTGTAATGCTATATTTCCATGTGCTGGCGCATAAATCTCCATCTTTAAGAGATGCCTGGTTATTTAGTTCAATTCTTTCTGGTTCTACCGACTCTATCTTTCATTTTTCTGTTGTGTTGTATAATCCTTTATGTCATTATTTCGCTTACAGTCGTGATTACGCCTGTGGTTGGCAGCTTTAAGTGCATTTCGTTTCTTTGCGTGGAGTTGAGCAGTGGGGGAGATTGTCGAACGCTCCAGGTGTGCGCGCATCGAATGTGACTCGAGGTCTTTGCTGTAAAATTTCTGTAGAGTAATCACGACATTTTGCGACGTTAATTTTAACGCACTATTTTCTTCGGTAATTATGTTCTTTCTGAATTGAATTTATAGTATCCGATGTCTGGATGTTTTTCGATTTATTAATATTTAAATTCTTTGTAATTTTGCACATTCGTTAACACATGTGGTCAGTTTAACTTTTCTTTTATTTTCAATTGCTTATGAATTTGAATCTTACAGCAAGCTTTAATGGGTTTAATTTTACATCTAATTCCCATGGTTGGAAGTGGTTGATTGTTTTCCGTGGCTGTGGGGATAGAATTTTAATTTATGCCTAATTGGGAAATTTGAAGCACGTGGAGAACGCCATTTTGCAGTTTACCGTTTGAAGTTCTATTTTGAATGCTACATTTGGAATTATTTCACCATTCATCACCTGCCTAGAATGTTTCTTTGGGAGATAAATGCTTAACCTTAACATTTAATTGTTTTATGATTTTATTAACGTAGCTTAGTAATTTATATTACGCATGGTTAAAATTTGTGCCATATGTTTTCTTTGTGGTTAAGTAATTACATTTCAAATTCAAGCACGTGGTAAAATTATTCAATCATTAGTTAGGCCTGTGACTAAAGGTGCATTCAGACTCAGAAATTTTGCCCGGAAAGTTGACGGAGAAATTTAAACGAACCAATCAGGAGGTGTGTAGAATTTGAATCGTAAGAAGCGGTAAATTCTACACACCTCCTGATTGGTTCGTTTAAATTTCTCCGTCAACTTTCCGGACAAAATTTCTGAGTCTGAATGCACCTTTACTAGTTAAATTCAATTTGCATATTTTTTATATTTTTTTCTCTGCAATAGACTGAATTATGTTTTGTAATCATTTTGGAAAGGTTCCGCAATGAATAAGTTTAGTTGGGTTTGTTACCACTAATTTCATTCTAAAGAGGTAAACGTTTACGCCATTAGATTGAATTTATATTTCAGGTAATTCCTTGCGTTCCCTATTTTAAGCCTTCAGCTAGTGTAATTTTAATTTCGTATTTGAACATTAAGCCTTCAGCTTTATATTATTGTATTTATATTTCAATTTTTTTATATGTTGACATGTTATCAAGTCTATAATTACCTCTAATCAATAGTTAATATTTTCATTGTTAATTATTTTAAACTCTGGCTTTTGCGCCGTAAATTGAGTCCCGATAAAATAAAGAGTTACAATTATTTATGGCTTTTATTATCGTTTTGATAACTTTATGGTAACAAAAGAAAAAGAGAAGAAGAGGCTGAATTATTCAATAAAAATAAAAAAACAGGTGGAACACCAACAAAAGGTAGAAGTCTAGGGAACGAAGATAGCAATAATACGAACGATGGAGACTGGAATGAATTGAAAAGTCTGTTGAAGGAGAAATACAGAAGATGATTGAAGGCTTGAAAGAGGTGAAGGTTAAGCAGAAGGAATATTGCGATAAGGTGGTCCAGCTACGGAAGGAAAATTCAGAACTCAAAAAGGAAGTGGAAGAATTGAGTAAGAAATACGGGGAGAAACGAGAAGGAATACAACAAAGTTGCGAACGTTTCGAGAAAGAAAAACCTTATAGTAACTGGACTGGATATCAAGGCAGCAAATGAAGAAGAATTAAAGGATGGGATGGAAACCTTTATAAAAGACAAAATGGAAATAGAAGCCACAATACGGACAGCATACAAAATAGATGAAAAACGTTATGTACTTAATAAAAATTGAAACCATAGAACAGAAAATGGGAATGCTAAAAAAGAAAAATATGCTACAGCATATATTATAAAGGCATAAAGGATGGAAAAAAAGTATATATTGACTGTGATCTGACGAAGAATGAAAGGAAAATACAAACAGAAATAACAAAATATGCTAAAGAAGAAAGGAAAACAGGAAAAAACGCAAAAGTAAGATCTCAGAAATTAATATAACCAATAGACAAGAATAACTCTGCCTGTGGAGGAAAATGGGTGAACTGAGTAGCCCATTGGACGCAGCCGGTCCCAAGCCCGGATAAAAGAGGAGGGTTGGAGCGTAGGGCTAATAACCCAATCTCCGTAAAAAAGCATCTTATTACGGAAACTCAACCAATCAGCCGGACGGATCAACGGATACAACAACAGCAAAGAAAAAGGGAATATGACATAACCATAGCAACTTGGAATATACGAACACTGTATAGAGTCGGAGCTATACGGGAACTAACAGAAGAATTAAAAAAAACAAAACGTACAGATAGCAGCAATACAAGAAACACGTTTGAAAGGAAAACAAATTAAAAACTTCAAAGACTACATATTATTTAATAGCGGAAATAAAGACAATACATTGGGGACAGGATTCCTAATAAGCAAGAATATAAAACATATAGTTAAAGATTTCAAAGCAGTGGCGACTGGTGCTAAAGGGCAGAAGGACACGTGCCCTCCCTACACTCGAGAGAAAGAAAGCTTTTTTTAATAACACTTCTTACTTCTAACTTTTATTTTTTTAACACAAGTAACGCAACAATCTATTATTATACCTATAATATTAATATTATAGTCCATTGCCGCGTCGCCTGCCGAAACGAAGAGTTATCAAAACTTTCTTCCGGGGACAAGTTAAAATTGTACCTATCTTTGGTGATCATTGCGCAACCGCGATGGGTAATATGCAGTAAAATTTGTCAATTATTGATCGGCTGTAGGGCACATTGAATCTTGCCCCCTGAAACATTCAGGTTAGTTCGACAGTAGAACTCATGCGCGTAAGAGTTGTTTATGTGATTGCGTTTGAGGTTACGAGGATTTAGTGGGAATCGCGTTCTGTTTGATTTTTGGGTTTAATTTGTTGTTTTTATTTTGATTTCGTGGTTTGTTCGTTATTGGTTATTGTTGTTTATTGCTGTTTACTCTTTATAGACATGGATATCGAAGTTAATTCGGTACAAAATTTGTTGCAAAACAATAGTTTGCCGTACCAAGACAAACTTTTAATTAAAGAAAAAGGCAGGCCTACTCCTGATCTGCAAATCAGTTATACTTCAAAGATGAAATCGCGAAGTTATAACAGAGTGTTTAATAAAAACCTTTATGACAAATATGACTGGATGTGTGGTTGTACCGTGCCTAATTTCTAGGAAAAAAGTTATAGCGTGGACGAAATATTGAGTAAATGATTTGAAACATCTTGTGGAAAGAGCCAAGAAGCACGAAAATTCTGTTTCTCATCTTAACTCTTATATGGAGTTTAATCTCTTAGGAAAACTAGATATTCGCGAACAATTGAATAGTGCTTATTTGCGGCATAAATTAAAGTGCAATGAAGACGTAGAGAAAAATCGCCATATTTTACGTCGATTAATAATGGGTATTAAACTTTGTGGTGCTTTTGAATTGGTTTTGCGGGGCCATGATGAGACAAGTTCTTCAGACAATCCATTTATTTATGTAGGCTTAATTAATTTGGCTGTGCAATTAGATTCAGTCCTTGCAATACATTTGAAAGACGCGAAAATGTTTAAAGGCACTTCCAAAATTATCCAAAATGAGTTGTTGGATGCAATGTTCGAAGTTTATAAAACTGAATTAATAAAACAAATAGAGTCTGCAAACTTTATTGCTTTGGAAGCGGATGAAACTACAGACACCTCCAATCCTGGAAATATAGGAAAGAAAAATATTGCGTAAAATATATGGAGGAGTAAAGGAGGGTGATAGATGGAGAATACGGACAAACAGAACTACAAGAGATCTTCAAAGAATGTGGAATCATAGGTATAGTAAAGCTAAATCGGTTAACATGGTTAGGCCATTTAGAACGAATGGAAAGGAATAGAACACGAAGAATCTTTAAAGGAGAACTATACAGGGTGACAATAATCTACCTGTGTTGTATGGGTAACTTTGTTATTATAGAAGTTAGAGAGTCGGCTAAATTAGCAAAGTTGGGCAGAATTTCAAGACAAATTAGATGCCAGTTTGAAATTTGACATACACTTTCAACTTTTTCAAATATTTCGAAAAAACTATAAACATGCGATTTTTTAAATGTTTTATAATTCCATAACCACCTATTTTAAAACCAAAGTGAAATATGTTTCTTGTAGATATTTTTACGTAGAATTATAAAAAAATATCTACAAAGTCATAGCACTCTCGATTTTTGAGATATAAGCCAAACTTACGTTTTTTTAAATGGCAACCATAGTAGGTTATGGATTCATTAAAGAGCTTATTTTTTGCTGATTTCAAAAATGTGTAGGTTGTCATATCTGTTTCCGTTAATTTTCTCAGAATTTGCAAAAAACTGAAATTAATGATGATAAATAATAACCATGAACTAAGAATGCCTTGGAATTTTGTCATAGTCTCTTGTTTAGTAACTCATCATCAAAAACAATTGAAATTATCAAATTTTTTTAATTAAACAAATAACAAATAATATAGGTACTTAGTAACTATCATTATGGATAACAGAACTAAATAATAAATGTATGTAACTACAAAAATAAATTAATGATTATAATAATACTTCAAAGTGACCACCATTTTCTTGAACACATAACTGACATCGTTTTAATATTTCACGTTGCAATTTATTTAATGTATTATGTCTAATTTCGGCTACAGTTCTTCTTATTTTTATTTTCAGGTCCTCAATGTTATGAGGCTTTTCTTTGTATGCTTTGTCTTTAATAGTTCCCCATAAAAAAAATCTAGGGGAGTCAAGTCCGGGGACCTGGGAGGCCACGCAATAGGACCTCTGGTACCTATCCAATTAGGAAATCTTTCCAATAAATTGTGAGCAGGTGCTCCATCGTGTTGGAAGTAATTCAAATTTTGTATAAAATTAAATGGAAAATCGTCCAACATTTCTTCGAATTGATTACGTAAAAATAGCAAATACCTCTCTGAATTTAGATTTTCCTCATAAAAGTAAGCACCGAGAAGTTTTGTTCCAAGAATGCCGCAGCAAACCTTAATAAAAAAAACGTATTGCTCTCGCCTTTCATTAAGTGTGGATTTTCCCTTGCCCAGTAAATATGATTTTTTTTATTAAATAAACCATTATTTGTAAATTTGGCTTCATCCGTAAATAGAATTGACAACTTTGACAATTAAATTTGTTTTGTTGTTTTCCAATACAGTAGACACGCGGTAACGTGAACATCGGGTAACGTGAATATCCGGCTAACATGAACAACATTTTTATTATATTGACCACCGTATAACGTGAACACACTAACCCTCACTAACGTGAATATTGTTTATGATATATGAAAACAATAAAACATATTGAATTTCTGACGTTTCCTGTAACTTGTTTACATGTCTATGCCGCATTAAAGGTATTTGCAGACATAACAGCGTTGACGGTGCACAAATGTGACTGCATAATATATGTTTTGGTTAATTTTGGGTTGTCTACTGATACGCGTTTTTATTTAGTAGACAGTTATTAAATACGGCCGTTTTCCATGGCGCCAAATCTCTTTTAAAGCTGATGCGATGCATTAAAAACGTAATTGTTGCTTGTGTTCAGTGTGTTTAATTTAGCAGTAAACGTTCCAATACAAAATTTTCGATTTTTTCTGCAACAGTAGTTTGTATTTTAATATAAAACGTTAATAAACAATTTTTACTTTGTTTTTGATCTTTTTTTATCAGTTTCTAGTAGAAAATCATTACTATTCGATAGCATGAACAAATCGCAAACGTGAACACGCCTTGTTTTATTTTGTTCACATTAACGCGTGTCTACTGTAATTCCAAGACACTCTTGTTATACTATGCAGCTAATTATTAATTATGATCACTAACTTCAGTTTTTTGCAAATTCTGAGAAAATTAACGGAAACAGATATGACAACCTATACATTTTTGAAATCAGCAAAAAATAATCTCTTTAATGAATCCATAGCCTACTATGGTTGCCATTTAAAAAAACGTAAGTTTGGCTTATATCTCAAAAATCGAGAGTGCTATGACTTTGTAGATATTTTTTTATAATTCTACGTAAAAATATCTACAAGAAACATATTTCACTTTGGTTTTAGAATAGGTGGTTATGGAATTATAAAATATTTAAAAAATTGCATGTTTTTAGTTTTTTCGAAATATTTGAAAAAGTTGAAAGTGTATATCAAATATCAAACTGGCATCTACTTTGTCTTGAAATTCTGCCCAACTTTGCTAATTTAGCCGACTTTCTAACTTCTATAATAACAAAGTTAGCCATACAACACAGGTAGATTATTGTCACCCTGTATATATCACAGCACTCCAGGCCTGAGGCCTATGGCTTCTATTTCTTTCTTCCATCTCTTCCTATCTTTTGTCTTTTCTTTCCAGTTTGTGAGCTCGTAAGTTTCGATATCCCTTTGTACATCGTCCCACCAGGATAGCTTGGGTCTGCCTTTTCTATTTCTTCCTGCTACTTCTTTGTTTAGAACGCTTTTGACATTTTCCTCTTCACTCATTCATTCTATGTGGCCTAGCCATCTAAGTCAGTTTTGTCTCACTATAATGGAAATACTTGGGCTTTTATACATTTCCTTTATTTCAGTGTTCGTTCTTCTTCTCCAACTGTTTCCTTCCCTTACTCCACCTAGTATACTGCGTAGGACTCGTCTTTCCCAGGTTTCCAATTTGTTTTCCGTTTCTTTTGTGATTAGGTGATTACCCACGTTTCACTTCCGAAGGTGGCCGCCGGTCTGATTACTGTTGTATACACTCTAAACTTTGCTTCTCTTGAAATGTTTTTATTTTTCAGTAGGCTTAGGAGCGCACCTGCGCATCTTGTTAGTCTTTTCTTGATTTCATTTCCGTGATTTCCTTCGCTGTTTACTTCCGAGCCTAAGTACACTACCTTATTTACTAATTTGAAATTGTATGTTTTGTTTCCATTGTTTGTTTTGACTGACAGAGTTTGAGTTTCATCCTGTTTTCTATTTCTCAACACCATATAATTCGATTTCTCTTCATTTATGGTTAGTCCTGATCTCCCTGCTGCTTCTTCTACTGCTTTTGTGATTCTCTTGAGTTCTTCCTTTGTTCTAGCCAATAGTGCCAGGTCATCTGCGTATGCCAGAACCTGGTATGGCCCGTTTATTATTATTGTATTTTAGATTTATGTTACTTCTTCTCATCACTTCCTCCAACACCACATTGAATATCGTTGCGGAGAGGGGATCTCCTTGCTTTAAACCCGTATTACTATTGAATTCTGCGGATTGTTGGCCTTTGAAGGTTACCATATTTGTTGTCTTCTTAAGTGTCATGTCGATCAGGTCTATGAGTTCATTTGAAATCCCCAGTTCTCTTAATGCGTCGTATATTGCTTTTCTTTTAATCTTGTCGTATGCCTGCCGGAAGTCAATGAAGAGAGCATGAATCAGGATATTTTTTTTACTGCACTTTTCGAGGCTTTGTTTTATGATGAATGTTTGGCCAATTACCGATTTTCCTCTTCTGAAGCCTGCCTGATATTTGCCTATTTTACTTTCTGTTTCTTCTTTCAGCCGTTGGTTGATTAATTGTGCTAGAGTTTTGTAGAGTACGTTCAATAGGGCTATTGGTCTATAATTGCTTGTTAGATTTCTGCTGCCTTTTTTGTAGATTGGACAAATTAGCGCTTTTGTCCAATCTTCTGGAATTTCTTTTTTCCTCCATATCCCTATTAGCAGCTTGTAGACTCTTTCTAGTATTGCCTTGTCTGCGTATTTGATCAGTTCTATCTCCATCTTATCTACACCTGGACTTTTATTGTTTCTTTGATTCGCAATTGCTTCCATGAACTCTTCAAAGGTTGGTTCTGGTATTGTGTTTTCTTTTTGTTGTCTTTTCCGGGTTGGTTCCTCAATACTTCCTTCATTTTCTGTTAGTATTCTTTTAAAGTAGTCGGCCCACAGTTCCACCATTTCTTTTTCATCCATATGTAGGTGACCTTCTTCATCTTTTAAGCTGAGTGTCTGTGGCTGGAAGCCTTTCTTTTCTGTTTTTATATTTCTGTACATGGCTTTTGCGTTTTTGTTTTGGAAATCTTTTTTTATTCCTTTTATTTGTTCTTCTTTTGCTTCTCTTTTTTTCCTTCTGCAAATTTCTTGTGCTTTATTTCTTGCTTCTCTATACTTCTCTTTCGTTTCTATAGATCCTGTTTTTAGCATTTTTATTCGCCTATTTTTTCTTATTTCCACTGCTTTCTTACATTCTTCGTCGATATTATTTCTTGTATTGTTTTCCATTCTTCTCCTATTCCTTCTGCTAGTTTTTGTTGATTGGCGATCGTTCTAGTGTTTGTTTTAAACTCTTGGAGAACTAGGAGGACAAAAAAAAGCTGGTGGGAATGTGTAAAGTGGAAAGCAATTACAACAAAAGCCACGTGCCTGCTGTGCTATATTATATAACATAAACATAACTCAAGAATGAAATAAATTTATTACATTTTAACAACATTGTAACAAATTACATATTTACAATACAGTGATGATGATCTAACTTAAAGGCCTTACATCGTTTAAGTTAATTTGGGGACAAATAGCATTTAACAAAGGCTGTTTGCAGAAACGCCCGAATAATGTGCATAAAAACGCCACACCGTATCCTGTTGCTCTTTCACCCTGCAAAGTTTTCATTTAATTATGAGACGGACTTGTGATTAGACTTCGTAACCAAAGTAGCTGTGTACTGAGTTGAACACACAAATGGGTTTGTGCGTGGTTTATATGGTTGCCGTTTTAAAGCATCCAATTTACCACAAAAACAAGCATACAGAATATCAAACCGACAGTTCAGTAGGTTGCATTTGTTTGCGCTCAAATCGTTCACGTACACTGTAAGTTCGCAGATGTTCAGATGTTTAAACCACTTATGCATGTTCAAGTCAGTACCTGTCTGTAAAAAGACCAATTGATCAGAAATTTTTAAACCTTAGAGAAACCTTAAAAAATATAAAAACCTACACTTCGAACAGTCGCAGCCATATCAATATGTATCCAAACCCCAGGAAAATCAAAGCCAAGATGTGCATTAATAAACAACCCAGCACAACTACATGGAGCATTATTACTACGTTGCGCTGTATTTTTCATATCGGCGCAAGCCGAATCGAATTCTCGGAAATGAAGTTCGGGCGAGTATGGAATGGGAAATACTAAGTCACCGGAAGTTCTTCCAGCTTGCATGCAATAGTTTTCCCAGTCTCCGTCGTTTGTTAAAAGGGCCGCATGGTATAGCCCCGTTGCAACTCCCTTAAATTGATAAAGAATAATGATTTACATAAAACTGAGTCTTGCTGGATACCTGTGCTCCAGTTAAAGTAGCCATATCGAGGATAATACTGGCTTTTAGAACACGTTTTGCGTAAACTACACCGTCTGCTAGAACCAAACGTCCTTCAGCGTCCGTATTGTTGATTTCGACAGTGCGTCCCGAGTACAAAGTATGAATATCATCAGGCCTAAAAAATCGCTTTTCAAATATAAATCGTACCTACATGGTTTAAAACCTTGTAGCTAGCGGTCCAACTGCGTTTTCAGCTAGGCAAAAAATAGCATGAAGGTTCTGTGAAAAGTTCGAGCGAACTATGGCATAAAAAGCACCTAAAATCGCAGCAGCCCCACCACAATCTTGTTTCATTCGTATCATCTCACCCTATTAAATATTTCTATACAAAACTTTTAATTATAAACGTATTGAATGGTTCACCCGTCCTTTAATGCAAAGACCACCAGTATCAAACACGATGCCTTTGCCAACCCATGCGATGGTTGTAGAAGCCCCCGAAGGTGTGTAACTGAGAACAGCTAAAGCAGGTGGTTGAGTCGAAGCTTGACCCACACCCCAAATACCTCCGAATCCTTTTTCCGCAAGTTGTTTACCATGAATTACTAATGGTTTTATATGTAGTAGCTTACCAATACTGTTAATTTCCTAAAATTATTTTATTTTATTACCAAGTAAACTTATAGGCTAAACAATAACAAACTTGTAAAAACTCATCTACATTCATTTCGTTACAGGGTGTATCAGTTATTCGTGCAGCTAAGCTAATTCCAGTAGCTACGTAATCCAAAGCAGTTAATTCTTCGTCACTTAATTCGCCGACTTCGCTTGAAGTACCTTTAAGCTGTCATGTTGTTAAAAAATTAACAGAACTAGTAATTCCTTACCAGAGGAATCAGTGGAAGGTCTTCTTGGTGATAATACAAGAAATTCAACAGAAATAGTAATGTTTTGAGTTTTCGTCGAATCTGTTCTTTTGTTATAAAAAGGGAAAGCTCGAACAATGGCGCAGCCACTCGCAAAAACATCATCATAATCACATACAATCTAACAAAACGTACTTGTTTTTATACACCTACAATAAGTACCTATCTAAAGAACTTCGTATTACATTACTGAAAAGTATGTTACATACTCTTACCACTATATTTCGATACTCGCAGGTCCCAGTGCAATAGGATTGAATTATACGAGTTAAAGTATGACATCGGGAAGGTGTATTATGCCTACTACATTTAAAAGGTAACGCGGTTATCATGATAGTATTTAAGTACAATGAACACATTTCGGTACCTCTCAATTTCTGAAGCGCATTTTTATAAGTCTGCAAAGAAGAGTTTAGCGGGTTTTAGTCGATTAAGCAAGTTATTTACCTCTTCGGTTACTCTCGGTTCCAATTTACATTTTAATGTCTCAAAACTTACTTTCATTAAGTTTGTTAACCGTCCAACAATAAGAACGGTGCTGATTTCTGGATCTGTTCTTGTTAAAGATTTGTTGTAAATTATTTTTACCATCGTTACTCGTGTGTTATGTGAACAATTTGTAAAACTTTAAATTTGCTTTTTAAATTTAACCAAATTGTTTTGTGTCAGAAAACTGCCAAAATTTAATTTTTAACAGGCGCTCAATTGTTTTCTAGTCATAAATTAGTTTGTCTACAACTACTCAATAATCTGTCAATTCTTCATGTGTTTGGTCAAGTATCTATAATTCACTACCACTTCTTTCTTTTTGTGTGTGTCTTGTATGCGTGTATAGCCAATCTGCTCGGAACCGCCTTTAGTCATTACTTCAAGTCAGACGGCTGTGTCATGTGTGTGTTACTACGTGTGTAGTGGTCTTGTTACTTTATCTCATAGACCAGTCTTCCGAGTAGACCACAGTTAATTAAGCCCAACTGTGAATGGTCTCACCAGACCTAGTACCGACCCCAGAAGCCTGAGAAAAAATCTCCACCAACGTTGCTGCATCATGAGTTTTAACGTATTTGTCAGCCAAGGTGCAGGTGGTTTAGAGATACGTTCTCTAAACCACCTGCATTAAAGGAGCATGTATATCAAAAAGTGTAGATTTTCATTTACAAAGTTAACTTTAGAATCAATATCTTCAAGATCATATATATTACGCCATGGAATAGATTGTAAATCAGAGCTAAATTGTTCGTAATTAATATCTGCAAGAGATCTAAATGTCTTAAAAAATTGCTTAGCAGCAGCGCATTCCCAGCCAATATCACAGAATACCAGATCGTGGTCTGACAACCCATGTACACTTATTATACCACTATTTCTTATATTTACACCGTTCTTAACAAATATTAAATCAATAAGCGACGTCTCACGTGTTGCGTCTTCGATAATTTGTTTGAAATTAAAAGTATCCCCTAATGCAGGGGTCGCCAAACTTCTTCGACCGTCGACCCCTTCAAGAGCTTCTTGACTTTTTATCGACCCCCTCTATTTTACTATTGCGTAATTATATAGGACAAGTAAAAAAGACGCTTATGTGAGTTTTTAGATTGTTTATTTTATAGTTACAGTGTTTGTTGTATATTGGCTTAACGTCAAAGAAGTTTAACTCACTTGTATGTCGATACGCAAAAATTAGACTGGGATCGAATACGTGTAAGTATAAGTAAATAAGCAACCGCGAACGTGTTGCAATCTCGCTCCTGCCGCGACGACGGGGCGGGAACCACCGACATCCGTTTACTCGTATCTAAATACGTGATTTTGGCCTACTTGACTGCTCTCCGTAACTATTTTCATGACCTTGCTCCATCTCACAGGTCCTATTCATGTCACTGTTTCCACGATTCACTCTTAATTTATTGCGTTGTCATTCAAGTTAACCGAATTAAATATTAACTGTACAATGATGTCTTATATTTTTCTATCGACCCCCAATTGACCCCTGAGCCCGAATCGACCCCTAACAATGTCATAATGACCCCTGGGGGTCGATATCGACCACTTTGGCGACCCCTGCCCTAATGCAATGAGGTCTTGTGTAGCTTTATCATTATTAAAGTAATTAATATTGAAGTCCCCAGTTAAAATTATATTCTCAAAGCAAAGGAAAGGTTAATACCGCACAGACTTTGATGAAGCACGTTTATAAATTCTTTATAGTTCTTTCTGTGGGAATTGTAAACAACGCCTGTAACAACTGTACGAGAATTTATTTTTATTGAAATCCATAACTGTTCAATTAAATCATTGGTTTTATACCCTCAATAGCTCCTGTTTAAAGACTGTTCAGTACAGGAGGACAAATTTTAACTCCCAAACGAAATAGGTTTTCTGACGAGGCTTTCGAAACTCTATCGTTCTGAAAGAAATAAAAAATAAATGATGTGTATGATTTTTTTGTAGGTATGTTTTTAGAAAAACCTTTTTTATTTTATTTAAAAAAGTGATAGTTTTTTTATATTTAAATTTTGACAATCGATCAAAAAAATTATTTTTGCCGTTGTACCTAACCTGTAGGGGAAGTCGGGGCAAAGTGAAACGTGTAAGGTGTAAAAATGTATAAAAGTCAAATTAAAAACAACAATAAGGTCTTAAATGAATCATAAGGTACATACAGTATTAAACTTCAATTCTAACTGTTAAAATTTAATAACAATTATAATGGTTCAACATAAGAATTGTTTTTTGAAAAAGTGTATTTTGGCTCACTTTGGCCCATGGGGGCAAAGTGAAACTCAGAGCGGGGCAAAGTGAAACTTAGAGCGGGGCAAAGTGAAACAGTTTAAAATCACCAATACATAATTAAAGAATTTTATTCTATTTAATTCAGTAGGTAGCAATTCAAACAATGAACTAGAACAATAAATTTAACTTAAGTGGTATAACTTTTACTTCGTCGATTAACAGAAAAAGTTACTTGAAGCAAATTTTTCCATGTCTAAGGTAGCAGTAGTTTGTGAGTTTCCCCACGATTTCTTTTTTAAACACTACACTGATATCATCGGCTTCTGGAAAAATGTAAGTGTCTTTACTCTGTCTATAACTCGTCATAAATTTAACTTCATAAACCATATTTTCCTCAGCTGAATCTTTACGAATTAATTTTTGGACTTTAGCAACAAACTCTTTTTTTATGTTATTCTTTTCATCACATAATTCGACCAATATGTAGTCATCTACTCCAATATCAGACTCTCTATCCAGTGTTTTCCGCACTATCGTCTCATCAGTTCCATTATCGGAAGAATAGGAAAAATCAAGGTCAGATGAACCATCACAAAGCTCTACTTCATCCAAAGACACGTCTGTGTCAGAAGAGGATGAATCATTAGGCACCTCTACTATTTTTTGTTTCTTTATTATTTCTTTATCAACTATTACTTCATCCGCTATATTTCTTTTTACCCTTAGTGGCACCTTCTTTACTGTTTTTGGAGTTGATTTTAAATCTGCTAAATAAGGGGAGGATGTGATAACAGCAGTTTTCCCGGATTTACGTCGAACTATTTTTTCTCCCTTGCTTTTTCCTTTAGGAATAGGGATAATATCGCTTGGAGAAACAAGTGTTTTCTTCGGGGGGGTTTTTAATTTTGGTTCTGGAAAAATGGTGGATGGTCCAGGTGTAGGAGATGACTGGTTGTCAATTGTTGCAGTGGGAGTTGTAGGCGTAGGAGAAATTTCTCTAGTAGGCAAAATTCTTGCAGGTCCATGAGGTGGGAAGTGTGTGGAGGCAACACTAAAATATGGATGTGGTTTTCACGGGCAATGTCAATTAAGTGTAGGTTTTTTACATGAGTTGAATGTCCATCCATAACAAGAAGAACTGGCTGCTCTTTTGAGGGCTTAGCATACTGAATAAAGTGATTAATCCAAACGGGTGCAAAAATTTCTCCCTGCATCCAACCAGAAGGATGGTAGACCGCTTTTGACTCTGGTGGCAAACCAATTTCAAATAGAGGATTTTGTCTAACGCGGGGAAAAATTATCAATGGTGGTATAAACTGGCCAATAGCGTTGCAACAGATTTCAACTGTCACAGTGGTCCCTCTTTCTGCGGAAGCCAAAGTGCCAACTTGCTTTTTCCCTTTACGTGATAAGATTTTTGAAGGCTTGTTGGGCACTGTTGTCATACCAGTCTCGTCGCAGTTGTATATGGACCGTGCTGGAAATTTATATTTATCCATTAATTCCTCTAGTAGCGTGAAGAATTTTTGTACAATTGTTCTATTGATATAAGAGATATATCCTGATGACGCTTTAAAAAACCCTGAACCCAATCTCTTCCAGCCATACGAGACTCTCTTGAAAAATTGTGATGAATCCCATTCCTTTCCGCATACTGAAATGCAAGCGAACGAAAATCGGAAATACTCAGGCCAAACAACCTTTTTTCTAAATCGAGGATATTTTTCTTGTTCTTTACTAAATATTGTTTTGAATCTCCCTAACTTTTTCTTACAAACAACATTTGGTTCACTTTCCTTCTTCACTCTACGATATAAAGTAGATAGCGGAACTCCAAAAACTGCAGCTGCATCTCTCAGTCTTCTTTCGCCATTTCTTACAGTGCTTACTGCACTAATCATTGACTCCTCTGACCATTCTTGCTGATGTGTTTTCCTTTTGTAAGTCCTTACCATTTTGTATAGCTGAAAAAATAACACCTTCAGTCAATATTTCACTTTGCCCTTAAAAAACAAATGTTTCACATTGCCCCTAATGTAAAGTTTCACTTTGCCCCAAAAGCCGAATTTTTGGTTTACCTTAAACCACACTTTAAACTTTATGTTTATACAGAAAAACACATAAATAACTACTAATTCCGTCAGTATTACCGAAAAATATGCTATTCAGCTATGAAATTTTATACAGCTTATTAACTTACCTCAAAATATTACAAAAACACAATTTTAAACGTATTTGATTGTGTAACTCTATGCCACTTGTGTAAACTACATCGAACATTGAAGCACCATGTGACGTATTTGTCTTGACTCTGTATCTACAGATGGCAGCGCTAATTTGGTTTAAAAATGCATGTTTCACTTTGCCCCGACTTCCCCTTACCTGTCACAACACTGCATAGGCCTAGGCCTGTTGTTAGCCTGTACTTATGTTATGAAATTAAAACAGCATATCTGCAGGCGCCTGCAAATGAGTGCCTACCAGAACCAGAAGACACGATTTTTAAATCCATAGCCGTCTAAGGATGACTTTATTTTGGATCTCTTGATATAATCTACCTACTGTAAAATTAATACAAAAGATATGTACAGAAAACATTTATTTGAGACATGTACACTTTTATAAAACCATTAAAATATTTACTTTTTCATCATTAAAACTTACGTATTTTATTAAGTAAAATAAGCAAGACATTAAAACGAACATATAGTTCTTTGTTCCAATTAAATAATGCATCAATTTTTTCTAGGTTTCTTGGCGATTGCTTCTTCCTTTCCTTCTACTTCAGGTGCAATGCCATTAAGAAGGGGTTGTTTGCAGTAGCTGCCGAACAGGGTGCACAATAATGCTACTCCGTAACCGGTTGCACGTTCGCCCTAAACAAAAACAAACATTAACATCAATAACTATTTTACAGAATGCGACTTACACTATGAACCGGCGATGCCATATCGACGTGAATCCATACACCTGGAAAATCAAAACCTAAATGGGCCCCAACGAAAAGCCCAGCACAGCTCGATTGAGCATTGCTACGATCCGCAACCGAATTTTTCATATCGGCAACGGCCGAAGCAAATTCGGAAAAATGCAATTCAGGGCAGTACGGAATCGGGAAAAGTAAATCACCAGAAATTTGACCAGCTTGTATACAGAAGCTTTCCCATTCTCCATTGTTGGTTAATATGGCACCGTGATATTTTCCTGTAGCAATTCCCTGATGAATAAATATAAATATGCAATTTAATCGGTGAAATTAAATGGTTGTAGTAACAAACCTGAGCTCCAGTTAAAGTAGCCATATCTAAAATAATGTTGGCTTTTAAGTCGCGATGTGCATAAACAACCCCATCTGATAAAACCAAGCGACCTTCCGCATCCGTATTATTAATTTCGACAGTACGGCCGGAATAAAGTGTATGAATATCATCAGGCCTATGAAAATGATCAAATTATAATTAATATACGGAGGTTTCTTGCTTTGAAATACCTTGTAGCCAAAGGCCCGACGGCGTTTTCAGCTAAACAAAATATTGCGTGAAGATTTTGAGTAAAATTAGCCTTAACTGCTGCGTAAAAGGCACCAAGAATTGCAGCGGCCCCGCCACAGTCTCTTTTCATGCCAGGCATAGCAGTCTGGAATTCTCAACATTTAAACAGATTTCTCTAAAATAATTGGTAAAATGTTACCTTTCCTTTAATGCTAAGGCCGCCAGTATCATAAACGATTCCTTTTCCTACCCAAGCGACGGTTGTGGTCGCTCCCGGCGGTGTATAACTAAGAACCGCCAAAGCGGGCGGAACGAGTGCTGCCTTACCTACGCCATAAATTCCTCCAAATCCTTTCTCTGCGAGTTCTTCCCCTCGGATAATCGTTGGCGTTATGTTCAAAGATGTTCCAATCGAATTGACTTCCTATTGTATTTACATTAGCAAAAATCGAGGTAAGTATAAAATTTACTAACTTGTAGAAAAGAATCGACGTTCATTTCATTGCACGGTGTGTCGACGATACGGGCGCTAAGTCGAATACCGTGAGCTGCATAATCCAAAGCTTTTAATTCTTCCTCGGTTAGTTCGGTTGGTCCGTTGTTTTCGATTTCTTAACATATAAATATTTAACTTGAAAATTCTATTTTTATAGGAACCTTTCCATGATGAATGAGTGAGCGACTAATTACTGGGTTTTTATTTATGTACTTTTCTGTTATACAATTGAAAGTTTTAGAGAGAAATAACGTTTATTAATTAATAGGTTATTCGCCAAGTAGCATTACGCAATATGAGGATAAGGGAGAACTCATTGAACAGATCGTCCACAACTGTGCATGATCAAACATGAGGGACCATATTCTTTATGGACTTTTTTTGAAATAGTAACCTCATCATCAAAACATTATAAAAGTGCCGTGTATTTTTTGAAGCTTAAACATAACCTCAATTTACTTAAATAATAGAGTAATAACCGAGTGATGGCTCCATATGGAGCGTGATTTAAAAGTGAACATAAACCAGTAAAAAGCAAAAGTAAATTTAACAAAATGTATCAAAAGTGAGTGCATAATAAGTGGAAGTGATATAAGTAAAGAGTAGTGGAAATTCAAAAGATTTCAGGCAAGAAAACGAGTTGAAAATCCAACAAGGGTAAGATAACAGTCGATCGGTCATAAACCTTGAAGAAGTGGTGCATCGGTGTAACTGAAGGCGCAAAATTCAAAACTATGTAGCAGTAGGGCGAAAAGTAACTTACAAGTGAAAAAGAAGACTGAGAACACAAAGCATGATGACTATAAGAAGAGTGTAAACATCCAAAGAATACTAAGTAAACTCTAAATGGTAACCAGAACCGAAAGAAACCTCCAGCAAGAAGCCGAAGAGATGGAGGACATAGAAAACGAACTAAAAGAAGAATAGCAACATAGAAGTATTAAGAAGGATGGGAAAAGAACGAGAGCTGCTTAGAGTCATAAAAAAAAGGAAAACAGCATATCTAGGACACATCCTGAGAAATGAGAGGTACAACATGGCGCAAGTAATAATGAAAGGAAAAATTGAGGGAAGACGTGGAAGAGGAAGAAGAAAAATGTCGTGGCTGAGGAGTATCAGAACATGGACGGGAATGAATGCAAACACGCTCTTTAGAGCTGCAGAAAACAGAGAAATATATGCCAATGTGATCGCCAACCTCTGATACTAAGAGATAGCACTCTAAGAAGAAGAAAAGAAGAATTCAGCAAGATTATGGTGGAATGGAGAGCAGAAAAGATTGTACACGAACAAAAAATTTCAAGCTTGGAAAATAGATTGGAGAAACAAGACCATAAGCGCAAGAATAATATATTAATAAATGGTACCAACTGATGAAGAACAAACTCAAAATTATGGTGGAGGTTACAAAGGGATATAGCATCAAGGAAAAGGAGAGCAAGAAAGTAATAATAGCTGAGCTGAAATCTTGGGACAACAAACAAGAAATTATGAAAAGGAAACAACAAACTGCTTAAAAACACCAACATATTCATTGAAAACAATCTAACTCTCAAAGAGAGAAAAGCACAGTCTAAATTGCAAAGCATTGCAAAAGAGAAAAGGGTGGAAGGTAAGGCGGTCAAAGTATGGTACCAAAATTTATACCAATACCTCAGAAAAGAACCGAATTGAAGAATTAGAAATGATAAGAGCAGATAAAAAAGGAAAAGCAGAAGAAAAAATGCAACAAAAACATTGTTTTCTAAACCGGTAAAGAAGAATAAAAAAGAAATCTCAAGTGATTCAGAAGTAGCTATGACATCAAGTGATTCGATGGAGGATGTGGAACTATTTGAAGATCTTGCTAGTCTCGAGACAGACAATCTTTAGGAAGGAGATTTTGTTTTGGTGAAGTTTCCCACTAAAACAAGTATCATTCACTACGTTGGACAAGTTGAACTAGCTGGAGGTAGCACAGCCAGAATACGCTTTTTAAGGAGGAAATCATCGACGGCAACATTCTACTACTCATTAATTGAAGATAGAAGTGAAGTTGAGGTCAGTGATATAATTGCCAAACTGGATAAATCATGTCTTACAGGCACTCAAAGAACATCTTCAAAATTCGTATTCAATTACAAATTTGGCAATTTAATTGTCAAATAGTTCATTGTTATCAGTAACATAATACAATAGAATAACTCATTGTTCTCTTATTAATCTTGTAACTTTTTGTTTACTTTATTTTTTTGATAATAAATTAAGTTTGTCATTGGACATGGTTAATTACTACATTATGGTTAAAATTTTTAAAATTTGTAGTGTGATGAAAGTACCCCAACCCCTTGACGAATGTACTCCCCTTAGTGGGGTAGAATCGTCCGAATGTGGACTTTCACTTGACTTTTTTTTTTACCATGAAGATGAAAAGTTAAGTTCATCCTTTTCACACTATATAATGCCTAAAGTATGGACATTCAAAACCTAAAAAAAAAAAATTAAAATTTTATAATTACTTTGCTGTTTATATATTTTTTTACAAAAACCTGCCGAATGTACCCCACTCTCCCATGTGCAGAATGAAAAATTACAGCTGGGTAAAAATGATATGGGAAATGGGCTGCAATAATAAAAGACCAAGGAGTGGGCCAATCAAGACGTCAGACGAGCGAAGTCGACGAAACTGGACGCAGACAAAGCTACTCGCAAAAAACCATGGAAACTGGAGAAGCTTCTGCAAAAACCTCAACACCTAACGGTACCAGAGGATGGATTAATATTATATTCGAAAATAGAACCACGAGATTCCTGATCTGTATGGTTTGCGTTATTATTTTCAAGCAGCGTGGTTACAGATAACCTATAAAGCAACTGTCACTCTCTTGCGCGAATGGTCTGTAGTGTGTAGTAGTTGTAGTACGCGGTTGCCAAGTATATTTATATACTTCCATAATGAAAAGGCAGATTTTAGCGACGAACCTGGTTCCAAATTTTCGAACCGCTTCGTTTTATCGACGAACCAATGACGTCACGGTTCAAAAAATTGAACCGGGTTCCAGCAACCGACGAACCAACCTCGCAACGTGTGTTGCTGAGAAGTCGTTTGGGTTCGTCAATTATCGGAGCGCGAATGCCATCACGTGACTACTTTTGTATGTTAACAGTGGCTGGCGGTTTTTACGAATTTGAAATTACTGTGTGTAATTTTTATAACTTGCAATTAAAAATCTAGTATTATTTCATAAAAAAAGATGGAGAACGTTGATGTCACGTATAACGGAGTGTCTTACAAATTACTTGTAGATTCTGAAACCGCCGAGAATTTAAGTTAATGCTAGTTACCTGAACGCGATTTAACTAATAACGGTAAATCTAAGAATCATTCGAAAACAGCATTTCATAAGCAGCTAACACGCCAAGTTGTCCTAAATACCTAAATCCATTGTAGATATGTAGATACTAAAACGTTCAATTATGTTAGAGGTTAGAATTTTAATGTCAAACCGCCGTTTGAACCGAATTACGTTTTGGCGAACAGTAAATTTGATGACGTCATTAACGAACCGGGTTCAAAAAATACAGGAACCAGGTTCGTCGCTAAAATCTGCCTAAAATATCTTGTTGATAAGAACTGTTGTTGTTTACACGAACCTACTGAACTGTCAGTCAAGAAATTTTAAGGTTATGTCACGATATTTTACCACGAAACCGCGCTCAAATCATGGTTACTGTGGTACGCAGATTTGACCACAGCGTTCATAGATAATACTGGTTTCCTGAAAAAACTAACCGCGGTCCCGTGGTTCTATTTTCGAACATAATATAAGTAAGTAAGTGCCATGTATTTTTTAAGCTTCAACATAACCTCAATTTATTAAAAGAGTAGAAAACGTAAGTTATTGTTTATTTGCTTTGTATTAACAAATTGTTCAACAACATGACTGATTTAGAAGAAGAGGTTCTAGTAATGTACATGTTACACAAGAAAGCAAGATTAATTCCTAATACGTGGATTCATGAACATGAGAACAGCACAGGAAGAATATTTTATTCTATGCCTGCAGTTACGGAGTGATTAAAAAAGGCTCCAAAATTATTATAGAAGTGTGATATAAACACATATTTAACAAAATAATTTACACCTAACCTCACTTGTCATCGACAGCTTCAGATCGATTAATGTTCCAATTATTAGTAAGTCCCACTTGTTTACGGTCAGCTGGCTTACAATATGTTTTCATGAAATTTTGGACGGTTGCAGACGATCAATGCAATCGAGTTCTCGCCAATTGCTTAATGAAAATTAATGGTTTAAAACGTTAATACAACTTTACCATTGGTATTTGATGGTGGCACAATAATGAATTCTACTGACACAGTCACATTTTCGTTATTTACAGATGGTGTTTTCTTGGTATACTGAGGAAAAGCCCTCGCTACAGCACACCCACTTGCAAATACATCGGCACGTTCACAAACAATCTAAATAACAGAAAATTAGTTAGGATTTTTATGGATAATAAAGGCAGAATTTATTATTATAAAGCGAAATAGATAATGAAAGAAGTTATCTGTAAATTAAGTATTTTTATTATCTTGGCAATAAAAATCTAATTTCACGGCCTATTTGGAAATTTATTTATTTTTAAATTGTGTTTATACAAAGCAAGGACAATCTTAGATGTTATTAATGTTTAACGACTTTTAAGATGTTAATTACCGACAGTCAAATTTGCAAGGTACACATTTTTAAACAATACTTTTGCATGCTCTTAATGCATGATAAATGATTTTTAATCGAATTTGTTCCAATCGGCCAGCAACAAAATTAATATAATCATGCTTAAATTGTAATGTTATCTTTTTAATAATTAAAATGCCTAAGAAAATTCAATAAACTCCAGCTTGGTAATAATATGAGAATCGAATGATAATACGAAATTAACTTCGTTTGCTCTCATGAAAATAATCAAAACGGATAATTGGGAAATTTATAATCTCAGAAATAAGGAAAATTCAAGTATTAAAAAGCAATTAAAGATAAAGTGCAAAATCTTAAGTGTTTGTTGATAATATTAATTTACATGTTTTCTTAATTTTTGTTCAAGTCAGCTCGCTTACCACTATGCTTTCATTTACTCCGACGCTACAGTTTTGAACCAAACGGGTGATGGCATGAGACCGTGATGGAGTATTATGACGACTGCATTTTGTAGGTAAAGCAGCGACGGTTGCTAAATTTAAGTACAACGAACAGGTATCAGTTGGTGATGGGTGTAGGCTATAGATTGCTGTTTTGAATACCTGCAAAATTTTAATAGTTATCATTTGGGTAATGTTTTTTGTGTTGTACATACCTCTTCATTCACTCTGGGTTCAAGTTTGCATTTGATATCCTGATATTTGAGACGTAATAAATTTAATAATCGACCGATAATAAGTACAGGAGTTTCTTGAGGGTCTGCCTTTGTTAAAAAGTTATTAAAAGTTATTTTTACCATTGCTGCTTCAGTGAAGTTTTACCAGTTGCACTGTAAAGAAAAGAGCTATTTATAGAAAATAAATATCATTTACCTATGGAAACTTACAAATCTAATTAGGAGTATTAACACGACTGATTTGCTTTTTAACATAAATTATATTATAAATCACCTATGGAATGTGTCTGCTCATAACTGTAGGAGTTTTAATTTAAATCTAACCTTATTTATTGGATAAACTTTTATCTATAATGGGTTTTGGATTTAATTATATTTTTAATTTTCTTATCACTTATTACAACTAGAAAACTTACTAAATAGACGAGATTAAAACACTTTCAGCTGGTCTCGGTCAAGGACCGCACTGTTTACGGTCTTTTTGGCGAACAACGAGGCAGAACACAGTACAGCGCTGTTGTTCCCCCTTTTCAACTAATTATTGTTGTCTTATTTACCACAACAGTTATAAATAAAGAGAAACATATACAGACTCTCCAGGTAAAACAAGGTTAGACGATCAGAAATGCACTTATGTATACGCAAATCCAAATTCTTTGGCAGGCGTGCATTCTTATAAACCATAAACGTCAATATTTAAATTTTAATTACTGCAGGTCGTACGGTATAAAAATGTAAATATATTATTTATTTTCAACCATATATGTAATGCGGTTTTACTAACTGTTTTGTAAGTTGAAAAATTGGCCTTTACCAGGGGCGGACTGGGTCGGAATTTTATATGCGGAAAATTTTTCAACCGGCCATCCTCTTTTTATGAAAATGTCGATAAATAAAAAATATATTACTCTTGGGATGATAGAAAATTAAAATCATTTTATTTTACATTTAATACATACAAACACATAAATAAGAAGCAGTGAAACATTTTTTTTAACAAAAAAAAGGTTACTCAAAAATTAACAAAAATAGACATTTCTTTGCAAAAAAAGTAAATAAATAGTATTGCAATAAATTAATACATTAGTACCTAAATAAAAATATTTTTATAAAGGAAGATTTTCTTTTAAAAGATTGCTTTTTTGAGCAACTAAGTATACCGGGTGTTAATGAAACCTGGGGCACCCCTATTTTTTAAATTTGGTATATGCAATATACTCTTTAAATAGTATTTTTTAACATAGAACACACGTTTCTGTCACTTCCTATTTCGCCGGAATTACCCTCAATTTTGTTATTTTTAATGAACGACCTGTATATTTATACATTTTTGGAATTTCCATTTCATTCTACGTATGGTATATCAAGTTTGAAACATTTTGATGACAAAGTAGATGCCATGACCTGCGCAGTCGGGGTGCTACGACACCCAAAACAAATTATTTTAGTACTTCAACTGTAGCGAGTCTGTCACTTTTTTGTGCATTTCATTTGTTTCACTTGTTTTGAAATCCAGTGTCTAGATTTAAATGTCCAAAATACGTTTTTTTTAACGGAGAGTGTTATTCCGCATTAAATTTTCATATTAATCCCGCGTTATTGGTATCAATAAAATCCTTGAAAAACGCTCGTTAAGTTCTAAAACAATTTGACTCGAGTGTTGGGGCACCTTGACTTTCATTTTGC
The DNA here is from genome assembly GCA_963082815.1 of Melanotus villosus. Lineage (NCBI taxonomy): Eukaryota > Metazoa > Arthropoda > Insecta > Coleoptera > Elateridae > Melanotus > Melanotus villosus. Next base: position 10,376,205 of record OY720419.1, on the reverse strand, counting down.
GTAAGTCATCAAAATATTTCGGACTTGATACTATCATACGTAAAATTGAATGGAGATTCCAAAAATGTATAAATATACAGGGTGTTCCATTTAAAATAACAATGTTGATGTCAATTCCGGCAAAACCAGAAGTGACAGAAACTTGTTTCCTATGTCAGTAAATGCTATTTAAAGAGTATATACTGAAGTGATATTAACCTTTTGGAAAATTTATATTTATTAATTAAAATACAAATTTGGAGTATACTTTTAGGATGCAAGTTTTAAAAGATTAATTATGTAAATAAGTTAAGATTAATTTAAGTATTTATTGTTATTTGTTGTAAATATTGTTATTTATTGTTATTTAGTGTTAATTATTGTAAATAGTAGTCATAGTTATATTTTATATATATGTATGTGAAAGAATGAATGTTATTCAAAAAATTCAAGGAATGGGAGATTTTGGGGAATAACTAGGGAAGGATATAAAAATTGAAGAACGAAAAACAACAGTTGTTAAAACTGAAATAAACGAAAAAGACGTGTTTTGAAAGTTTTCTTCTGAAAACTTATAATAATAAAATAAAATCAACGGAAACTTTAATACAAATTAATAAAGAATAATTACAAGCTGGGATAAACGGATAATATTGATTTGGATTTATTGGATAGAATTTTATAATTGGAAATTGGATAACCAAATTATAATTAAAAAAAAGATATTTGGAACAAATAATAATAAATTGGACAAGGAACTATATTTTGGTGGGATTTTTCAAATTCGGGGATTGGTTGTTGTGAGTGAGTGTTTTTAGTTTTAGATTTGTGTTAATTTTAAGTTTAGAAATAAGTTTTTGTTGTTGTAATAAATCTTGCATTTTAAAAGTTGATTGAAATTATTACATTACTCATTTTTCAAAATTCAAAAATCGAATCCTTCAACGACCCTGAGATGTCAAAATTTCATTATTAATTTCAAAATTTCAAAAATATTAATTAGAGAGTCTGAAAAATTGTATGGAGCTTCTTTTATTGATAAAAAGAAATTAATTAAAAGACTGCAACCATAACAATACATATACCAAATTTCATTTTGATATCCTAAAAAATAAGAAATTTATAGGGGTACCCCAGGTTTAGTTGACTATTGAGATCGGTAACGACGGTTTTTCGCGTTTTTGAATTTGTAATGTGTGAAGCTGGTGTGAATCGCGCTATAAAATAATTTTAATAATTTAGATTTTTTGTCAAACCGGCCCATAATCGGACCGGCCCGTGCGGAAATTTCCGCATCCTCCACATGGCCAGTCCGCCCCTGGCCTTTACTGATTGTTACTTTCCACCGGGGTGGAAAGTGATCAGCTGATTACTTTCCACCCGGCCACGCCCAACGCCCACTGTCATTAAATGACAGCTTGTTTGTTCAAAATATTAATTATTATTATAAATGATTCATATTAAATTATATGTATAGTTGAAAATAAAATAGTATACAATACAATACAATACAATATTAGCACTACGAGCCTAGTTGGCCCATGGCTTGGTTTATTATTTTATTCCATATCTTCTTATTCGCCGCTCCCTCTTACCACCTCGTTATTCTCAACTTCCTTATATCCTTCTCGGTTTCTTCTTTCCATCTTCCTCTAGGTCTTCCCCATCTTCTTTTTCCGCCTATTGTGCTTGTCAGTACTACTTTTGGCAGTCTAGTTCTTCGCATTCTTTCCACATGTCCCAACCACTTTAGTCTTTCAGCTTTTATTATTGCTATTATATTTGGCTATTGGTATAACTCTTTCAGTTCTTCATTTTTCCTTCGGAACCAGACTTCGTTTATTTTGTTCGCCCCAAATATTCGACGCTTTATCTCTCGACAGTAATGAACTACTTTCCACCTTGCTATGTACTATACTATTACATGTTTTTTATTTACTACAGCAGCATCATATTGGCTTGTTTGCTATATTTAGCTAAATTTGAATTAGTTTAGTGGTATAGAAAGGTCACATGATACATGTTGCCAGTGGATTTGAATCATCGTATATGATCAATACGTTCGCCAAAGCAAACACTTTATTAATCCGTGACAAACACCAAACAGTGTTGTTATTATTAACATGGAAAATAAGTGTTGTATCTTTCATAAAAGTGTACATAAAATAAATTCGATATAAATTAATAACAAACAGCTCGTACTTGACGAAACCATTACGGATGCTGAGCTGATGAACGTTGTATGTTATTATTCGTTTCAGACATGGCTGCTTCAAGATTCATAAATTGTTTATTAATAGTTTTTGTAATAAATATGTGTACAGGTAGGTCAATTTTCCAGTTAAGTATTATTGAAATTTAAAAACTAAGACCTAGTTTTCTCCAGCAAAAAGGTAAAACTTAAATTACAGTTGTTACCTTTGCTCTTCACTTAGTAGACCTTCAAAAAATTACTATTTATTAATTACAGGAGAGGTTCTGCATAGACCACAATTAAAAGAAGACGCAGACGATGACGATGAATCTAACAACGATTTAGATGTCGGAGAACCTCCACCTTACGAGCTACAAAAGCGGCAAGACAATCGTAATAGTCTCTTAGGAGCTCAAGGTTTATTAAAAAACCGATACAAGTGCCATTCGTGTGAACCACCAAACTGTTCTAATCCTACGGAATGCATAAATGCGATTCAGTGTTGGAAATCTCGAGTGCGTGAAAGTTCAGGTGACGAAAGTGTTACTCGTGGTTGTACATCAGACGCAGATCAGCTGCCATTAATTTGTCGGACTCCATCGTTTTCGGTACAACATAAACGACATGCCGTCGGTCAATACCACATACGTTGTTGCGTGGGTGATTATTGTAATGACGGTGATTTCCCCCATCTACCACCGATATTTAGGGAAGAAAGCAGTTCGTACACTGACTCAATAAATTACATATTAAAGTTAGTATTGGCAGTCATATTACCAGCGGTGGTGTTAGGTGTCGCCGTAACTGTTACTTTAGTAGTTTTAAGAAGAATACACAAACGAAGGCTTCGCGATCAAAACAAACAAGATCTCGATACTTATTACGCAACGGACGATTTATTAAGAGCAACCGCTGCTGGTGATAGTACTTTAAGGGAATATCTGGAACATTCGTTGACATCCGGAAGTGGCTCCGGTTTACCTTTACTTATCCAACGTACGCTCGCCAAACAGATTTCGTTAGTGGAATGTATCGGAAAAGGACGTTACGGTGAAGTCTGGCGCGGAATATGGCATGGCGAAAGCGTCGCTGTTAAAATATTCTTTTCAAGAGATGAAGCCAGCTGGACGAGAGAAACGGAAATTTACAGGTTAGATATGTTTGACCTTTGTTATTTAAATTGATGAATTTCCAATCAGGGTAAATGTTTATTTAACGAGGCTTATCTGCAACGAATAAATAAGAATTTTCTTGTTTGGCTTGTACAAATACGCCATCCCAAGAAACTTTGATATTAACTAGCGATAAAATTGATTTTGAGATTGTTTTTGTTTTGTTAACTTTTGTTTGTGATTTTTGTATATCGGAAACCAAATGTCATTGATTTGTTTTGTTTACATCTTTGTGGGTTTCGCAAAAGACGTAGTGTTGCGTAACCGCCAGGATGTGCTTACCATTAATTCATTCATTCAGCTGCTTTTCAATGGTTGGGGATTATGGCGACTCTCAGCGCGAGTTCTAATTCACTTTTTGAGGTGGATTACTCCTCCTCCTTGTCCTAATTACAATTTGTGATGTATTCTGGCCTTTTCAGTTATTTCTGCCCAGACTGCTTTTCCAGTCTGTTATTTTCATTCTTCTTATATCTTCTACAATAATTTCATCCAACCACCTTTTCCTGAGCCTGCCTCTGCCACTCGGTTGTAGCGGATCCCAATATGTTATTCTTCTAATTAGTTTTTTCAGTGATCTTCTCATTATGTGTCCCATTCATTTCAATCGCTGTGTTTTTATATATACTCGCCGAGGACTAGAAAGCATTCTGAGGCCTTCATGTTACGACTATCCTCTTTCTATACGTTGCAGTGTACGAGCCAAACTGCGACCGTATTTTCTTCGAGTGCTGATGTACGTTTGGCAGTATTTGTACGTGTTAAAAAGAGATGAATGCTAAACTTGTCGAGGGTGATTACTGCATGCTCTTAAGGGGAAGCTAACTGTCCGAGACGGGAGACTTTATGACACGAATACAGTTAATACAAGTACATATGGAAAAGTTCTTGATATCCAAAAAACATTGTTTTATGATAAACTAGCAATACTCCGAAAATAAATTTACCTCGGTTCTTAATAAGGAAATTAGCGCAAAACATAATTTAGGCCACTTAGAATTAATATTTATGGATTAAAATTTATCAGCCTCTTCTTATTGTTGGTGTCTTCAGCTTTAGTCATACCTAATGTTGGGAATATGTCCTGTCCTGCTTCACCCATTATGCTCGATAGCAATGCGATCTTGATTTCATCATCCTTTTGGTGCTTTTCCGTTGCTACCAAGTAGTTCCTGAACCTGGCTTTCCATTTCTTCCAATTCTAACTCACATTTCCTGTTAATTCTAGCTCCTTTGGAGGCTTTAGGTCCATTTTGATTATTTGTGTTATTTTTTAGTTTATTCTGCCTTGCGCTTAATGTGAACGCCTAAATTTGCTTTTTATGCTAGCCTGATGCTCTTACCACTGCGCCACCCTGGCCTTATTGTTCCCAGAATGTATTTCCAATTAATAAATCATTGGTTTGACAAAATTCCATCTTTCTTCCATTTCTATTTATTATTTCTTCTCCGAATTTTCCTGTACATCCCAGGCTTCTTTTTCTTGGTCTACCTCTAACCCCTACCGAATTTATCTTTAGCACTATCTTGGTCATTCTGCTGTTTTCCATGCGCTGTACATGCCCCAACCATCTAACTTATTATTGTCACATATTGCATTGTATAAATCCTCTAGCTTCTTCGCCACACGCCGTCTTCTTTATGCCTGCCGTACATTTTTCTCAGCATCTTTTGTTCCCAGATCAGCAACTTTGTCTGTCTTACTTTCCCTAGTTTCCACACTTTCACATCCATATGTTGTTATTGGCTTCAGCACTGTTTTATAAAGCTGTATTTTTGCTTTCCTTGATGTAAATTTTGATTTTAGAATGGGTGTTAAAGCTCCTGCTGCTTTATCTCCTCTTATCAGCCTCGTTTTTATTTCTTCCTCTTCTCTTCCGTCTTCTGTTGTTTGTACCCCTATGTATGTGAATATTTTAACTCTTTCCATTTCCAGTGCTTCTTCACCCTGTTGTTCGGTTTTGGCTTTCTGTTGTGTTAGAATGATTCATCACCATATACTTTGATTTCTTGTCGTTGATGTGCATCCCTACTTCTCTTCGACTTTCTTTATTACTTTTGTCAGGTTTTCTTTGCTGTTCGTTATTATCACAAGATCATCAGCGTAGGCGCGTAGGCTATACATTGATGTCTTTCACTGATTATGCTTCCTGTTCTGTTTATTTTGCTTCTTCTTATTACATATTCAAGCACTATATTAAATAAGATTTTACATATTTTTCTCTATCTTCCTGTTTTCCAGTTTCTATCATTTTCTTTCTTGCGTCTAGTTTTTCTTCTCATTCCTTTTCACAGGCACTATTGAACCAATTATTGGCCTTTTTCTTTATTCTTTTCTTGTTTAGGACTTGATCTGCTGCACTATTTATACGTTCTTTAATCTCCTTCCAGTTCTTCTCGATATTTCTTCATTCTTTATTCTTGTTTCTATTTATGCCTCATATTTCTTTTGCCCTTCTTCTTGTGTTAGACTTCCTACCTCGTATTCTGATTTTCGATTTTCTTGTTCTGTTAGGTTGTTTTTTCCTTTTCTCGTAATTGCCTTCCATTGAGACAGTTACTAAATAGTGGTCAGAGTTCGCATCTGCTCCTCTTCTTGGTTTTACATTCTTCATCATTTTCATATGTTTCCTTTGTATCAGCACGTGATCCACTTGGTTGATGGTCCATGTGCCTTTATATATCTCTTTCCTTTGGAAGTAAGTACTTGAAATTCTGCAGTCCTTTCCTGCCGCAAAGCCAATTAATTTTGTTTCATTATGTTTGCTATGTTGGTCTATTGTGGGTCTGAAAGTTTCTTCCCATCCAATTTTGGCGTTATAATCGCCTATTATCATTGTTATTGTATTTGTTTGACTGGTTTATTTGGTCATATAGGTTTTTCTGGTAGAATTTGTCTTTAATCTCTTCTGCTGGGGCGTGGCCGTTTATAATATTTTTCCCAGCTTCTATTATTATGTATGTAGCATAGTCTTTCGTTTATCAGTGTAAAACTTCTTATCTTGTCTTTTAACTTCTTTGCTATCAGAAAACCAGTTCCAAAAACTCGCTTTTCATCTCCGCTATTGAAGAGTATATGCTCCTCCAGAAAGATTTCGAAATTCTCCTTTTGTTTCGTTTCTTGTAATGCCAGAACTTCTAAGTTGTAACGCTTGTAGCTCCAGTTCTTTTATTGCTCCTTTGTAGTTCGATCCTTGTAGGTTCCATGTGCCTATTACCCATCGTTTTTGTTCCTTTTTCTTTCTAATTACTCTGATCATCAGTACTGCGGTTCTTTTTGCCCAGCTTTCCATCTCTTTTTTATTATGATTCCCATTTTGTAACCTTAAGAGTTCGTCCGCGGTGTATACTATTCTGCTTTTGTTACCGGACAGTCCCGAATTTTGCAGCTTTTCCGTTAGTCTTTCTAATTTCTTACATAATGCTTTTCTTTCACTGTCTATTTGTTGTGTTCTTTTTCTTATCTCCGTCTTTTGTTCTCTTAATTTTGCTAAACTGTTTTGTAAATCCCGCTGACTCCTTTGTAGTTCTTCATGCAATATCCTTAAATCTTCGTTTTCCATTTTCACATGTGTAGGCTCCTTTGAGTCCTTTAGGTGATTTAGATGATGGACGAATCGCGGCTTGCCTTAGCGTGACGTATGGGCTTGCTCTTCTCATATGTTTCATTAATTCTTTCCTTTGTTGTTGTATCTCTTTAGGGAAATCCTCGGTTATAGATATCCTTGCCTCTTTCTTGATCTTTTTAGCTGCTGCCAATATCTCAATTTTTTTGTTTTTATTACATAGTTCTATCAGTACCGGTCTTGGTAGTTTTGTTTCCTTATTTCCTAATCTGAGAATTTCTTGTACCTATACCTATTTCCATATTTACATTTACCTCGATCTCTCTTAGTAGGATTTTGACTTTTTCCTTCAATTGAAGGTCATTCTCATTCTCTGGTTCGTGAATTCCATGTATTATTAATTTCTTTTTGCGTAGTTCTCTATCCAGTTCCGTTATTTTTATTTCCTGATGGGTAACTTAATTATTATATATGTATAATCGAATTCTCTTCTGCCTGGTTCAGCGTAGAGAAGTTGCATTTTTCTTTACATTCCTTTAGTGAGTGCTTTCCAAAGTTGCTTGTTTTTTGCGTGGTTCATTGCTTCGTTCCAAGTCCATCCATTTTTCCTTAATGTTTCTGCTACCATACTGTTCCACTCTGCCTTTGGTCTTCCCACACTTTTTTCACTTGTCTGTTTTCCGGTAGTCTAATTAAATGTCCCCACCACCTTAAAACACTTTTTTCTACACATTTATGAATACTAATCACTCCCAACTGGTCCCTGATCAATTCATTCCGTTTTTTGTCCATTATGGTGTAACCAGCAATGCGTCTTAGAAATTTCATCTGCGCTGCCTGTAATTTGCTGATTTGTCTTGTCGTTGTTACCCATGTTTCACTTCCGTAAAGTAAAGTTGGTAAATACACTGACTTATACACCGACAATTTAGTCTTGTTGCTTATTTCTTTTTTGTTTATGAAACCATTTTTTAGTGCATGATACAGCTTAGCTGTGCTTGCTAATCTGTTATTAATTTCATTTTCAACTCTTCCTACTGTGTCGAAAGCTACTCCTAGATATTTTATTTCCTCGACTTGCTGTATTTTAACTCCATTAATTCTAACGTTTGTATTTATGTTTCTATTTGATATTACTAATATTTTGGTCTTAGCTATATTTAATTTCATATTCCTCTCCTCTAGCTCCTGCATCCACACGTTTTAATTATGTTGTAAAACTTCTTCAGTACTGGCAATTAGTGCTATGTCATCTGCAAACAGACACTCGCTTATCATCACTCTTTTCATCTTGTGAAATCCTATTTCCATTTTCGTAGTCCTCATGTGGCTTTTTTTAATTATCTCATCTATAAAAAGTATGAAGAGCAGAGGGCTGAGAACTCCCCCCTGCCTTACTCCTTTCTTAGTTGTAAATTGTTCCGATGTTTTATTATGTGCTCTTACTACGTTATTACAGTTTTCATATAATGATTTTATAGCACTAATTAAATTTTTACTCACTTCTAGATTTTCTAATGCTTGCCACATTCTGTCTCTTGATACCATGTCAAACGCCTTCTCCAAGTCTATGAAACATATAAATAAATCTTTTTGGTATTTGCCAAATTTTTCACTGAGTTGACGTAGTGTAAATATATGGTCTTGCACACAGTGTCCTTGTCTAAAACCGCTTTGGGCTTCGTGCAATTTATTTTCAATTTCTTTCCTCAATCTTCTTTCCAAAATCCTTTCATATATTTTACTTGCAGTACTCAATAGCGAGATCCCTCTATATAGTTGTTACATGATCTCGAGTCTCCTTTTTTATAGATCGGTATTATAATTGAAGTTGTCCAGTCCAGCGGAACTTTTTTGTCTTGCCATATCTTGTTAATTAATTTATGACGTTCTTCTATTCCTGGGGTTCCCATATACTTTAGTAATTCTGGTTTTATTATATCTATACCTGCTGCTTTTCCACTTTTTATCATTTTTACTGCCTCTTCTACTTCGCTTAGCAGTATTTCTGTTGTATCTATTTGCCGTATTGTAGAAATTGTTATCATTTCTTGTACTTCAGCTGATTCCTTGTTTTGCCCTTCCAGTATTTCAGTAAAGTGTTCTTTATTATTTTGTCGCTGTCATTGAGTATTTCTCGGTATTTCTCCTGTTCTGTCTTTGATGTATCCCTTTGGACCTTTCTTCTCTTTCCTCATGTTTTTAATTACTTTATAGAAGAGTTTACTATTGCCTTTACTGTCTCTTTCCATTTTTTCACCAAATACTTCCCATTCTCTCTTTTTAGCTCTTAAAACTTTTTCTTTAACTTCTTTCCTTTTTTCCTTGTATTTTTCATATGATTCTTGGGTTTTCTTCTCAATATATTCTTTCCAGGCTGTCTTCTTATCCTTCACTGTAGTTTTAATTTCACTGGACCACCAACTTGTTCTCCTCTTTTTGTTGTTTAGTACACTTACCCCACATGCTTCTGTAGCTGCAGCTATTATTATTGTCTTAAATGCTTGCCACATATTTTCTATTTTTCTTATTTCTGGTCTTGTGTTTTCTTCTAACTTTATTTTAATTAATTCTTCATATCTTTTCCTCACCTTCTCATCGGATAACTTATATGCTTTTATTGTTTTACCTTCTGTCGTTTTGATCTCTTTCCTTTCAGTTTTTGCTGTGGTTTCAATTCTTAGCTTCCCAATCAGTAAATAATGATCTGTACCTAATTCATAATTTCTGTTTACTTTCACATCTTGTAATAGTCTTCTATTGTTTTTTTCCACTATTATATAGTCAATGATAGATTTTTCATTTCTACTTGGTTCTTCTCTGGTAAATTTGTGGTTGTCTTTATGTTGATAAAAGGAGTTCGCAATTATCAAGTCATTTGTAATACAGAAACTAATTAATCTTTCCCCATTATTGTTCTTTTCTTCCTCTCCAAATTTCCCTAAGCATCCTTCTGTTCCTTTTATGTCGTAACCTACTCTGGCATTCATCTCCCAAAATGATTACTGGATCTCTAGTTTCCTCATATATTTCCTGTAGTTGATTCCAAAAGTTGTCTTTGTTGATCTTGTTGTCATTTTCATTTGGTCCATACACAATTATTAAAGTGATATTTATTGCAGCCGTTAGTCTCATTCTTACCGTCATTATTCTTTCTGAAATTCCTTTCCAATCTAATATTTTCTCTTTAAAGTCCAACTTGGTAATACATCCTACACCTGCTCTTGCTCTTTCTGTCGATTGAACACCACTATTTAGTATACTATAGTTTTCTATTATAATTTCCTCTATTCCTTTCCTTTTGGTTTCCGTTAGTGCAATTATTTTTAGTCCTGAATCATCCATTTCTTGTATTAATTCTCTCTCTTTTCCAAATAAACTTCTAATATTCCAGGTTCCTATCTTCATATTTTCTAGTTCCTTTTGTCTTTGTTCTTATTGTCAGTTGCGTTTATATCTTCTAATTTCCTTGATTTTGATCCAATATTTTGATTTGTCTTGTTTACAGTATTCATTGTCCTTGTTCGTGCCAGGGTTGTCTTTGTGTTATCATTCCTTGTGGTTTCATTCAGTTTTTTGAATCCGTTTGTTTTTGAATATCTCCTTTTGTATGGTTCCACTTGTATATTATCCCATCTATGATAATCTTTTGGTAACCAATTTTAACACCTCCGTTGTTTAATATTTCTTGTTTGCCTTTTTCTCTGTATTTCTCTTTCCGCCATCGTCAAGTCATTATCAATGTACACTTTTGATCCATAAATATATTTTTTCTTTTTCATTACTTCAGCTTTTCCTTCCCAGTTTTCCATTTTAACTATTATTACCTGTTTCTTTTCAATCTTTCCCACTTTAAAAGCATCGCTAATTTTTGGGTCAATCTTCAGTTTCTCTTTCAAAAAACCTGTTACTTTATCTTTTACATTCTCATCGTTACAATATAATCCCTTAATCACGATGTTTAGCTTTTTCTTTTCTTTTTCTTGAATTTCTATTTTGTTCTCCAACTTATTTTTTCTGTTAGAACATTCTTCTCTTTATTCCATTCTTGCTCTCTCTTTCTCCACTCATCAATTAGACACTTTAATTGATCCTTCACTTCATTAGTATTCTTATTGAGTTCTTCTTTTAAATCTTGTTTCACTTCGTTAGCATTCTTAAAGGCATTGTCAACTTATGAAAAGTCGTTTTTTTTTATTTATTTTATAATTTGATTGAGTAAAGTGAGTATTGCACCTGTGCAAAATTTTACGGCCGAATTTTAATTCGTTACCGTGTTATGGGAGCTAAAAGTTTAAGATATGGCGTCACGAGTGTCGCTTTCCAGTACGAGCGAACTGCCGAGTCGACTAATAATACTAGTAACCCAGCAACGCGGATGTTGTGTTTGTTTAGGAGCATCAGGAGGCCGACACTGTTGACGTCACGAATCGGGAAATGAATTCTCTCTACCCGTTTATTGTAGTTATTATCAAAGATATTGAAATTCTACCACTGCGGGTAGTTTTACGAGTATTTTAACTAACGTATTTTGATATTTACTAAATATGTTGCATAAGTTGACAATGCCTTTAATGGATTCTTCTTTTAACTCTTGTTTAAGATCATCCAGTTTCAATATTAGTGCTTCCATTTCTATCTACTTCCAGTCGGAATATTTATTATAGAAGCTCCTACTTACAATACTTTAAGTTTCGCGCGCTTATGCGCAGATTGTTACCGCTCGCTCGTCGCACGTAACGTTGATCAGCTGTTTTCACGAGCAATTTGTGACTCACTTTTCCTTAATTAATTTGGTTACTTCACGGAAACTTCCACTTTCTAAGTAGCCACTTGTTTTTATACTCAACTTCTGCAGCTCACTTACAGTTTTATATTTTGTATTTCACTAACTAAATCACCTCTAACATTACAGCGCATATGCAGCCGTATTTACGGTCTTCACACCTTCACACATAAAAATATACAAATCGTTGTATGGTGTTCCTACTCCCACTATTTTCCATGTAAAACTTTTGTACTGCACGGTTTGATAGTTCGCGTACAAGTTGCTAGATGGCGGTACAAAATCTGATATTTTTATAATTATAAATCATAACCTATTATAAAGCAACGTATTTTTATAAATTTTGCACTTTTCGCAGAAGATACACAAGAACACATAAATATAATATAAACGCTGCAGCTTTAAGAACAAATCGATTTTTTTTCTTTGAATTAAATATTTCTTCACAAAAGGTTTGCTGCAATGCTGCAAACATAAGCATTTTTATAAATTGTTCTCCCAAATGTTTTTCTGGACATTTTCGAAAATCAGGTAAAAAGCACGGGCGAAACATAATACTTTGTGTTCCCAAGAGTTGCGATAACATTCAAAATTAAATATTTTGGCAGTTCTTGGTGTCAACATTCAACTGTCATTAGCGCCATCTTACAGCATTTGTTGGAACTAGTACGCGATCTTGTCAAAGAATACCTACAGTTCACAAACAATCGAAGGAGTGGGAGACACCATATCTTAATAACATCACTGGTGAAACGTAACGATTCATAAATGACAGGTGGTGTTGTAATCGCTTGAAATGCCTTAATTATGTACATATACGTCTGCCTTTGTTGTGTTAATTTATTTTAAAAATTTGCAGTACAATTTTACTTCGACATGAAAACATCCTCGGCTACATAGGTTCCGATATGACGTCACGTAATTCGTGTACCCAGTTATGGCTAGTGACACACTACCATTCTTTAGGAAGTTTGTACGATCATTTAAATCGTACGACTCTTACACATCATCAGCTACTTAGGATATGTTTGTCCATCGCACATGGTTTAGTTCACCTCCACACTGAAATTTTCGGTAGCCAGGTAAAACTACAAAATTAATACCAAACGAGCATGTAATTAATTTACCGAATTTTATTTAGGGTAAACCCGCAATAGCCCATCGTGATATTAAAAGTAAAAACATACTTGTAAAAGGCAACGGTACTTGTTGCATAGCCGACTTTGGATTAGCGGTAACTCACGTCCAATCTACCGACCAACTTGACGTAGGCACGAATCCACGTGTCGGTACAAAGAGGTATATGAGTCCTGAAGTTCTTGAAGAAACGTAAGTTCTATCGTTCATAAAACTTTCACGTGTACTTTATTATCACTTTTGCAACAGGATAAGAATGGACTGTTTTGATGCTTATCGACGAGTGGACATCTACGCTTTAGGTTTAGTATTTTGGGAAGTGTGTCGACGTACCGTTAGTAACGGAATCGCCGAAGATTATAAGCCACCGTTTCACGATGTGGTGCCAAGCGATCCTAGTTTTGAAGACATGAGAAAAGTAGTTAGCGTCGATCAACAAAGGCCAAACATACCTAATAGATGGGCTAGCGATCCTGTAAGTATCGGTTTTAAATTTGTCGAACGATGACTTTTATTGAATGCTTTTGTAGATACTCAGCGGTATGGTGAAGCTTATGCGTGAATGTTGGCATCAAAATCCGAACGTTCGACTACCAGCTTTAAGAATTAAGAAAACATTGTTAAAATTAGCAAGCGGAGACAGTACAATAAATTTAGAAGACATGGAAGTGTGCGTGTGAGAATTATTTATGTGTTGTTTGTTTTCTCGATTTACCTGAAAATTTTGGACTTGTTGATATTAAAGTGTATGATATCATAGTTGTTAATGTATGTATTCGTAGTGCTGTCGGGTGATCTGTTTTTGACGATATTTGAAAAGTTTAATAATCCGTTAGGGTGGCAGCACTGCCGTATGAGTTTGACATTTTCAGAATGTTTTCTGTATTGTTAAAATGTTATTTTTTAATTTCTTAAGTTTAATTTTTAAGCACTTAACTGTTAATTAATGTGCCAAATTCACAAATATGTATTTTTATTAGTAAAGCAAGTTTTCATCTGTATTTAAACATAGAGCAGTATTAGGATGATGACGTCGAACACCGATATTATTTTTCATCATTTTGTGCCATTTCGGAGAAAGAAAAATCCTTAACGTTTTTAAATTGTAAAGATTAGCACAATTTATTATGAAATCTTATATCAATGTAAATATGTCTGTATATCTACATCATATCTGTGTAAAAAAAAACGAGAAACTGCTAGAATATCATAATTAAAAATATTTATTCCGAGAATCATAGAATACATTTGTTTTCTAGCAGTTTTGATTTAATTTAATAATAAGTTTTTGTAACAAAGCCATATCAATTTATTTATCAGTGGCAAATTATAAGGCTCACGTATCACATTTCATATTGTAATTATTAGTGTTACATTACCATTTTATATGCGACTCTCGTCACTTGTAAATAGTTCATCATCACATGTGTATTTTACAAATAATGTGAGCAATATGTTTGTTTTAAATGTACTGTCCTGTTTTATATATATCTTTTGATTTAACTGGCCATTTTTTTCCTACTCCTTAGTTATTTTTCAGATATTTTTCTTTAAATACAGATATTTATGAAGTTCTTTTTTGTAAGTTATTATAACAAAGTTTAATCCTTAACAATTCGACGTTAATTATTATTTTTTATATGCAACGAGGGGGCGGTGTTTTGGTGTGGAAAGAAGAAGTGTCATTGTTATAAAGAACCGTCTAAATTAATTAAAATAGCGAGAAAATAAACTAGGAATAAATTTAAGTGAGGGTACGAGAAAGTTTAAGTTAGGTACACTTTTTGCATGTACTTTTCCTATTATTAGATGGTCTATTTGGTTTCGTGTTTTATTATCAGGACTGATCCAGGTTGCTTTATGTACCTATGTTTTTGCGTTTTTGTAGCGTGCCTTTGATGATCATTGATTTTCCTGAAGCAAATCAATCAGTTTTTGTCCATTTTTGTTTGTGTTGCTGTGTAAACTTTCTTTACCAGCTATCTCGACATTTCTTTCTTCTTTACCGATTTTTGCATTTAGATCGCATAAGATAATTTTCACATCGAATCTTGATAAGTTATTCATTGAATCTTCTAGTGCAGGCATGGCGAACCTACGGCACGCGTGCCATAGGTGGCACGTATGAAAATTTTGCTGGCACGCGAAGGTCTGACTATTATAATTTTATTGCTCTAGTAATTAAAAATAGAAATATACATCTCTCGTGAAATTTATAGGGAGTTATTCAAACATAATTGCTAAAGACGGAAAACCATTTTAGTGATAGAGAATATATTAAAGGAGCATGGTTAAAATGCGCATTCTTTGAAGATTTTGAAAATAAAAAATAAATATTAGGAGAATAAAGAATATGCCTTCGGCTAGAAACACGGCGAACGAGTCATCACCGGCAAAAACTACATAATTATAAAATCTTCTGGTTTAATTTCTCTCTGTCTTGATGAGAGTAGTGATATAACCGGATCAGCTTGTTCAGTAATTTTTATTCGTTATTGCATTGAGAATAATATTGTAACGTTTTTAACACGTTTATTTAAAACTTTGGTCCGTGTTGTGAATTATTTATTAACAAATTTAAACAATTTAACAATTAACACGAAACAACAACTTAAACACTAAAAAACACGATACTAATATTAATTCGAAACACTAACTAATTTATTTATACAGTCTATTTAATTATTATATTCACGCATTTCTATTATTCTCGCATATTTATATTAACCGAGCACTTGATGCGACACGTTGGTAGCTAGCTGGTAAGCTCTCGGTAGTAGACTAACCCGTTCGCCCAAGGGAATGCGCCTTTATACCCTGTTGGCTTGCAATCCAGTAAGTTCGACGCTCTTCTCGATTACTCGCGCTAGACCTGGAATTTCTATTGGCGGGTGACGCATACGATCTCGCACCTGCTCTCCGCGAATGCTGACGCGTCTCGTGACAATATCAAAGAAGAATTGACTAGTTTAACATCATTAGCAATAACATCAAAAGGAATAAGTACTTGCAATGCTGTTATAAATGTACTTGCTAACAGATAAATAGACCTGTTAATTTATTGTTTACTGATAAATAGACCTTTTTAATACTGTACCAGTAACTACGAAAATTTCTAGAACTACAATATGCGGTAAACTTGTTGTACCATGGTTTACTTATGTGCAACGACGTCCAATGGTTAAGCCATGAAAAATTTCTTCAAAGTTTAGTATTTAGTTTAATACCTGCTTTTAAGTTTGTTTTTTTGTTAATTTTTAAATGAAATACCTAATTAATTATTTATTAATTTTTTTTCTCCTATAAAAACTATTTGGCACGTGGGCAACTGGATAAATATTATTTGTAAATTTGTGGCACGCGAACATACAAAGGTTCGCCACCACTGTTCTAGTGTATCATAAAACTCTTGTTTAGTATTTTCATCTGTGTTTTCTGTAGGCGCATGCACATTGAAGATTGTTATTTTCCTGTATTTTCCCTTCATTCTGATTATACTTAGCCTTTCATTTATTACTTTGTAGTTTACTATCCTGTCTTTAATTTCTTTAATTATAAAGCCTGTTCCTAATTTGTTCTGATCTCCACCCCCTAAGCACCATATGTAGTTTTTGAGATTGGTAATTGAGATTCCTTTTATATTTATTTCTTGAACTGCTATAATAAAGTAGTGGAAATTCGATTAGCCCACTAACAAGTTTTATTAAAGCACAATGAAAACGATGGTTAACTAAATTTTAGTTTACTTCAAATAAAACAACAGAACAAATTAACAGTACTTAAATCGAAAAAATAAATTTATTCAATCTTGATTTGTTTTTAAACAAAAAATCAGTAAAAACAAAGGGAAATTCGATTAGCCCATATTAAATTTAACAAATTTTCTTAAATTAATGAAAGACCTATTAGATACATTAGTACTTTGTGCTCGATCCTCTATTTTTCGCAAGCTCAAACAACCGATTTGGCATCGATTGAGAGAGCTTCCTGAGCTCCTCATTGCTGATGGAGTTCCAAACATTTCAAATTTTATTTTTTAACTCGAAAATGTTTGTAAATTCATGCCCATCAGCATAAACCCGTCTAGATATGATACCCCATAGATTTTCTATGGGGTTCATATCTAGGTTTCATGCTGGCCATTGCAGTACATTAATATTTTTTCAGAAAACCATGTTTTAACAGACTTTGCTGTATGAATAGCAGCATTGTCTTGCTGAAAGACAAAGTTTTCTGGCAAAACATCTTCTGTAAACTCAATAAGAGCATCTTCCAGCAGTTCAATATACTTTACAGAGTTCATATTTGTTATTATCCAAGCAATTTTGGTTTTACCAAGCGAACAAAATGCCCCCCAAATCATTATGCTTCCGCCTCCAAAATTTCTACTCATCCTAACTTCCTTATCATGCCTTAAGTTGTGCCAGTAATATTGAAAACCATCCGGTCCATCTAAATTAAATTTCTTTTCATCACTGAAGATGACACATGATCCCATTCTTTTACCCAACTTATGTATTTTTTGGCAAAATCAAGTCGAGCCTGTTTTTGTTGTTCCGTTAGTGGCGGTTTTTTAAGTCTTTTTTCGTACTACTTTAAATTGGGATCGCTTTGTAGAATTTGTCTTATCCTTCGTGTAGTGACAGGTAGATTCAAAGAAGCTTTAATTTTTGAGGACGTGGTGGACGATTTTCTTCGAATTTCTCTCACAACCTGCCTTTTCTGATGTACTGTCAATTTTTTATTGTTGTCAAATTTTCGATTTTTGCTATAATTCTCACCTAATTTCAAGAAATTACTTATAACTTTTCGTGACCTGCCTATTTCATTTGAAATTTGGGAAACTGACAGACCGACGTTTCGTAAAAATTTTATTTTTTCAATTTCAATGACCGTTAAGTCTTTACCGCGACCCATCGTATTACTAAATTAAATGATGCATAAAATATGTTTAAAATATTAAAGATAACTTGTAATCTTACCTATCAACGACACACAAAGTAAATTTAACTTAATCCTATTTCCAATACAATTGTTTGTGCTAATAGAATTTCCACTTAATTACAGTAAACTGACACTGTGGCTTCTATCCCCATTTTGTCTTTTATAAAGGTTTCCATCCTTTAATTCTTCTTCATTTGCTGCCTTGATATCCATTCCAGTTACTATAATGTTTTTCTTTCTCGATACGTTTGTAACTTTGTTCTATTCCTTCTAGTTTCTCCTCGTATTTTTTACTCCATTCTTCTACTTCCTTTTTGAGTTCTGAATTTTCCTTCCGTAGCTCGACCAGCTCATCGCAATATTCCTTCTGCTTAACTTTCACCTCTTCCAAGCCTTCAATCATCTTCTGTATTTCTCCGTGTTGGTGGTTTTGGCCATTCCGCAGATCTCTCATATCCTTCAGCATACTTTTCAATTCGTTCCAGTCCCCATCGTTCGTATTATTGCTATCTTCGTTCGCTAGACTTCTACCTTTTGTTGGTGTTCTACCTGTTTTCTTACTTTTATTGAATTGTTCAGCCTCTTGTTCTCTTTTTCTTTTACCGTCTTCTGTAGATGATCCTTCGCTCTCGTAATCATATCGTGACCTTTGAGTATATATACATGGAGAGGGAAAACCGTATTCAAGTCCACAGTCTAAGTTGTGTCCAACATCTGTGCAACAAGGATGGATAGAGTCGTACCCAAGTGCGATATGCGCGTGTGCCAGGACAAACTTTTAGGCGGGAATTTGAAATATTCTTTGTTTTCTAAATCAAGAACCTACTTTGGCGAAGTACGGTTTCACATGCCCCGCCTAGTTTTACAACATCTTCAGAAGGGCTAACGCTAACGCATGCGCACAATTTATTTCAGTGCGAGTGCAGGTATAGATTCTTTCTCTCTTTGATGGACACACTTTTACCGGGTTTGTTCCCTCTCCATATCTATATACTCAAAGATCGTGACATTCTGTACGCCATTTTCTATTGGCTTACTGCTTTATTGCAGCACAGTTGTATGATGTGTTGCCTATGTTTATTCTTGTAGTTTGTTCTGTTTATCTCCCTTATATTTGTAATTTTACAATTTTAGGATAGAATATAAATTAATATTTCTTCTCCTGACCTTTTTATGCAGCTTCTTACTTTTTCAGTCCTACACTTTTTCTAGTTGCTCTCTATTTATTCCTCGACTTTGGTGCAATAACCCACAGGATACTCTTCAAGATTTGACGATAGTTTCGCAGTGATGAAATCAAACCAATTCATTCACATTCACCTTCCTTATTCCATAAATATGTATACAAATGTATACAGGGTCCCGCAACAGTGCGTCGGGCTTTCCTAGCGCCCTTACCGTGAGAGATAGAAAAAAAAGTTTAAAACATAAAATTATTGGTTCGAAGAGGTCTACGTCGCGAAACACCCTGTATAAACTGAATCCCATTTTCTCATATCAAAATGTTGCTATTTAACCGGACTACAATTATTGCTAAAATTTATCCCTCTACTTCAAAACTCAAGGTCGCTTATGATTTTTTAAAGTGAAGTCTGTTTATGAAAGATTTTTCGGAAAAAAATTAATAAGTTGGCAACACTGACACAAAAGTGGATAGACAGTTATGTAGAGGTTAAAAAATGACATCAGAAGACCCGAAAAGTTACAGGGTGTTGCATTTAAAAAGATATATGTTTTTTTTATAGCGCAAAAGTGGAACACTCTGTATTGTTGAAAATAATTTCGCAACGTAGACCTCTTCGAACCAATAATTTTATGTTTTAAATTTTTTTTCTATCACTCACGGTAAGGGCGCTAGGAAAGCCCGACGCACTGTTGCGGGACCCTGTATAATAAAATTAGTGAAACAGCAACAGTTACGATGGTTAGGTCATTTGAAGCATTTATTAGGAAAGAGTTTCTAAAATTGTGTTAAGAGGGGAACTGATAGGGGTTAAAAGAATATGAAGGCCAAGGAAGAGATTGTTGAAAGTGATGGAGGAAGACATTAGTGTGTTAGGTATAAGAAACTGGAGGACAAAGCTAAGTGGAGAAAGACAATAAAACAAGCCCTAGGCCTTTAAAGGTGGGTTTTAGTAGCATGTTTACGCGCTGAAAATTGTGTAATTTTAAAATAACGGTACGGTTAAATAATGACAGTTGAAAAGAAGGACGAGTATGAATTAAAATTTTTAGACCTTTCCTTCATACGCTACAAGGCCATAACGATCAATTTTAATATAGTAATTAAATTATGGCCTATTATGAAAAACGTACGAAAAGGGACTTGCACAAGACATCCATCAACAATGTATTGATTTTCGCATGTAGCGGGGTGGGTTTCAATATTACCTTCCTATGTATGTATCGACCCTTTTGCAAATTTGTATAATTTTGGCGTGACCTTTATTTAACTTTAGAAAAAATTGCTTATAAATTTTTAAAAACTGATTAAAGATAGGCAACCCAACATTCACCGACTCTGTCAATGTCACTGTTTACAAAGAGGTTTAAGAGATTAAAAATCGGTATTCGCAAATACTTATATTGAATTTTGAAGTTTTGTTAGGTAGAAGCAATCCTTTCTTGGCTGGTTTTAAGTCAGGCAACCCAAAATACTTTAACTAAAACCCACCCTTAGGGCCTCTTGTGCTTATGTATATATGCAACGATCTTGTTTAACAAAATTAACATAAAATGCTTCAAAATTTTTATTTGATCGCAAAGCAGCTTTGTAACGTTTACAAAATAACCGTACATAAAACATAAAAATTTGTTCATAATTACGTCGCTCAAGAATCGATCCTTTCAATTTAATTTAAAAAGACAGGCGCAGATGATGCATACCAATCGACGA
The DNA here is from genome assembly GCA_963082815.1 of Melanotus villosus. Classification (NCBI taxonomy): domain Eukaryota; kingdom Metazoa; phylum Arthropoda; class Insecta; order Coleoptera; family Elateridae; genus Melanotus; species Melanotus villosus. The sequence continues at coordinate 10,355,531 of OY720419.1, read as the reverse complement.
CTTTAGAGTTGTTCCACACGTACTGTCCACGTAAACCGTGTGGTTCTAAAGCCAGATACAAAGGAGCCATAGCACCTTCTTCGATCGTTAATGGTCCCTTGTGACTGGTCATATCCGTGTCAACATAGCCTGGATGAACGCAATTAACAGAAACATCTCGTTTTTCCGATTCGTTGTCAAAATTTCTCTGCTGAATGATGGTAAGAGCGCTTACGCCTACCTTTGAAACGACATATGCAGAATTACCCCAACCTTCTTGGGCATTTTTACCGTCTTTTGCATCTCTAAAAGCATTATGTTTATCGTTACGGTCTTTCGTATGATTTTTTTCTTACCTTACGAACTGACTCATTAATTCGCTTAATTTTTCTATAGTTAATGTAGGGCTACTAAACTTGGCACGAAGTTCTGGTGATGGTATCCGTGATAAATGGCCAGCGGAACTGGAAAGGTTAACGACTCTTGCATGGGGGCGTAAAATCGGGAATAAAAGATCACAAACGCCTAATGTGCTGAAGTAATTAACGTTCACGGTTATTTCAGCTTGTTCACCGAATGGTTCGGTTGCATCGTTCTAAAATGTATTTTACTATTTTATGCATTTAAATTTATTAACAATTAAATACGTACATGAAAAGCAATAGCAGCGTTATTAATCAAAATGTCGATACCTCCGTCAGTATTTTTAACGTGATCCCGAAATTTAGTTATACTAGCTTCATTATTAATATCCAGTTGATGAAAAACAGCATTGAAGCCCAACTCTTTTAGTTTATCCACTGCTGCTGTTCCTCTACTTTCGTTTCTGGCCGTTAAATATACTTTGCCATCGTACCTTTCGCAAAGACCTTTGACGATAGCATAGCCGATTCCTTTATTTCCACCAGTAACCTGTTCAAAGCAATAATCTCAAGTAATGTTATTATTTTGTAACTTAAAACTTACCACTGCAACTTTTCTCGCAGCCATTGCAATGTACGATATTAAATTCTTTTAACTGATTGCACGAAGTTATTACAGTTACGTCTTGTCTTATTGCTGTTTTACAATATTTATACCTAAAATACAAGTATATTTCCTTATTTATTATAAAAAACTACAACATAACCACATTTACCACTGAATTTGTGGCTATCATATGTTTCGTGTTGTTATAGCAACAGGGCATTAACCTTGAACTATTTTGCTATCATTAAAAAAATGAGTAGTTCGTTTGTACTAATAACAAACTGATTATTTTTATTTACCTATGCTAAGAAAACCACAAAAATAAGGAAACCACTTTATTTTGATTTAAAAAAATAACGCAGTTGCACTGCAAATACTTGGAAAATGTTTAGTTTTAGCTGACCTTTTTTATATTTCTTCTGAATATTTTTGAAAATTAAAAATTAAACTACTAAAATACCGTAATAATTTTAATTGTTTAATTTTTAGCAAATGGTCGCGAATATCCCTATTTAAAATATTTAATAATTTTCCTATGCAAGACGTATGAAAGCGACCTAGGAGGCCTTAACCCTCCATGATGTCGGTCATACTCCCTTGTGGAGTGTACCTAAGTGCCATTACCTTTATGTATTTAGAAATTGAATTTTGAAATAATATTTATAATTTAAGAATATAAAATATTTAAATGATTTTGTAACGCATTTGAACTAATGGGAAAGTTAAATTACTTCAAATTAAACGAAGCCACTTGTAACATTCAATATTCAAAAAGTTCTCAGAAAGTTTATGTAGTGTCTATGTTAATTATAACTACTTGCTTTTAGTAATAGGTTCAGTGGTTATTAATACCATGAGGTCAAAAAAAAAAAAGATTCTGAGCAGGCCTTGACTAGTACAACACGATTGGCTACACTGGTTCTAGAATGCCTATGAATTATAATGTGACAGTGACATTTCAAATGTAAGTCAGTTTTGCAATCTTGTTTCAAGAATTATTTAAGTTTATCGTTGTAATACTAGTGAAGGATCACATTTTGAACACCTACTCTAACATGTATTCATCTTAGTTTTCAGTTTGTTCCCTAAATAAATACTGTTTTGCGTTTTAATTTATTTGACATTTATTAACCTCTAACCTGCTGCCACATTTTGAAATCAGTCTTGCCAATCGTGTTGTACTAGTCAAGGCCTGCTCAGAATCATCTTTTTTTCGATCTCATGGTATAAATTGTATTTGTAGGATAATTTCTACATAAATACCACCTTGGATGGCGTCAAGGTGAGCATACTTGCCTTGTAAACCAGACATCTCGGGTTCGATTCCCGATCTCGGTTGGTCAGATTTTTAATGCGGAAAAATATCTGAAAGTATGGCGTCCTTCGGATACGACGTAAAACCGTAGGTGCCCTGCCAATAGGTACATACGTTGTCTGATCCCTTCCGCTCCTTCCAGGGTTGGAAATCCCTTGGGTTCAACAAAATTTTAGTCGGGTAGTGCTAATGGCCATAACAGTCGACGCGCTTGTAAATGTCTCTGGCACCCACAAGCCTAAATTTCGCCCAATATTTTTTTTTATATATACAGGTTGCCTTAAATGTTGCGGAACATGACAGATCCACGAGTTGGAGAAAGTTTAAATAACGGGTGTTAGAAAACTAAGACAGTGTCTTAGATTAATTCTTAAATATCCACTATTCATTAGAACTGCTGTCAGTTGCTGTCATTTAACGAATTCTGATTAAAGTCTACTTGAAAATTAACTTAGGTACCAATACAGGACATACATTTTAATAAGCACAGGTGACTCTGATAAGACGAGTTTTCTAACACCCGTTATTAGTTTCCATAAGAGTGACCGAGATGGAAAATGCAATAATTACTTCGGTAACTACGCAAGATACATTTTCTGAATTGTAAATAATGCCTAGCAACAAGTGGTACATACACCATCTCGTTTTCTCTCGGTAGAATATACCATGAGATCGAAAAAAAAAATGATTCTGAGCAGGCCTTGACTAGTACAACACGATTGGCTACACTGGTTCTAGAATGCCTATGAATTATAATGTGACAGTGACATTTCAAATGTAAGTCAGTCTTGCAATCTTGTTTCCAGAATTATTTAAGTTTATCGTTGTAATACCAGTGAAGGGTCACATTTTGAACACCTACTCTAACATGTATTCATCTTAGTTTTCAGTTTGTTCCCTAAATAAATACTGTTTTGTGTTTTAATTTATTTGACATTTATTAACCTCTAACCTACTGCCACATTTTGAAATCAGTCTTGCCAATTGTGTTGTACTAGTCAAGGCCTGCTCAGAATCATCTTTTTTTCGATCTCATGGTATTATATCCATTACTGTCTAGCTCACTAATGCTCTATATTCCACAAAATTTTAGGCAACCTGTATATTTGTTTCTCTACAATCTATCGCATTTGGGCAATCAGTAGTTGATTTAACATTCTTGAAAAATTCAAGGTTTGAAGGCGGAGCATCCAATGACGTCACACCTGTATTAATCTTATTAGACTAGTTTATCTAATTACCTAACTTATACTCCTACTAATTAACTTATGGGCTATGTTTTAAGGGACGTACCATGGTGCGTTTACTATGACTATTAGTACCTTCGACTGGAATCTCCTTAGAATTTCGATGTTGAATGTTTTTGCTGTGCCCCATATAGCCCCAATAAATAAATAAATACCATATGAGTTAAGAAGAGTAAGTTTGGCTTTGTATTTCAGTCAAAAATTGATAATTTGTCGCACTCGAAAACAAACTTTTGATAATATTAACACATTAGCTAAGAAGGGTAAGTTTGACTTCGTATTTCTGTCCAAAATTAATAATTTTTCATACTCGAAAATGAACTGTTTGTAACAGGAACACATGAGTTAAGAAGGGTAAGTTTGGCTTCGTATTTCAGTCCAAAATTATTAATTTTTCATACTCGAAAATGAACTGTTTGTAACAGGAACACATGAGTTAAGAAGGGTAAGTTTGGCTTTGTATTTCAGTCCAAAATTGATAATTTTCCGCACGCGAAAACGAACTTTTGGTAATAGGAACGCATGAGTTAAGAAGGGTAAGTTTGGCTTTGTATTTCAGTAAAAAATTGATAATTTGTCGCACTCGAAAACGAACTTTTGGTAATAGGAACGCATGAGTTAATAAGAGTAACTTTGGCTTTGTATTTCAGTCCGAAATTGATAATTTGCCGCACTCGAAAACGAACTGTTGGTAATAGGAACGCATGAGCTATGAAGGGTAAGTTTGGCTTTGTATTTCAGTCCAAAATTGATAATTTGTCACACTCGAAAACGAACTTTTGGTAATAGGAACCCATGAGTTAAGAAGCGTAACTTTGGCTTTGTATTTCAGTCCAAAATTAATAATTTTTCATACTCGAAAATGAACTGTTTGTAACAGGAACAAATGAGTTAAGAAGGGTAAGTTTGGCTTTGTATTTCAGTCCAAAATTAATAATTTGTTGCTCTCGAAAACGAACTTTTGGTAATAGGAACACATGAGTTAAGAAGCGTAACTTTGGCTTTGTATTTCAGTCCAAAATTAATAATTTTTCATACTCGAAAATGAACTGTTTGTAACAGGAACACATGAGTTAAGAAGGGTAAGTTTGGCTTTGTATTTCAGTCCAAAATTGATAATTTTCCGCACGTGAAAACGAACTTTTGGTAATAGGAACGCATGAGTTAAAAAGGGTAAGTTTGGCTTCGTATTTCAGTCCAAAATTGATAATTTGTCGCTCTCGAAAACGAACTTTTGGTAATAGGAACACATGAGTTAGGGAGGGTAAGTTTGGCTTAGTATTTCAGTCCAAAATTAATAATTTGTTGCTCTCGAAAACGAACTTTTGGTAATAGGAACGCATGAGTTAATAAGGGTAACTTTGGCTTTGTATTTCAGTCCGAAATTGATAATTTGCCGCACTCGAAAACGAACTGTTGGTAATAGGAACGCATGAGCTATGAAGGGTAAGTTTGGCTTTGTATTTCAGTCCAAAATTGATAATTTGTCGCACTCGAAAACAAACTTTTGGTAATATTAACACTTGAGCTAAGAAGGGTAAGTTTGGCTTAGTATTTCAGTCAAAAGTTAATAATTTGTCGCACTCGAAAACAAACTTTTGGTAATATAAACACATGAGTTAATAAGGGTAACTTTGGCTTTGTATTTCAGTCCGAAATTGATAATTTGCCGCACTCGAAAACGAACTGTTGGTAATAGGAACGCATGAGCTAAGAAGGGTAAGTTTGGCTTTGTATTTCAGCCCAAAATTAATAATTTTTCATACTCGAAAATGAACTGTTTGTAACAGGAACAAATGAGTTAAGAAGGGTAAGTTTGGCTTTGTATTTCAGTCCAAAATTAATAATTTGTTGCTCTCGAAAACGAACTTTTGGTAATAGGAACACATGAGTTAAGAAGCGTAACTTTGGCTTTGTATTTCAGTCCAAAATAAATAATTTTTCATACTCGAAAATGAACTGTTTGTAACAGGAACACATGAGTTAAGAAGGGTAAGTTTGGCTTTGTATTTCAGTCCAAAATTGATAATTTTCCGCACGTGAAAACGAACTTTTGGTAATAGGAACGCATGAGTTAAAAAGGGTAAGTTTGGCTTCGTATTTCAGTCCAAAATTGATAATTTGTCGCTCTCGAAAACGAACTTTTGGTAATAGGAACACATGAGTTAGGGAGGGTAAGTTTGGCTTAGTATTTCAGTCCAAAATTAATAATTTGTTGCTCTCGAAAACGAACTTTTGGTAATAGGAACGCATGAGTTAATAAGGGTAACTTTGGCTTTGTATTTCAGTCCGAAATTGATAATTTGCCGCACTCGAAAACGAACTGTTGGTAATAGGAACGCATGAGCTATGAAGGGTAAGTTTGGCTTTGTATTTCAGTCCAAAATTGATAATTTGTCGCACTCGAAAACAAACTTTTGGTAATATTAACACTTGAGCTAAGAAGGGTAAGTTTGGCTTAGTATTTCAGTCAAAAGTTAATAATTTGTCGCACTCGAAAACAAACTTTTGGTAATATAAACACATGAGTTAATAAGGGTAACTTTGGCTTTGTATTTCAGTCCGAAATTGATAATTTGCCGCACTCGAAAACGAACTGTTGGTAATAGGAACGCATGAGCTAAGAAGGGTAAGTTTGGCTTTGTATTTCAGCCCAAAATTAATAATTTTTCATACTCGAAAATGAACTGTTTGTAACAGGAACACATGAGTTAAGAAGGGGAAGTTGGGCTTCGTATTTCAGTCAAAAATTAATAATTTTTCATACTCGAAAATGAACTGTTTGTAACAGGAACACATGAGTTAAGAAGGGTAAGTTTGGCTTTGTATTTCAGTCCAAAATTGATAATTTTCCGCACTCGAAAACGAAGTTTTGGTAATAGGAACGCATAAGTTAAGAAGGGTAAGTTTGGCTTTGTATTTCAGTCCAAAATTGATAATATGCCGCACTCGAAAACGAACTTTTGGTAATAGGAACGAATGAGATATGAAGGGTAAGTTTGGCTTCGTATTTCAGTCCAAAATTAATAATTTTTCATACTCGAAAATGAACTGTTTGTAACAGGAACACATGAGTTAAGAAGGGTAAGTTTGGCTTTGTATTTCAGTCCAAAATTGATAATTTTTCATACTCGATAATGAGCTGTTTGTAACAGGAACACATGAGTTAAGAAGGGTAAGTTTGGCTTAGTATTTCAGTCTAAAATTAATAATTGGTCGCACTCGAAAACGAAATTTCGGTAATAGGAACACATGAGTTAAGAAGGGTAACTTTGGCTTTGTATTTCAGTCCAAAATTAATAATTTTTCATACTCGAAAATGAACTGTTTGTTACAGGAACACATGAGTTAGGAAGGGCAACTTTGGCTTTGTATTTCAGTCCAAAATTAATAATTTTTCATACTCGATAATGAACTGTTTGTAACAGGAACACATGAGTTAAGAAGGGTAAGTTTGGCTTAGTATTTCAGGCCAAAATTAATAATTGGTCGCACTCGAAAACGAAATTTTGGTAATAGGAACACATGAGTTAAGAAGGGTAACTTTGGCTTTGTATTTCAGTCCAAAATTAATAATTTTTAATACTCGAAAATGAACTGTTTGTTACAGGAACACATGAGTTAGGAAGGGCAACTTTGGCTTTGTATTTCAGTCCAAAATTAATAATTTTTCATACTCGAAAATGAACTGTTTGTTACAGGAACACATGAGTTAGGAAGGGCAACTTTGGCTTTGTATTTCAGTCCAAAATTAATAATTTTTCATACTCGATAATGAACTGTTTGTAACAGAAACACATGAGTTAAGAAGGGTAAGTTTGGCTTAGTATTTCAGGCCAAAATTAATAATTGGTCGCACTCGAAAACGAAATTTTGGTAATAGAAACACATGAGTTAAGAAGGGTAACTTTGGCTTTGTATTTCAGTCCAAAATTAATAATTTTTCATACTCGAAAATGAACTGTTTGTTACAGGAACACATGAGTTAGGAAGGGCAACTTTGGCTTTGTATTTCAGTCCAAAATTAATAATTTTTCATACTCGAAAATGAACTGTTTGTAACAGGAACACATGAGTTAAGAAGGGTAAGTTTGGCTTAGTATTTCAGTCCAAAATTAATAATTTTTCATACTCGATAATGAACTGTTTGTAACAGGAACACATGAGTTAAGAAGGGTAAGTTTGGCTTAGTATTTCAGTCCAAAATTAATAATTGGTCGCACTCGAAAACGAAATTTTGGTAATAGGAACACATGAGTTAAGAAGGGTAAGTTTGTCTTAGCATTTCAGTCCAAAATTAATAATTTTTCATCCTCGAAAGTGAACTATTTGTAACAGGAACACATGAGTTAAGAAGGGTAAGTTTGGCTTCGTATTTCAGTCCAAAATTAATAATTTTTCATACTCGATAATGAACTCTTTGTAACAGGAACACATGAGTTAAGAAGGGTAAGTTTGGCTTAGTATTTCAGTCCAAAATTAATAATTGGTCGCTCTCGAAAACGAAATTTTGGTAATAGGAACACATGAGTTAAGAAGGGTATGTTTGACTTTGTATTTCAGTCCGAAATTGATAATAATTTGTCGCACTCTAAAAGGAACTTTCGGTAATAGGAACTCATGAGTTAAGAAGGGTAAGTTTGGCTTTGTATTTCAGTCCAAAATTGATAATTTGTCACACTCGAAAACGAACTTTTGGTAATAGGAACGCATGATTTAAGAAGGGTAACTTTGGCTTCGTATTTCAGTCCAAAATTAATAATTTTTCATACTCGAAAATGAACTGTTTGTAACAGGAACACATGAGTTAAGAAGGGTAAGTTTGGCTTCGTATTTCAGTCCAAAATTAATAATTTTTCATACTCGAAAATGAAGTTTGTAACAGGAACAAATGAGTTAAGAAGGGTAAGTTTGGCTGTGTATTTCAGTTCAAAATTCTGGTAATAGGAACGGATGAGTTAAGAAGGCTAACTTTGGCTTTGTATTTCAGTCAAAAATTGATAATTTGTAGCACTCGAAAACAAACTTTTGGTAATATTGGCATATGAGCCAAGAAGGGTAAGTTTGGCTTCGTATTTCTGTCCACAATTAATAATTTTTCATACTCGAAAATGAACTGTTTGTAACAGGAACAAATGAGTTAAGAAGGGTAACTTTGGCTTTGTATTCCAGTCCAAAATTAATTATTTTTCATACTCGAAAATGAACTGTTTGTAACAGGAACACATGAGTTAAGAAGGGTAAGTTTGGCTTTGTATTTCAGTCAAAAATTGATAATAATGTCGCACTCGAAAACAAACTTTTGGTAATATTAACACATGAGCTAAGAAGGGTAAGTTTGGCTTCGTATTTCAGTCCAAAATTAATAATTTTTTATACTCGAAAATGAACTGTTTGTAACAGGAACACATGAGTTAAGAAGGGTAAGTTTGGCTTGGTATTTCAGTCCAAAATTAATAATTTTTCATACTCCAAAATGAACTGCTTGTAACAGGAACACATGAGTTAAGAAGGGTAAGTTTGGCTTTGTATTTGAGTCAAAAATTGATAATTTGTCGCACTCGAAAACAAACTTTTGGTAATATTAACACATGAGCTAAGAAGGGTAAGTTTGGCTTCGTATTTCAGTCCAAAATTAATAATTTTTTATACTCTAAATGAACTGTTTGTAACAGGAACACATGAGTTAAGAAGGGTAAGTTTGGCTTTGTATTTCAGTCCAAAATTGATAATTTTCCGCTCTCGAAAACGAAGTTTTGGTAATAGGAACGCATAAGTTAAGAAGGGTAAGTTTGGCTTTGTATTTCAGTCCAAAATTGATAATATGCCGCACTCGAAAACGAACTGTTGGTAATAGGAACGAATGAGATATGAAGGGTAAGTTTGGCTTCGTATTTCAGTCCAAAATTAATAATTTTTCATACTCGAAAATGAACTGTTTGTAACAGGAACACATGAGTTAAGAAGGGTAAGTTTGGCTTTGTATTTCAGTCCAAAATTGATAATTTTTCATACTCGATAATGAGATGTTTGTAACAGGAACACATGAGTTAAGAAGGGTAAGTTTGGCTTAGTATTTCAGTCTAAAATTAATAATTGGTCGCACTCGAAAACGAAATTTTGGTAATAGGAACACATGAGTTAAGAAGGGTAACTTTGACTTTGTATTTCAGTCCAAAATTAATAAGTTTTCATACTCGAAAATGAACTGTTTGTTACAGGAACACATGAGTTAGGAAGGGCAACTTTGGCTTTGTATTTCAGTCCAAAATTAATAATTTTTCATACTCGAAAATGAACTGTTTGTAACAGGAACACATGAGTTAAGAAGGGTAAGTTTGGCTTCGTATTTCAGTCCAAAATTAATTATTTTTCATACTCGATAATGAACTGTTTGTAACAGGAACACATGAGTTAAGAAGGGTAAGTTTGGCTTAGTATTTCAGTCCAAAATTAATAATTGGTCGCACTCGAAAACGAAATTTTGGTAATAGGAACACATGAGTTAAGAAGGGTAAGTTTGTCTTAGCATTTCAGTCCAAAATTAATAATTTTTCATACTCGAAAATGAACTATTTGTAACAGGAACACATGAGTTAAGAAGGGTAAGTTTGGCTTCGTATTTCACTCCAAAATTAATAATTTTTCATACTCGATAATGAACTGTTTGTAACAGGAACACATGAGTTAAGAAGGGTAAGTTTGGCTTAGTATTTCAGTCCAAAATTAATAATTGGTCGCTCTCGAAAACGAAATTTTGGTAATAGGAACACATGAGTTAAGAAGGGTATGTTTGACTTTGTATTTCAGTCCGAAATTGATAATAATTTGTCGCACTCTAAAAGGAACTTTCGGTAATAGGAACTCATGAGTTAAGAAGGGTAAGTTTGGCTTTGTATTTCAGTCCAAAATTGATAATTTGTCACACTCGAAAACGAACTTTTGGTAATAGGAACGCATGATTTAAGAAGGGTAACTTTGGCTTCGTATTTCAGTCCAAAATTAATAATTTTTCATACTCGAAAATGAACTGTTTGTAACAGGAACACATGAGTTAAGAAGGGTAAGTTTGGCTTCGTATTTCAGTCCAAAATTAATAATTTTTCATACTCGATAATGAACTGTTTGTAACAGGAACACATGAGTTAAGAAGGGTAAGTTTGGCTTAGTATTTCAGTCCAAAATTAATAATTGGTCGCACTCGAAAACGAAATTTTGGTAATAGGAACACATGAGTTAAGAAGGGTAAGTTTGGCTTAGTATTTCAGTCCAAAATTAATAATTGGTCGCACTCGAAAACGAAATTTTGGTAATAGGAACACATGAGTTAAGAAGGGTAAGTTTGTCTTAGCATTTCAGTCCAAAATTATTAATTTTTTATAAACGAAAATGAAATATTTGTAACAGCAACATATGAGTTAAGAAGGGTCAGTTTGACTTTGTATTTCAGTCCGAAATTGATAATAATTTGTCGCACTCTAGAAAGAACTTTTGGTAATAGGAACCCATGATTTAAGAAGGGTATCTTTGGCTTCGTATTTCAGTCCAAAATTAATAATTTTTCATACTCGAAAATGAAGTTTGTAACAGGAACAAATGAGTTAAGAAGGGTAAGTTTGGCTGTGTATTTCAGTTCAAAATTCTGGTAATAGGAACGGATGAGTTAAGAAGGCTAACTTTGGCTTTGTATCTCAGTCCAAAATTGATAATTTGTCGTACTGGAAAACGAACTTTTGGTAATAAAAACACATTAGTTAAGAAGGGTAAGTTTAGCTTTGTATGTCAGTCCAAAATTAATAATTTTTCATACTCGAAAATGAACTGCTTGCAACAGGAACACATAAGTTAAGAAGGGTAACTTTGGCTTTGTATTTCAGTCCAAAATTAATAATTCGTCGCACTCGAAAACGAACTTTTGGTAATAAAAACACATTAGTTAAGAAGGGTAAGTTTGGCTTAATATTTCAGTCCAAAATTAATAATTTTTCTTACTTCAAAATGAACTGCTTGTAACAGGAACACATGGGTTAAGAAGGGCAAGTTTGGCTTTGTATTTCAGTCCAAAATTTATAATTTGTTGCACTCGAAAACGAACTTTTGGTAATAGGAACACATGAGTTAGGGAGGATAAGTTTGGCTTAGTATTTCAGTCAAAAATTGATAATAATTTGTCGGGCTCGAAAACGAACTTTTGGTAATAGGAACACATGAGTTAAGAAGGGTTAGTTTGGCTTTGTATTTCAGTCCAACATTAATAATTTGTCACACTCGAAAACGAACTTTTGGTAATAGGAACGCATGAGTTAAGAAGGGTAAGATTGGCTTTGTATTTCAGTCCAAAATTAATAACTTTTCATACTCGAAAACGAACTTTTGGTAACAGGAACACATGAGCTAAGAAGGGTACGTTTGGCTTTGTATTTCAGTCCAAAATTGATAATTCGTCGCACTTGAAAACGAACTTTTGGTAATAGGAACGCACGAGTTAAGAAGGGTAAGATTGGCTTCGTATTTCAGCCCAAAATTAATAATTTGTTGCTCCCGAAAACGAACTTTTGGTAATAGGAACACATGAGTTAAGAAGGGTAACTTTGGCTTTATATTCCAGTCCAAAATTAATAATTTTTCATACTCGAAAATGAACTGTTTGTAACAGGATCACATGAGTTAAGAAGAGTAAGTTTGGCTTTGTATTTCAGTCAAAAATTGATAATTTGTAGCACTCGAAATCAAACTTTTGGTAATATTGGCACATGAGCTAAGAACTGTAAGTTTGGCTTCGTATTTCATTCCAAAATTAATAATTTGTTGCTCTCGAAAACGAACTTTTGGTAATAGGAACACATGAGTTAAGAAGAGTAAGTTTGGCTTTGTATTTCAGTCAAAAATTGATAATTTGTCGCACTCGAAAACAAACTTTTGGTAATATTAACACATGAGCCAAGAAGGGTAAGTTTGGCTTCGTATTTCTGTCCACAATTAATAATTTTTCATACTCGAAAATGAACTGTTTGTAACAGGAACAAATGAGTTAAGAAGGGTAACTTTGGCTTTGTATTCCAGTCCAAAATTAATTATTTTTCATACTCGAAAATGAACTGTTTGTAACAGGAACACATGAGTTAAGAAGGGTAAGTTTGGCTTTGTATTTCAGTCAAAAATTGATAATTTGTCGCACTCGAAAACAAACTTTTGGTAATATTAACACATGAGCTAAGAAGGGTAAGTTTGGCTTCGTATTTCAGTCCAAAATTAATAATTTTTTATACTCGAAAATGAACTGTTTGTAACAGGAACACATGAGTTAAGAAGGGTAAGTTTGGCTTGGTATTTCAGTCCAAAATTAATAATTTTTCATACTCCAAAATGAACTGCTTGTAACAGGAACACATGAGTTAAGAAGGGTAAGTTTGGCTTTGTATTTCAGTCCAAAATTGATAATTTGTCGCACTCGAAAACAAACTTTTGGTAATATTAACACATGAGCTAAGAAGGGTAAGTTTGGCTTCGTATTTCAGTCCAAAATTAATAATTTTTTATACTCTAAATGAACTGTTTGTAACAGGAACACATGAGTTAAGAAGGGTAAGTTTGGCTTTGTATTTCAGTCCAAAATTGATAATTTGTCACACCTGAGAACGAAATTTTGGTAATAGGAACGCATTAGTTAAGAAGGGTAAGGTTGGCTTTGTATTTCAGTCCAGAATTAATAATTTGTTGCTCTCGAAAACGAACTTTTGGTAATAGGAACACATGAGTTATGCAGAGTAAGTTTGGCTTTGTATTTCAGTCAAAAGTTGATAATTTGTCGCACTCGAAAACAAACTTTTGGTAATATAAACACATGAGCTAAGAAGGGTAAGTTTGGCTTTGTATTTCAGCCCAAAATTAATAATTTTTCATACTCGAAAATGAACTGTTTGTAACAGGAACACATGAGTTAAGAAGGGTAAGTTTGGCTTCGTATTTCAGTCCAAAATTAATAATTTTTCATACTCGAAAATGAACTGTTTGTAACAGGAACACATGAGTTAAGAAGGGTAAGTTTGGCTTTGTATTTCAGTCCAAAATTGATAATTTGCCGCACTCAAAAACGAACTGTTGGTAATAGGAACGCATGAGCTATGAAGGGTAAGTTTGGCTTTGTATTTCAGTCCAAATTGATAATTTGTTACACTCGAAAACGAACTTTTGGTAATAGGAACACATGAGTTAAGAAGCGTAACTTTGGCTTTGTATTTCAGTCCAAAATTAATAATTTTTCATACTCGAAAATGAACTATTTGTAACAGGAACACATGAGTTAAGAAGGGTAAGTTTGGCTTTGTATTTCAGTCCTGAATTAATAATTTGTTGCTCTCGAAATCGAACTTTTGGTAATAGGAACACATGAGTTAAGAAGCGTAACTTTGGCTTTGTATTTCAGTCCAAAATTAATAATTTTTCATACTCGAAAATGAACTATTTGTAACAGGAACACATGAGTTAGGAAGGGCAACTTTGGCTTTGTATTTCAGTCCAAAATTAATAATTTTTCATACTCGAAAATGAACTGTTTGTAACAGGAACACATGAGTTAAGAAGCGTAACTTTGGCTTTGAATTTCAGTCCAAAATTAATAATTTTTCATACTCGAAAATGAACTAATTGTAACAGGAACATATGAGTTAAGAAGGGTAAGTTTGGCTTTGTATATCAGTCCTGAATTAATAATTTGTTGCTCTCGAAAACGAACTTTTGGTAATAGGAGCGCATGAGTTAAGAAGGGTAAGTTTGGCTTTGTATTTCAGTCCAAAATTAATAATTTTTCATACTCGATAATGAACTGTTTGTAACAGGAACACATGAGTTAAGAAGGGTAAGTTTGGCTTTGTATTTCAGTCAAACATTGATAATTTGTCACACTCGAAAACGAACTTTTGGTAATAGGAACGCATGAGTTAAGAAGGGTAAGATTAGCTTCGTATTTCATTCCAAAATTAATAATTTTTCATACTCGAAAACGAACTGTTTGTAACAGGAACACATGAGTTAAGAAGGGTAAGTTGGGCTTTGTATTTCATTCCAAAATTAATAATTTTTCATACTCGAAAACGAACTTTTGGTAACAGGAACACATGAGCTAAGAAGGGTACGTTTGGCTTTGTATTTCATTCCAAAATTAATAATTTTTCATACTCGAAAACGAACTTTTGGTAACAGGAACACATGAGCTAAGAAGGGTACGTTTGGCTTTGTATTTCAGTCCAAAATTGATAATTCGTCGCACTCGAAAACGAACTTTTGGTAATAGGAACGCATGAGTTAAGAAAAAAAAAAGAAGCAATAATTGTCAGAAATAAATTATTGAACGAGCTCTTGATAACGCAAATATTGAGTGGAGATGTAGTTGCAATAGAAATAAATTACGAGAGATTTAAAATTTATGAAGTAATCTTACGTTGGTAGAAATAAAGTGATAGAAATAAGGTTACGTTGTCTAGAGAAGAATTTGAAATTTACAAAAAACAAAGCAAGTGCATTAGCAATGCGCGATCGGAAACACGGTTTGGCATAAACACTAGGCGAAGGAGGTTGGAGGAATTTATGTTGGCTAATGGTCTATATTTATTAAATGAAAGATGCGAATTAACAACATTTGAAGGGACGAGGGGAAAGAGTAAAATAGATTTAACTAGCGAACAACAGCTTTTACAGACTGGCGAAGAGAAGAAACAGAAAGTGGCTTGGACCACAGATTGCTTACATTCTACATAGACAGGGAGATCGAATAACCAAATTAAATTGGTAACACAAGAATTAAATATATGTATAATAAAAGAAAACCCGTGAATCGTTTTTGAAGAAAAAAATATGTGAAGAATTAAATAAGGAATTTAAGTGCAGCAACGAAACATCTCTGGACGAAGAACTGAGGTAGAAATTAATTGAAGAAAAGGAGTCAGAACGGTTTGTAGACAGATATGAAGAATCTATCCGTAAACCCTGTAAAAAAATCATGCAACATAGTAAAATTAAAAAGTAACTGAGGTAAAAGTGTACCGTGGTGGTTTGAAGAACTTACTAGACTAAGAAACAAAGTGAACCCTTACAGATATAAATATCAAAAACAAACAAATGACGACGAATTAAGAGAAAATAGACGGTACATAGAAAAGAAGGGAAACTACCAACTACAACTCACGACGCAAAGAAAGGAGTCATGGAAGGAATATTTTAACCTAACTGGCGGAGGTAATCCATGGATTACAAGATATCAACAGGAAAAGTACAGGGAATTTAACTCTTACGACACTCAAAAATAGTATGGGGCAATTTGCGACAAACATTAAAAGCGCAATAGAGCGATTAATAAAAGAGTTTATCTTAAAAGATAAGGACAACGCTTATTACATGGTTATAAAGAATCAACTAAAGGAAGCAATAAATAGTGTAGATAACAAATTATTTACGGTAGAAAAAGTGGAAGAAGCAATTAAAAGTATAAATCCTAACAAAGAACACCAGGCAAACATCAGACATTTTGCTAAGAATTTACAGTAAATTTCCTCAATTTATAACAAAATTGTACAAGCAGTGTTTAAGAAGAGCTTACTTCATAACAATGGGAAATTCAGGTCGGGTGTTGCTAAAACGAACACAGCAGATCCTTGGCAGTCGTAAGCCTAGATCTCACCTAATCAAATTGATGAAAGCAAACTCCTGACTTTTCAACTTCATGTAAGTCGGCGTAATGATAAATTTTTGAGAAATATTCTTTTGAAATATTTTTCTGATGTGTTTGGCCGAAATATTATTCTGAAATAGGTTTTTCAAAATATTTCATAGAACAATTAGTTTGATGTATTTTTCCGAAATGTTCTTCTGAAATCGTTTCATGGAGCATTATTTTGAAAGTAAAGAGTAAAAGTATCAGCACTATCATCCCGCGAGAGAGCATGGACTGCAACATGTCCTAAATCGCTTTCCATACTTCGCTTCCCTCGGACGTTTCACAAGTATTTTTCAGATATATTCTTTTAAGGTATCTTTTTGAAGTATTCTTCTCAAATATGTCCCTGAAATATTCTTCTGAAGCATCCTTCTGAAATACTCGTCTGAATCGTTTTCTTGAGTTATTCTTCTAAAATATTCTTCTACAATATTCTTGGAAAATATTCCTCTCTAACATCCCTTTGAAGTGAAGTGTTTTCCAGAAATATTTATTATTCAAAAATATTCTTTAAAAATATTCTCCTCAATTATTCTTCTGTAATATTGTTCTAAAATTTTTTCGAAAATATTCTTTTGAAATATTTTTTGGAAATATTTTCTTCTAAAATATTTTTCAAAAGTATTCTTCTGAAACATCCTTCTGAAGTATTTTTCTGGATTATTTTTTGAAGTATTCTTCTAATATATTCTTTGAAAATGCTTTTCTGAAACATCCTTTTAAAGTATTTTTCAGAAATGTTCTTTTGGAGTATCTTTCCGAAACATTCTTCTGCAATATTTTACTGAATTGTTTTTCTGTTGTACTCTCATAAAATATTCTTTGAAAATACTCTTTTAAAACAACTTTAACAACGATTAATATAAGTAATAAACCGAGTTCGCTGCAGTATTTTATTTTAAAGATTTCCTGCAGTCCCCCCGATAAAATATGAGTTTTTCCGTAACACGAGTCATTTCAGAACCCCTTAATTTGTAATCTTTAACGTTTCAGAAGCGGGGAAGATCAGTAAATCTTGATACTTTTGTTGTAATTAATCATTTCGCCGCCCACTTGAAGCTTATTTTGACATAGGCGTTATACAGTTTGTGGCGAGATGTCATCAGGGGACTTTACCAGTCACTTAATAGTTGTGTGCGTTAGTTACATTGAAGCAATTTTCAGCGTCGAAGTCGATTTATTGCGCGTAACAGGGACGAGGTGTAATCTATAAAATTGGAAATTCAGGCCTGGCATTAAATATCAGAAAAGACTCACGGTATCAAACAAAACTATTTCGTGTTATGGCTTTTATAAAAATTTTATGCTCCTCCATAATTCAGCACAAAGGGGGATATAAAAGTTTTAAAAGATCTTTTCGAAAAGTGTAAAGCGTAAATAAACAGGATGGGTTTTGTTAACGGCCGAATTTATGAACATCAAAAAGTATGAATCAAATCTGTGCTGGTATTTATTTATACATTCAAAAGGTTCTTTTATCTCTTCATTTCTCGTTTACTTAAATAAATACGTATTAATGTATACAAAAAAATAATTAAAAGAAGCGAATTTTTTTAAAGATCATGTTGTCTGATAATAATAATTAATGCCAACATGATTTTTGTTTTTAATTTTAAGCAATAATTAGCTTGTTTAGTAGGCGAAATTATGCCTTACTTATGGTTTTCTAACATTTCCGCAACTTTATACACAACCCTCTCGACCTGACTGCTTTCCAAGTTACAAATTTGCCGTCCTCATGCTAAATAATTCTTGAATTTCGCAACTTTCACTTAACATTAATTTCAATTTTTTCGTTAGTAAATTTGCCTTTGCTGTTAATGGTTTCGTATTACAAACTTATAAGTGAAGATATAAAATTATTCAAATGAAAGTAAAAGGGTAAGTAAAACAAAAAATACATTTGTCCTCGTAAAGTAATGACGTAATGAGCCCTGCTTGTAGATTACAATTTGTTTCGTTTTGATTGCGATTATAGCAAGAGTTTTGTTGATAAATTTTTAAATTTAAATGTAATACACGTTTTCAAAGTAGACAAATGATTAATATTTCGATAAAGATTATTTGTAAGGAAAGTTAAAGAAGTAAGTAGTTGTATGGCAGATCTGTATTCCGGATATTATCATCACACATGTCGCACATATTGGATAAAAACAGGTGACGCATAAATAGGCTCTTGAATAATATTCCGATTTTTAATCAGTTTTAAGGTTCTAGTTTTCTAGTGTAGTGTTAGATCGTAGTTATTTTGTAAATGAGTAAAGTGATAAATTAAAGTTTTGTTTAATAGACCACAAAACGGCCTAATTTTTTAAAACAAGGTAGATACGCGTTTTGGTGTAAAGAAATTTAAGAAATTGTTGTTACGTAGCCTTATTTAATTCAAATAGTTTTATATAATTCTTAATACATCCCATAAAACAAATTGAATTCAACTAGTTAAAGCTGTAGTAATTCCACTTAGCAAATTGTAATTTCGGAAGCAAGATCTTTACCAAAGTGTCATTTCTAAAACAAATGTTGCTAGTTTTCCAAAATGTTGTGTATTTTTATTTAATTCCCAACGGTAAATGATTTGTAATTTATAAGACTGAAAATTTCCTTCGCCAAATATTTTGTCTTAATTTAGAAAGAAAGATTCAAGATAAATAACCTGCAGTCAATGCAAATTAAAAACTATTTAAATTCCTTAAAAACGAAGTAACTTTTTTGTATTGAAGATTAACAACTGCCTGTTCGCTTATCTAGCAAAGCAGGTCCTAGCAGGTACGTCGTCTAGATATTGATTATCACAATTTCTATAGCATTTTCAATCACACATAAAACAGTTGGTATTTTAATTCAGTATTTGAAAAATTCTTTTAACGAGAAGTTGCATATTTTTAAATTGTCAAATCGTCCATAATTAATTAATTAAATAAGAGCTTCTCGTTTTTGTTAGTTTTTTTACAAGTAAGCTAGTGGTAAGTGAAGCCAGTAGTATTATTTTTTATCTATCACCGTGGGGTAAGTTATATCATATCACACTCATTTTAGAAATGTAATAGTCTTGTCATCCCAGTGAGTGCCATAATGAAATTATTACCACACTAGTGGTAATGAAATTGACAATTCATTCTAGCTCCAAATTTTGCCGGGGGCAAGTCCGGAAATCACGTTCTCTGCAATTCTTCACAGTACGTGTGTTAATAATGTCTATATCCCTCTTAAATCGTAAATAACTATTATCAAATTACGATGTGTTGTTGGCAATTTTTTTAAGATATCGTTAATACTTACTTTAATGACATTTTTGTCTAATTTAGCGTGCTTTTCATTAGAAAATATACTTTTGATCATCGTTCACATTTCTTAATTTATAAAAATTAAAGCAGGTATTTTTGATAATATTTTATGTGCACTTTTAAATTTGAAATCTTTTGACATTGGTCAAATATTCAATAATTAATATAACTGTCGATGTAATGAACGATTAACTTTATTTTCAAATGGCTTTCTTGTCCGGGGTGTCCCTTCATTTTCTGCGTTTCTAGAGGCAAAGCCCGCAGAGGAGGTCCGCAGGACAGAAAGCTTAGTAAAAAATGTTATGCCACAAATAACACACAGAGAATATTAAATTACGGTATCTAATTTAGCAATTGTTACAAAAAGCAAATTAGTAAGTACTTAGCTTCATCAAAGCAGTTTTAATGAAATTTTTCCTTAGCAGTTCGTTATCGCTGCGACATCCGCGGAAATCGGACCTTTTGTTGTAGTGAAATTATGGCAAACTAAGTGTGTTTGTCAAATTTAAAAAGTATGCGTCGTTAGAAGTAAAATTCTGTGTAACAGTAACGTACCGAAATTTTTATTACCCAAACACCTTGGGTACAACCAGTGTTTCCACAGTGCCGTGCTATAAAAAGTAATTATTTAACTTCGGGGATCCTAAATTTCTGTGTTATCGGGAGTGTCGGTTCGGGGTTTCACATCTTCATATGGTTTCTGCACTTAACCTGCTACAGGAAATTCGTAATAAAGGTAGGTAATGGCGTCAGTTAATTTTTAAAATTTATTTGTTATTATTTGATCTGATAGTTCTAGTTTTACATTTTTGAGCTTAAACACAAATTAATTTTTTTTTTAATAATTTGAAATCCAAAATCATGGAAATTACTGCCAAGCTATGGTTACTTAAAAAACCTTTTTCTGTTGTTTCAGGTAGGTCCCATCTTCGAGGGATGGCAGTTCCTAGGATGAAAACTACACCGCAGTGAGTAATATTTATTTTCTTTTTTTGCCATAGGGATAATTGTAGGGATTACGTTAGGCACTTTCAAACACAAACTATTCTTGACCCATTCATTTTCTAAAATCAATCTTACATTACAATTACTTTCGTACTCGTGAATTGATTTTCGGGTAAATATTTCTGTTCTAATCGGTTTTAATTCCAACATTTATCGGGAGTGTAGTTAATATTTGTGTATACTTGGGCGACAATGTTGTATAATGCTGTAAGTAGACAAACAAACGGTAACTGAATACAAATGGCAAGTAAATAGTATGTATAATAGTGGGTTTTAAAATTTCAGCATTAATTTATTACTTTCAGTCAGTATTATCACACTTTCTTTTCAGCACTAAGTTCTTATTTTCAGCTCAATTTCGGGGAGTTTTTCTAACATTACTCCTTGTTCCCTTTTAGCTCAAACGGTGAAGTATAAATATTCTTAAAATTATTATCCTCTTTCAAATTAATAATTATTCAGGGATGATTTGAAATGTTTAATTTCAGCCAACTGGTTTACACGTTACCTATTGTTTTATGTTAGATTTTAGTTTAATAATTATCATATTCAATGATTTCAGTTTAATTAATCACCTTTTCGGCAGTTTTCCGTATGTATCCTTTTTGATATGATAAATATGGAAAATTGCGACATGGAATGTTAGAGGAATACAAGGAAAAGAAATGGAAATTGCAGAAGAATTAGAGAAGTCAAGTTTAAAATTAATTGGACTAACAGAAACTAAAAAGAAAGGTAAGGGAAGCCAAATATTAGGTAATGGTGCACTGTTAATTTATGGAGGGGTCAAGGAAACAGAAAGAGCACAAGCTGGAGTAGCATGCATAATCCGGAAGGAAATTATTGGAGCAGTTAGGGAATGGGAGTATATCAATGAAAGAATTTTAAAAATAATGCTGGAGGCCTACAAATCCTTCCCGTTAACAATAATTATAGTGTACGGCCCGAATGAGAACGAAACAGCGGCAGGAAAAGAAAGATTTTGGAATGAACTTCAAATTACCATTGAAGATTATAAAGGATTTTTAATTATGCTTGGAGACTTCAATGCGAGAGTTGGTAACGAACACAATAAATGGAACGGGGTGATCGGTCCACATGGAGAGAACACTCTAAATAATAACGGTAAGCGGTTGTTAGAATTTTGTTTAGATAATGGGCTAAAAATAACAAACACCTTCTTTAAACACAAATTAATACACAGCATAACAAGAGAAGTTATAAGTAGAGGTGAAAGATCTATAATTGATTACGTAATTGTACCAAATAAAAACTTGCAAAATATAAAGGACACAAGAAGTAAACGAGGGTACGAAATTGGGAGCGACCATTTTCTGTTACAAACAACAAGCAGATTTAATATGCCAAAGGAAAAGAAAGAAATACTTCAACAAAGTAGAGACAAGGAAAGAATAAAAAACTACAGATTACGGGATAAATGTGTTAGGAAAAAATACTCTGATGCATTAGAAAAAGAATTTGACCTTATTAACCAACGATATAATATAGAAGAAGATGACATAGAAAAGAGATGGGAAGTTTTCAAACGTGTGCTAAAGGAAACTGCAGTAAAAATTTGTGGGTCTTCTATAACAATTAAAAATAGAAAACAAACTGCTTGGTGGAATGAGCAAGTAAAGAAGGTAGTGAAGGAAAAGAAGAGGTTATGGAAAGCTTATCTTAGGGAAAAAAATGACGAAACTTATGAAGCATACAAGGTACAAAGAACCTTAGCTAAAGATGCTGTGATAGAAGCCAAAAGAAAATCGTGGGAGGAATTTGGTAGGGAACTGGAAAAGAACAGTAGATATAACTCGAAACTATTTTATAAGGCTCTGAAATCCCTCCAAAATAACAAAGAAGTGAGACTAAAACAAATAAAAGACAAAAAAGGGAACATAATAACAGACGATAAAAGGATACTAAACAGATGGAAAGAGTACTTTGAAGACTTATTAACTGAGGATACACATAACACCATTGTGAATTTAAACGATAAACAAAACACGGAACAACTTGACAGACGCATAGTAACGGAAACTGGAAATTGCATAGAAATAAAAGAAGTACAAGAAGTTCTAGACAAAATTAAAATAGGAAAGGCGGCCGGATATGACGAACTTACCCCTGAAATGATAAAATTTATGAGTAAAAACGGCACACAAGAACTTCACAGGATTTTTAATATGGCGTGGAAACTAAAGGAAATACCGAGTGACTGGACATCAGCAATAATTCTACCGATCCATAAAAAGGGTGACAGAAAAGACTGCTCAAATTATAGGGGGATTTCTTTGTTAAGTGTGGCTGCAAAATCTTACGAAGGAATATTAGAGAAGCGACTACGTGCTGAAGTTGAAAGGCACTTACACGATGCACAAAGTGGATTTCGGCCAGGATACAGTGTCCACGACCATATCTTTACTCTCCAACAGCTGGCTGAAAAAACTCTAAGTAAAAATAAAAAGGTTTACCTTTGCTTTATAGACTTGAGAAAAGCCTTTGATAGTATCAAAAGGGATAACATATGGGAAAGCCTAAGAATCAAAGGGATAAATCCAGATTTAATAGATGCCATTATTAGTACACATAAGACCACGAATAATATAGTCAGAACAGGGAACAACCTATCAGATGCATTTATCACAACCGAGGGTGTAAGACAGGGAGGGGTACTGAGCCCCCTCTTATTTATATGCGTTATGGATGAAATAATTAATGAATGTAAAATAAGAATGAAACCGTACATAATAGGTTATCACAATCTACAACCAATCAAACTGGAAATATGTGCTTTCGCGGACGATGTAGTGTTATGTGCGGAGTCTGAATTTCATCTACAAAGTAATATTAATATTTGGAGGGAAGTGCTTGAAAAGTTTAACTTAAAATTAAATCTAGAGAAAACTAAAGTAGCGGTCTTATCAAATGTCGATACCAAAATAAATATCAAAATTGACAATAAGCCTATCGAACAAGTACAACACTTTAAGTACCTAGGCAGTACCATAAGTATGAGAGGCACCTTGGAAAATGAATTAAACGCCAGGTTAAGCAGTGCTAATAAAGTGTTACAAATGCTATATAATAAATTTCTAAACAAAAAAGAAGTGTCGCGCCAAACAAAGTTAACAGTTTATAAATCGATCTACCAACCGACACTACTGTATGGGGCAGAAAATTGGGTTCTAACGAAGGCCGATAAGCAGAGACTCCAAACTGCTGAAATGAAGTTCCTGAGACGGATAAAGGGGATTAAAAGAATCGATAAAATAAGAAATGACGATATAAGGAAAGAATTAAGAGTCAATCCTTTAAATGTTACAATAGAAAACCAAAAATTGAGATGGTTTGGCCACCTACTGCGAATGGGTGCAAATAGGCAAGTCAAGGAAATCTGGCAAGCTAAACCTTTAGGTAAAAACAAGAAAGGAAGACCAAGACGTACCTGGAATGATAGTGTACTGGCAATATTGAACGAAAGAGGAATATCATGGAAGGAAGCAACACAGATGGCAACGGACCGTATAAGATGGAGGAATTGGGTAAACAAGTAATTCAACCACCTCGACACCTACGGGTACAAGAGGACCTGACTATGATGATGATGATGATCCTTTTTGATTCCGCATAATGAGGTAACATTTTATATCATAAAGGCTGTTCATTATAAAATTATATTTAAACTGGTTGTGGTAAGGAAAAGGCCTGTACAATTTTCAACGTCACATGAGTTGGAAATTGTTCAGAGGGGAGTTGGGACTGTTGGGAGGCCTTTCTTTTTAAGAAACCTCTTTAAGGTTTTTTAAACTTAACTGTTTAGAATAAAATGAAGAACATTATTACATGCAGCTTTGTACTATCAGCAGATTGTTCCTTTTATTTTACTTAAACCAAGACTTCCTTACAGTAGCCTCCGTTATCGAAACGCCATTCGCGAAAATCGGGTTTCTTGATTAAAGTGACTATATGGCAAACTAAGTGTGTTTGTTAAATTCATCTAGTTTTCGTTATCGTAGATAAATTTGAGTGAATAAGTATCGTAACAAAATTATACTACCTAAACACCTTGGGTACAAACAGTGTTTGTATAGTGCAGTGTTATAAAAAGTAATTATTTAACTTCGGACATCTTAAATTTCTGTGTTCCCGGGAGTGTCGGTTACGGTTTTCGGATCTTCATATGGTTTCTGCACTTAACCTGCTACAGGAAATTCGTAATAAAGGTAGGTGATGGCGTCAGTTAATTTTTAAAATTTATTTGTTATTATTTGATCTGATAGTTCTACTTTTACATTTTTGAGCTTAAACACAAATTAATATTTTTTTTTTAATAATTTGAAATCCAAAATCATGGAAATTACTGCCAAGCTATGGTTACTTAAAAAACCTTTTTCTGTTGTTTCAGGTAGGTCCCATCTTCGAGGGATGGCAGTTCCTAGGATGAAAGCTACACCGCAGTGAGTCATATTTATTCTTTTTTTGCCATAGGAATAATTGTAGGGATTACGTTAGGCACTTTCAAACACAAACTATTCTTGAACCATTCATATTCTAAAATCAATCTTACATTACAATTACTTTCGTATTCGTGAATTAACTTTCGGGTAAATATTTCTGTTCTAAACGGTTTTAATTCCAACATTTATCGGGAGTGTAGTTAATATTTGTATATACTTGCGCGACAATGTTGTATAATGCTGTAAGTAGACAAACAAACGGCAAGTGAATACAAATGGCAAGTAAATAGTATGTATAATAGTGGGTTTTAAAATTTCAGCATTAATTTATTACTTTCAGTCAGTATTATCACGCTTTCTTTTCAGCACTAAGTTCTTATTTTCAGCTCAATTTCGGGGAGTTTTTCTAACATTACTCCTTGTTCTCTTTTAGCTCAAACGGTGAAGTATAAATATTCTTAAAATTATTATTCTCTTTCAAATTAATAATTATTCAGGGTTGATTTGAAATGTTTAATTTCAGCCAACTGGTTTACACGTTACCTATTGTTTGATGTTAGATTTTAGTTTAATAATTATCATATTCAATGATTTCAGTTTAATTAATCACCTTTTCGGCAGTTTTCCGTATGAATCCTTTTTGATTCCGCATAATGATCGGTGGTGTACACAGATCGATTATTTCACAATCTTTGTCTTCGTCAAACGATTTTTTTTTTGTTGAAAAAACCATTTTTGTGGATATATGGCTTGTGTCTTAGAAAGCAATGGCACAAGTAACGAAAAAAATCCGCTATTTAACTAAACTGGTGACAAAGGTTTGGGTTGATTTTCACAACACAGCGCTTGAGGATGCACCTTGTAAGTTTCAACTTGTTTTTGAATTTTAGAGGTGAATAAGAATTAAACACTTTGCGGATTAGCATTGTTTACAAAAAAAAAAAAAAACTGCAATAAACAACTGAACCTTCAACTAAAGCCTTTCACACGGCACAAGTTTGACCTTCACAATTCAAATTTAAGGGTACAGTTTATTTCATAAATTTAAAACAAAAAGACATTAACTTTTAGCATTAAAAATAAAACTGTTTTTTCTAAAGATCCTGGGAACAAGAGAGAGCCTACATTTAAAAATTTAAATCTGACAATTCGGACGTAGAATCTTTAAAACACTGAATTCCTGCGTTACTAGTTGTTCTTTCCATATTATATCGTGAGAAAGTTTTCAATACAAGTAGATGTCATTTTTCTTTTTCATGATTGTTACTACAATACATTTAATTAATTTATCGAATGATGTACATTTTAATTGCAAACTGTTTTGTGTCGTATATGGTACGCTATGCATTCCATTCTTCCCTAATTATGGGCCATTACTACAATAGTAGATTACGTACCAAGTGCCGAAAAGTGGATTTTTACTAAACGAGTATGGCAGGTTTGAGTACGAGCGATAGCGAGTACTTAAATGCCGTACGAGTCTAGTTAAATCACTTTTCGGACGCGGCGCGTATACTATTTTTTCGCATTTTATATTCTCACATAAAATGTTATCTAAATTTATTGAGATACGTTCCGAATAAAATTAATAAAAACGCTGAAAAAAGTAGGCGGATTCTCGATCTGACAGGAACTGTTTTTGACATAACAGAATTCAATTCAAACAAATAAATACATTTATTTTCGGAAATCTAATTCCGAAATGGACTTGAGGGACGAAAATAACTTGTAAAACCATTCAGAAGATATTTTAAATGCTGCCCGAGAAGCTATCAAATTGCATTTTAATGAAACCTGACGTTGCTATGCTGTAATGGTTGCTATGCTGTAAAGTGGCCCATTACAGCACGATTTTGAGTGTCGTAAAGTAATACATTACAGTACGAAATGCGAAAAAATAGTTTAAACCTTCAGTTTTATAAAAATTTATATTCGTTGGGGAGTTTTAGGACTTAACATTTTGACATAAATTATTCTTTGTTCACTACGAAAAGGTCTTCGTAATGTCAGCGATATCATAACATTAATTAAAATACTTATTGATATCAAATAATGTCACCATAATTTGTTGTAAATTGTAATTTTATTCACACTATGAGGTCTTAAGTTTCTTCCTGGAACTCTGCCACGCCCCCCGATGACTTTTTTTTTGTTTTAAGTTACCAAATATTTTAATAGCTGATTCAAACAAAACATTTGATGGTTTAAATTTTTATGTGATTTTTTGTTAATTTATATTTTCGAGTTATTTTTACAGGTAAATAAGACGTAGTAAACACTTCCAGATTAGTATTGTTTCGAATATGTTTTTCTGTCTTCACAACGTTGAATTTTTAAAAAGCTAAATGCTTTAGTCATTGTTGTGTTCGCACAAAACAATCGTGAGAACGGGCTCTTTACAATAACGTGGAATTTTTAAAAGCTAAATGTGTTAGGCAGGTATTTTTCTTGAATATCTGAATTCCTTAAAAGTTTCCAAAATTTTTTATTATATATTTTCGAATGATTTTCTATTAAATATGTTTTATTCTGAGGCTTAATTTCTTTTTTAAGTTTGCATTATTATTTTTTTTTAATTTATCTTTATATTTAATTTCATTTAGGTTTTTTTTAAAGATATTTCCTATTAAATATTTATTTCGTTTTAGTTTCAAATTTGATTTCGCTACGTTTTTTCAATATTATTTTCTATTAAATACTTTTTATTTATTTTTAAATTTAATTAGGCACGTTTAAGATTTTCCAAATTATTTTCGCCGATTATTTATAAGTATAAGTTAATTAAAGTCATTCTGTTTTGATTTATACAGACATAAAATGATTAATTACATTCGCGCACGGGCGACAAAAAAAAATCGTCGGTATTTTCATCATTGTGAAGATGAATTTATACGAAATAGCTTGTATTATCGAGCTAGTTATAAGAAAAAGTAAAAAGAAGCTGCAAACGATTGTGGGTACATCAGTACGTTAATGAAAGAGTATTAAATAATATAGTTTGCAAAAAGTTTGCTCTTTTACGGAATCATCCTTCGAAATTTTTTTTTAAATTACTTCAGAATGAGTTGTGCCAGTTTTGTTAGATTACTGGTTTTTTTATTAGACCTCGAATTACATATGATAATTAAATAATTCCGTGTCAAAGGACATATTTCTGACGTTTGCAAACTAACTCAACGAAAATACTGTTGTTTAAATTCCATATATGCAATTGAATAAAATCAGGGTTATCTCATTAATCAACCTTTTAATTATATTCTGATTAAAAATGCTCTGATTAATTAATTATGGCGCAGACCCCGCCAGTTCCTGGAAATCCCAGTCCTCACAGACAAGTTGAGACATGTTAGAAGTTGCTTTTTCATGTTGGAATCTGGTTACGGGCAAGACGCCATCTGACTGTTTATTTAACCCGCGGGACGAAGAGAGGGGGAAGGGTGTGAGAGAGATAGACTGATCTAATTACATTGATTGATTAAATTTATTGATCTAATTAAACTGCTTAATCAAATTGAACTGCTTAAATTGTTCTAGTTAAACTGCTTGATTAAACTGATTTGATTAAATTGATCTAGTTAAAACGCCGATTTGATTAAATTCATCTAATTAAACCGACTGATTTGATTAAATTGATCTAAATAACCCGCTGATTTGATTAAATTGATCTAATTAAAACGATTGACCCAGTTAATCCGATTTATCCAAACATGCAATCATACGCACCTTTACAACAAACAACTTATCAAATGCAGCCACAAAATGATAAACAGCATCTTACTGTTAACTCAACCGCTTCACAAAGTAGTAATCTAGCAGAAACAAACGATCTCTTTCTAAACTAGGTTTTCATTACCTACTACCTACTGCGCACGATCGCGTGTCTACCCGTACAGTTTTTAGGCGGGACAAGTTGACGTCACAACCCAAATACTAGATGAAAAATACTGTACATACAAATTTGCTTAAACTAAAAGATGTGTGTATTTGTAAATACATAAATACCACCACTGAGACAACAGTTGAACCTAAATTTAAATTGTTTGTATACTATATAAAACTAATTTTATTTTAAGATTTAATTGTAAATAAATTTAATAAATAATGCACATATGAAAAAAGTGCGTACCATGTATTGTAGAGGTAAAATTATTTTACAAAATTGTTAAATATTAAAAAGAAATCACAAAAACAATTAAATTAGATATAAAACATAAAAACTTATTAAAATACTATTAATAGTTGGCTCCAGTCTTCTGCCCTTCAACCCTAGGGTGTGAATCTTAAAGCTATTTTAAGGTTCCATATTATCTAAAATCCAATCCATATAGTAATCTGTCCTCGTGTAAACCGCTGAGAATCCTTCTGGATCACAAAGCCATGAACCGAACGATCCGATTCCGAACTGAACAAACCTACCATCGTTATGGAAATCATCAATTTGAAGTAAAGGACCACCACTGTCACCACCGCAAGAATCCCTTCTGTTTTTACCACGGGCTACACACATTTGTTTATAAGTGACTTTAGCGGCTGATTTTTCGTATAACTTTTTACACGCTTCTTCTGTTACTACCGTGACTACGACTTGTACTTTATGTTCTCTTTTTATACCTAAAGTTTAAATAAATATATGAATATATAAATAACCATCAGGATAAAATGTGTAATTAAAAAGAATGGAAGAAATTATTACCATATTCTGATGCACCCCAACCTGCGACCACAAGGTTTGTGTTGGTATGATTTCTGTTTCTTAAGGTTGGTGTAATTGGAAGACAGATTGTTTTTACGCTTTCTGAAATAAACACAAAATCATAATTTGATCAGCTAATTTAAGAAAAACTTAGTACTAGTTTATGAGTTTCTATCTCATTGTATTTTTATCATAATAAACTATTTTAATTGTTGATCGGTTTAAAAATAATTGCCAAAGAAACAAAAAGCAAATATGAACGATAAAAGAGGATTTTGTTTGAATGTTTTTATTTCCAAAGCTACTTGTATTGTAGGTACGTACGTATAATACGTAAGTATTAGTTTCTCACTGCAGCTTTGGTAAACTTTTTACCATGTGAGATTTGTTTACATTTGAAGGGAGTTGGTTGATTTTACTGCCTCTTTACTAGTTGCCACAGCAGTAAGGAACTTTTTTTTAAATTTTATTCTATTTAGTCAGCAATCAGAATATAAATACATTCTATGAGCTAATGGTATGTGATAATTGGACTTGATAGGTAGACTCCCATTGGAGTAATCCCTTCCTTAGATGGTTAAGTCTTTTGGCCATTTCTTCTGAAGGCGTCGATTTTGTGGGTTTGCTGTCAGTGGTGCCAGGGTTTCGTTTGGGTGCTGCGGCCATATTTAGGATAGTTTTACATTGGAACCGTTGAATGATTTCGACATTGGATCGACTTGCGCAGCCCCAAAGCTGGCATCCGTTGGTCCATATTGGCCTGATAATAACCTTATATATATTATCAGCAGCTTGTTCTCCAAGGATAGTATGGATTTTTTTCCAATGAGCTTCATTTTTAGGTCCATTTGTTTCCGCTTTTTAGTGATATGAGTTTTCCATGTTAACCGTTTGTCAATGTGGAGTCCTAGGTATTTTACTTCAGTAGACTGTGGAAGGGTAGTGCCATTAAGGGTTACAGGTGGGCATTCTTGATGTTTTGTCGTGAATGTGACATGTACCGATTTACTCTCGTTGACTTTGATTCTCCACTTTATCACCCATCTTTCAATTTGGTTTAAGTGATTTTGAAGTGCAGCTGATGCTGCTACCGGATCTGTATTGCCTATTTCGGTAGATTCCGTTATGGGTAGGTCAGCGGTGTATAGTAGGTACAACAATGGTCCCAGGACGCTCCCCTGTGGTACGCCTGCTTTTGTTTCCTTGATTTGGGAGACATCTTGACATATCTTTGTTTGAAAGGTTCTGTGCGTCAGGTATGAGCGTAGCAAGAGGTAATATTCAGAGGGAAAAGTTTTCTTGGTTTTGTATAGTAGTCCTCTATGCCACACTCGATCGAACGCCTGTTTGACATCTAAGAAGGCAGCAGTACAGAATGCTTTATTTTGTAGCGCAGTTTGTATGATGTTGGTTAGTCGGTGGCATTGTTGGGTGGTGGAGTGTTGGTGCCTAAATCCAAACTGGTGGTTAGGCAACCATTCTTCCTGTAATGAATTTTCATAGATATACGCTTTAGAACTAGTTTCTCGAGCAACTTGGATACTATAGGAAGCAGGCTAATGGGCCGGTAGGAGTTGGTTTCGTTGGGAGGTTTACCGGGTTTTGGAATCAGAATGATCTGTGCGAACTTGAAGTACAGCGGCCAATACGTTAATCTCAGGATCCCGTTAAATAAGATTTGTAAGAATTTAACTCCTTGTTCTGGCAATTGTTTGAATACTTCGGCTAGATGGTCTGCAAACGTTTCTGCCTTCTCTTTGTCTGTTCTTAACGATGTTCCCCCTTGTTGTCTTAGTGGAGGAATATGGGTTCGTGGTTTTTTTTATACCCTTGGTGGCTTTCCAGATTGAATTGTCATGAACATTTAGTGACTTCAGGTAAGTTTGAAAGGATTCATTTTTGATAGATTTTAATTTATTTTTGAGTTGGTTATTTAGTTGATTATACCGTCTTTTGTCTTCAATATTATGAGTGCGTTGCCATCTAGCCCTTGGCCTTCTCTTTTCTTTCACTATTTCCATGACGTGATTTGGTATGTTAGGACTAATTATTTTTATGTTATCTGGCTGTTGTGTGGTGTTCCAGCCCGCTTCCTGAACTGTTGTTGTGAAGTGGTTCGTTGCTAAATCTATTTCTTCTGCTGTTTTTAGACTAATATTTGTAGTGAGATGTTGTATAATATTTCCCAGTCAGTTTTCTTGTTTCTGAGAGAAGGACTAGGTGTTTTGTATATGATGGTACTGCTTATGGTGGCGATGATCGGTGAATGGTCAGACATCATATCGTAGTTGGAGATGACGTCCATATAGTTGGATGAAAGGCCGTTTGTTACGAAAAGGTCCAACATGTATGGTATTTTGTTAGGATCCGATGACCAGTAGGTTGGGCTACCAGTTGACAGAAAGTTGTTATAATATAATATAATAATTGTTATCTGTAATGGTTTTAAGCAGTGTTCTGCCTTTGGTTGTAGTCAAACGCGAACCCCAGTGCGTGTGCTTGGCGTTGTAATCCCCGCCGGCTATAAATTTCTACCCTAAACTCGCAAAAAACGGTTGGAGAAGTTGCTAGGTTACTTTGTGCTTGGGAGGACAGTAGACAGCCGAGATGTTGAGTGGAGTTGTGAGTTTTTTAACAACTTGTATTGTTGCAGCTTGCAGGTAGTCTGTTTTATATTCTGGTTGTTCATAGTGAGTGATGGTATTGCGGATGAGTATTGCCGAGCCACCGTGTGCTGTACCGTCTGGATGCTCCGTGTGATAAACAGAGTAGTGTGATACTTTTATGTGCGTTCTGTTAGCAAAGTGTGTTTCTGACACGAATAAGATATCAATGTTGTTTATGTGTAAGAAGTTTTCAATTTCCAGGCTTTTGTATTGAAGCCCGTTGGCGTTCCACAAAGCTATTTGAAGAGATTTAACCATTAATGAGTTATTTTGGTGATGACGGTACTTAGCATATTTAAAATTATGCTGTTTTGTTGAAGGAGTTGGTTAAAGAGGGCTTTAAATTCATCGAGAAATTTTTGGAGGGTTAGGTCGTGGTTTTGGTTTGACTGATTTGAGACTATTTGGGAGTAGGTAATGTTAGATGGGTGTAGTGGAGTTTTAGGTTGTTGATTATTTTGTTGATAATTTAGGATCGGAAAATTTTGTGTTATTAGATGAGTAGGTTTTCTGCCCGTTGGTTGGTGATTACGTTGGTATTTGTTTTGTAATTCCTGATATACTGAGCACCCTTTGTAGTTGGCCGGGTGCGATCCTTCGCATAATACGCAAGTGGCCTCAGGGTCGTGGGGTCCACCGCACTTCACACACGCATGTGGTCTATTACAATATTTTTGTGTATGCTCATAGTTTTGGCAACGTGTGCATTGTACTATTTCTGTATTTTTTCGTGGTGGCTCGAAATTGACGACTATGTTATTCAGGTATCGGATTGTGTATATTTCTTTGTTATTCTGGGCCGGTTCTAGGTCAATGAAGAATATTGGGAGTGGGTCTTTCGTGCGTTTGCTTTTTATGTTTATGATATTTCTTACTTTATGGCCTAGTTTGTCAATAGCCGCTATGATATCTCCCGTTGGAGTGGTGTGATGTACATGTTTTAGTACTACTTTATATGGTCGATCCTGTTTCATCTGGTAGGTATGTTGTATTATATTTTTTTCACATAGGTGTGTTATTAACTTTCTGTAAGTGTCGGGTGTTTTTGCATTTATTTACGTTATTAGTTAAGCACTTTGTCGTATATTGCTCAATTTCTGCTGTTTCAGTTAGGCTTTTTATCATTTGGCCGTAATTAACCACGCCTTGTATAAAAATGGGTGGCGGTTTGTTTATTAGTGGCGCTGGGGTTTATTCATTGTTATTTGTTGGTTGGTTTGTAGGATTTTCTGTTAACACTGAGAATTTATTTGTATGTGGGTCTAATTGTTGTGCATTTGTTGTTAGCGGAGGATTTGATTTTTTAGTTCTTTTGCGTTTGTGTCCTTTGACTATTTGCCAGGTGTTAGTGCTTTCGTTTGCTTTGTCCTCCTCACTGTCATCCTCGTCTATTTCAATAGGTTGTTCTAGATTTTCTTCATTTTTTGAGTGGTTTGAATATTGCGCTAGTTGTGTTTGCGAAATTAAGAATGTCTGTGACGCAGGTAAATACTGTGTGTATTTTTTGTATTTACTGATTTCAACAAACCTTCCGTTATCCAAAAATTTTAGAGACTCTTCCTTTAAAACTCTTATATCTTCGCCATATTTTGTCACGTGTTTTTGTAATTCTGTGTTACTTTGGGAAAATTGAGTCATTTTGAATTTCTGATAAAATTCTTTAGTACGGCCCTGCCTTTTAAATGTAATTCCATGTCAATTCTGTTATTTTTGCTACAGTTTAAATTCGTTTTAGTCTAAAGGACACTTAAGGTTAAACCGAATCAGTACGTCCTTTCCTTGCAGTTCTATGAAATCTTCAAAGTCATTTCAGTATGTTTCGTCGTTGTAGAAGTTTTCCTTTGTTAGAAATCCCAAGGTGACCTAATTCACGTGTATTTCGTCAATGAATGATCTCATCTTATTTCAGTTGATACAGATTCTCGTGATACGGTTCGGGGAATCTCCCTTCAAGCGAGGCCATGTCAGCTGACATGTCAGCAATGTCGACCGTATGTTCCACATCTCTCCTCTTCAGTGAGTGACAACTTATCGATCATGTCGGACGGCTTTTAAGGCGACGCCGACGGTGCAAGTTTATCGTTCCCAGCTTGGGTATTTAAATCACCGGAAAGGCCTCTATACCGGTAATTCTCGTGGAAAATTACATTTACAACTTGGTCGGATTCTATAAAAGAGTGCCATCAAAATCCCGGAAAGACATAGTTGTGTGTGGAAGTTAAAGTGGTAGTTGGAGTACCGTTCCCACGCATTTTCCTTTATTAAGGAATCAAGGAAACCCATAGCCCCTAGCGATTATTCTTCGGTTGTTTCGCACCCGTTTTGGAAGAAGGAACATCATAGCTCTTCCAGTCTCACGTCCGTCACGCACTCCCTGGTTTTCTGTTTAAGTACCAACATCTGCCAGGTAAAACTACCTCCCCTTTTCCTCCCCCATGTTTCAACGTTAGTTTCAATTCCAACGACTGCCTCTTGCTGGCAGGCCTTCTTTTAAACATTTTTCAGTTGTTTGAAGAAGTTTAATAAGTGCCGCCTTTTGTATTTATCCTTTTGTATTTTGTGGGCAACTTGTATTTTTGAGTAGTCGGTGCTGGTCAATTTGTTTTTTCGGTGGCATTGTTGAAGGTTTTGTGAAACGCATTGGGCGGATTGGGCATTCACATTGTAAAGGTTGAGGGTCGCCGGCAACCAGTTGGCCAGTTTGGTTTAGTAATTTTGTGTTTGTAAAGTAAAGACTTTTGGGTTCAGTTTGTAATTCAAGTTTCAGCATCAGTCTACCTTTAGAGATCTTATTTGTAGTTAAGAGAATATTTTGTGTTTTGTTGCATGTGTGAAATTTAACGGTGCTTATCGATTTGTTATTTTAATATTTGTGTTTCCTATATTTTGTTTGGGATTGAGGGGCTAAGCTTGTAAATGATTTGCTGTACTTAACGTAAATGTAGTACTCTCAATTCTCTCGTTTCCTTAAGTAACAGTAATTTTTATTATTTGTTTTAACGTAATATTTTAATTGTCGCCCCTTTTGTGTAATTTCTTTTATTCATGTTTGCCTTTTGTTTCGTTAAATATTTAGTTGTCAATTTAGTTTGGTCTTGTTATTTGCGTTCAGTGCTTCCCGTTTGTATTTGTGTTTCAGTGTTTTGTTAAGGATGTACGTATAAAGCATTAGCCTGCCTAGAAGTTTAAGTATTTTCAGCTAAGCAAGGTAAGTCACATCTTGCAGCAGGGTGCAGCCATACAACTCCTTTCTCCGAGCCCTTGGAAATCTTCTGTGGTGGGTTTCCTTCTTTTCGACTTTAGGGTGATTTTAAATATCACAGTGGCACCCTATCTACCGTTTACGATCATCCCCATTGAAGGGTTATTAAGTGTTTCGAACCCCCCTTCTCCATTGTTAGCCTAGCCGCGTGCTACCCGATTTTGACATCGCTAGCTGCTCATTTATGCTACTTATGGTCTATTGGTGTTATCTTTTATTTCGTTTATCTGGGCCGATAACCCGGATAACCCCATTATTAATTTTTCCAGTTTTTCCATGCCTGTTTTTTCCTCTTTACCTTGCTACCCTGAAGCTGCTTCCTTTGTTTGTGGGGATCTCAGTATTTTTCTGCTACTCTTATTAAAGGCTTCTGCTTCTATTTCGGTTTGATCTTGTTTTTGTTCTCTTTTCCTTTTGTAGATGAATTCCTATATTGACCCAGTGCTGTTAGTTCTGTTGCGACCCTCTGACATTTATTTTCTTCAAATTAAATTGTTGTTACTAACTTGATGTATTGTTTATTTGTGCACATTGTTTTCGTTCTGCCGCTAATATCAAATCGCGTTTTGCTTTCTGTGTTTGTTCCCACCGTGATTTGTTATTATGGTACTTTATTTTATTTTTGTTATTATTTTTAAAAACATAAACACTTCTTATCGCTCACCAGCTGGTTGCCCGGCGCCGTTCTAACCTTTATTAACCTCTCGCGCGACCGTGAACAGATAAGCGCGCGTGTGTATAGCGGTATAACCGGCCTTGCTGCACTTACTTCTCTGTCCGCTTGCATTTATTTATTACATTCTCCTAAACTCAGTGGTCGAAGTGGGAAAACATTACAAGGGGGATGCTAGATTTTCCAATATTCAGTGACCCCCCCCCAACTATTTATGTGTGTGAGATAGTTTATCACTTTAGGAAAAGAAAATGGCGAAACCCAAACAATGAATCATATTTTTTGAAGAATTGAACACTAGTTACTTAAATACCGGCTACCTACTAAATAGTTAATTTTAAAAATCATATTTGAAGAATGAAACCCCGTAGTTTTTAGCACTGGGATGTCTTAATTTTTTTTTCAAAGTAGGGGGATGGTTTAATTTTCTTTTCAATGTAGAGGAACGGCTTAATTTTTTTTACAAACTAGGGGGATGCCATCCCCCCGCATCCCCCCCCACTTGGACCACTGCCTAAACTCTTATTAATTATTAGTAATTCCACAGTAATACTCGAAAAATTACAATTAGTTGCACTTTTAGTACTCTGTTATTCCGTTGCTACCTCTTTTAACCATTACTTACGTGAAATTTAACGAGATAAAGCCAGTAAAACGAGTAATTTACCGTCACTGCACAATTTGACGTCGGTTCCGCATGGACATAAACCAGGTTCTTCTTCAAATTTTAATTACTAAATAATAATAATTAAGAAAGTAACGCAAACGAAAACAAAGTACAGGCGTCAATGCTGCCAAGCATGCACCAAATTAAATCAAACATATCCAACATCCGCTAAATAAAATGAATTAGAGCCATATTCATAAACAGTGTTTAAAGTTAGATGTTACTAATTGCTATAGCAACATATATTAATTACATTGGTTTAGTAGCTACTAAACCCCTACTAACTTTAAATACTGTTTATGAATATGGCCCATAGTGTTTAATATTACAAGAAAACTATTTATAAAACATATTGAAAAATAAAAATACAAAATTTTGTAATTTCAACAAATTTCAACTAAGAAACTGCTGGCAGTATGCATATAATGGATAGCATTATGTTTGACCAAACAAATGAATAATTGACAGATTATTGACTAGTCGTGGGCAAAGACATTTTATCCACTCAAGGAAACTTTTCCTTCCGTGGATAAAATTTCTCTTTATTCACTTGTACCATAAATAGCTATATCGCACTTTGTTTGCTTTTTCGAATATAAATTTTGCAATCTTTTATCCATCAAAATGTATACTGTTTATCTCTAACCAATTTTTTACATTCGTTTAAAATGGTTCTATTTAAAACAGCTACATGCAGGGCCGCGCCAAGCTATTTCGCCGCCCGCGTGCAAAACTAAATTTTACGCCCTTATAGATAGCTAATTATAAATTAAAAGGTTTACCCATTTATCCTTTTTAACTGTATTACTTATATTTAAAGACGGTAAAATACGTTTCCTTATACAGTGACCGGCAAAAAGTTCACCACATGTAGGAAAAATTTTTATTATGATTATCGAAAAAACTTTTCTGGGGAATTTGATGTATGTCACGTGACCACTGATATAGCGGAAAATTTAAAAAAATCGCCGTGAAATCGCAAAAAACGGTGCTAGGTGACAAAATATCAAAGAAAATTATTAGAAAAAGTTGTTTAGAATTTAATTTTAGACCATTTTGCTAAATTGCCGGTATTTATTTAAAAAATTGAAAATCGCAATTTTTCGTAATTATTTTTTTATTAATTGATAAATACCCAATTTTTTCCTTTTAAATAGCTTGATTGAAGTAAAACCTATGTATATGAATAAAAGTGGAAGAACTTTTTCGTTTTTACTACATTTTTACGAATATTTTTATTGTTGAATTGTTTTTGGTTTTTACCGCGGCCGCTCTAATTCTAGCCACGTGCCAATTCCTGCTTTTGTCTATGCCGCGTTGTGTGTTGCTTTATCGGCTGTGCCGTTTTGCCGCCTCTTGACGTGGCCGCCTGTGTGCGATGAACGCCTCCGCACCCATGGCGGCGCGGGCCTTGTTACATGTTCCCGTACATTACTCTATTGCTGTTATTAATATTTGGGGAGATTTGAGTAAAATTTAGGTGACCTTTACTTTTTATCAATTCTTTTACCGCAATCATAATTTGGTTTTTCCATGTCCTAGAGTCGAGGGCTACAATTAGGGGCTTGGCTTGCCTAGAGTTTCTTGTAGGGACCGTATGTGCTACATCAATGGCTTCATCTGGAACAACGATACCAAGAGCAGAAAAACTTCGATGGCAATATTTCTTGGATCTTTATTTTCAGTTACTGCTATACCAATTATTTCGATATTCTTCATTCTGGAACGTTGTTCTAGCTCATCTAATCTCGCATTGATTACTGCATTTGCATCTATTAAACGTTTATTTTCCTCCATTACCTCCATAAGTTTAGTGTTCTGTTCTTCTAGCGATTTCATTCTACTTTGTAGATTAGTCACAATTCCCATTTGACTTTGTATTTCTGATACCATTTGAAATAACAGATCAAACTTTTGGTCAAAACTAAGTTTATCTTTACCGCGTAACTGAATAGGCTCAGATTCTTCTTCTGTTGCTTTTATTTCTTACGTATCACTTCTTTGCTGTGAATCACTGGTACACATTTTACATTGCCAACGACTTTTTTCCTTTTAGTTCATTTAACTTTTCAGAGCGTTTTCCGGTGTATTCTATGTGGAAATACTTGTGACACTTGTTACAATACAGACTCTGTCTATTTTAAATTTCAAAATTGCAGTTTTACAGCGATTGCTCATTTTAAGACTCTGTTTCACGGAGCACTTTAGGTTAGCACTGTCAACGCATAGTACCTACTCGAGTTAAATGATTTATTCTTGCAGGCCTTCGCAACGCTTAGACTGCAATCTAAATCTTTAACCTCTCTTGCGATGTAATAGTAGGTACATTACATCCGAGGTGGGAAACTCCCACCGAGGTATGTATACTATTTTATTCACAATTATTAATCGTTGAATTTTAAATTAAATTTATTAATATTTTTTGACAGCTCTATTATACTTTATTTTAGCCTACTTTAACATATAGATCTATGACAGTGTCGCTAGGCAACCGTACATAAACATTTCCCACCTGTGGGTGGGAAGTGATTTTTGTTACTTCCCACCAAAGAGATTGTCATTACAGTTAGGAATGACGTATTTCCCAACCTCTAAAAGGTTAGGAATCGACATATTACTATGATTGTGAATAAATAACTATTATTTCAAATCAAAATTCCAAACTTCAGGTGGGAATTTTCTCTTACTCTTAAACTTTAAACGATGTTTAAATATCGTAGATTTAAACTTTAAATGAATGTAGAATTTTCCTGATTTTAAATAGGTACTAAATGTAAGTCCTAACCCTCTTGAACTTCAACACCGGAAAAACACAAACATTTATCAGAGTCTGAAAACTTCAGCCTTTAAATTAAGATTCCAAAACTAAAACTTTGTAAACACTTGTAAACGTCATTTTACAAAGCTGTCTATTCATTTTGAAAGTTAATCTTTACAAGCTACCAACCTGTAAAAATTTTACAAGTTAGATACGTTTAAACAAACGATGTGTTGTCACGGTAGTGAATTTTACAAGTTAGTTACGTATAAACAAACTGCTTCCAAGGCTTATGAGTTTATGAGAAATCATTTAGAATTTTTTTTGAACCTGTTGATTTAAAAATTTGTCACGGCTTTTTGGAATTTTCTGAAAATTTAGTATAATACGGTCCTGTTTTTCGAAGTTTAAGCCGACTCTGAAGTTTGCAGAACTTGCGTGAGTAAGGCCAATTCCGCTATGATTGCGCAATAATTCGGAGAATTCCAAATAAGATGACCAAATATGGTATATTATAATGTAGTATTTGTTCGTTCGATTTCATCATCAAGAATTCGGGGAAGTATCCGTCGATCACCGGGCAAAGCTAGAGTAACGTCATCCAAAGTTCCCCTGTCCCGCGCAAAAAGGCGCGCTTGTGCATCTTTTTTTAACATCCTCCGCTTTGCGGAAAAGCAGCAAAGCAAATCAGATAATATAGCAAATTGTCTACCTTAGCGTTCTTGAAATTATCGTTCCGGCGTGGTAGTGAATTCCCGTGTTCGCTGGCTTCTCTTTACCGGTAGTTTTCGGGGAAAACTACGTCACGACATTTTGTCGGATAATCCCAGAGAGTGTCTGCTATCTCGTACTGGGAAATATAAGTTATGTGTTGGAAGTTCCGTTTGAGTTTGACGTTGGTGAAGTTTTCCGTTCCACACAGTTCGTTCTTTGGATTAAATCATCTACCAGTGAGGGCATCTTGTTGCTTCCAATAGGGCTACCACCAACACAGCCTTCCCAGGTAAAAGTAAATATTTTAGGCTGCCTTTACTGCCGGCTGTGAGTGTACCGATCTAACCCAAATTCAGTACCGTATTTTTGGTGATTTACTCGTGGAAAGGCATTAGTTAAATTGTGGGTAATTTCAAGCACTCCAAGCATTCTTCCTTTCGTTTAATTTCGTCCAACAAAGTCTTCAATCAGTGCGTATTACGTTTTGTTTTAACGTTAACGGTTTAGAAACATTGCGAATTGCCGTGACGATTACGTATGTATGTTTTGTAATTACCATCTCCATTCTTTTGACTGCGATTAAGGGAACCTAGCGGTTAATTATCTTTGCGTAACTTAAATAAATGTGGCCTCCCTTAATCACCTTTTCATATAACCTAAGATTGAATTTATGAACCCCTTTGTGTCATGTTTTGAATATTACTTGCTTTCATTAAATTTCATTGTTAATTCATTCTCGCCTTTTATTTGTGTTTATTGTGTTAATTTTATTTTGTAATAATTGTCTACAGAGTCTACAGCATTGTGAGCCTGCTCACCAGATCCAGTTTTATTTCAGTAAGCAAGGGTAAGTACATCCAGCATTAGGGTGCAGCCACCCCTAACCCCCTTCGAGCCCTAGAGGAACTATCTACGGTACGTTCTTCGAAACCGTTTTGGGCGCCCACTTTTCCTCCCGTTCATGACTACCTCTATTTGAAGGGTTTTAGCGTTTCGAACCCCCTTCTTCACTGTTTGCTAGCCGAGAGCGTAATCGACGTCCTCTTTAAATGTCGTAGTGCGGAATTAACACGTGACAAATTATAAGCCGTTTGCTGCGAAACAAATTTTTAAGTTTTTCTAAATTGAAAACTCAGATCAGTTATGAATTTTCAAATGCAATTAGTAGGTTCCAATGTCCAAACAATTTATTTTAATTAATCCTCAAACATGTTATGTCTAAAAATCTATTTATTATTAAGGAGGTACGAGTAACGAACTGAATTTATAATACATAAACTAGTGCGAATGGTTCTAAAAATAAAGAGTCTATTTAAGACTGTTCCTTGATTTAAATATATCAGTTTTTATTAGTAAGTAGTTTTATTTACTAATGAAGTCTAGATCCTATCCAGTTAATAAACAAATTAATTGAAATTCATCTGACTACAAAATTTTACTTTAATATATCTGGGCATGAGACAGTACCCTAAAGAAACACATTCAGAAAATACTTACCAACACTGGTATCTATAGGTGAAGCTAATCTAATCAATCCAATATCATCCGTGAATTGCTGAGGATTGTATTTAGGATGAGGAATAGCTCGTTCTATTGCAATGTCTTGCACAGGGGGTGCGCAAGTTACGTCACCGTTTCCATCTGTTGCGCAGTCTGGTGATGAAGAAATGTTATATTCTCCAAGACGGACTTTGAGACTGAAAAATCATATTTATAATTTATCAAATGTCCCGAATAAGCCAAAATGGCCAAAACCTCAGTTGAATTTTTTTGTATACCTTATATAGGTATCAAATTTAAAAATTGATAAACATAAAAAAAACTCATACTTACAGCTTTGGATTTGATAGATTTGTAATACAATGTGCAGCGGTTAAAATGTATCGATCGTTAATTATAGAACCTCCACACCGAAAATCAGGGCCGGTAGCTAAAACAAAACGTACGTTTACCCACCAAATCGTTTTAATTGGTTTGCCTAAACGTACCTGTTTCGTAAGATATTAAAGCCAGCCAAGGGTATTGAAAAACTTCAATATCAATTCCTGAATAGGCACGGCTCACGACTTCGTATATTCCACAGTCAAGAGGTAATAAATTTAGATTTCTGTGAGAGCTTACATTAGGTTTGGTTGGAATTTCTGGTTTTCCTATTACGATTGGTCCATCTGGACAGCATACTTTTATTTGCTTTCCTTCAAAACCACAATGATAACCTCTTAATATTTCAATCTCATTTTGTGATAGACCTTGAGATTCGATAAAATCTACCACTGGTTTACAGTTTGGTATTAAAACACATGTTTCTACTCCCCTGCAGGGTTTTCTGTATTCCTCGTCGTCTATAACCCAATCTAGAAAAAAAAAATCAGATTAATTTCAAGTTGTAAGTGTCTAAGGGTTGAATTTTTAAAGATTTCCTTCTTTTTGAAAATAAACTGTTCAAAAAAATTAGCCGGCCTCCTTTATTATGCTATGAATTTTGGATTTGGTAATGACGTATATTTGTCAGAGTCCTGGTAGCAGAAAATAACCCTTTCTACGTGACCATGTCTTAAAATTTAATCATTTCTAATAAGTCATACATTTTTGCGAATAAATATAAAAAATCCATAAGTGTTAATAGATAGTAACTCGCTAATTTTTAATTCATTTAAATTATGAAAATACATTTATTAATTTTATTATCTGCTATTTATGTATTAAATAACTGTTTTAAGGAAGACCCTTCAGTTAATAAATAATATTACATCAAAATTATAGAAGAAACCATTAAATTAATTTATTCAATTTTGCCGTATAAACTGACGTTTATTTGTTTCTGGCCTGCCCATAAAAGTTGATGTTTTATAAACAATCGTTTAAAATTTTTATTCCGCTAGCGATTTAAAATGTTTATTCCGCTAGCGCTTTAAAAATGTCAAATCGCTTTAAAAATGTCAAATAAATGTCAAAATTGAATAAACAGTTGTATTACACTTGCGGATTAAAATTAATTTATTAACTCGCGGTATCAACGCGCTTGCGGCTACCGCCGCTCGCGCGGTTGAACGTACCGCTCATTAAACATTAATTTAATCCGCATGTATAATAAATAACTATAATGTGTTGCTATGAGACTCTTTATTTATTTCATATAAAATGTTGAATAAACTCGGGCCGTCAGAAACGTTCGTAAAAAAATTTCGTTCACTTATTAATTCTCAATAGCAAATTTGTTCTATAATAATAATTCAATGATAATAAAATGCAAATTTCTAAGCAGTTTATTTGCAATTTATTCTCCTAACTTCCCTATTTTATTAAAATTAAATTATAATAGTTTTTAAAGAATACACTCACACAAACAGTGAATTCTATCCAAATCTAAATCACTAACCAAATTACTCTTCTAATAACTCCAATGTTCCAATGAATAGGATAATCCTCCTTTTTTTTGTCTCAGGAATACCATTTATTTTGTATTTATTTTTATTTTTCACCTTCTCTTCTTATAAGAAACTACAAGTCCCCTTTTAAAGAAGAATCAAAATTTTACGTTTCTAACTTTATTTATTTTTCTCTCCTTCTATTGGTTTTTTATTAGGTCTCTTAGTCGCATCGGACAAGCAAGGTGTGCATTTAACAAATTAAAACCGATTTTAACCAACCGCAATATTAAATTACAGCTCAGCAAAAGATTCTTAACATGTTACGTGTTTTCGGTTTTATTGTAATGGAATGGAGTCTTGGACATAAACGGAAGATCTATGCAAGAAAATTAATGCCTTCGAGATGTGGGCTTACAGACGCATGTTGAAAGTATCTTGGGTTGACAAAGTGACTAACGACGAGATTCTAAATAGAATGAAATGCTCCCTAGAAATTATGACTACAATTAAAAGACGAAAGTTGGAATATCTCGGTCACGTGGTGAGAGGAGAAAAATATAAATTATTGCAATTAATAATACAAGGCCACATAGAAGGTAAAAGAAATTCTGGCCGCAGACGAACATCGTGGCTAAAAAACCTCCTAAATTGGTATAGAAAGTCCACAACATCACTATTCCGTGCTGCCGTCTCCAAGGTACAAACAGCCTTATTGGTCGCCAACATCCGCTAGGATAGGCACTGCAAGAAGAAGTAATTTATTCAAAAATAATATTTGTTCCTACGCCTTGGTAACGTTTTTATATAAATAAAAATAAATAAATTCCTTCAATCGCATATTAGTATAGGCAAAATAAGATTGGAGACGAAAATAAATTATTAGAAAGGTGATTTCTTCTGAAATACGTT
The DNA here is from genome assembly GCA_963082815.1 of Melanotus villosus. NCBI lineage: Eukaryota > Metazoa > Arthropoda > Insecta > Coleoptera > Elateridae > Melanotus > Melanotus villosus. Next base: position 10,310,847 of record OY720419.1, on the reverse strand, counting down.
TTTAGGTCTCTCTGTACCTAAAATGAAAAATGAACACGTATAGATAAACAGGTAGGGTTCAATATTTCTGTGTCTTTCATTAAACTCCTCTTCGTTTTGCATAATCTTCTCTGGTGGAGGCGCTGGTACGTTTGGCTTCGACATGATCCTCGGTATCCCATTTGCCTTCGATATCGTCTTCATCCTTGGAATCCGGAGTATTCCGATTGAAGCAGGACTCTCTCGCACATTCGCTGCACATAGTGATGCATGTCAGCCCACTTCACATGCACTCACAATTGGAGCAGCCGTCTTTGCACCCACAACGTACGAGATGCAGCAGGCCGTGAGTGACGATTGTGATGAAGCCAAACTTTCCAACAACAGTTGCCGTTGGTAGAATCTTCGCTGAAGAAGGCGTCACGCACTGCACTCCTCCCATCACATGAAAACTTCCATGTCCATCCACAGTTCGAGTGTTGTGATCTGCATTGTTGAAGACAAACTGCACAAATTCATTGGCCTGAACTTCACTTGAAATGTTCATTGTCACGGAAGTTTCATATTTACAGATCTCGCTGTAGGAAACAGAGCAGTCTAAATTATGCAGAAGGTTAATTAGATATCTTGATCGGAAACGCCTATGAAGAAACACTTCAATTCCAACCTGCACAGCTGACACAACTGAATGTGGACGCACCGAAGAAATGATAGAGTGTGCAACCCAAGTAACATTTTGCCGACTAGCGACCAATTCTTTACCAAATCCAACGTCATAAATTAGTACAAATTAAGGTCGGTCTGCAACTTGAACATTTAAGATACGGCACGACGTTAGTTAGACGTAGTTCCGACGTCGGACAATTGCCAGTAGTATTTTACAGTCCTTGCGGACGTTGGCTCAACGTTGCAACACAACTTTAGCCGGATTAGTACAATTTACAGTTAGCTACCAACGTCGGTAAAACGTCACTGCCCGACCCTAGCCCGACCGAACATGCAGTTTAAATTTAGGACCGTTAACCGGCGTTGGTGCGACGTAAAAAAGCGACTAGTGGTTGTAGTGACTTTTCGAGTATTTGTCCGACGTTTGTTTGACGTTGTGAAGTGACCAAAAATTTAGTATAAAAATCTAGCCTTTTCCAACGTCTAATAGACGTCGGATGGTGACTGCTTTACGTACAGAGCATTATTTTTTGCGCCAAAAAAATTTATTCAAACACTCGGTTAGTAATAATTATAGATTTTACATGAATACAAACATTACATACATGTTTATACCAGGTAGGATTATAATTTTGTTTTAGGTGTTAATGCGTAAAATAGTTGTTTATGTAGTTTTAAATATTAAAACTATGAAAAGAATTGATCGAGCAAAACGTTCTTATAAATACACAGCAACATACTACAGGAAAGTAAAAAACGTGGCAACCCTGTGCTTTTGCAATCTGCAATTGTACTCGATACGATTCGGAAGTTCTCGGTGGTAAAGGTTTTAATGTTTACCTTGTTATTAGTAACGACAATTATACGAAATCTGACTTCAAGTTGGAGCATTTAACTAAATATGGAACTATATTTATACTAGAAGTCGGTGTAGGGTTGCTTAGACAACCAGCTCCAACTACGCCATAATGTATTATTTTTAAAGCGAAATAAATAGGTAGCCATTTTGAAAGACCGTTAAATATAAGTAAACAAAATAACTTATTTTTCCATTTGTTTATATATTACCTCACTAGGGGTTGATATTTAAGTAAAAACTATTATGACTTTTTTACTACAATAAAAATAACAAAAAAATGCGTTTTCCTAGAAAAACAACGAAAAACATGTAACTTAATACTTTAATTACGTGATATTCGTAAAGCGCAATCATTTTTTAAAGGTATCCCAAGCATGTTTTACAATAAAGTTGAATTCGTTTTAGTTTTAGTCCCCCCAGTGCTCGAATATTCACCCTAAAAATATTTTCTTTTTAAAGATAACCGGCCATATTCATAAACGGGGTGACTAAAAGTAAAGTTTATTTTTGTCATCAACGATGGGCTCAGCTTCCGTTAGAGTGAATGGTCAGCTGCAGTCCTTTATTACCCTGTTTCCTTTTAGTCAGGTAAAGAGTTTACAGATGCGTCACAAGGTTCTAACAAATGGGGATTAAATCTGAAATAGAAGCTGTTCGTCGAAGTTAGGTATAAATTAGGCGCAGTTTAGGTTGGAAATTCCAACCGTCAAAGTCGGAGGCCAACGTCGAAACAACCCGTATTTTGTTGACCATATTGGTGCAAATGAAGGTCGGCACGACGTCGGATCGACGTTGCTTACCGACCTTTAGTACAAAATACCAACGTCTAAACGACGTCGGCGTGTTACTTGGGAACACTCAGCACCTTGTCACGTGCCAAACGCACACTACGACATTGAATTGGGGATGTCAAATCCGGAATGCACTCGGCTAGACTGCAGTGAAGATGGGTGGTTCGTTTCGCTAAAAATAGTACTCAAAACACTTATTATCCCTTCAAAAGGGGATGGTCGTAAACGGTAGATAGGGCGCCACCATGACTAAAGTCACCCAAAGATCTAAAAGGAGGAAACCCATCATGGAAGGTTCCCAAGGGCTCGGCAAAAAAAAGGGGGTTGTCGTCGTTATAGCTGCATCCTGTGCAAGATGTGACTTACCTTGCTTGACTGAAATTACTCTACTTTACTTCATGCTCAGACTTGAAAGCAGGCTAACACTTTACACAAAAATCTTAAATAAAACTTGAACACAAAATATTCTGCAATAAACGGGAAGCACTGAACACAAATGACAACACCAAACTGAATTGACAATGAAATGTTTAATGAATCAAAAGACACACAAAAATGACTACAAAAACATTACATGAAAAGACAATCAAAATTATTACGTTACATTAAAACAAATCATAAATACGAGACTTACGTTACGGGAAAGAAGAATTGAGGGAACTGTATTTACGTTACTTCGGTAAAAATATTCACAAGCTAAGCCCCCTTAATTCCAAACAAAAATATAGAAAGAACACAATAAACAAATTAACAAATTAACAATAAGCACCTACCAAATAATTTTACATGCAACATAATCCACAAATATCTTAACTTGACAATACAAATAAAATCGTTAAGTTACTTTACCAAAAATTATAACAACAAACTAGTTGACTGAGTTGCCAGAGATCCTCAAATTGCTATGTGACCATGGATCCGCCAAAGGCGAGGTTCACAAGCCTTCACCACATGTCACTGGACAAAATAGATAAGCTAGATGTCTGCTATTACTTTAAACGTTGCACATCAAAACACAAAAATACAAATGACAAAGGCGGTACTTATTTACTTTCAACTCGACACGAAGAACATTAACAAAAGGGCCTGCGAGCAAGAGGCAATCGTGCAAGTCAAACAGACGTTAAGAACATTAAAACAAAACGAAGAAAACAGGATGAGCAGCATAGAAAAGTCTTTACCTGGCGAGTTAACGGTAAGCCAGGGAGTGCGTGATGGACGTGATTTTCCTTCGAAGACGGGTGCAGGAACAAGATGAAGAGTAATCCTTAGAGTGGTAGGTTTTTCTAATCCCTCACGAGGAGGAAACGTGTAGGCGGCCGACAACACTGTCACTTAAACTTCCTCACACACGATTCTATTTCATTCCAGGATTATATTGGCATTCCTTAAGTGGATCCGAGCGACGTCGATAATTGTGATTCCTCCACGAGGAAATCACCGGTAGTGGAAGCCTTCCTGGTTCATTATAAGAACCCACCCTTAACTACGATACCGCGTGTTAGAAGAAAACGTCTAGCATGGTTGGTAATCTTCCACGCACTGAAGGCACTAAGAAGGCAGAGGGGAGTGGAAAGCTCAATCGACACAGCCCGCGTCTAGGGGAATTCCCGGAAAAGTATATCTAGATTAGCTGCATTAACTGGAATAAGATGATGTCAGCGTCGCCAATCATACGCGTAAAATTTAGGTCACCTTAGGATTTGAACAAAGGAAATGTTTCACGACGATGCAATTTCGAATGTGACTTTGAAAACTTCGCAGAATTATAATGAAGAACGTGCCAAAATAAGTTAACCTTAATGTCCCCCAGACATAATAAAATCAAACTGTAGCAAATATGAAATAATCGATACGAAATTTAAAATAAGGAACAGGGCCGTACTAATAAATTTACAAATAAATTTAAAATGACTTAAAAATCCTAAAATAACGTTGAATTACAAAAACACGTGACAACCTTCTGGTTGCAAGGTGGACCTTTTACTGGTTTCATTAAACCAGAAAGCAGATCAGTAAGCATCTTACTTACTTGATCCCCCCCCCGCCCTTTTGATATTTCTTCGTAGGTTGGATATGTCGAGCAATCATAAACTTGAGATCGAGGTTGTTAAATGCCGCGTCTATAATCCTCTTCTTTTCTTCCTCTTCTTCCTTTCATCCGTTAAAATACTCGATGCAACGGGCCTAAAAGAACCAACAGTCCTGAAACATTTCATGCTGGGTGAAGAACGGTATTGCCGTAGCGTGCTGATAAAAGCTCCCGCAGACGCTTTTCACTGTACAACTTATCACTCTCGGTACTGAACTTTAAGAGCATCTCCATAAGGTCAGACAGCAGGTACTGGCAGTCATCCTTGTCATCCAGGAAGTTACATAATTTGTTGAAAGCCTCTAACTTGGACCCGTCAACAGGTCTTCCGACCACATTTTCAGATGGATCGCCGGGCATACTTGAACCAACGATTTATGATATTGCGCATCGGCCGCAATCAGGTCACATTTGCTATTAATGCGATTTAGAACTATATTCCCCCACTTGTCGCACCTCTTTGCGCACATACTCCGAATACTTGAAATTTTTGGGACAGTTTCCACTTGGCATATTTTTGGGTAGCGATATGGGTGCTTCTTGTAAGCCTCCTTATCAACCGTCTCCCTGCAATAAAGGCAGCACGTTTTAAAGTCGAAGGGATGTAGGTCACTTCTGAGGAGGGGTTTTGTTGCATTTGTTCCTCCAGGTAGAGACACTGGTACGTAATTTCCATGTCTGGTGTAATGTTTTTTGCACTGTACATGCACTCGCACATGAGTAACGCCTTCAATTTTTTCCCACTCCCATATTTTCTCTTTATACTGAGATTCCTCAAAGTCTCTCACTGTTACTGTCTACCATCCCGCCTTCACCGCAGAAAATGCAATTTCCCTTCATCTTCTATTCAGCTTTCCAACAACCGCCTACGATCACCAAAACTATTAATAATAATGGTACTGCCGTATTTTTCGAAAAAGTCAGTTTTTTGTCGAAATTCTTATTGATTTAATTAAATTTCTAGCGTAAACTGGACTTCGTTTAGAAAAGACATGTTTTAATCCGCTATACTACACAAACCATGCATTTTAGCGCAAAACAGCATCTTTCTATGATTGTCCATTGCTGAGTTTTGCCATGTTTTGGAAAAATCCAAGATGACGGCCGTTTATTCAAAATTTAAGTGTGTTTCCCATGCAGGATTTTTGCGGATTTTTCTGGAGAAGTACAGGGGGACCTAATTAAAGTGCTTATTTGACTAGAGTAGTTTAAGTCAAATGCGCGTGTTGTCACTAAAACGTCAAACTGTCAAATTATTAATACATTTACATTATTTTATTTTATTAGGTATCTAAATTCCTATGTTAATTGGAATTCGTTTTTGTAGTACCTATTTGTGTTGTGAGGTTTAGATAAATGAACATTTTATTTGGTTTATTGCGTTGCAGAAGAAATACAGTTGTACATTTATTGGTTAGATTATTAATAATTTAAGGTTAAAATTCGTATTGAAAGTACTTGACAGCTGTTTGTTTTCCGGTTAAAGCGCCAATCATAATTGCTTGAGAATACAACTGATGCTAATTTGACTAGCAAGTAAAATCTTATATCATACGGATAGCATTGATGAGGCAGGGTTCATCTTTCGTGGTTTCAATTTTATGTGTTTTATTTTCTTTTTTAGAAATCCCATATCTGTACTTTTGCTATGATTTTGCTTTTATGTCTTTTTGTTATTGTCCACGATTCACTTTCATATGCAAGTCTTTGCTTCTTGATGGACTTCCCTTTTTCTTAAGAATGAAGTTTTGATTGCATTAAACATCCTCCGGGTTGCCCTACTTTTTCTTTGATTCTTTAGTCTAATTTACTCCCAGGATTTTAAAGAAATTCATTTGCTCTAATTTCCTTCCATCTACGATGATACTATGCGTCCCTGTTTTTGTACCTATTATCATGGTTTTGTTTTTCTGGGTTAATCTTCATAGTCCAGGGTACAGACCCCTTTTTTTCAAATTATTAACACTCGTCTAAAACTTCGTGAATGGCTTCATTTTAACGTAACCTACAACTTTTTGATCTACGAAAATTCTCGGAAATGGGCAGTTTTCATTCTGGAAATTGGAAAACACGTCAATTTAATGATGTACTAAAAAGGTATGATCAACCCTTTACTTTCCACTTTAATCGTAAGACAATTTGATAATAAAACCGAAATCAAAATTGGCCTACAAAAATATTGGGCCGTTTGCCGAGACCTCCACCCCCAACATGTGAAAATAACGAGGGTATGAAAATTTATCAACAACCAGCTGATTTTCAAGAAATTGTTTAATAAATATTAGTACAATCAAATGGTCATACTGGTCTACAATTTTCATGGGCAGTTTTTTCAGACCTACGCCCTAAACATGTCAATTTTACGATAACCATTATACTGATTAACAACCATTCCTTCTTCTTTTTTTTTCTTTTGAAATGAAGCGTAGAACACGCTGAAATATGTGGCCTACAATATAAATGGGCCGTATATGTACAGTTGTACAGTGTGTCCCCGGATTGAGTTCACTATAGTTATAATCGACAAAAAATTTGAGAATTTCAATTTCATGTTTTGAGATTCCGCCCTGCTTAATTTGAAAAGAATTTTAAGCAGATTTTTTGTTTTTTAAAAATTAAGACGGCCATGAAAAATGTGAAAAAACTATTTTCTACTCAGGTAAAGTGTCTTTTTGGTCAATAATACGGCAAAGTATTATTAAGAAAAGTTGTTCAGAATATGAAATTATGGCTCTGTACAAAATTTCAACCGATATATCGAATAAATCGATATATCGATACTTTTTCCATATCGATATTTACCATATTTTTTTTTATATCGCGCAGCCCTATTCATAACAGCTTTTCACTCCCTCCACTTACTTCCTACCTCCATGGTTACATCGACGTTCTTCCGTTGTGGCAATTCACCAAATTTGAATGCCATTGAGAACTGTTGTTGGGCTTTAGTTAAAAGTAAAGTTTATAGTTTTAGAAACGCTAATTCAACAAATTTTAAGAATAGAATCCTAAATGTGTGGCAGAACGACCCTGAAACTAAAAGTATAGCGAGAAAATGCGTAGATAGTATATATGGCAGAATCAATCAAATGGGGGGGGGGGGGATAACAAAATTTTTATTTGAATTGGATTTCCCAGTAAAGTAATAGTTAATAATAGAAATTAAGTATGTGTATATTATACCTATATAAGCAATAAGTTTCTAAAAGAAAGATAATATTGAAAATTACAAAAGTTTCTAATTAGTTGGCCACCTACTGTAATCCCAAAAAGTATAAGTATTTCAATCTAATAAGCCATTTAAAGAAAATATTAAATTTTCTCAGATTTTCAAAAAAATTGTTTTTTCCAATTTGCCAGCTTTTCTTTGCACGTTTTATGACATTTTCGAATTTTACATAAAATTTTAATTAAAAAACAAGTGTTCTATTTTCTCACATTAGAAATATTAATACGAAGTAATTAATAACGACCAAATTAATTTTCTATATATACGGAATCATAAAAATGTAATTTTTGTCTTTTTTTTGTAGGTTAAGCGATACAGCCCAATATTTTTGTAGGCCACTACATTACTTAATCACCAAATAGCTCAACTATCATGTGTGCTTCGTGGCCTACAAGTGTTAATCAGTAAAAGGGTTATCGTAAAATTGACATGTTTAGGGCGTAGGTCTGAAAAAACTGCCCATGAAAATTGTAGACCAGTATGACCATTTGATTGTACTAATATTTATTAAACAATTTCGTGAAAATCAGCTGATTGTTGATAAATCTTCATACCCTCGTTATTTTGACATGTTGAGGGTGGAGGTCTCGGCAAACGGCCCAATATTTTTGTAGGCCAATTTTGTTTTAGATTTTATTATCAAATTATCTTACGATTAAAGTGGAAAGCAAAGGGTTGATCATACCTTTTTAGTACATCATTAAATTGACGTGTTTTCCGATTTCCAGAATGAAAACTGCCCATTTCCGAGAATTTTCGTAGATCAAAAAGTTGTAGGTTACGTTAAAATGAAGCCATTCACGAAGTTTTAGACGAGTGTTAATAATTTGAAAAAAAGGGGTCTGTACCCTGGACTATCATGTTATTTTTTTTCAACTCTGCATTATATAAATCTACGACGTTCTGTGATTCTTCTTCTGTTCTATCAAAGATCAACACATCGTCTTCGTAAATTTGTTACTTTAATCATTTGCATTTTCCAGTCTCCTACCTACTTTGTATATTTTATTTAAATTAAGTAGTTATGTTTGCAGGAAAATGTTTAAACAATCTAACAATCTAAAACTGATCTGAATATCAAAGATTTAGATCTTTCTAAATATAGTATTGAAAAATGTATTGAGGTATATGTGGGGTAATGTCTTGTGTAAACGATCAACGATGCGTTATTATAACCTGTTATCGATCTGCTTCGGGGGACTTCAATGTTTTTCTAGACAATCTTTCTGTGCTATATGTTGTATTCTCGATGGATTCTAACATTATTTTATGTGGAGATTTTAATACAGATTCTTTGAGCGATTCTAAAGAAAACAAACAGTTAAGTATTTTGCTTTCTGGTTTTGGGCTTCTTTCAAAAGTAGGTTGGCCTACTTGAATAGCTGAAAATAAGGTCTCAACGATTGGCCAAATATACTTATTTACAAATATTTTAGACAGCACTTAAATGCTGTTGTTGATAATACCATTTCGGACCATAGGTCACTATTTCTTGAGTTCGTTCCGATTAGAACACAACAAACACCGATTTTTATGTATAAACGATCATTTGATAATTCTTCTATACTTGCTTTTAAAAGCGCCATTCAATTACAAGACTGGTCACCCATATGCAGTTTTACTACTCTGAATGATGCTTTCGACTATTTCTATAATATTATTTGTTTCTATTTCAATATTTATTTTCCACTAAAAAAGCGTCGAAAATCTAATGGGAGAAGTTCGTATGTCTTCGTCTAATCTCAAAGACCTATTTATTCTAAAATCTGCACACAAAGATCTAAGGCCCTTATATGATTTGGCTAAGAAAAGCCATGCATTTCTTATTGTAAGTACAAAAAAACGCTTTTATGAGAGTAAAATATCCAATTCCGCCAATTCAAGGAAAACAGCTTGGCAAGTGGTTTCATTACTATCAAACAAAACCAAATCCTCCAGTAACATTAATTTTCCGGCCTCCGTCTAGAAACACTCAATTTTCATGCCCATAAATCGTCTGGAAAATGCTTCTTTGCGTGCCTAGGCATGAAAGTAAAATTAGGATTTTTGATTGGTGGCGCTGAACCGAACTGACTCCGCCCTCTCATTGTCACGCCCAGAAAAATAAATTCTATAGAAAAATAAATTCTCTAGCGTCAAATATTCGAATAAAAAAAATTCTTTTTTATAATTAACGTATTTTTATCGGCCGAAAAAATATTTTTTGTGCAGCCGGACGCGAAGTGGTCATTTCGCGTACGCAATACAGGACGCGAGATCCGATTTCGCGGCCTGTATTGCGTTACTAAGGGTAACGGCCGCGAAACGCGTTTTATTTATGTTGTTTCCATAGAAACATTGTGACGTGAAAGCCGACTCTATTTACATTCATTTATGATAAAAATTTGTAATTATGTATTTTTTACAGCTGCACAAAAAATGTTGTGTATACTTCGTCCGCGAAATTCTTTTGCGCCTTCGAGATTGTCCTGCCTCGGCCGCAAGCGGCCTCGGCGACAATTTTTCTCTCGGTACGCTAAAATGTAATTTCGCGGCCTTAGTATACAAATAACTAGTGTATCACACGCCTAGAAACTGCTTTGCAAGTACTCGCAGTTTCTATCCTTGTGATACAAATTACTATTGTCTATTAATAATACTGCATGCGAAAATCCCATGATAATTGCTTCTACTTTTAATAAGTTTTTTTAAATTCTTCCTCAAGAGATTGTAGATAAAATAAAGAAACTAGAAGATGATTTACCACCAACTAATGTACAGATGCCTGAAAATAAACATCACCAAAGCTCTAGCTTGTATTTTTTTCCTTTCATTCAGGAAGAATTAATCACACTGATAGGACGAAAATTTAAAAACAAAAGTTCATTGGGACCAGATATAAGATATAAGATATAAGCGATCCTTTAACTTATCTTGTAAACCTTTCGCTTTCATAAAGCGCAATTAATTCACTAAATGCTGGAAATAGTCCAGTGGGTATCTTTTGCGATTTAACTCGCGCCTTCGACTATGTAAATCTCAACAGCTTAATTAATGAGTTACAATAATCAGGTATCAGAGGGGTTGCTTTGCAATAGATTTCCTCTTTTGTACGAAACCGTCAACAATTTGTAAATTTAAATTACTCGACATCTTCATTCAATTATCAGATTCGTTCAAAATATGTGATACCTAATAGATGTTGACGTTCCACAAGGATCGATTCTTGGTCCTGTTCTTTTTCTTCTTTATGTCAATGAAATCGAATCGAATGCATGTTTTACAATGTTTGTTAATGGAGAGCATCTTAGTTGGGAACAACATTGTTCGACAATAGCTGCAAAACTAAACTCGGTTTACTATTTACTCCGAAGCCTAAAACACGTAATTAACAAATCGTTGCTGCTTCAATTATATTACGCGCATGTTGAATCGCGGCTAAAATGTGGTTATGTGGTATATGTTTCTGGGGTTATTCCAGTCATTCAGCTGCAGTATTTATGGCTCAAAAGCTAATTATCAGAACCTTAGTGGGTATTCCTGCCACATCATCTTGTAGGAATCATTTTAAATTATTAAATATTCTTACTCTCGCTTCTATTTATGTTTTTGAAATATGTGTCTTTGCTTTTATAAATCGGGATCAATTTCCTTTGACTTCCAGTATTCATAATTTCGATACAAGATCTAAAGGGAATTTTTACGTAGCATTTTCCAAGTGCAATACCGTTTACAATTCTCCTACTCGTGCTGGATTAATGATATTTAATCACTTGCCAATAAGCATTAAAACTATAACAAATGTGAAACCATTTAAAAGGAAACTGAAACAGTTCCTAATAGAAAATTGTTTTTATTCTCTAGAAGAATATTTTAACATGCAATCTTTCTCTTGTACTTTCTGTAAAACTTACCTGTGGAATATATAATTCGAGAAATTATCATGCCGAATGCCATTCGTGACTAGAATTTTACAAGCAATTTTTGCCGTCATGATCACTCTTGCTTGTTGCTTCAGAAAATCGTCGCAACAAGCAGTCGTGATCATGACGGCAAAAAAATTACCGGTAATATTCTAGTCACTTGTGATATTACTTATGACAATTTCTTCTAGTGAAAATTGCCGATACAATTCGTTTTGATTGGCTCAAAAACGTCAAATCTTGCATTTTGATTGATCGAGTTTTGACAGATGACGTATGAGTTGAATAGTCCAATAAAATTTTAGTTTGGCGCGGGCTTTAAATTGCTATATTTTTATGCGAGACTCCTATGGAATTTCAATACTAGCTATCGCTCATACTCAAACCTGCCATACTCGTCTAGTAAAAATACACTTTTCCGCACTTGGCACGTAATATACTATTTAATACCAGTTCATTAAAAAAATGGTGCCAGTGTTTTAAAACAACTACATTATTTTAAATTGGTATAATTTCTAAATATAAACTAAAATTATTTTCGATAAAAACGAAAGCGAGAACTTACGTGCTTTAGTAAGCGTCGTTAATCCCACACAAATCACTCCTAGTGTAAATATGACACTGCACGACCTTTTTTCATACGATGCCATACTATAATTCGTAATCTATCAATGTTTACTTGATAAAGACTTGATACCGATGGCCACAGAACACAACAAAAAGCCGCTGGCCAGTGACTGACTGTTATAAAGAGGCTGACACTGAGCATGTGACCAGACGTGGGAATCGACATAGTGGTTTAGCCTGGGGCTGCCCAACTTTATCATTATTATGATGTTTAATAAAAAGAGATTTTCGCAAATTTGTGGTAGCTTGATTGATTCCGTTATTAAGTATGATTTAATTTCTTTGTTTTCTGACCCATCGATAATTTAGCGAACGACACCAACCGCACTGTCTTATCAGATTTTCCTTTAAACAATTCTGAATGAAACTCATGACGGCAACGAATTCTTCCAAATTTTCACTGTTTACTATTAAGTTAGATAACGTAATTAAATATTAAACAGTAAATTAGTGACTCAGTAATTTGTGCGTTTTACGTTGAATTAATTTATTAAACGTAACCTATAAGGCTCAGGGAGAAGTCTACCACTAATCTACTAAAATATTTTAAATGAAAAAACAAATTCAGAATCGGTGTCATCATCATTCTAAAATAAAATAGTCATCACAATTATGAACAATGTTATCGTGACAAAATATTTATTTATGTATCAAGGGTTGTTTTTAATAAAAACTGTCATTTTTTTAACTTGATCTATTTCAATAAACCATTTAGTACATGGAAATTAAACATTAAAACATAGAATAGGAGAAATAATTTATAAAGTTTACATATTACGTAGATAAACTCTCAGCAGGGGTAGAAACAAAAACCCAAAAAGTTCCCAACTGATATGTGTCCGCAACATCCCTTATTTACCAAAAATCACCCCCCAGCACGTACATTGTGTTTGTTTTTATCATTTTCCTCTTTAGCCGTTGTTTAAACGGGAAATGTTTATAGAACCAAAAATATTCTTTATTAAATTTTACACAAAAAGTGTTATATTGATGTTTTGTCTAATCACCATCCAATTCGCGAAAATAATGTTTAAAGTTAAGGGTAGTAATTAGCGCGCTGTTAGAAATCAATAAAATGAGGTTTTAAGTGTAGCGATTTTACGTAGGTACTTTACGTATTCTACACATTATAACATACAGTGGTTAATAATATTCGGTTAATAGACAGATATAGTGCTTGTGTTGGATATATAAAACAACTTTATAAAGAACTATCCCTTTAACTGTAAACGCAATTTGCCATAGTTGGATGGAGATTAGCCAAAAAGGACACTATAACCTTTTTTGTATAGAATTTAATAATAAACATTTCATTTCCTATACATTTTGCGAATCGAAGTAACGGGTTACAAAATTTTTTTAAAAAACTGTAACCAATACACGCTAGGGGTAAGTTTTCACGAAAAAGGGGGATGTTGCGGACACTCGTTGGGTGGGAACTTTTCGGGCTTTTGTTCCTACCCCTATTGGGAATATAACTACGTGAATATAAAAACTTTATAAATTATTTCTTCTAAAAAGTACTATTTGCTTGTACTAATTTCATTTAGTGTAAAAGTAAAAACACTATTTTATGTACGTGCATGTATGGGTAACTTTGTTGTGTGTACAACTGCAGCAAAACAGATTGCACGTTATTCGGCCAACTTTTTGAGACTAATTCTATGGTGGAAACAGAAATGGGCGATCTTCTTTTGTTTTCGAGTTATTACGCTAAACTGAAAATTACTCCAATTCTACTAAGTCTTATAACTTGTTTATTTATAGAAATATCTGAATATAGTATGGAGGTTATTTATAGATATTTTTACGTAGATGCCGGTGGCGTACATAGATTTTTTCCATTTGCTATGATGTTTCAGTTACATCATAAACTTGTGTTTTTTTTAAATGGGAATCATTGTTGTCGACCTCATTTAAAAGACCATTTAAAAAGATTTTCAAATATATATGGTTTATTGTACTTAGTGTTTGAAATAAGGGCATTATCCGAAATTTATACCTAAATTAACATTAATTATAACAAAATAAACAGTTAGCCATGAAGCAATAGAGTATTATAAGTCTTAACGGCATTCAAATGTTTATTACAAATGTCAGATTTTACGGTCAACTATGTTTTGTTTATCAAATCAGTAGTTAATTTTAAAAAAAGTATATTGTTATGCTCTAACTTCTTTAAGATTATCGCATACAATTTTTTAATTTTAAATTTTCGGTTATTCAATCTGTATTAAATTTTTAATCAATTTTAGAAAATCTCTCAATCCAGGATCGTTAAAGGGATCGCATTTATGAATTTTAAAATTTTTAAAAAAATTCGGTAAGTAAATTTTTAAACATCCTCACAATTATGCAAAAACTTTAACAGTAATCAATAACAATTCTAATATCTAAACAAACAGTTCTTTTTTTAATTAACAAATTCAGTAACTACCTTTTTACAATCCACGCGAACAACACACCTCCTGCTTCGTATCTAAAATTCACCAGCTTCTTACTTATTCTTCCTTTATACAATAACACTCCGAAACAAACCAATTCCAAATTTTATTAAACAGCTCACCTAATTTATTTTAATAATTCAAATTTATAATTATTTTTCCAAGTAAGTATTTTATTTGATTATTATTCCATATTTTATAATATACAATTTTATTTAATATTATCAATCTTCCATTTAGGTTTTATCAAATTATAGTTTATTTCTTTTTAAAAAATTATATTTTTAGAAAAATAAATTACTTTTAAGCTTTGATTTTCAATAATTCAATTTTTCTCATTTATCTCAACATTCTATTTATTTATTTTTATTCTCCTTGGTTATATAATTTTATTTAAAACTAACTAATTTTGATTATGACAAATATTATTTTAAAATTACTTATCAAGATATCCTATTCTACTTATATACAATATTATTCTAAATTAACAACTATTAACATTTTTACATTATTTTTAAAAGGCGTTTATTTATTTACATTATCCCAATTAAAATCACAACTCACCGTCTTAAGAGATCATCTAGAATATCATATCAATATATTCGAAAAGCTCTTAAAATGGTCTTTTAAATGAGGTCAACGCCCAAGTTGGTCAAGGCCGACTATGATTCCCATTTAAACACAAGTTTATGCTGTAACTGAAAAACCATAGCAAATGGAAAAAATCTTATGTACGTCACTGGAATTTACACAAAAATATCTAGAAATAACCTAGATAGTATTTTCAGATATTTCTATAAATAAAGAAGTTATAAGACTTAGTAGAATTGGAGTAATTTTTAATTTAGCGCAATAACTCGAAGACAAAAGAAGATCGCCCATTTCTGTTTCCACTATAGAATTAGTCCCAAAAAGTTGGCCCAATAACGTGCAATCGGTTTTGCCGTAGCTGTACAAATAACAAAGTTACCCATACATGTACGTCGAATTTAGGACCCACTGTACAGGGTGTTTAGCGAAAAAGGTCGGATACTTTATTCACGTATAGTACCCATCAATAGAAACAAAAAAGTCTTAATGAAATAGGTCCGTAAATCAAGTGTTTCAAAGATAGGGTTGATTTTGTATTGTCGTCAACAAATTACGAGTATATTATTATGAAGAAATGAACAGTAAACGTGTTATTATCTAAAACATACAACGAAAAATGCTTAAAGAAAATGTTCTACATGACCATCTTCTATTTGTACACAGCCTTCACATCTTCGTCGAAAGGAAGCTCTTATTCTTTCGAATATTCCTGGATTTTGGCGAATAATTTGGCAGTCATTTTCTATTTGCTGCTGCAGCTCATCTACATTATTAATGGACCTTGAATATACTAGTGATTTTAAATATCCCCAAATCCAGAAGTCAAGCGGGTTTAAATCAGGGGATCTAAGTGGCCATAGCACTGGACCTCCTCGTCCTATCCAGTTATTGTTGTACATATGTTTAAAAAAAATCTTATGACGATAGCAAAATGCGGAGGAGCCCCATCGTGTAAAAACCAAAGGTTAACTCTATCAATTAGGGGAATATCATCCAATAGTGGGAGTAAGATGTTATTTAAAAAGTCAAGATAAACTTCGTAATTAAAATGATTAGGTAAAAACATTGGTCCAATCAAACGGTCTTCTAAAATATCCAGTCAAACTGTTACATAAACTTATCAAAAAGATAATAAAAGCCATAAATACCTTGTACACTTTATTTTTACGGTACTCACAATGAACGGAGCAAAGCCCAAGGTTCAAATTAAACAATTACAAAATGAATTTAAAGACAGAGAATTAATTATCGACTTAATAAGCTTTACTAAAACACAAAAATTTGAATATCAATTTAAATACGGTAAAATGCGGAGGAGCCCTATCGTGTAAAAACCAAAGGTTAACTCTATCAATTAGGGGAATATCATCCAATAGTGGGAGTAAGATGTTATTTAAAAAGTCAAGATAAACTTCGCAATTAAAATGATTAGGTAAAAACATTGGTCCAATCAAACGGTCTTCTAAAATATCCAGTCAAACTGTTACATAAACTTATCAAAAAGATAATAAAAGCCATAAATACCTTGTACACTTTATTTTTACGGTACTCACAATGAACGGAGCAAAGCTCAAGGTTCAAATTAAACAATTAGAAAATTAATTTAAAGACAGAGAATTAATTATCGACTTAATAATAAGCTTTACTAAAACACAAAAATTTGAATATCAATTTAAATACGGTAAAATACAAAAAAATAAATCCTGAATATAATTAAATAACTTACATAGCTGAAGGCCAAAATCAGGGAACGCAATAAAAAATAGAATGAATGCAAATCCACTCACTTGTAAACGTTTACGGAGTAACATAGATTATGGTTGGGAAAATAATACCAAAAGAAAGCAAATATTTGCGTGACCTTTTCACAGTTTATAACCAATAAGCAATAAATAGAAAGTTAAATAATAAATATAATAAAGTAATTGAACCAGAATTAATAAATGAATAATTAATAAATATATAAACCTGAATGGCACAAAATAATTTAAAATGAAATAAATCAAACAAAATCAAAGATACCACAACACTTATCTCAGATCCATCCTTGTAGGTTGGAAAAATTCCACGCGGAACAAAATGGAGGACGCCTCGTGTTGGATCGTAAAACACCTGGATCACTACCACGCCAAGAATAATTTCCAATTAACGGCAGCAATGGAATAAACTCCAGATAGATTTAATTAAATTCCAATTAATTGCTTCAAATTAATTGCTTCCAATTAATTACTTCCAATTAATTACTTCCAATTAATTGCACATGTACAAAACACGTGCAATTACAAAAACTCGGAATAATTATCGAACTAACCAGAAAATTAGCCAATCATTAATCGCTTTAACATCGTAAATATTGCGCGAACATAAAGGCATAAAATTTCAAACGACCTGAGTTAATTTTATAAAATACGTCAAAATACGTACTTGCTCAAATGTCGAACGGCAAAGAAACCTCGTGTAAAATTCCATGTACGACACCTCAGCAGAAATCGACACTGCGCAACTCAAAATACAAATGCAATTAGAGTTGCATAAAATAGGCGAAAATTCGCATTTAATTATAACCTTCAACTCATGAGATTTCAAACACGAAATATACACGGTGCGTAGAAAGTAATGGATTTACAACGGTGTAAAATTCGATAAAGACATTGAGGATTCATACAACACAAAAAGGAAAATTGAAAGAGTCGGTAAACCGGAAAGAATTTAATGCTGCACGAAATCAAAACAACAATTGAAGTAAATAATAAGGTATCGCTTAAAGATGGAAATTTAGCGCCTGCACATGGAAATATAACATTACAAATGCTGTCAAAATTACGAACAAAAGAAAACCTTTACAAAATAAGAAAAGGGAAAATAACTATATGGATTAATCAAGTAAAATGGGAAGGACAACACAGAAGAAGGAATAAGAAAGGATACTGGATAACCAGGAAAAGGATCGTGAGATTGTCTTATATAATAACAGAAAATTTCTATAGAAATACCAAAATAATTGAAGTTACAGAAACGAACTAATTAATCAGGCCAGGTTCCCTAAAGAATGTCATCAGGCAATATAATTGAAAAGACGTGACTGTAAATAAATTCTTAACCCACTATCCCACTACCTTAAGGTAAAGGAAATTGATTCGGGAACAATCAACCCTTAAAACTACTTAAAATGGCATAAGCAGAATGGTAAATTCAAAATAAGCAAAGTTTTTATGCAGGGTAACAACCACAGTAATATGAAAAGATTTCCTTTCATATTACTTTTACAAAGAACATAAAGCTTAAAAATCAACCAACAGTAGCGATTGATAAGAAGAAACGATACAATTTGACTAGCAAGCAAAAAAATTGTAACAAAACGTTCAAAGAAAGCCGATGTTGATGCCTTGCCTCCATAATAGCATAAGGGTTTTAATCTGCCCAAACATGATTATTGTGGAAATTGATGATCCCGTTGTTTGTAAAAATAGCCTCGTCAGTGAATAAAATATTAGCAGCTAAGTTTGGATTTTCTAAAAGAGCTTGCACCCGTTAAATATAAAAATAATACAGTTACTGTTATCGTAAATAATTTTATGTGGAATTCAGTAATACGTCAAATTATATGTCCAACTTTGCTAATTTAATCTTTAACCTCACTCTTAATTATTAATTACCTATATACTCGTAATTCTCAAGAACATGGGTACCCACCCCCTATGAAGCATTTGTTGTCATTTTACAATTTTTTTTACCTTATGTAAGCATCGAAACCTAGGCTATACAGAGAGCATTACGAAATTACGTACAATAAAATTTAAGATAAATGAAATTGGCCATAAATAATTAGTTTACTTTGCTGTGTATTCAGATTTATAAAATTAGTTTCAATGGCATGTAAGTAGTTCACATGTGTCAATTTAAGTAAACACATACTTAACTTTTATCATAGCACGCTTTGATGAATCTACTTTTGAATCACTCTTTATCAGCTTCTATTTTTAGCAATTAAATGTTGTAAGTTTTTTATATATCGATATATTACGCTTGCTCCAGAGTCATAGTGTAAAGGTTAGCTTATCAGGCCCCGTATATTATTAATTAAATGCTAATATTCAAAATATGCACGAAATTAGCCAGTTAAAATGTTAGAAATTTACCAAATATCTAACTTTCTGACGACCGGTTACATTTGCGTCGATAATGACGTCAGATTAAACCCAGAACAAGTTTACATGTTCACTTTGTTTACAACTTCCCAAGTTCCTATTGAGTTTGTTGTAATGTTGCATTCAGTGGGTTTGTTGTTGTTTCTGTATATTTCGAATATAAATGCAGGTACGCCACTCCTTTATTTATGCTTTATGTAATTGAAAGGCAGAGAAAGGAATTCTTTTTTATTATTTAATATTTGTTTACAAGAAGGTTTGTAGAATATTTGATGATATTTTTGAATAGTACTCGTTGTTCAAGGATAAACCAAGTATGATTCCTCAACCAAACCTTCTTTATTACAAATCCCTTTTTGTTAGCTAAATTTATTTGTGAATACCTTATAGATTAACATGCACATACGTTAAACATACCTAAAAAGTTCTTTATGTAACTTTAAAACATTCTAAATAGAAATCCCGAATACAAAATATTTATTGTAACAAAATAAAAGGGGATTTAGTAAATATAGTGTGCAAAAAATAATTAATGCAATGCTGCGGTTGATGACGATTGTACCAAAAGAAATCCCCCAGACGATGTATTACATTTTTTAATAATGAGTTTAGAAGGTGAAACAAAAAACCACTTTAGATTCGCATTTTATGTATTATTAAATTTGTTGAGTTTTAGATTAGAATTAGAATATTACTTTATACCATGTGGTTGCCTGTTTCTGTGTAATTAGTGAAGGCATGTTTTGCTTCACATTTCAAATAAGGGTTTGAATTAAAACTTCTAGAACAATACTTATGTAGCTTTTCAGTTAGTATATGATGACGTTCTCTGCTTTAGTTATCGATATTTTCTGCAGTGCTTCCTAAAATGTTTCAAAAACTTGATCAGAGTCTGGAGTCTGTGTGCCTTAAAACGTAAATCGCATTTAAAATAAGTAGAGTAATTCAAAATAATGAAGGCACCCTTCACTACTTCTGGGACACATACATACAGGGTGGCCCATTAAAAACAGTAAACGCAAGTTTTGGCCACTTAGCATCAATTTTGCGAAAAACGCTCGAACACGTCAATTTTAGTATCAAGGGGGACATCTGAATTGATTAGTATTATTTACTCAACTTCAAGATGAGGGTGAATTGCACCCCAAAATTTTTAATTAGAAAGGGGTGTCAAACGTTACGCAATTCTAAAGACCTTTCGATTCTCTTTTTAACAGTCTTTCTATTTTTCAAATCCGATCACTAATTCCAGAAAAAATTACATTTAAATTTTGATCTAGGAGGCTTAAACAGTTGAACGTAGGAAACAAAAGCACTTCATCTGACAAGTTGTTTGTAATAAGCAAGTACTTTGTGAGTTTGTCAGCATTTAAATTGATAATGTTAAATGGCTAAAACTTGCGTTTACTGTTTTCAGTGAGCCACTATACAGAGTGTGTCGAAAGTAACTAATATTGCCTGTAACTTTTTAATTTGAAGAGTTGCAAGGAAAAGTTGCACACGAAAGTTGTTGGGCTAATTGCGACGCCCCAAAAAAATTCTTTGAAGAAAGTACAAGAAAACTTATTTCGTGTTAAAAAAAATGCATAAATATTTGTACGAACCCCCAACAAACCTGCTGAAGAAAGCATTACGAAACCCCGATTAGACTGGTCACACCAACAGAAGTTGCTAACCACATCGATAAATATAAGCACTATAAAGCACCAGGATTTGATCTTATAACTGGACAAATCCTTCCATGAAAAGAAATTGTTAAACTAACGAACCTGATCAACGCATCATGTTGGCTACGGTACGCGCCTATGTAGAGGAAGGCAGCAGATGTAATACTGATTCCAAAACCTGACAAAAAGCCAAATGAAAAACCATCCTGCCGTCCAATTTTGCTACTGTCTATGATATCAAAATTAATTGAGAAGTTACTTTTGAAGCAACTCAAACCGATAATTAAAGAAAACAAACTGATCCGCATAATACGAGCCCTAACAACTATATATTGGGACAAACTAAACTACATATATAAATCAGGTATTTGACAGTTTATTTGTTTTTCTAATAATTTTTTAAATTTAATACTAAGTAACTAGTTAATTAACAACAATTGGGGCCAATCAGCAACACAAAAAATAAAATACTTATTCTATCATTTCTAATTAACAAGAAAAATGTTCATATTGTGTGGCAACTAAATATTGGGACATACAACGAATTTTTATGTCCAAAATGGAGTAACATCGCCCTTAGAGTTTATGGCCGCTCGAATTCGGTTGGGCATTGACTCAACTAAGGATCTGTAGGTTTCAGGAGTAAATCCATTCCAAATTTGCTCTATTTTAGCTCTAAGTTCCGGTAATGTCCGTTGTTGGTTGTTCCTCAATGTTTGTTTCATTTTATGCCACACTGTTTCAATGACATTGAGGTTAGGACTGTTGGAAGGCCAAGAAAGAACATTGGCGTTGTGGTCGCCAAACCACTTTTTTGTGATTTTGGCCGTATGACAGGCCGCCACATCCTGCTGAAAAATGTCATTTTCGCCAGCATTTAACTTCGCGATACTTGGTAGCAGACTGTTTTGCAGTATTTCTTGATATTTCGCAGCATTCACGGTGCCATCAATAAATTCAAAACATCCTAATCTTGAACCTGTCATGCAGCCCCAAATCATCACTCCTTTAGGAAATTTTACCGTATGTTTTAGGCAATACTTGTGGAAAGTCTCATGTTTAGTGGGAATCACGCGTTTGCGGTGATCACCAACACATACGTCGAATTTTGATTCGTCGTTAAAAATTACTCTGGAACTATCTTGGTCGGTAGAAGATTGGTCCAGAGTAATTTTTAGCGACGAATCAAAATTCGACGTATGTGTTAGTGATCACCGCAAACGCGTAATTCCCACTAAACATGAGACTTTCCACAAGTATTGCCTAAAACATACGGTAAAATTTCCTAAAGGAGTGATGATTTGGGGCTGCATGACAGCTTCAGGATTAGGATGTTTTGAATTTATTGATGGCACCGTGAATGCTGCGAAATATCAACAAATACTGCAAAACAGTCTGCTACCAAGTATCGCGAAGTTAAATGCTGGCGAAAATGACATTTTTCAGCAGGATGGGGCGGCCTGTCATACGGGCAAAATTACAAAAAAGTGGTTGGCGACCACAACGCCAATGTTCTTTCTTGGCCTTCCAACAGTCCTAACCTCAATGTGATTGAAACAGTGTGTCATAAAATGAAACAAACATTGAGGAACAACCAACAACGGACATTACCGGAACTTAGAGCTAAAATAGAGCAAATTTGGAATGGATTTACTCCTAAAACCTGCAGATCCTTAGTTGAGTCAATGCCCAACCGAATTCGAGCGGCCATAAACTCTAAGGGGGATGTTACTCCATTTTAGACATAAGAATTCGTTCTATGTCCCAATATTTAGTTGCCACACAATATGAACATTTTTCTTGTTAATTAGAAATGATGGAATAAGTATTTTATTTTTTGTGTTGCTGATTGGCCCCAATTGTTGTTAATTAACTAGTTACTTAGTATTAAATTAAAAAAATTATTAGAAAAACAAATAAACTGTCAAATACCTGATTTATATATGTATTTTATTTTGTCCCAATATATAGTTGTTAGGGCTCGTAGAGCAACAACCGATGGATAAGCAAACAGAGTTAGCCCTAGCTATTAGCAGAAGAAGAAGAAGAAGGAACTGATTCTTGATCATTAATTTGTGCTTAGAAACAAGCAATCTATGGTTAACCAAGTTCATAGAATCACAAACATAATCTAGAGAATACTAGAAGAAGAGAAGATCTGCTTTTTGGACGGTGCCCAAGAGTTCGATAAAGTCTGGCACTAATGACTAAAATACAACACAGACAGAAGCTTGCCTAAACAACACAGCTGACTACTGAAATTATACATTTCAAATAGACACTTCAGAGTAAAACATGAAGACGGCTATTCAGAAATAACACAAATATCAACTGGTGTTCCACAAGGAACGTGTTAGGCCCATTTCTATACCTCTTATACACAAACGACATACCGGACATGAAATAGACTACCATCGCAACCTTTACTGACGACAGGCCACAGATAAAGTCAACAACTAGATCAAGAAATGACGAATCAAATTAAACGAAGTAAAATCAATGGTCAACTATACAAATACAAAAATTAATATCGTGATTAATCAGTCAACATTACCTAACGGAAATAATGCAAAATATCTAGGCACGTCAAAAATAAGATAGAAATGCAGCTTAATTCGAAGTTTAGAAAAGTGTATTGGTTAATCGGGAAGCATTCTAAGCTATCAATACATAGTAAACTGTTATTATACATATAAACAAGTGCTAAAGCCGATATGGAGGGTGTACCAACAAAAGCAATGTACTAATGATACAAAGATTTCCAAACTCCATACTACGAAGTATTGTTAATGCCTAGTGGTGTATCAGAAATTAAGGCATTCACAAGGATTTAAAGATTGCTCTGGTTGCCGAAGAAATTCAGTAATTCGCAAAGAATCCCGAAGTACTACGACTTCTTGACAACAGTCACCAAGTGCGACGATTGAACTAGTTTAAGAGAATAGTTTAAACAAAACGTAGATTAAACACCCGAGTGAAGTGCAACATCACATTCATGGGATGCTCCACAGGGAACATATCCATAACACTGTGAATTCATCATTATTAGAAACAAGGTGCTAAAAAAAGCATTAGTGGGGATTGTGTAGAAAAACAATGTTGAAATATTGAAGAAATGTAAAGATAGAAAGATACGAATGTTTTATGAAACAATTGCTAGAATCAAGTCAATACTCTTGCTTATATACTTTAGTCTTTAGCAAAAAGTACTTGTACGTCGTTCAAAATTGATAAACTGAAGATTTTTCTAGCAAGCAGTTAAGTACAAACGTTTATGAGAAATGAACATTCAAGTAAAACCATTTAAGTTTAAGAGGTATAAGAAATCGAATCTTGAATTTATTGGGAAGAGCTTCCCAACATAGCTGGTCAGAACTAACACTAAGACACGAAATTTCAATGGTTTGCAACTTAGCTGGTCAACTTACATTTTTACATACCTAGCTATAGAAATGTCGTTTACGAACAAACTTCTTCATCGCCGTTTTCTTTAACAGTTCAACATGACTACACTATTACGCCTCGTTTATATTGTTCAACATTTCCTGATTTTCCTATGGCATGTTAGCTTGCTTCAGCATTTAAGAGCAGTTACTCTCATGGCTAGATGTATCTTATCCCACAAGCGTGTTTGTGGTTCTTCTCTATCTCTTCGAAATTTACTTTACAAGTTCTTTTACTATATGTTGACCTTCATTACTACTACCATCTATTACCAAGCTAGATGAGCCTATTGTATACTGCCTTCCAAAAAAAGTGCAACACCTCGAGGCCGTTGGCCGATTTTCATAAATTTTTCACAGAACAAGTATTTCGACGATACGAACAAATGATTAAAATTTCATATATCTAGGAGCCCTTGTTTTTTGTTTTTTACCTTGGTAACAATAAAACGAAAGAAATTGTTTTGTGTTTTTTCTGGTTGTTATCTGTACATTTTTGAAAATAAGTACGATACAGTGAACTACAAAAGTGTTAAAATGCCTATAGTTCGTCAACCTCGACAGTACCATCATTTGACTGAGTTCCAGAAGGGCCAGATTATTGGCCTAAAAAATCAAGGAAGTTCTTTTCGCGGAATTGCGAGACAAATCGGTTGTAATGCTGCGACTGTTATGCGATGGTGGCGAAGATAGAACGAGGAGCCCAATTATCGTCGACGAAATGGATCTGGTCGTCCTAGGGCTTCCACTGTGCGTGAAGATCAACATCTTCGAGTAGTGGCTGTCAGAGACCGATTTACCTCAACACGAGCAGTGGAAAACGAGTGGGTTGCAGCAATAGGACGTCCGATCTCAACAAGCATCGTCTATAGAAGAATTAGTTCTTTTGGGCTACGTTCGCCCCGTCCTCTGTTAACCTTTCCCCTCACTCCTAATCACCGGGCCCGAAGACTGGAATGGTGCAATGAACGGAGCAACTGGACTCAAGATTGGCAACGGGTGGTCTTTAGCGACGATTCCAGCTTTTGTCTTTGGGCTCATGACAGCCGTGGGAGGGTGAGGCGTTTTGTTGGGAGCAGCAAAATCCCAACTTTTTCACCGAGAGACACACTGCCCGTACACCTGGGGTAATGGTTTGGGGAGCGATATGCCATGGAAGCAGGTCACCATTGGTATTCATTGAGGACACTTTGACAGCTGCATCTTACATCGCGAGTGTGCTAGAGACCGTTTCTTTTCCATACCTTCAAGGTCTCAACAACCCTATTTTCCAGCAGGACAATGCACGTCCTCATACGGCAAGGGCTTCAATGCAGTTCCTGGAAGATGTCAACGTTGACGTACTTCCATGGTCTGCTTGCTCTCCTGATTTGTCCCCCATCGAACTTGTGTGGGATATGATGGGAAGAAAGGTGGGGCATTTGCGCTATCCCCCTAACAACTTGGAAGATCTCCGCATGGCCTAGAAAGAGCCATGCGATGGCTTGTCACAAGCGGCCATCGACCACTTGATTGGAAGCATGCCTCGTAGGGTTAATGAATGCCGGGAAAATCGTGGGGGACCTACGCATTATTGATTTTTTTTAAACTTTTAGTGTTACGGTTTTCAAAATCTAATCATTTGTTTGTATCGTTGAAACACATATTCTGTGAAAATTTGAATAAAATTGGTCAACTGCCTCAAGGTGTTGCACTTTTTTTGGAAGGCAGTATATTTTCAGTCCAAAATTATAGTTATGTTTCATTTCCCATTGGCGGCTCTCCAAATAACCCATAGAAGATTTTGCTCCCTAAATCAACTATAGAATTTTAGGTATTTGGGGCTTTTTCATTTTTTAAAATAACTACTTAATTTTCTGTTCCATACATAAACACTGGAAGGAAGAGGGTTGTGTTAATGGAAACAGATGCTGAAGAGAATAGTATATCTTACGTTATAATTGTACCAAAGTGCCTTAACAATGTTTTACGATTATGCAAAAATATAAATTGTTATTTCCAAATTAAATGTTACACGTTATATCTTTAATAAAAATAACGAACCTTACCATCTCTTTCATTTGATGGATAACTTCAATTAGGAAATGAACTACAACTACAGTATTTTTCACCTATGATATGGGTTGTGACGTCAACGAGCTGTTGATAAATTCACAAGCCAACTATACTTCACCTCTTTCTAAACTAGGTTTTCATTACCTACTGCGCACGAACGTGTTTCTAAACAGACAGTTTTTGGGCGGGGCAAGTTGACGTCACAACCCAAATGCTGGATGAAAAATACTATACGTATTATTAATTAAATTTGTTTAATAATATTGTGAACAAAGTAGTTTGATACTTTTTACATTCATATCTCACAAATGACAAAAATGATAAACCAATATTCTATGGGGGGTGGTCAAGTTACTATGGACCCAATTAGTCAAAGGGCAAATGGCCTTTATTGTTTTCTTAGGTACACGCAGCATTAGCTACAAAAACAATTTAGTCATAAAACAAAATATAGCATTAAGTAGCAGATTTTGGAATTGATCAAGTGAAATCTAATTTTGTTGAATGTT
Organism: Melanotus villosus; assembly: GCA_963082815.1. Classification (NCBI taxonomy): domain Eukaryota; kingdom Metazoa; phylum Arthropoda; class Insecta; order Coleoptera; family Elateridae; genus Melanotus; species Melanotus villosus. The sequence goes on along the minus strand of OY720419.1, from coordinate 10,283,845 downwards.
GTTTTGTTTTCTGAAGGATCTTAAAGTGTGTCGAATGCAAGGATCATTTAGCACTATCCGAATAGAATGAATTCGAAAAGATGGTAACAAAATCCTTTTCGGAAAAAAAGCTAAAACACCTCTAAACACATTTGCTACTTTTTTTTAATGACTTTTGGAAGGGATACAACGTTGCTGAAAGTATTTTTTAAATGGTAACCTAATTTTTTTATTACCTTTTCAAATAGACTCATCTCCATTCATAAGATCTGTAAAAATTAGGGTAGTCTTCATAAGAAAACGTTTCAGATATCAAAGTGGAAAAATTTGGTACAAAGAAAATTACATATTTAAATTGCTCGTTGTTCTAAACGCAAAATAAACAGTTTTTGAACATGTTTATTAAATTCGTGGGAATAGAGCAAACTTCTTGCTGAATTTCATTTTTTCAAATCTTCATTATGTGATGCTCTATTTACGTAAGTGTTGACCAACTCTGTTAAAGCATCTATCGTCTTTCCTTTCCTTTCCACCTTAATGTTTTTGTATGTTCCGCGCAAACTATAAATGACCTATAACGAAATCGTTGAAAGTACCTTATTACACCATTAAAAAAAAATTTAGTTTTAGATGTATTGCCATGTACAACGCCAGAAGGAGAAGAAGGTAGCTGTGTTATCGTAGATTACTGTCCTTCAATAATAGAGACCCTGTCTCATTCCAATTTAACAAAAGAACCTGTAAAAGAGCTGATTTGTAACGAAACGACCAATTCGGTGTGTTGTACTGAACCAAGAAACGGTTCTTTCTATGGAACAGAATTGTCCGATCGGCGATACTGTGGCTATCAACAATTCGATAATTACCAATCTCAAAGAAATGACACGTCGATTGATGAATTCCCTTGGTTAGCTGCAATTTTAGGCATTAATCGTGATACAAATGAAGAAGAGATATTCTGTCAAGCTTCTCTAATCAATAAAAGATATCTGCTTGGTTCTGCTCAGTGTTTCTTTGGGCAACATACAGTGCAGTACAATATGTAGGACTGCGTAAACTGTAGTTTTAACCTCTACTTTATGACCTTTTGCGTTTCAGTACAAGAGTTTTGCTTGGAAAATATAGCAGAAATACAGATAATGATTGCATTGCGCTACCAGAATTTGCAATAACAGAATGTGTTAAGACTGAAGAATTCCAAATCGAGGAAACGATAATTCATCCCTTTTTTTTCAAACGTCCTGGATTAACCGATATATCTTTGTTAAGGTTAAACAGGGTGGTTACGTATTCAGGTATTATTTAATTTTGCTAATGCGCTTCCTTTTCAACTTATGCATTGTTATCCCACAGATTATATCCGACCAATTTGTTTGCCAATAGAATGGACGATATCTGCAAAACCTGGAGAAATACTTTATACAACAGGATGGGGTAGAACAACTGTGCACAGCGGAGTTGCAGTAATTAAAAAGAAAATTGCGACTGTTTTAATAGCGAACCAGGAATGCCAGACCAAATATCATAAAACTGAAATACTTCCAGAAATAAGTTACATGTGTACTTTGGATTTTAAAAATAATACGGCATATTCATGCCAAGGCGACTCTGGTTCGCCGGTTATGTTCCAACACAGAAAACAGTGGCATATAGAAGGCATTGTGTCGAGAGGAAAAGTATGTGCAAATTTTGCTCCTGGCATACATACCAGGGTTGCAGGTTATTTGGAATGGATCAAACAAAATATGAAACCATAAATCAGTTTTCATACCAAAGACTGGAATTTTTAACGTATTTTTATATACAGATTGTCTGCAGGTACTAGGTCCACACGGTAACTAGATACAAACAAATACAAAAAATTAAAAAAAAAACACCAATCTACCTGCAATTTGTCGCAAGGAATGTCCTAATATGTGCCATTTAATAACTTGGACCTTTTCCTCGACGGAATAAACATTCATATTAAACAACAGAACTTACAAAAAACAAAGTATTAAAATACAAGATTATACTTCTTTCTATTTGAAATTATGTACCACTTCAAAAAGACATTTAAAATACTACATTAATCACAAGAGTGTGTTGCTTAACAACCATTTAAAATTTTAAACCGTCTCTGTATCTAGTTACCGTTTGCACCTAGTACCGTCAGACAAACTGTATACAGGGTGGCCCACTGAAAACAGTAAACGCAAGTTTAGGCCACTTAACATCAATTTTGCGAAAAACATCTGAATTGATTAGTATTATTTACACAACTTCAACCCTAAGATGTGGATGAATTGCACCCCAAAAATTTTAAATAGCAAGGGGTGTCATACGTTACACAATTGTAAAGGCCTTTCGATTTCTCTTTTCAACAGTATTTTTATTTTTCAAATCCGATTATTAATTCCAGAAAAAATTACATTTAAATTTTGATCTAGAAGGCTTAAACAGTTGAACATCGCAAACAAAAGCACTTCATCTGACAAGTTGTTTGTAATAAGCAAGTACTTTGTGAGTTTGTCAGCATTTAAATTGATAATGTTAAGTGGCCAAAACTTCCGTTTACTGATTTCAGTGGGCCACTATGTATAGTAATTCTGATGTTTAAATAAATTTTCTAAAAATACAGATTTTGTTTGCTTTACCGAGAAAGGGCAAAAATCTTAAGAAATATGATAAAGCAATATTGATGAGTACGCGCTGTATAAGCCGGATTTACAAAGCATTAGTCTTTTTATGTATAGTTCAAAATCCTCTTAGGGTTTTTAAAACTTTTGAGTTTTAGAACCACGCGCTACAGAAAATGTGTTTTATAACTTCTACATACATATTATCTTGTATGAAGAAGCGTTGTTCCCATGGAAGACTTTGTGGATTGTGATACGCTAACAATGATGTTGTTGCTTATTATTGATTGGTATGGTTGCTTATTATTTAATGCGTATGGCATTTATACCCAGGAGATCACGGAGTGATAGTTTGGGTGCCAGTAATGCTAGTTTTATAGCGCTATCTTAGGTGCACGTGTAGGCTAATTTTTTGCTACGGGCGTGAACTAGCTTTACACTGCGTGTGGGTGTGTGCGTGTGACCTTGTTACTCTACCTCTTAGGCCTGTATTCGGAGCAGAGCGTCGTTAATTTAGTGCCCAACCACGAATGGACACCAGGACTCGATACCGACATCCGGACTGCAGATTGGGAGATTCGAACCGAGGACTAACCTAACGCTACCCTGGCGCTCTTATCACTACGCCACCCTGGGTTGTTAATGATATGGACCCATCGTTAACATTAAAGTAATATATAACTGCAAAAAAATACTAACAGCCGGATTCATCAAAGGGGTCTAACTCGTTAGTCAGACTAACGAGAGATGTGCCCGTGCAACCGTATTCACGAAACCGTTCCGCAATTTTTTAAACTACTAGTTATGCTAAAAGTTACGCAGCTGTTAGGTCGGTATTAAAAAAGGGCGCAACTTGACAGTTGTACCAAGTTGTGCAGTTTAGACGAATTTAAAGCGAAGTACTTCGGTAAACACTAGCTTTGGATGTTGCCAACGGTTTTTAAGCCATCTAAGTATTAAATAACATTTAACGTATGTTTACTTCCGAATTTGTAGGTTAAGTTATGGTATTTCGGTTTTGTACGTGTTTTGCTAAGTTATCTCTCTTCTGTCGTATTCTCATGTCTGAGAAGTCGCGATACCATGATTATTTGCATTTGTTTATGATGGAAATTAACACCTGATAATATAGACGTTTACTATTCAAGTTAACAACTCAGAGAGAGAGAGAGAGAGAGAGAGAGAGAGAGAGAGAGAGAGAGAGAGAGAGAGAGAGAGAGAGAGAGAGAGAGAGAGAGAGAGAGAGAGAGAGAGAGAGCTTTATTTTACAAACTGTGTTTATATATTGTACAAAAACATTGCTACCAACTATTAACATATTGAGTAACTAGATAATACTTAAGTAACTACAAATAAACCTAAATAAGTTCTCCTTTCAACACTCCCACTAGAACATTAATCATAATCACTTTGAACGAGTCCCATTTTTGATACACAAAACGCATGTTTTGATGTTGGCGTTGATTTTGTCAAGCTATCTGCGACCATGGCCTCAGTGTTGATGCGATGTAATTCAATAGTCTTGTTTTCAACTTTCTGACGCAGAAAATGATGCCTAACGTCAATATGTTTCTTTCTTGCATGATAAGCATCTGTTGAAATAAAATTTATGGCACTTTTGTTGTCGCAAAATAAATCTATTGGTTTCTGCATTGATTCTGGTGTCAGCTCGTTTTCTAATTGTCGCAACCATATGGCTTCTTGAGTAGCTGAAGATAATGCCATATATTCCGCTTCCGTTGTTGAAAGTGTGACCGTTGCTTGTCTTTTGCTGTTCCATGATATTGCACCACCTTGTTTGATGAATACATAAGCAGTGCACGAACGTCTTTCGTCACAGTCGCCGGCCCAATCCGCATCACAAAACCCAGACAAATTGGAATTTGAACGATTGGAACATTTAAATTTTTTGTGCACTGTTGCCTTCAAATAACGTAAACTACGTTTTACTGCTGTCCAATGGGCTTTTCCAGGATTGCTGTTAAATTTACTGGCTGTATTAACGGCATGTGCAATATCTGGTCGCGTACCTTGAGATATGTATAAAATGCTACCCACTGTCTCCTGGTACGGTATTTTTGCCATATCTTGAAATTCTTCTTCCGTCTTCGGTGACATGGCCTTTGTTAATTTTTGATTTACATCGGTGGGGGTTGCCGTAGAATTGCACTCAGACATATTAAACCTGTTTAAAATTTCTTCAATATACTGCTGTTGATCCAAATAAATTGTACCATTGCTCCGATCCCTGGTGATTCTTAATCCTACACAAGAATTTGCTTCGCCCAGATCCTTCATTTTAAATTGCTTGCTGAGCTTTGCTTTTAACTTCCCCTTTTCACTTTGATTGTCTGCAAATATCAACAAGTCATCTACATAAACTGCTACATATAACCTGATTTGATTTGTCATTTTGTAATAAATGCATCCAATTTTTTGTTCCATTGTCGACTAGCCTGTTTGAGTCCATATATAGCTTCCTGTAGTCGACACACTTTACTGCCATCTTGAAATTCTTCGGGTTGAACCATATAAACTTCTTCGTCTAAGTCGCCCTGTAAGAAAGCTGTAACGGCATCCATCTGATCGATGTCCAGATTGTATTTTACAGCTAAAGCTATAAGATATCGTATTGAACTATATCTAATAACTGGTGAATATGTTCCTTGATAATCGATGCCTTTTCTTTGCGCACAGCTCTTAATCACAAGACGAGCTTTGTACCGTTGTATTTCCCCATTAGCATTCTTTTTGGTTTTAAAAAGCCACTTGCAACCTATTGCATTTCTATTTGCTGGTAATTCTGCTAGCGTCCATGTATTGTTTTCAATTAATGCCTTGAATTCATCATCCATCGCTCGTTTCCAGCATTCAGCATCTGTACGTTGTAATGCTTCCTCAACTGTTGTGGGATCGTTTAAACCACTTGCCAGACCCGAGTAAACAACATAATCTTCAATTTTCTTTGGTTTTGATTCCCTCCGAGACCTTCTCAATGTGCTTTCGACTACAGGTGGTGTAATGTCTTGTATTACTGCCTGATCCTCTTCTCGTACACTTGAAGCTTCACTTTTTAACTCGCTCAGTTCTTCTGTTACGTTTAATTCAGAAACGGTCGACTCGCCTGTTGCATTTAGATCTCCCACTTCATCGAAAGCCTCCTAAAATGGTAAAATTTCATTCATGGATTCTTTCACATTTTTTTGAACTTATGGTTTTCGACGATGACAACACTGCGACTCTTGACTAACTTCTTGTTGTTAGGATGAATAAGTCGATAACCTTTTGTGTCATCACAATAACCCACGAAGATTAACTCAGCTGATTTGGAGTCCCACTTTCTGCGTAGCTCTTTCGGTATATGTGCCATGGTCCTACAACCAAACACTTTTAGATGGCTTAAGTCTGGTTTCTTACCTGTAAATATTTCTTCTGGCGTTTTTTCCAGGCCCTTAGTTGGTGATCGGTTGATAATATAAGCTGCTGTTGCAGTAGCTTCAGTCCAAAACTCCTTCCTTAATGCGGCATTGAATAACATACACTTTGCTTTTTCTACAATCGTTCGATTCATCCGTTCGGCTAAACCATTTTGTTGTGGCGCGTAACGGACGGTTGTTTGATGTCGAATGCCAGATTTTTGTAGGAATTCTTTAAAACTGATGTTGCAATATTCCTTACCATTGTCCGTTCTGAATACCTTTATTTGTTTTCCGGTTTGATTTTCTACCCGAGCTTTGAAGTTTTCAAACACTTCCTTCACCTGACTTTTCTGCTTAAGAAAGTAGACAAACACTTTTCTTGAAAAGTCGTGTATTAGTGTAAGGAAATATCGTGCTCCGCCTATCGATGTCGTCTCCATTGGCCCACACAAGTCAGAGTGCACCAATTCAAGAACTTCTGTTGTTCGTGTTCCAATATTCTTGAACGGTTGGCTGCACTGTTTGGCTTTCACACAGGGTACACATGTTTCATAACTGTCCTTATTACTAAAGTCTACACCTGTAACTAAATTGTCTTTAAGTTTACATAAATCTGTATGATTTATGTGACCTAGTCTACGGTGCCACCGGCTGCACACACTGTTCTTAAACCTAAGTTACTGCCCTGGTTAAGTCTATACATATTATTTACTAATTCAGCAGTCGCAATCACTTCATTACCGCGAACTATTTGACAATCTTTGTCATCAAATATAACATTATGTCCATTTTTAACTATCTGGCTCACAGACAACAAATTCGTTGCCAGATTCCGCACTAGCTGAACGTTTCTCACTGGAATTGTTTCTAGTCTGTCCTTTACACATACATTAACATGAACTGTCCCCGATGCAGACACTGGTAAAGTTGAATTGTTAGCAACTATAATTTCCTTTATTTTTGAAGTTTCACTGTTATTTAGCCAGTCTTCTACCATAGTCATGTGAAGAGATGCTCCAGAGTCTAAGTACCACTCGTCTTTGTTGGTGTTGGGGCCTACTGAAAAAACAGCACAGAATGCAGAAGTTGAGCCTTTACTTACTGCGAGTTTTTTCTTGTTTAAGCAATCGTTTGCTTTGTGCCCGTGACGATTACAGCTGAAACATCTTGGCCCTTTACTTTTATGCTGCTAGCCCTTCCTTGTTGCATTCTTACTGATGAAAGCACTTTCACCATGTGCTTTTGTGACTTTTACGTCCTGCAGCAATTTTGTTTTAATCGAGTCCCCTGTAATTTTGCAGCCGGAACTTTCTATACCCATGATCATTGGCTTATACTCGTCAGGTAAGCCCGCTAGAAGAAATGCTCCAATCCATTCTTCATTTACTACAAAGTCTATGCCATTTAATTTGTGTGCTGTCATTATAATTTTATTGACATATTCCTCAGCATTGTTGCAGTTATTGAGTTGGGTTGTAACGGTGTTGTAACTAATGTAGGTAGGTAAAAGGCTGATTCTGCGTGTCAACGCGGAGTCCTCAAATGCTGATTGCAGTTTGTCCCATACTTCTTTTGCTGACTTTGCGCACTGTATGTGTACATACTTGATGGGATCCAACAGTAATATGATTTTTGACTTGGTTTTCACGTTTTTCTTGTCGTCTGTTTCGGTGCCCAACACACAATCCCATAATTCCTCGTGCTCTACGTAAGTTTGTACTGCGAATTTCCACGTGTTGTAGTTTTCACGTCCTTTGAGCTTTTCAATTGAGGGTAAATAACTTAGATTACCTGAAGATACCATGCTGCGACCACGTGCTAAAACTAACCTCAAATTTTGTGTAGCACACTCACCACTATACCAATTAAAATTAAATTTCCTGATTGGCTGTTGCTCTCTAGTTTAATATCGTGTTAATTAATTGGAAGTTTTAATAATTGCTGGATCCATAACCTGATGGAAATTAACACCTGATAATATAGACGTTTGCTATTCAAGTTAGCAACTTAGAGAGAGAGAGAGCTTTATTTCACAAACTGTGTTTATATATTGTACAAAAACATTTCTACCAACTATTAACATATTGAGTAACTAGATAATACTTAAGTAACTACAAATAAACCTAAACTTAAATGTTCTCCTTTCAACAGTTTATGGTGTTTCTCCATGAATGCCGATCTTGAGCATCCCTGAGCGTATTTTATAGTGGGCATCCTGTCAAGGCTTTTACTTGGTGACCTGCCCCTTGGTCTTTTGCCTTCTACTTTGCCCTGCGCGATGAGTTTCTCTAGGCTGCCTGTCTTCTAACTGTGTGGCCAAAGTATTGCAGAATTCGTCGGCGACAGATTGTGGAAAGCCTGTCTTTCTCTCCTATTTCCTTCAATATGGATGCATTAGTGCGTCTTTCCATCCATGACACACGCAGCATTCTGCTCCAGCACCACATCTCGAAAGCGTCTATTCTCTTTAAGTCTGCTGCTTTGATTGTCTACGTCTCTGCCCCATACATAAAGATTGTGAAGATGAGTGATTTAACCAAATCTATCTTAGTGTTTCTTGTGATCTGTTGGTCCTTCCAAAACTATATTTACAGGTTTATTTAGTTGATATAACACAGTAAGTACAATTTATACACATTGCCTGCTCTAAAACTGTTCTCTTGGGTCTAGTACTACTGAACTACATATTTAAAAGAAGCATTTTGTTTGCATTCACAAGAATTTACCAGTTTTAGAAGTAAACATGAATAATGTTCTTATTCAGTATTGTTGTGTTATTATTGCATTTCTTGTGTCTATTATTCCACACTAGTAAACTAGTTGACAGATATTTACACATTTATTTACAAATTTAATAATTACACAAGCGGATAGCAGTAAATAGAATTACAATTAACTGCCTATTACCAAATATATGTATTTTTAAAGCAAGTACAAACAATATTATAAGCCATTTTAATTTTAAAGCATTAAAATAACACCTTGCATGCAAATCTGTATATGGGGTTGCATACGCAGTTATAACCGGTAAATTGCCCGTCTATGCAGGGGTTCCAAAAGTGCGGCCCGCGGGCCAAATGCGGCCCGCAAACCCTAGAAATGCGGCCCGCGATGTCATATCATCGGCGATCTTGAATTCATAGAGATAATTTGCAATTTACATTTTTACAAAAAGATAAATAAATGTTATCATATTATAATTAAAAACTGTTCAGTTAAAAAAATACTAAATTTTATATGTAATATACAATGTGATTTTTTAAAAACTCAATTGCAGCAGGCCGTATTCTGACTTAATACAGACAGTTCTAAGGTTATTAAAGACAGAATTCGGCCTGCTCGAATTGAGTTTTTAAAAAATCACATTGTATCTTGTTATTATAATTATAGATTGAATATATTTTATTGTCTTAACAGCCGCCCTATTATTAAAAGAAAACAAAAACTGCACAAGTCACACACTTCAGATTGATGAATTTATTGTTATTTTCTTTTTATATTTGAAATTATTTAGTTATTTTTGTTTAATTATTTTTGAAATGTGTTAATAAACAGTTTGCAATAGGGTTGCCACCTTTTAAATATAACAAAACCGGTCATCAGCCTTAAGCCAAAAATACAAACTATACAGGGTGTCAACGAAACCTGGGGCACCCCTATGCTTTTTATTTTTTAAGATATCAAAATGAAATTTGGTATATGTAATACACTCTTTAAATGGCATGTTTTGACACAGAACACAAGTTTTTGTCACTTCCAGCTTAGCCGAAATTAACATCAACTTTGTTATTTTAAATGGAACACCCCGTATATTTATACATTTTTGGAATCTCCATTTAATTTTACGTATGATAGTACCAAGTTCGAAACATTTTGATGACAAAGTAAATTTTTGTAAAAATTAATCTTACACAAAATGAAAGTTAAGGTGCCCCAACACTCGAGACAAATTGCCTTCGAACTTTAACTATTTTCGTTGCTGTATTAGAATGACCTAAAGTGGGATTAATATGAAAATTTAATTCGGAATAACACACACACACATAATTTCATTCAGAAAAACGGTATGTTGGGACATTTAAATCTAGGCACTGGGTTTCAAAAGAATTGAAACAAATGAAATGCATAAAATAAATTAATTAATTGTTCTAAAACAATTTGTTTTGAGTGTCGGAGCACCCAGATTTCCAGTTTATGCGGATCATGGCATCCTAGATTAATAAATAAACTCTTCTGCAGGTATTTACTTTGTCATCAAAATATTTCAGACTTGATTAAGATACGTAGAATTAAATGCAGATTCCAAAAGTGTATAAATATGCAGGGTGTTCCATTTAAAATAACAAAATTGAGGGTATTTCCGGCGAAACCGGAAGTGACAGAAACGTCTGTTCTACATCAAATAATACAGTTTAAAGAGTATATTACATATACCAAATTTCATTTTGATATCTGAAAATATAATTTAAAAAATTGACACCCGGTATATAAAATTCTTATTCCCGAAGTACCAAATTTCGTGCAAATCATGCTATTATTGAGATAAATATTTACAAAAAAGTTTAAAAAAATAATAACTTTGACACCCTGTATTTCGGAAACTATCAACTTTTGGACTAATTAAGGTAAATTGGGCTAGATCCTCATATTTTAGCCTCGGGAATTTGTGCTAGCATTTTGTACAGACCTTTTAGAGGCACCCTGTATACATACAAAAATATAATCCCAGGCTTTTCACAGAAATTTTCAAATTAAATTTAAAGGAATATTTTTGGTTCGCCTTTGCGGATGTAATTAAATCCTTATTATTGTATGCATGCGCATGAGCTGGCGCTAGACATACGTTGAATATTTTATCTCTATCTTATTACCTACTATACAAAGATGTCCATAACCAAATTATTTTGTGCAATTAGACTCAAATAGTACATGGTTTTAAACGGTTCAAACGAAAATTAACCGGCTTTTTAGATACTTCGCCCGGCAACCGGCAGAAAGCTGTTTAAACCGGTTACACCGGGTGAAAACCGGCCAGGTGGCAACCCTAGTTTGCAATAAAAAGTAATTATTGTCGTAAGTAAAGACTGATTATGTTATAAAATTAGTATAAATCTTTCCTTTGTGTCTAACTTTTTATCGATTTCAACGTATTTTTCCATAACACTTTTTTTTTGGCCCGCCAAATATTTTGGAATTTACAATTTGGCTCACCTAGGCAAAACTTTGGGAACCCCTGGTCTATAGGGTACTTTTGAGAATCACTGGAACCTAACCTCGAATTCATCAAGTGAATTTTCACGGTAAAAAAATCCTCGGTTATCAATTTATCATGTTATCTTATGTGTAGTGTTTTTTGTGTATGCAGGTTACATTTGTGTTACGTATTTTTAAATAATTACAGGTTTGTCATTAATTACCAAATGGTATTTGTAATATTCTCTGTGATTTGTATATAATTATTACAGGAAATTGTATAAGAAATGTCGGAAATAAAATCAAAGGTTAACCTCGAATATGATTTCGGTTTGGTTATCATCAAAGAAGAAATCAAACTTGAACCCTACTTGAACAATATAAAAAGTGAATTTGGTGACGACATACTTTATAGTACCGAACAAAAACATCACTTCAACGAAACTAACACTAATATTATCCAAAACGTTGGAAGGAATACGAGGGAGGAAACAACAGTTATAGAGAATAGTGCACTTGAAACGGGCAAAATAAAAGTTGAAATAACCGATACAGTTAATCCGTTTGAAGAGGACGATCGAAATAAAAATAAAGGGAATAGTTTTGCATGTGACATTTGTGAATTTAGAACGACTCGTAGATCCCATTTGGCACGGCATTTGTGTATACATAGCAAAGAAAAACCGTTTGCCTGTAATTTATGTAAATATAAAAGTACAACTAAAAGCAATTTGAAAAGGCATATGAATATTCATACAGGTGAAAAACCGTTTGCCTGTAATTTATGTGAATATAGAAGTGTAAATAAAGACCATCTAAAAAGACATATGAATATTCATACAGGAGAAAAACCGTTTGTATGTGATATATGTGGATATAAGAGTGCGACTAAACAAGTTTTGAAGTATCATTTGAATATTCATACTGGAGAAAAACCATTTATCTGTAATTTATGTGAATATAAAAGTACAATTAAAGGAAACTTGAAAGCACATATGAATATTCATACAGGAGAAAAAGCGTTCGTTTGTAATATATGTGGACACAAGAGTGCAACCAAACACAATTTGAAGAAGCATTTAAATATTCATGCAACAGAAAAACCTTTTGCCTGTAATTTATGCAAATATAAATGCGCAGTTAAAAAAAGTTTAAAAAATCATATGAAAATTCATGGGAATGAAAAGTAATTTGCATAAAGGATTCAAATTTAAAGGGGCAGTTGGGGTTAAAAGTGACAGCAAAAACACGAGGTGGTTTGTGACGGATCAACCGACAATTCATCTACCAACTCTGCAGGTGCATCACTTAAAATTTTTTGAACATTTGTTTGACCTGACAAAAACGCTTTTATTACTTCAAGTGTCGGATGATTTCATTGTTGATTATGGAATTGTTCACACTACAGGCGTTTATTGACATTAAGAGGTGCAACATCTTCATTGAATTGAAATTCATGTTTTACTTTTCGAGTTTTTTGTAAAAAAAGTAGGTACCTAGTACTACTCAATTGGAAATTATATCTTTTAATTGATAATTAGTTGTGTGGCATTCGACTAGTTCAATATAAGGGGTTTTTAGGGCCATTGGAATGATACACTTTGGTAGAGCCAAAGAGAACTTTATTGTTGCACATACATAAAGCGAAATAATGAAAGTAATGAAAAGAAACGTTTAAAATAAGTCAACGCGACCCGCACCCGTTAACAACCCGGTTACACTACTTAAAGGCATTGTCAACTTATGAAAAGTCGTTTTTTTTTATTTTATAATTTGATTGAGTAGGTAAAGTGAGTATTGCACCTGTGCAAAATTTTATGGCCGAATTTTAATTCGTTTCCGTGTTATGGGAGCTAAAAGTTTAAGATATGACGTCACGAGTGTCGCTTGCCAGTAAGAGCGGATTGCCGAGTCGACTAATAATACTAGTAACCCAGCAACGCGGGTGTTGTGTTTGTTTAGGAGCCTCAGGAAGGCGACACTCGTGACGTCACGTATCGGGAAATGAATTATCTCTACCCGTTTATTGTGGTTATTATCAAAGATATTGAAATACTACCACTGCGGGTAGTTTTACGAGTATTTTAACTAATGTATTTTGATATTTACTAAATATGTTGCATAAGTTGACAACGCCTTTAACAAAACTCACACCCTCCTGCAAGCACGGCGTAGGCGGTCATCCCCTTAACACTGAATAGAGGGTGCTACAGTTGTCATTAATTCGATTTGAAGCATGAGGATATAGATTTCAATATTTATCTTTAAAACCAGTGTGCCCTGGAATAATACGTTTTGTATTTTTCTAACTACTATAACACTCGGGTCTTTGGCTTTTAAAATATTTTACCATAGTTGATAGGTATTCGAATCTACTTCCTTATGATTATCAAATGAGTATTAAACCCACAAAATTTCTTCTATTATTTAATTTATGTAGTATTTAAAGAGAAAAATGTTTGAGGAATTAATATTAAGATTTAATCAAAGTGATGTGTTATTGAGTATTTTTATTTTTAGCTTTTTAATTTTGATCTTTTTGTAATTATAAAATTTAACAATTATTTGTTTTGTTTTAAAATAAATACAACCTATGTTGTATTTATTTTAATCCTAGATGGAATCATTGGCGTCCTTAAGCATGACCAACTGCATCTATATACTCTGTATATACGGCCAGTCCACTCCGTTTAAAAATAGGTTTTGAGACAGTAGGCCATAAAGACCAATTCGGAAGATAACTATCTATAAATTGTCAAATGTCGAGCATTTTTGGCAATGGCAAGTATATACATGAAATTGATTAAATTATTTGATGTTAAATGAAATTAAAGCTATGGTTCGAATCTGCCGTTAGTGTAAAAATAAAAATTTACTACAACAAAAAATTCAATATAACAGATGTATTGCACCATTAATTTTAACCGCCTTACCTAGATCCTTATTACTCTCTGCAGGATCATGGGTATAGTGTGCCTAAAATAACTCTTTACGGAACTAATAACCCAGAAAATTACTAATCTTGTACGACAGACCTTGACGTATTTGAAGACGTGTTATACAACTGTTGCAACCAAGTTTAATGAAAATCGCTTTGTTGGCTTACCGATATCATAATAGTATATTATACACGACGCTATAATGTAGGCTATTATTACCGAGGATAATGTTTGCAACACGAGCGAGTTTTGCAATTATCCGAGGTAATAATAGCCATTATAGCGAGTCGTATACTATACTTTATCCACGAACACAAACTCGAAGAATTTTTAATTAAAATTTATCGACGACTTGTCAATAATCTGTCAAACATAACCTATAATCTGTCAATTAGGATTAGAAACATAACCTATTTCCTTCATTATACAGCATAGACAATGATGTTACCATGACACCTTGACTGATCATTATACACTGCTGTCAGTGTATAATGGATAGCATTACGAGTGACCAAACACATGAATAATTGACAGATTATTAAGTAGTCGTGGATAAATAGTTATTTGTCAAAGTTATGGTAAGTGAACTTTTTTATCCGAGGGGGTAAATTGTGGACCGAAGCGCAGCTGAGGTCCATAAAGCCACCGTGGATAAAAAAGAAACTTACCTACGCGTTGCGCATTAGGTTTTTCTCACTACCACAAAATAAAATTCATTAATAATACTAATATTTAACAAAAATTGTGACGTTTATATCTATGACAGTTTAACGGCGCTGTTGCTATGGTACAAACAAATTAATAAACGCAATTTCTGTTTTTAGTAATGAAAAGAATATGAAATCAAACATTTTGTAAATACACCTTCATTTAACATTCAACATTGTTCCAATTGTAAATTTAGTATTAATATTAATAAATAAACACGTATTCTCCATTATATCTATTTATTTTTTTTATATCCGTTATGGTGTCGAGACAGGGGTACCATACGCGGAAAGTGACCTGGCGCGGTAAATCGTCTTTTTCGCCCTCCGTCTAGAAACACTCAATTTTCATGCGTATAAATCGTCTGGAAAATGCTATTTTCAAGCCTAGGCCTGAAAGTAAAATTAGGATTTTTGATTGGTGGCGCTGAACCGAACTGACTCCGCCCTCTCATTGCCACGCCCATTGTCACGCCCAGAAAAATAAATTCCCTAGAAAAATAAATTCTCTAACGTCAAATATTTGAATAAAAAATGATTTTTTATAATTAACGTATTTTTATCGGCCGAAAAAATATTGTGTATCACACGCCTAGAAACTGCTTTGCAAGTACTCGTACTTGTAGGGCCTCGGCTGCACCTCGGCCTACAAACGTACTCGCACTTGCAAAGTGACAGTTTCTAGCCTTGTGATACAAATAACTATTTTTGTCCTTAGATACAGTCTGTTTTTGTTCAACTAAATGTTTTATTTTCCATTATTGTCGATTTTTTGACAATGTAATGTCAATTTACCAAGGTGGTAGTGAGAAAACGAGAAAACTGATATGTGCAGTGATAATTATTATTATCATCGAAGCAAAACCAGAACTTTCAAATATTTTCCGACGACCACTATGAAAAATGACTCATTTCACACGGTTTACTAGTATTGAAAATAACAAATTTCGCATAGCAACGAAACTGTGTGAAATGCCCGTGTGCAAAACTTTGCACACGCTAAACCACACAAAGCAGTCGGCGGGCGACGTCAAAAGTCGTCATTTGTTAAAAAATAAATATTTAAAACGTCAAAGTGTTGCAAGTGTGGTGCTGGTTCAAATTTTTTTAAATGAAAAATTAGAAAAATGGTCGTCGGAAAAGCATAGTGTAAAACACGTGCTGAAAGGATATTTCACACTCGTGTGATTAAGCCACTCGCCAGAGGCTCGTGGCTCAACTTTCACACTCGTGTGAAATATTCAACTTTCAGCACTAGTTATACAATATACTATTGTTTTTTAATAAATTTATTGACAAATAGTTGACACTGTTGACAGTTATAATAGTAACAACAACTTCATAAAGGGGACATTAGTTTCTGGTCTTGTCAAAAAATTTGTAAAACGCAAAGTGGAGCGGCCTTATAGGGACGAAGTCGTTATTGATACAGTAGGCCTTGCCTTAATGGCTCTACGATCTGTATTGGCGGATCACTGCCTTCCTCTACTTATATCATTTTATGTGATTTGGCTGCTAACACGATCTTCCACTCGATCCTACTTTTAGTCTTGTTCTTTTAATCTCTCACATCCATATTTTTCCAATCTTTCATTAGGTAGTTCATCTCCATCTATTTTTTTGGTTTAACTTTCGGTCCCTTTGGTCATGGTTTCCATTCTGTTATTGCTCGAATCATTCTGTCTTTGTTAGCTCGTATTAAGTGTCCTAGCCATCTTATTCTTTGTGATTTTATTTGTCTGACTTTGTTTTCACCGTTTATATCTTCTTCTCTTTCGCTGTTCATTTTAACTCTGTATTGATTTTCAGTAATTTTTACTGGCTCTAGTATCATTCGTAGTAATTTTCTCTCGAATATTTTTAATTGTTCTTGGTCTTTTTTTGTTAGCCTAATTGTTTCCGCTGCGTAAATAACTGCTGGCCTTAATAACACTATGTAAATTTGAATTTTTGTTTTTTTTTTTCCAGTAATGGTTTATAGATATTGAGCAATTTATATTCGCGTTGAATTCTATGCTTTATATCCTGTTCTTTTTTGTTATTTATTTCTGTCCCTAAGTATCTGAATGTCTGTACTACTTCATATTTATGTTTACCAATTTTGTCTCCCTTCTTTTTCTCTTTTACAGTTACACATCGTGCACTTCGTTTTCTCTTCATTTATCTCCAGTTCTCTCTTCTCAGCTTCTCTTTCAATAGTTTGTATATTTTCCTGTAGCGCACTTTTACTTCATGATATCACTACTAAATCATCAGCGTATGCAAAAAGTTGCATTTCTTTGTTGTTTATTGTACCATTGTGATTTGTTTTTCTTGTGATATTTTCCATTTTAATATTGAAGAACGTTGGCGATAATGCGTTGCCTTGTCTTACGCTTCAAAGTCGTTTGTTTTGATGTTATTTATTTTCACCGTTGCCTCAGATCTATGCATTGTCATTTGGGTTATAGTGCAGGGGCATAAGTAATTATTTCCTAGTCCGTGGGATTTTTTATGAAGGAATATTATGACTATATGGGATGGATAGCTGATGAACCATAGAATCCCGTATTACCAGAGGTGTTTTGCCAGATTTTGTGGCAGAGGGCCTGTATGACGTCATAATTTCAAGATGGCAGCCAAAATGGACGCTAATCTCGTTTTTTATCTTTAACTCATTTATGGTTGGCTCTATGCAAATGTAGGTCGAACCTTTCTTGTTTCTCATGAAATAAGGAACAAAAAAGGTTATTACAATTTTTTTAATATCTGTTGCCGTTTCTGAGATACAATTATGTTTTTTTCTCTGACGTTTTTCATTCAAATGAAATTTCTGTTATATTTTTTTTTTTGACTAGCTTATTTATTTTTTAATTTATATTTCATTGGTTGATTATCAAGAATCTTTGGATGAAGAGTTGCTAAATGGAAATTTTAAACCGTCGGAAGAAAATAATCCAAGTGATTGTGAAGCAGATTCCACTGCGCTGAATGCAGTCCCGACTTGGCCAGCTTTTAATTCTATAGATTCTATACTAAGTAAGCCAATAAAAGAAACTAGAGTCTGTGTGCTCCCACTCTTAGATACCAGCCCAACTACCACACAAACACAACTCACTTTCATGAAGAAATTAGAACAAGTGGCATCTAGTATCACTCCTGAAGGGAGAACAGTTGTAACTTTGGATCTTGGCCTTTACAAGCCTGTTTTAAAATTAGCTATGGCTAACAAACATCTATCAAAAAATTGGATTCTTAGGACGGGTGAACTACATACTATAATGGCAATGCTTCGAGCTATTGGTTCTTTTATAGATGGAACAGGATTGGAAGCTACATTATTGGCAGTTTATGATGAGAGTGTTGTGTTCAACATTCTAGCAGGAAGTGCGTAAGGAGAGCTGTAGATGCACACACATCTCTAAGGCTTGCTCTTTTCAAATGCGTTAGTGATGAGTTTTATAAAAAGCAGGATGGAATCAAAGAAAAGTTGGAACAGACTCACCAATATTCAAAATGTGGCAATGAGATCTCTTTTATCTCATTCTGAAACTAAGGATGAGTTAACAGCATATCTCGCAAATAAAGCCATACCTATTGCATGCACAGAGGATTAAACAAAAACTGATAAGTAGTTGGAGGAATGAGGTAAGGTCATCAGATGGGAATGACGTTAGAGAACTTCAAAACACGCAAGAAGAAGCGGATATAAAAATTATTTTTCACTCAATGGTAGGTACATCTCACGTCATTCTACTATGTGCAGGGTACATACTCGTATATTCAACAGATATTGATGTTTTTATTCTTTCACTGTGGTGGTCGCAACTTTTCCCAAAAGACAGCATGTTTGCCACAGGCGTTGGTGCTAATAGACGATTTATTGATATCAATCTTGTTTATTCCAGTATAGGACCAACAAAAGTTAAGGTATTGTTAGTTCTTCATGCACTTTCAGACTGTGATATTACTGGGTGCTTCAAAAATAAAGGCAAACTATCTTTTTGGAAAGCTTTCCAGATAGCACAGAAGGAAGTTCTTGATGTTTTGGCATTACTTGGATCTCTAGAAGAATTTAAACCAGAAGATGAACAACTTCTCGAGCAATTCATTTGTCAAATTTACTTGCCAGGGAAAAGAATATCAGACAGTGGTGAATTGTGCTGATGGATGTTCACAAAAAAGATGTGCAAATTGAAAACGTAACCCCCCATAAGATCCTCCTTAACACCATATATTTTAAGGATACATTACCAAGTGTTGGAGTGGTGCAGTGCTGATAAACAACACCCAAGCCTCCCAGAACCGCCACAATTTGGATGGGAGAAGTCTGGTACCCAGTATTCTCCCACAATGAGTTCGATGCCATGCGCACTAGAATGGTTACTGAATCCTAGTACGTTGTGGTTATGAGAAAGGACGGTGTGTTGTAGATTGCAAGTATAAAGTACAGTTTTTAAGGTGCACAGAAATGTGTAACTGTGGTGGCGATGAAGAGATAAAGAACCCTTGGACTCGGAGGATGACCTGTGAAACTTTCTCTACACAAGATATTTACGTGTTAATTAAAAAATAATGTTTTATATATTAAAAATAATAATGTTCACGTTATATAATAATTATTGTGTTTCCTAGAAAAATCAAATGGAGTATTATTTTCATTGTTAACAATAAAGTATATCTCGGAAATGGTAACAGATATCAAAAAAATCGCAATAACCGTTTTTGTTCCTTATTCTATTGGGAACAAAAAAGGTCTGAACTAAATTTGCATAGAGCCAACCATAAACGAGTTAAAGATAAAAAAAAGAGATTAGCGTCCATCTTGAAATTATGACGTCACACAGGCCCTCTGCCACACAATCGGGCAAAACACCTGGTAATACATGATTGTATGGTTCATGAGCTAGCCATCCCATATAGTCATACTATTCCTTCATAAAAATCCCACGGAATTACATACGCCCCTGCACTATTAACCTTATTAGATTAGTTTCTGTGGTATGTGTAAGTTTAGCATGTCCTTTATTAGTTGTGTTTTATTGACTTGGTCGAATCCCTTGCGAAAGTCTATAAATTCCATACTTAATTCGATGTTATATTCGTATGATTTTTTGACTAGTCGTGTTCTTTAGCTACCATAAAGCAGCAGTACAATGAATTTCAACGTGGTCGACTTTCCTTAAATGAGCTCCTAAGCCAAAAACAGCCGTTACCGAAAAGAATATTGGTCTTGTTCGGGACATGATTGAAGAGGGCAGGCATGTTACTGTAAGGAGTATTCAAGCAACTCTAAAGATTGCTGTGAAAGCAATTAGCACCATTTTATACAAACATTTGAATGTACGTAAGCTTTGTTCCCGTTGGATTCCCCACAATTTGACTCCAATTCAAAAAGAAGACCGTGTGAGGTGGTGCAGATCTACACTATGTTACTTTGACAATGGATCGTCTAATCTGGTGTACAACATCATTACAGGTGATGAAACTTGGGTATAGCAACAATCGACAGTTTGGGTTTGAAAATGAGTCGGCTCCAATAAATAAGGTTGTTCGTGAGAACAGCAGAAACAAAAAGATGGTCGCCACATTTGTTTTGGAATTACTGGACATGTTTCCACTGTAGCACTAGTGGATCACCGTACTGTTAATGCCGAATGGTACACTACAGTTTGTTTACCTCAAGTTCTCCATTTGTGACAAATGTATAGTTCACGTCAAATGGAGCCTGCGTCCTTGCTAATTGCGTCTTGGCTAAATGAAGCGGTAAGGCCTTATATGCAATATTAATTCAGCGGGCCTTGTTACTACTTTAGTCATAACGGTGTCATAACAAAGGAATGTGCAGCAGATACTGCCCCAGTGTACAGTATGTTACTTAAGCAAGTTCGACAATGTCGAAATGTAGGTAAAATATTTTTGACTACAAACCCACTTAATAAATATTTCGAAAACTTTTGAAATAATATAAGAACATAAAAATTAAAATTTTAACTTTGACACCCTGTATCTCTCTAAATATTAACTTTTGTACAAAGGTAATTCTGGGCAAATTGCAGTATTTTATGCTAGAGAACACATCCCTAAAATGGTGCCGTGCAATTTTGAAACACCCTGTATATATGTCTTATCTTTCTCTTTTTTTTACTTCACAATGCATTTTAAAAGATTCTAAAAATAAGCAATTTTACAGAAAGTTCTTAATAAAATAATAGGTATAATCCTTTGTATTATTTGCCAGTGTTCGATATTTGAATGAGGAAATGAATAGGTACTTAGCAATTTCCGAGAAACCCTTGCGTTAATAAAAGATTTAACATAAAAATGGAAATGCTCTAGTCCCTCCTGAAGGAGGACAGGGAAAACGCCGTCGGCCCCTGGGTTTTTAAATGGGGCAAATTAGCCTACGGCCCACCTGAGGCGATCAAAAGTGACCACTTTAGAAGCCCCTTTCTTGTCAGAAGTAGGAAGAGAGACTGGGAGTGGCCGTTGTGGGTAGCTAGAGTTCTAGTGCCACCAGGAAAGTGCATTTCTAAAAGATGCTCCAGGCACGCTTTATGGCTGAAAGCAATAGCACTGCCTGGGAGTCTCAAAGACTCCAATCGCGACTGTTTGTTATTACCAAGGCAAGTTACTTCAGGCAGAGACTCAATGCTAGAGCAGACGTCCCTCCACGTATCTTTCTTAGGACTGCGAATGCGGTCCGTATAGAGTCTAAAGTACTCTAGTTGGTGAGAGCGTAAGGCTCTGTTAGGAAACCTACGCCTCTCTTTACGGAGTGTTTGAAGTTCAGAGTTCCATTTCAGAATTCTTTTGTTTCTAATTTTCTTCTTAGAGGGACAGTATATTTTTCATATGAGGTATTAATTGCTTCGAGCAAGATATAAGTGAATGTCGTAATATCCCCAGTGGTTCTTGAGTTGTGGTAGCCCCTAATGATAGGCTGCCCAATTGGTAGCTTTGGGGTTTCTATAAAACTGGACCACCGTAGAGAGAGTCAGGTCTAGAGCAAATTTGACGTGTCGGTGATCCGATAAAGATGGCTCCGCCACAATAACATGCCAGTCTTTAACAAAACAGGACACAGAGACTGAGACCAATGTGATGTCAATGACTTCCAGCCTTCTTTCAGCAATAAAAGTCGGCCGATTTAGAATCACAGTAGTGTATAGGAACTGCAAAAGGCATGTACCTCTAAAGTTGATGTCTGAACTGCTCCAGCGCGTTGGCATCGCAGCCTACAATAAGGGAAGGGCTACCAGATCTCGATAGAAGAAAATCGGTAGAGCATTCGCATTTAAGTTATTTGAAACGTATAAACACGTTCTGGGTGTAATTGCGCTACGGTGGTGATTAATTAGGCCATTATAGAGCGGTCTAACTCTCTGATAGATCCATGACGATGACGAATGCATGGTTCTTGAACCAGAGCTATGTTAATCTGTTCCAAGGCAATTTCTTTTCTTTTCCTGTCCTTCTTTCCTAAGATTTCCAGACTTGCTTTTAAGATAGCATCTTCGATTTTCTTCCAGATTTCTTTTAGATTTTCTTAATTTATTCGTAACAGTTTAATTTGCCTATGGGTGTAGTTCCTGAGGGTGAGGCTTGGCAACGTTTCAGCATTTCTTAAGCCATCTATGTTTATTTTTGTCCTGGTCAGTGTGCTGTTATTTTGAACTTTATCAAATGCATAAAATATTTACTAATAAGAATTGTAGTTTTCATAGTTGTCAGATCTTGTCATTCAAATATGCACTACGGTTGCGTTCAGGTGTGAATAGCAGGTTGCCAGCTTAAAAGCTCTTTGAGGCATCCTTCTGTTGTTTCTGGTGTTGGTACCTTAAGCTTACTTGCTTTATTAGACGCTTAGCTACAGTAAGACATTTTCACATTATTTAACAATATACACAGTAAAAAAGCACGAAGTATTATAGACACATAGCTTAGAACATATTGTACTATACTGTATTATTTATTCTAGTAGATTATTGCTTAGGTAACAAGTTTTCAAAGTACGGTAACCTTTTCTGCATTTATCAGAAATTGTGAAATTTTAAGTGTGAATTAGTGATTTCCCAGGGCCCTCAAAACCGTACAGAACGAGTACGAAATTCTGAAAACCTGAAATATTGAATTAACTACCAAAACCTTCCATTCAGAAATATTACTCACATTTAATACAGTTCGGCAATTCATTATTACCAGTCCTCCTCCTACTGTAAATATTATTTCTCTTTGAGATCTCTGCATTACGAACGGAATTATAGTTTTCACAGGCATAGTGTGTTTAAGATTCCATCCAGATTCGTAAACTCCTTCGGCAACTGATGTGGCCTGTTGATGAAATACAATTTTAAAACTCTCAGCCTAAAATTCTGTAAATAGGCAACACACAATGCAACATACAGGGGCTTTAGGTTTTTTAATTATACGAGGGTGTGTTTTTAAATGTTTTAAAATTATAGCCGCCTTGTACCTGTACTGTGTGTTGCCTCTTCTGGATCGGAGTTTTAAAATTGTAATCCTGCCCCTAAAATCTTTTCAATAATGGAGATAAAATGTTTTAGAATATACCCAAAATGAAATGTATTTACCGTATTCTTAGAGAAAAGTTCAGATATTGTTAGAAAAAACTTAAAACGCAGGGAGATACAATAAATTTTAGTTTATGTTCATCTTACGCGGGTTTTTGTTAATTTCAACATTTGTAAAAATAAATTTACCCAATTGAGGTTGTTTCGTAAACTGCTTAACTATAAATATGGTAAGCTGACAGATATAATTTAATAAATTAATGAAGTGACTACTATCGAATAATAATAATGTCGAAATAAACGCTACAACCATACAAGTGTATAGAAAAAACTAAAATTATTTATGGAGTTTCTCAACTCTTGTTGATTTCATAACACTTATTTATGATGATTAGGCAACCCACTTTAACGAAGCAAGTTGAAGGAAGCAATGTGGGTTGCCTAACCAGGATACCTAGAAGATTTCAAATAAGCCACTTCCTATTTGAGCGTTTCTCCACCAGTTGCTTAAATAGAAATTATTACCTTATTTTTATTTTAACAACTGGTGGGAAAATACCCAAAAGGTAGTATAATAGTTATTTATTATACAATACGATAAGATTTTATTTTATCTTCGAGAAGATAATGAACAATTTTATCGCCGTGTAAAACATAAAATTTTATGCTATCCTCGCCATTATTTATATTGAATTAGTTAATTATTTTGATTGATAATTATAAACGCCAAAGAAAAATTCAATGATCAAATAAAATATCAAAGAACGTTAGAAACTAATAGTTAATCACAGAAATACAACAAAGGATGTTGGCATGGAAGTGAAAAAAAAGTGAATATATAATTGTTTTTCCTTCTAGACAATGAAATTTCATTTTAACATGAAGTAAAAAGTCGCTAAAATACAATTTTAATAGTGAGGATAGAATAAAATATTAAACTCGCCACAAGTGTGTAGAAGTTGTACAGGGTGTATCAGAAAGAAGTACATTAAATTCCCTCAGTAATAGAACTCGTCAAGAACTACAATATTTCTTAATAACTTTTTTTTGTGTATTTTTTAGATTTTGTGATAAAATTAGTTAAAGATTTATCACAAATTTCATTACCTGCCAATGGATATGATGTCCAACACAAAACATATTTTGGTTACCATAGTAAATCAATTTACTTAAAAATTAAGCTTAGCAGTATTTAATTATTTTGAAAATACATAAACAACTCGCTATTTTAGGGGGGGGGGGGGTTAAAAATGCAAAATAAATGTGAGATAAAAAAAATAATAAGAAATGTTGTAGTTCTTGACGAGTTCTACCACTGAAAAAATTGTACTTATTTCTGATACACCCTGTATAACAAGGATAAATAATACGTTTTAGGTCACCCTCTCTAGCCAGAATAAAGAAGTCTTACCTCGTCTGTAATATAGTTCAAAGGAATGCAGTAAATCGAAAGTTGCATTAAGACAGCAATTAGTCCACCCATATACCTTAATAATGCAAATACTTTGTCACTGTAATAACAAAAATAATTTTCAGGGAACGAAACGAAGTTATAGTGTTATCAATGTGATAAGGAATTAAAAACTTATTTTCCATATGTTTCTTACCTGCAATAGCTTTAATTGAATATTTTCTTCTAAATTTCAACATACTGTATTTGTTTACTATTTTTTTTAATATTCAGAAAGGTTAACGTCTGAAGAGGTGTAAATAATTTGCTAAGACTTTTAATGTCATTTATAATTAATATTAATTTATGAGGGTGTTTACTTTAGAACGTCGAGCCTAAAATTTTTTAAATAGGCAACATATCAAGGGAGTTTGTGAGGAACAAACTCCTACGCTTTTAAATCTTTTGAGAATTAATTAATTAATTCACTGTGGTATTTCATGAATGTGTCAACTAATTATTACTTAAGTAACACGATAGGTGCTCTGATCTGAATTTTTTAATTTCAAAAATTTGAAAACGACGGAGTTTTCAGTTGCCGTGTGGATTGCATACCTCAAAACTTTCAGGATCAGCGTGGTATTAAAAGGACGATCTATACACTTACTTGTTAGTACTCAGTTTTTCATCAGTAAATTTTGTTATCAATTTGATATAACTTTAATAAATCAAAATACCTTTCAAATGCCATGTACATCTCCACAAAACACAGAACTGCAACCGTAGTATACTCGACCAACATTATTGGTGAATATGCTTCCTTGAAGTTCTTAGAAAACCTGTAAAAATTGATTTATAATTTCATTTTATGTTATAACTAAACGTTATACTACTTCAGTAAAAATTTGTGATGCCGAATGTTGCAAACTAAGACTTTTAAATAAGCTTCGTCCCCCATTTTGTCATCGGAAACGGATGTGTTTAGATTTTGGAAAGAATAACGTAGCATCTTGAACTGCACCGTAAGGTTGATGCAAATACTTAAAAAGAACGATTCGTAAGCCACTACGTGTAGGGCAACGTATGCAACAATTATTCCTTGGGTAATTAGTACGTATTTAAACAAGGTGTCCTGATCTTTCATCAACCATGGTCCAATTGGCAATTCTTTAGTTGTGTAAAAATTTCCGATTACAATTGTTACAATTACAAATATGAAGCGAAAGAAGTTCTTCTGCATTTGTAAAGTACGTTCAAATGTGTTGTCTAATTTTCTTCGGACGTTCTTTTCAAACCGATCTGTTTTCCAGAACTGTTTTGTATCGTTGATAAGACGACGAAAGCTGTTTATTTCAATTGCAACAGCTAAGGATTTAAACATGCACTAAAAGAAGTAGATGATTATTAGTTTGCAATTAAATTAAAGTTCATTAATGTCTTCCAAAGAATTTAAACATTTTTTAATAGCAAATTTCGCCGTCAAAATAAAAATATTATTATTTGGACTTCAAAATTCAAATAAAAAAATATTTTTTAAATATCATCGAATAAACACCTAAAACGAGTTCAATTTTTCTAATTTGTTTTGTTGACAAATAAAGGAAAAAGCCTTCAAACGCTTTCGTTCGGATATAAATCTAAAAAAAATACGTAAAAACAATGCATTTTTATGGATTTTAAGAGTTTGACTGTTTTCTTCGCCATATAAAGGAACAAAGTTTTCATTATTTTTTTATTCGAATATTAAAATACTAAATTACCTGTCCATAAGCAATAAAAGCTTCGCAAGTCTGAACAGCAACAATGAGCTTGTGTTCCGTGACGTAGAAGAGCTGAAGAATAACTAAAACTAGATTTATTGTTGCAAAGATCGAATACGTTGCCACAACTGTGAAAAGCATAATTTTATTTTGCTGAGGATTTTGTCCGCACCATGTTAACAAACGTAACGAATATTTTAGAATTTCTCTACCAAGGTCTTTCATTTCCTAAAAATTAGAGGTTTAATTATTTCGAATAGCAAAATAAAAAAAAAAAACATGCAGGCCACTGACTATGACCACAAAATTTTCATTTAAGATATTACAGTATCAAGGATGGGAAAATATTAAAAAAAAAATTATTTTTAAACTTAGGACGTAACAGTGACTTACAAATACAGCCTATTTTGCATGAAAACGAAAGATCGAATACGAATTAAGGCTTTAAGGCTTTATATTAATTTATACTGTAAGATTGTAACCTAGCTAAAAATGATCAATCGAAATTCTATTAAATGAATTTTCATAATATCCACAAATAAAATTATTTAATGGATGGCAATTGATTGATCATAAAAATGAGCCATTTAAATAGTAAATACACTAAAAGGAAAATGCAAGTTTTTTCGAGGCATAGAGAAAAAATGGGAAAGTTGTCATAAGATTTGGTTTCAGCAGCACTTAATAACTTTTGATGCTTTATGTTAAGCTTACTGTGGGGACAATTGTATTAAAAACGGTAAATATAAGAACATATAAAATACCTGAAAGATAAAGAAGACAAAACTGGCACTAATTCAGCCACAAGAGGTGTTTTTAAAATGTTATTTTAAAGGTAGTTTTATACCCGTTGGCGAAAATCTGATACAAAAATATTTTATATAGATTCTTCAAAATGCTCAAATTTACTATTAAAAATGCTTGGTTCTGCACAAGTGTTCCACTTATGGGAGAATATCTATAAATTCCTATAAGTAAAGCTGCAGTTTCATACTACAATTTTATCAAAACACAGTCACACACTTACCTTAATTTCACCAGAGCTTCTGTATTTATCTTAGTTTAAAACCAGGAAGAAAATGGCTCATTATAAGTTAAACTTCAACCTATATTTATCCCTTAAAGTAGTTATCGTAACAACTTTGAAAAACACCACTTCTTTATTCATAAGCAGCACTTCAAAAAACTGTAAACCTATAATTAATTTAAAAAGGACAAATTGATATAATACGACATAATTTGTTACCAACTTTTGGGAAAGTGTGCTATTTGTTAATTAAAGACAAGTTGTACGACATTACGAATTGTTGGGCTTATTTCGTAATTTAAACTGTTGATAATGAAACGTACGAAAGCAACACTTAAAGAAAGACTTTAAAGTTATGTAAACAATATTTTTGCTTTTTGAAAATTTGAGTTAATTGATAACTACGTAGCTATATTTTAAGAGTGACGTTTCTCAAAATACTAAACAGAAACACATAAACAAGATTGTGTATGACGATTTCTTTTATGCCGTGTAACCTTAACATTTTCAGTAAAACACCTGTAAAGAAGACGAAAATTATGTAATACAGATTTTAATACTTAAATTAGTTTGCAGCACAAGCTTAATATTTCAGCAGCAGAAAGCGAAGTATGACAATAAATTTTCTAATAAATTTTATATATATATAAAGCTCTACAGGCCTAGGAGGCCCATGGCTTCTAATAAATTTTAGCATTCCTTAAAGGACCAGTTTCTTCATCGCCTGGTAACTTTAACTTCAAGTTATCTTTTGTAACGATGCGGGTGTTGAAAATTCACAATTTTCAATAACTGGTGAAGACCCCGAAGCTTTTGGACCCTCGTTTAATTTTGTTGTGTATTTGTAAACCAGTCTTTTAGAAAGTGTAGGAAAGAAAAGTCAAAGAAACGCAGATCTCAAACATACTAATATATTTATTCAATGGAATTCGTTGTATGCTCCCTCGGGGGTGGATGATCGGCACGGACGGCGTAGTCGCCACCCAGCGGTCTGGTCGGGACGGATTCCGTGGACGCTGATGGAAGGGTGCTGCCGAAGGGTTTTGTTTTAAAGCATTTAGGTTGTGTTCCTGAAAAATAAACAAAGGTGGAGGACTGTAGAAGGCTAGGTATGACTTGTGAGGTCACAGATTAGCTCTCATACAGAACGGGTTAGAGGGGGTTATCTGAGCCTAGTATGACTTGTGAGGTCACAGAGTAGCTCGCGTATGTGGAATACGGAAGGTTACCAGAGCCTAATACGACGTGTAGTGTCATAGAGTAGCTTTTGTTACGGAAAGCAGGTTGGAGGAGCGGAAGTCAATCAAGGGTTATGATCACAATAGCCTAATGAAGTCACCTCCAGAGTAGCTTGTGTGCGGAGAGGAAGGAATGGAATCCTTTTTGATCTGATGATCATTGTATTTATACGATTATTTTGGAACACCCCAAACTAGAAGGGGTGCCTTTCGTCAAATCAAATCGAACTTTGTGTTAAAGTTTAGCCGTGATTGGCTAGCCGGTTTTGGTATAAAACACTTCATAAGAAACTAATTTTCCTAGAAATGCTTTTATATTACTAAAGAGATTTATAGTTCTGTTTGTAGTATCGCAATATAAGCAGATCTCTTTAACAATTTGTAATTTGCTACGCTAGCTTTTGGAGTGCATCTGGTTGGGCACATGTTTTAGCTAGGACAAAGAAAGACCCTTTTTAGATAACCTATTTAGAATTCAATTCAAATTCGATTTATATGCATGTATTTTTAGTCGATATTCTGATTTCAGTTTTAAGTTTCATATAGTTCTAGACGAAATTCAAACTTCTAATTCGAGTTTCTTGTATCTTCAGTTCAAAAACAGCTTTCAGAATAAGTTTCATACACTTTAAATTCATATATAAAGTCAGATTTAATTCGACTTCAGCGTCTCAAGATTAAAATCGCATTGGTTTTAATTTTCGATTAAAATATTACTTTTTGTTTCGAAGTCATACACTTAATTCCTAATTGTGATACGCGTTTTGTGCATTTTCAGTCCACATTTGATTCATTCAATTCATAATAAATAATTAAAGCGCATTGTTTTGAGTTTCAGGTTGATATTTGATTTTCTAATCTAAAGTCAAGCATTAGTTCTAATTCTCTAATCCAAAATCGAGCACTAGATTCTTAATTAAGCATAAATTCATTGCATTTTATTGCAATTTTTAAGTCTAAATGCAATGAAATTTGATTTGATTTGTAGGTACTTGAAATTTCAAATTAAACTGGTTTGTTGTTTGAGTTTTAGTCTGAAATCCGTTCTAATTCGAAATTAAGCACTCAACTAAGAGTTCAGATGCGAGTTTCATTAATTTATTTTTCAAATTTTAAACCAATTTTCACGTACTTTAAATACAAATATGAAAATCGATTTAATTTGAACTTAACGATTCATAATTATTAATTAAGATTTGAATTTTGGATTGAAATAGGATCTTCAAATCTGAAATCAGGCCCTCGACTTCTAATTTAGGTACGAGTTTCGTATACTTTCAGTCGAAATTTTAAGTCACAACTTAAGAAAATTTTGGCTTAGATGTGAAACTTTAAATTTTATCTATTTAGAAGTTTCAAATTGAAGTCGGATATTCTGGTCTGAAATTAACAACTCGATTTGAACCAAGGAAAAAGAAGAAAGATTATGGAACGTGATTAGCACCAAGTTACCTTGTTTTTCAGAATTTGGTTTCAATTATTAAGTATAGAGTATGACACAAGTTTATTCCTTAAGGCCCTAAGCTTGATAAAAATCTCACAGCAAATGAATTAGAACAACAAGAGTTATAGTTTTACTAATTGTTTTTGATCAATACCTTCACTGGTGGATTTTCAATTTTTAAAAAGGCTTCTGAGGTAAACAATATAAAATTAATGCAACTGTTTTACAGTACACCTTAAATTACAAGCTTGTGTAAATAATTTATTTACCTAATTACTGATGTCTGTTTGTACTGAATTTGCTTTTTTGTAGCCCTGTAAGAAACGTCGTAGATAAAATTTTTGTGGGACGTTTAAATAAAATTGACCAGTCAGCCTAGTTTCGGAGTACATAGCACTATCTCTTTCTGATTTAGTATCTGTGTATTACATATTGCATATCAATTTCTTTTGGTGAAAATAAAACAAATTAAAATGATAAATGCAGGACACCTAACTGGTTCTTACATTCTAAATAAAAATATTTATTTTCATAACGTTGAAGAAGATAAAGAACAATCAATTTCGATTTGTGGATTATTATAGTATCAATCTCTACCTAGCAGCTCTCTTAAGAATTGTGCACGTTTACCAATTCCTTTTTGTTCTGACCCACAAAAAGAGCCTTTCTACTAATCTTCAGATGTTAGTTGAGGTATGAAATTGAAAAATTATAAGCAGATTGTCGAAATCTATCAATATTTTTCTTCGTATAAGTGTAGTTCTGTGCCAGGATGGCGCAGTGTTAAAGCGTCATGCTAGCGTTATATTAGAGCTTGGTTCGAACCTCCCGACGGGCAGGATTTTCCTGCGTCTGGAGGTTGGTATCGAGTCCTGTTGACCATTCGTCGTTGTACACCAAATTAACGACACAGGCCTAAGAGGTAGAGTAACAAGGTCCTACACTTACACACACTTACACCAATAGTGATTGAGCTAGAACAACTAGCGAATATATTTAAAAAAATAAAGGAATGAACAAAGATGAGGCAGTATATGATATAAAAATACCTGTTCAAACTTGGTTACATCCTGCAGATGTTCCTAACATTGAAGAAGCAGATGTTGATATAGAAGCTGGAATTAGTATACATATATACTGATGGCAGTAAAATAGGTGGGAAGGTAGGATTGGGTATAGTCATATACAAGGATAATAAAAATATAAAAGAAATAAGAAGTAAGCTAGACGATACATGCTCCAATAACCAAGCGGAATGATTGGCAATCTTCACAGCAATTGAATTCCTGATGAAGGTGGAGGGTATTCCAAGACAATAAAGAAAGGCGGTAATCTATATAGGTAGCAGAATCACCGTAGATGCCTTAAAAAGCATGAAAAATCATGGACAAATTTTTGAAGACATACGTAGGAAAATTGTTACAGTAGCAGAAGAAGGATGGAAGGTATACCCGAAATGGATTAGAGGACATCAAGGCATACAAGGAAATGAGCGAGCTGTTACATTAGCGAAAGAAGCGGCTAATTTGCCGGAAGACAACATACAATATTCGCGGATACCCAAAAGTGAAGTGATTACGGAAATGAGAAGGAATGGTAAAACATAGATAACGGTGCGGTTACCAGGAGTTTCTTCCCAACACCACAGTGACTTCATAGAGACCGGCACCTATCCTAAAAGCTAAGATCTTGTCCACAGATGCATTCCGTATCTTATCCGGCCCGAATAGGCGATTCCTCAGGAGGACGGCATCATAAAAAGAGATTAAGAAAGGTTTCTTCTACCTAGAATCTGCAGCTTGGATCTTCGAAAAGTCCAATCAGATGTCGATGACTTTCGAAGAGGCCGTGCCCTGTAAAGAGGCCTGTAACTATCATGAAGTTCTCCTTGCTAAAGGAGCTGCAGGAGCTGTTGGAACCTAGCTTTTGAAGGTCTGTAGATTAGTTGCTTTGTTTATCCAAGGCGCAAAGCTCAGTATGATATAAATTGAGAGTGAGTCCAGTCTTACTTGCTTTCAGTCCAGGGCTTAGAAAGGGTCCCAAGAGACCCTCTCCGGACAGCCAATCGACCTCTTCGTTGCCTAGAACGTTACTGTGTCTGGACACCCAAATCATTTGAAGCCAATTGACTGAGCCGATATCATTCTGAAACCAGTTTTGATTTGGCTTTTTACAAAGCTTAGGGGTTTGAGTGGTGCTGCACACTCTGGACATATTTAAGGTATAGGTACCTGTTATGGCAGCCTATGACGAGTTTTTCCCGAATATAGACTAAGATAGCAAAAACCGTCTGTCAGGAAAACGGTAGGAAACCTCCATAGGGCGAGAGATAATCTCATTCTAGGTTTGTTGCCGTAAATATCAGTACAAGTACCTGTGAACTAGAGGTGGGAAGTTCGATTCTTTTTGGTGAATCGGTTCATTTGAATCATTCATTCAAAATGATTCGTTCACAAAGATTCGTTCTTGAATGATTCACTCATTCACGCGTTTTGTTTAGGTGGTTTAGAGACCTAGTTCAATATTTTATAATTTAAAATTAATGCAATGCAAACGTCTGTTTAATATGCATCTATTATGCTTTTCTGCACGCATTTTTTTTTTCTAATTTTTTTCTGGGAGCAATATACTAATAGCTTTTTACTTACTTGAGTAGATTTTCTAGCAATCATATATTAACTTGTAAATTGAAACGCTTTACAAGGCAATTTTACTGTATGTCACAAAGGATTAAGAGATTAAACAAAAATTTGCCCAACTACCTAAATAGCTGCTCTTAGAAAATAAACGAATAAACTAAATTTAAATACGGAAATCCCAGTGTGTTTATCCAGAAAAAGAAACGTGATACTAATCCTTCCCTTTACGCCCCCAAGTACAAAAGAGCCGTATATTCGAGCGATTGAGCAAACAGGTCATGCCGATAACATCTTATTAGACTAAACAATCATTTAAGTAATTAATGCCTACACGTTCACGTACTAATGCTGGCATAAATATACGCTGTACAATGTACCTGCATTCTTTTTACGCAAGATTTGCCAAAACTAAATTAATTTAAGTAATCAACGCGAATAAAAAGGTGTTATATCTACTGATTTACTTATTTGCCATTTTACATTAAATTTTGAATCTACTTTGAAGACAGTCTAAGGGCGGGTTGCACAAACATGATTTAACAGCTTGGTCAAATTAATCATTCGTTAAAGTGAACAAAATCGAATCAAAATTCGAATGCATATGGCAAATATCACATTAGTAAACAAAAAATGATGCTTTTTTGTCAACTTTGATCATTCGTTAATTTAACAAAAGCTTTGTGCAACCGGCCCTAAAGGTCTAAACACCGCATTGTCAAATTTTACACGTTCAAATCCGATTTACTCGTCAATTTTACGTAGGAATAGGAACTACGAACAGTACGAACGCTAAAGACTCGAAACTCGGACGAGTTGAATGATCCACTTCTGAATCGATTCACAGAAATACTCGGCGGCTCCGGGCGCGGATACAGAGTCGAGTGAATTAGTGAATCGATTCAATTCAAAGTACGGCGGCTCCGCACTCCGCAGTTCACGCTTCGGAACCGAGTGGAGTGAATCAATGAATCGATTCACTTCAAAGTAAAGACTTAATTCATTCGATTCAGTGTACTGATTCGTTCTTTTTGAACGAATCGTTCACGACCGACACACCTCTACTGTGAACCACAATAGATCAGGAGATCTGACGGCTTCGTAGAAGGGATGATTACCTTGTAATATCTGGTGAAGGAGTAGCATGGAGACACTATATCGCTGCAAGCATTGAGGTGGGGTTAGATGCTGTTAAACTTCATATGCACTTAGGGTACTAAATATATACGGCTTGAACTCTTAAATTCTGTTTACAATAGCATATAAGTTTCTTTAGGGTCAAAGGAGCCTGATGTCAATAATAGCGTATGAAATCACTGGTTTTGCCATTAATTTGTTTTAAATGTCAAATATCGAAGTATAAACATAAATTAGGTGAGATGAATTCGAATGAAAAATTTCGTACTGAAATTTTGAAGTGTGATTCTAACACTCCCCAAAGATCAACCAAGTGCATTGCTAGAAAATTATGTATTAATCAGCGTACTATTAGACGTGCCATATAGAAATATATTAACGATGGTCGAGTCAAAGATAAACAGCGAAGTGGCCGTTCTAAAGGTAGTGGAAATAAAGGCCCAGAGAAAAAAGTGTTAAAAAAAATCAGAAACAACCGAACTGTTTCAACCCGAGATATAGCAAAAAATGTAAGAGTATCACAGTCTCGTGTACAAAAAATTAAGAAAACGACAGCTGTAGTAACTTTTAAAAAACAAAAAGCGCTAAAGGGACTCCGGAACAACAGGAAAAGGCAGTATTAAATACTGAAAGACTCTTGAAATCAAAAGTGCGCGACAAATATGCATTGTTTTAGACCATGAGGCGTACAGGTTGTCTCTAAATTGTGTGGACATAGCGTAACTACAGATTCCTGGACGCAAAATAAGCTTACCTACATCCAAATTCGCTTCGTTAAGCCAGTATTCTGCTTTAGGGTTCTTCGAAAAAAAAAAATTATTTTTCTAAAAAACGCTTGGATCGATTTGAATGATATTTGTCATGACACTCGATACGGGCGTAAGACATCTTTTAAGAGGCTAATGGTTATTATCAATGGACAAAACATGGGCGTCACAGCACACATCAGACAGTAACTCTTCAATGGCAAGGCCGATAACTAAAATATATTTTTTTTCAGAAAGACACATTCAATAGTAAACGTTTTTGCCTCTTTCTAATTTGTGATGTCTGTTACAGTTTAAACACAAAAATTTAAAATCTGAGTGACTAGGCTGAACATTTATTGATAAAATATCGTCTTCCCCAAATGGTATTTATAATGAACTGATTACAACATTTCAACAAGTTATTCTTGAAGGAAAGGAGGACGTGATTTGTCAAAATAAGGGTATATTTTATTCTTATCTTTTTAGTGTGATATGTATCACCAAATTTTCTGTTGCTGATGAAATGTCTCTTGACCATAGAAGACGTAGGCTCGATTTAGTCATTCATAATTCTGAAATTGGGTGTTATTTTTGAAATTAAATGTAAAGGTGATGGATGCTAAGTTAGCTTTAAAGCAAATAATAGAGAAAAAATTTTACGAAATTTTTAATAACACAAATTATGAAAACTTAAAACACAAAATATATACAGGATTTATTGTGAGCGAAGACTTAAAAACTAGCTAATGATAAATGATATAGATATAACTAAGGCAGTGTATTTCCCAATGTAACATTAAAATTGTTGTGTTATAGATGATATTAATAAACACTCCGTGAAATGGAAAATATTATTAATATTTGTTTCCGAAAATGTCA
Source organism: Melanotus villosus (assembly GCA_963082815.1). NCBI lineage: Eukaryota > Metazoa > Arthropoda > Insecta > Coleoptera > Elateridae > Melanotus > Melanotus villosus. The sequence goes on along the minus strand of OY720419.1, from coordinate 10,248,217 downwards.
ATGTCGACAACAACATAACTTCAGTGTTCTGCAATCCTACACACAGGGATGAAAGTGGCATTTGAAAACACGCAACACGAAAACCTAAGATGTCACCTCGAGTCGAGGTGGATAGGAGTGAAATGACCGGCACGCGGACGCGTTGGCTGTTGGCTTGTCTTTTTTAATGCCAGTGTTTATATTTTTAAATTATTTCAGCCAAGTGGCATATTCTTATGTATTTATTACTTTTAGCTAAAAGTACATTTCTTCGGCGAATTCCCGAGTTTTTTTCATTCTAATAGTGTACATACAGGGTGGGCCACGAAACTTGTAGCCCCTGAAGATTATTTACTGCAATCCAAATAACAAATATCAAAGCATTGGAGATGATTATATTTTTTATAAATTAAAAACAGATCACAGTTAGTAAATATTAAACTAAACATAGTGTATGGCATTTCGAACTATTATTGTTTTCAAAGTTAGATGAATTTTAAATAAAACGATGTTCTTAAATAACGAAAAAACAGACATGATAATGATATTTAGCGAAACTCGTAGAAATGCCGGTGCTGCTAGGCGTTTATAAATCCAGAGTTATCCAAATCGAGAAGCACCATCTGAAAATATGTTTAGACGTTTGGAATTTTCATTGCGGCTGGTATTTACATACAGTCACGTTCTATTTGACGTATCTAAAGTTGCATAACTAAGTATTTGTCAAAACCAAAAAGTCATAAGAAACAATTATTAAAGCGGGCGCGTTTAGCAGAACGTCAAAAACCAGTTGAGATTAGAGGTCAGGAATTGCGTAAGATTCTTATTTGAAAATTTGCATATTTACATAGTTATTTATGTTATTACTGTAAAAGATATGGCAAAAACAAAATTACGATTTTCGGTTCCCCCACAACAAAACCGTACATGATGATAGGTCGTATGAGTGCTTTATAAAGCATATCTTTAATGATGATTTGCGATTAATTAGTGGACATAGTAAGTTTAGCCTTGTATAGCACTCATTGAATTTCTTGTTAATGTGGTAGCCCCATGTTAACTTAGTGTCGAAGTAAAGCCCAAGATATTTGACTACATCGCCTTTGGGATTCCATGCTACAGCAGTTCCGTTACTAGATATTAAGGGGGTTCAGCTGGGCGTCTCAGGGTGAATATATTTGCTGCACACTTTGAGGTATTAAGCTCAATTTTTCAGTTATCACACCACTGTTGGCAAATATCGACCGCTGTTTGGAGATTGCTTGCCACCAGGATGATATCAGCATTCTGCGAGATGAGGGCGGTGTCGTCTGCGTACATTGCAACTTCAACGTTGTCAAATTCCGGCATGTCCTAGATATAATATATTATACAGCGTAGGCCCGAGGATAGAGCCTTGTGGAACTCCGGTTGATATGTTTTTTAATGTTTTTACAGGTAATACGTATGTGTTTATTTTTGATTATTTTTTTAATGTTTTTAAGTTTAATTATTTTGGTTGTTTGTAATTCGGAATAGTGAGAATTAACTCTGACTATAAAAGTTCTTGAGGCGAGAAAAGAGCGAATCAGTTGAGTGAGGAAATAGGACAAGTTGAGGTTATTTAATTTGTAAATCAGTCCGTCGAGCTAGACCTTGTCGAAGCCCTGACTTATATCGAAAAAGGCGATTGGGGTATGTTGTCTGGTATTAAATCCGTGGTGAATCATGTTGGAAGTTCTTAGGGGTTGATGATTAGTTACAGTACATGAAAGTTGCTGAGGAAATTAATGTGTCCTTTATGGATAACTTTTTCTGGTATCTTCAACAGTGTAGGTAATAAGCTAATAGGTCTAAAATAGTATATTAAAACACAAGTTACAGAAGGCAACATTTTCGCGCACGAGTCCGAAATTTGGACACGAGCCGCTATGCGGCGAGTGTCCGAACGGACGAGTGCCCGAATTGCCTTCTGTAACGAGTTTTTTATACTATTTTCTCTGTTTCGGCTTTCATTTACGTTATTTATTTATAATTTTTTATAAAATTAGTTGACAATTTCCATTAGGGAATTTTTTGGTAGAATAGTTAGGTTGGTAACAGTGGTATGTTTGACGTTTATGGTTTTGCACATTAATATTGGAATGTGTATTTTGTACGCATTTTGTAAATTCGAATTTGTTATTAATATTGATAAAATTAACTAAATTGTAATGTTGGATGAACAATTGAATGGCTCGGTGCAACAACGGGTCAGATCCATTTGTTTGAATTTTACAGTAGATATCAAAAACAAACTGTTTAAAATACGATAAGAAAAATTTAACAAAAATAGTTGGAATATGTAGATATTGCTATCTTAAGTTATAAGGGAAAATGATTTTATTGTCAAGAGTAATGTATAGAATTTTTTATTCTCAAATGGAGCTGTCCAGTTTTTGCCGCAAGAATAAAACACAACGAAAGAAAATGAGTGTTATGAACGTTTGTTAAGGAAAAAGCTATAAAAAATAGTTTCTCTATGTTTAACCCATTTCAACTTCAACATCGTCGGTTACAGGTTCTTCTGCTTTCGCTACAGTATCGTAGTACCATTTATCATTTTTGGGTACATATTTGTCCGTCAGAAAAGACACATTTTGTAGTTTTTTTATTGTAATAGTGGATACGTAGCATATAACTTATCAGTTGGTAAAGAAAATAATGTAGTCGACATTTTCTTAAAACTGAACTGTTTTCGCCTAAAAGTGGAGCCGACAGGTTTTTACCGGGCTGTATCTCTGTAGGATTTTTTTAGGCTAATAAAAGTAGGTGATATATAACAATTAGAGTTCTGTTAAATAATGTTAAATTTAGATACACGTCTACTATAATAGTATTTTATGTATCTAGGACGAAAAGTAAGTCTTTAAGGTATGAGCAAGTTGTTTACGGCCGAGGCGGGTAGCCGAGGCCGTAATTACTTGCGAGTACCTTAAAGACACTTTTCGTCTGAGGTACATACATAATTTTATGTCATACTGTTTCTAAAGTTGTTAAATCATTAAAAGAAATCTCCAGCAATTTGTAGCAGCATTAGTTTTAAGTAACTAATCTAAGGCGCAACAATTCATATCTCCTAGCAACGAGCATTTATAGAACAAAAAGTGACACTTTTCGTTCTAGGACTTTAAAATGATACTAGCACTTTAAAGTGTCACTTTTCGTCCTATAAATCGTACGAAAAACGTTGCTTTAGAAACGAGTATGACATAAACCATTTTATTTACTGAACTAATTTTACATTTTTTGCATAGTCATGGTTACTAACTAATATTGTTGCCAAGCTAACTATTTTATTAATATATAAATATTATCCTAAAAGAACATTAGATCAACATCTTTATTTTAACAAGTTCGGCAAATATTACCCATTTTTTAGTTCTTATAAATAACGTTTACACGACTGAAAAATTGCTGAAAAAAACCTGACGAAGTTGTACCGATTTTGGGACAACTTCTTCGCCTAACTTGTGTTCACCTAAAGACGAAGTTGCACGTTTGTATAATCAACTTCGACATAGTATAAACAAAATATATAAATTTTGGCATCAGTTTTTATTTTTTAAGTTATATTAAAGCACAAAATGGCTACAGTATAGGTATTAACCCACACAGGAAAATTGTCTCGAAAAATCGTAATTACAACTCCCTGTGTAACGAGATAACCTTTGATAATCAGTCTTATTTCAAACTTTGTTAACGGATAAGACCAAGCCGAAAGTTGATTTATAGCAGCAGGCACCGAGAGGCCATTTCCAATATCTTGCAGTGCGTGTTCAACTAAGTGGAGGTCATAACGCTGGTAACTGCTACCTGCCAACACTTTTCTATTTCTTTTCGGCATTATTTTCACAAAGGTACTAATCCTACGAAGAACAAACACGCGAAATGCAACCACAACGGATAGTGTGCAGGTTATATTTACAGTGTCGTACATTCAACTTCCAAACTGACGATGTTGCCCCGTTTTACGGTAACTAAAATAAGAGATATTTTTTAGCTTCTAAATGTTTTTTTTAATCTAATGAAAACTAGGAATATAAACAATAAAAACGATTCAATCTAAGCCAAACTAAACCAACTTTCACCCCGATTATTAAATTAAAAAATATTTTGAAGTTAAATGTAACGTACTATGAATTTTAGTGTCGGAACTACTGACGATTCACTATTATACTGGTTTTGATTGACCTCAGGTTGGGGACCAATTTGGATTGGTCTGAATCTCTAGAATTATAGTTGCATTTAGCTAGAAGTGATAATAAAAAACTTATTTTTAGGTTATGCCAACAATAACCTTTGAAACGGTTTTTTTTTAATTTTATCAAATTATAAAACAATTTTTATACTATAACATAAAGTCCTACCTTTAGCAATATAGTTTTCACTCATTTTCCTAACCAAAATACGATTTAAAGCGTTTCCACGCTTTTTTCAGTTCACTAGTCGATCTCGATGGTTGACTTTAAAACATCGAAAATCACTTGGTTCGTTTTGCGGGTTTTGCCACCAAGTAAATAGTAGTTTTTAATATCGAAATTCTAACCCCTTCATTTACGTTTTTGCTAAATCAAAATATCAAAAAGTATTCATAGCTTTATTGACAGGCTTTATTTATTTTGTTAGTTGCTTAGATGCAATGTAGCATACCAATTCCTGAAAACAAAATATCACCAAAAATCATGTATTAATGAAGCTCATTAAAGCATCAAAATGCGTGCTTTAATGAAGTCATTCTAATGCCGAAACAGAGAAAGTTATTGATAATTTCTTTAATTTCATGTGAAGACGTTCATATTCACTGAGGTTTCAGGGATATTCCGTCGTGCCGCGAGTTCTATTTCTTCTTGTTGTCTTTCTTGTTGTGCTTGAGATGTATTAGGTGTGAAAACTTCGTGTAAATGTTTCGCAAATAACTCGCATTTGGCTTCGTCAATTTGTAGTTAATCTTTCACTCTGGATTGATAGTTGTTTACTTGATGTAGAAATATGGGTGGAATTGTTAGATTCGCTGTCTGGTTAACAGGGCCATTGTTTAACTGCTTTTCTGCTTGTTTAGATAAATAATATCTGTGTTTTGATAGCGGCGCCAATTCGGTGCGGTTATATTTGTGATGATGCATTTTTATAGGTGATAGGTGATAACCTTCTTTTGACGTGGAAGGTGCGAGATTCGGCATTGGCCTGATAGGAGCCCGCAGCAATGACTGAATGATAAGAACTTACTTGAGGCAAAACAATCGCAAGCACAAGAGTCACGGGCACGTCCGCACTCAGCGATCGCACTGACTCGACTCCTTTCCTTGTTACTGACCTGGCCAGATATATACAATAGGATAATACATAGCTAAAGAATAGATGTAGGTAGGTTGTTTAAAATTTAACCTACGTCTACCTAGCGACAACACAAAGAAACTTTAAAATAAATAGAGACTGTTAAGTTGGTTGCCTAAATTAAATAATCTTAGTAATTCTGAGTTTTCAAGCGACTAGCTTCGCCTTAAGGATCATTTAAAATACTACGTTTGAACGCTGAAAATTAAACATTAGGCGTGAAATGTGGTACCAGCACGATGGGGCGCTCTCTCATGCAAGTCTACGAGTAAGAAATGGCTTAACGCACATTTCTCAGGGAGATGGATTGGAACAGGTTTTCACCAGACCTCACTCCCATGGACTTCTACCTCTGGTACCATATAAAACAGTTAGTTTATGCTACCAAAGTGCAAAATGTGTAGTATTTACGTTGTAGAATACAATCGGCCGCAGAAACTATTCGAAATAGGCCAGAAATTTTATTAAGAACCCAACAATCACAGTCTTGTGCATCGATCATAGTGGAGATAATTTCGACCATTTTTGTAAATGATTAAATGATAGTGTAATATTCAGAAGCTTATGCTCCTAAATTTATTTTTAAGGATATGTTAAGCACAAATTACAAAACAAACAATAACTCCTTAGCCGTTGTAATTAGGGCATATGTTTATAACGGGTGTTTATAAACTGTCAACATCTCAGTAGGTTATGATTTCAGAAGCATATTTCGCAATTAGATTCAGAACCCAAAACTAAATTTCAAGATTTGCAAAATGTCATTGTCTATGATTTAATCTAAGACTTGTAAATTGTTTTTCAAAGCAACTGAGATGTCGACAGTTTATAGACACACGTTAGGTATAGACTTTTTGATTGCAAATGAGTTACCCAATCTCCTAAAATATTTCTGGTACGTTCTGGGACACCCTGTATATGTACAATGTACATATATCTTATCCGGAAATAATTTGTTTTACTGAAACTTGGCTGACTGCAGATGAAATGTGCACAATTAAAATTCAAAGTTTTTAAGCTCGGAAGTTGGTGTTGCCGCAAAAATATAAAAGGCAGAGGTGTAGCTATCTTTATTAGGAATGATGTTCAGCTTTCAAATAAAAAGACGTTTAAAATTTAAGATTATAGTAACGGTTGAGCAAATTTTTGAAGCCGCAGTGGTTAAAATGTCACTTTTAATAATGAAGCGATACGAGTCGCCTGTCTTTACAGGTTATCAGGGTCAAGCGAAGTAACCAAATTCAGAGATGACTTTTAATTCCACAGCAACCGCGATGCAAAAACTTTCTGATCATACTATATTAACCATTTATTCAATGTACATGTTATACTGTTTGTTTTATACAGGCTGAGGAAAAAGTACCGCAATATCACTACAATTCTTTTATTGTCGACTTTTAGAAAAAATATTTTTAACAAAAGTTGTTAGATGGTAAGTACTCCATATACCTGTGGCCTTGAATTTGTCTGATGTCATCACGTATAAGTACAGGGGCATGCAACTTTACTTTTTGAAATGGCAACTTATGATTTGTTCTTGCATTTCTGGAATCGTCAGATTTTTCTGCTTTTGGTAGCGTAAAAATTTTAGCAGGTATCGCTTGTCGAGATCGACGTGCCCCGATAGATGTTTCAAAGTCCCTAGCTCCGTAACGACTCTAGATAAGATTCGAATTCTCTCTATAGTTCCAGGTCATATCTAGAGCGGGTTCGGAGTTGAAATTGTACGTATCAACTGCCTTTGATTCATTTTAGTGCGAAGACGGCTCATTTGCGGACATGGGCTTATCAACAAAAATTGCTTTTTTTGGTGTCCTTTATAACCACCCAAAGCTTGTCGGTCTAATTTTGGGACACCATGTATATTATTTTTATCCGTATAACTATAATTTCTTTTACTGCTCACCAAATTGCAAGTGTGTGAAATGTGCACGGAACACTTTTTCACAAGTTTGATTTTGATCAGTTGTTTATTTAATAAACCTTTTGGGCCCGCTCCAGGTGATATCAGTTTTATTTTGTTTATTTATTAAACATGGTATGCAAAAAATGTAATTAACAAAATAAAATTTATTCATTTATAAACACGGTGTGCATTTTTAAGCGGCTTGGACATCTTAGTCATTCTTGGATGGTAGCTTTTTATTTTAAGAATTATATTAAAGCATTGAATAATTCAATGTTCATCAAAATTGCGCAGAATTAAATGAAAATTTAATGGTGTATTCGTATGTCAAATATCTCGAGGACTTTTTAAGATCTTTTTTAAAAAATAAAAAAATTCCAGTTGTTTTTAATTCATACATTTTCATAATCAGTAAACGCAAAACTGGTCTCTTAGGTATAATTTTGTATATAATTCAGTAAATTTAGTAAAAAAACCACTTTCAGTTCTGTAAAATACTTTAAGCTTTATAGTGGTACAGCATAACTGTTATAACAGGGAATTTCAATTTTATTACTTTACAAAGCATTTTAAAAGATTCTAAAAATAAACAAAGTTACAGAAAGTTCTTAATAATCTTTTGTATTATTTGTCAGTGTTCGATATTTGAGTGAGAAAATGAACACTTAGCAATTTCAGAGAAGCTCTTGTATTAATAATGATTTTAACATAAAACTTAAAATGTTCCAGCTCCTGCTGAAGCAGGGCAGAGAAATCGCGTATCACGTGCTAATTCCGCACTAAGACAACCTATAGGGCGACGTCAAGCAGTGGAGAAAAGGGGGATTCGAAACGCTTAACCCTTTAGATGGGGAGTCGTAATCCGGAGAAAAATGGGCGTCACTGCGGAGATCACCCAGGATGGTCTCGAAGAACGTACCCCAGATGGTTCCTTCTGGGCTCAAGGGGGTAGGGTGGCTGCACCCTACCGCTGGATGTTACTTACCCTTTCTTACTGAAAGAAAAAGCACTGGTACTAGCAGCCAGGCTCACAAGGCTATACACAATTATTAAAACAAATACAAAACACAAATGGCAAAAGGCAAAAATGAATTAACAACGAAGTTTAATGTATGTAAGAATTATTTAAAATGACGCATAATGAATTCATAAGGTCTATCTTATTTTACGTAAGAGGGGATTGAGGGATACCACATTTACTCAAGCTCCTGCAAAGAGGGTTAACAGCTAGGGTCCCCCAATCGCAATAAAATGGGTGGCAATGATAAAACTTAAGACCAAAAATTTGATTACAATTAATTTCAAACATGCAACATAAAATTGGTAAACGCCGCCACGGTTCGCACTGTTTCTAAATCGTTCCCCTAATGCAAATATAATACGCACTGATTTATGATTTAAACACTTCGTCCGAAAGGATTAAAAAGGGGTGCTTGATGTACTTAAAATTACAGACAATAGTTGACTGGTGCCTGTCTACAAGTAAACCGTGGTATATGTTGTTAAATAGGGTTGAAGCTGGTACAATTGCAACCGACAAGTACAAGGGGGCAGCCTGAAATATTGCTACCTGCGCGAGGGCTTTGGTTGACAGGGCCCTTGGAAGCGATGGCAGGCTTCTAGACAACAGGGTTTCTAGGGCTTGTAGGTTATTTGATCCGATACGAAACCATGTGAAAACGGTACTTCACCAAACACGAAACTTTTATCTAAACTTTCACATAGAAATATATTTCCGAAACGGTAAGGCACTCTCCATAGGAATCCGACAAATACGTCGTAAGATAATTCTCCAAAATTAAATTGAGAGGCTTTTGTGGGATTGACCTACGAGACCCGGAACGACAATTTTCTACGACCGACTTATGGGACAGCTGGCTGAACTCTGATTACTTTTCCGCAAGGCAAATAGGATTTAGAAAAAGATGCCAAACGTGCCTTGCTTATGCGGGGAGGAAGTATAGAAACCTTGAATGGGCCACTTTGGCGTACCTCGCCATTCGGTGATTCCCCGGACTTTTTAACAAAGAAATACACCGAAACAAACATTAGATCATCCTATTTGGGACTTCTCCGAATTATTTCGCAACAAAAAAAATGCGATGACCTGGCACTTTTCAGGCGAGCTTAAACTACATTTAACTTACACAAAATCTCAAACACCGTGACACGCCGTCGGTCCCATGGCTTTTAAATGGATTAAATGAGCGTATGGCCCATCAGAGGCGATCAAAGGTGACCTCTTTAGAAGCTGTTTTATTGTTAGAAGTAGAGAGAGAGACTGAAAGTGGCCGTTGTGGGACAGCTAGAGTTTTAGTACCACTAGGAAAGTGCATTTCTAAAATATGCTCCAGGCACGCTTTGTGGCTGGAAGCAATAGTACCGTTTCGGAGTCTCAAAGACTCCAACCGCGACTGTTTGTCGCTACCAAGAATTTTAGTAAGGCAAGTCGCTTCAGGCAGAGATTCAATGCCGGAGCAGAAGTCCCTCCACGCATCTTTCGTATGACTGCGAATGCGGCCTTTATAAAGTCGCTGGGATCTCTTGAAGAGATCCCAGTCCTGTGGTCGGTAAGACCGCAGGACTCTTTACGGAGTGTTTGAAGTTCAGAGTTCCACCACGGAACTCCTTTGCTTCTAATTATCTTCTTCAAGGGACAGCATTTCTCATATGAGATATTAATTGTCCCGAGCAAGATAGAAGTGTAGGTTTCAACATCCCTAGTGGTTCTTGCGATCTTGAGTTGTGGAAGCCCCCATACGATAGGCCGCCCAATTGGTAGCTTTGGGATTTCTATAGAACTGGACAACTGTAGAGGGAGCCAAGTCTAGAGCAAATTTGATGTGGCGCTGATCCGATAAAGAGGGCTCCGCCGCAAGATGCCAGTCTTTGACAAAAGAGGATACAGAAACTGAGACCAATGTGATCTCAATGACTTCCTGCCTTTTTGGGGTAATAAAAGTCGGCCGATTTGGAATGATTATGTCAGTAGTGTATAGGAATTGCAAAGATATGTACCTCTAAAGTTAATGTCTGAACTGCGCCAGCAAGTGTGGTGCGCGTTGGCATCGCAACCTACAATAAGGGAGGAGCTACCAGATCCAGATACAAGAAAATCAGTAGAGCATTCATATTTAAGTAATTTGAAAAGTATAAATACGTTCTGGGTGTAATTGTGCTACGGTCATAATTAATCAGGCCATTAGAGCGGTCTAATCCTCTGATAAATCCATGACGAATCCATGATTCTCGAATCAGAACTATGTCGATCAATCTGTCCCAAGGCAACCTTTTTTGACAGCTCGTGATGCACGGAATTTTTGTTTGCTAGCTGCTTTGTTATTTTGTATAGCTCTCTGTTGTTTCGCAATTCTGTTACAGCTTGTGCTTAGCACTCCTTTTAACATCGGTATTTGTATATTTGTAAGCATTTCTCAGTTCAGCTTTGCGCTCTCCTGATTTTGCGTTGTTAATTAACCCTTTGATATGTCGTCTGTGTTTTGTTCTGTTCCAGGTGTATTGAGTTATCTATTCTTTCCTTTTGCTATCCTTTTTTCTTAAGATTTTCAGACTTGCTTTTGGGATAGCATCTTTGATTTTCTTCCTGATTTCTTGCCGATTTCCTTAATTTAGTCGCAATGATTCAATTTTGCTATGGATGCAGTTCCTGAGGATTGGCAACGTTTCAGCATTTCTTAAGCTATCTCTGTTAATTTTTGCCCGGGTCAGTGTGCTGCTATTTTGAAACTATATCAAAAGCTTAAAATATTTACTAAGCATTGTACTTGTCACAGTTGTCAGATCTTGTCATTCAAATAAGTACTACGATTGCGCTCAGGTGTGAATAACAGGTTGCCAGCTTTAAAGCTCTTTGAGGCATCCTTTTGTTGCTTTTGGTGTTATTACCTTAGGCTTACCTGCTTTATTAGACTCTGGGCTTAAGTAACACATTTTCACATTATTTAACAATGTCTACAAGTCTATATACATAACAATAAAAAACACGAAGTATTGCAGACGCATAGCCAAGAATATATTGTACTATACTGTATTTATTAAAACAAATTATTGCTGAGGTAACAAGTTTTCGAATTTTGCAAAATTTAATATTAACTCTGTTTTCATTCGATCCTGTTTTCTTTTTCTGATAATAGACTTTGCTTCCAAAGTAAGATAACCTTTGTTGCATTTATCAAAAATTGGGAAATTTTAAGTGTGAATTAGTGATTTCCCAGGGCTCTCAAAACCGTACAAAACGAGTACGAAATTCTGAAAACCTAAAATATTAAATTACCAAAACCTTCCATTCATTCAGAAATATTACTCACATTTAATACAGTTCGACAATTCATTATTACTAGTCCTCCTCCTGCTGTAAATATTATTTCACTTTGCGATCTCTGTATTACGAATGGAATTATAGTTTTCACAGCCGTACTGTGTTTAAGATTCCAGCCAGATTCGTAAATTCCTTCGGCAACTGATGTGGCCTGTTAAGGAAGTACAATTTTAAAACTCTGAGTTTGAAGTTCTGTAAATAGGCAACACACAATGCAACATATAGAGGCTTTAGAGCTTTTAAATTTTAATTATAGAAATGTTTTAAAATTATGGTCGCTTTTAATATACTCTGTGTTGCCTCTTCAGGGTAGGAGATTTAAAATCGACACCCTGTTCCTAAAATTGTTTCAATAATGGAGATAAAATTTTTTAGAGTATACCTAAAATGAAATGTATTTACCGTATTACTTGAGTAAACTTCAGATATTGTTCGAAAAATCTTAAAACGCAGGGTAATTCAATAAATTTTTGGTTTATGTTGATCTTACTCGGGTTTTTGTTATTTTCAATATTTTGTAAAAATAATTTTACTCACTTATGGTTGTTTCGTAAATGCTAGATTTACTTAGACAAGCATTGCTTAATTATATGGTAATTTGATAGATATAAATTAATAAAGACACTACCATCGAATAATAATATTGATCAAATTAATTGCTTTTGGCTACAACCATACAAGTGTATAGAAAATATTAAAATTATTTATCGAGTTTCTCAACTCTTGTTGATTAGATAACACTTGTTTAAGATGATTAGGCAACCCACATTAACCAATTAAGTCGTAGGGAAGCAATGTAGGTTGCCTAACCAGAATACCTAGAAGATTTCAAATGTAATTAAGGTTTTGTACTTCTATTGTGGGTGTTTCGCCGCCAGTTGCTAAAATAAAAATTATAGCTTATCAATTTAATTTTTATTTTAGCAACTGGTGGGAAAATACCCAAAAGGAAGTATAAAATTTCGAACTCGCCACAAGTCTGTAGAAATTATTTAATTAGGATAAATAATATGTTCTAAGACTAGCTACGACAAAGAAGTCTTACCTCGTCTGTAATATAGTTTAAAGGAATGCAGTAAATCGAAAGTTGCATTAAACAAGAGATGAGTCCACCCACATATCTTAATATCGCAAATACATTGTCACTGTAATAAGTAATAACAACATTAATTTTCAGGGAACGAAAGATTTTCTAAATTTTAACATATTTGTTTAGGTATTATTTTTTTATATTCAGAAAGGTTAACGTCTAAAGAGGTGGAAATAATTTGTTAAGACCTTTAACGCCATTTATAACTAAGTAATATTTGTACAGGGTGCTTACCTTAAAACGTCGAGCCTGAATTTTTTTAAATAAGCAACACATCAAGCTCCTCACAAACTTCTACGCTTTTCAATCGTTTGAGAATTAATTAATTAATCCACTGTGGTACTTCATCAATATGTCAACTAATTATTATTACTTAAGTAACACGATGGGTGTTCTGATCTGAAATTTTCAGAAACTTAAAAACGAAGGAGTTTTGAGTTGCCATGTGGATTACATGCTTCAAAACCTTCAGGATCAACGTGATATTAAAAGGACGCCCTGTACATTCATTTGCACTCAGTTTTTCATTAGTAAATTTTGTCATCAATTAAATTAAAATACCTTTCAGAGGACCGATTATATATGTATGTACCTTTCAAATGCAATGTACATCTCCACAAAACACATAACCGCAATCGTAGTATACTCGACCAACATTATTGGTGAATATGCATCCTTGAAGTTCTTAGAAAACCTGTAAAAATTTAATTTAATTTTAACTTATAACTTATAACTTAACGTTTATTCTAAATACCTCAGTAAAAATTTGTGATGCCGAATGTTGCAAACTAAGTCTTTTAAATAAGCTTCGTCCGCCATTTTGTCACCGGAAATGGAGGTGTTTAGATTTTGCAAAGAATAACGTAGCATCTTAAACTGCACCATAAGATTGATGCCAATACTTAAAAAGAACGATTCGTAAGCTCCTACGTGTAAGGCAATGTATGGTAAAATTATTCCTTCGGTAATTAGTAAATATTTAAATAAGGTGTCCTGATCATGCATCAACCATGGTCCAACTGGCAATTCCTTAGTTATGTAAAAATTTCCGAGTATAATCGTTACAATTGCAAATATGAAGCGAATGAAGATTTTCTGCATTTGTAAAGTACGTTCGAATGTGTTGTCTAATTCTCTTCGGACGTTCTTTTCAAACCGATCTGTTTTCCAGAACTGTTTTGTATCGTTGATAAGACGACGAAAACTGTTTATTTTAATTGCAACAGTTAAGGATTTAAACATACACTAAAAGAAGTAGTTGGTTATTAGTTTGCAATTAAGTTAAAATTCATTAATGTTTTCCAAAGAATTTAACATTTTTTAATAGCAAATTTCGCTGTAAAAATAAAAATATTTTTTATTTGAACTGCAAAATTCAAATAAATAAGTATTTTTTAAATATTATCGAATAAACACCTAAAAGGAGTTCAGTTTTTCTAAGTTTTTTTACAAATAAAGGAAAAAAGCCTTCAAATAACTGTGGTTCGTATATCAATCAAAAATACACCTAAAAACAGTGAATTTTTCTGGGTTTTAAGAGTTTGACAGTTTTCTTGGCCAAACAAAAGAACAAACCTTTTCATTATTGTAAATTACCTGTCCATACGTAATAAAAGCTTCGCAGCTCTGAACAGCAACTTTGAGCTTATTTTCTCTGACGTAGAAGAGCTGAAGAATAACTAAACCTAGATTTATTGTTGCAAAGATCGAATACGTGGCCACAACTGCGAAAACCATAATTTTATTTTGCCGAGGATTTTGTCCGCACCATGTTAATAAACGTAACGAACGTTTTAGAGTTTCTCCACCGAGGTCTTTCATTTCCTAAAAATTAGAGGTTTAATTATTTCGAATAGCAAAATAAAAAAAACATTCAGGGCACCGACTATGACAACAACATTTTTATTTAAGATGTATGTATATAGTTTCAAGGATGGGAACATATTAAAAAAAATTAATTGTTTTTAAGATTGCTTAGGACGTAACAGTGAATTACAAATATTTTGAAGCAGCCTAAGTTTTACTAAAATAAAAGACTAAATACCAAGTAAAGTTTTAAGGTTTTATACTTCATACTGTGACATTGTAACATAGTCAAAAATTATCAATCGAAATTCTGTTAAATACATTTTCATCATATTCATAAACAAAATTATATAATGGATGGTAATTAATCTATTTCAAAATTGGCAATTTTCAATACATATATCTAGTAAAAAGAGCAAGTTTGTAAAATTTCTTGTTTCAAGGCATAGAGACAAAAATAGGAAAGTGGTCCTAAGATTTGGTTTCACCAGCACTTAACTTTTGATGCTTACTGTGGGAACAATTTTATTAAAAAAGGCAAAAATAAGAATATGTAAAACTGACACCAACTCAGACATTAGAGGTATTTTTAAAACAAATATTAAGGACAGTATCTCAATTTTATACCTGTTGGCGAAAAATGCAAAAATATTTTATATTAATTCTTCAAAATCCTTTTTTACTATTAAGAATGCTTGATTCTTCTTATGGAGAAATGTTTCATACAATTTTATTAAAATCTCAACTAACACAGTCATGTCAGATACCTCAGTTTCATCAGAGCTTCTGTATTTATATTAGTTTAAAACCAGGAAAGAAATGACTTGGTTATTATAAGTTAAACTTAAACCTATATTTATCCCGTAAAGTAGTTACCATAACAACTTTGAAAAACACCACTTCTTTATTCATAAGCAACTTTAGAAAACTGTAAACGTATAATTAATTTAAATTGGACAAATTGATATAATACGGCATAATTTGTTAACAACTTTCGGTAAAGTATATTATTTGTTAATTAAAGACAAGTTGAATGACTTTACGAATTCTTAGGCTTATTTCGTAATTTAAGCTATTGATTTAAATTTAGGTATGTAAGAACATGATTTTTGGTTTATGAAAATTTCAAAGTAGAAATAAGCAGCCGAGCAGACAAACACAATTGGAGTTAGTTGATAACAACGTAGCTTTATTTTAAGAGTGACGTTTCTTAAAAATACAGAAACACATAAAAAAGTTTGTGTATGATGATTTCTTTTATCCTGTGTAACCATAACATTTTCAGTAACGCACCTGAAGTGAAGGCGAAAAGCAATGATGTAATATAGATTTTAATACTTAAATTAGTTTGCAGCACAAGCTTAATATTTCAGAAGCAGAAAGTAACGAATGACAATAAATTTCGTAATCAATTATAGCATTCCGCCAAGAGGAACAACCATTAAAGGCTGGTTTCTGCATCGCCTAGCAACTTTAATTTCAACTTATTTTTTATGGTAATTTTTGTCTGTTAAATAGTTTCCACAGTAAATATTTCTGAAATAACTTATTTAGAAATTTAAATCACAATGTCCAATTTATCGCTAGCGTATAGGCAATACGTCTTACAGGGTTGCAATGCTTTGAAATGTGTGTAGAAAACAAAAATGTAAAACCTAAAAGGGTTTTTATTTGAACTTTTTTTAAGTTTTATATATAAGATAATTAAATTGAGTTTAGTTGTAACTTAAAACTTCTGAATTCAATTCAGGCTTTTGATTTTTAGGTAGGAGGTTCTGATCCGAAATCAAGCACTTAATTACTGATAATTTTGATACGAGTTTTGTGCATTCTCAATCCAAATTTGAAGCCAGCATTCAATAAAATAGTTTTATCTATCAAAATGCTTTATTTACATATTTATTACATTGTTTTGGGTTTCAGGCTGATATCTGATTTTCTAATCTAACGTCAAGCACTAGATTCACAGTTCTAATTTTTTAATCCAAAATCAAGCACTAAATTCTCAATCTAGAGCCCTTTTAATGTCAATTTAAAGTCTAATTGCAAGGAAATTGAATTTGATTTGTACTTAAAAATGATATTGGTTTGTTGTTTGAGTTTCAGTCTGAAATTCGTTCTAATCCGAAATTAAGAACTCAACTAAGAGTTTAAATGCGTGTTTATTTATTTATTTTTCAAATTTTAAACCAATTTTCGCACAGTTTAAATCCAAATATGAAAATCGATTTAGTTTGAACTTAACGACTCATAATAATTAAGATTTTAATTTTGGATTGAAATAGGATCTTCAAATCTGAAACCAGGCACTCGACTTCTAATTTAGATACGAGGTTCGTATACTTTCAGTCCAAATTTTAAGTCACAACTTAAGAAAATTTTGGCTTAAATGTGAAACTTTAAAATTAAATTAATTTATTTTTAAGTTTCAAATTGAAGTCGGATATTCTGGTCTAAAATTAACAACTCGATTTGAACCAAGGAAATAGAAGAAAGATTATAGAACGTGATTAGGACCAAGTTGCCTTGTTTTCAGATTTCTGTTTTCAATTAGAAAATATAGGTACCTACAGTATGTCACAAGTTTATTCCTTAAGTCCCTAAGCTTGATAAAAATTAGAAATCTCACAGTAAACGAATAAAAATCAGAAATCATGTAATTCAAAAAAAAAAAACCTTGAGAGAGTTATAGTTTTACTAATTGTTGTTTATTAATACTTTCAGTGCTGGGGTTTCAATTTTTAATAAGGTTCTGAGACAAAGAATATAAAATACAAGGAATGATAATAAAATGTAACTGTTTTACAGAAGTACACCTTAAATTACAACATTGTGTAAATCATTTATTTACCTAATTACTGGTGTATGTTTGTAGTGAATTTGCTTTTTTGTAGGCCTGTAAAAACGTCGTAGATAAAATGTTTGGGGGACGTTTAAATAAAATTGATCAGTCAGCCTAGTCTCGAATCTGCGCATTGCATATTAATTTTTTTTTGTGAATAATTAAAACAAATTGAAATGATAAATGCAGGACACTTATCTGATTATTACGTTCTAAATAAAATATTTATTTTCAGAACTTTGAAGAAGATAAAGAATAATCATTTTCGATTTGTGGGTTATTATGGTATCAATATCTACTTAGTAGCTCTATTAAGAATTGCCTACGTTTCCTCACTTATCGATTCCTTTTTCTACTGGCCCACAAAAATAGCTTTTCCACTAATCTCCAGACGTCGCTTAAGGTATAAAATAGAAAAATAATAAGGAGATTGCCAAAATCTATCAGTATTTTATCTTCGTATAAGTATAGTTCTGTGCCAGGGTGGCGCAGTGGTAGAGAGTCAGGTTAGCGTTACGTTAGCCCTTGGTTCGAACGTCCCGACAGGCAGGATTTTCGTCCGTCTGGAGGTCGGTATCGAGTTCTGGTGACCATTCGTCGTTGATCACCAAATTAACGACACAGGCCTAAGAGGTACAGTAACAAGGTCATACTCGTATACACACTTGCACTACATAAATGGTGCAGTATGTATGTAGTACCAATCACGCAACCCGCAGAATCGGGCCGGATTGTGAGTTGTACTCGTAAAGACCACATATGCGAACGCACCAGCCTCGACACCGAAAGGTAAACGAGGTTACGAATACAGATATAGATACAGATAAGTATAATTTTTCAATAAATATTAATTTTGGCAAGTTTTGAATGCCAATCTTGTTTATAAACCTAGGATGGATTGCATAAAACTTTTTGACATCAACGTATGTCCAGAGTAAACAAAACGGTACTATTGTTTGATTATTACTTAGTGATAATTACAGATTTTAGTTAAAACCCGCCCCCTAACATTTTATGCAAATTTTTAGATTTTAGAAATTTTGGACGCTAACCCAAAATTAAATCACTAATATTAATAAACTGCTGACGTTCAGATTGTCTTGTGCTATAATAAAACTTATTTTGTTATAAATATAAAATGTTCAATCATTTTAATTAGTTTGGGTTCGATATGTAAAGTTTTTTATGTTCATCTGTCTCATAATGACTAGATTATTTTACTGTTTAGAGGCCATAAATAGCTATTTATGGTACAAGTGAATAAAAAGAAATTTTATCCACGAAAGGAAAAGTTTAGCTCTCGAGGCGCAGCCGAGTTAGCTGATTTCCTTGAGTGGATAAAATGTCTTTATTCAAGTGCATCATACAATATTTTTTCCAATTCCTACATTAAAATTTCTAAAAAACAGTTAATTATCAATTTATTGCTTATTTACATAAATATTAATACTACAGTAGTTTTTAAACAATGCCTAGCAACCTAAATTTAAAGGCACCATGATTTTTATTCTAAAACAAGTAGTTTAATCACGTTGTCAAGGAATGGGCGAATAAAATGTTTATAGCAACACTTTATCCACTATTCACATTAAAATGTTGCTTTAATAACTAGATTTGACACATTAAAATGCCACTTTATGTGTAGGAATTGGAAAAATATCATTTTACGGACTAGTCCATAATGATATGTAAAACGGCCGTTGCTAAGTAGTTACGGCCGTTATTTCTGTTAAACAACCTGGTAACTAGGTGATTATTTTACACAGCACCCTGCAAGAGGCTAGAGCTATAAAACCTATTTTAAACTCAAATTAATTTAAAAGTAAATTTTGTGATATGCAGCTGAACATAAAGCTTTGTATGTAATTCGTACATAATTAGGCTTGATGCAAAGACCTACATTATGTACTGATCACATAAATAGCTATTATTTGTTCTAATACTTTTTATTTAGTAGTAATTGACTTTTAATGTAAAACAATGTTAGATGCTTATGGAATTCAACCGTGAAACGTAAACCTCTCTGTTATTTTTTAAATATTCCATCGAAAGGAAAACAAACAATATTAAAATCCTGAAACAATTTTAGGTGCATGATATATACCATATGAACAAAAATTATTTAGATAAGGGATGGCCATGGTGAACAAAATCACTGTCTTTGATAGGTTCAGCTTGTTGTTGGTTCTACATGTCAATTAAATTTCAGTTTCTATTTGAATTTTTATTCATCATGGTATTCTCGCAGTTGCATAATCGATTCATCATTGAATCTTATTTTCGTAATAGAAATCTTGAAAATGGGGAATGGATATACAGTACTCGAGCTTGTCTGGTTGAATTTCGACAACAGTTTCCTGATCTTGTGTTCTTGGAAGCTGACTTTTTCAATGTGGTCCGGAATTGTGTGCGATTGTTCAGAGAAACAAGAAGCGTAACACATAAGGACGGTGGTGGCAGGCCAACGGTCCGTACAGAGGAGACTATTGAAAATGTTCGAGAGATTATGAATGAAGCACCAACAATATCCTTGCAAAGACTCACACAGCAAGTTCCCGTATCTTATGGTACCTGCAGAACAATTTTGAGAAGGGACATTGGTTTATTTCCTTACAAGATGCAGGCTTATCATGAATTGTTACCGTCTGATCATAACAGGCGCGTGTTATATTGCCAATAGTTCACCCAACATTTATTGCACAACAGTGAACTCTTGGATTTGACATTCTTTACAGATGAGGCGTGGTTTCATTTGTCAGGGTATATCAATTCACAAACCATGAGGATGTGGAGTGCTGAAAACCCTCACATATTTCGGGAGTATCCGTTGCATTCCCAGAAAGTTGGGGTATGGATTGGTGTTTCTCGCAGACGATTGATACCCATATTCTTTGAAGGAACCATCAATGCCCAAAGGTACCGAGACAACATCTTAGAACCTTTCATAAACCAACTTCACGAAGATGAGCTACAACAGGGATATTTCCAAAATGATGGTGCCACTTCTCACACGACTCCGCAATCTATCGCTTATTTACGACAATTTTTTGGCGATCGTCTGATCAGTTTACGTTATGTACCTGAATTCCCGCCAAGATCACCAGATTTGACTATCCTAGATTACTCCATTTTTCCACATTTGAAAAACATAATTTTTAAGACACCAGTTCGCACACTTCCTGAGTTGCGAAACCGAATAGTTAAAGAATGTGCTAATATCACACCCGAAATGCTCCGAAACGCATTTGAAAACATGAAAAGGCGTGTAAATTTATGTTTGCATGAGAATGGTGGCCATTTTTAACATCTAATGTAATAAATTGAAAATAAGCTCGTAGTTTAATAACTAGTTTTATTTGACAAGCTGGTTAGCTTACATAACCTATATAATTTCAACTACTGACGATAAATCAAACATGCAAGGTACGTTCAGAATTCTAAAGTCACCCATTATCTAAATAATTTTTGTTCATGTGGTACATGCCTAACTTGGACCTACAGCGTATTACAGTAGTTGTAGTTCGTATTTCTCTTTTTTCAGCCCAAAGACCAGGATCTTGTCGACAGATGCACTCCGTATTTCATCCGGCCCGAATAGGCGATTTCTCAGAAGGACGTCATCATAAAAAGAGACGACGAAAGGTGTATTCTACGTAGTTGCAGGATCTGCAGCTTGCATCTTCGGAAAGGCCAATTAGATGTAGATAGTCTTTCGAAGAGGTCGTGCTCTGTAAAGTGGCCTGTGACTAGCCTGAAGTTCTTCCTGCTAAACCTAAGGAGCTGTAACCTGGCTTTTGCAGGCCTGTAGATAAGTTGCGTTGTTTGCCCAGGGCGCGAAGCTGAATATGCTATAAATTGGGATTGAGTCCAGTTTTGCTTGATTTCAGTCCAGGGCCTAGAAATGGTTCAAAGAGATCCTCTATAGTTAGGTAATCTACCTCTTCGTTGCCTAGAACGTTACTGTGCAGTGCATTTTTTAACTAGTGAAGTGGGCGACACAAGTGTCGCCAACTTGTAGAAATTAGTCGCCCAGTGATTGAAATTTTGATGTACTAGGCGACAAAGAATTTGGTCAATTTATTGTATTATATTTTTCTGCCAAACACCAAACAATAACAAACACAACACAGTTCAGTTCACTGCCGATATAGTGTTCCAGATACGGGCGGGACTATATGCGAGCCCTATTGCACAACAGTTCGCCCATATACATACTGGCCCACTGAAAACAGTAAACGCAAGTTTTAGCTGCTTAACATTATCAATTTAAATGCTGACAAACTCACAAAGTACTTGCTTATTACAAGCAACTTGTCAAATGAAGTGCTTTTGTTTGCTATGTTCAACTGTTTAAGCTTACTAGATCAAAATTTAAATGTAATTTTTTCTGGATTTAATGATCGGATTTGAAAAATAAAAAGACTGTTGAAAAGAGAATCGAAAGGCCTTTAGAGTTGTATAACGTTTGATACCCCTTTCTATGTAAAATTTTTGGGGTGAAATTCACTCTCATCTTAGGGTTGAAGTTGTGTAAATAATACTAATCAATTCAGGTGTCCCCC
Organism: Melanotus villosus; assembly: GCA_963082815.1. Taxonomy (NCBI): domain Eukaryota; kingdom Metazoa; phylum Arthropoda; class Insecta; order Coleoptera; family Elateridae; genus Melanotus; species Melanotus villosus. The sequence goes on along the minus strand of OY720419.1, from coordinate 10,226,338 downwards.
TTGATACTAAAATTGACGTGTTCGAGCATTTTTCGCAAAATTGATGTTAAGTGGCCAAAACTTGCGTTTACTGTTTTCAGTGGGCCACCCTGTATAATTTTATATAATTATCAATGAATACAATGCGAATATCCATTTAATTTTAATAGCAACACCATAAATTATTGTTTTTACTTTTTCAGAAACAGAATTTTACAAGATAATTAATTTATTTGTAAGTTTTCGAACACATTGATCCTGACACAAAGAAATAAGGCTAATTTTGAGATTATATTAATTTGGAACTCCTTTACTGCAGCCTATTTTGCAAAGAACTTGTGGATAGGTACTATGCCACGTCGGATTGATGCAGTTTTACTAAACGAAGGCGGTGTTACACAGTGGCAAAGCGGCTTATTCTTTGACAAGTATTTTCTATGGCGTGTACTAAAATTATTTAACATTCATATACTTAGATTAGTTTATAAGTTCAACTAAGTTTAAATTCACTCTAAATAAACATTGTATTTACATTCATTTAATTTAGACGGAGCTAACACACTAAAAATATAAAACATAGCAATGGGTGAACTGTTGTGCAATAGGGCTCGTCGAAATATAGGGAATTTGTAAAAAAGTTTTTTGGCACTGATATTATAACACAACAATTGTTTAAGTGAATCCGTTTTTTAATAAAAATATTATAATTGAAAATCATTTTCCTTTTATTAGGTAAAATTCCTAACATTTCGTTAACAGTAAAATCAGGTTAGGTTCAAAATATTTTGGGCTTTGTCGCCCAGTGATTTTGGCTTAAAAAATGCTCTGTTACTGTGTCTGGGCACACAAATCAGTTGAAGCCAATTGACTGAGCCGATATCATTCGGTAATCATTTCTGGAATCGTCAGATTTTTCTGCTCCTGGCAGTGTACAAATTTTAGTACGTATCGCTTGTCGAGATCGACGTGCCCCGACGGATGTTTGAAGCTACCTAGCTCCGTAACGACTCTAGATAGAGGCTCGGTTTCTTAACGAAAGTTACTCGCGCTCGCACGCTCTACAAGTGTACTTCTATAGTTCCAGGTCGTATCTAGAGCGGTTTCGGAGTTGAAATTGTACGTATCAACTGCCTTTGATTCACTTTAGTGCCAAGACGGCTCACTTGCGGACATGGGCTTATCAACAAAAATTGCCCTTTTTAGTGTCCTTTATAACCACCCAAAGCTTGTCGATCTAATTTTGGGACACCATGTATATTATTGTTATCCGTATAACTATAATTTCTTTTACTGCTCACCTAATTGCAAGTGTGTGAAATGTGCACGGAAAACTTTTTCACAAGTTTGATTTTGATCAGTTGTTTATTTAATAAACCTGTTGGGTCCGCTGCAGGTGATATCAGTTTTACAGCGCCACCAAGCAAACAAATCCATCGGAAAATATGCCAACTAATTTTAAAAATTCGTGGCGGTAAAAGTTTAAGCCAATACCTACAACTCCTGCCGGCGTTGTACCTTCCGTGTCAAAAGTGAAAGTAGCTAACAAATTGACAGTTATCGCGTGTTTGTGTTTCTTAATTTTCTCTGCTTTCGTTCCTCTTTATAAAAAAAATCAGTCTTTTTTAAGATTATTTTTGTTCGACTTATTCCTAATAAGGTAGGCATATATTTTATAGATAATTTAAAGTATTTTTAAAATGAAACTTTCGCATAACCTCAAAATATATTTTTTACCTATTAGGTATTTGCTATTTATGTATTTATTTATAGAATCCATTTCTTCTAATCGCTTTTATCGCTATGGCAAGTAAAGGGAAAAAACTGTTCATTCCGAAGCCAGAAATATAGTAGACAAAATTTATCTAAAATAAAAATAAAATTTCCTTATTTATTTCCTTCTCAAATCTAATTCTGGTACTTGTCTACTAAATTTTCTTTTAACAGTTTTAACAAATTTATATAAGAACGTAGGTACATAATAAAAATTAATAAACTTGCAAATACACAATGTTACACGTTTAAATTTACCGCCAAAGTACTATTGACACTGAGTGTACCTCTAAAATACAGCGACACCACACCACGCCAACTTGACAGACTTGTTTGATTGGTGGCGCTGTATTTTGTTTATTTATTAAACATGGTATGCAAAAAATTTAAATCACAAAATAAAATTTATTCATTTATAAACACGGTGTGCATTTTTAAGCGGCTTGGACATCTTAGTCATTCTTGGATGGTAGCTTTTTTATTTTAAGAATTATATTAAGGCATTGAATAATTCAATGTTCATCAAAATTGCGCAGAATTAAATGAAAATTTAATGGTGTATTCGTATGTCAAATATCTCGAGGACTTTTTGAGATCTTTTAAAAACAAAAAACCTCCAGTTGTTTTTAATTCATACATTTTCATAATCAGTAAACGCAAAACTGGTCTCTTAGGTATAATTTTGTATAGAATTCAGTAAATTTAGTAAAAAGCCACTTTCAGTTGTGTAAAATACCTTAAGCTTTATTGTGGAACAGCATAACTGTTATAACAGGGAATTTCGCTTTTATTACTTTACAACGCATTTTAAAAGATTCTAAAAATAAACAAAGTTACAGAAAGTTCTTAATAATCTTTTGTATTATTTGTTAGTGTTCGGTATTTGAATGTGAAAATAAACCCTCTTGTATTAATAATGATTTTAACATAAAAATTGAAACGTTCCAGCTCCTCCTGAAGCAGGACAGAGAAAACGCCTATCATGTGCTAATTCCGCACTAAGACAACCTATAGGGCGACGTCAAGCAGTGGAGAAAAGGGGTATTCGAAACGCTTAACCCTTTAGATGGGGGGTCGTAATCGGGAGAAAACTGGGCGTCACTGCGGAGATCACCCAGGATGGTCTCGAAGAACGTACCGCAGATGGTTCCTTCTGGGATCAATGGGGTAAGGTGGCTGCACCCTACTACTGGATGTTACTTACCCTTTCCTACGGAAAGAAAAAACACTGGTACTGGTAGCCAGGCTCACAAGGTTATACTTACACAATTATTAAAACAAACACAAAACACAAATAAAAGGCAAAATTGAATTAACAATGAAGTTTAATGTATGTAAGAATTATTTAAAATATGACACAGATTGAATTCGTAAGGTCTATATTACTTTACGTGAGAGGGGATTGAGGGATGCCTCATTTACTCAAGCTCCTGCAAAGAGGGTTAATAACTAGGATCTCCCAATCGCAAGGAAAAACTCATGTAGCTAAAATCAAGATTAAAGGTGCTGAACTCGAATTGGTGCCGCAGATTAAATATTTAGGTGTTATAATAGATAATAAACTAAATTTTAAAGGTTACGTAGATTACATTGTAAAAAAAGTAGGAAGTAAAATTAGCTTGTTTAGTAGAATATCTAAAAAGCTGAGCATGCAAGCAAGAATTTTAGTTTACAAAACAATTATCGCTCCGCATTTCGATTATTGTTCGAGCATTTTATTTATATGTCAAGAAATAGATTTAAGAAGACTACAAATACAACAAAATAGAGCAATGAGAGTGATCCTCAAATGCTCTAAGCTTACAAAGATAACGCTGATGCTAGACATTCTTCAATGGTTTAGTGTCAAACAAAGAATTTACTTCAATACCCTGGTATTTATGTTTAAAGCAATAAAAAACTTACTTCCAAATTATATGTCGCAAGTTACCAAGACAAAACTTTATTTGTAACCGTGTTGTAAATTTGTAGAATAATTTACCAGGAGAAATAGTAGGTTTTACCAATGTTAAACACTTTAAGAATGCGCTTAATGACTATATGGCACCTCTATAAGTTTAAGAGGTTTGTTAATGCTTTGTCAAACATTTATTGTTACTGCCACCATGTATATACATAAGGGGGTATAATCGGTTTTACCGCCTACCCCATAATAATTAATAAATAAAGTGTTGTATGGTTTTTCTCTGAGTTGGTTTGGTACATCCCCAAAGTTGCACTCCGTAGATCCAGATTGGTTTCAATATAAGCTTGTAGAGCAAGATTTTGTTAGACAAGGACAATTTGGATCTTCTTCCTACGAGCTAGTACATCTGGCGAAACGTCAGGTTCAGTTGCTTGCGTTTAGTTTTAATATGTTTTTCTAACACTAATATCTTATACTGTTTCTATGGTGCATAAGAGCTCACTTGTTATGTTTCCTGTAAAATACGCTTTCTCTATAAAATACGCCGTCAATGACAACGTATTTTATAGGCCTTTAAATACGTCGTTGCCTAGCAATCTTCGCATTTTGTGTATTATGACACGTCTCAAATAATAATTTATAAAAATTTCTAATAATATATTAGTGAAAGAAAATGTCTGATATTAGTGTTAGAAAAAATCTTGAAGATAACTCGTGTTTTATAGTTTAAAAATCTCGGTCTATCAAATCCTCGGCTCACTTCGTTCGCTCGGATTTGAACTACGACCTTGATTTTTAAACCTTCTATAAAACACTTGTTGTCTTATAGCTATTAAGACAACAAGTGTTTTATAGAAGGCTTAAAAATCAAGGTTGTAGTTCAAATCCGAGCGAACGAAGTGAGCCGAGGATTTGATAGACCGAGATTTTTAAACTATAAAACACGAGTTGTCTTCAAGATTTTTTCTAACACTAATATCTTTCACTAATATATTATTAGAAATTCTAATAAATTATTATTTGGGACGCGTCATAATACACAAAATGCCAAGGTTGCTAGGCAACGACGTATTTAAAGGCCTATAAAATACGTTGTCATTGACGACGTATTTTATAAAGAAAGCGTATTTTAAAGGAAACATAACACGTGAGCTCTTATGCACCATAGAAACAGTATAAGATATTAGTGTTAGAAAAATAGCTATTAACCCACGTAAGACGTTGGTCTAGATGTAGTTAGTCCCAGGTATTTGGTTTTGGTTTTAACGGGTATTGGAACGCTGCTTCTTCTTTTTTCCTTCTTTTATAATTTACTGCTTTATTAACACCTCTTTGTGTACATATACTATTGTTAGTCTAAATATTTTAATTTGAAGTTGTTTATTGTATCTATCCTAGGTACATATCATTTTGATTTTAATTTATAATTTCCTGACTAAACTTATTATATTACATTTCCTCTCCTAATACCGGGTGGGCCACGAAACTTGTAGCCCCTGAAGGTTTTTCACTGTAACCCAAATAACAAATATCAAAGCATTGCAGATGATTATATTTTTTATAAATTAAAAACAGATCAAAGCAGTAAATATTAAACTAAACATAGTGTATGACATTTCAAACTATTATTGTTTGCAAAGTTAGTTGGCTTACATAAAACCATGTTCTTAAATAACGAAGAAACAGATGTGATAATGATATTTGGCGAAACTCATAGAAATGCCGGTGCTGCTAAGCGTTTATATATCCAGCGTTATCCAAATCGGGAAGCACCATTTGAAAATGTGTTTAGACGTTTGGAATTTTCATTGAGGGAAAACGGTAATTTCAGCAAGCATACAAGGCCGAGCGTAAGACCTGTTATTAACCAAGATAATGAAATTGCAGTATTACAAGCGGTTGATGCAAATCCTCATGTTCGTCAACGAAGCTTAAGTAGGGACTTGAACATTAGCAGAACTATTGTAAGAAGAATTTTGAAATTTAATTCATTCCACCCCTATCATCGCCTATCATGTTACTTTAGTTCAAGCTCTAAATATTAATGATCATCCATGAAGGATACAGTTTTGCGAGTTTATGCAAAATGAAATAAACGTACAACCAGATTTTTTTAAATTTTATTATATTCAGTGATGAAGCAGAATTTTCGAACAATAGCGAAGTAAATAGCCATTATTATGCACAAGAAAATCCACATTGGATACGAGAAACACATTTTCAGAGAGTGTTCTCTGTTAATGTTTGGTGTGGTATACTGGGTGACCACATCATTAGACCATACTTCTTCAACCAAAATTTAACAGGTGAGCGATATTTGCGGCTTTTATTACGCGACGAACTTTCCGAACTAATTGAAGATGTGCCACTAAACGTCAGACAACATATGTGGTACCAAAATGACGGAGCTCCCGCTCACTATCATGAACAAGTAAGGAATTGTTTGAATGAAGTTTATGGAGCAAATTATTTTGGAAGAGGAGGAAAGCATCCTTGGCCTCCGCGAAGCCCTGACCTTACCTCACTAGATTTTTTTATGGAGTACAGTTAAAGAAAAGGTACACCAAACACCATTTCACACCGAAGAAGAATTAAGAAACAGAATAATTCAAGCATGTGCATCGATTAGATTACACCAGACATGTTGGCTCGTGTTAGGAGATCATTTGTCCATAGGATAGATATGTGTTTGCAAGTTAGCGGAGATAATTTCGAACATTTGTTATAACAGTTTATGTTTAGTTTATTAGGTTTTATGTTTGGTTGTGTTATTTTCTGTTTCATGTACTAAATAAAATGAAATAAAACGTTGTTATCAAATTAGTTTTGTGGAAAATGTGTTAATGAGAGTCCCGTGATCTATTTTTGCGTTATTATTACAAAAAGCAATCATAATACATACAGCAAATATTGTTTAGTTTGATATTTACCAACCATGATCTGTTTTTAATGCATAACAAATATAATCATCTGCAATGCTTTGATATTTGATATTTGCGTTGCAGCAAAAAATCTTTAGGGCTACAAGTTCCGTGGCCCACCCTGTATACACTTATTTATTGTATATAGTATTTACATATGTATGTCTTGTTTTCTAGATTGTTAATGAATTTTCTATTTCCATGTTCTTCTTTGATGGTGTTTAAAGCTCCCCGCAAGGTAAACGGGCCCAATGATCTTTTTTTTCTCCTTAATTATTTACGTCTTCTTCATTGATTGTTTTACACTGGATCATGGCTTCTCGGGCCATTTCTAAAAATGTTTTTGAAGTTCTTGTATTTGTTGTCACTTCCGGGGTATATTGAATATGTCTGTATTGTTCCCTAGAGCTGCGCATAAGAGCCTCCTTCTATCAATTTGAATTTTGTGACAGTCATAAGTTATTATGTGTTCTAGAGTTTGTATGTGGTTGTTTGTACACGGGCAAAATAGATTGTTCATTATTTTAAAACGATATAAATATTTTCTCGTGTAATTGTGTCCCGTTAGTATTTGCGTAGTATAAAAGTCCGGCGTATTTTCTTTATTCCATTTTTCTGCTTGTTTTATCGAGTTGAAAAATCTTTTTGTCGTTTGCCTCTTTTCGCTATTTTTGTATTCTGTATTTGTTGAGTGTTATGTTACCCTTCCACTCACCTACGATTATACCTTAAAAATCTAGCGATCATTTTGTAGTTAAGAAAAACAAAACATTGTAATTATTTTTTTACTTAGATACTGTCGTTGTATAAAATAAAAAACATCAAGCATAATTACCAACAAATAATTAACATTTATTAATATCAAAAATAATTTGATATTATCGGACATTGGTCCCTCAAGCCAGATCTACATCTAACATTTAACATTGGTCCTTCGACGAGCCGAATACTGACAGCGAGATCAGCGAGTCATCATATTACACCTTCAGCGCTGCATTAATCATCAAATCAAGATTATTCAGCCATCAATTTTACGGAAGGGTAAAGTGAGTCTCCAATATACTTATATTTCTTCAGTTCGCTTCAGTTATAACAGTGTACATTTCAAATATTTAATAATTAAATTTAACTAAATCATTTAAAACTTTAAAACTTATATTATACATTGCATAAAATCAAATTTTAAAACATTTAGAATGGAACAACAGAATGAGTTAAGATCTTTAATTAAAAAACGAAGTCAAATTAAGACACGTGTCACAAAATTTAGGAATTTTGTTGACAACCTAGATCAAGAATACGATTCAATAGAATTACAATTAAGGTTATCAAAATTCGAACCCACATGGGAAGATTATGAGATCATTCAGAGCAAAATTGAAGATCTTGACGACTCTGTTGACCATAATGCAGAACGCGTTGAATTTGAAAATCATTATTTCAAATTAGTTGCAACCGTTCAAAGGCGTATCTCAGACAATAAAGAATGCTCAAATTCAAATCCTGACAATAATTCCGTTACCGTTAATCACATTGACAGATTGGATGTGTCAGTTAAACTTCCAACAATAAAGTTACCATCATTTAGTGGTCAATATAATGAATGGCTGGCATTTTATGATACATTTAAGACAATGATACATGAAAAGGTAGAATTAAACGATATTCAGAAATTTCATTATTTAAAATCATGTTTGGTTAACGAAGCAGCTGATGTAATTGCTTCCTTAGGCATGTCGGCCAAAAATTATGAGGCTGCATGGCAGTTACTGAAAAAACGATACGAAAATAAAGGTTTAATAATAAAAAATCACTTAGAATCATTATGTAATTTACCACAAGTAACAAAAAATTCAGCTAGTTCGTTAAGGCAATTGCTAAATATAACAAACAATCAGTTAGGAGCTCTTAACGCACTAGAATTAACATCTGAATCTAAGTGGGATTCACTAATAATCCATTTAGTTACATTAAAATTTGATTATTCAACCGATAACGCTTGGCAGTCTTCAAAATCAAAAATTGAACTTCCCACTATATGTAATCTAACAGATTTCTTAAGCGACAGATGTTTACAACTTGAATCATTAGTTAATAAATCTAATTCAAACAATAAACAATCAACAAATCCCAATAATGTCAGCAAAATGACATCATCCAAAAATTACGTCTATTCGTCCTCTCACGTATCAACGAATTCCCAAACATGTCATATTTGCAATCAAACACATCAAATATATCAATGTCCTGAATTTTTAAAATTATCTGCTGAAGATAGATTTAACAAAATCAAAACCTTTAAACTTTGTGTAAATTGCCTAAAAAATAATCATCAAACTATCAATTGTCGTTCTAAGTTTTATTGTAAATTCTGTAGAAGGAAGCATCATTCGTTATTGCACATGGATTATAAAGTAGCGCAACCTAATATCGGAAGCGAATTACAATCAACATCAACAGTTGTGCCGGCAACATCAATATCATCCGCAGCTACTTATTGCAATCAAACATTACAACTATCTCAAGTATTATTGTCTACAGCAATTGTGAACATTTATGATATGCACGGTAATAGTCATTCTTGCAGGGTACTTCTAGATTCAGGGTCCCAATCAAACTTTATTTGTAAATCTTTATGTGATAAATTGTATTTACCTACCACTATTACCAATTGCACAATATCTGGAATAACACATGCTGTAACTAATATTACTAAAACTGTAGAAGTTACCATACGATCGCAATTTACCTCTTATACAGCAAAATTCTCATGCTTAATAATAGATAAAATTACAGATAACCTACCGTTAACTACATTTCCATTTACACAATTAGCCATTCCATCGAATATAAAATTAGCAGACCCATCCTTTAATGTTTCTGGGAAGATAGATTTGTTGTTAGGCGCAGAGCTCTTTTGGGAAATGTTATGTACTGAACAGATTAAGTTGCCATACAATCAACCATTTCTTCAAAAAACTCTCTTAGGATGGATCATAGGAGGACAAATAAATCTTAACAAACCACTAAAGGCAATGTCATGTAATCTTTCAATACGTACTCTCGAAAATAATTTATCTAAATTTTGGAATATTGAAGAATTTCCAGACATTCAAATTTTCTCAAAGGAAGAAACACTTTGCGAACAACATTTCCAAGAAAATTATTCAGAAAATTCAGATGGACGATTTGTAGTCAAACTTCCATTTAAAACAAATCTGAAACCTTTGGGAAATTCTAGAGAAAATGCACTCAGGAGATTATTATCTTTAGAAAGAAGATTAAATAAGGATTCTAATTTACGTTTGTCATATAACAATTTTATGAACGAATATATTACTTTGGGTCATATGGAGTTAGTCACTACAAATCAAACCGATCAACAATGCAGTCAAAGTTTCTTTTTGCCGCATCATCCGGTTATTAAAAATTCTAGTCGAACTACAAAACTTCGGGTAGTTTTCGATGCATCATGTAAATCATCATCGGGCGTTTCTCTTAATGATAATTTAATTGTAGGACCCACTATACAACACGACTTATTTTCTATTTTAATTAGATTCCGAACTTACAAATATGTTTTTACGGGAGATGTAATTAAAATGTACCGACAAGTTAATATACATGCATCCCACAAACAATATCAACAAATTCTTTGGCGAAATGATACAAGCGAACCAATCAAAACATATCAGCTGTGTACCGTAACATATGGAACTGCATCGGCTCCATTTTTAGCTATCAGATGCTTACATCAAATTGCATTTAACAATAAACTCAAGCATCCCTTAGCACATGACATCATATTAAACGACTTTTATGTTGATGATGTAATAACCGGAGCTGATATAATTTCTGATGTTATAAACAAACGTAATCAATTAATTCTTGCTTTACGTACAGGTTGTTTTGAATTAGGAAAATTTTCTGCAAATCATCCCGATCTAATACCTGATAATAATAAAACTTTGAATCAAACAGTTGATATTAGTGCAGATAAAAATTCCGATATCAAGACATTAGGTTTACACTGGAACACAAATTTAGATATATTTAAGTATTCATTGCACTTAGATGATCATTCTCAAAAAATAACTAAACGGAGTATTCTATCAGTCACTTGTCAAATTTTTGACCCTCTTGGGCTAATTACACCGGTATTAATAAAAGCTAAATTAATTATACAACAACTTTGGGCACTTAACTTAGGTTGGGATGAATCACTTCCTGCAGATATGTCTAATAAGTGGTTAAAGTTTTTAAAGGAATTATACCACATCACAAGTTTAACAATCCCTAGGTATGTAACTAACAGTGACACAGGTAGAACAATTGAAATTCACGGTTTTTGTGATTCTTCTCTAGACGCATATGGGGCCTGTATCTATATCAGAACTAGTTTTAACAATAATCAACACAAGGTACGACTTCTATGTGCTAAATCGCGTGTAGCGCCATTAAAAAGATTAACAATGCCGCGTTTAGAACTATGTGGTGCTTTACTTTTAGCACGCTTAATGAACAAAGTTATAAATATTTTAAAGTTAACTATAAAAAAGCAATACTACTGGACTGACTCAACCATAGTATTAACCTGGATAAAATCTCAAAATAAATGGAAGACTTTCGTATCGAGTCGTGTTACAACAATTCAAACTTTATCAAATTCAAGTTATTGGTATCACATAAAATCTGAACATAATCCAGCAGACATAATTTCCCGTGGTACAACTCCCATGGCTCTAAAGGAATCTCAACTTTGGCACAACGGTCCAGAATGGTTGAGTCACAATCATCAACATTGGCCACAAAATAATTTTCATTATACAACAGACACTAAAATCTTAGAACAAGCCGCAGTTAAAACATATAACCTTGCATCATTTAACTTAGATTTGAATATAATCAACAACTACTCTTCATTTTCAAAGTTACAGCGTGTATTGGCTTACTTACTAAGATTTGCATATAATTGCAGAAATACCGAAAGATTATTAGGACAATTAACGTGCCAGGAATTAAAATTATCACATACCATCATAATAAAAACAGCTCAGTTAGAAATATTTGCAGATGAAATTTCTAAATTACAAGCAAACAAACAAATTTCAAAAACAAGTAAATTATTACCTTTACAACCATTCTTAGATAAGGATGGTGTATTAAGAGTAGGAGGTCGGTTACAAAATTCAGAATTAAGTTATAATCAAAAACATCAAATAATTCTACCTTCATGTAGTCATGTCACTAAGTTAATTATTGAATTCACCCATATTAAGCATTTGCATAGCGGACCTCAAGCCACTCTAGCCCATCTACGTCAAAATTATTGGCTCATTTCCGGGCGCAGCATTGTTCGAAAATTTATACACAAATGCATTAAGTGTTTTCGTGCAATGCCAACCAATACCATACCACCAATGATGGGTAATTTACCACATAGGCGAGTTGAACCTGCACGTCCATTTATACATTCAGGGGTAGATTATGCGGGTCCAATTCATATAAAATCCGGATATGGTCGTAGTAAAAGATTAACAAAATCATATATTGTACTATTTATCTGCTTTGCCACGAAGGTGGTGCATATAGAATTAGTCTGCGATTTGACTGCAGAAGCATTTTTAAGCGCTTTAAAAAGGTTTATGTCTCGAAGAGGAAAAATTTCTCATATTTATTCTGATAATGCGACTCCATTTGTCGGCGCGAACAAAGAACTTAATAAAGATCTTAATCATTTATTTTCTTCAGATCTTTTTAAATCAAAGGTTCTTAATACATTAACAATGGATAAAATAACATGGCATTTCATTCCACCTCACTCACCACATTTTGGCGGTTTATGGGAAGCAGGAATCAAATCAGTTAAATATCATTTAAAAAGGCAAATTGGGAATACGTCATTAACATACGACGAAATGTACACTTTATTCACTCAAATAGAAGCATGTTTAAATTCACGTCCTCTTACTCCTATTTCCAACAACCCCAATGACCTAACCTTTCTATCCCCGAGTCATTTTCTTATTGGAGACTCACTGGTTGCCCCTTTGGAGCCAGACATCACCGCTATTAGTATAAACAGACTTTCAAGATGGCAAAGAATTCAACAACTAAATCAGCATTTCTGGAAGAGATGGTCTCAAGAGTACCTGCACCAGCTACAACAAAGAACTAAATGGCAGCAAACGCCTAACAATCACCCTTTAGTTCCCAACACCCTCGTCGTCTTAAAGGATGAACTACCACCATTACATTGGTTATTAGCGCGGATCTTAGAAGTTCATCCGGGAAAAGATGGAATTGTGCGCGCAGTTACACTAAAAACTAAACATGGAATAATTAAAAGACCAGCAGTTAAAATTTGCGTTTTGCCAATTGAACAAACTGATAGTGATTAATTTAAATTTCGTATTCTATTAGAATTCATAAACTCTGTTACTTCATTTTTACTTATAAGTTAATTGATTATCTTATTTTTAATTACCAACTGACATTTCTCACCTAAGTGAAAGCTTTGCACCTTTCACTGAGGGCCGGTATGTTGAGTGTTATGTTACCCTTCCACTCACCTACGATTATACCTTAAAAATCTAGCGATCATTTTGTAGTTAAGAAAAACAAAACATTGTAATTATTTTTTTACTTAGATACTGTCGTTGTATAAAATAAAAAACATCAAGCATAATTACCAACAAATAATTAACATTTATTAATATCAAAAATAATTTGATATTATCGGACATTGGTCCCTCAAGCCAGATCTACATCTAACATTTAACAGTATTCCATTTTTCTGTGTATTTCTGTTTTGTTACCATTTTCAGATAGCTGATCGGTACCTGATCGTAAATTGTCTTTGGCCGCTTTATTAGCCTCTTCGTTACCGTACATCCCGATGTACCATAAGTATTCCACTAAAACCTTTTTATTTTCTTTTGATTTTGTCTCCAGACCTTTAATCTCGTGTATGACTGGATTCACGCTGTTTGTTTCAGAATAACTGGCGGGAACACGTTAGTTGGCGTAGTAAACGTTATTTGTTTGGTTTGGTTAATTTTGATGCGTCATTTATTGAGCCACTCGTTTATTAGGTTTAAATGGTTTTGAAGGTTATTAGATGCTAATATAGGGTTTTCGGGAACAGATGGGATAGCCGTATTGTCAGAAACTGTGGCGATGACAGTGTTTCCAGCTTCTGGTAAGTCAGCAGTATGGATGAGGTAAAGTTAGGGGGCCAAGGATACTACCTTGTGTAGCACCAAACTTTATAGGATGATAGTCGGATAGTACATTGTTGTACTTGATTATAAAGAATCTGTCTGTGAGGTAGGATCTAAGGAGAAGGCAGTAATAACTTTGGTGTAGTCTTTTTAATTTATATAGTAATCCAGTGAACTACACTGTATTTACCGAGTCGAGTCAGTAAAATCTGCAACCCATATTGCATATTTCATCAGTGACTAGATCACTAACATAAGCTTATAATAAAATAAGATCAAAGAACTATCCAGATCCACAGAGTCGAGTCAGTGGAAGTAAACAGAATCTTGTTTAGGAGTTGAATTACCTGGTGATTTCTGTAAAGCCGCATTTTTATTTAAACTTTTTTATTGCTATTTACCTTTAAAAGTCAAATCAATTGCCGCAAATAACATTCAGAGAATATTTAAATGTAATAACAGCGATGTAACTAAGATTTATTTAACATAACCTTTACTGCCTTTACATTATGACAGGAAAAAAGCAAACTAATGGTCACGTTGATTTATACTTCAGAAAAAATCATATTAAGAATCTACTTGTCTAGGAAATATGTGATGTGGGTTGCAGATTTTACTGACTCGATTCGGTAAATACAGTATAGACTTTATTGAACGCCTGGGCAGCGTCGAGGAATATAGCTGTACAGAATGTCTTTTTTTCACTACTAGCATTAGAAGATGTCATTATTGACCTTGTTTTCGAGCCAAGAAGATGAATTTCTCTCCTAGTGGTCAATAATTTTTCATTATTGACTACTGGTTAATAATGGAAACAATTGCTATGCACTCAGGTGCCTATTATACATATATTTTACATAAACGTCAATTGAAATTAACTCCTCCCCTTATTTTCGAGCAAGGCTATTTGATTTTTGTGGATATTTAGAAATAAATATATGCATCTGTCATTTTATTTTTTATTGATGTAAAAATGATTAATTAAAAGGAATAAAGGTGCTAGTAGTGAAAAAAATAGTATATAAACCACGGTAGAGAAGACTTTTCTCAGCCTTGCAACTTATTTCCCTCCATGCTTCGCATGTGGGGAAATAATACTGCTCGGCTGAGAAAAATGTCTTCTCTACCTTGGTATTTAACATACTATTCTTCAGGGCTCTTTGATATTTGGTTTACTATTCGAATACTTGAAATTTCAAAGTAATTGTGTCAAAGCAACCCAGGATTTTTGACGTCCGTAAAAATATTACGGGGTGGGCAAATATTTATGGACGGTAGTGTATATATCTGAGTGTACTAATAACTCCTTTTTGATAATTGGCAATCGAGTGGGAATGCGCGAAGTACATTTTTTTATCAGGTTAAATTGCGTTTACTATATTGTACTTACCTTAATGAAACCTTAACTATTGTAATATAATTTTGGTTCAACGTAGTCTTGTTGACAACATTGAGCGATGTTCTCCATTTGAAATGGAAAGCAGGGATACAAGCAACCGGTAACAAATTTCTTTCATGTCATACCGCACAATGTTGACCAGTTTCCATCAACTTGTTGCAAGTTGACGGGATACATATTGACAACAGCATTATCAACTTGTATCCCGGCGATTGTTGGCGGGTCTGTTCTAGGCTTTAGGCTTACCTGCTTTATTAGACTCTTAGCTTAAGTAACATTTTCACATTATTTAACAATGTCTATATACATAACAAAAAAAAACAAACACGAAGTATTGGAGTATTGCAGGCACATAGCGTAGAATATATTGTGCTATACTGTATTTATTAAAACAGGTTATTGCTTAGGTAACAAGTTTTCGAATTTTGCCAAATTTAATATTAACTCTGTTTTCATTCGATCCTGTTTCCTTTTTCTGATAATAGACTTTTTTCTTCAAACGTCAGAAAAACACGACTTTGTGTCCTTGGATACACACAGTTAAACATTCACTTTTACTCCTAGGAGTAAAAGTGACATAAACATTCACTTTTACTCCTAGGAGTAAAAGTGACACTTAATGAGCCAATGGCAACTCGTAATTTTTATTTTTTATAACAAAGCAACGACAGCTGGTATGACGTTCATTTTTGACTTTTTTTAAATTTTCTTGCTGAATTGCTTTTAATTTATGCGTTTGAAGAAAAAATAACATGTGTTATTCGGAGTAAAAGTGATTTTGTGTGCCTCGCATGAATGTCCGACTCGCTAGCGCTCGTCGTTCAAACGTCATGCTCGGCACACAAAATGACACTTTTACTCCTAATAACACAATATACTATTTTGTGTATGTACTTAATGGAAAACGGCCATTTTAATTTGTAGAAAATAGTAGATGAAAGTGGCATTTCAATCCTTAGCAACACTTTAATCATTAATAACCAACACTTTACTCGTTAGCAATACAGTAATACACACCCATTTTTTCCTGGCAATTCTTTTGTTCGTTTACTTGTTACTATGCACGTCCTGCAGTGGTTTTAAAGCGTTGCTATGTTATCGTACAGACATAACCTTGATAAATTTAACCAATTTGCCTAGAAAATTAGTTTCATTCGAACTTTTCCATTAAGGTACACAAAAAATAGCGTATTCAACGCGTAAGAAAACTGGTTTTCTAGCTCGTAGAAATTTTAATTCACTCGCTAACGCTCGTGAATCAAACTTTTTTCACTCGCTAGAAAACCACCACTTTTCTTTACTTGTAGAATAATCTACTATTGTTTCTAAAGTACGATAACCTTTGCTGCATTTATCAGAAATTGTGGAATTTTATGTGTGAATTAGTGATTTCCCAGGGCCCTCAAAACAGTACAGAACGAGTACGAAATTCTGAAAACCTAAAATACTAAACTAACTATCAAAACCTTCGATTCAGAAATATTACTTACATTTAATACGGTTCGGCAATTCATTATTACCAGTCCCCCTCCTGCTGTAAATATTATTTCTCTTTGCGATCTCTGCATTACGAACGGAATTATAGTTTTCACAGTTTTGTGCTGCTTAAAATTCCAGCCAGATTCGTAAACTCCTTCGGCAACTGACGTGGCCTGTTTAGGAATTACAATTTTAAAACTCCGAGCCTGAAATTCTGTAAATACCCAACACACAATGCAACATAAGGGGATTTAGATTTTTAAATTTGGGTTAAAGAAATGTTTTAAAATTATAGTCGCCTGTACTATGTGTTACCTCTTCTGGATTAGAGTTTTAAAATTGACACCCTGTCCCTAAAATCTTTTCAATAATGAAGATGTATTTACCGTATTCTTAGAGTAAACTTCAGATATTGTTAGAAAAATCTTAAAACGCGGGGTGATTCAATAAATTTTAGTTTATGTTGATCTTATTCGGGTTTTTGTTAATTTCAATATTTGTAAAATAATTTTACTCGCTTAAGATTGTTTCGTAAATGTTAGATTTACTTCAACGGGCATTGCTGAATTATATTATGGTAATCTGATAGATGTAAATTAACAAAGTCACTACCATCGAATAATAATAATGTGCAAATAAATGCGTTCGGCTACAACCATACAAGTGTACTATAGAAAATACTAAAATTATTTATCGAGTTTCTCAACTCTTGTTGATTACATAACACTTGTTGAAGATTAGATTAGATAACCCACATTAAAGAACCAAATCGTATGGAAGCAATGGAGGTTGCCTGACCAGGATACGTAGAAGATTTAAAATTTAATGAAGGTTTTGTAGTTCTTTTTGGGTGTTTCGCCACCAGTTGCTAAAATAAAAATTAATAGTTTATCAATGTAATTATTATTTTAGCTACTGGTGAGAAAATACTCAAAAGGAAGTATAAAATATCAAACAAGTCTGTAGAACCAAAGAATACATAATAAGGTAGAACTTATTTAATAAGGATAAATGATATGTTCTAGCTACAAGAAAGAAGTCTTACCTCGTCTGTAATATAGTTCAAAGGAATGCAGTAAATAGAAAGTAGCATTAAACAAGTGATTATTCCACCCATATACCTGAATCTCACAAATATATTGTCGCTGTAATAATAAAAATAATTTTCACAGAACGAAACGAAGTTATTGTGTAGATAGTGAATGTTTTTTATTTTTAACATATTTTTTTTATTATTATTATTTTTTAATATTCAGAAAGGTTAACGTCTGAAAAGGTGGAAATAATTTGCTAAGACCTTTAATGCCATATACAGGGTGCTTACCTTAAAACGTCGAGCTTGAAAATTTTTAAATAGACAACACCTCAAGCTCTTTACAAACGTCTACGCTTTTCAATATTTTGAGAATTAATTAATTACTTCACTGAGGTACTTCATCAATGTGTCAACTAATTAGTACTTAAGTAATACGATGGGTGTTCTGATGTGAATTTTTCAAAAACTTAAAAACGAAGTTTTGAGTTGCCATTTGGATTACATGTTTCAAACCTTCAGGCTCAACGTGATATTAAAAGGACGCCCTGTACATTAGTTTGCACTCAGTTTTTTAATAGTAAATTTTGTTATCAATTTGATATAACTTCAATAAATTAAAATACCTCTCAAATGCAATGTACATCTCCGCAAAACACATAACTGCAATCGTAGTATACTCGACCAACATTATTGGTGAATATGCATTCTTGAAGTCCTTAGAAAACCTGTAAAAATTTAATTTAATTTTAACTTATAACTTAACGTTATACTACCTCAGTAAAAATTTGTGATGCCGAATGTTGCAAACTAAGTCATTTAAATAAGCTTCGTCCCTCATTTTGTCACCGGAAATGGAGGTGTTTAGATTTTGCAAAGAATAACGTAGCATCTTGAACTGCACCATAAGATTGATGCAAATACTTAAAAAGAACGATTCATAAGCCACTGTCTGTAAGCCAGCGTATGGTAAAATTATTCCTTCGGTAATTAGTAAATATTTAAATAAGGTGTCCTGATCTTTCATCAACCATGGTCCAACTGGCAATTCCTTAGTTATGTAAAAATTTCCGAGTACAATCGCTAAAATTACAAATATGAAGCGAAAGAAGTTTTTCTGCATTTGTAAAGTACGTTCAAATGTGGTGTCTAATTCTCTTCGGACGTTGTTTTCAAACCGATCTGTTTTCCAGAACTGTTTTGTATCGTTGATAAGACAACGAAAGCTGTTTATTTTAATTGAAACAGTTAAGGATTTAAACATACACTAAAAGAAATAGTTGGTTATTAGTTTGCAATTAAGTTAAAATTCATTAATGTTTTCCAAAGAATTTAACATTTTTTAATAGCAAATTTCGCTGTAAAAATAAAAATATTTTTTATTTGAACTGCAAAATTCAAATAAATAAGTATTTTTTAAATATCATCGAATAAACACCTAAAAGGAGTTCATTTTTTCTAATTTTTTTGACAAATAAAGGAAAAAAGCCTTCAACTAACTTTGGTTCGTATATTAATCAAAAATACACCTAAAAACAGTGAATTTTTCTGGGTTTTAAGAGTTTGACTGTTTTCTTGGCCAAACAAAGCTTTCCATTATTGTTTTAGTCGAATATTAAAATATTAATTTACCTGTCCATACGCAATAAAAGCTTCGCAGCTCTGAACAGCAACTTTGAGCTTATTTTCCCTGACGTAGAAGAGCTGAAGAATAACTAAACCTAGATTTATTGTTGCAAAGATCGAATACGTGGCCACAACTGCGAAAACCATAATTTTATTTTGCCGAGGATTTTGTCCGCACCATGTTAATAAACGTAACGAACGTTTTAGAATTTCTTCACCAAGGTCTTTCATTTCCTAAAAATTAGAGGTTTAATTATTTCGAATAGCAAAACAAAAAGACAGCCAGGGCACCGACTATGATAATAAAATTTTTATTTAGGATGTATGTATGTAGTTTCAAGGATGGGAACATATTAAAAAAAATTAATTGTTTTTAAGATTGCTTAGGACGTAACATTGAATTACAAATATTTTGAAGCAGCCTAATTTTCACGAAAATAAAAGACTAAATACCAAGTAAAGTTTTAAGGTTTTATACTTCATACTGTGACATTGTAACATAGTCAAAAATTATCAATCGAAATTCTGTTAAATACATTTTCATCATAAACAAAATTATGTAATGGATGGTAATGAATCTATTTCAAAATTGGCAATTTTCAATACATATACAGTGAGCACGTAAAGGTTGGAATAAATTCGATAAAATATTTATTGGGCAAGTAAGAAAATAATGCTCGGACACGTCGATTTTCTTTTTTAGGTGCGCATTTTTTAGTATACGTATATTTTTTATTACGTCATCCCTGTTCGAGTTATGACGTCTTCATCAGTTTTTTTAAATGGCAAGACCCTCTTTTGATAGTACCATTTAAAAGAGCGCATTTTTCTGCGTATAGACACCAAATTTTATGGTATGTCACATAACAATATTTTCGAGAAATTAGTACCACAATTGTTGCACCATTTTTTATTGACGGCGCATTAAATGCTGAAAAACATTTGAATTTTTTACAACAACAGATAATTCCCGCGCTTGTAGCACTATATCGAAATAATCAAAATCCCCAAATGCCGGACGAATCAATATGGTACCAACAAGATGGCGCGTCACCACATCATTCACAGATTGTGCGTGATTATCTGAATCGCCAATAGATGGATATTGTCAAGAGGTGAATGATATGCAATTTCAACGTTTAATTTAATGGGTTTTAGTTGTATTTATTATTTCTTCGATTGTTAATTCATTACATTGTTATGAATTCTAAAAAGTTTTTTTTCGAAAATATTGTTATGTAACATACCACAAAATTTGGCGTCTATACGCAGAAACATGTGCTCTTTTAAATGGTATTATCAAAAGAGGATGTTGCTATTTAAAAAAACTGATGATGACGTCATAACTCGAACAGGGATGACGTAATAAAAAATATACGTAAACTAAAAAATGCGCATCTAAAAAAGAAAATCGACGTGTCCGAGCATTATTATCTTACTTGCCCAATAAAGATTTTATCGAATTTATTCCAACCTTTACGTGCTCACTGTATGTATCTACTAAAAAGAGCAAGTTTGTAAAATTTCTTGTTTCAAGGCATAGAGAAAAAAATAGGAAAGTGGTCCTAAAATTTGGTTTCACCAACACTTAACTTTTGATGCTTACTGTGGGAACAATTTTATTAAAAAAGGCAAAAATAAGAATATGTAAAACTGACACCAACTCAGACACTAGAGGTATTTTTAAAGAAATATTAAGGACAGTATCTCAATTTTATACCTATTGGCGAAAATTTGCTACAAAAATATTTTATATTAATTCTTAAAAATGCTTATTTACTATTAAGAATGCTTGATTCTTCTTATGGAGAAATTTCTATAAATTCTTGTAAGTAAAGTTGCAGTTTCATACAATTTTATTAAAATTTCAACTAACACAGTCAGGTCAGATACCTCAGTTTCAGCAGAGTTTTAAAAACACCACTTCTTTATTCATAAGCACTTCAGGAAACTGTAAACGTATAATTAATTTAAATTGGACAAATTGATATAATACGGCATAATTTGTTAAAAACTTTCGGGAAAGTGTATTATTTGTTAATTAAAGACAAGTTGAACGACTTTACGAATTCTTGGGCTTATTTCGTAATTTAAGCTATTGATTTAAATTTAGGTTAGTAAGAACATGATTTTTGGTTTATGAAAATTTCAAAGTAGAAATAAGCAGCCGAGTAGACAAACACAATTGGAGTTAGTTGATAACAACGTAGCTTTATTTTAAGTGACGTTTCTTAAAAATACAGAAACACAAAAAAGTTTTAGTCCAGTCAAATAAAGTGAAATAAGGGGTAAACCTCGGAATGAAAGTAAAGAAGCTGTATATTTGCATGAACCTTTATTTTGACGTTCTGAAAACTGGCTGAAAAGTCTCATATAATCTCGTGTCTGCGTCACAAGATATTAAAGGTCAAAGGCCACGAATATCGGGTTTTAGCAATTATCTCGTTTGCTATGCATCATATGGCATTTAACTTTATTATAAAACTTGTAGATCATCAAATTATCTACAATTTTTATTTCATGTATTTTGTCGTATGATCAACCGTTCTCGAGATATAGCGCGGAGTGTGGCACGCGCGCCTCCATATATAGTTTTTTCGAAATAGTAAAAAAAGTTGATGGCATATGTCAAATTTGAAAATGGCATGAGATTTTTCTTGTAATTCTGCCCAACTTTCCCCATTTAACGGATCCTCTATCTTTTCTATTAAGAAAGTTACCCATGTAATGAGATAGATTATGGCACGCTGTATACCTGGCTCCGCAGTTTACATAGCCTTATCCCATGATACTAAGACTCTAAGCCTTATCCTATATACATTATAATATAGGGATGCGCGCGTGCCACTCTCCGCGCTATATCTCGAGAACGTTTGATCATACGACAAAATGCATGAAATAAAAATTGTAGATAATTTGATGATCTACAAGTTTTATGATAACGTTAAATGCCATATGACGCATAGCAAACGAGATAATTGCGAAAAACCGATTTTCGTGACCTTTGACCTTTAATATCTTGTGACGCAGACACGAGATTATATGAGACTTTACAGCCAGTCTTCAGAACGTCAAAATAAAGGTTCATGCAAATATCCAGCTTCTTTACTTTCATTCCGAGGTTGAATTCTTATTTTACTGGACTATTTGTGTATGATGATTTCTTTTATCCTGTGTAACCATAATATTTTCAGTAACGCACCTGAAATGAAGACGAAAAGCAATGATGTAATATAGATTTTAATACTTAAATTAGTTTGTTAACGGGTGTCTATAAACTGTCAACATCCCAGTAGATTGTGATTTCAGAAACATATTTCGTAATTTGATTCAGAACACAAAACCAAATGTCAAGATTTGTAAAATGTCATTGTCTATGATTTAATCTAAGACTTGTAATTTGTTTTTCAAAGCAACTGGGATGACGACTGTTTATGACCACACGTTATTAAAAACATTAATTATTGTTATGTCGTTGATTACTTAGACTTAACAGCGAATGAGAAGTATTTACAAATAGCCTAATTTGCTAGTGCACAACAATAAAAGACTGAATACGAAGTAAAGCTTTAAGGCTTTATACTGTAAGATTGTGACGTAGCTGAAAATGATAAATTTTCATCATATTCACACACAAAATTATTTAATGGATGGTAATTAGTCCACTTACTTATTTAAACACATTAAACACATGCTATTAAAAATGCTTGATTCTGCACAAGTGTTCCACTTATGGGAGAATATCTATAAATTCTTCTTAAAGCTGCCTGGCACAGTCACCTACCTCAATTTCACCAGAGCTTCTGTATTTATCTTAGTTTAAAACTAGGAAGGCAATGACACATTATAAGTTAAAGTTAAACCTATATTTATTCATTTATGTAGTTATGATAACAACTTTGAAAAACACCACTTCTTTACTCACAAGCACTTCAGAAAACTGTAAACCTATAATTAATTTAAATAGGACAAATTGATATAATACGACATAATTTGTTACCAACTTTTGGAAAAGTGAGCTACTGAAAAACGCCACGTCGTTATCCATAAGCACTTCAGAAAACTGTAAATCTATAATTAATTTAAATAGGATAAATTCATGTAATACGACATAATTTGTTACCAACTTTTGGAAAAGTGTGCTACTTGTTAATTAAAGACAAGTTGTACGACTTTACGAATTGTTGGGCTTATTTCGTAATTTAAGCTGTTGATAATGAAACGAAAGGAAAACAACACTGCAAAACGAAGGACTTCAAAGTTATGTAAACAATATTTTTGCTTTTTGAAAATTTCGAAGGATAAATAAGCAGCCGAATAGGCAAACACGATTGGAGTTAGTTGATAACTACGCAGCTTTAATTTAAGAGTGACGTTTCTTAAAAATACCATTTAACAGAAACACAAAAAATATGGTGTATGGCAACTTCTTTTATCCTGTGTAACTATACCATTTCCAGTAAAGCACCTGAAATGAAGACCAAAAGCAATTATGTAATATAGATTTTAATAATTAAATTAGATTGCAGCACAAGCTTAATATTTTAGCAGCAGAAAGTAAAGAATGACAATAAATTTCGTAATCAATTACAGCATTCCTTCAAGAGGAACAACCATTAAAGACTGGTTTCTGCATCGCCTAGCAACTTTAACTTCAAGTTCTTTTTCATGGTAATTTTTGTCAGTTAAATAGTTTCCACAGTAAATATTTCTGAAATAACTTATTTAGAAATTTAAATCACATTGTCCAATTTGTCGCTAGCGTATATGCAATACATCTTACAGAGTTGCAATACTTTGAAATGTGTGTAGAAAACAAAGTAAAATCTAAAAGGGTTTTTATTTGAACTTTTTTTAAGTTTTACTCTGAAATTGGTGTTTCTAACCCGAAATTATTTGAAATTCAGATTGAATTTAGTGTATTTCTAGTCCAAATTTGAAGTCGCATATAAGATAATTAAATTGAGTTTAGTTGTAACTTAAAACTTCTGAATTCAGTTCAGGCTTTTGATTTTTAGGTAGGACGTTCTGATCCAAAATCAAGCACTTAATTACTGATTTTGATACGAGTTTTGTGCATTCTCAATCCAAATTTGAAGCCAGAATTCAATAAAATAGTTTTTATCTATCAAAATACTTTATTTACATATTTATTACATTGTTTTGGGTTTCAGGCTGATATCTGATTTTCTAATCTAAAGTCAAGCACTAGATTCACAGTTCTAATTTTTTAATGCAAAATCAAGCACTAAATTCTCAATCTAGAACCCTTTTAATGCCAATTTGAAGTCTAATTGCAAGGAAATTGGATTTGATTTATACTTCAAAATGATATTGGTTTGTTGTTTGAGTTTCAGTCTGAAATCCGTTCTAATCCGAAATTAAGCACTCAACTAAGAGTTCAAATGCGAGTTTCATTTATTTATTTTTCAAATTTTAAACCAATTTTCGCGCACTTTAAATCCAAATATGAAAATCGATTGAATTTGAACTTAACGACCCATAATAATTAAGATTTTAATTTTGGATTGAAATAGGATTTTCAAATCTGAAACCAGGCACTCGACTTCTGATTTAGATACGAGGTTCGTATACTTTCAGTCCAAATTTTAAGTCACAACTTAAGAAAATTTTGGCTTAAATGTGAAACTTTAAAATTAAATTAATTTATTTTTAAGTTTCAAATTGAAGTCGGATATTCTGGTCTAAAATTAACAACTCGATTTGAACCAAGGAAATAGAAGAAATATTATAGAACATGATTAGGACGAAGTTGCCTTGTTTTCAGATTTCTGTTTTCAATTAGAAAATATAGGTACAGTATGTCACAAGTTTATTCCTTAAGTCCCTAAGCTTGATAAAAATTAGAAATCTCACAGTAAACGAATAAAAATCACAAATAATGTAATTTAAAAAAAAACCTTGAGAGAGTTATAGTTTTACTAATTGTTGTTTATTAATACTTTCAGTGGTGGGGTTTCAATTTTTAATAAGGTTCTGAGACAAAGAATATAAAATAAAAGGAATGATAATAAAATGTAACTGTTTTACAGTAGTAAGCCTTAAATTACAACATTGTGTAAATCATTTATTTACCTAATTACTGGTGTATATTTGTAGTGAATTTGCTTTTTTTGTAGGCCTATAAAAACGTCGTAGATAAAATGTTTGGGGGACGTTTAAATAAAATTGATCAGTCAGCCTAGTTTCGAATCTGCGCATTGCATATTAATTTTTTTTTGTGAATAATTAAAACAAATTAAAATGATAAATGCAGGACACTTATCTGATTATTAGATTCTAAATAAAATATTTATTTCCAGAACTTTGAAGAAGATAAAGAATAATCATTTTTGATTTCTGGGTTATTATGGTATCAATCTCTACTTAGTAGCTCCTTTTTGTTCTGTCCACAAAAATAGCTTTTCTACTTATCTCCAGACGACGCTTAAGATATGAAATTGAAAAATAATTAGCAGATTGCCAAAATCTATCAGTATGTTATCTCCGTATAAGTAGAGGGCCAGGATAGTGTTACGTTAGCCCTTGGTTCGAACTAAGTATAGTTTTTTAATAAATATTAATTTTAGCAAGTTTTAAATGCTAATCTTGTTTATAAACCTAGGATGGATTCCATAACACTTTTTGATGTTAACGTATGTCCAGAGTAAATAAAACGGCACTATTGTTTGATTATTACGTAGTATAGTAGTAATAATAAACTTTATTAGTTAGCAAATGCTAATTTTTACATATACATTACATTTACATTATTCATTAATACTTATTTTTATAATACAACTTAAAGATTTTTTAAAAGTTCTAATATTATCTTCATCCTTAACATTTTGTGGTAGATCGTTATATATTTTCAACCCTTTATGGAAAAAATAATTTTGTGTACTTGATTTTTTGCATTTAGGTAGCCTAAAGTTACGACAATATCGGGTATTATATTCATGAAAATCAGAATTATAACTTAAGCCCTGTGACATATAATTTGGAAGTAAGTTTTTTATTGCTTTAAACACAAATACCAGGGTATTGAAGTAAATTCTTTGTTTGACACTAAACCATTGAAGAATGTCTAGCAACAGCGTTATCTTTGTAAGCTTAGAGCATTCGATGATCACTCTCATTGCTCTGTTTTGTTGTATTTGTAGTCTTCTTAAATCTATTTCTTGACATATAAATAAAATGCTCGAACAATAATCGAAATACGGAGCGATAATTGTTTTGTATACTAAAATTCTTGCATGCTAGCTCAGCTTTTTAGATATTCTACCAAACAAACTAATTTTACTTCCTACTTTTTTTACAAAGTAATCTACATAGCTTTTAAAATTAAGTTTATTATCTATTATAACACCTAAATATTTAATCTGCGGCACTAATTCGAGTTCAACACCTTTAATCTTGATTTTAGCTACATGAGTTTTCCCTTGCGATATAATTATTGCCTTACTCTTATCTACGTTCAACTTAAGCTTGTTCACTTGTAACCAATTTGATATAATTTCTAGATCAATATTAATTTTACAAATTGCTTAGTCAGCATTCAAATTTGTTATTGACACCAGTGTATCATCAGCAAACAAGTTTATAGCTGAATGTTTAAGATTTAGCCCTAGGTCATTTATGTATAGTAAAAATAACAAAGGGCCTAACACAGATCCTTGAGGGATGCCTAAATTGTTTTGGATACTTTTTGACTCCGTATCTCCAAATGCTGTATATTGAAATCTGTCAGGGCCGGTTTATCAATCAGTGGTTAAATTCTCTGTTAACGTTACCCACAAGTTAAATGTTAAATTCAATCATTTGTTAACGCTAACTTCTAGTCAAATATCACTTAACTAGAACTTATCTAAACAAGAGGATCAATCAGTAGTTAAGGTGTTAGCTACAGCTAACCAACACTCGAATATATTCGAACGAATGCGTCCATTACCGAAGTGCCATCTGTTTAATCTGTTGTATTTATAAAAATAGCACGAAAACGACAGATGAACTTTGAGGTTGCCGTGATATTTGTTATTGCCCTGTTTAAAATATGTTTTAAGCAAATGCTATATTTTACAGATAAATTAATTATTACAACTATTACTCTTATTTAAATTTGTAAGTTGTGTTAATTTAATTTAATGTTCTATTTTTTAATTTGCAGATCCATCAAATTAGTTTAATATTTCCAATTCGATAGCCGCTTTCTTTTGTTTCGTTTCAATATCGATTTCAATAGATTTCTTTTGTAACTCGATTAGCTCGAGTTTTGATACCGACAGTTTTGAAACTTTTTCTATTCTTGCATCATTTCTTTTTTTTTCCTCACTCATTCTGTCGCTGATTTTAAACACCCTTTTATAAATAAAAATCTGTATCAGACACGCCCACACCAAATCTCAAGATTTTTGTAGGTTAAGGAACACCGGGGCATCAACATGAAGATAGCAATTTTTAGTTGAAAGCACTACCAACACTCCCTTAACTAGTAGTTTGCTAGCCAACAGATAAAAATAAGATGGTCAACCCACTTCTGCTAACCAGAACTTTAACCACAAGATAAATATTAACCTCTGGTTAACTAACAAACAGTCTTAACCACTGATTGATAAACCGGCCCTCAGTGAGATAACTCTGAAACCATTTGTTTTCATATCCGCGTATACCATATTTTTCTAATTTTTTAACTAATCTGTTCCTGTCAATGGTTTCAAATGCACGCTTATAATCTAGAAATACTGCTACCACACACTTAGTTAATTCTAATTCACTTTTCCAGTTTGCTAACACTAATTTTAGTGCTGATTCGCATGAATGTTTATTTCTAAAACCTGATTGATTTCTGCTTATCACATTATGTTTTTCTAAGAACTTTTGAAGTTGATTTTTAACTATTATCTCCAAAATTTGCTCGTAAACAGGCAATACATTGATTGGACGAAATTCCTCACATTTTCTAGTTCCAATGATCTTTTGAACTGGGATTACTCTACTTTTTTTCCAGGATTATGGGAATATTCCTTCACATAAAGACTTCTTGATTAATTACACAAATGTATTCCCAATTTCTGGTAGCGCATCCTTTATAACTTTTACAGAAATCCCGTCCCGTCCTTAAGATGAGTTTCAGTAATTTTTTCAAATTTAAATGTGTCATTTGTTGCCACAATTTTAACTTCATTAAACGCAACACACGAGTTTATCGACGTATTTAGGTCTACGATGCTGCTTACATAAAATTGATTAAATTTTTCGGCTATAACTGCATTGTCAGTAATTTCTACCCCTTCGAATAAAATGCTTGTGTTCTTCTTATTGGATTTACCCTTGAGTCCTGAATTTTGTTTTCATAAAACGAGTTTTTTTTATCTCTAATTAATTTACTATAATGATTTCTGATGATTTTAAAATTATTCCAATCGTTCAAGTTTTTTGACAGTTTCGCTACCTTATAAAGTCTATCTCTTTCCTGTTGGGTAACCTTTATTTCCTTTTTAAACCATTCCTTTATGTCTGACTTTGCGTAACTAATTTTATGTGTTAGTAGACTGCTGAAAGCAGCATTTAACTTGTTTATCGTATTTTCTGCTATTAAGCTTACGTTGTTGTTCTTGTTTTGCTGAAATGCATTCTCCCTATTACTATTACTCAACTTGCTTAGTAAGCTCTTTTGTGAATACTTGCTAAAGTTACGTATTTTTTTAGTTTTACAATATCTGCCATCACCCTGTTTTTGTAACTTAACCTCAACAATGTTACGATCTGTGATTTTAGGAGTACCGTGCACCTCAACACACATATTTTTGTTATTCGTAATAACTAAATCCACAATCGTGTTTGACATTAAAGCCTAGATTTTTCTGGAATAGTGTCTTCGTGATATTGCTCTATTTTTGCAAGATTATTTTAATTAGTTTGGGTTCGATATATAAAGTTTTTTATTTGTTGTAATACTTTTTATTTAGTATCTAGTAATTGACTTTTAATGTAGAACAATAATATATGTTTATGTAATTCAGCCATAAAACGTAAACCACTCTATTATTTTTCAAATACTTATTCCATCAAAAGCCAAAAAAAAGTATTAAAATTCAGAAACAATTTTAGGTGAAGGATATATACGTGCCTAACTTGGACCTTCAGCCTATTGTAGTAGTTGTATATTTTGTACTTCTTCTTCATCATTGAGACTTCATAGAGACCGGCACCTAGCGCAAAAGCCAGGATCTTGTCCACAGATGCATTCCGTATCTCATCCGGCTCGAATAGTCGATTCCTTAGGGAGGCGGCTTCATAAAAAGAGACGAAGAAAGGTTTCTTCTAGCTAGTTGCAGAATCTGCACCTTGGATCTTCGGAAAAAGCCAATCATATGTATGTAGATGTCTTTCGAAGACGTCGTGCCCTGTAAAGAGGCCTGTGACTATCCTGAAGTTTTTCCTGCTAAACTTAAGGAGCTGTTGGAACCTGGCTTTTGAAGGCTTGTAGATAAGTAATAATAATAATAATAATAATAATAATAATAATAATAATGTTTATTCCAGCTTCATTACAAAACAGAAACAGCATAGCACCAAAAACACAAAAAAAAATAATAATAAAAACAACAACAATAATAGCTAAATGCAATCAGATGACCACCTACAAAAAGGGTACCTGCTCTACCTTACCACCGGCATGTAATATATAAAAAAATAAATGAAAATAACAAGTAAAATATAAAGTCCCAATAAGCAATAACAAGAAATATACGAATAAGCAATACCACAATATAATCTAATACCAATATAATACTCAATCACTCACGAGAGTACATAAAAAAGATGAAAAAGAAAAGAAAAAAAAATCATTAAAATTAATTTTTAAGTTTAAACAACCATTCTTTAATACGGTTCTTAAATGTAAAGAGTGAAAAAGATTTAAATTCAGAAGGAATAAAATTATAAAGTTTAGGCATACTATACGAAAATGAACGTTTGACGATCTCGAACCGATGCAGCGGATAATCTATTAAACCTATATGTCGCAGATTCAAGTTATAAATGTCGGTTCTGAACTGTATTTTTTCATATAGATAAGGAGGAGATTTACTAAGAATTATTTTATAAAAAAAACAAGAGAATGTAATTTACGGCGATCTTCCATATTGAGCCACTTGGTATTTTTAATTTTATGTGATATGTACTCTCTGCGACTAATGCCATGAATAAGTCGCAAACAGGAATTCTTCACTAACTGTAACCTTTTACTAGCCAATTTGTCAATACAAGCTCCATAAACTACATCGCAATAATTAAATTGCGGTAGCACCAGGGAGTCACATAAGAGTATTTTAACCTCTTTATTCAAAACTTGTCTGTTGTTGTAAAGAAGCTTAAGATTAGAATAAGCTTTACGCATGTTATTATTGATGTGATCGCGAAATCTGAGTTTGTAGTCAATGGCTAAACCCAAATTTCGAGCAGTGTCTGTAAAAGGAATAATGGTATCATTTAAATTTATCTTAATACGATCAATTTGATGCAATCTGTTGTTTTTACTGCCAAAAAGTATAGCAACAGACTTAGTAAGGTTAACCTTAAGAGAATGAGATTCAGCTGCTTTAACTAAATTCGTTAAATCATCGTTGATAAACGTACAGGCAGTAACGGCATCATCTGGATAAAATGAATAGTACATTTGTGTGTCATCTGCATACCTACTGATAATATGAATAATGTTTTAGAGTATTACATAAGCCAGAAGAATAAATTATGTAAAGCAATGGGCTCAAGATAGATCCTTGTGGAACACCATAGTTAAGAGTTCGAAAGTCAGATTTATCATTATGTGAAACAACTCACTGTTGCCTATCAATTAAGTAATTTTTAATAAATTTAATGGCCATATAGCTAAAACCGAAATGATGTAAAATAGCCAACAGCAGTTTATGATTTATTGTGTCGAATGCCTTGCAGAAGCCGAGAAGAACCAACACAGTCAGCTTACCTTTGTCAACAGCTCGAATAATATCATCCGTTACTTTAGATAATGTTGAGATGCAACTGTAATTACTACGAAAGCCAGACTGCTGACTTGGCAGTAAATTATATTTATCAAAATGAGCTTTGATTTGTTAGTCGACGGCTTTCTCCAAGACCTTCGACAAGACCGGAAGAATGCTGTAGGTCTTAAATCTTTTAATGCTTTAGGTTTACATATTTATCTTCCCAAGCGGCCTTACATAAGCTAGTTTCCAGTCAGATGAAAATACACCCTCCAATAAACAAGTATTAATTATATGAGTTATAAAGGGCACCAGCATGGGGCAACACAAATGCAACATTAAAATGATAATACCGTCACTGCCTGTAGCTTGAGATGTGATAGAATTTATATATACACTGGCGAGCAAAAAAACCGGGCCACTTAAAAATTTCGGTATATTTTCAGATTCAAGATATTATATATGTTGAAAACTACCAATAACTATCTGTCTGGTTTGTTAACAACTTAAATAGTGGGTTTTCAGTAGATGTATGTATGAAGCTACTGTTTTTATTTAACGAAAGAAATGCTTAGAGAACTAACAAAAAATTAAAAGGGAAACATAAACGGAATAACGCAACTCAAAAGTGTCTTCTTGGAGTTTTAATAGGAAGTGTTCCTTCCTCTTGCTGTTATAACTGCTTGCATTCTTGTATTCATTCCTGTAATTATCTTCTGAATGGTTTCTTGCGGGATGTTGTTCCAATCTTCTACAAGTGCTGTTTTAGGCTCTTCCAAGTTACCAGATAAGGGTATTCGACTTCTAGCAAGTTTCCCGAGCTCATCCAAGACATACTCTATCAGATTCAAGTCCGGTCTAAGAGGAAGCCATTCCATGACGGTTAGCTCTGCTTCATGAAGATAGTCAGTTACAACTCCTGCTACATGTGACCGAGCGTTATCGTGTATTAGAATAAAAGCATCGCCTTAAATGGAGCATACGAGACCACATGTTCTTGGAGGATATCTGTCACATATCGAGCTGCTGTCAATGAACCCCCGTCAACGAAGACTAACTCCGTGCGAGCTTCGTAAGAAATACCGGCCCAAACCACCAAAGACCCTTCCTGAAAACTGAAGCGATGAGAGAAATTGCACTGTGCGTAGCGTTCCCCTGGTCTTCGCCACACTCAATCTCAGCCATAAGCACCATATAAACAAAATCTTGACTCATCTGCAAAGAGTACAACACGCCATTGCTCCGCCGTCCAATTGTTGTGGATACGAGCAAAATTAAGCCTGCCTACACGATGAGTTTTGCGAAGTTTTAGGCCCTGTGACTGGCCTGTATGCCTTTAAATTAACTTCTCAAAGTCTCCTTCTTACTGTCCACTCGCTGATATTGGTACCACATACTTCCAACAGACTACTTTTCACGCTAACTGCAGTAGTATGCCTGTTTCTTAATACGGAGGAAACACTAAAACGGCCATTCCGCTCTGAGGTAGCCCTTCTTCGTCCCGAACCTGGCCTTCTTCCAAGTAAACCCGTCTCCTGATGGCATTGCCACACTCTTTGAACACTAAAACGGCTGATTCCTAAAGCTGCTGCAACATAAGGCTGACTTCGTCCGTCTTCTATCAGAGCAATAATTTGAGCTGCATGTGTTGTCAATTTTACAGAAATTTATTAGTGATACTACTAAACGCAAAATTTAAATAATGATACAGTATCGCAATAATCAAAATTAACTAAAAGAACTGATAAAAAGAACAAATATTAATTCAAATTAACCACTCAAAATGAACATCTATGCACTTAAGTTTAAATTGTTTCACAAATGAGATAATTTTTTTATTGTTTCACATGTTACTAAGCCTAATACATAAATGCTGAATAGTTATAAACAGTTTCAAACACATTCAGTGCACTACGTTTGATAATATTCAAGTGGCCCGGTTTTTTTGCTCGCCAGTGTATATAAGAACATCATCAGCACTAATAGCAACGAAATTAAATTCTGCAACATTAGGCTTAACGCTTTCATATACTTAATTTAAGAATTTCAGGGTCAGGGTTATTTAAACCCCTACACGAATCAAGAAAGAAATCATTAATAGCATTAACATCATTAAAATTAGATGGAAGTGTACGACTATTTTTTTTATTATATATATCACAATTTCTTAATTCTTTCCAAAAAAAAGATTTGGAGTTGCTTTGTTTGTCCAGGGCGCGAAGCTCAATATAATATAAATTGAGAGCGAGTCCAGTCTTGCTTGTTTGCAGTCCAGGGCCTAGAAAGGGTTCCAAGAGACCCTCTCTGGCTAGGTAATCGACCTCTTCATCGCCTAGAACGTTGCTGTGGCTGTAACCACTTTTGATTTGGCCTTTTACAAAGCTCAAGGGTCAGGTGTGGTGCTGGACACTCCGGACATATAAAGGGAGTTCAAAAATGTGTGCAGTCAAGTTACCTTTGAAAATTTGTTTTCAAGTATGTCATTCATAATATGTTACAGTAGCACAACGTAACCCCACTTTTAATTAAAAAATTTGACATTTCAACTAAACTTTATTATCTAAAATATTGGTTGTATTATTATAACACATGGGTAAAATGTCCACCACCTTCCTCGTGACAATTTAAAATTCGTCGTCTAATTGACTGTGACACATTGCTGAGCATTTGTGGTGTATTATTAATCTCGTTAATTCTTTCTCTAATTTTCTCCTTGAGCTCTTCCAAATCGTTAATTTGGGTACGAAATATAGTGTTCTTAAGGTAAGGCCACAAAAAGAAATCACATGGAGTAATATCGCACGATCTTGGAGGGTACTCGTTTTCAGTATTACGACTTATTATTCGATTATCAAAAAATTCACGCAGTAGTTTCAGTGTTTCACGTGTACAATGCGGAGTAGCCCCATCCTGTTGGAAGTAGCCCACTTGTAACTAATCATCATGTAATTCATGGAAAAATGGTTCCAAGATCTGTTGGCGATAACGTTCAGCCGCCAAAGTGCCTTAAAACAATTTATAAAATTTTACTTTCCTAATAGTCGCAATGCATTAACTAAGTTGAGGTTATTTAATTTGTAAATCAGGCCGTCGAGCCAGACCTTGTCGAAATCTTGACTTATATCGATAAAGGCGATTGCGGTATGTTGTCTGGTATTAAATCTGTGGTGATTCATGTTGGAAATTCTAATAGTTGATGAGTAGTTGAATAATTGCTGCGAAAATCGTACTGTGCGTCGGGTGTTACATGAAAGTTGTTAAAGAAATTAATGAGTCGCTTATGGATACCTCTTTCTAGTACCTTCGACAGTGTAGGTGCTGGGTGTGGTGTTATCCTTTTTGAGCTTAAGGAACATAATGATTTCGGCTAGTTTCCATCGAGTGGGAAAATAACTCAGTCTAAAGCATGCGTTAAATAGGTTAGCAAGGAATTAGGTCGCGGCTTGGTGATCTTTTTAACGGATTTATTGATAACTTACCCAAAGAGAATTATCATTGTGATTTATGTCAGATATGTAACGTTGATATGAGGACATTTTAAATTTATTAAGTTCGTCTTTGAGATGAAAACACATGTACACATAATAAAATCACGTCACCCAAACGATACCAAACGGAAGAGGAACAACTACAAATAACACAAAACCAAGTTAAACAGGCCATTAGACAAATGAAAAATGGAAAAGCAAGCGGACCCGAGCAAATTTCAGCAGAACTAATTAAACATGGGCCACCGAAATTAGTTGATATGATAACAACTTTGTTTAATAGATATATCAACGGAGAAAAGGTTCCAGACGAATGGAAGATAGCTTGGATTACACCAATCCACAAAAAAGGAAGAAAAGATAGTTGTGACAATTACAGAGGAATTTCGGTTACAAGTACAATGAGTAGAATCTACGGTAGAGTGTTAAAAGTTATATTAGAAGACGAATACAATCCACACGAAATCGAAGAACAATGTGGCTTTAGAACCGGACGATCCTGTGTGGATAATATATTTTGTCTCACACAGATGTTAGAAAAAATGACAGCTGTAGGAAAAGAAATACATCTCCTCTTCATAGATCTTACCAAGGCATATGACAGTGTTCCATTACGTAAACTATGGGATGTTTTAGAACAAAGCCCCATCAGTGTTTAATCAAAGCGATTCGACAAATATATGATAACATAACATCTCAAATTAAAAACGGAAATGAACTATCCAGACCGTTTCCAGTAACAAAAGGGCTACGTCAGGGTTGCTGCTTATCTTCAACCCTATTTAAGATTTATTTAAACGCAGCGTTACATCAATGGAGACGGAAATGTAAGGGAATGGGAATACCAGTAACACACTTAACAATACTATATACTCTCCACTTCGTAGACGATCAGGTGGTGGTAGTTCAAGACAACGAAGACCTCTCTTACATGAGTCGGAAATTAATAGAGGAGTATAATCTGTGGGGATTGACAGTAAATACAGGAAAGACCAAGTATCTGTGTATTGGAAAAGAAGAAGAAGATCTACATTTAGAGGACAATAAAACTATCGATGTATGCGAAGAGTATATATATATCTGGGATTTACAATAAATAAGGATGGGAGATACAAAAGAGAAATAAACGAACGGATTGTGAAGGGCAGGAAAATACTAGGGGCGCTAAATTCCATTCTCTGGTAAAAAAACATACGAAGTAGTACTAAGTACCACATCTACGAGTCGATTCTGAAAAGCGTTATCACCTATAGCTGCGAAGTTTGGCAAATCAACACTAAAAAAGAACGAAGACTACTTGCAACAGAAATGGATTATTGGCGAAGAGCGGCAAGAACATTACGCCTGGAAATGAAACAATAAGGAATATGAAGCAAGTGACTGAAACTCTTATGGACAGCATACGAAAACGACAGCTGATATGGTACGGACATGTACAGAGAATGGGCGAAGAACGATTGCCAAAACAAATAATGACATGGACACCTACAGGCAGACGAAAACGCGGACGACTTAGAAATACCTGGATAAGCGACATATGAAGAGCAATGTCAGAGAGACAACTAACAGAAGCAGACTGGGCAGACCGAAGAAGATGGAGAGTAGAAACCGGAAGGCGTAGAACGCTATGACACCGGATATATATAAGTTGATTATGAATAGGGGTGCCTCGAAATCTGCTCGATTAAATTTGTTTTCACTGGCAGTAGTCGCTGACCGAACTGCACCAGTTAATGTATCTGTGAATCAGCCGATTACGTTATCGACGTCGATGTTTGTTGTGATTTTGGTTATTGAGAGGTTTTGATCTAGAATTGACTGAAAGGTATCCCAATTAACCTTGCCGGTTATTAATCTTGGAATTGTCGGGTATGGACTATGTGTGATGTTTGAGGAAATTATTATCGGCAAGTGGTCGGATTCAAGTTCTGTGACAACGGTTTGATGAAACGGTATGCTTATACTTTTTAGTAGGGCTAAGTCGAGAATGTCTAGTCGTTATTGAATACGTTTTGTTGCCGTTTAATGGCATTGACATTGAAGTTTAAAAGTGATAACTTGTTAAAGATTCTTGGATTTATTATTGGACATTATACATGAAATCAGCAATGGCGTTAGAGATCAATTCAGTGATGGGTAGTTTGATGGATTCTAAAGTTTGGTTTAAGATGGTATTCATTAGGGAATTATTGTTGCTGGTTTGAATTGCAGAGGTGTTAAAAGCGTTAAAGTTTTGGTTGTTTGAGAAGTTTTTAGATGCTTGAACATAAGAAATGGAGCCGAAAGTGGAGTTGGATTGCTTGGAAGTTACTGTTGGTGATCTGGTTGCCGAATTCTGTATTGGTGATAGGCGTATGTTGTTTGTATTATGTCTATTCTTTAAGCATTGATAGTAAGTGTATCCTTTGTAGTTCACTGAGTGAGAACCCATTGCATTTAACACAACGCGGGGGGAGACGGCAGTAGTTTTTAGTGTGCCCGAAGCGTTGACACCGGGTACACTGGGTATACTTTTGTTGCGCCTATACTTCGTTTCATACTTAAAGTTCAGTACGGTGTCTTATGGAAAGCGAGGTAGCCAGATTTCACCACAAAACTGCTTGGAAGTGAATTATACACCTGTCAATCATAAATAAATCCGGCTATTGTATTTAAAGGCACCTAACAACTGCTAATCCCTTTCTAATAGCTTCTGCCGAGAAGTGGCAACATTCACCACAAAACACCCATAAGAATAACATTGCCGCATCTCTCCCGTACTGAACTTTAAGTATGAAACGAAGAATAGGTTCTACGGTAATTAAGGTTTAGAATAATTTGATCAATTTGAAAATTTCATTCCCTTTTTCGGATTTTGTTAGTTCAACAGCACATAACGCCATTGATAACTCATTAAAATTTTCTTGTACCGTAATGGAAGTTGGTACGTTACGTAGAATTACGTTGAGGGTTTCTTGATTGGGATTGGGATAAGTATGGAATGGTAAAGTATGGTCAGTGTAGAATTTTGTTAATTTTCGAAAGTTATCGATGGCTATTAGATTAATTTTCAAATCATTGGCTCGGTGTTGGATTGTGAATTCACTGGTTATAAGTGGCTTGATATCTTTCAATATGGCTTGATAGTTGTTTACTGGATGTAGAAATATGGGTGGAATTGTTAGATTCGCTATCTGGTTAACAGGGTCATCGCTTAACTGCTTTCCTGCTTGTTCAGATAAATAATATCTGTTTTTTGATAGCGGCGCCAATTCGGTGCAGATATATTTCTGACGATGCTCGTTCATAGGTGATAACTATCTTTTAGATGGCGTGGAATTGGCATTAGGCATTGGTCCGATAGCAGCTCGCAACAATGACTGAATGATAAGAACTTACTTGAGGCAAAACAATCACAAGCACAAGAATCATGGGCACGTCCGCACTCGGCGATCCTACTGACTCGACTCATTTCCAAGTTGAAGGGTTAATGTTTTGTGCAGTTCCTATATCGCCATTATGCTTTATGTGACCTGTGTTCTCCTGTTCAAGACAAGTTTAACATTTGTGTTGCTTTCTCACATTAAACACTACAGTGTGCATTACTATTTTAACTCTGTCTTCCCGAAAACGTTATCTTAACAGTTGCGTAAGAAGGTAAGAATTCAGATTTTAATTTACCTATTGTGGTACTTATGTAAATATAGTTTAATTTTAGGTAATGGCGAATACAAGCGATTTTGTATTGTATTGCCGCATAGAAATGGCGACACATGCAAACCATGTTTGTAATGCAACTTATGGTGTTGGTGTATTTCTCTAAACTTGTTCCATCGATTAATCGTAGTATTTTAAAAATTGAGTAATTATAATAGGTATTGAAGCCTTTTCAGGCCAGGATGAAGACTTGTCTGTTCTAGAAGAAGTTGGTGCAATGTAATTTAAGCGGAGATTGAAAAGCGTACGATTAAAGAGTAGTATAATAGGAAGAGACTTAACCTTATCGAAACATTCGTAACTGTAGTTGAATGATAGGTTACCTATGTAATATTTTCCAAAAGCAAGTTAAAATATAACTCACTCTGTTTCGAGCAAAATATTTTTACCTGCTTCTCAACATGCTCAGGAGATTTTACAAACGATTTTACATCGTTGCTATATTTAACTTTACAAACCTGTATCATGTTTGTATTGTGTTCCAAGTCAAAGAAAGTAAATTACGCATCTTGTTTCTCCCCATTTCATGATTTTATTATGTATTTACGGCTTTCATATACGTTTATTTAGCTGACGAGAATGAAACTCACCTTGTTGTAATTTATGGCAACTGCACTAGTCTAATAGTAGTTTTATTTATAAATATTATTGTTGATATATTTTTTGACATTATTATTGATAAATTTTAATCTGCAGCTGATATTTCCTAATTTGAAGTTATTTAGATTAAATTTTGATGTGTTTATACTAATTTCAGAGCA
The DNA here is from genome assembly GCA_963082815.1 of Melanotus villosus. NCBI lineage: Eukaryota > Metazoa > Arthropoda > Insecta > Coleoptera > Elateridae > Melanotus > Melanotus villosus. Next base: position 10,187,070 of record OY720419.1, on the reverse strand, counting down.
CCGTACCAGAGGGCCAACTAGAGGCGGGGTATGTTTTCAGTACACGCTAAAATAGCTTGGGGCTAAGTCTCTTTTCATTATACTGCTCTTTGGTACGATTTTATACTGCGCTCAATCAAATATAGTGTACGCTTTTACAGCTGCTTAAATTAGCGTAAGAATTCACAGATCTCGTAATCCTTGCCACCATCGGATACATTGGAAATGATAATGCCATATATAATACATTGCTCCAAGAAATTAGCGCGTCACTATTAGAATCTGATGTTTTATGTCTTTTACAGTATATAAAACATGTAAACTTACTTCACTTACGACTTCGAAATTGTGGAAATATCGCACCTCTGAGAGTAAATTAATATTTTTTCCAATTCCTACACATAAAGTGGCATTTTAATGTGGTGGATAAAGTGTTGCTATAAACATTTTGTCCACACTTTCCTTGACGACGTGAATTTTAGAATGAAAATCATATCGCCTTTAAATTTAGGTTGCTAGGTATTGTTTAATAAAGAGTTTTTATCCACTCAAGGAAATTAGCTCACTCGGCTGCGCCTTTTGTGGATAAACTTTCTCTTTAAAGATTACACTTTTACGACTTAAAATACTCGTACTTTTCTCAAAAGCTACTTTTATCCAATACCTACCTACTATTTGAAAAAATAGATAAGAAACGCGCTACTAAAGTTAGCCCAAACTAAAATTTTCGCCTGTCATTTTTTTCCTATAATATCTAAGGGTCCTAAGGTGCCTTCAAGACATATTGCCCCCTCCGCCTCCCAAAGATAGGTACGCCACTGGTACTATAAATAGCTATTAAACTAAATAAACAAAAAAGAATACATATTTAGTCAGTTTGTATCTATGAGTTTCTTGTAAAATTTCCTTACACTGTAATTTCTTAAATACTTTTTTGTATCGACGGCACGAGTTAAGGCGGTCCACGGACGACGTTCGAATGTTCCCAACCGCGACCCCCTCCTACTCCGCTTCTGCCGCGGTACCGACCCTTTTCCTGTCGCGCAAAACTACTAAAATTCTTGTAACTCTGTCCAATATTCGAGCGTATAAACATTTCCAATGTTAAAAGTTGATTCTACAAAGCATGCCTTGGCAGGTGTCGAAGTCATTTTAACCCTTAACCGGACATGTGCAGTTTTAGTGGATAGGCGGACACGTGCCGTCTGTGAGACTGCTACCTTTAGGAATCGATAAAAAGGGCAAAAATTTCCAAAATTTCAAAGAAATCTATATTAACAAAATGATAACCTTTATTATTTTGTGGTGACACAGTATAAGTTTTATTTTTTGCAAAAGGTGCGGTTAAAAAAATTATAAGGTGTAGCATACGCACAATTTCACGTAAATGAGAGTGATTATATAAATTGCAGAATACAAAATGATAATTCAAAACAAATGTTAACTATTTAATGTAATTTGACAATATATTAAACCAATACAATATTTCTGATAAAAAATCATAAAAGGAAATAAAAAGTACAGCTTATCCTAAACATTTGCATTATTTATGCAAGCGTCAGTGTCGCTATTGTGTTCAGATTCAATATATTCATTTTCTGAACAAGTATCAATATAACTTGCATCACTGCCTAGTTTATAATACCACTGTCTAAAAGTTTCTTCAAAGTTTTTTTCGCCATAACGTACACGCTTTGATGGTCTCGCCATGTCGAATACTGTACCGGTAATGTAAACGGACACCTGCCGTCTGACAGACTGCGCCGAACGGTTTATATTTTTTAATTTACCTGTAGGTAATGCCAATTTGCTAAAAATCGAGTAGGGGGTAAAGAACCAATAGTGGAAGGATTAGAATAAATTCTGAATAGGAATAGAAATAAAAATATAAGGTAATACAATTATATGTTTAATATTTTATTTAAAATATTATTGTATTTTGCTAATGATATTATCAAGTTATTTAACATTTATTTAAAACAAGATACAACCAGAGTTTACCGTAATTTTAAACTCTATAGATTAATAGTGTACACTTATTATATTTTATTTCATTGTTGTGATATTCCTTGCCGAGTATTATATTTGTATTTTAAGTTAATCCAACAATAACTGTTCTTGGACAAAATACTCCCTCATTATTTATTATTCGTGTTATACTTCTCTTTGTTATGAATCTTCTGCTATGATTCTGCTGTCTGGGGGTGATGGTCACAAACAACGAAAGAGACGATGTAGAAGTGAATGCACGAATAACGAAAGGAAGCATAACTGCGGTTTGCGGTTAGTTAAAAAGAATGAAGTGTCCAGAATTCCAAACTGATGGAGTATCGAAATCCAAGTTTATCCCAAAAAATAAAGGCTCAAAGAATTAGGTGGCTAGGACATGTTAAGAAACTCGACAATGGTAGGACTATAAAAGGGCTGCTGAGTGCTGAGGCATGGAGTAGAAGGGAAAAGAAGGAGAGGAAAACCGAAAAGCAAATGGTTGGAGTCAGTGCAGGGGGATTTTGAGAACACTAAAAATCGACAATTGGAAGCAGGTGACCTTGAACTGGAAACAGTGGAAAGCTATAACTTAACAATCCTTGGACCTGTAAGGGCCTTTGAAGCTTACATATATGTATAATAAAATTTTAAAGCAAGGTGTTATATAACACCACAAGATAATAACTATTAATGTCAAGAGGCGCTCAGACATTTTGTTTTACATCTTTTGATTCATGATTAACTGCACGCTTTCATTAATTTAATTCTGCTCTTACAATTCTTTCTGATACTGCATCTTCATGTGTCTCGTTTTGGCTATCTCCTATTGTTTTTTCCTGTTCCCCATCGTTCCTTCTACTTTTAATTGGTTCTGCGTCATCCAGCAATTCCATAAACTATAGTCTCTATTCATCAATGATATCTTCAGTCTCTGTTACTACCTTAACTTTTTATATTTTAGTCGACGCAAATTGATTTTCTTCTGATTTCTTAGGCTCTTCAGCACCTTACAAAACAGTTTTTGGTTATTTCTAAGTTATCCTTGACCTTCTTTCCAAAATTCTCCTATGTGCATTTTTGTTGTCGTGTACTTTCATTTTAGCTATGTTTCTTGTATAGTTGTAAGTCTTCTTGACGCAGCAGATTTTAAATGCAGTAGAAGAAGATCTCTATGTCAGTACCCGACAAGTAGCTGCAACATTAAATGTTCCCAGTCATATGACCGTTCATAAGGTACTACAAGAAAACCTACTACAACCATATCATGTTTCCAAAGTGAAGCCCCTCTATGAAAATGATAACATTGCTCGATCTGACTTTTGCAACACTATTTTAAATAGAATTCGTGACAAAGATGGCTTTTTGAGACGTATTCTTTGACGCGACGAGTGTATGTTTACTCGAGATGGCGTGTTCAATACACACAATACCCATTATTGGGCTGATGAAAACCCGCACGAGTTTCTTGAATTTGGTCACCAAAGAAGGTTTTCTGCAAATGTTTGGCTAGGCATCATAAATCAGAGAGTTGTTGCACCAATTTACCTGACAAACCACCTTAATGCCAATGAATATCTTAATGTTTTGGAACAAGTGATTGATGAGATACCATTGAATATACGACCAAATATGTTATTTACGAATGATGAAGCTCCTGTTCATTTTGCTCTTAATGTAAGAGAGTGGTCGGATGACCAATACCCAGGAAGATGGATTGGTCGCTATGGACCCATTTTATGGCCAGCGAGATCCCCAGATTTCAATCCATTGGACTTCTTTATTTGGGGTTTCATTAAAGAAAAAGTTTATGCCACACCTCCACAAAATGTTGATGAGGTTAAAAACAGAATTGCCGCAGTAATATTAGAAATTACACCTGATAAGTTGGAGCGGGTAATGCAAACAATACCAAAAATATTACGACTATGTTTGGAAACAAATGGTTTTCAGTTCGAACAGTTAGAGTAAATTAGTATGTTAGGTTAGACAATAGTGGTGTTGATCGCCTACGCAAAAATGCCCAAAATTGAAGCCGTCTGCTTTTTGTGCATAAAATGCAAATTATTTATTGCAGTTTTTAAGCTATTTCTTTCTTAAACAAGCAACAAATTCAAGTAAAGTAGCATCAAATTAAACGCATTCTTTTTGTCTTGATACCACTATCAGTCCTCTCAACTCAAACGGGGAGCAGGAATCTGCATATATACGATTTCCCATGCTATTTCCCTATGTTCGCCCCTTAATCCAAACGCCCGGTATGTGTGTGTAATGCTTCGTGTTATTTCACTGTGTATATTAGTATTGTTAAATAGTGTGAAAATAAAACATGTTAGTTAAGATCAGAATTTAATAAAGCAGGTGAAACCTAAGATAACGACGCCAGAAGCAGCAAAATAATGTCTTAAAGTGTTTTAATTCCGGTAACCTGTGACGTACTGAGTTTATAACCATTTTCTATATCACTGAAAACTAAAATAATTATCTACACACTAATTCGGAATTCTTTAAGTAGTACCTACTTCTTAAACTGCAATACCATCGCACCTGTTGATTACTACTAGATGAATAATAGAATCAGCTAAGTATTCTCTAAATGTTTGTGAGTGTGGATTTCTATTAGAGGTATTAATTGGACTTTTCGTACACTCTGTTGCATTGAAGGAATGCCACGTTTCGGGGGCAGATTCAGTCTTCATGAATCGCTCAGAGAAGGGCGGATTGGTTTTGGGAAAGACATATATTTTTATTTATATATTTTACCCGGATGTAGACTTCTTGACGGCACTCGCATTCGAACCTTGGCCAGTAATCGCTTTTTGGATTGCTAAGCACGTTCTTTAACCACTGAGCTCCGAATATTATTGTTGTTAACTTATATTTCAGTTACACTTTTTTGTAGCGCATATTACGCAGGTTGTGCAGTAGTCATTTGCGCAGATTGCGCTGTAGATGTTTGTACAGCTGGTAGTTTGTTGCGTCTCAGTTCTTCGAGCAGTAATGACATCCGTATGGGTTTGATCTCCATGATTGCTTGGCTAATCGGTTGTTCCGCCAGAGAAATGTAAGTAACTAGCTTCTTTGAGCTTCTTTCGTGACTCACCGTGCATCTTCTCACTGGATCCTGTGACCGTTACTCCACATGTGTTTCGCAATTCTGGATTTTTCGGTTTCTCCTTTCCGTATGTTGGTCTTGTGTTCTTGAAGTCTAACCCTTAGAGGTCTGCCCGTTTCTCCTATGCACTCTCTTCCACACTCGCATGGCATCGTGTAGACACAGTTTTTCGTCTTTCGATCTTCGTTATCAGGTTGGATTTTGATGATCAATTCTCTTACCGTTCGTGAGGACTTGAATGCAGTGCGTATGTTGAATCTGTTTGTGATCTTTTTTAACTGGTCGGAAACCCCGCGTACGTATGGAATGACAGCTGTATATTTTTTAGTCTTTGCTGTATCTTCTGCTGGTTTGTCCTATCTATTGGGTGTTTTCTCGAACAGGAGAGTGGCAGATTTTGGGTAGGCATTTTCGCTCAGAATTCATGCTATTCTCTATTGTTCCTTCCTTAGATCTTCTTCTTTCGAGCAGATCATTTTCGCTCGATCGCATAGGCATCTTGCGACAACTATTTTTACACTTCGATGGTGGTTGGAGTTGTAGTGGAGATATCTACCTGTGTGGGTAGCCTTCCTATACACGTAGAGGTAAAGTTACGCTCCGCGAGGGAGTATGGCCGGCAACATGGAAAGCCTCCTAAGTTGCTTTCATATTTCTGTTGTCTCGCACGCTATGCGCACTAGGTGATGTGGTAAGCACCACCCCTTCGACAACTATCTATCTTCTCCACTCAACTACTGTGTTTTGGAGAGACATAATATGGTATGGCCACATGGTCAGCCCCCGTGAGAGCAGAACTTGCTAACCGGACGATTCTCAAGAGTGCTCCTAGATGCAGATTGATACCATAATAACCCACAAATCGAAATTAATTGTTCTTTATCTTCCTCAAAATAAATATAAATAATAATATAAATATTTTATATCATTATACAATTTTTTTAACTCCACCTGCGGTAGGGTTGGGTGAATTGAGTAGCCCAGTAATACCGTTGCCGGTCCCAAGCCCGGAGAAAGGAGGAGGGTTGAGTAGGACTAACAACTCTATGTTATAAAACACATTGTTGTGAAGACCCAAACCGGGTCTCGGAAAGGATGGACATTCAGTAGACGGAAACGGCGAGAAAAAGACATGCATTCAGGAACATGGAACGTGAAAACGATGCATCAAGCAGTCGCCCTAGAACTAATAATTAAAGAAATAAGTAAACATCGCATGGACATCACACCAATGCAAGGAATAAGATGGACAGGAACTGGAAGTTAGGTTACCAAGTGTACTACAGCGGAACAGAGGACACACATAAATTAGGCACAGGATTTGTGGTAGTACCACGCATGACAAGACTTTAAGATACTGGAGTTTGCACGAATCAATGAGACGTTAACTTATATTCGAGTAAAAACGAAATTCAACAATATATCCATGTTCTCAATACACGCACCAAGGGAAGAAAAAGAAGTCGGGTCGAAGAAGTATTTTACGCCTCCCTACCCTAGAAAGAGAAATGGATAAAACACCTGGTACTGATAGGTGATCTAAATGCCAAGATTAGCAGAGAAGAAATACATTGTACAGCTTTAGAGGAACACAGTCTACACGAAGGATCTAACAAGAACGGAGTGAGAATGATAGAATTTGCAGCAGCCAAGGGATTGACGATTAAAGGTACTACCTTCCTACACAAACCCATCCGTAAAGGAACATGGATTTCCCCGTCGGCAAGACTGTGAATCAAATAGACCACGACCTAATATCAAACGGGAAACAATTCAGTATTGTACGCACAAGAACCATGAGAGGAACTGTAAGCGAATCAAACCACATGTTAGTTAAAGTGGTACTCACGGGCAAAATGCCAAAACTATAGCCGCATATAGGTGGAGCGATAAAAGGTGTAACAGACAGTATCAACAAGCTATAGAAGACCAGTTAAGTCAGTACCAAAATCAGGAATAGTCTGTAGAAGAAAGGTGGAAAAGGATAGAAAGCAGTATTCACAGTGTAACAGACGAAAACTTAAACTATATCAAAAGCAAACAAAGGTCAGCATGGTGGGACGAAGACTGTTCAGAGGCAATAAATAAAAGAAACGATGCGATGAGAAGGCGAAACAAAGACCAACCAGGAGTGAAATGGAAGAATATGAGAAACCAGGAAGAGATACTTAGAAGATGCTAAGAAGGAAGGAGAGAGAGAGAGAGAATTTCTAGATAAACTGATAGAAGACATAGAAAAAGCACGACAGAGGAACGAACCTAAGAGAATGTACAATCCAACTACGAGTATTAACCCTCGCCCGGCGGAAATAATATCAGTTGCGCGGAAGGCGGAAATGGGTCTCTAGTGACCCGCCTCGTATTTTGGTGTTTTTACATCAATTTCGAAACACCAAAACGTCTATGCTCCTAATAAAAGCTTGCACATGATAATATAAGCATAATACTTTGGTTTTTAAAACCATTTACAGTTATTGACCTGCAGACTAAAAAAGGTAATAAATTCGACATCCAGAAATAATGAGTTTATTCAATAAAAATTCTTCTGACAAATAGCGCAAAAATAAATTCTTACATAATTTGCATTCTTTTTTTACAGTAACCTGTCCATGTGTCTGACACATAAATTTAAAACAACTATCACACTTATTATTACAAATGAACGCGCAAGCCGAAAACCGGGTCTCAAGTGACCCAAGCGGATTATCTCACGCATGCCAAGAATTTTTTCCACGAAATTTATTCCAAAGCATCTTCATAACAGCTTCGAGGAATACACAAGCACCTAAAGCGGTTTTTTGGAGAATAGTGGAATTATTTAGAAAAAATGAAAGTCCGGGTCACTTGAGACCCAGTTTCCGCCTTCCCAGGGTTTTAAACAAGACTTCTACCGAAGACCATCAATGTGCAACAGCCAGGAAGGGAAATATATAACACAAGAAGAGGAGGTACAACACTTTCCACAACTGTTAAAACAAAGGGAGAGTGAAGAACAATCCCCACACAGAAGAACACAGACCGCACAACCCGAAATCAAAGAATCCACATAAGATGAAGTGTCAACTGCAATACAAAATTGAAAAGCGGCAAAGCACCAGGTTTAGATGATATTCCTTGTGAACCAGTAAAGCATGGTGGCGAATTATTAACAAAAATGTCGGAAAAGTCGGACACTGCAATGATCTGCCCCATATATAAGGAAGGGGACAAACACAAATGCAATAATTACCGGGGCATTTAACTACTATGCGTCACCTATAAAATACTCACGGACATCCTCCAATGTAGAATAATGACCTACGGAGAGAATCTAATAGGTGAGTATCAAGTTGGTTTCAGGCAGAGCAGATCCACAATCGACCCAATTTTCACCACAAGACAAATATTAGAAAAAGCTTGGGAATACAAAACATCAATATATCAACTATTTATAGATTTTAAAGAGCCGTATGACAGCATAGATCGGAGAGAACTATTTAATTATGGAAGAATTAGGGATACCAATTAAACTTATTAAATTAACCAAAATGACTACGGAAAAATCCAAAGCCATGGTGAAAATACAAAACAAACTGTCCCCAACATTTATAACAACCGATGGGATGAGAGGAGGAGATGGATCCTCTGCAACATTGTACTGGAGAAAATGATCAGAGAAGCTACAAACAAGATCAACGTCATAACTGTAAATAAATCACATCAACTAATAACTTATGCGGACGACTTCAACCTGCTAGCGAAATCAGAAAGGGAAATCATAGATGTATACTGGAAAACAGAACGCAAAAGATTGGACTATCAAAGAACCGAAAACAAAGCTTGTGATGACCACCTGCGCGTTTATAATTTTATTTTTCTAATTTCAGGGATTATATCTCAATGTATTTCCTTTTATTCAAAGCATAACATTAAGGTGGATTCAGAGTAGCGGTAGCGGCGCGGCGACGGGACGGCGACTGAGCGGCGACGGGAAACCGCTGAGTGGCTTCCCGCCCACACAACAGTCATACTGCAAACGGCACTCGAGCAACTTCTTCAGATGGTTTATTCATTGGCGTAGCGTGCACAAGTTTATAACAGGCGACGTTAAAAAGAATGTTTAATAGCGGCAGTAGTAGTGATAGTTCTGACGAAGAATTGGAATTAGTTCTTCTAGCATCTATTGACAATACTTCCAACATACCCGGACCGCTCGGATGCCGTCGGCTCACTGCTACCGTTCCGTTACCGCCGAAGATGTTACTCTGAATCATTTCCATTAAAACATTTGATAGCGATATCGGAGCGGCGCGACAACGGCATCGCTACCGTCCCGTCACCGCGCCGCATTTGGAAACTAAAAACAGCAATATCATAAATTCTCGGACTTAAAGCAGTGAAATCAACGTCCCTTTTACAAATTAGTTTCGGCGCCTATATGTAAACAAGCGGGCCCACACGCTTTCTACTAAAGTATCAAATTGCAAAGGAATTTGAAATATAACACAGTATTACGATTTTAACTCAACTATGAAATTTATAGTTTTGGGGCAAGTGTCACTCATGGGAACGTCTGATACCAATCCACTTTTGAAAATACCCGTGAGAACTTGTCATCACCGCCCCGCTGCACGCGGATTTCTCTGTATAAATACGGAATCAAATCTTACCACTGGATCCAGTCTTCACTATTCAGTTACGCTGATAGTGGTCTGGAATTTCGATTAGCACACTGATACGTGCATCTAATTACTGTAGAGTATGCAGTTGGCTGTATTGCACTTGGTTGCTCTGTACTAACTGGTATAAATTCTTCGTATTACGTACACCGCGATAAAGCATTGCTTTCCGGTTGCGTGTATTGATCAAAAAGGGTCACAATACCGTAATTCCAATTGAGGAGTCTCTCTGAGAGATACAAATTAACACCACACGTAACGTAACAATTTTAATATAATATCAAGGATTAGACATTATCAAAATTAAATTAGGTTTGCCCTGTGTAGGTGCTGATCACAATTAATTACAACAAAATGACAATTCTGACTACTGAGATATGTCTTGGGCATATTCTCAAACAACGATAGGGATAAACATCCCGTATAATTGCGAGGTACCTCGTACTCGTACATTCTTAGTTGTACATAAAGTACATTATCGTACATGAGGAGCAACGTTTACTCATGTACTTAAGAGAGAGTCGTGTATAACGCACGTACTCAGTTGGAGGGAAATTGCACCCTCGTCAAACTTTAAAGGTTTGGTTGTAATACCACCTTTGGCTCCGGTCGCTTAAGATTGATTTTAATATCAACCCCTCAAAAGATCGATCCTGTATCGCATATCTGACTGACACTGACCAGCATAATTTCGTGAGATCGAACCACGCACTCAGGCCACCCTGATTACATCAAAAACATAAAACAAAAGATAACAATTATTCAAGCCACTGCCCATAATTGACTTGCCTAGTTTGATGTTCATTCACTAGGCTTAATTATTTACTGTATTTGTAAATATCTGTACTTAAATATGATTTTATTTAATATATTATGTATTAAACTTGATGGAATATTTATTTCTTGTTCATAAGGTGAGGTACTCTAGATCAACGAATCACAACAAAATTAAGGGTCCTCTGACTAAATAGTCAGTTATGTAAATAAAGGGTAAGATTTTCTTAACCAATAAGGGTTGAGGGTAAAAAAAATCTTATTGAAAAACTAGACGATCACAGCGAGAAACTGAAACGGGTAACACGCCTGGGGTTCGTACAGTTACAAACTGGTCAATAAGGCGATAATAAGGCCAGTAGTAACATGCGGGTGCTAGACATAGGCAATGGTTAAATAAGTCAAAGAAGCACGAACTACTATGTTTTGACAGACGAATTCTAAGAAGAATCTTCGGACCAATACAAGAAGATGGCCACTGGAGAATGCGATATAATTTCGAATTGAAACAATTGTATAAGGAGGTAGATTTGGTAGATGTAGTAGAAGTTGTGAAATCACTTACTACGATTAAAGTAGGCAGAGCGCGTAGAACGAATGGATACCGTTAGAACAAAAAAATATATAGCAAGGGCAATAATCTTTCTTCTCTTTCTGTGCTTACATGTAATCCGTTGGGGGGCTTATTTGAATAATAGTATATTGCGTCATAAGGGAAGATATAGGCATATTTCATCCCGAAGATTTCTGCTGCACGAGCGAACGTAGTGAGCGAGGGCAGCAAAAGCCGAGGGATGAAATATGCCGTTAGATTCCCGTAGGGCACAAGTTATTTTTCCGCATCCATGAGAAGTTCGTATTAAATAAAAATAGTTATAATATAATACGTACCTACGTTTTTGACATATAACCTCAAATTACACATGTCAAATTTTCGTATTAAAAATAACTTCTATAATGAATTTATGTAAAAAATAATCGTATTTGCTTGAATTTTAAAAAATAATTACACTCATCATTCACTTAAATGAAGATTTTTGTATAATCAAATAATAATTTTGATTCTAAATTCTATCGGTAGATGTCACGTCGATAGCATGCACGGTAAAAACCCGCAAATGTTCATATCGTCCCGCTTTTTCATATTTACCCGCTATCCGCCATTGTTAACCTCAAATGAGATAAATAATCTGTCAATTACATACCATGGATACGGAAATAGTTATTTGCGCTCCAAGTTATGGTAAGTGAACTTTTTTATCCGAGGTGGTAATTTGTGGACCGAAGCGCAGCTGAGGTCCATAAAGCCACCGAAGATAAAAAAGAAACTTACCTACGCGTTGCGCATTACGTTTTTCTCACTACCACAAAATAAAATTCATTAATAATTTAACAAAAATTGTGACGTTTATATTTATGACAGTTTAACGGCGCTGTTGCTATGGTACAAACAAACACATAAACGCAATTTCTGTTTTCAGTAACGAAAAGAATGAAATCAAACATTTTGTAAATACACCTTCATTTAACATTCAACGTTGTTCCAATTGTAAAATTAGTTTTAATATTAATAAATAAGCACGTATTCTCCGTTATAACTATTTATTTTTTTTATATCCGTTATGGTGTAGCGTTATGGGGTACCATGCGCGGAAAATGACCTGGCGCGGTAAATCGTCTTTTTTGCCCTTAGATACAGTCTGTTTTTGTTCAACTAAATGTTTTAGTTTCCATTATTGTCGACTTTTTGACAATGAAATGTCAATTTACCAAGGTGGTAGTGAGAAAAAGTATTATTTTGCCTGTCTTTTATTTATTTTTGCTGTAACACTTTGCTATCGCTTTCATTAATTTTTAACCATCTCATTTTGCTTTTTGGACTTCGGTTTTTTCACCACCCAATAAATTTAATTCTAAGAAGCCTCCTCTTTCGAGGGGTAAGACCCCACTTAAAAGGATGATTCCCCGGCTTCCTTTTCAGATTCCTAAACAACAGCAAATTAAGTTGTTTAAGATGTTTCAAATATTTAATATACTCGTATTTAATCCAGATAGTGGAATCTGATTCTAAACCAATGTCAATGATGTTTTAGGGCTGCAAAAAGAAAAAAATTCGATTTTATGTACAAGATGAATCATATTTTATTAGAATTTCAATCTAATTCGAATTTTAATTTCAAATTGGAATCTTGGGTTTGAAATTTTAGGTTTAAAAAATATTTTTATCTGGATTAGGATTTTAATTAACTCCTGATTTGGAATGAGTATGAAACTTATTCAATTTTAGTTTGAAATTCAAAAAGGTATAAACGTGATTCTTTGACTTCAATTTTAGCTGGAAATATAAATATGATGCTCCTAATTTTGGATCAAAGACTAAGATTTCAGTTTGAATTTTCTTACCTTTAAATTTGGATTGAAAATGCACGAAACTCAATCTAAATTCTCCACTTGAACTGAGAATATATCAAAATCGAATCAGTGCAAATCAAGTGATTGATTTTATTATAGACTAGAATATTCGACTTTGATAATTTGACAATTTGAAACTAATAAAATCTTGTATTTATTTTGAAAGTTTTAAGTCTATGCCAAAGGTGGTTTCCAAGTTTTGACTAAAAATTTTGACTCAAAGTGTACCAAACTCGTGTTAAAATTTGAAATCGATTTCGGACTTTGAATCAGAATATTTAATTTCGGTTCAAAATTCAAAACAACGTGATTTTAAATCATAAACCAGGTTAAATTCAAATTCTGACTTCATATTTGAATTTAAGGCGCATGAAACACGTTCTAACTATTGAATTTGAACTGGAAATAGATTGAATTGAATTGAATCCTGTGATTTTAAGTTCAAATAAAACTCTATTTGATTATCTTAAATACGACTAGAAATGTGAATTAGAAATGCACTTAACTTTATTTGAATTTCTACTTGTTGCCTAATTTCGGATTGGAAGCACTGATTTTAATCTGATACTTAAAATAAAGAACAAGTCCAAGTACAAATCAAAACACTTCTAAGTTTTGACTTCTTCTTTGTTACTATACATGTATGTATACATATTTCAAAATGTTGCCAACAGTGCAAGGTGTGTTAAAAACTGGTTAATGTGTTTTGTATTTCTATATTATTTCTAAAATATTGACTAAGTACACTATTTAACTCACAAAAATTACCACGAAAAATAACTTGAAGTTTAAAGTTGCCAGGAGAAACTAGTCTTCAATCGTTATTTCTGTTGAAGGAATGCTGTAGTTGATTATAAAATTTCTTGTCATTCTTTGTATTCTGCTGTTGAAGTATTAAGACTCAGCTACAAAATAGTTTAAGCGTTAAAATAGTGCTATCTAGCCAGCAATTTATTTTCAATTATGCTTGCCCATTAGGCTGCCTATTTCTCATTTAAAATTTTTAAAAAGCAAAAATATTGTTACATAACTTCAAAGTCTTTCTTTTTTCAATGTTGCTCCTCTCCGTTTCATTACAACCAGCTTAAATAAGCCTAACAATTCATAAACTATTACATTTTTCTTTGACGAAAAGCTATCACACTTTCCCAGAGGTTAATAACCAATTATATCAATTTGTCCTATTAGAGTTAATTACAGGTTTACAGTTCTCTGAAAGTGCTTATGAATAAAGAAGTGGTGTTTTTCAAAGTTGTTATGATAACTACTTAAAGTATAAATATAGGTTGAAGTTTAACTTATAATGTGTCATTTTTTACTAGTTTCAAACTAAGATAGATACAGAAATTCGGTTGAAACTGTGGTAAGTATGTAAGCGTGTTACTTGGAATTTGGTGAAATTTTACGAAACTGCAGTTTTACCTACAAGGGTTTTGAGATAATTCTTTTTAAGTCAGTCACTTGTGTAGAATTAAACATTTTTATAGCAAATAAACTTTTAGAAGAACTGATATAAGATATTTTTGTATTAAATTTTTAATAACAGGTATAAAACACAGCTCTTAAAGATTCTTTAAAATTCGGTTCTAGGGCTGACTTAGTGACAGTTTTGCCACATCTTTGAGATATTTTTTCGTCTAGCTATTCCTCGGTAACCTTTGTAATAGCTTAACTTAAAAATTTAAAATTTATTAGGTGCTGATGAAACCAAAGAGCAGTGAAACCAAATGTTAGAACCCTTTTCCCAATTTGTTTCTTTGCGACTCGAAGCAGAAAAAATTTGAAAATACTTTTAGCGTATTTTGAAACTGTCTCGTCGTATTTAATAATTTTATTTGTGGATATGACACAAGTTTATTAGATAGAATTTCGATTAATCATTTTTAGCTACGTTGCAATCTTGCAGTATAAAACCTTAAAGCTTTACTTTCTATTTAGCCTTTTATTTTCGTGCAAATTAAGGTTTGTAATTTACTACTCCATGCTAAGTATTCAACAATTTAAAAATAGTGATGAAATTTTCTAAAGTTTTTCTCTTAAATCAACATTTTATTCTTATAGTCTATGTTCTGCATATATTTTTATTTTGTTAACTGAGATAATATTATATCCCTAATTTTTAGGAAATGGAAGACCTTGGTGGAGAAACAGTAAAATATCCGTTACGTTTGTTGACTTGGTGTGGACAAAATCCTCAGAAAAACAAACTTATATTTTTTACAGCGGCGGCCACGTTTTCGACTTTTGCGACAATAAATCTAGGTTTAGTCATCCTTCAACTCTTTTACGTCACGGAAAACAAGCTCATTGTTGCTGTTCAGACCTGCGAGGCATTTTTTCCTTTTGGACAGGTATTTTTGTATGAATTTAGAACAAAAGATAATTAAGGGTTTTGCTTCTTTTTGGTCAACAAAAGGGTCAACGTCCAATAATTCTTAAAAATTGGACAAGTTTTTCTGGGAAGTAATGTTTATGGTTTTTAAAATTTTTGACTGAAACCGTTGATTGAGGGAATCCTCAATCAACGCTGAAACTATCTGCTTACAATTAAAATTTTCTATAACTCTGAAAATTGGTTATTCTTTAGGTTGGCCCTAAACCATTAGCCTTAAACAAAGAGCAATGTTAAATGCCAACGAAATACCTACAACAAAGCAAAATATGTCAAGAAATACACCATAACAAACGTTCACAAAATCAAAAAGAAAAATCTGTTTTGACATTTCTTACTCGTTTTAGTGCTTATTGAAATGAGCCTCACGTTTAATAATACTTACCTTGGGCTACCAATTTTTCAAAAATATACTTTGCTTTGCTCTTTAATTTAATTGCTTACAAAGATCTTACCTCAAGGCCGTTAGTTAGGTTCGTTGTTTGTTCAAATTTAATTAACCAAAATAAACTTTACTCAAATTTTAAAATGCAAATTCTTTTTATTTATTTTGTTTTCCCTATCAACCCTACTTAAAATTATCTTAATATTATTCTATACACTCACTATTTCCACTCTTGACCTCCCTCTCCTTTCCAAATTCCAATCTTTCCCCAAAACCCAAAAATTCCAATCCTCCCACGTTCGACTCGTTCCCGCTTGAAGCTGTCCCTTTTCGAATTGCTCCCTCTTGACCTCCTTCCGTTGAACTGCTTTTGCTGAATTACTCTTGCTTGAACTGCTCTTACTTGAACTGCTTTTGCTTGAACTGTTTGAAGTTCAATCTTGATTTAATTTTTCTTCAAAATTCACTTTCGATTTATTGAATATTGGTTCCTTTCGTTATTAACTGTACCCACAGTTGATTATCTATTCGACATTTACTCCTTTAATTTTGTTGTTGCCTCTTCGATTGCAAAATATCAACTAAATTTTCAATTGGTTTTTTCTGTATCCTGGATATTTTAAATCACATTTGTTTTTCACTATAAAACTATTTACAAGGTTTCTAAAGTAACTTATTTTACGTTTCTACGACTACTGAATTTAGCTAATTATTTACTAACAATGATTATAACAATAACTTATTTACATTAACAACTTAAATTTAATCTAGCTATCTTAAAATTTATATTACAATTTTTTATAATTTAAAAAATCTGCATTACCAACCTTTGAAAAGCAATTGGAGAGACTAGAGCAAGAAATAAAGAAAATATAAGAGCATATAAATTGAGGGACGAAGCAATATCTAGTAAATACTGTGAAATTATCAGCAGAGAAATTGGAATAATAGAAAGTAGTACTGAGCTAATGAATACCGAGGAAACATGGCAAATATTTAAAGATATAGAGCCATATTCATAAACAGTATTTAAAGTTAGTAGGGGTTTAGTAGCTACTAAACCAATATAATTAATATATGTTGCTATAGCAATTAGTAACATCTAACTTTAAACACTGTTTATGAATATGGCTCATAATAACTAAAGCAGCTAAGCAAGTATGTGGAATAATTAAAATTAATAATGATAAAAAACAAACTTCATGGTGGAACGACGAAATTAAAAAAGAAGTAAGATTCAAGAAACAAACATGGCACGACTACCTAAATAACAGAACAGAACAAAAATACAACATCTACAAAGACCAGAGAACAAAAGTTAAAAATATTATAATGGAGGCCAAACAGAAATCGTGGGAAGATTTTGGGAAACGAATGGAGGAATTAAATAAAGGAAATCGTAAACTATTTTATAAAGTAGTCAAAACAATTAGAAAAGAAAGGGAAACTCAATCCATATGCATAAAAAGTAAAGAAGATACACTTTTAAAAGACGAAAAATCAATAATGAGCAGATGGAAAGAGTATTTTCACGAATTACTCAACCCGAGTATAATAGAAATGGAGAACGATAACAATCAAATAGAAGAAGCTGTAACGGCTGAGGGAAATGAAGTAATTACCCTAACTGAAGTTGAAGAAGCTATCAAAAAAAGTAAAAGCGGTAAAGCACCCGGCCACGATGGCATAACCCCAGACATGATTAAATATATGGGGGAAAATGGAGTTAAGTTATTACATAACATATGTGATAAAGCTTGGAAAGAAGGAACAGTTCCAAAAGATTGGTCAATAGGGGTCATAATGCCATTACATAAGAAAGGTGATAGGAAGGATTGTAAGAACTATAGGGGGATTACACTTTTAAGCACTGTAGCGAAAATTTACGAAAGAATATTGGAAAAAAGGTTGAGAACAATCATAGAACCACAATTAAATGAATCCCAAAGCTGCTTCAGAAGAGGTCATAGTATACAAGACCATATCTTTACCATGAAGCAAATTACAAGTAAATTATTAAGTCAGGATAGAGAAGCTTATCTAGCATTCATAGATCTAGATAAGGCTTTTGACAGAGCACCAAGGAAGAGAATATGGAAAATCTTACAACAAAGAGGAGTTAGTAGGAAGTTAATGGAAGCCATAAAAAGTATGTACATACAAAATACTAACTACGTCAAATCCCACAACATGCAGTCAGAAGAATTTGATACAAAAGATGGATTACGTCAGGGAGGGGTATTAAGCCCACTATTGTTCATAATACTAATGGATGAGATAATTAAACAGACTGCTGGCAAGATAAGGAAATTAGAGGTGGGTTATAGAAAACTACAAAAAGTAAGCATAGCAGTGTGCGCATTTGCAGATGATGTGGTAATAATATGTAACAATGAAAAGGATTTACAAAGCAGTTTAAATATATGGAAAGAGACTCTAGAGACAAATAGTTTGAAAATCAACGATAACAAAACTAAAGTAATGGTAATAACGAATAATGAAGATAAGGTAATTAATATACGTTCAGAAGGAAAAGTTATAGACCAAGTTAAAGAATTCAAGTATTTGGGAGTAGTGTTGGATGGCAAAGGGAATCAGGAAATGGACATTAAAGTGCGTACAGAAAAGGCAATCAGGGCATACTACAGCATGTGCAAGACGATAGTCAAGAAAAAGGAAGTATCAAGGAAAACAAAAATGTTAATATATAAAACCATTTTCCAACCCATTCTACTGTTTGGAAGTGAAACATGGATCTTGTCTAACAGTATGAAAAGTAGAGTTCAAGCAGTAGAGATGATGTATTTAAGAGGGGCGAAAGGAATAACGCGGAAAGACAGAGTGAGGAATCATGTAGTCAGAGAAGAATTAGAAATCAAATCAGCTTTAGAAACAGTGGAAGAAAAACAATTAGGATGGTGGGGCCACTTGCAAAGAATGGCTAACGGTTGACCGGTTAAGGAAATATGGGAAGCTAGGACGGTAAATAGAAGACGTAGGGGAAGACCGAGAGAAACATGGGACATTGTCATTGGCAAAATACTAAAAAAGAAGAATTTAAGCTGGCAGGAAGCAAGAAAATTAGCGCTAAACAAGAAAGAATGGTGCAAGTTTGTGCATTAAGTGTAGAACATAATCCCGACACCCTATGGTATAAGGGAAAATGATTATATATATATACTTTTGTTAATTAATTCCAAAAAAAAACAACATAACCTTTAATTATAAGCATCCAAATTAAATATCATCTCAACATATTAATAAGATTCTCCAAAGCGGAACCCGCATCAGAGGGTGGAAGTTTACTTAACGCACTCAACGCGTTAATCGAATGTTCCTTCTGTAACTCTCTCGTGTTATCTAAACCAGGGCCGGAGTTTATTTCCTTTCGTAATTCTTCATAATCGACGTCCAACACATTCTGCAGTCCTTTTTCAATTTGGACATATAAACTGGGATAATATTCCAAATGCAGCATAACTGGGGCACTTACGAGACTAAAAACACCACTACTACCAGGTGCAAACGCCTGTTGTTCCACCTGTGCTTGCCATGCTAAAGCAGCATTTTTCCCGAATAAGTATCCTAATTCTTGAACGTCTTCTGAATGCTTTGCAAGTTTTAAAGTGCCCTGACAGGCTTTGCCTAATAAACTCACACCGCCCAAAATATTTCTTAAAGTCCACTCGGCACGAGGATTACCTAGAACTTCGTCGACATTATACGATGCCGTACCGAACTGATCGGCTACTACAATATTAGCTTGGGTTCTAAAGGTTTGTACGGAAGTGGTAAGTCTTGTTCGTCTCGTGGCCCTATAAATTCTGCGTCCACTAAATCACGCAACGCCGATGACATTAATTCGTTTAAATCCTGATTTCGTAAATAAGCAAGCTCACAAAAACTCTTGCTTAGTAAATGATCACCACTTAATAAGGCAACTTTATTACCAAAATTTAAGTCCATTATATCTTTCATGTTTCCATCAATATTCAACAAACTTTTAAGTAGGTATCAAATTGCTGGAACGTATCATCTCGGTGCTTAGATCACGTTTGTCAGTTTTATCAATTCTGTTTTTCTTGTTTTTTTAAGACTCTTGGGAGTCGATTTGAAAAAGATGCTCCAATCCTCAATTTATTTTAGCTTGCCAGTTGTTTCTGTGTCGATATTCACTTGCTTCAACATCATTCAGATTTCTTTTGTCCTCTGTTGGACGTAGACCTCCTCCAGGCGCTCCCAGTTTTCCCCATTCCGAGCGATTGCCATCCAATTCGTACAAATTATTTTGATGTTGTAAATCTACCGTGTGGTAGGTCTTTTCAGGTTTCTTTTATCATTTTATCATCGGGCGCCATTCAAAAAGTTTGTTTGCCCGTCTGCCGTCATCTTGCCTCCCCACATGTCCTGCCCATCTCCATTTATCTGTGGCAGTGAATTTTATGATGCCTTCTATGCCCGTTATTCTGCGAATTTCTTCATTCCTAACCCTATCCCTTAAACTTAGTCCCAGATGATTTTTCCATTTTTCGTTGTGTTCTTTGAAGTGTTATTGCTGATAGTCTGGCGAGGGTTAGGGTTTATGCACCATACGTAATTACCGGTAAGACGCACTGTATGAAAGCTTTTCTTTTGAGGGAGATGGGTATGTTTGTCTTGAATATGCCACTGAGCCTCGGTATGCCACCCAGGGTAATGTTATTCTTCTTGTTAATTCAGCTATTTTGGTATCCTTAATTATTTTTAGTTTGTGGCCAAGGTACGTGTATGTCTCAACTAGATCGATTTGAATTCCATCGACTTCTATTAGTTGATTCGCTACGAGGTTAGTTATGCATTTTCAGGCCCACTTTATATGTAGCTTTTTTGAGGTCATATAAGGACAATATCATCAGCGAAACGAAGATGGCTGAGTGTGTCTCCAACGATTCCCATGCCGTTTTTTTCCAATTTCGGCATTTTAAAAGCGTGTCCTAGAACTGCTGTGAAAAGTTTGACACCCCTTTAATTTGTATTTTCTTTGTTGTGTCGTGCATATTCACTGTTGTAGTTGCGTTTTCATAATATCTGTGGTAAATTCGGCACTCTTCCAGGGTCTCTTTAGGTAACAAGTAGTTGAACTGTGCCCAAGGCTTTGCGAAAATCAACGAAGTTAAGCGCCAAAGGCCTGTTATATTCTACAGTCTTTTCGATAAGAGTCTCCATACATTGTAGATGGTCGTTTGTTCAATATCCAGCACGGAATTCAGCATGTTCTTTCAGTTGGTAGAACTCAAATTTCCGCTCCAGTCTATTTCCCAATATTCGGGTGTACAATTTGAATAGGTGGTTGAGTAGGCTGATGGGTCTGTAATTCTTGAGATTTGTATTATCTCCCTTTTTTAAAGAGCACGGAATACTTGGCGATTTGAGACACAGATTGAACAATGATTGTGTTCGCGGAACAATATAAATGTTGACCAAATGAATTTTTAAGAGTGGTTGGTAGGTTGCCTTAACTTACCCTGATTAAATATTGAAGCAGCTAATTCTGTAATGTTCTTAGGGTCATGAACGTGATTTTGCAGCCATTCCAAATCACTATGAAGCCTTAAAATTGAGAACCTTTGGGAATTATTTTGTTATTTTGGTTTTAAATTACTGAATTGGGAAATAAGAAATAGATTTTCTATACTTTATTGTTTTATTGCTATGATGTTAATTTAAGTATAAATGGCGAATGGTTGTCCTTATTTTCAGCATTAACTTGTATATTCGAAAACGTCTTAAAATGGTCTGTTAGATAAAGTCAACGCGGACTATGATCTTGCTGAAAAAAATACAAGTTTTCGTTATTTTAACAAAACAAATCTATAACTTTATATTTGATAATCTCTCCCATATTCCATGGGTGAGACAACACATCAGGTATGCGACACATGGCTTATACGAGTAGAAACTTGTATATTAGTTTGTAAACCAAGTCTTCATTTATGATTTCAATTGCCTTTTTCAGCAGTAAATGCAACGCTTTTCTTGTAGATTCTGCAAGAATCATGAAGATAGCTGCTGCATTTTATATACTTAGTCCTATCTACTGTAGATTTCGTTTCTTCATAGAGATTTAAACAACCAAGACATTTATTTTCATCGAAAATGTTTTCATCATTTGAATCGTTAATCAGTTTCTGATGATGAAGTGGATTTCCCATTCATTTAACAGAGTCGCTAGCTTTGGCCCTAATGCTGCTTAAAGAAACTGTCGTTTTTTTTGTTATTTCTTTATTGTCTTTACAGCTACTGCTTCTTTCTTCTTGCGCTTTTCTTTCTTTTCTGCTATATAACAAGCATCGATTAGAGTCCGACTGGATTGCTTTCTTCTTTTAGTGTTATTGTAAAATGTGACCATTAGAACCGGAAATATATTGTCTACAATTTTTGGTGGGTGTGCAGTCTATTATGGATGGTCCAAGCGTTGAAGAAGCAACAGGTATTGTTTTACTAATTTCAGAATCATTGTCGATACCGTCGATAGGTAGGTACATTACGGCCCACAAACATAAAAAAAAATATGATCGGAAATAGCGGAAGGCTTTAAGGGACAAATTCCTGTTCCACAGAAATCAGATGCACCCGTTTCAGTAATGGCTGCATGTGTCGAGGCACTAGCAAGAAAATTATCAAAATGGCGACGCTCAATTTTTTTATTCGCGTTAGCTCTAACAAATTCATAACAAGCAATTTTAAAGTTCTTCATGGGTGTTTCTAACATCTTTGATGAGTTCGTATGGGAGCAATGCCCGTCAAGAATTAAACGGCGATTTCCAACAGGTTTCTTCGGCATAAAATGGTTTTCCAACCGGTCAACGAACAACTCTTCGCTGATATAAATTGAATCTCCTCAGATTGTTATAACTGCTCCTGGGGTATCCTTTCTTTCCAACTCTGTGGTTTATTTATACCTTTAAAATGCAGTAAGGTGGTTAAAGTTACCCTCCGCATTTCAGCATGCCCACTATTATAATAGTTTCACCTCTTTCATGAGCTTTTAAAATGTAGACATCTTTACTCTCTTTGACTGCGATAACTTTTATGGGGTCGTTATTTAACTGGAGTCCACTTTTGTCCATATTAAAAATGCCCAGTTTGTTCAATGAATCATTCTGTCAAATCATCTTTGTCATTAGTTCAAAATATTTTTCCACTTCAGGTCTATTCGTCTCTTGAGCCCACGTCAACGAAATACTTTCACCTTTACGAATTATTTCTCGTTAAAAATAAACCTCCGCGTACGTACCAGCTATATTTATCACTGTTATCACTTGATTTCTATATTACATTAAGTTTTTCACAGGAAATATTGCACCAGAGCGTTTATACGACTACAAAGCCAATTGTCTTGTCGCTGCGTCATCTATCCCTATTCAACCCTTAAGAGTAGGAGACTAGCTTTCGACAGAGTCGATTTAGGTACAGCATCAGAAATTCCAGATTCTGTACTACTGCTGATCTGATAGTGTATATGTGATCTTGCGGTTTCCTATTATTTCTATTTGCTGCTTGTTCCTCTTGTAGTTCTTCCCCTACGAAGTATCTGATCCTAGTCTATATTATTCGTGAGTATAGTTTCTGTATGCACGATGATAGATATATTTCTCTGTAGTTATTGTACCCGTTTGCGGCTCCTGTCTTGTTCAAGCGTGCTATAATATTCTCCTTCTGGTCTCTAGGAATATCTTCACCGTCCCAAGCCTGTTGTAATATTCGTTGGATTCATTCTGTTGTTTTTCTACCTGCGTACTTAACCGTCACTGTAACCTCGTTTCTCCTGGCTGATTTCCGTATTTAATTCAGTATATTACTTCAGTATTAACAAAACGTCTTCCGGATTGAGACCGTGTCATTTTGAGACAAAAGACTCAACGTTGCGCCCACTTTTATAAGGGGCTTCTTCAGGAGGAAAGGGAGCACTAAAAGAGCACGGTACCTAACTCAACATGTCAACCACGCCAGAGGCGAAACTCTTTTAGCAAGAGGCAGAAGGGTAACGGCAGAAGGGTAACGGTAAGTCAACTCAGAGCCGCTTTAAGGCATGTTGGTACCCTAGGCATATTTTTTTTGCCGCCCCCTCTCATTAAAAAATAAAATTATTATAACAGCATATTTTTATTAACAAAATAAAACTTCAATTCTGGGAACAAAAACAAAAAACATGTTATAATATTAAAAAAGAAACAATACAATAGTCATTTATGTATCAAGGGCGTAAGGAAAGCGATTTTAGCAGCGGCGCGAATAACACGCTAAGGGCTAAAGTCGCTTATTACGCCTGTGGTACATACAATATTTTTTGTACGGACGGAGATTTTATTTAAATTTTTTGATTTATAATTAGACGCATTCACGGCAAGAGTGATTTTATAAAAATTGTTTTGTAACTAAGGCAATCTACTTATTTTTGTGATATTTTAAATTAATTTGTCGCGGGCTTAAAGTGCGCCCGAGGCTGCAATAATTAACTTTTTCTAACACTAATGTCTTATACTGTTTCTATGGTGCATAAGAGCTCACTTGTTATGTTGCCTTTAAAATACGCCTTTCTCTATAAAATACGTCGTCAATGACAACGTATTTTATAGGCCTTTAAAATACACTTTCCTCTATAAAATACGTTGTTGCCTAGTAATCTTCGCATTTTGTGTATTATGACGCGTCTCTTTCCATTTCCTTGCTAAAGATAATTCCTACTCCCTCCATTTTTCCTTGTCGTCTTGCAACCTGCCCAGGCCCGAGACTTGTTTTGTTTCTCTGAATCTATTGCTTCGTTCCTTATAATTATGTAACATTGTTTGTCTTCTTTTATTTTTGCTTGTAAATACTTCTTTCATGCCATATTTTTCGCCACAACTTTCTACTTTATCTGATCATTGCATCATTTTGTTCGTTTCGGTCTTCAATTAATTTTGTTTTACCCACAGGCTCCTGCGGTAGCCTAAAGGCTACTAAAGTGTTGTTTTTTTGAGCTTCTCTCATCTTTCTTCTAGCGTCCAATGCGTTTCTGGTCGTTTCTCATATTATTCTAGTCCTTCAATGATTTTATGCTAGTAACTTTTCAATCTCCAATCTTTATTTCTTGATATCCTTTTTCTAGAGATTTTAATATTCTTGTGTATCTGCTATAACCAACTTACGGTCGTAGTTTATTTCTTCCCCCATTATGCCCTTTATGTCCAGTATAACGTATTTGGTTTTTGGTGCTACGGTAAAGTAGTTACCCCTCACTGCCCCATTTCTGACCATACGATGGCAGTAACTTGTAGTTATTAAATCATAAAGAATTTATATTAAAGGGGTGTTTTAGATAATTAACCTCGGGCGCGTTATAAGCCCTGTCTTTAGAACTTTCAAACATTCCACCAACCGCATTTAAATTTGTTTCAGATATCACTGGTCGCATTTATGCCTTCCACATTTTAACATTTGATGTTAGCCTTATCAATTGTTTTATGATAGTTATTTTCTGCGACACAGCTATCATGAAGGAACACCTTACAGTTTACACAAAAGACTCATTTATTTGCAGTGTTTTTATTGCATGTTCCACACTATTTTATTTGTGCTACAATGGAATCGTCCGAATCGCTTTACCAGATAAGCTTATTTTTTTGTTTGTTTATTTAACTGTACATTTACAATCTACTCAGTAAAACAATAAGTAATGAGTAAATTGGCGAATATGAGTTTAGACTTGATAAGAGAAATCACCCATTGGTGATACTCCTAGTAGTAGTAAGAAGCGCTTAGTCCTCGTTATCTAACAGTATCAAATCCATTGGCCATTTCCCTTTCAAGCTCATTTAAAAGCAAAAGTATAATATAGTATTTTAGTACGGCATTTGCGGTGTTGAAATTTCTTTTGTATGGACAAATTCTCAGCAAAATCAAGAAACTACTTGTTCGTAGGTATTTCGCCAGTAGTAAAGAAGTTGTCAAAAGACTTCCGCAAACAAACATTCAGAAAGTATTTTAAAAAGACTTTATTGGAATTTTTCCAAACAAAAAAAAGTAATAAACTGTATTTGTAGCGGTATAAAAATTAAATATTTGCTTCTTTGGGAGACATTAATAAAACTTAATTTCATTGCAGTTAACTAATAAAACGTTACTTCTTTTAGTGTATGTTTAAATCATTAACTGTTGCAATTAAAATAAACAGTTTTCGTCGTCTTATTGCTGATACAAAACGTTTCTGGAGAACCGATCGATTCGAAAAGAACATTCGAAAACAATTAGACAACACATTCGAACGCACTTTACAAATGCAAAAAAGCTTCTTTCGCTTCATATTTGCACTGGTGATAGTTGTAATTGGAAATTTTTACCTCACCAAAGAATTACCAGTTGGACCATGGACGATGAAAAATCAAGACACCTTATTTAAATACGTACTAATTACCCAACACATAATTTTACTCTACGTTGCCTCACACGTAGTGGCTTACGAATCGTTCTTTTTAAGCATTTGCATTAATCTCATGGTGCAATTTAAGATGTTATATTATTCTTTGCAAAATCTAAACGCGTCCATTTCCGATGGGAAAATGAGGGATGAAACTTATTTAAAAGACTTGGTTTGCATCATCCGGCATCACAAATTTTTACTGAGGTAATATAACAATGACTTATATTATATGTATACGAGGATTGTTCAATAGAAATACGTTTAGAGGCCGCAAATCAATTTTTATTCAATGAATTTAATCTCCATTAACATTAAGGCATAAATCCTACTGGTGCTGGTAAAATTCCTGCTGCTTTTTGCGGAACCGTTCTCTAACAGGAAACTCTACCTCAGCGTCCGATTTGAATTGCTGACCTTTTGCGACTGTTGTAATGGGCCAAACACATGTAAATCGCACGGGGACAAGTCGGGATTGTAAGGTAGATGGATTAATACTTCCCTATGTGTACGAGCTAGCAGATCTTCAACTGTTCAAGTTACGTGGGGGCGAGCATTATCGTGCAGAAGGATGACATCGTTTGTGAAGTTCCCGAGACGTTTCATTTTATGCTGACACGTAAACAGTTTAATGCGTCTGCGTATCGTTTAGCATTGATGTCGGCCCAAGGTTCTTTAAAATCTAAGAGCGGTACACCCTGGTAATCAAAAAATACGGTCAGCATTATTTTACCTGCTGAAGGTTGAGATCGATATTTTTTCGCCTTCGGAGTTTTTGCATGCTTCCACTGCATATTCTGGCATTTGGATTCTGGTTCGTAGTGATAACACCAATACTCATCACAATTAGGTGTAAAAAGGCATTACCTTGTTGTTGATAGCATATTAATGATGTAGTGATAAGGCTGAACGTAAACTCTTCTGTTTGTATCGTGGAATCCACTGAGCAGCAACTTTCCGATTACCTAGACTATGAATAATGGAATGAACAGTTCCCACACTGATGCTCAACATTTCAGAGAATTCTCCAATTTTAATGCACCTATTTGCGCATACAGCAATTTCCAACTGTCTTACATTTTCATCTGTTGGTACAACATGAGCATGTCGTGGACGGGCAAAATTTTTAATGGATTCTCTTTCTTGTTGAAATGTATTGCTCCATTCAACCACCGCCATATGAGAATAACTGTAGTTACCATATGCAGCTTTCATTCTCGTATAGATTTCCATTTCCAATTGAATAACAGCACGGCAGATTTTCTAGCATAAATGCCATTTTCCAACTTAATCACAACAACGTGTCGGTAGTACTTAAACAATCAATATAAACAATAAAATTCCGTTGTCGTGGCGATAAAGTCGCGATTGCGCAGTCCAAACGTGTTTCTATTGAACAATTTTCGTACATAAGACCGAGTTATAAATAAAAATTAATTTAAACTAACTTCTAAAGGTTTTCCAAGAACTTGAAGGATGCATATTCACCAATAATGTTGATCGAGTATATTACGATTGCACTGTTGTGTTTTGTGGAGATGTACATTACTTTTGAAAGGTACTTTAATTTATTGAAATGATATCAAATGGACTGCAAAATTTACTAAGTTAAGAACTGAGTGCTCACAAGTAAGCAGGGTGTCCTTTTAATAAAGCGCCGGTCCTGAAAACTTTAAAACATACAATTCATGTGACAATCCAAAACCCCTTCATTTTTTCCAATTTTTACAATTAAGAACTCATGTCAGATCACTCATAGTGGTATTTAAGTGATACTTAGTTGACACATTGATTAAATTCCACAACGGATTCGCTTGATTCTCAATAGATTTAAAAACATTTGTGTGAAGGTTGGGGTGTTGCCTATCTTAAATTTTCAGGATCGATGTTTTAAAGAAGGCACTCTGTATAAATATTAATTATATATCACATTTAAATGACCTTGAAGAGTTTGATATTTAAAAACAAGACGTACAAATATCTTAAATTTAGCAAATATCTCATTGAAGTTACTGCGGGCAAGAAAAACCCGTAAAAGAAGTTTTAACTCCTTAAGCTCTTTAAACTATGGCCTTGCTAACACACTAATTTCATTTCGTACTCTGATAATACTTTTTGTTATTACAGTGACAACGTATACTCGTTATTAAGGTATGGGGCTGGAATAATCGCTAGTTTAATACAACTCTCGATTTACTGTGTTCCTTTGAATTATATTACAGACGAGGTAAGACTATCTTGCTGTAGACATTCAGCGTGTCTTACATCCGTCATATTGCTTATCTTAATTATGGTTTGAATTATAAATTACGTTCTCTTAAGTATCTGGGCTAGACAACCCACTACACTGCTTCCTTATGACTGGCTTACTTAGTGCAATGTGGGTTATATAGCCTAGTCATCCATAATTAAGGATTATGAAATGAATGAGAGCCAAGAAATTCAATAAATAATGTTATTATTTACCCTAGGTTTGTGTGTCTTTAGCCGAACATATTTATGTTGATATTATTAGCTAATTCGGCTGTGACTGCATAAGTCTGTTCTTCATTTATATTTATCAGTTTACCATATAATTAAGTAATGCCTGTCTAAATGAATCAAACATTTGCCAAAAAACTTTAAATAATAATAATTTCTTATATAACAAAATTAACAAAGCCCGGTCTAAGATCAACATAAACTATACATTTATCGAATCTCTCGTTGTTTTCAGATTTTTGTACCAATATCGGAACTTTACTGTAAGAATATACACTCAGGTGCAAAAAAAACGGGTCACTTTTTTTTCTTTTAATTTTTATGTTGTTGTAGTACTTAGAATAAAACTTTTAGTGTTTTACAATAAAAGAGACCACCAGGGGGTAGAAAAAAACAACATATGGTACTTATCAGTTTATTTAATGAACATTAATAAGCGAAAATGAAATTTAAAGGTACGAGTTCTTCACTACCTATTGCCCATTCGACATTATGCATAGAGCATCAAGGTGCCTACTGCTTTCAATTGTTTATTTTCGATTTACTGATATTGCCAATAGAGATTGGTGTGTTCATTATGGTTCTAAGTGCTGAAGATTGTGCAAAAGCTGTAGCTCTTGTGGAAGACGGAAGAAGCCAGCGGTATGTGGCCAGATTACTTCATGTCAGTCTTTCTACCATCCAAAGAGTACTTAAACAGTTTAGAGAGACCGGCAGAAATACGCGGAGGCCGGAATCTGGCAGGAAACCAAAAACGACTGCTAACGATGACCGATTTCTCGTCCTTAATACTCTACGGAATCGTCATTTGACTTCAGTGGAGACAAAAAACCAACCCCGTGAGGTTCGTGGTACAGATGTGAGTGTGTGGATAGTTCGTCGAAGGTTACAAGAAGTTGGCTTAAAACTTACAGACCAGCAGCTGGACCAAAACTACTCCCACGTCACCGAGTAGCCAGACTCCAATTTGCTCGCGAACATTAGAATTGGACATTGGCAGAATGGAGTACTGTACTGTTTACTAAGGAGTCTAGGTTCTGCCTACATTCACCAGATGGAAGAAAACGAGTATGGAGACGAACGGGAGAACGATTTGCGGAGTGGACGTTTAACCCCCGGGTTAGCCATGGTGGGGGTTCAGTGATGGTGTGGGCAGGATATCAATGGATGCCTGCACCGAATTGATTGTTATTGATGGCGGGTCGCTGACTGCACAGCGGTATAATGAGGAGGTTTTGGCAAATTACGGAGTTCCATTTGCTCCAATTATCGGCGATGACTTTGTTCTGATGTAGGATAACGCGAGAGCACATTCAGCAAGGTGCGTCACTGAATACTTGGATGAAGTTGAAATAGGAAAAATAAACTGGCCAGCATGTACCCCAGATGGAAATCCTGTAGAACATGTTTGGGATATGCTGGGCAGGCGTGTTAGAGGACGTGCAGTTGCAGCAACCACAATAAATCATCTTCGTGTGGTACTTCAGGAAGAATGGCAGAATATTCCTCAAAATGATATTCGTGAGCTTAGTAGTGGCATGGGCCGCCGTATGCAGGCAATAGTTAGGGCTAGAGGAGGCAATACAAAGTATTGAAATCTATTCAAATGAAATTTTCATTTTTAATCTCTGTTAAGTTTATTTTGCGGAAATGCATTTTCTTTATTGTATACGTACATTATCATTTTCCCTTATTAATGTTCATTAAATAAACTGATAAGTACCATATGTTGTTTTTTTCTTCACCCTGATGGTCTCTTTCATAGTAAAATACTAAAAGTTTTATTCTAAGTACTACAACAACATAATAATTAAAAGAAAAAGAAATGACCCGTTTTTTGTGCACCTGAGTGTAGTAAATATATTTTATTTTATTTATACTCTAGGAAACTTTTGTGCATTATTAAAAAGACTTGAGCGATAGGTGTCCATTTTAAAACTTCTACCCTGAAACTCCCTAAAAAGCAGCAAACAGTGCCGTTGCAAGGAGATTATAATTATTTTAAAACCTAGAATTCCTGTAATTAAAATAAAGCATACTTAATTTTAAAAATCTGAAGTTATCTGTATGTTGCATTGTGTGTTGGCTACTTATTAAATGTTTAAAATGGACACTATATTTCCTAAACAGGCCACATCAGTTGCCGAAGGAGTGTACGAATCTGGCTGGAATTTTAAACATACTACGGCTGTGAAAACCATAATTCCGTTCGTAATGCAGAGATCGCAAAAAGAAATAATATTTAAAGCAGGGGGTTTAATAACAATGAATTGTGGAACTGTATTAAATGTGAGTAATATTTCTGATTAAAAGGTTTTGATAAAAGGTTAATCTAATACTAATATTTATTCCAGGTTTTCAGAATTTCATACTCGATCTGTACGGTTTTAAGGGCCTTTAAAGTATAATCGGGTATTTCCGCACGTTGTTCGGTAATTCAAACCATGCTAGAAATCTCTCCGCCCGAATCTTTGAATTCATGTATTTATTGTACCGTGAGTTCAAAACGTTTTTAGATAAGGGTTGGCCATGAGACACAAACGTAATGTCTACTGCAAGATTTAGAACTTTTGTTTTTACAATTTTATTGAAATTTGTACAAGAGTATTATGAAAGCAACACAATGATGACAGTTAATGAATTATAAATCTTGCAATTTACATTATTTTTGAGTCTCATGGCCAACCCTTATGTAAAGACTTTTTGAACTAACGGTATTATGATGTGCGCGGAATTTTTGGAAGCGATTTAATTAATGCCTAAGTTGAAAATATAATGTAATACTGTTTTAATTAATACATAAACGAAATTAAATAAAAATTTATTTAGGAAATTACTTTTTACTTTTGATTACTGCTAATAACTTTTGTAAAATTTAGGTCAGTGCTGCAGCCCGACAACTCTTATACAATATATCAGCCGCTACTGGGTAACATCATCGAATAAAAACTGAATTGATATGAAATTTACCAAAATTTTAAAACTTGTTATCTAAGCAATACACTTTTTTAATAAACTCAGTATAGTACCTATACAATATATTCTATCCTATACCGTGTGTTTGACTTATGGGGCGAAAATAGAGAAATAGCATGGGAAATCGTATACAGGGTGTATACAAATTGGCGCAAAAGCTCCAGGTAGCGATATTCCTTGTATAATTCTGAGTCGAAAACCTTAATACTAGAATGATGTACCACGCTTCCCCTGTCTTCACGAGGTCCTCAAAGTTTCAATGTTTAGTTTTGAAATAAGCATTATTATTTAATGATCTGTTGAATAAAAGATTACAAGTTGAAATAAAAGAGCGTTATAAATAGTTATTTATGTACCAAGAGTCGTAGGTGCAGTTTTTTGGGCGAGAATGCATTCGAGACCAAAAATTGCACTGTACGACTCGAGGTGCATATGAGATTTTTCGTCAAACCTTATATATCATTTTAAAATAAATAAAATTAAGTATTTTTCATTTATTATGCATAGCTGTCATACCAATAATTAATAAAGGTTGCTGTGATTTAGATTAGGTATCCTTGACAACAAAAGAAAATAAAACATATTTATTTCAAAAAACTTTCAAACGCGTGTGTCAGTTGAATTTGTGCACAATTTGTGATTCTAAAAACATGTCTCAAGAAATAGAAGAGGCTGCAAATGCAGCATCCCACAATTTATTACCGGTTAAATCGCAACTACGGTATATGGAAACATATAACATTTTCAAAAATTGGTGCCACGAGAAGAAATCAGATGTGATTACAGAAAAAGTGCTGCTGGCGTATTTCTTAAATAGATCTACAAAATTAAAATCTCCAAGCAGTTTATGGAGCGAATACTCAATGTTAAAAAGTACCATTTTTATCAATGACAATGAAGATATTTCCAAATATCCAAAACTAAAAGCGTTTTTAAAGCGTAAAAATGATGGATATAAACCCAAAAAGAGTAGTATATTTAGTCGACACGATATGAACAAATTCCTTATTGAAGCGCCTGACATTACACATTTGTTAATGAAGGTACAGTAACAGATTATTTCATTTAACTCAGTTATTAAGTTATTTATCTGTTCTAGGTCGTTATGATAATGGGAATTTCTGGGGCCTGTAGAAAAGACGAATTATGTAAGATGACAACTGATAATGTTGAAGATAAAAAGTCTGTAATAATAGTAACAATATCAGATACTAAAAATGGAGTGCAACGTACTTTTACGATCATTAACCGAGAAGAACAGCGCATAAATTTTGTTGATTTAATTAGGAAATATATAAGTTGCAGGCCAAGAAATAGTGAAAATGGGCGATTTTTTCTGAAATATTGTTCAGGAAAATGTGTGAATCAACCAGTAGGTAAAAACACATTTGCAAAAATTCCTGCTCTAATAGCAGAATTTTTAAAACTGAAAAATCCTGAAACTTATACTGGGCACTCGTTTAGAAGAACGTCAGCAACTTTTTTGGCTGATACGGGAATTGATGTTCTTGGTTTAAAGAGGCACGGTGGAGGGAAATCCACAACAGTGGCAGAAAGTTATGTTGCAGATTC
The DNA here is from genome assembly GCA_963082815.1 of Melanotus villosus. NCBI lineage: Eukaryota > Metazoa > Arthropoda > Insecta > Coleoptera > Elateridae > Melanotus > Melanotus villosus. The sequence continues at coordinate 10,153,902 of OY720419.1, read as the reverse complement.
AATGACAAATAAATTAGAAATTGCCAGTAGAATTTTATATAATCAGAATAAGTATGAAGAATCTGCATCCACATCTTCAACTTCAGTCATGCAATTCAATAATGAAGACGAAATGAAAGATAGCCGCATAATTGTTCCTAGCACCAAAGAAAATCAAGAACATATACAAATTGAAAATGTTGATATTACCGAGAATATAAACTTAGATTCAAAAAAGGAACTTAATTCTCTTGTTCAAGTTTCTAACTGTTCTAATTGTTCATTTACATTTAATATAAATAAGTTGTAATTAATGTAACGCACATAAAATGTTTGTAAATAAAGGTGTTTTGTAGACAATTTACTTTTTTGCCCTAGGAACTTAATGAAGAATATTACAACCCGCTGCCCATGGTAACCAGTAGTTGAATGTAAACTGTCACTTACCGTCAACAAAACAATGAGACAATGACATATTTTCGCAGTAGGTTTGACGAAAAATAATTTTTTCCGTATCCATGGTATGTAATTGACAGATTATTTATCTCATTTGAGGTTAACAATGGCGGATGGCGGGTAAATATGAAAAAGCGGGACGATATGAATATTTGCGGGTTTTTACCGTGCATGCTATCGACGTGACATCTACCGATAGAATTTAGAATCAAAATTATTATTTGATTATACAAAAATCTTCATTTAAGTGATTGATAAGTGTAATTATTTTTTAAAATTCAAGCAATTACGATTATTTTTACATAAATTCATTATAGAAGCTATTTTTTAATACGAAAATTTGATATGTGTAATTTGAGGTTATATGTCAAAAACGTAGATACGTATTATATTATAACTATTTTTATTTAATACGAACTTCTCATGGATGCGGAAAAATAACTTGTGTCCTACGGGAATCTAACGGCATATTTCATCCCTCGGCTTTTGCTGCCCTCGCTCACTACGTTCGCTCGTGCAGCAGAAATCTTCGGGATGAAATATGCCTATATCTTCCCTTATGACGCAATATACTATTGCATATAATTGTCATTCAACCCTGAAATTTTAATCTTAACATTTATTCATGTAGGTCTGTCCGTTAAAAAAAGTATAACAACACTGTACAGCTAACTGCTAAACGTCCTCGTATTGTCAAAGTTTGACGTTTACAAAACTGTTTCTAATTCGGCTTTGTAACTTCGTGTCATCTCTAAGTTTTGCGTTTTTCGTGTTTTATTCGTTATCTTGTTTACTGGTTTGTTCTAATTTTGGGTCAACCCTGTTTTTCGTATTACTTTTTCTGTTATCTTGTTTGGTTTACTTAAAGAATGGATGTCACTTTTAATGAGTATGCTGATATGTACATATGTACATGGTATATGGGTTTTGTGAGGGCAACTGTAGCATGCCAGAACGAGAATATCGCGTGCGTTTTCCTAATCGGAGACATCTTACTGCAAAGGTATTTAGAAGACAAAATGAGCGTGTTCGTGAAACTGGTTCATTTATCCGAAGAACTAGGGACACCGGTCGACCAAGAGCAAGGCGTACGGTTCAACTGGAAGAGCAGATTTTAAATGCAGTAAGTAGAAGAGGATCCCTATGTCAGTACCCGACAAGTAGCTGCAACATTAAGTGTTCCCAGTCATATGACCGTTCATAAGGTACTACAAGAAAACCTACTACAACCATATCATGTTTCCAAAGTGCAGCCCCTCTATGAAAATGATAACATTGCTCGATCTGTCTTTTGCAACACTATTTTAAATAGAATTCGTGACGAAGATGGTTTTTTGAGACGTATTCTTTGGAGCGACGAGTGTATGTTTACTCGAGATGGCGTGTTCAATACACACAATACCCATTATTGGGCTGATGAAAAGCCGCCAGGTTTTCTGTAAATGTTTGGTTAGACATCATAAATCAGAGAGTTGTTGGACCAATTTACCTACCGAACCGCCTTAATGCAAATGAATATTGTTAAATATAAGTTGGTAATACTGTTACTTCCTGTACTAATGTAACTAATGTCGTATCAGTCTGTACGCACCAAAACGTTGTAGCATGGTAATTATATTTTACTGTGTACGTTCTACTTAATATATTAATATTAAAGTGTTATCTTATTTATGACTACCTTCCAGCACTCGAACAGGTTATGGGCCCAGCCACGTTTTTTTACATAACTTTACTTTTTGATAATTTATGGTTTAAATCACTTGGTGTGTTTACGGGCTTGCAATTTGACATGCCAAATTTTGTCAATACTTCATTCAAATATTTAGTTTGGTTTAGTTTAGGTGGGCCTCAAAACGTCAACCTAACGTGGCATTATCCACCACAGAGGCGGAATATATGGCGTTAGCTTTTGCTACGCAAGAAGCTATTTGGGCAAGAATTCGACCAATCAACCAAGAAATCGAACTTAGTTATAAAATGTGACAATCAGAGCACAATAAATCTAGCCAGCTCGGATGGTTATAGAGCTCGAACGAAACACATAGATGTTTGACATCACTACGTCAGAGACTGCGTCGAAGATGGAACAATTGCGATCCAGCATCTAGCTACGGAGAAGGTGGTGGCTGATACTTTAACTAAAGCAGTCACAACTCAAAAACAAAATTTTTGTACTAAAGAAATGGGTCTATATTAGTAAATAGTAATGAATGTTAGATTTAAAATTCATTAAGTGGGAGTGTTAAATATAAGTTGGTAATACTGTTACTTCCTGTACTAATGTAACTAATGTCGTATCAGTCTGTACGCTCCAAAACGTTGTAACATGATAATTATATTTTACTGTGTACGTTCTACTTAATATATTACTTAATATTAAAGTGTTATCTTATTTATGGCTACCTTCCAGCACTCGAACAAATATCTTAATGTTTTGGAACAAGTGATTGATAAGATACCATTGAATATACGACCAAATATGTTATTTATGAATGATGAAGCTCCTGCTCATTTTGCTCTTAATGTAAGCGAGTGGTTGGATGACCACTACCCAGAAAGATGGATTGGTCGCTATGGACCCATTTTATGGCCGGCGAGATCCCCAGATTTCAATCCAATGGACTTCTTTATTTGGGGTTTCATTAAAGAAAAATTTATGCCACACCTCCACAAAATGTTGATGAGGTTAAAAACAGAATTGCCGCAGTAGTATTAGAAATTACACCTGATAAGCTGGAGCGGGTAATGCAAACAATACCAAAAATATTACGACTATGTTTGGAAACAGATGGTTTTCAGTTCGAACAGTTAGAGTAAATTAGTTTGTTAGGTTAGACAATAGTGGTGTTGCTCGACTACGCAAAAATGTCCAAAATTGAACCACAAAATAAAATCCTAATTTAAAACTTTTGGAATGTATTATGTTTAAAATAAATAATTTCTGAACTTAATTTTATCTCTCTAGTGGCACCTACAATGGAAGATCTTAAGCCTATCCATCTGCTATTACCTACGAGTAAAATGACGAAAATTTAGTTTTAACAACTCCAACGCTGTATCCTAAGTTACCATGCTTTAATTATGAATACCATGTGTGGGATGGATTCAGTGTTGCCAAATGTACGTTTCTTTCAAATGGTTCGTAAGGGCACGGGAAGCATGGTACAACATTTTTGTATTAAGGTTTTCGACTCAGAATTTTACAAGGAATATCGCTTGCTGGAGCTTTTGCGCCAATTTGTATACACCCTGTATATGCAGATTCCTGCTCACCGTTTGAGTTGATAGGATTGATAGAGGTATCAATTGAAAGACAAAAAAATGCGCTTAATTTGATACTGACGGGTGTCTATAAACTGTCAACTTCCCAGTAGGTTGTGATTTCAGAAACATATTTCGTAATTTGATTCAGAACACAAAACCAAATGTCAAGATTTGTAAAATGTCATTGTCTATGATTTAATCTAAGACTTGTAATTTGTTTTTCAAAGCAACCGAGATGTCGACAGTTTATAGACACACGTTATTTTACTTGAATTTGTTGCTTGTTTAAGAAAGAAATATCTAGCTTAATAACTGCAATAAATAATTTGCATTTTATTCACAAAAAGCAGACTAGCCATGATAATTTGAAGTTTTTTAAATAACGAACTGTGGAAAAACTGACGCCAGTATAAAATGTTTTGACAGTAAATACCCTCTCCTCATTAAAATATTCAACATTACTATTAATTGTAATTAGGTAGATACGTGAATTGATAACTGACAGAAAATAAAATTTATTTTGTCATAAAGAAACTTCAAATTTAATCATGGCTGGTCTGCTTTTTGTGCATAAAATGCAAATTATTTATTGCAGTTTTTAAGCTATTTCTTTCTTAAACAAGCAACAAATTCAAGTAAAGTAGCATCAATTTAAACGCATTATTTTTGTCTTGATACCACTATCAGTCCTATCAACTCAAACGGGGAGCAGGAATCTGCATATATACGATTTCCCATGCTATTTCCCTATGTTCGCTCCTTAAGTCAAACGCCCGGTATGTGTGTGCAATACTTCGGGCTATTTCACTATGTATATAAATATTGTTAAATAGTGCAAAAATAAAACATGTTAGTTAAGATCAGAATTTAATAAAGCAGGTTAAACCTAAGATAACGACGCCAGAAACAGCAAAATATTGTCTTAAAGTGTTTTAATGCTGGTAACCTGTGACGTACTGAGTTTATAACCATTTTCCATATCACTGAAAACTAAAATAATTATCTACACACTAATTCGGAATTCTTTAAGTAGTACCTACTTCTTAAACTGCAATACCATCGCACCTGCTGATTACTACTAGATGAATAGTAGAATCAGCTAAGTATTCTCTAAATGTTTGTGAATGTGGATTTCGATTAGAGGTATTAATTGGACTTTTCGTACACTCTGTTGCATTGAAGGAATGCGACATTTCGGGGGCAGATGAAGTCTTCTCCACAGTTTAAACTGTGGAGAAGACTTCATTTGTTTCATTTATTCGATCAAATTGTTACTCCACTATCAGTACGGATTTCAAGATTTTCTCCACTTGAACTGAGAATATATCATAATATAATTAGTTCAAATCAAGTGATTGATTTTATTATAGACTAGAATATTCGACTTCAATTTGAAACTTACAAAATCTTGTATTTATTTTTAAAGTTTTAAGTCTATCCCAAAGGTATTAGTTTCCAAGTTTTAACTAAAAATTTGGAATCAAAGTGCACCACACTCGTGTTAAAATTTGAAATTGACTTCGGACTTCGAATTACTTGGAATATTTAATTTCGGTCTAAAATGCAAAACAACGTGATTTTAAATCACGAACCAGGTTAAATTCAAATTAGTTACATTGAATTTTTCAAATTTTGACTTCATATTTGAATTTTAGGTGATGAAACACGTTCTGGCTGCTGAATTTTTTACTGAAAATAGATGAAATTCGAATCTGGGTTTTGAATAGAAGAACAGATTGAAAATCAATAACGTCTGAATTGAATCTTGTGGTTTTAAGTTCAACTGAATGTAGCACCATGTCCTGTTGGTTCCAAAATGATGCCTTTTATGTCAGTATCTGAGACTAATTTTGTTCTGTGAGCGATGAATTTCTTTATATCTCTAGGAAGTTGCTAGGCCGTTCCAGAAATAGTCCCTGCTCCTTTCTCGACAGGGTTTGGAACCGGCTATGGCGGAGCTAAACTCAATTTAAGATAATCAAACTGAGGTTGTTAAGTTAATTCTGTTTAAGTTCAAATTGATTGCTAATAAAAGTGTAATAAAAAAAAGTTCAAATAAAAACCCTTTTAGGTTCGTATTTCTCCTTTTTTATTCACATTTCAACGTGTTGCCAACAGTGCAAGATGTATTTCTTATACGGCGGTTAGAAAATTCGGTAACCTGGTTTGTATTTCTATATTATTTCTAAAATATTGACTATGGAAACTACTTAACTAACAAAAATTACCACAAAGTTAAAGTTGTCAGGTGATGGAAAAACTAGCCTTCAATCGTTATTCCTCTTGAAGGTAGTTGATTACGAAATTTCTTGTCATTCTTTGCATTCTGCTGCCGGAGTATTAAGACTGAGCTAAAAATTAATTTAAGCGTTAAAATAGTACTATCTAGCCAGCAATTAATTTTCAATTATGCTTGCCTATTTCTCCTTCGAAATTTTGAAAAGGCAAAAATATTGTTTACATAACTACAGAGTCTTCCTTTTTTTTAATGTTGCTCCTCTTCATTTCATTACAACCAGCTTAAATGACTTAATAAGACTAACAATTCATAAACTAGTACAATTTTTCTTTGACGAAAAGCTATCATACTTTTCCAAAAGTTAATAACCAATTATATCAATTTGCCCTATTTAAGTTAATTACAGGTTTACAGTCTTCTGAAGGTGCTTATAAATAAAGAAGTGTTGTTTTTAAAAGTTGTTATGATAACTACTTAAAAGGATAAATATAGGTTGAAGTTTAACTTATAATGTGTCATTTTTTACTATTTTCAAACTAAGATAGATACAGAGATTCGGCTGAAACCGATGTAAGTATGTAACCGTGTAACTTGGAATTTTGATAAAATTTTACGAAACTGCAGTTTTACCTGCAAGAGTTTTGAGATAATTCTTTTTAAGTTAGACACGTATGTAGAATTGAACATTTTTAATATCAAATAAGCTTTTAGAAGAACTGATATAACAAATTTTTGTATCAACTTTTTAGTAACCGGTATAAAACAAAGTCCTTAAAGATTCTTTTACAAAATCGGTCTTAGGGTTAACTTAGTGCTAATTGTGCCACCTGCTAGTTGATTCATCTTTCTTATATTTATTCCTCAGTAGAATTTGTAATAGCTTAAATTAAAAATGCAAAATTTATCGGGTGTTGATGAAACCAAAGAGCAGAAGCAGAAAATATTTGAAAAACTTGCATTATCTTTTAGTGTATTTTGAAAATAGTTCGTCGTATTTGATAATTTTATTTGTGGATATGACACAAGTTTATTAGATAGAATTTCGATTCATAATTTAATTTAATTTGCTACTCCGTTCTAGGTATTCAACAACTTAAAATTAGTGACAAAAGTTTCTAAAGTTTTTCCTTAAAACTGCACTCTCTTAAAAATTTTATTCTTATAGTCTGCATCCTGCATATATTATTGTTACTTTGTTAACTGATATAATTAAATTCCTAATTTTTAGGAAATGGAAGATCTTGGTGCAGAAACAGTAAAATATCCGTTACGTTTGTTGACTTGGTGTGGACAAAATCCTCAGAAAAACAAACTTATACTTTTTACAGCGGTGGCTACGTTTTCGACTTTTGCGACAATAAATCTAGGTTTAGTCATCCTTCAGCTCTTTTACGTCACGGAAAACAAGGTCATTGTTGCTGTTCAGACCTGCGAGGCATTTTTTGCTTATGGACAGGTATTTTTGTATGAATGAATTTAGAACAAAAGATAATTATTAAGGGTTTTGCTCCTTTTTGGTCAACAAAAGGGTCAACGTCCAATAATTCTTAAAAATTGGACAAGTTTTTCTGAGAAGAAATGTTTATGGTTTTTAGAAATTTTGTCTGAAACTATCTGCTTACAATTAAAATTTTCTATAACTCTGAAAATTGGTTATTCTTTAGGTTGGCCCTAAACTATTAGCCTTAAACAAAGAGCAATGTTAAATGCCAACGAAATACCTACAACAAAGCAAAATATGTCAAGAAATACACCATAACAAACGTTCACAAAATCAAAAAGAAAAATCTATTTTGACATATCTTACTCGTTTTAGTGCTCATTGAAATGAGCCTCACGTTTAATAATACTTACGTTGGGCTACCAATTTTTCAAAAATATACTTTGCTTTGCTCTTTAATTTAATTGCTTACAGAGATCTTACCTCAAGGTCGTTAGTTAGGTTCGTTGTTTGTTCAAATTTAATTAACCAAAATAAACTTTACTCAAATTTTAAAATGCAAATTCTTTTTATTTATTTTGTTTTCCCTATCAACCCTAGTTAAAATTATCTTAATATTATTCTATACACTCACTATTTCCACTCTTGACCTCCCTCTCCCTTCCAAATTCCAATCTTTCCCCAAAAACTAAAAATTCCAATCCTCCCCCGTTCGACTCGTTCCCGCTTGAAGCTTCCCCTTTTCGAATTGCTCCCTCTTGAACTCCTTCCGTTGAACTGCTTTTGCTGAATTACTCTTGCTTGAACTACTCTTACTTGAACTGCTTTTGCTTGAACTGTTTGAAGTTCAATCTTGATTTAATTTTTCTTCAAAATTCACTTTCGATTTATTGAATATTGGTTCTTTTCGTTATTAACTGTACCCACAGTTGATTATTTATTCGATATTTACTCCGTTTGAGACGAGCAACTTAATTTTGTTGTTGCCTCTTCGATTGCAAAATATCAACTAAATTTTCAATTTGTTTTTTCTGTATCCTGGATATTTTAAATCACATTTGTTTTTCACTATAAAACAATTTACAAGGTTTCTAAAGTAACTTATTTTACGTTTCTACGACTACTGAATTTAGCTAATTATTTACTAACAACGATTATAACACTAACTTATTTACATTAATAACTTAAATTTAATCTAGCTATCTTATATTTTATATTACAATTTTTTATAATTTAAAAAATCTGCATTACCAACCTTTGAAAAGTAATACTTTTGTTAATTAATTAAAAAAAAAAAACAACATAACCTTTAATTATAAGCATCCAAATTAAATATTATCTCAACATATTAATAAGATTCTCCAAAGCGGAACGCGCATTAGAGGGTGGAAGTTTACTTAACGCACTCAACGCGTTAATCGAATGTTCCTTCTGCAACTCTCTCGTGTTCTCTAAACCAGGGCCGGAGTTTATTTCCTTTTGTAATTCTTCATAATCGACGTCCAACACATTCTGCACTCCTTTTACAATTTGGTCATATAAACTGGGATAATATTCCAAATGCAGCATAGCTGGGCACTTACGAGACTAAAAACACCACTACTACCAGGTGCAAACGCCTGTTTTTCCACCTGTGCTTGCCATGCTAAACCAGCATTTTTTTCCGAATAAGTATCCTAATTCTTGAACGTCTTCTGAATGCTTTGCAAGTTTTAAAGTGCCCTGACAGGCTTTGCCTAATAAACTCACACCGTCTAAAATATTTCTTAAAGTCCACTCGGCACGAGGATTACCTAGAACTTCGCTGACGTTACACGATGCCGTACCGGACTGATCGGCTACTACAATTTAGCTTGGGTTCTAAAGGTTTGTACGGAAGAGGTAAGTCTTGTTCGTCTCGTAGCCCTATAAATTCTGCGAGCACTAAATCACGCAACATTAATTCGTTTAAATCCTGATTTCGTAAATAAGCAAGCTCGCAAAAACTCTTGCTTAGTAAATGATCACCACTTAATAAGGCAACTTTATTACCAAAATTTAAGTCCATTATATCTTTCATGTTTCCATCAATATTCAACAAACTTTTATGTACCAAATTGCTGGTACAGTTGTGGACAGAAAAAAATAGGACAAGTCGAAAAATCAAGTAAACTTTATCCTATAAAATTTAGTAACTTAATTTGGCTTTTATTATAATTATGACATTAATTTGTCACATTGACTTGCAATCAAATTACAACACAGGGGCCATTTTAAACTAGAAAAAAAACACTGTCCTATTTTTTTCTGTCCACAACTGTACGTATCATCTCGGTGCTTAGAGCACGTTTGTCAGTTTTATCATTTCTGTCTTTCTTGTTTTTTTAAGACTCTTGGGCGTCGATTTAAAAAAGATGTTCTAATCCTCAATTTATTTTAGCTTGCCAGTTGTTTCTGCGTCGATTTTCACTTTCTTATTTAAACTAAACTTCTAAAAACAATTATTATTACCGAACTTTACTGGCATCAAACATCAAAGGTCAAAGTAGAACAAGAAAACACAGAAGACATACTAATTAAAAAAGGTGTACGACAAGGTTGCGTACTCTCACCGCTGCTGTTTAACTTGTATTCGGAAGCAATTTTTAAAGAAGCACTAGAAGAGGATGTAGGTGGAATTAAGATAAACGGCACTACAATTAATAACATCAGATACGCCGACGACACTGTAATAATGGCAAGCAACCTCCTAGAATTACAACACATGATGGATAAGATCATTCAACATAGTGAAAGATTTGGCTTACAACTTAACGTATCCAAGACTAAAGTAATTGTATTTTCGAAAACACATGTAGATGCAAATTTATACATTAAAGGAGAAATTGTGGAACAAGTAGCCTCCTTTAAATACTTAGGTACCAACATCAGCAGCCAGAGTGAATCCAAAAGAGAAATAATATCGAGAATAGAACAAGCTAGGAGAACGTTCATGAACATAAAAACTCTTTTCATTAGATCAGACCTGAGCTTAGAACTTAGAATGCGCATGATTAGGTGTTATATCTTCCCCATTTTGTTATATGGATCCGAAAGCTGGACGCTAAATCCAAACATATGCCATATGCTGTATACTGTCGATACATACAAATAGGAAAAATAAAATGCAGTTTATTTTAAAGTAAACATGAAAAAACATCAATTTACAAAAAATTAGCTGATTATGCTCTATAGGAAAAAACATGCTAATATGCATTTGCCTAACCCTTGTTATCACCCATGTCTTCAGAACTTTCAAACATTCCTCCAACCGCTTTTAAATTTGTTTCACTGGTCGCATTTAGGCCTTTCACATTTTAACATTTGATGTTAGCCTTATCAATTGTTTTATTAGAGTTATTTTCTGCGGCACAGCTATCATGAAAGAACACCTTACAGTTTACACAAAAGACTCATTTATTTGCAGTGTTTTTATTGCATCTTCCACACTATCTTATTTGTGCTATAATCGAAACGTCCGAACCGCTTGCTGTGTTGCTTTACCAGATAGGCTTATTGTGTTTGTTTGTTTATTTAACTACATTTCTACTATCTACTCAGCAAAACAATAAGTAATGAGTAACTTGGCGGATATGAGTTTAGACTTGATAAGAGAAATCACCCATGATATTCCTAGTAGTAGTAAGGAGAGCTTAGTCCTTGTGGTCTGACTGGACCAAATCCCTTGGCCACTTCCGTTTCAAGCTCATTTAGAAACAAAAGTATAATGTAGCATTTTAGTACAGCATTTGCTTATTGAATTTTCTTTTGTATGGACAAATTCTCAGCAAAAACAAGAAACTGCTTATTAGTAGGTATTTCGAGAATAGACTTCCGCAAACAAACATTCAGAAAGCATTTTAAAAACACTTTATTGGAATTTTGCCAAATAAATAAAAATTAATAAACTGTGTTTGTAGCTGTATAAAAATTAAACATTTGCTTCTTTGGGAGACATTAATAAAACTTAATTTTATTGTAGTTAACTAATAAAACTTTACTTCTTTTAGTGCACGTTTAAATCATTAACTGTTGCAATTAAAATAAATAGTTTTCGTCGTCTTATTGCCGATACAAAACGTTTCTGGAAAACCGATCGATTTGAAAAGAACATTAGAAAACAATTGGACAATACATTCGAACGCACTTTACAAATGCAGAAAAGCTTCTTTCGCTTCATATTTGCACTTGTGATAGTTGTAATTGGAAATTTTTACCTCACCAAGGAATTACCAGTTGGACCATGGACGATGAAAAATCAAGACACCTTATTTAAATACGTACTAATTACCCAACAAATAATTTTACTCTACGTTGCCTCACACGTAGTGGCTTACGAATCGTTCTTTTTAAGCATTTGCATTAATCTCATGGTGCAATTTAAGATGTTATATTATTCTTTGCAAAATCTAAACGCGTCCATTTCCGATGGGAAAATGAGGGATGAAACTTATTTAAAAGACTTGGTTTGCATCATCCGGCATCACAAATTTTTACTGAGGTAATATAACAATGGGCGCATTCAGGGACGCTCAGCTGCTTAGCTAAGCGGTAATTTAGTCAGCTTATGCTAAATTACAGCAAACGGTATTTCCCTGAATGAAACGTATGATAGTAAGCTGTTTTGACAGTTTGTTATTTGTTTTGTAAGGTTAGGTGTTACTTTCACTATTATGCAATAAATCAAAAATTAAAGAAATTATGGCTAATGATCTTCAAATTATGGACTATGTGTACCAGCTCACCCTAATTAATATGTTTTTATGCAAATTATTAAGTTTGTGTGTTTCCCGCTCCTTTTTTTGACACCGCTGACAAAGTCAGCTAACAAATTATACGCTGAGCGAATTTCTCAGCGGCTTACTATAAGCTTTTTCACAGCGTGTCTGTTCAGGGACTTTGCTAACTTAGCGCATCAGCCGCTGAGCGTCCCTGAATGCGCCCAATGACTTATGTTATATGTATACGAGGATTGTTCAATAGAAATAAGTTTAGAAGCCGTAAATCAATTTTTATTCAATGAATTTAATCTCCATTGACATTAAGGCATAAATCCTACTGGTGCTGGTAAAATTCCTGCTGCTTTTTGCGGAACCGTTCTCTAACAGGAAACTCTACCTCAGCGTCCGAATTGAATTGCTGCCCTTTTGCGACTGTTGTAATGGGCCAAACACATGGAAATCGCACGGGGACAAGTCGGGATTGTAAGGTAGATGGAGTAATACTTCCCAACGCGTACGAGCTAGCAGATCTTTAACCGTTCAAGCTACGTGGGGGCGAGCATTATCGTGCAGAAAGATGACATCGTTTGTGAAGTTCCCGAGACGTTTTATTTTATGCTGACGCGTAAAGAGTTTAATGCGTCTGCGTATCGTTTAGCATTGATGTCGGCACCAGGTTCTTTAAAATCTAAGAGCGGTACACCCTGGTAATCAAAAAATACGGTCAGCATTATTTTTCCTGCTGAAGGTTGAGATCGATATTTTATCGCCTTCGGAGTTTTTGCATGCTTTCACTTCATATTCTGGCGTTTGGATTCTGGTTCGTAGTGATAACACCAATACTCACCACAATTAGGTGTAAAAAGGCATTACCTTGTTGTTGATAGCATATCAATGATGTAGTGATAATGCTGAACGTAAACCCTTCTGCTTGTATCGTGGAATCCACTGAGCAGCAACTTTCCGATTACCTAGACTATGAATAATGGAATGAACAGTTCCCACACTGATGCTCAACATATCAGAGAATTCTCCAATTTTAATGCAAATATTTGCGCATACAGAAATTTCCAACTGTCTCACATTTTCATCTGTTGCTACAACACGAGCATGTCCTGGACGGGCCAAATTTCTAATGGATTCTCTTCCTTGTTGAAATGTATTGCTCCGTTCAACCACCGCCGTATGAGAATAACTGTAGTTACCATATACAGCTTTCATTCTCGTATAGATTTCCATTTCCAATTGAATAACAGCACGCCAGATTACCGTTGGACGGATTTTCTGGCATAAATGCCATTTTCCAACTTAATCACAACAACTCTTAGAAAGAAGCAAACAGCAAATACTTTTGACAGACGCGTCGCTAGTACTTAAACAATCAATATAAACAATAAAACTCCGTTGTCGTGGAGATAAAGTCGCGATTGCGCAGTCCAAACGTGTTTCTATTGAGCAATTTTCGTACATAACACCGAGTTATAAATAAAAATTAATTTAAACTAACTTCTAAAGGTTTTCCAAGAACTTGAAGGATGCATATTCACCAATAATGTTGATCGAGTATATTACGATTGCACTGGTGTGTTTTGTGGAGATGTACATTGCTTTTGAAAGGTACTTTAATTTATTGAAATGATATCAAATGGACTGCAAAATTTACTAAGTTAAGAACTGAGTGCTCAGCAGTAAACAGGGTGTCCTTTTAATAATATAAAGCGTCGGTCCTGAAAACTTTAAAACATACAATTCATGTGACAATCCGAAACCCCTTCATTTTTTCCAATTTTTACAATTAAGACCTCATGTCAGATCACTCATAGTGGTATTTAAGTGATACTTAGTTGACACATTGATTAAATTCCACAACGGATTCACTTGATTCTCAATAGATTTAAAAACGTTTGTGTGAAGGTTGGGTGTTGCCTATCTTAAATTTTCAAGCTCGACGTTTTAAAGCAGGCACTCTGTATAAATATTAATTACATATCACATTTAAATGACCTTGAAGTGTTTGATATTTAAAAACAAGACGTACAAATATCTTAAATTTAGCAAATATCTCATTAAAGTTACTGCAGGCAAGAAAAACCTGTAAAAGAAGTTTTAACTCCTTACGCTCTGTAAACTATGGCCTTGCTAACGCACTAACTTCATTTCGTACCCTGATAATACTTTTTGTTATTACAGTGACAACGTATTCTCGTTATTAAGGTATGGGACTGGAATAATCGCTAGTTTAATACAACTCTCGATTTACTGCGTTCCTTTGAATTATATTACAGACGAGGTAAGACCATCTTCCTGTAGACATTCAGGGTAGGGTGTCTTACATCCGTCATATTACTTATCTTAATTATGGTTTAAATTATAAATTACGTTCTCTTAAGTATCTGGGCTAGACAACCCACTACACTGCTTCCTTATGACTGGCTTACTTTTAGTACAATGTGGGTTATATAGCCTAGTCATCCATAATTAAGGATTATGAAATGAATGAGAGTCAAGAAATTATTTTCCCTAGGTTTGTGTGTCTTTAGCCGAACATATTTATGTCGATATTATTTGCTAATTCGGCAGTGACTGTATAAGTCTGTTCATTTATACTTATCAGTTTACCATATAATTAAGTAATGCCTGTCTAAATGAGTCAAACATTTGCCAAAAAACTTTAAATAATAATAATATTTTATATAACAAAATTAACAAAGCCCGGTCTAAGATCAACATAAACTATACATTTATCGAATCTCTCGTTGTTTTAAGATTTTTGTAACAATATCCGAACTTTACTGTAAGAATATAGTAAATATATTTTATTTTATTTATACTCTAGGAAATTTTTCTGCATTATAGCATTATTAAAAAGACTTTAGCGATAGGTGTCCATTTTAAAATTTCTACCCCGAAACTCCCTAAAAAGCAGCAAACAGTGCAGTTGCAAGGAGATTATAATTATTTTAAAACATGGAATTCCTGTAATTAAAATAAAGCATACTTAATTCAAAAAATCTGAAGTTATCTGTATGTTGCATTGTGTGTTTCCTACTTATTAAATGTTTAAAATGGACACTATATTTCCTAAACAGGCCACATCAGTTGCCGAAGGAGTGTACGAATCTGGCTGGAATTTTAAACATATTACGGCTGTGAAAACCATAATTCCGTTCGTTATGCAGAGATCGCAAAAAGAAATAATATTTAAAGCAGGCGGTTTATTAACAATGAATTGTGGAACTGTATTAAATGTGAGTAATATTTCTGATTAAAAGGTTTTGATAAAAGGTTAATCTAATACTAATATTTATTCCAGGTTTTTAGAATTTCGTACTCGATCTGTACGGTTTTAAGGGCATTTAAAGTATAATCGGGTATTTCCGCACGTTGTTCTGGAATTCAAACCATGCTAGAAATCTCTCCGCCCGGAAGCTTTGAATTCATGTATTTATTGTATTATGATGTGCGCGATATTTTAGGAAGCGATTTAATTAATCTAAGTTGAAAATAATAATGTAATGCTGTTTCAATTAATACATAAACGAAATTAAATTTCATTTATGTAAATATAAAGTTATTTCGGAAATTACTTTTTATTTTTGATTAACGCTAATCTAATAACTTTTGTAAAATGTAGGTCAGTGCTGCCGTCCGGCAGCCCCTGTATACCAGCCGCTACTGCTTTTCTTATGCCATCCCTCGCCCAAGATTGGTCATCTTTATCTACCATCCTGCTCACCCGATGGTAATGCGGCAAGGGCAGTGTGTGGGCAACCAGTAATTATTAATACAGTCGGTCGGAGCGATCCTTCCGGGCTCTCGTAGGCCAAGTCCGAAAAAGCCTCTCGATTTAGTTTTGGAAAATTATTTTACGACGCGTTCGTCGGATCCCCACAGAGAGTGCACCTTTCAAAAAAAAAACTGTCTATGTGAGAATTTAAGTGTTTTGTGGAGTACCACCACGGTTTCGTTTGGAACAAGTAACCTACGAGCCCAAGGAACTCCCGTTGTTTTCTCGTTCGCTTCCAGGAAGGCCACCCCTTGTCCATACCGACCGTTGTCACTCACCCTGGGATAAGGGCTTCGCTACGACGTCCACTGGCCCTCCCTGCCAAATAAAGGCCCTCGTCCAGGTAGTAATTGTTAAGACTGTCAACATTATTTTTTAGATAATCAGGAGTAGGGTATTTTGGTTTTCTAATATTTAGCAGCTCCATATCTCTCCATATTTTATTTATCCCATGTGTTCTAAGTTGGTGTTCAAAATATGCTCTTTTTTCGTTTCTACATGCAAGGGTTGTATAATTTCTAAGTTGTTTGTAGTAGTTGTAGTGTGCCATATTTTTTTGTACGTTGCCACCTATTGCGGGCTTCATTCTTAAGCGAGATAAGTAAACGTAGACTATGAGACAGCCATGGTGAGAATTTCTTTGTGATTTTAATAGTTTTCAGGGGTGCATGGGTATTTATAAGATTTGACAGTTTTTCGTTCAGAAAGTCTAACTTGTCATTAATATTATTCATACTTTACATTATTTCAAAGTCAATTGAGGTGAGGTCAGTATAAAACAGATCTTGTTCAAAATATCTAAAATCTCTAATTGTTTTAAAAATAGGGGTGACTGCGGCGCTTTTAATATTTAATTCACAATAAGTGAGTTCATGATCAGACAGATGGTCAAGAGAAATTACATGTACATTTTTTACAATACTCTTATTATCAGAAGTTATTATGAGGTAAATGAGTGTTGCAGAGTTTAGAGTGAGACGTGTAGGGGAGTTTACAATTTGGGTTAGGTTAAACGCTTCGAGCATAGAGTTATGTTTTTGAAAACCAGGCGAATCAGTAGTCAGTATGTCGATGTTAAGATCTCCAAGGCAGAATACATCATCGTACTGCGGCAATAAATTAAACAGTTGTAGTTCTAATGCAGTTAGCCATTCATTGCATGGTGAGTTTGGTTGCCTATTACAACTACCTCCGCAAGGGATCGCTTATTTACTTTAATTTTCACCCATAGTTGCTCAATATTAGTATCAATATTAATAATAGAAAACCAGAACGAGTCTTTAACGTACATACCCACTCCACCTCCTCTACCTCATATATGGTCCCTTCTTACCAACGTATATCAATCTACAGTAATTAAATTATCTGTAATGTTAGGGGTAATCCAAGTTTCGGTTAGGCATAATACAGAATAGTTAGTTAACAGGACATGTTGTTTTAATTCATTGAGTTTAGGTAAAAGTAATCTTATGTTGGACTGAGCCAGAGTTACCATTCCATTCATGTTATCTACAATAAGTTACACTAATTAAGAAAAATACTTAACTAAATTAAAAAGAAAAATAGGAAAAGATATTTAAATTATATTTTTAATTTGAGTTTGAAAATAGACTGTGTTTGTTGTCGGTAGCCGTACGTGTACCCCGCGAACGTATATCTCTTTCGATACATATTAACTGTTAGGAAATTTACAATATATTTTTTAAATCCTCTTCGACTTCACACTGTACTTTTTTCCGTTTCTTGTCACATAAATAATGCCTTCACGAGTCCAGACCGTTTTGTATCCAAATATTTTAATCGTTTCGTGCCATATTTCTAATCGCGTACGGGTCAGATCCTCTTTAACAACAATTTCTGTGCCTTTAAGCAGTTTTCGGTTTTGTAGCACTTTTTGACGTTCACGACAACTGGTAAACTTGTCAATGATGGGTCGAGGCTTTTTGTGTGGATTAACTTCCTGATTTCGTTGCACCGTCCGGTGCGTCCTGTCTAAGGAATTCACGGTCATGTCAACTTTAAGGTGTTGGTTTATTAAATTTATAATTAATACATCGGTGTTTTCTTCCTCATTCTCTTTTATCCCGAACACCCGTATATTACGCCGTCGGGAATACTGCTCTTGCTCGTCCAGCTTATTCTGTAATAGGGTATTATCCATTTTAACTTCTGCCAGTTCACCTTCGAGTTTTTTAACTTTTCCATCGTACTTGTCTAAGGCAGGTGTAATTGTTTTTAGGACGCACGAGTTTATACTTTTTTCCATCAGTGATAAGTAGGTTTGATCGGTTAGAAACGAGTTCCATGAGGTTTTAATCAGGTCCAGAATTTCATCTTTATCCGCCCTCGACAACATTTTGGTTCACTTAAACACACTTTTTTCTTTTTCTTTTTTATTCACCAAAACTAGTATCGGCCGATAAGTAATGTATTTACAAACAGTTTTAATTTATTTCTGCGGAGAGTCGTGCATACGCGTCTACTCGCTTCGAATGCACATCACAAAATCTATTTGATTATTTGATTAGACGATGACATTTTTGCAGTTTTGACTAGTTGAAACTCAGTATGGATGTATGTATGTAATCATTATAGGATCAACAGGAATTATTTAAGTATTCTCTAAATGTTTGTGAGTGTGAATTTCTATTAGAAGTGCTAATTGGGCTTTCCGTACACTATGTTGCATTGATGGAATGCGGCGTTTCGGGAACTTGATCTGCCCTCGGCTTCTGGCATGGATCGCTCTGAGAAGGGCGGATTGGTCTTGTGAAAATTTACATACAGGGTGATTCAAAAGGTATGGTCCAAACTTAAGGGTGTGATTAGTAATGTTACAATATTTAAAAAATGCCAATAAACACATGTCCGGTTCACTATTGTTTTATAGTTAAGTATAACAACATTTACGATAATTTATTATTAATCAAGAACGTATACAATTACAAGAAAAATATAACATAACGTATTACAAGAAAAATACCGTCAAACGGGGTAAAGTGGATCAAATCTGGACCTGATCCATTTAACCCCATTTGACGAAATCACAATAAATGTCCAAAATGTCAACCTTGTACTTGTATACAAAGTTAGCAACGCCGACGCAGAGAATCTCGAACATTTCTCAACTGTTGAGGATGTCTTCGAACATCTTTGTTTGCACGTAGTGTATGCCACACGTACAACTCGGGAATACTTAATTGCCTAGAAATTCTTCTAGTACTCGTCGATGGGTTTTGGTCGACTACTTCAATAATGCCACCATTATTGTACACATTATTTTTTCCAACATGATGAGGTGGTCTAACCCTACCTATTTCACACAAATTTCGGTGCAATCGTTCACATGTTCGGTGGTCAGGCTGTCTCCGGTGAGGACACCGTCTCCTATATTCTATCACAGCTGCATGAGCATTTCCGCTGCAATAACTATACACAAAATGCATTTCTGCATAATCACATAGAGAAAATGGCTCCATCATTACCACATTTATTGGAAACGACGCCAATTCAAGCTTGAAATGTCTTCTGCCATAAGAACTGAACATTTGTTTTACTTATTTCCTACATAACGTGATTTGGCAGAACACAGTTAAAACAAAGGAAACCTCTGTAAGAAGATAACGGTTCGAAATAAGACATGGGTTTATTGGCAGTTTTTGCTTATTTTAACATCACCAATCACAGCCTTAAGTTTGGACCATACCTTTTAAAACACCCTGTATTTTTTCCGGATGTAGACTTCTTGGCCGTACTCGGATTCGAACCTTGGTCTGTAATCGCTTTTTGGATTGCTAAGCATGATCGTTAACCACAGAGCTACGGAGTCGCCCGAATATTATTGTTATAACTATATTTAAGTTACACTTTCTTCGTAGCGCATGCGCAGTAGTTTTATTGAGCAGGTTTCGCAGTAGTCATTTGCGCAGGCTGCGCTGTAGATTTTTGCGCAGCTGGTGGTTTATTGCGTCTCAGTTACTCGCGCGGTAATGGCATCCATATGGGTTTGATCTCCATGCTTGCTTGTCTAATCTGTTGTTTCGTCGTCAGAGCAATGTAAGTAGCTTCTTTGAGTTTCCTACGGGTTCGGCTATCTTCTTTCGTGACTACTCATGCTTCTTCCCACTGGATCCTGTGCTCGTTACTCCACACGTGTTCCGCAATTCTGGATTTTTTGTAAGTTGGTCTTGTGGTTTTGAAGTCTAACGCTTAGAGGTCTGCCTGTTTCTCCTATGCACTCACTTACACACTCGCATGGCACCGTGTAGACAGTTCTTCGTCTTTTGATCTTCGTTATCAGGTTTGATATTGATGATCAATCCCTCTAACCGTTCGTATGGACTTGAATGCAGTGGTTATGTTGAATCTGTTTCCGATCCTTCTTAACTGGTTGGAAACCCCGCGTACCTATAGCATGACAACTGTGTATTTTTGAATATTTGCTGTATCTTCTGCTGGTTAGTCCTCTCTGTTGGGAGTTTTCTCGAACAAGTTAGCAGCAGATTTTGGGTAGGCATTTTCGCTAACCATTTGTGCTATTCTCTCTCCCTTCCTTAGAGCTTCTGCTCTCGAGCAGATTATTTTCGATCGATCGTATAGGCATCTTGCGATACCCACCTTTATACTCGCCTGTGTAGGTAGCCTTTCTATATACGTTGGTCCGGAATCCGTCCCCGTATCTTTCGACTAGGACCTCTAGGAACGGTAGTTTATTCGATTCCACCTCTATTGTGAACTTTTTGGAAGGTGTGTGGTTATTGAGAGAGTGGCGAAAGGTGTCAAGTTTCTCAGTCCCATGTGGCCATATTACGAAGGTGTCTTCGACATACCTTAGCCACAACTTCGGTTTCTCCGGAGATTGAGATATGACTTCCTGCTCGAATTTCTCCATGAAGATGTTACTCATTGTTGGAGAAAGTGGCGAAGCCATTAACATGCCAAACTCTTGCTAGTCGAATTTGTTGCCCCGTTGGAAGTATGTGCTCTTTATGCATATAGTGAGCAACTCCATTATCGTGTCTACCCTTAGCGTGGTGCGTTCTTCTAGAGCGTGGTCGTGTTCCAGCCTTCTTCGGACTATATTTAAAGCTTTATTCGTTGGTACGTATGTGAACAGACTGACTATATTGAAGCTTACCAGTATATCTTTGTGGTCTCGTTTGACGTTAGTGGTTATTCTCACAATGTGTTCAGTGTTCCCTACTCCTGACGGTGTTCTTCCAGCAGGAGGTGTTATTATATTCGGTAGGAATCTATCTAATTCGTGGCATGGATAATTCCTAGAGCTTAGAATTTGTATATTCTCCTTGTGGATCTTTGGTAGGCCGTATAGATAAGGTGGTTTACTGTAATGTGGAGTTAGTTTTCTTCTCATTTGGTCTCCTCTTCATGTTTGTATAGCCTTTGGTATATTCGTTGTTTCAGTTGGGTCTTTGGTGAGTGGCTTGTATTCACCAGCATCCAACAGTTCATGGATCTTGTTGTCGTACGTATCCGTGTTCATTTCCACAGCTGCGTTGCCTTTGTCTGCGGGGAGTATCTTGAGGGAGCTGTCGTTCTTTAGGGTATTTAGCGCCCGTAGTTCCTCCCTGGTAACCTTGTTTCTCACCGGTGTTCTTGTATCTAGGACTGTTCTGGCTCTCCAACTGTACTCTTCCGATTCTTCAGGTTCTAGTTTGTTAGATGTAGCGGCAGTAATTATGTTTACCTTCGAAATATACCTAGGTGCCACCGCGTAGTTTGGGCCTTTGCCTATAACTGAGTTTAGGAATTATTTATTTATTTGGGCCCCAGTAGTTATAGTACCCCTAATTTTGTAACGAAATAAATTTCCTAACAAATATTTCTGAATAATTTAGTACCTAATTAAAATTTGTAAAAAGTTGGAATTTGATATTTATAGGAAAGCCATGTACGAGGGTCGTTTGATTATGAGAGTAAAGATGCTTTCTGGGTTTAATATTTTCAGAATTTTTATTAGCACGACAGCTCTTTATTTAATAACGATTTTAAAATGTCCTCACCATAATTATAATTACCTACTCAATTAATGGGGAGTTTATGCAATATTACCTTCTTAATAAGCTTTACATATTTGCTAGGAAACTGGATATCTTTTTTTAGTGGTGGTTTTTGTCTTCGGCCTTTTTGATATCTATTTAAACAGTAATTTATATGGCTTTATTTATTTAAAGTAATAAGAGAAGAATTAAAAAAATTATTTAACTTTTGGAGAATTAAGTATCAACTACGTTTTGAAATTTGTTGTCAAGTCCTGCTAAGAAAAAAACAGTGTGCTGTATGATTTACATACTTACAGCTAATTTGGCATAACGGCCACTATTATGGTTTGCAGTAAGATATGTGTTTCAATGTTATAAAATGCTTTGAAAAAGATTACATTGGTTATATACTTTGAACTTTCATTAATGTATTTAGCTTTAGATATTTTTATATACTACGTATATAAAATACGCTAACGCACTAGCCTCAAAACCGAGGTTAAACGATTACACATAAAATAGAAACTGGCATCAGAAATTACATAGTGATATTAGTCATATCGGTTTGGTGAATGTTTTTCTCACACGAATATGCTCTACTTCATTTAAACAGTTATTAGCTATTTTAGTGTAGATATTTCTTCCAGTTTTGCAAAGATTACTTCTGGCCTTTCCTTTATTTGTCAGTAATTTTCACAACTAATAAAATACAAAAACGTAACAATTAATTTAGTAAATTATAATCTAGCAATACTTAATGCTGTTTTTAAAATTTTTTATTTGTTTATTCTTAATGAATGTTGTGTTAGAAATTTCAGATTTGAACGAAACATAACATATACAAACAAGTATCAAAATCTCTCCTTTATCATTTACATTATTTACATGTTTAAAGTAACACTAATTAGTTTCCAAGGCCTTCATCACCGTACAGAAAGAATAAGCCATTCTCAGAACCTAAAATATAACCACCAATATTAATTATCATAATCTGCTGATTAGAAGTACCACCCACGTTTAATATAGTTCTGCAATTAACCCCAATCCCTTCGAGCCCTAGAGGAACTATCTTTGGGTGATTTCCGTCGTGGCGCCCTATTTTTATTCCGATTATGACCACCCCTATTTGAAGGGTTTACTGTTTCAAACCCCCCTTCTCCGCTGTTTGCTAGCCGCGCGCCAAGGGACAACAACGTCCCCCATTAAATGTTGTAGTGCACGTGACAAAGTATGGACATATAATATAAATCGCTACGCCATGTTGTAATTCTTGTACTATAATTCTAAAAGCGGAAACTGTAATTTGCATATATCTCACACTAACATTTGAATTAAAAGATGTCAGGAGAATTATCAGTCACAAGTAAACTAAACAGAAGATAGTTATATAGAGAAGCTTAATATATTAGGGAGGGTTGGTAAGGAGGAGGGCAGGAGGGTGACCCCTACAAAATTGGGAATTTAATGTACCCCGAAAATTGCATTTAAAAAGAGTACTGGGTAGCTCTTCTTTAACTTATGAGGAATTTCAAACTATATTAGTGCAAATAGAAGCAATACTAAATTCGCGGCCTCTAAGTCCCCTTTCAGATGATCCTTCCGATTTAAATCCTTTGATTCTGGGTCAGTTCTTAATTGGTAAACCTCTATGTGCCATACCGGAGCCTAGTTATCTGGGACTTAAAGAAAATCGGCAAAACCTGTACCAACAAATGCAACGCTTGGTGCAAATATTCTGGAAACGATGGAGCAGGGAACTTGTGCCCGAACTTCAGAAAAGAACAAAATGGTATCAAAGGTTGCCAGCTCTTTTAAAGGTTGGTGCTGTTGTTCTAATTTGAGGTGAACTATACATTTGTGGCAAATGTATAGTTCACCACCTCAAATGGCGCCTGCGTCCTTGCTAATTGCGTCTTGGTTAAATGAAGTGAACAGGCCTTAAAAGGAAAGGTAAGTTTCTGCTAAAACTTAGCATCTGCGTGTTATCAGCTTGGCCTCGCATACTTGAGCACCAGTTGGCCCACCACTGTCGCCTCTCTGCCCTTTAATTTTTCAATTAAAGGTGCAGAGCACAAGTTGCAGTGTTAAACTAATGACATCAAATTAAATACTGTTAATTATTTTTAAAAATAACGTTTTAAAGTTTTGACATAAACAGTGATTATTGTTGTTGCTTGGGCGTCTACGTAGGTAAGAATTTATAAAATTACCTAACCAGCTATTGTTTGATATTTAATATCAAAGAAATAGTTTATACTTCTAAAGCCATTTTTGAGAATATAAGAAGGAAGAGGTAATCTCTGTGAATTAAAGCAGAATTAACTGAAATATTTTTACATTTTATACAAATTTGAGTTTGAGTTTATTGAGTACTATTTTATTGAATATCAAAGTGTTTACGTAACTAACAAAACATTTGTTGGCCTTCTTTTGATATTTTTTGTTTACAAACGCTTCCCTTATAACACCATGTTTTTGTTAATGTAGTAAATTATTTCAGCTTTGATAACAGTTCATTTGGTTGTGCAATTAATTTTGAAAGTTATTCACAAGCATTCTAAGTTTAATAATCATAAATATTAGGCAAAAATGGCATTTATTTCTCAGTTCCTGTTGGTTTAGAAACATTAAAATCGCACATCTTTTGCTCACTTTAAATTTAAATATGCGATATGAACATTTTTAATCTAAAGTCAAATTGAAAGTTAGATTTGGTTGTATTTATAATTTATTGCTTGCGTCGCGTCGTGACAAACCATGTACAAAAATTTTAATTCTAAAAGATGGAGAGATTGCTCCATTGCTGTAATTTGTACTATTCATCTCAATTTATAAAATGCACTTCAAACTGAATAAATTATTTTAAGAATTTTATTGAGAAATATGAAATATAAGAAAAAATTTAAATTATTATTGTTTACTGCATTCCAGTTATTGATTCTGCTCTTCACTATTATTTTTTAATTTTAAATTTATTTAATTAATTTTTAGAGGTTAGTGTTTGAATATTGTTTTAGCCTTAAATTTTATCTTTCATTTACAGATTAATATTTAAAAATAAAATACTTTTAAGTTTTTTCGGAATTATGAGAGCTGAAATATTTTGCTGTTGTTGTAAAACAACAGAGCCGCAGTTTCGACATTTTGTAATTTAATATCTTTTCGAATTAATTTAACTTAATCAATTTTGGAATTAAATACTATGTAAGTAATGCTGTAACTAAAAATAATCTTTCGAGAATATTTCAAAAACAGTTTTGGTCGGGACGAAGTTTTTTCTGAATTAGATTTTCGTTTTAAACAAATTAAGAAATATGTTACAATTTATGGAGATGTTTTGGCAAACTTAAAAATTTGTTACGTTGACGTTTCTTCGCCGGAGTGGCAGGCGGACGGTTTCCTAGTCGGATGCTCGGCGAGTGGCTTGCCAAGTCACCGAAACACAGGAAGGCGTGGTGTTTACCACACCAGCCCGTAAATATACCGTGCGAAACAACTGAGGTATGAAAAGCAACTTTGGAGACCTTAACCTTCCATGTTGCCGGCCATGCTCTCTCGTGGGGCGTTGGTCAATAGCTTACCTTACCTTACGTTTGCGTTTTGAAAATCATAAACGATTTAAATTTAAATTTAAATATGATGAACGCAGTTTGTATTCTAAAAATTAACACGTTTAATTAAAAGACCTAACTTGTAATTCTGAAGTTGCTAAAACGTTATTCGTTTAAAATTCAATACCAAATTTGTTTTCAACGTTTATATATGAACGCAACGTCACCAAACAAAACTTGTGAATTGTTTAAAAATAATTTGACGGTTTTAATTTAAATTGCAGTGATGTTTGAGTACATTTAAATGGTAAGGTTTATTAAATTGTGCAAGTCATTACTATTTAATAATATTTTTCAAATTTATTATAGGAGAAAGAAGAAAATACGCATTTATACAGTTATAAGACAGACAACGTCCTAAGACAAGTATTCTTAAGAGCTAGTATTTTTTTATTAAACATTTTCAGTTAATCATTTGACTACAGTTTGGTAGTAGATAATCCCGTTGTTGTTCTTAGTTGAGACAACTTTTGGGGACACTGATTTTTAAAAACTATTATTTATTTTGCAACACCTTCGCAGATGTAAATGTCTTTTCAACACAAGATTCTCAACTTCTGTACAAACGTAGTGAATAAATTTATGACTGGGGTGATTCATAAATTGAAAAATGTTATTGTCAACCCAATCTAATTTTAACAAACAATAATTAAAAATTTCTATAATTTTGAAGATGTAATTTCTATTTTTAATTAATACGAATTAATGTCGAAAGTTCTTAGTAATTGTATCTTTAAAATTTGGATTTTATTCATTCGGTCCGCATGTGGACATATGCCTCCTCCATTTCTTTCCATTTATCTCTCGTGCCGTTTCCATCCATCTTTTCCCACCTATCTTTCTTATGTCATCGTACCATCTGATAAGAGGGCATCCCAGGCTTTGCTTTTTTCTCCATGGTTTCCACTTTGTTGTGATTCACGCCCACATTGTTGGGTCTATTCTTGCTGTGTCCGTCACATCATAACTTCATTTTCATTACTGCCTGTCCAATGTCTTCAATTATTGTTTGTTGTCTAATCCAGTGTATTGGCTTCCTATCTTTCAGTGTGATGTTTAATATTGCTCGTTCCATGTATCTTTGGGCTACTTGTAATTAATGTAGTGTTCTTTTTGTGAAAGTCTTCCTGGGCTTTCACATGGGAAAGGAACTAATTAACGTTAATTTGTTATAAGTTCATTATTTGATGTATGTTTATTATTATAGCATTGGTGCAGACCTGTAACTACTTGAAACAAATCGTGAGCAGTTGTGGACCAGGCCATGTGTCAAACACCAAGGAGGGTATTTGAGAAACGAAGATGATGGTACTGAAACATTGGGAACGACAGAACCAGGAGAATACATTTTCACCGTGGATGGGATTGCCCCAATAAAGGACTGCTGCAGTACCAACATTTTCAAGCTGGGCGCAAGGTAAGTGCACAGTTTTATTAATTACCGTTTATAATTAAGAATTGTGTGAATTAATGAGAAGTTGGCGTCTTAACCAAGACTACACAGGGTGATTCACATAAGACGCGCCCCTTAACAATTTGAATAGGCAACCCAACTTACAAATTCAGAAATAACGTTGATCTATTAATTCTCGATTAAACGATACAATCAGAGGTTGCTTGCTTCAAAATGGCTCTATCTAAGTAAGCGATCTGTCAAAGAATCTTAGAACATGTGAGTTAAAATTTTGACCTATAAGCTCTGCAGAACGAACCTGGTCCCTTATTAAGTCGGCAGTCGGATACATATTTTTGTTTATTGAAGGTAAAACGCATTTTAAACATTACGTCAACAAATAAAAACTTAAATAAATCCTAACCATTAACCATTTTTTCAAAAACTTCCTTTTATTTCCTATAGAACACATTACACTAAAAATATTGATCGTTACTTTTTTTGTTGTTGTAGAAAACACAATTTAATTAAAGAATCCTGATGTTTATTGGTTTAAAAAAAAGTAGGTACATGATTTTATCACAAATTACGTAAGTTCGGCAGTAGTAGAAAAGTCGTAGTATGGAAATGGAAATACTGTAAATTCATTTATCTACTTTCATTTCGTAATATCAATATTTCGAAACGAAAAATCGTGTTGTAATGAACTATATTACCGCACTAGTATCGTAATAACTTTTGACATAAAAATGACAGATTGACAAGAGAATTCATAGTTATTTTACTTGTTATAAACATTTATTATGCACTTTTTACGATTTTTACGATATGAATATAGTACAAAGCTTTATCTACTTGCATGAAATTATCAAAAAATATGAAATATTTGCCAATAATTAATTACCTTATACAAAAGTTGACTGTTCCAATTTTCATTCAAACTGACAGCAACCAACACCAAATAAACAAAAAATCAAGCCTTAACGTATTAGATTTCAATGAAAATTGGAACAGTCAACTTTTGCATCAGGCAATTATTGATAAATATTTAATTTTTTTGCTAATTTTATGAAAGTAGATAAAGCTTTGTACGATATTCATATCGTAACCTCGTATTACGATCCTCAATGGATTTGTCAAACTCGACCTGCGGTCTCGTTTGACAAACTTTCCATCTCGCATCGTAATACGAGTTGTTACGATATTCATATCGTAAATAACTATTCCGTTCTAAAATAAATTTTACTACATATTACTTTTTTTAACTGAAAACATCTTGATAAATTAGAGACACAGTCCGTGACAATGTTATTATTGTTATTATTAGCTTGTAGAAATCCCTATATATAAGGCAAAGGCCTCCCCTTTTCTTTTATTCTTTGGCTTTGCACCTTCTAAAATCTATTCACTTATTAGTGAGGGGGTTCTTGGCATTAAACATAGTCCTAGAATTAATTCTAAAAATTCACGTTTTGAGACTAAATTCACTATTTTGAAAATTTGAAAGGAACTATTTGAAGCTGAAATAATAGCGTAAACGTTCAATAAAATTCTAATTATTCTAAATGACACAGTATTACGGCTAAGTATTTTAAAATTGGGCAACAAAAATATCCAATTTTATATTAGAAATTTAAGTGCCTACTTAAATTTTTAGAATCAAATAAGCCAACGGTTTCGGACATATCCATAACTTGAAGTTTTAAAACTTTACGTTTTGAATAAATTAAAAATCTGATGTTTATATCTTTAATTTAGTATTTCAAAATGTTAGGGTTTTTTGCTTAGCTTAAAAAGGGCTTTCTAAAGTTTCTACCTTAAAGATTTTAAAACTGAAATCGGAAATCTTAATCAGTTCTTATTTTCTAAGGTGGCAAATAAAAATTCTGCAATTTTTCTAAAATGTCTAGCTAAGTCCAAGGGCAAACAAGGGTCACCAAGGAAGATATCTGGAATAATGCATCGCAGGGTATATGTATATGAGTATGAAAAAGGGCAAGGCTGAATTTGAGAATCCTGGAAAAACTAATTTCAAAAATATCTATTTAAATCACATTTCCAAGAGAAGGATTTTTGAAATTAAAGAACGAGGCAAACAATTAATTTCTAAGTTCCAGTTTTCACTTTCAAAAATCGAATAACAAATCCTACAAAAACTTTGCAAGGTTTATCGATTTCAAATTTAAAAAACCTATTTCCATGTTCAAATGTTCAATTCAAATGCTGAAGTGGTTATTTCGAAAAAATGTTCAAATTGTTTATCCTAAATAAAGAAAGTTATAATGTTTTTGTTAAAGCATGGTCAAAATGAACTAAAATGTTGTTAATTAATAGGGCGACTAAAATATTATACTAAATGGAAGGTAAAATATAAAAATTAAAAAATATCCGTTCTCGTCACAGACCTACAAATATTTTTCTACATGTTTTAAATTTAAATACTTTTAAGACTAAGAATCGTTTGGAAATAATTCAAAAACAGCCTTAATTAGGATGAAGATCCTTTCATCATTGGTATTTTGTTGGTTTTTGTTAAGGAATACATTAGAGATATTTCAGCAAACTTAAAAATTTGTGTTACGTTATAAATAAATAAATTGGGAAATTTCAAAGTATTTTAAATCAAAATTCAGATTTGGGGAACACAAATTACATTCTGATACTGAAACATTTTGAATTATAAAACAGTAAAATCCAATTTTAAATACAAGGAAACATTTTTTCAGCGTAGAGGACATGCAACTTTTTGATAAAACATGAATACAAGGCCGTTTAACAAATATTTATTCGTTATCATCTCTGCCCAAAACGAGTTCAAACCTTTCACAAAACTGGCTTTCCGATAATTTGTAACATTCTCGCTCTTTTAATATTGAACGTTGAAATGTGCAGAACTCAGTGCAACATCGTCAAAGTAAATTTATAAATTATCGTTAAATTATAGTGACTTTTGAGTGCATCGAAATGGTAAGGGTTATTAAATTATGCAAGTTATTGTTTAATAGCATTTTATTTAGGACTCCCTGTTTTCCTTTAAAAATTATAAGCCTTTTATTGTAAGTTGTAAGTCATTGTATTCTCTCCACTTGACACTTTTTGTCACTTATATTATTTTGTTGAATTATTTGTTATTTCCTGATTTTACTTTTATTAGTATCATTAGCGTTATATAATTAGTCCCAAGGAAGTACCCCAGCTTCATATTTTTATTTGAGTATATTCATTAGTTTAATATACACAATTCATCGAAGACTATTTATTGAATTTTAATAGTTTGTGCAAATAAAGATGGTAGGATTTATTAGATTATAATAGGTAATAAATTCTTTATTTATGAAACATAAAAAATGGGTAAATTGTAGAATAATAAACCAAAAACCGCCTCGAAATATTTTAAAAAACTATTTTTTCTAGTTAAGCATTTTCGGTGATTTTTTTCCATAATTAGTTATTAGTTGCGTATCAACAGGTCTGTTGTACCTACTTATCCGAAATACCAGTCGCAGACAAAAATTGGAATATTTGATAAGAGGTTTCATAAGATACATATGGTCGGCTGTTTTTAGTATCATTCATTGTTTAACGTGTCATTCTAATAAATTATGTAACGTAGGAAATGTAGCAATGATGGAGACGAATTTCCCTGTAACAATATTCTGAACTTAGTAGAAAGTTAAGTGAATATTTTTATTACTGGGGTGATTCGTAAGTTCCTAATAGTCTAAATTCTTCTAATTTTGGAAATTTAAACTTCGTTTTTAATTAATGTGAAAGAATTGAAAAAAATCTTACTATTTGGTCTATAACATTTGGATTTCATGCATTGAAAAGAATGAACTAAAGTTCATCAATAATACAGTTCATGATTGTATATACCGTAACTGTTACAGCATTGATATAAACCTGCAAATACGAACAAATTTATAATGGGCTGAGAACCAAGCCGTGTCTCAAACAGCAAGAGGATATTTGAGGAACGAGGATGATGGGGGTTGTGATATTGGAGCAGATGAAAGAAGGAGAATATCGATCACCGTGGATCGCCCTGGACCAACAAAAGACTGCGGATTGAGAACATTTCAACATAGATATCAGGTAAGAACACATTTTTATTCATTAGTTTTATTAGAAGTGGTGCGAATGAATGAGAAGTAACTGTCTTAACCAAGACCTTATAAGTTCCCTACTTCTTCTTACTCCTGTTGTTCCTTAAGAAGCAAATGGCACCAGAGGGGGCGTTTCAAAAGCAAAGTGGATGGCAGAGTTGCTAGTCCTGCCCACCATGGGTTGAGTTCGTTTCTATTGCTCTTTTCTGAACAAATTTCTTCCATTTTTCCATGTCCTGTGCTATGCATTTGGCTTTGCTCCGTGATAGATTTTGTAATTGTAGGTCTTTCGGCAGGTATCTTTCGGTCTACCTATTCTTCGCTTTCCTTGTGCGTTAAATTCTAATGCTTGTTTTGCTATCTTGTTATATGGTTCTCTAAGTGTATGTTCTATCCTGTCGCATTTCTTTCTTCTAATTGTGGTTTCGATCTTTTCCTCATTTGAAATTTCCCACAGATGTCGACTTGATATTTATTCGGGCAAATTTATTCGATGTATGTATCTAAGGCATTTATTAACGAAGGTTTGAAGTTTCTTAATGTTTTGTTTGTTTCTAACCCATGTTTCTGCCCCATAAAGTAGCAAACTTCTAATGGTTGTATTGCATAGACGGAGTTTTGTTTTGATCAGAATGTTTTTTGATCTCTATGTTTTGTTTAGCATATCGAATGTTGTTTGTGCTAAGGCTATTCTTCTGGTTATATTTTTTATGCGCCGCCGTTGGTATCTATCGAATTACCTAAATAGTCCACTTTCTTTATGTCTAAGTCCCCGAGTGTTATCGTTGGTTCTTCTTTATTTGCATTTGAGAGAATTCTTGTCTTGTTTCCATTTATTGTTAAGCCAACCTTTTCTGCTTCTAGGTTTTAACTTGTTTAACTTTCCTTACATTAGCTTTTTATTCGGTGTGGGCAAGCACATATCATTTGCAAACTCTCCAAGTCATCCAGTTTGCTGAAAATGCCCCAATTTATTTGGGATTTGTTATCCTCTGTATTTCGCACGACCCTTTTGTACATTTAATGTAGGTTACGCCAGTTCAGTACCTACTTATGCTATTTCATGGCAGAACTCGATGATACTTTGACGTCTAAATCGCTAATGGGTCTCTTAGACCTTGTCTTTTAGCACTGCTCACTATCACTATTTAAAAGGTCAGGTAGTTAAGTTTGATATGCAATGATTTGTTGCCAACATTGTAAAACACTGCGCCACACTATGCTGATGTATGTTACGATAAAATTTTTGGTTAATTTTCTTTATAAAGTATTCAATTGTGGGAACGCGAGTTTCTCCACGACCTGTCGATAATAATAAAGAAAGGTATTGGGACAGAATGCAACTTTTTATATAGATTTCCTGTGATAGTTTCATTGAATGTTCGACTCTTGCGGAGAAGTTGTCACACATTTTTATGTATTTGTCAGGTAGACCATATTACTTCAGTATTTTTTACATTTCTTGAAACTGAGTCGAATGCCTTGTTACAGTTAACACATTTGTCTTGTCCCTTTTCTATTATTTGTTCTATTACCCTTGGTTACAGACTACAGATCCATGCACGAACGCCTTTCCATAAATCCCTTAGCTTTATGGCTATGGCAGATTTCATTCTCTTCAAAATTAATGTGGTCATAATTTTTACTTGCTGTTGATGGAAGCATTATGGGTCTAAAGTTTTCGCATCAAGTTAGGTCGCCCTTCTTTGGTATCTTTATTAGTATGCCCTGTGTCCGATCATCTGGGATCCATTCTGCGGATTAAGCCTTGTTTACTAGTATGTACAATATTTCTATTGTGCTCTCCTTATCTATTTTTAGCAAGTCGATTCCTATTTCGTCTATGCGTGATGTTTTTAAATTTTTTAATTGTTTAGGCGTTTCTTCTATTTCGCCCTTTGCTGCGAGCTTTTCTTACTTATGTCAAGTTGTTGGGTTACCATATTGTTATTTATTTCTTCCTTGATTTCTTTTACTTTGTAGATCTCTGTAAAATATTTTGTCAGTATATTTCCATTACTTCTCCGTCTGTTTTATATACTTCGTAATTTCCCCCTTTAAGTGTTGATCTGGATTTGTTTGTTTAGTTATCTTATATAGGATTTTCATATCTTTGTTGTGAGCAGCTTCTTCTGCTTCCTCCATTAAATATTCCATGTTTGTTCGTTTGTCTTTAAGGTACCTCTTATTTTTGTTCCAATAATTTTACTGTAATTCTTTCATCATTTTTGTACCTCGTGTTTAATAATTTTATTTTTTATTTTTGCCTTCCTTCGATTGTGTTTATTGTAACACGAGCTTTATGGTTTTATATCCATGGTCTCTCTTGTTAATTGCCGTTTTATACACTTGCCAACACATTCTCTACGGGAGGATTTCTAAGGTGATCGAATACTCCTATACAGAATATATATTTTTTTGTCCTCTTCGATATTGTTTAGTTTTGCGAGGTTAAATTTAGATCTTGCTGGTATGTTTTTGTTATTCTATGTTGTTAGCTTATCTCTCATTCTTATTATTGCTTTTACGAGGTGGTGGTTGAAGGCTGTGTCGGCACCCCTCATCGCTCTTACATCCCGTAACGAATTTTTTTCATTTTACTTCGATCATTAAAGAATCAATTTGGTTCTTATAGTGTTAATCGGGTGATGAACACGTGTGACTGAAACTCGGGTTCTTAAGAACTCTCTTATGTTTGAAAAATATACCGCCAATTAACTATTAACTAGGCCATTTGTCTTAGAAAAATCAATAAACTTTTCTCCTTTTTCGTTCACAACTGCTAATCCATGTTGGTCCATCACATTTTCCTTTCCTGTATGGCCATTTCCAACCTAGTAAATTGCCTACAAATATATTTATTTTCAGACAGTTTGAGAAACTGTAAAGTAATATTTGATTAAAGTGAAATAGATACTAAGCAATAAAACATAATTATTATTTGTTCTACGTTGAGTAAACTACAAGAAAATAAAAATTATCATAATTTTATCTGTTTTTCCTTTTTCCACAGAATTCAGGCCGAAGTTTACTTAACAAATGGAATATCTTTTAGATTAGCTTTCTCTTAATTTTGTAAATTGATAGGGTGTGTGTGTAATTACAATAGGTAAATAGGATGCAAAAACTGCAGATGGTTAATGTACAAAGTGTGATCGATCATACCTAGAAGAATAATTGTTCTTTTACAGGTATTCAAAATTATAAATTGCGTAATTATTTCACAAAAGTTGTGATTCTATGCAGGTTTCGAAATGGCAAATTTTCTATACAGGGAATTTCACATAACGCGCAACATACGAAAGATCATTACCAAGGATACCAAATTTTAAGTGAAGTTCACATAACGTGCAACATTTTAGGTTGCCTAGGATCCTTAATAACAATGAATTATTTATGCATTAGGGAAAATTGTTTCACTTAAAATGCAACATACATTGAATAAGGACATACATCACAAACAATCTTTTTATTTAAAAATTACAACAAATTCTCAAAAATACCACCATTAACGGCCAACCAGTAACCTAATCGGTTATAAAAATTATTTAAAACAGAATTAACCATCTGTGGAGTGAACGTTTGAGAAACTTCCATTATTTTTCTTTTAAGTTGGTCAATATACCATATAGTATTTAAATCCAAATTTAAATCATGTAGAGCTGGAATTACTCGATTTTCGCAGTAACTCTAAGTATAGTTCGCTGTTTAGGTTACCATTAATAAAAAATGGACCTATCACATGACCACTTATCAATCCAGCCCACACATTCACTTTCTGGCGGTACTGGGTGTGACTTTCGTGGAAGAGGTGGAGATTGTTCCTGCTCCAGTATCTCACATTTTGAGAATTGACTTCTCCTGACAAAATAAATGTGGCCTCATCTGTAAATAAAATGTGGTTGAGGAAGTTCTCATCATTGTTGATTTTCTCAAAAAGAATTTCACAGAACGTAATTCTTTTTTCATTGTCGCCGATTCTAAGCTCTTGATGATTTTGGAAATGATAACAATGATATTTTTCCTCTTTTAAAAGCCTAAAAGTGCTACTCCTACTGATACCTAATTGCACTGAAACCGTTTTAGTGGATGTTTGGTGATTTTGCTGTACTAGGTTTTCTAGCTGATTTGTCCGTTCAGGTGTACGAGCAGATTTTACACGGTTTCTTCTTTGATGCTCAGTTTTAACACAACCATTTGCTTTAAATTTGGTTACAATTCTGGAAATTGTGGATGGATTTGGTGTAGGTCTGTTTGGATACGTTTCCGCAAATAAATTGGCTACTGACCGTAAGCTTTGATTTGAAAAATACCAAGTAACAATTTGAATTCTCTCTTCGTATGTGTACATGTTTTCAACCTTTGACAACTAACTTTGACAAATTTGACAACTGATGTTGCATTTTATGTGAAACAATTTTATTACATGTAAAATCAACACAGCCCTAACAATTACTTATGGTAACTAAGGAAATAAAATTAATGTATGTTGCATCTTAAGTGAAATTCTCTGTATATACGATATTTTAGTAAAACGCTGTGTTAAATTTACATACATGTAATTTCATAACATAACAAATAATATCAATACGTGTAAATCTCAATATTTTTCAAAGTCGTAATTTTATAAAATAGAATTCTATTCTCCTAATTCTTGCCTCTTTAAATTGTTACAATAAAATTATAATTTTTTGAAATTTTAAGTATCTAAATTAAGTAAGTTTTTCTAAACACTCAATTACCTACTTATTAATTATACTTCCATATTTTCAAATGCAATTCTTTCACGATTTTCTTTTTTTACTTAACCTAACTTATTTGGCGTTAACTAATTTTTCAACGTGCTTTTACAAAATTCAAACTGACAAATACTCGTTTAGTTGCAATTTTTTATATATTTCTCATTAATATCAGTTGGTGTTGAGACGATTTTAAGTTATTTTAATCTGCATAATCGTTGCTCGTTCTCGTTGTACTCTTCGTATGGTCTCATTTCGTTTCAAAATTTAAGTTCTAATGTCAATTCAGGTTTCTCCCCCATATTAAGTAATCTCATCATTTCCCTCGCGATCCTTTACCTTCTATCCTCTCGCTCGAGAACTAGAAACTGGGGTCTGGTCGTGCATTTATGTTTGGGGTAAAGTTGGCCCAACTGGTTGTCCGTTAAGGTGGGGTTACCGTTTGGTACCATGGTCACTCTTGACATGAGGAAGTCGCCACCGGATTATGATCGGGTAAGCCGCTCCCTCACCCATCTATGTACGATTGGAGTTCGTTTTAGTTTATTGTGCACTCCCATCCCTTCTATGTTTCTTCTTTTTTGCTCTAGAACTAGAAACTGTGGTCTGGTTGTGCATTTATGTTTGGGGTGAAGTTGGCCCAACTGGTTGTCCGTTACGGTGGGGTTACCGTTTGGTACCATAGGCACTCTTGACATGAGGAAGTCGCCACCGGATTATGATCGGGTAAGCCGCTCCCTCACCCATCTATGTATGATTGGAGTTCGTTTTAGTTTATTGTGCACTCCCATCTCTTCTATGTTTCTTCTTTTTTGCTCGAGAACTAGAAACTGGTCTGGTTGTGCATCTATGTTTTGGGTAAAGTTGGCTCATCTTGGTTGTCCGTTAGGTGGGGTTACCGCGGTAGCACCCGGCGAAGTATGCCACACCGCACTTGATATATTTATTATATCTAGTTGGGTATTTTTATATCCGACCGCGGGTGTTTAGGCTGCTTACGCGTTCCAACAATGGTCCTTCTGGGATTGGTGAGTTGGACGGGGCAAAGCGTTTGGTACCAAAGACACTCTTGGCTTGAGGAAGTCGCCACTGTTGGACCGGATTTGATTGGGGTAAGCCGCTGCCTCACCCATCTATGTACGATCGGAGTTCGTTTTAGTTTATTAACAGTATATAACGGGAGCAAAGGCCTTAATTGGTCAGTATCTGGTTAGCCTCTGTTAATTATGCACTCCTATTCCTTCTATGCTCCTCCTTTTTTTGCCCGAGAACTATAGGTACAGGTTTAGGATATGCATCTATGGTCGGCGATAATTCTGGAAGTCCTGGTACAGTAACCGTCCTTTCATGGGGTTGACGACCCTCATACTCCACGATATTACGACGCACATCTTTGCTACCCGAGATTTTGTTTCTGTTTATTAGTGGTGTATAACGGGAGCAAAGGCCCTAGTTGGTCAGTATCTCGTTAGTTTCTGCTAATTAGGCAAGAGATTCACTTTTGCTTTTGTCTAGTCACTTTCTTAATCTGATTAAACCAGATTAGAGGCCATTCGAGGAAAGAGTGGAATATAGAAACGAATTACTAACTGTAGTTCCGTGTTTATTAGGAAAGTTTATGCTAGGTGTTACATTTTTCGTTTAAAGTAGTTGTGCAAGTGAAAAAACAATAGTAGCTCAGTTTTCGTGTTTTTAAAGGCAAGCTGAAATTAATATTAAATTAACTTCAAAATTGTTGAATTTTGGAATTCGTTTTGATATAAAGTGTTTAGGAAAACGGCTTAAATTATAGAATAGCAAGTGTCTGAGGATCAATTTTTGTGAAACATTGGTTTTTCAAAATTACATTTTATAAGAAGAAAGTGATATATAATATTGAAACCAGACAAAATTATGTTTCTTATGCTTCGTCCTTCTTAGTGCAAGTCAGTGGCTAACTGTTTAGATATTAAAATCTAATTAGCTAAAAACATATTCAACAAATATTCTAATTAATATAGCAGAATTACCGAATTAATTAATTTCTGTAAATCTTTAAAGGGAACATATTTAAAAGCAAGGTAGTTATTGCTAATAGTAATTTAGGGTTATTTTTCAAATTATTTTAGAGAATTGGATATTGTTTCCAAGAAGATTTTCTACAATTTGCTTTTGGGAAACTTTCTGCAGCACATAATTTGTACTACTCTTTGTAATGTTTTAAGAGTGGTCTCTTAACAATGGTTTTGAAATAATATATTTATAGAAAAGTCTAAATTTTATTGAAAATGGAAGTTACGATTATGTTCAAATTTATATCGTCGGAAGGCGGGTGTCTTCAGTCTTCAGAGACGTCGCTGGATGTTGTAAGTCAAAGGTGAGTGGTGAATACATGACGTGATCGATCACACTCTATACAAATTTAGGAACTGCATTTAAATGGCTGCGTAGTTAAGATGAATTTTTAGTCTAAGGTCTTACATTATTGCAATAGTTATAAGTGTGAATAAAAGGAAAATAAACATTTCTACTTTGAAAAGATTTTTTGTTAGGGCGGTACTAACGTTACTTTTTATTTTCATAGAAATTTGTCCAATTCTTTAAATGTATGTAATTAATTACTTGTTTATGTTTAAATGTTTTATAAATAGAAATATAATATAAAAATTAGTGAAGATCCTGGTTAACCCAGGGGCGGCGGGGGGCACAATTAAAAAAAGGAGCGGTAGTACCTACTTATTTGTAATCATCTGCAGTCGCATTGTACCAAATTGGGACATTAAATGTACTCATTTTCTTCTTAAATATGCAACTTATAATTTCATATCCTAAATCTTTAGTGACTCAGAAATTTGTTTACGTTTGCTGTTTAATATTCGCAGTTTGCTTAAGAAATTGTAACATGAAGGTATATTTTGCAACAAATATAGGTACTACGAGGGTGTTTTTAAGTTATCTGCCCAGCTACGAAGGAAAACTCGCAGAGCTTCAAAAAATTAATTTTTCTACATAACTACCGTCCACACTAATAAATACACTAACTTAGTCCAGCGTTTCCTGCGTTGTTTCGCTCCATTCAAAAATCTGCCATTGCGACAGGCGATTATTGCATTGTTTATTTTTATATCTGTCAATTTTGGCAGAACCTAAAACTTTCATTTACAATAAAAATACGCAAAATACGTAATTTTTTAAATCGCCGTTTCCGCATTCTGCATATTTTAAACAGCACACGTGAAGAAAACGTAAGTAAATTCTATAAACATGGAATAGTATTGAATCCTATCAAAAGAAAGCAAATGAACATCAGTCATCAGCCAGGTACCGAATGAACTTAAAAAAATGTAATGAAAATAAGAATTTGTCTAGTCAGAAGTTATTAATGCAACTTACAAATTTTAATGGTTCATGTAGATAGGTGTGAAATTGGTTACATAGAAAAAAATGTAACAATTGTACGTTTACGTAAATAGTGATTTTAGTAAATATGTAAAGTATTATGGTTATGGCATTATAAATAAATTTTTTAAATTATACTTATTGTTTTAGCATAATATCTAATAATAATAATGAATCTATAATTGTGCTTCATTGCATTGTAGATGTAGATTCTTTAGTAACTGACAAGTTTAACAATTTGACGTTTTGTCGCTGCCAAAATTGACAAATATAAAAAATAAATAATGAAATAATCGCCTGTCGCAATGACAGATGCTTTCACTATTTCTATCTCTTTCTAGCGTTAACTAAATCCAATAACATACGTTGAACGCTGAATCCATACATATTCCAAAGGCACAGCTGATCCTTTCTGAAAAAATACATTGGAGTTTCCCTATGGTGCGAATTACCTGAGACCCCCGGTATATAGAATTTACATAATTCGTTAAAATTATAAATAAAATAGACTGTTATTTTGTTATTAAAAGATCTCAGAACTAAGTAATTTTTTTAAATTATCTATTCCCTTACATAGAAATAATCAAAATTTAAATGTAATTGAATCGATTTAAGACAGTTTCAATATAACGTAATTTCTTATTATTTGATTATTTAGGTTTATAATTGGCATAAAGGCAATGGAAAACAATCAGTTGCATTTCACTATTTTTATGCAATGTAGGAAGAAATCCGTTTCGAGTAATGTTTTTAAATTTACTGTGTACTTTTAAAATTACAATAATTAATTATAAAAATTTCTTTCAACTTTTAGCAGCAGTTTTTTTTTTTCGTTTTGAATTTTTGATGTAATCGTTTTTTTTTTGTTTGTTTTTAGTTTCTTAAGTGTTTGGCTTAACACCCTTTTTAATATTGGCTTCAAAAACATTATACATATATTGGCTGTGCACGTTGTTTTAAAATCCTGAAAAGAATCTCAGGTATGAACTATTTAGCTTTAGGTAGAAATAATTAATTCAAAGTAAATACTATACAGCAGAAGCAAACAAGGCTAAAGAGCGAATTATCTTTCCTAATTTTGTAAATTTAGGTAACTGTGTGAATGTTGTGATTACTAAGGTGTAGCTAGCTGTTAGAGCACACGAATTATACCAGGACAACTTCTACAAAAATCTGCAAGGAGAACGTACAAGAAAAGGACGTCAAGATGACTACGGTTACAACAAAGGTAACTGAATTCGCTTTCCTTAACACGATCAAAGTCTGCTTTTACTTAGTTCCTTCGTTATTTTTGTAGTTTTTTAATGCTTCATTGCTTTAATTTTTTTTTTTTTCATAACTGTAAGAAGTTAATTTGCAAAATGCCAAAATGTAACTTCAAATCCTTAATTGGCTTAATTGGTGACAAATAATTCGATCATTTTTAGGTTAGTACCATGAGATCGAAAAAAAGATGATTCTGAGCAGGCCTTGACTAGTACAACACGATTGGTTACACTGGTTCTAGAATGCCTTTGAATTATAATGTGACAGTGACATTTCAAATGTAAGTCAGTTTTGCAATCTTGTTTCCAGAATTATTTAAGTTTATCGTTGTAATACTAGTGAAGGATCACATTTTGAACACCTACTCTAACATGTATTCATCTTAGTTTTCAGTTTGTTCCCTAAATAAATACTGTTTTGTGTTTTAATTTATTTGACATTTATTAACCTCTAACTTACTGCCACATTTTGAAATTAGTCTTGCCAATCGTGTTGTACTAGTCAAGGCCTGCTCAGAATCATCTTTTTTTCGATCTCATGGTAGTATTAAAGATTGCACATTTTACTTCAGAAACCTTTCCTACCCGTAGGGTGTAAAGGTATTTTAGTACATTTACAAATTTACAAATATTGCAACTAACATATTCGATACCTACTTCATGATTAACTGAACTTATTATCTAAACTAAACGTCTTCTTCTTTAGCACGAACGAATTCTTGTTCTGTCAAGTTACATCTCTTTGTTGTAGTATTTCTTCCATTGTTTGGTTTCATGTTTTTTTGTGCCCTTCCTCTAGTTATTCTAGCTGTAATTCTTGCCTCCCATATTCTTTTAACTTGTCTATCGTTCAGTGGCGGCTGGTCCATAAGCGCTGCGACACTGCAGCACCCCCAGAACAAAGTACGGAAATTAATTACCTATTAAATTTGTACTTGAAAATATCAATAATATAACAATCATTCAATATTTTGCATAATTATTACATAAATTTAATTAATTAAACCGCTTTTAAAAGGAATTATTTAAACCGAAGCTGTAGATTCCATTCAGAGCGCTGAGAAATGTAGCAGTGTCAGAAACGTAGTACATTCGGTGCACATTCCGCCGCGATTTGTTTGTTTTAATAATACATGGTAAAAATAGTCCGAACGCTGCTTATCTGGGCAGCATCTCAGCATTAATGCATCATGCCGTTGAGCTCTTGGACATCCGATCCAACAAAAACAATAATACGTCTGAATACCACGAAAAAACTAGGTGATGTCATCATTGTGCAAGGACGTCTTGGGCGACGGTATGTGTAATATAAACAGGAATATTAAATAATAAATAGTTCGTATTTCCAACTTGATTGCAACATCACTGCGAATACGGTCAAGGCTGCTCCAGTGTTAACAGGTGATCGAAAAATTTTGTGAAGTTAAAAATCGCAGAATGGATTTTATATTTAAATAAAAATTCTTTTTATTTCATTTTCCAGTAAGCTTATTTTTTTTATAAATTGAGTAAAATTTCGATTTGTTTTGTTTTATTTAAGGCACCTTAAATAAAATAAAAGGCGCCTTAAAAATATCAAGGATCGTTACTGGTATGTAAGTATATTTCGAAAGCTGCAGCACCCCCATAATTTCAAGCCACGAGCCGCCACTGCTATCGTTGCCCATTCTTTCGAGATGCCTCAACCACTGTAGTTCTTCTGTTTTGCTTTTCTAGTAAGCGTTTCAACTTCTAAATCATTTCGTATTGTTTGACTCCTTAGTGCCGTTTCACATGGAGCGTATGATACGGACGGTTCGTCAGGACGTATAACCAATCGCCATGTGTTTGTTGATCCGGCGATAATGTGTGAAGGCTTTGTGATTCGCCTTTAGGCGGCTTTGATAATATTCACATTGCAAAGGTTGAGGACCGTTGGCAAACGGTTGACTAGTTTGTCTTAGTAATTTTGTGTTTGAGTAAAGATTTTTGTGTTCAGATTGGAGTTCAAGTTTGTCAGTACCAATTCACCTTTAAAGATTTCATTGTCGCAAGTTTTAAGTAAAGTCAAGTTAAAATTTGTGTTATGTTGCATGTATAAAGATTTAGCTTTACTGATTGAATTTTAGTTTAATATTTGTTAATCCTATATTCTGCCTGGGATTGAGGGGCTTAGTTTGTGAATGATTTGCCGTACGTAACGTAAATGTAGTACCCTCAATTCCATCGTCCCATCGACCCTTAAAGTAAGTATCGCATTTATTATTTATTTTTGACGTAGCATGTTAACTGTCGCCCCTTTTGTGTATCCATTTTTGCCTTTTTGATTTATTAAATATCTAATTGTCAATTTAATTTGGTCTTGTCAGTGTTTTCAGTGCCTCCCGATCATATTTCGTGTGTTAGTGTTTTGGTAAAGATTTACGTATACAGTGTGAGCCTGCCTACAAGTTTTAAGAATTTCAGTAAGCTATTTCATTAAGCAAGGTAAGTCACATCTTGCAGCGGGGTCCAGCTAACCCCAACCCCTTCGAGCCCTAGAGGAACTATCTTTGGGTAATTTCCGTCGTGGCGCCCTATTTTTATTCCGATTATGACCACCCCTATTTGAATGGTTTACCGTTTCAAACCCCCCTTCTCCGCTGTTTGCTAGCCGCGCGCCAAGGGACAACAACGTCCCCCATTAAATGTTGTAGTGCACGTGACAAAGTATGGACGTATAATATAAATCGCTACGCCATGTTGTAATTCTTGTACTATAATTCTAAAAGCGGAAACTGTAATTTGCATATATCTCAGACTAACATTTGAATTAAAAGATGTCAGGAGAATTATCAGTCACAGGTAAACTGAACACAAGAGAGTTATATAGAGGAGCTTAATATATTAGGGTGGGTTGGTAAGGGGGTGGGAGGAGGATGCCCCCTACAAAATTGGATCGCAATGCCTAACAATCGAAGTATAAACTACTAGCATATCTTAGGGTTTTGGTAGTTTCCAACTTAAATTCTATTTTCCTTCACAGCTCGCATCATCCTATATGGATTGAGAAAGACAAAGATGCAAGTTCCTACCTAAATCCTGTTTTTTAAAAAGTTCGAAAAACTTGAATCGTTACAAGCCGACTAATTATTTACCACCGGTTATGTAACCCATATACTCAATTCCAAAGGCTGAGTGCACCTTAGAGTGCAAAAACGATTATTTTTAATATGGCGGGTGATGGGAATCGAACCCACAACCTTTGCTTTTACAGCCCAATGCTAAAACCTCTGACCTACGCTTCACATTGATTAATTTACGATCACACAAGTACCCATGTTTCAAGTTGAATACTACTTTTAAAAAATTTAGAAAACCTACCTCAAATGCGCTGCAAGGCAATTGTTACTGTCACTAGTTGTGTAATTCGTACACTAAATTCCATCTTCCAAATCTGCGTGCTCCTTGTGTCAAAAAAATGCTAAGTTAGTATGGCAGGTATTGGGAATCGAACCCACAACCTTTAGCTTCATAATTTATCTGATCTTTTTTTCCTCA
The DNA here is from genome assembly GCA_963082815.1 of Melanotus villosus. Taxonomy (NCBI): domain Eukaryota; kingdom Metazoa; phylum Arthropoda; class Insecta; order Coleoptera; family Elateridae; genus Melanotus; species Melanotus villosus. The sequence continues at coordinate 10,109,984 of OY720419.1, read as the reverse complement.
TTTATCTTGGCTGTATCTACAGTGTGTCTCACTTTAGACGGCCCCACCCCAGTATTTTTTTTATATATTATCGATTTAAAAAATTTCTTTTTTCTGATTATACCCCTCACTAAATTGTACTTTTAGGGTATGTTACTTTCTACTACGATCTAAAATAAACAGCAAAATTAAAGAAGTCGTATTAGGGATTTTTTAAATCGATAATATATAAAAAAAATACTGGGGTGGTGCCGTCTAAAGTGAGGCACACTGTATAAAGCATCTGCGACTAACATCACAAACTCATGGAATTTCAAATTTTATACATCACTTTCAAGGTTCATTTGATCTACCGGACAAAATTCATACAGGATTTTAGTTGGGTAGAAAATTACACAGCATTTAAGATTCATAAAAATTTATTTATAGGAAATCTTTTATTTACACTAACGGTACAAAATTCTAACCTAATTTTAATTAAAAATTCTAACCTTACCTTACAAATATATCAAGATTCAAACATGATTTTAAAATAAACAAAATAAAACCGTAACCTAAATCAAAATTAACCTTTGACGTCTAAAACTTCTAATATTTAACAAATTATTTGTGTTTATAATAAATTTTTAACGCCCAAGGTTTTAGACGTTCTAAAATTAATTTTAAAATTTATTCTAAACATTAAAAAACAACTTTATATTCGAAATCTATTTTCAGTATTTAAAAAGTAAATTTCGAATACTGAAGAGTAATTTTGGATGTCTAAAATAACAATTTTAGAGCCAAATGCATCAAAATAGCGGATGTTAAGTGCAATATTCAACATTATGACGCATTAGACTTCTAACGCTTAGGATAGAAAAAAAAACAAAAACAGTTTTATTCAAAATACACACATGAAAGTAAATACACAATATATACATGAAGTCTTCTTTTCTTCACGAGCAGCTGAGGAAGATGGACCAACTTAAGATTAACCAATTGGATTGAATTGGTTACAACGTTTTAATAATAAATAAATTTGAAATTCAAAATCTTACGTAGAATTGAGAAACAAAAAATAAAACAAATATATTACAAAGAGTTTTGCAGCAATTCAACTTAAAAATATTAAAGTTGAAAATTTAGACATTATTTTAATTTTTAGAATAATTTTAAAAAATGAGGGATCTCCTTGATTAAATGTGACGATCTGTACATAATTTTCTACGTAAATTTTACCAAAGTCAAATTATTTACTATCTCAGAGATGAACTGAATGCGATTCCTTGAGCAAACGATCATAGTAAATTCAGGAAAATTATTTTACGTAAACATTTTATTAATGAAAGTGTTTAATCGGTGTACTTTTTAAACAGCTTTGAATTCTCCAACAAAATCACCAAAAAATTGGCAAAATTTGCAGATTTAATTTTAATTCACATAATTTACATAAGTTAACTTGTAAAGAATTTGATATTGTATTTATTTTGTACAAAAATGTTTATTCAAAAACATTTAACTAGTGACTACCTAATTTCGAAGATTTATTTAATTGGCTATTATACGTGTAACAATAGACATTATTTAATAAATTTTAAAATCTTAACCAATTCTAATTTAAAAAATATTCCAAGTCGAATCAAAAATGAAATGTATATATAGCAAATAAACAACATTTATCAACTTGGTCATTTGTTAATTTAAATCTGGCATTCCAATCCACGTAATCAATCAAGATGGAAAGGCCAAAAGACCAAAAACTAAAAATAGACGAACAAATGTGGAAATGAAACAAAGAAATGGATAAACTGGAAATGCAACAAACCGAAAATTACAAACAAACAAGTGAGTGAGTTGCTACAACCTGAAGAGAAAGAATAGATAACAACAATATCAGATGAAAATGAACCAATCGATGTAAACGACAAAATAAACAACGACCAATTGAGAAAAGAAAAACTGCACGAAGCAATAAGGAAACCAAAAGTGGAAAATCGGCAGGACACGATATGGAAGATATGGAACACAAGTAAAATTCCAAAAGACTAGGAATTAAGAAAAATATTACCGCTTTATAAAACATGAGATTAAATTGTCAGAATTATAGAGGAATTAGTTTGATTAGTACAGCCCGTAAGCCTTATGAACATAAACTAAGAAAAGGTGTCGAAGAACAATTAATTAATTCACAGAGTGGGTTTAGAAAGGGTCAAGGGTCAAGCCTAAAATACATGATATTTATAGATATAGATAGGGCATTCGACCGAGTACCGAGAAATATGGTTTGAAATAGCCTAACAAGAAGAGGAGTAGAACGAAAATTAATTAATGCTATTAAAAGTCTATGCAAGAATAATAGAAATTATGTTAGAAGAAAACACGCGCGAATTAAGACAGGGAGGAGTCCTAAGTTCATTGTTGTTCATCACATTTATGGATGATTTTATAGCTGAGACCAGATGACCAGATCAAGAATGAGCGAGTTACAGATAGGATTTAAAAACATGGAAAAGATAAGCATAACAGACAGGGCCGTTCCTGGCGGGGGTGCAGCACGTGCACTCGCACGGGGCAGCAGAAATTCGGGGGCGGCATTTTTCCACATCAAATTTTATAAATTCTAAAAAAAATTTAAATTCCTTGTAAAAGCCAAACTCTAAACTACATTTTAGATAGTAGTAAGTTAAATTTAAAATTAAAAGCAGTAGTTAAGTCAAAATGTAGACGTATCATCCATACCTAATAGATGAATTTGCATCCAAAAAATTTCGTTTTACTTTAGCTTTATTATTAATCACGTAAAATTAATGTAACATTTTTTTTTATTTATATAATTGTTTGGTCAATACTTTTTATTTTATTCGTTTTATTTGTGTTAATTTTTAGTTAAGAGCTAACAGTGATTTTTATTAACGATTTGTTGGTAATAAATTGCAAAAAAGTGAATGTTTTATTCTTATTTGCATTTTTTAAATTTTGTTAAATATTTAAATATAATGCTACTAAATTTACGACTTTATTTTATAAACGACATAAGGGGGCGACAATTTTATCTTTTGCACGGAGCGGCAAAAATCGCAGGAACGGCCCTTATAACAGAATGCACGTTCGCAGCAAGTGAGATGGGATTACAGGGAAACTCTTGATAAATACACCGTGAAAATAAATTACAGAAAAACTACGACTACGTAATAGCAAAAAAAAATAGAAATAAATATAGAAGTCCAAAATAATAAAAATAGAACAGGCAGGCGAATTTGTATATTTGGGAGTTACAATAAATAAGGAAGGAAGACACGAAAGTGAAACAAAAAAAGAATAGATAATACAACAAAATTGTACTACTCAATAGCGAACACCTTTATAACTAAAAAAGAAATCTCAAGGAAAACAAAAATTACAGTTTACAAAACTATGTATCAACCGACCTTAACTTTTGGTAGTGAATCCTGGATCTTATCAAAAAAAAAAGAAAATAAATTGCAAACCATGGAAATGAAGTACTTAAGAAGAGTGAGGGGGTCACAAGAAGGGACAAGATAAGGAGTCAAACAATACGAAATGATTTAGAAGTTGAAACGCTTACTAGAAAAGCAAAACAGAAGAACTACAGTGGTTGAGGCATCTCGAAAGAATGGGCAACGATAGACAAGTTAAAAGAATATGGGAGGCAAGAATTACAGCTAGAATAACTAGAGGAAGGCCACAAAAAAACATGAAACCAAACAATGGAAGAAATACTACAACAAAGAGATGTAACTTGACAGAACAAGAATTCGTTCGTGCTAAAGAAGAAGACGTTTAGTTTAGATAATAAGTTCAGTTAATCATGAAGTATCGAATATGTTAGTTGTAATATTTGTAAATTTGTAAATGTACTAAAATACCTTTACACCCTACGGGCAGGAAAGGTTTCTGAAGGAAAATGTGCAATCTTTAATACTACTAACCTAAAAATAATCGAATTATTTGTCACCAATTAAGCCAATTAAGGATTTGAAGTTACATTTTGGCATTTGGCAAATTAACTTCTTACAGTTATGAAAAAAAAAATTAAAGCAATGAAGCATTCAAAAACTACAAAAATAACGAAGGAACTAAGTAAAAGCAGACTTTGATCGTGTTAAGGAAAGCGAATTCAGTTACCTTTGTTGTAATCGTAGTCATCTTGACGTCCTTTTCTTGTACGCTCTCCTTGCAGATTTTTGTAGAAGTTGTCCTGGTATAATTCGTGTGCTCTAACAGCTAGCTACACCTTAGTAATCACAACATTCACACAGTTACCTAAATTTACAAAATTAGGAAAGATAATTCGCTCTTTAGCCTTGTTTGCTTCTGCTGTATAGTATTTACTTTGAATTAATTATTTCTACCTAAAGCTAAATAGTTCATACCTGAGATTCTTTTCAGGATTTTAAAACAACGTGCACAGCCAATATACAGGGTGGGGCAATAGTGCGTCCGACTTCGATAGCTCGAGTTCTATGATAGCTAGAAATTTGATTAAAAAACATAAATGAACTAGAGAAAAAAGTCTATAACCGGAAATTATTTTCGAATATAAAGGGTGGCCCAAGACGATTCTACAGGGTCACGTGACTTTTTTTTAAATGGAATGTTGTGTATAAAAGAAGATTTTTTGAAGCCTCTTCCTAGACTCTTTTCACTCCCATATTATTATTGACTATCTCCAAACCACTTGGATGTAGTGATTTTTTTTGTTCAAATAATGGCATCTGCAGATGCATATTAAAAAAATCACTACAGTCACAATTACGGGTTTTAAGAAAAAATTATGTAAGTACCAGTTAGGAAACATCTGTGCGATGTCTTTGAATCATTTTCACTTCCTAAAAATTATACAGGGTGGCAAAACATGATTTTTCAATTTAGAACTCTTTGAATTGAATTTTCTCAATTTTTTCAAATAGAACACCCTGTATATTTTTCAACGATATGATGTAGAAACTAAAAACGAACATTTTTTGTATGTACATCCCTATGGCTATTTGTAACCATTTTCGATTTATTGAGCAATAAGTACAAAATTCAAGGATAATCTTAAAATATTAGATCGTTTTTCAAATAACTCAACAGATAAAATTATAACAAGTGATCCACATGTTGCCCATGAAAACAGCATGAGTTTTTTTAGTGAGTTCACTTTATGTTTGATTCTCGATCTCGCCCAGCACATCCATTTTTTGTTAAGATCTTACTTGTACGTACATTTTTTGATTTTTATTAAACAATACACATTTATCGCAGTTACCGGTCGTCAGTTCTCATTTGTGCCAATTTTGAAATATTTGGATTTTTCGAAAATGAATTTTAACAAAGCGGAACTTGTAGCTTGTAGACATGATGGGCCCCATTTCTTTGATGGTACATTGACTGGAGCTATTTATCTTCATTTTCTGGAAAACTATCTGCCGCAGTTATTGGTGAATCTTCCCGAAAGGATCAGAAACAGGATATGGCTTCAACAAGATGGTGCTCCACCACATTATTTAAATGCAGTAAGAGACCACCTAAATAATATCTACCCAAGGCAATGGATTGGAAGAAATGGCCCCACTAAATGGCCTGTTAGATCCCCGGATCTTACAAAAATTGATTTCTTTTTATGGGGATACGTGAAGGAAATTGTTTATAAAGAAACACCAACAACAATCCAAAATATGAAGGAAAGAATAATAACTGCTTTTAGAAGTATCACAACGGCAATTTTAAGAAAAGTAGAACTCTCATTTTAAAGGCGCATAGAGATGTGTGTCAATCAAAATGGTTAACACGTGGAGCACTTATAATAATTTTATCTGTTGAGTTATTTTCTACTTGAATTTTGTACTTTTTGCCCAATAAATCGAAAATGGTTACAAATAGCCATAGGGATGTACATACAAAAAATGTTCGTTTTTAGTTTCTACATCATATCGTTGAAAAATATACAGGGTGTTCTATTTGAAAAAATTGAGAAAATTCAATTCAAAAAGTTCTAAATTGAAAAATCATGTTTTGCCACCCTGTATATTTTTTAGGAAGTGAAAATGATTCAAAGACATCGCACAGGTGTTTCCTAACTGGTACTTACATAATTTTTTCTTAAAACCCGTAATTGTGACTGTAGTGATTTTGTTAATATGCATCTGCAGATGCCATTATTTGAACAAAAAAAATCACTACATCCAAGTGGTTTGGAGATAGTCAATAATAATATGGGAGTGAAAAGAGCCTAGGAAGAGGCTTCAAATTATCTTCTTTTATACACAACATTCCATTTAAAAAAAAGTCACTTGACCTTGTAGAATCGTCTTGGGCCACCCTTTATATTCGAAAATAATTTCCGGTTATAGACTTTTTTCTCTAGTTTATTTATGTTTTTTAATCAAATTTCTAGCTATCATAGAACTCGAGCTATCGAAGTCGGACGCACTATTGCCCCACCCTGTATAATGTTTTTGAAGCCAATATTAAAAAGGGTGTTAAGCCGAACACTTAATTTAGGATATGAAATTATAAGTTGCATATTTAAGAAGAAAATGAGTACATTTAATGTCTCAATTTGTTACGATGCGACTGCAGATGATTACAAATAAGTAGGTACTACCGCTCCTTTTTTTAATTGTGCCCCCCGCCGCCCCTGGGTTAACTAGGATCTTCACTAATTTTTATATTATATTTCTATTTATAAAACATTTAAACATAAACAAGTAATTACATACATTTAAAGAATTGGACAAATTTCTATGAAAATAAAAAGTAACGTTAGTACCGCCCTAACAAAAAATCTTTTCAAAGTAGAAATGTTTATTTTCCTTTTATTCACACTTATAACTATTGCAATAATGTAAGACCTTAGACTAAAAATTCATCTTAACTACGCAGTCATTTAAATGCAGTTCCTAAATTTGTATAGAGTGTGATCGATCACGTCATGTATTCACCACTCACCTTTGACTTACAACATCCAGCGACGTCTCTGAAGACTGAAGACACCCGCCTTCCGACGATAGAAATTTGAACATAATCGTAACTTTCATTCAATAAAATTTAGACTTTTCTATAAATATATTATTTCAAAACCATTGTTAAGAGACCACTCTTAAAACATTACAAAGAGTAGTACAAATTATGTGCTGCAGAAAGTTTCCCAAAAGCAAATTGTAGAAAATCTTCTTGGAAACAATATCCAATTCTCTAAAATAATTTGAAAAATAACCCTAAATTACTATTAGCAATAACTACCTTGCTTTTAAATATGTTCCCTTTAAAGATTTACAGAAATTAATTAATTCGGTAATTCTGCTATATTAATTAGAATATTTGTTGAATATGTTTTTAGCTAATTAGATTTTAATATCTAAACAGTTAGCCACTGGCTTGCACTAAGAAGGACGAAGCATAAGAAACATAATTTTGTCTGGTTTCAATATTATATATCACTTTCTTCTTATAAAATGTAATTTTGAAAAACCAATGTTTCACAAAAATTGATCCTCAGACACTTGCTATTCTATAATTTAAGCCGTTTTCCTAAACACTTTATATCAAAACGAATTCCAAAATTCAACAATTTTGAAGTTAATTTAATATTTCAGCTTGCCTTTAAAAACACGAAAACTGAGCTACTATTGTTTTTTCACTTGCACAACTACTTTAAACGAAAAATGTAACACCTAACATAAACTTTATTACAAGTTTTCCTAATAAACACGGAACTACACTTAGTAATTCGTTTCTATATTCCACTCTTTCCTCGAATGGCCTCTAATCTGGCTGAATCAGATTAAGAAAGTGACTAGACAAAAGCAAAAGTAATTCTCCCCAACTCAAGTGAATCTCTTGCCTAATTAGCAGAAACTAACGAGATACTGACCAACTAGGGCCTTTGCTCCCGTTATACACCACTAATAAACAGAAACAAAATCTCGGGTAGCAAAGATGTGCGTCGTAATATCGTGGAGTATGAGGGTCGTCAACCCCATGAAAGGACGGTTACTGTACCCCGACTTCCAGAATTATCGCCGACCATAGATGCATATCCTAAACCTGTACCTATAGTTCTCGGGCCAAAAAAGGAGGAGCATAGAAGGGATAGGAGTGCATAATTAACAGAGGCTAACCAGATACTGACCAATTAAGGCCTTTGCTCCCGTTATATACTGTTAATAAACTAAAACGAACTCCGATCGTACATAGATGGGTGAGGCAGCGGCTTACCCCAATCAAATCCGGTCCAACAGTGGCGACTTACTCAAGCCAAGAGTGCCTTTGGTACCAAACGCTTTGCCCCGTCCAACTCACCAATCCCAGAAGGACCATTGTTGGAACGCGTAAGCAGCCTAAACACCCGCGGTCGGATATAAAAATACCCAACTAGATATAATAAATATATCAAGTGCGGTGTGGCATACTTCGCCGGGTGCTAACCGCGGTAACCCCACCTAACGGACAACCAAGATGAGCCAACTTTACCTCAAACATAGATGCACAACCAGACCACAGTTTCTAGTTCTCGAGCGAGAGGATAGATGGTAATGGATCGCGAGGGAAATGATGAGATTACTTAATATGGGGGAGAAACCTGAATTGACATTAGAACCTAAATTTTAAAACAAAATGAGACCATACGAAGACTACAACGAGAACGAGAAACGATTAGGCAGATTAAAATAACTTAAAATCGTCTCAACACCAACTGATATTAATGAGAAATATATAAAAAATTGCAACTAAACGAGTATTTGTCAGTTTGAATTTTGTAAAAGCAAGTTGAAAAATTAGTTAACGCCAAATAGGTTAGGTTAAGTAATTTAAAAAGAAAATCGTGAAAGACTTGCATTTGAAAATATGGAAACATAATTAATAAGCATGTAATTGGGTGTTTAGAAAAACTTGCTTAATTTAGATACTTAATATTTCAAAAAATTATAATTTTATTTCAAGAATTTAAAGAGAGACAAGAATGAGGAGAATAGAATTCTATTTCAGAAAATTACGTCTTTGAAAAATATCGAGAATTACGCGTATGATATTATTTGTTATGTTATGAAATTACATGATAAGAAATAAATTGTCAGAGATGTATGTAAATTTCACACAGTGTTTTACTAAAATATCGTATATATTGAAAATTTGCCATTTCGAAACCTGCCTAGAATCACAACTTATGTGAAATAATTACGCATTTTTATGAATACCTGTAAGAGAACAATTCTTCTAGGTATGATCGATCACACTTTGTACATTAACCATCTGCAGTTTTTGCATCCTATTTAGATACCTATTGTAAATACACACACAAACACGTACACACACCCTATCAATTTACAAAATTAAGAGAAAGCTAATCTAAAAGATATTCCATTTGTTAAGTAAACTTCGGCCTGAATTCTGTGGAAAAAGGAAAAACAGATAAACTACGATAAAACTGTGGCGTAAATTACGATAACTTGAATTTTTGATAACTCGAAACAAATTGGTTGGCGTTAGCGTCAAGAGTGAGAATTATGTGTAATTTTTACTTGATAACTCGAACTTCTATTACTTGAATATCTTGATAACTCGAACTTCTATTACTCGAATATCTTGATAACTCGAACAGAATATTTGGCGCCACCTTCGATAAGTCGAATTTTTTGGGAAGCGTTGAGTGTTTTGCGTTCGTATTTAAAAACAAATGAACATACAACCGATTCTCTGTACAATGGTTTAAATAACATTGAACCCTTAACCATAATATGTCCCCTCCCCCGCCCATGCCTTATTGTTACACCGATTAAGAAATCGTAGCTTTTATTTAGGTTTCTTTGCGGTCACCAGCAAACTAATTTATTGTTTAATTATTAAACTGCCCTGCTAAGAGTAGACAACACAAGAACGCAATGGTTCAGAAATTTGTTTACAAACCCTAAATTCTCGGTAATTAATTAGTCATGGACATCAAACTTTTTGAATCCGGGGTATTAATTATTTTCAACGTAAAATATTTCTAATAATTCAATAGTATATGTTTCAGACGGGAAATTTCAGAAAAAGGCTAGATATGAGGCTATAAACTTTTTTGGTATTTTTTAAGCAAACTTAAAATGAAATAAGTTAGATTTACCTTAAAATAAGTAGTCATGAATGATAAATTTAAATAAAGTCAGCGAAATATTCGGTTATGCCGAATATTCATTAAAATGGCCGAATATTACGATTGCCGAATAGTTAACCGTTAACCAAATATTCGTTTCACCTCTGTAAAATAATACATACGTATTATGTATTTTATTTAATAACTCGAAGTCTTGATAACTTGAAGTCTTGATAACTCGAACTTTTTTTCTGGCAAGTCATGGTTCGAGTTATCGAAGTTCGACTGTATTACGTTACAGTTTCTCAAACTGGTTAAAAATAAATATATTTGTGGGCAATTTACTAGGTTGGAAGTGATCATGCAGAAAAGGAAAATGTGATGGACAAACATGGATTAGGAGTTGTGAACAGAGAAAAGTTTGTTGATTTTTCTAAGACAAATGGCCTAGTTAATAGTTAATTGGCGGTATATTTTTCAAACATAAGGAAGTTTTTAAGAGTTTCCTTCACACGTGTTCGTCACCTGATGAACACTATAAGAACTAAATTGACCTCATAATGATCGAAGAAAAATGGATAAATTCGTTACGGGATGTAAGAGCGATAAGAGATGCCGACATAGCCTTCAACCACCACCTCGTAAAAGCAAAAATAATAACGAGAGACGAGATAACAAAATAGAATAACAAAAACATACCGGCAAGATCTAAATTTAACCTCGCAAAACTAAACAATATCGAAGAGGACAAAAAAATATATATTCTGTATAGGAGTATTCGATCACCTTAGAAATCCTCCCGTAGAGAATGTATGGCAAGTGTATAAAACGGCAATTAACAAGAGATACCATGAATATAAAACCATAAAGCTCGTGTTACAATAAACACAATCGAAGGAAGGCAAAAATAAAAAATAAAATTATTAAACACGAGGTACAAAAATGATGAAAGAATTACAGTAAAATTATTGGAACAAAAATAAGAGGTACCTTAAAGACAAACGAACAAACATGGAAAATTTAATGGAGGAAGCAGAAGAAGCTGCTCACAACAAAGATATGAAAATCCTATATAAGATAACTAAACAAACAAATCCAGATCAAGACTTAAAGGGGGAAATTACGAAGTATATAAAACAGACGGAGAAGTAATGGAAATATACTGACAAAATATTTTACAGAGATCTACAAAGTAAAAGAAATCAAGGAAGAAATAAATAACAATATGGTAACCCAACAACTTGACATAAGTAAGAAAAGCTCGCAGCAAAGGGCGAAATAGAAGAAACGCCTAAACAAATAAAAAATTTAAAAACATCACGCATAGACGAAATAGGAATCGAATTGCTAAAAATAGATATGGAGAGCACAATAGAAATATTGTACATACTAGTAAACAAGGCTTAATCCGCAGAATGGATCCCAGATGATCGGACACAGGGCATACTAATAAAGATACCAAAGAAGGGCGACCTAACTTGATGCGAAAACTTTAGACCCATAATGCTTCCATCAACAGCAAGTAAAAATTATGACCACATTAATTTTGAAGAGAATGAAATCTGCCATAGCCATCAAGATAAGGGATTTATGGAAAGGCGTTCGTGCATAGATCTGTAGTCTGTAACCAAGGGTAATAGAACAAATAATAGAAAAGGGACAAGACAAATGTGTTAACTGTAACAAGGCATTCGACTCAGTTTCAAGAAATGTAAAAAATACTGAAGTAATATGGTCTACCTGACAAATACATAAAAACACTCAAACTAATGTGTGACAACTTCTCCGCAAGAGTCGAACATTCAATGAAACTATCACAGGAAATCTATATAAAAAGTTGCATTCTGTCCCAATACCTTTCTTTATTATTATCGACAGGTTGTGGAGAAACTCGCGTTCCCACAATTGAATACTTTATAAAGAAAATTAACCAAAAATTTTATCGTAACATACATCAGCATAGTGTGGCGCAGTGTTTTACAATGTTGGCAACAAATCATTGCATATCAAACTTAACTACCTGACCTTTTAAATAGTGATAGTAAGCAGTGCTAAAAGACAAGGTCTAAGAGACCCATTAGCGATTTAGACGTCAAAGTATCATCGAGTTCTGCCATGAAATAGCATAAGTAGGTACTGAACTGGCGTAACCTACATTAAATGTACAAAAGGGTCGTGCGAAATACAGAGGATAACAAATCCCAAATAAATTGGGGCATTTTCAGCAAACTGGATGACTTGGAGAGTTTGCAAATGATATGTGCTTGCCCACACCGAATAAAAAGCTAATGTAAGGAAAGTTAAACAAGTTAAAACCTAGAAGCAGAAAAGGTTGGCTTAACAATAAATGGAAACAAGACAAGAATTCTCTCAAATGCAAATAAAGAAGAACCAACGATAACACTCGGGGATTTAGACATAAAGAAAGTGGACTATTTAGGTAATTCGATAGATACCAACGGCGGCGCATAAAAAATATAACCAGAAGAATAGCCTTAGCACAAACAACATTTGATATGCTAAACAAAACATAGAGATCAAAAAACATTCTGATCAAAACAAAACTCCGTCTATGCAATACAACCATTAGAAGTTTGCTACTTTATGGGGCAGAAACATGGGTTAGAAACAAACAAAACATTAAGAAACTTCAAACCTTCGTTAATAAATGCCTTAAGCCGGGTTCTCATTAGTCGATTTCATTGATCAATGAGACTAAATCTATGTCATTGTAAAGAAATTGACTAGTGAGAACATCATTTCCACGATATTGATCAATGATTTTTCGTTTCAATGGAAATGAAAGGCAGGTCTACTTTGGTTGATCAACGGGATTGATTCAATGAAATTGAATGGTGTTTGAAATGTGAGAACAAAAGTTCAATTATATTGAAACAAATAAAGTTGCATCGTCAGCTTATTGTTGGCACCTACACTCTGGATAAAATTGCGTAGAGTTCTGCGTCATTTTAACAACATGACACATTTCAAATGGTTTTCTCATTTTTCGCTTTTTAATTTAGTTTACTAAATATTTACACACAATGCGGACTCCAGCACGCACAATTTTCTTCTTTGCAGCAATTTTTAAAATTGATCGTTTCTGACAGAATGTTCAATGCCCTTGAATTGTGTGAACAATTTTCGTATTCAATTGTATCTTCAATGGGATAGATTCAGTCTCATTGGTCATTGAAATCGACTAATGAGAACCCGGCTTTAGATACATACATCGAATAAATTTGCCGGAATAAATATCAAGTCGACATCTGTGGGAAATTTCAAATGAGGAAAAGATCGAAACCACAATTAGAAGAAAGACAGGATAGAACATACACTTAGAGAACCATATAACAAGATAGCAAAACAAGCATTAGAATTTAACGCACAAGGAAAGCGAAGAATAGGTAGACCGAAAGATACCTGCCGAAAGACCTACAATTACAAAATCTATCACGGAGCAAAGCCAAATGCATAGCACAGGACGTGGAAAAATGGAAGAAATTTGTTCAGAAAAGAGCAATAGAAACGAACTCAACCCATGGTGGGCAGGACTAGCAACTCTGCCATCCACTTTGCTTTTGAAACGCCCCCTCTGGTGCCATTTGCTTCTTAAGGAACTACAGGAGTAAGAAGAAGAAGTAGGGAACTTATAAGGTCTTGGTTAAGACAGTTACTTCTCATTCATTCGCACCACTTCTAATAAAACTAATGAATAAAAATGTGTTCTTACCTGATACATATTATGTTGAAATGTTCTCAATCCGCAGTCTTTTGTTGGTCCAGGGCCATCCACGGTGATCGATATTCCCCAAGTAGCACAGAATGTTGCGCCAATATTGGGCCAATACATTATATATATGATATATTGGCTAAACATTTTATCGTCCTGCCCTTAAATATTTTATGTTGGGCCAATGTTGGCTGTACAATATATATCTTCGAATATTGGGAATACCTTGGATTTATGTAGAAATTCCAATAAAAGATTATACTAGTAAAGCCAATATTTACCCAATAAAGGCTATCCCATGTTATACCTTCCTTGTCCTGCCCTTAAATATTTTATATAGTGTAAATGTTGGTTATACAATATATAGTTTCGTATATTGGATATGTCTAGGCTTTATATAGAAAGTCCAATATTGGATTACATTGTTAAAGACAACATTTAGCCAATAAAGATTATCCAATGTTAAACCTTTATTGTCCTGTTCCCTAATATTTTATATAGCGCCAATGTTGGCCCTACAATATATATCTTCATAGATTGGATATACTTCGGTTTTATATAGAAAGTCCAATATAAGATTACACTCTTAAAGACAACATATATCCAATAATCGTTGTCCTATGTTATTCTTTCATTGGCTTATCATTTTTATCAATATTTTGCCAAGATAAATGCAATATGTGTACTATAACATAGAGACATTGAGCAGGGTGCAGGATTATGACCAAATTACATTAATGCATTGGTAATTTTAAGTTCGTTATAAGAAATAATTGTTGAATCTAGTTTTTTATTTTTAACATGAAATTGTTCATAAAATGTTTTTCTGTTAATTTATTTTTATAAAACTTTGTCATATCCTGGACCAAACAATTGCTTTTACAGCTACGTCTTCAAAAAGATCGCAACTTTAAAAATATACAATAAAATTATTATTATTATTATTATTATAAATGTATTAATGAAAAGCACAGTCTTTCCCACTGACAATTTATTATAAGTTTATCAATCGCTACATATGTTTCGACGTATTTATATCACCGTCATCATCAGGCAAATTATTAACTGATTCCTTTGATAAAAAAAAACACCACATATTCTAAATTAACTGTTAATCACATAATCACACTTAACAAATTTTTAAATTTACAATGAATTTTCAATTCCAGCATAAGCTGTACTTTATTAAAGCTACGATTAAACTATAACAGTTTACTACTTTTTAGTATTAAAAAAAGTAAATAAATATCAAAGGTACTTATTCTACCTCATTATCTTTCATAATTAGAAATTAAACTAAAACTGTAAAAGCCTGCGAAAACTTTACAAAGCTGAAAGTTTGTCATATTTCTAAGAAAAATATACAATACAGGTTGTACTAAGCTACTAAAAGGCTATTCAACATCGGGTAGCTTATTCATCAAAGCATAAGGGAACATTTAATTGTTTCGACATTATAAAAAATGTATACAAATTATTTGTAGAATTTATTTTTTTACCACGTGAAATTATTAAATAGCAATTTAAACAGTAAACGCCGCAGTAAAGCGAGGTAAACAAGCACCTGAGCAGTACTTTGGTTAATTCTCGGAATTTTACAGAAAGGGTTCGTCTTTTACAAATTTCAGGTAAAAATTTATCTGCATGCCTCCGGTTTATGGCTTCGGTCATTCGGAGCTGTTTAGTAAACCTGTAGCATTGAATAAGAATATATTCTTATTCAATGCCTGTAGGTAGTGCGGAACTTATCACTGTAGTTGACTGTGTTTTATGAGCATATTATATTCGTAAGTATTCCAAAGGTACGTATGCATTATTATTATTAGTTACTAGTTACAATAATTTAATTTATAGAAAAAAATGTCTGGTCTTCGAGTTCAAAAGCACAGGAAACTAAATAAAATGTACAACAACTTTATAACCCAAAGCTTGAATGATCAAAACTTTCCTTCTAAAACGAAAGAAGAATTCAAGCTGTAGCAGCTATGATGGCATCGCAAGATTCGTTTAATTTATTGGTAAATTTACTCACATTTTTGTTGTAAATTATTTGTTAAGTAATTTATTTTAACACTTTACAGGTGAATATCTCGTATTTAGTGGGAGGCGATACATATAAAACAGCAATTTACGCAGCTTTAAAAAAGTCGCTCTGCTGTACTCGGGGCAAGGAAAACAAAGAGGGGGACAGAAAAAGGACTAATTTTCCGATTTGAAGATAAGTTCTGCGTTAAAAGGTATTGAATTGCAAAAATTGTCTATTTTTTTGTTTTACATTCATTTGCTTTGTCAAAATTATAAAAAAAGATGGTCATATTAAAAAAATGTATAGCCATAGTGGGTTAGTGTTCAGAAAAATTCGCATACCAGAGGTACTAGTCATACTTGGATTTGACAAACATTTTCTTTAATAGAGTAACTTAGATTTTAGAATATCGCTGCTTTTATTCTCCAAACTATTTAGAAAACTGTATTTTCTGATATTCTTCATGAACATTTTTAGTTTTACACATTTTGGTATGTTTGATAAGAAAATAAAAGGTAGCATTTAAAGAAAAGGTAACACTTCCTGAAATATTAAAATCTTCCTTATTGTTGGCTCTCTACTTAGATTTATGAAGAACACTAATCTTTTAGGCTGAATGTAATTATTTAAATATAACGTGTCATTTTTTATTTATAGAAGCCATTCGAAAGAGGTTTCCTAGTGTCACTGGTGCGGAATTTAACTACAGGGTTGGCACATTCCTTTATACTGCCAAGGATCGCGACGGTGGAAGGAAAAAGCGGAAACTAAACTATTCCCGCACTGAATTATTATAATTATAATATAAAACAAAAAATTTAAATGTAATAATTGTAAGTTCAATGTAATCATAATTAAGTATAACGTGTTACTTTAGAATTTGAATATTTTCTAATAAATTGTAAGTGTGCTTCTCAACAGTAGTTTGTGTTTTAGGAATATTTACTTATTTAGAAAGTAATTTGTCTAGGAATATCATGATAGAATTATAGAATATATAAACTTCATTGTCAAAAAATAAAAGTATATGATATTAAAAATTATTCACAAATGTGTTTGTTTTCTCGTAAATGATGAATATTGTGTGAAAATAAGTGGCCAACAATTCAATTCTACATTGGGGATATGTCTAGTTACCAATAAATAACCGATACATTCGGCCAAGAATGGATTGTTGTTACCTACAAACATTGGGGATATGTATAGTTACCAATAAATAACCAATATATTCGGCCAAGAATGAAACGTTGTTACCTACAAATATTTAACCAATAATGCAGTCCTATATTGGGAATACCTTGGCAGCCAATAATTAACCAAAATACTGAACAGATGTATAACCAATCTACTTTTCCAATGTATTTCGTACCTAGCACTTCTTATATTGGATAAATCTTGGTTTCCAATATTTTGCCATTATAAAAAAGCGTTAACATTTCTAAGATAACACCAATGTAAGCAAGCCAATATTGGCCCAACTTAAGTGTGCTACTTGGGTCTCCTTCTTTCATCTGCTCCAATGTCACAACCCCCATCATCCTCGTTCCTCAAATATCCTCTTGCTGTTTGAGACACGGCTTGGTTCTCAGCCCATTATAAATTTGTTCGTATTTGCAGGTTTATATCAATGCTGTAACAGTTACGGTATATACAATCATGAACTGTATTATTGATGAACTTTAGTTCATTCTTTTCAATGCATGAAATCCAAATGTTATAGACCAAATAGTAAGATTTTTTTCAATTCTTTCACATTAATTAAAAACGAAGTTTAAATTTCCAAAATTAGAAGAATTTAGACTATTAGGAACTTACGAATCACCCCAGTAATAAAAATATTCACTTAACTTTCTACTAAGTTCAGAATATTGTTACAGGTAAATCCGTCTCCATCATTGCTACATTTCCTACGTTACATAATTTATTAGAATGACATGTTAAACAATGAATGATACTAAAAACAGCCGACGATATGTATCTTATGAAACCTCTTATCAAATATTCCAATTTTTGTCTGCGACTGGTATTTCGGATAAGTAGGTACAAGAGACCTGTTGATACGCAACTAATAACTAATTATGGAAAAAAATCACCGAAAATGCTTAACTAGAAAAAATAGTTTTTTAAAATATTTCGAGGCGGTTTTTGGTTTATTATTCTACAATTTACCCATTTTTTATGTTTCATAAATAAAGAATTTATTACCTATTATAATCTAATAAATCCTACCATCTTTATTTGCACAAACTATTAAAATTCAATAAATAGTCTTCGATGAATTGTGTATATTAAACTAATGAATATTCTCAAATAAAAATATGAAGCTGGGGTACTTCCTTGGGACTAATTATATAACGCTAATGATACTAATAAAAGTAAAATCAGG
This sequence comes from Melanotus villosus, assembly GCA_963082815.1. Lineage (NCBI taxonomy): Eukaryota > Metazoa > Arthropoda > Insecta > Coleoptera > Elateridae > Melanotus > Melanotus villosus. The sequence goes on along the minus strand of OY720419.1, from coordinate 10,091,797 downwards.
AAATAACAAATAATTCAACAAAATAATATAAGTGACAAAAAGTGGCAAGTGGAGAGAATACAATGACTTACAACTTACAATAAAAGGCTTATAATTTTTAAAGGAAAACAGGGAGTCCTAAATAAAATGCTATTAAACAATAACTTGCATAATTTAATAACGCTTACCATTTCGATGCACTCAAAAGTCACTATAATTTAACGATAATTTATAAATTTACTTTGACGATGTTGCACTGAGTTCTGCACATTTCAACGTTCAATATTAAAAGAGCGAGAATGTTACAAATTATCGGAAAGCCAGTTTTGTGAAAGGTTTGAACTCGTTTTGGGCAGAGATGATAACGAATAAATATTTGTTAAACGGCCTTGTATTCATGTTTTATCAAAAAGTTGCATGTCCTCTACGCTGAAAAAATGTTTCCTTGTATTTAAAATTGGATTTTACTGTTTTATAATTCAAAATGTTTCAGTATCAGAATGTAATTTGTGTTCCCCAAATCTGAATTTTGATTTAAAATACTTTTTTCTACACCTATTTAATTATATTGCAATTATTAGCATTTTTTTTGTGAAAAATAGTACCTATAATTCACTGCAGTGAATTATGGATTCATAATTCACTGCAGTGAATTATGATTTCGGCCAATCACAAATACATAAATATTTCGCTAATCCAATCATATTTTAAATCGCCCGCGATCGACTCCTTCTGCGGCTGACAATCGACTCGCGTGACACGCCCAAGTGTGTTGTCATATTGCTTGTTTACAAAGTTATCAAATTTGACTAATTTGAGTCTAATATATTTGTTTAATAGGTGTAGAAAAAGTATCGTATTACATTCGCGATTATGGCCATTATTCGCTCAGATGATTTGTGCCACTCGCCTGACGGCTCGTGGGCTCAAACGTCATCTTCGTGAATAATGGCTGTCATAATCGCTCATATAATAATATACTATGAAATTTCCCAATTTATTTATTTATAACGTAACACAAATTTTTAAGTTTGCTGAAATATCTCTAATGTATTCCTTAACAAAAACCAACAAAATACCAATGATGAAAGGATCTTCGTCCTAATTAAGGCTGTTTTTGAATTATTTCCAAACGATTCTTAGTCTTAAAAGTATTTAAATTTAAAACATGTAGAAAAATATTTGTAGGTCTGTGACGAGAACGGATATTTTTTAATTTTTATATTTTACCTTCCATTTAGTATAATATTTTAGTCGCCCTATTAATTAACAACATTTTAGTTCATTTTGACCATGTTTTAACAAAAACATTATAACTTTCTTTATTTAGAATAAAAAATTTGAACAATTTTTCGAAATAACCACTTCAGCATTTGAATTGAACATTTGAACATGGAAATAGGTTTTTTAAATTTGAAATCGATAAACCTTGCAAAGTTTTTAAAATGGAGGAACATTATTGTTTCAATTTTTGTAGGATTTGTTATTCGATTTTTGAAAGTGAAAACTGGAACTTAGAAATTAATTGTTTACCTCGTTCTTTAATTTCAAAAATCCTTCTCTTGGAAATGTGATTTAAATAGATATTTTTGAAATTAGTTTTTGCAGGATTCTCAAATTCAGCCTTGCCCTTTTTCATACTCATATACCCTGCGATGCATTATTCCAGATATCTTCCTTGGTGACCCTTGTTTGCCCTTGGACATTTTAGAAAAATTGCAGAATTTTTATTTGCCACCTTAGAAAATAAGAACTGATTAAGATTTCCGATTTCAGTTTTAAAATCTTTAAGGTAGAAACTTTAGAAAGCCCTTTTTTAAGCTAAGCAAAAAACCCTAACATTTTGAAATACTAAATTAAAGATATAAACATCAGATTTTTAATTTATTCAAAACGTAAAGTTTTAAAACCTCAAGTTATGGATATGTCCGAAACGGTTGGCTTATTTGATTCTAAAAATTTAAGTAGGCACTTAAATTTCTAATATAAAATTTAATATTTTTGTTGCCCAATTTTAAAATACTTAGCCGTAATACCGTGTCATTTAGAATAATTAGAATTTTATTGAACGTTTACGCTATTATTTCAGCTTCAAATAGTTCCTTTCAAATTTTCAAAATAGTGAATTTAGTCTCAAAACGTGAATTTTTAGAATTAATTCTAGGACTAAGTTTAATGCCAAGAACCCCCTCACTAATAAGTGAATAGATTTTAGAAGGTGCAAAGCCAAAGAATAAAAGAAAAGGGGAGGCCTTTGCCCTATATATAGGGATTTCTACAAGCTAATAATAACAATAATAACATTGTCACGGACTGTGCCTCTAATTTATCAAGATGTTTTCAGTTAAAAAAAGTAATATGTAGTAAAATTTATTTTAGAACGGAAATGAATTTCCAGTATTTCCATTTCCATACTACGACTTTTCTACTACTGCCGAACTTACGTAATTTGTGATAAAATCATGTACCTACTTTCTTTTTTGCCAATAAACATCAGGATTCTTTAATTAAATTGTGTTTTCTACAACAACAAAAAAAGTAACGATCAATATTTTTAGTGTAATGTGTTCTATAGGAAATAAAAGGAAGTTTTTGAAAAAATGGTTAATGGTTAGGATTTATTTAAGTTTTTATTTGTTGACGTAATGTTTAAAATACGTTTTTTGTGCAGCCGGACGCGAAGTGGTCATTTCGCGTACGCAATACAGGATGCGAAATCCGATTTCGCGGCCTTACCCTTAGTAACGGCCGCGAAATATTTTAACGGCCGTTACCCTTAGTAACGGCCGCGAAATACAATTTCGCGGTCGTTACTACGGGTAACGGCCGTTAAACTAAACGTCACTTATTTGACACATGAGAGTTGACATATGAAAATGTCAGTTTTATTATGTATTTTTTACGGCTGCACAAAAAATGTTGTGTATACTTCGGCCGCGATATTCTTTAGCGCCCTCGAGATTGTCTTGCCTCGGCCGCAAGCGGCCTCGGCGACAATTTTTCTCTCGGTACGCTAAAATGGAATTTCGCGGCCTTAGCATACAAATAACTATTACCTTCAATAAACAAAAATATGTATCCGACTGCCGATGCCGACTTAATAAGGGACCAGGTTCGTTCTGCAGAGCTTATAGGTCAAAATTTTAACTCACATGTTCTAAGATTCTTTGACAGATCGCTTACTTAGATAGAGCCATTTTGAAGCAAGCTACCTCTGATTGTATCGTTTAATCGAGAATTAATAGATCAACGTTATTTCTGAATTTGTAAGTTGGGTTGCCTATTCAAATTGTTAAGGGGCGCGTCTTATGTGAATCACCCTGTGTAGTCTTGGTTAAGACGCCAACTTCTCATTAATTCACACAATTCTTAATTATAAACGTTAATTAATAAAATTGTGCACTTACCTTGCGCCCAGCTTGAAAATGTTGGCACTGCAGCAGTCCTTTATTGGTGCAATCCCATCCACGGTGATAATGTATTCTCCTGGTTCTGTCGTTCCCAATGTTTCAGTACCATCATCTTCGTTTCTCAAATACCCTCCTTGGTGTTTGACACATGGCCTGGTCCACAACTGCTCACGATTTTTTTCAAGTAGTTACAGGTCTGCACAAATGCTATAATAATAAACATACATCAAATAATTAACGTTAATTAGTTCCTTTCCCATGTGAAAGCCCAGGAAGACTTTCACAAAAAGAACACTACATTAATTACAAGTAGCCCAAAGATACATGGAACGAGCAATATTAAACATCACACTGAAAGATAGGAAGCCAATACACTGGATTAGACAACAAACAAAAATTGAAGACATTGGACAGGCAGTAATGAAAATGAAGTTATGATGTGACGGACACAGCAAGAATAGACCCAACAAGGTGGGCGTGAATCAAAACAGAGTGGAAACCATGGGGAAAAAAGCAAAGCCTGGGATGCCCTCTTATCAGATGGTACGATGACATAAGAAAGATAGGTGGGAAAAGATGGATGGAAACGGCACGAGAGATAAATGGAAAGAAATGGAGGAGGCATATGTCCACATGCGGACCGAATGAATAAAATCCAAATTTTAAAGATACAATTACTAAGAACTTTCGACACTAATTCGTATTAATTAAAAATAGAAATTACATCTTCAAAATTATAGAAATTTTTAATTATTGTTTGTTAAAATTAGATTGGGTTGACAATAACATTTTTCAATTTATGAATCACCCCAGTCATAAATTTATTCACTACGTTTGTACAGAAGTTGAGAATCTTGTGTTGAAAAGACATTTACATCTGCGAAGGTGTTGCAAAATAAATAATAATTTTTAAAAATCAGTGTCCGCAAAAGTTGTCTCAACTAAGAACAACAACGGGATTATCTACTACCAAACTGTAGTCAAATGATTAACTGAAAATGTTTAATAAAAAAATACTAGTTCTTAAGAATACTTATCTTAGGACGTTGTCTGTCTTATAACTGTATAAATGCGTATTTTTTTCTTTCTTCTATAATAAATTTGAAAAATATTATTAAATAGTAACAACTTGCACAATTTAATAAAGCTTACCATTTAAATGTACTCAAACATCACTGCAATTTAAATTAAAACCGTCAAATTATTTTTAAACAATTCACAAGTTTTGTTTGGTGACGTTGCGTTCATATATAAACGTTGAAAACAAATTTGGTATTGAATTTTAAACGAATAACGTTTTAGCAACTTCAGAATTACAAGTTAGGTCTTTTAATTAAACGTGTTAATTTTTAGAATACAAACTGCGTTCATCATATTTAAATTTAAATTAAAATCGTTTATGATTTTCAAAACACAAACGTAAGGTAAGGTAAGCTATTGACCAACGCCCCACGAGAGAGCATGGCTGGCAACATGGAAGGTTAAGGTTTCCAAAGTTGCTTTTCATACCTCAGTTGTTTCGCACGGTATATTTACGGGCTGGTGTGGTAAACAGTAAGTTAAATTAATTCGAAAAGATATTAAATTACAAAATGTCGAAACTGCGGCTCTGTTGTTTTACAACAACAGTAAAATATTTCAGCTCTCATAATTCCGAAAAAACTTAAAAGTATTTTATTTTTAAATATTAATCTGTAAATGAAAGATAAAATTTAAGGCTAAAACAATATTCAAACACTAACCTCTAAAAATTAATTAAATAAATTTAAAATTAAAAAAAAATAGTGAAGAGCAGAATCAATAACTGGAATGCAGTAAACAATAATAATTTAAAATATTTATTTCTTATATTTCATATTTCTCAATAAAATTCTTAAAATAATTTATTCAGTTTGAAGTGCATTTTATAAATTGAGATGAATAGTACAAATTACAGCAATGGAGAAATCTCTCCATCTTTTAGAATTAAAATTTTTGTACATGGTTTGTCACGACGCGACGCAAGCAATAAATTATAAATACAACCAAATCTAACTTTCAATTTGACTTTAGATTAAAAATGTTCATATCGCATATTTAAATTTAAAGTGAGCAAAAGATGTGCGATTTTAACGTTTCTAAACCAACAGGAACTGAGAAATAAATGCTATTTTTGCCTAATATTTATGATTATTAAACTTAGAATGCTTGTGAATAACTTTCAAAATTAATTGCACAACCAAATGAACTGTTATCAAAGCTGAAATAATTTACTACATTAACAAAAACATGGTGTTTTAAGCGAAGCGTTTGTAAACAAAAAATATCAAAAGAAGGCCAACAAATGTTTTGTTAGTTACGTAAACACTTTGATATTCAATAAAATAGTACTCAATAAACTCAAACTCAAATTTGTATAAAATGTAAAAATATTTCAGTTAATTCTGCTTTAATTCACAGAGATTACCTCTTCCTTCTTATATTCTCAAAAATGGCTTTACAAAGCAAATATGGAGCTTTGTAAGTAGAAGTATAAACTATTTCTTTGATATTAAATATCAAACAATAGCTGGTTAGGTAATTTTATAAATTCTTACCTACGTAGACGCCCAAGCAACAACAATAATCACTGTTTGTGTCAAAACTTTAAAACGTTATTTTTAAAAATAATTAACAGTATTTAATTTGATGTCATTACTTTAACACTGCAACTTGTGCTCTGCACCTTTAATTGAAAAATTAAAAGGCAGAGGGGCGACAGTGGTGGGCCTACTGGTGCTCAAGTATGCGAGGCCAAGCTGATAACACGCAGATGCTAAGTTTTAGCAGAAACTTACCTTTCTTAGAATAAAATTTGTTATTAAATTTAAAAGGACCAAAGTTTTGATACTTTAAATGAAATTTAAACACATTTGCATTCCGTTAAAGGTGCAGCAATAAATTAATGTAAAAATATACAGTGTCCACTTCTAATTTCCAATTTTGAAAAAATCACTCCAAATTTCCCAAAAAATCGTGAACATTAGGTATTTAGTTACAGAATGACTACAACGGTGGGCCAACAATAGCAAAATTTCTATTCTGATTCTTACGTATGCAAAGCTAAGCTAATAATGTCTTGACCCTTAGCAATCTTTTAGATTTAGCTGCATATTATTTATTATTTATTATGAAGAAACAAACAGGCAAAGCCTAATTACATGTTTCTTATAAACATAAAACATAGATATTGCTCTTATCTCTAATTACAAGCTAAACTAAAACTAGACAAGAAAAAGAAAGGAATTGTAATTAATCATGTTGTACATGGCGGTACCATCACAATGCATGGGCGCGAGAACTATAATTTTAGATCCTTTAGTTGCATCTTTAACTGATTTAAGGAAGATTCAAATAAATCTAAATGACGACAATGTGTGTTCATAGTTGAACACAGATTAACAATAGGTGAATAGAGACGTTTGTTCTTGCAAATGGGACATGAAAAGAAAAGGTAGGTCGAATACCGTGTGGAGGCACTCTAAAGGCGAGTTGGGAGAGTAGATAAGGACAGTCTATAAGATTATTTAGGATTTTAAAAGAAAAGATAATAACATGTGAAGTTCGTCGGTATTGTAAAGTTTTTATATAGAAGTAATCCCTAATGGGTTGATAAGATTCAAATTCAGGACAGATACCAAATTCCTTGTAGTGTAAGTATTTAATAAATTTATTCTGTACCTTCTCAAGGTGATGCTGAAGATACTGCGTATGCGGTGACCAAATCGTGCATGCATATTCCAAGTGGGATCTGACAAATGCGTTAAATAGAACGATAACCGATTGACTATAACGAAATGCGTAGGCATTTCTGATAATAAAACCTAAGTTTTTGCTGCAGGCATTAACAATTTTATCAATATGTACTTTGAAATTAAGATCCGATGTGAAATGAACTCCCAGGTCTTTAAACTGTGTTACCCTTTGTAACTCATTATTGTTCATTGTATAGCGTACGTTTATATTGCTTTTTTTTACATTGTAACTCATAACATAGCATTTTGAGAAGTTAAATTTTAACTCATTTGCAAGACTCCATTGAAAGATGCCGTTAAGGTCTTCCTGCAGCTCTAGTGCTTGTTGTAAGTTATAGATTGGTTTATATAGTTTTAGATCATCCGCATAGAGAAGAGATTTAGAATACTTTATACTGTTTGGTAGATCGTTAATAAATAATAAGAACAGGAGTGGTCCCAAATTTGAACCCTGAGGCACACCAGACTTTGCATAAAAGACAGATGAATAAGCACCATCAAAAAACACCAATAATTGACGATCGGTAAGGTAAGATTTAATAAATTGTAACAAGTTGAAGGAAAAGCCAAATAATTCTAGTTTACTTATTAATATCTCATGATCAACTTTATCGAAGGCTTTCTGAAAATCTGTATAAATTACATCAACCTGGCCACCCCTATCCAATTCAGCGCTCACTTCATCCACAAAGACCATTAAGTTTGTGACAGTCGATCTCTTTTTTAAGAAACCGTGTTGAATATTGGAGAGCGCATTACTTACATGGGAATAAATTTTATCATATATTACGTATTCAAAAATCTTTGCGGGAACAGGTAAAACGGCTATCGGTCGATAATTTTTTACATCATTTTTATCACCAGATTTAAAAATGGGGACTATCTTCGATCTCTTCCACGCTTCTGGAAATTCAGACAGTTTTAAAGCTAGATTAAAAATTATAAGCAAAGGGAAAGATAAGCTTTCACTACATCCTTTAAAGATATAACTTGGAATTCCATCTATTCCACAGCTTCTAGTGTTCTTTAACAATTTCTTTAACAATAAAGGTAACGGTACCGGTTTTTGGGTATAATCCTACTTTTTCATTTTTGTCTGATTTAATTTTTACTTGCATCTAGAATATAAAAATGAATTTATAGGATGGCTGTTCGGTAGCAGGCGGTTGCGGTTTCGACTTTGTTTATTAAATTTAATTATTGGTCAAATGTGTTTTTACAAGATTAATATCACGAAACCACAACCGCCGCCCGTTACCCATCAGCCATCCTACACATTCCACTATTTTGTAAATTTCTGCGGTTCTTTTCAGGAGGTTTTTACATTTTTGTTTTAAATCGAACATTTTAAAAATTATATTTAAAGGCAACTGACGTAAGAATGTGATTAAAGCAATTATTAAGTATGCTGATCAAATGTATTAAAATGTGTGACTCGAAAATTTGTCCACATACGAATATTCTAGAAAGAACGCGTGCAAACTCAGGGATGATTTCGAATATACGAGTTTCTAAAACTTATGTATGTTAGTTGCTAAGGCCAGAGAATCCCCGAAATAATTAATGACTTGAAAACTTTTCGTGATTGACTGGTCAAAAAAAGAGCCCACAGAACGGCATTACAGTGGCTCGAAACATGTTGATTTGACCCTTGTATAACTGGTTTCATACACGCGTAGGCGCATTTGTGCAATGATGTGCTGATATATCTGTTGTATAATTTCTTCTTAGGTATAAGACTGTAGTAAAACTGTAAAACTATTAATAGTTAATAGGCATATACTTGATGGTTTTACATGGATGTTTTACAGCATACAGCCATACACGTAAATATTTGCGGTTTAGATTAGAATACTTAAACTAATTAAGAACATTCCAACACTAGTAAATTTCTAATTTGTCGTAATTTATCTCTACTGCAAGTATCTAAAGTGCTACCTTTTTGCACGCCTAAGAAAATATAAAGAACGGACCGAAGGCTTTCTAGAAATATTAATTATTTTAGGAATTCTGATTTCCTGTACAAAATTAACCGAAATTGACATGTATGTATGTAATCGTTAACCTCTTATAGGTACCTTTCGGTGTTGAGGCTGGTACGCATTAAAAATTGTCACAAAGAGATAGCATATCATTTATAGTTTTTAGTGATGTATGTACGTCTTTTGTCATTAAGCTGCCTTTCTACCGCACAAAGTTATTTTTGAGTGATTATATGTATTAGTCTCGTGTTAAGAATGAGATAATTAGATTCTCATCTGAAAATAATAATTTTTGCCTATAAAAGTTGACTTTTGAATTCAATGATAACACTGGTCAACAATGGTTTTGTTGCCCTTGATGTAAGAGTGGTTTCGAATACTTATATGCGAACAATTCACGAAACTATGGATGGTCTTAGTAGATTGGCTCTGGTTTTTTTTAAATCTTCATTTTCATATTTTACTAAAAAATCAGTAAAAATGAAAAAGAAATAACAAGTACCTATATTCTTAAATATCTAATTTTTATTAAAAATTATTACTAATTGTATTGTTTTAGTGTTATTTAATGTCCATACAAGTTAAAAGAGAGAAAAAATTATAAAACTTCAGAGAAACGCCTTTTATAAGCTCTTCTTTTATAATTTTTTTTGGGATAATCTCTTTTTAAAGACCAGCAGTAATCTGCCATCATGTGACGATCCCATCTACCCTGATACCTTTCTTCCATCACTTTTAGATCCTGGTGGAAGCGCTCTCCCTGTTACTCACTATAATATCCCAGATTCTCAGGAAATCTATCCAGGTGACTATGAAGAAAGTGTAACTTTATGCTCATATTTGCTCCTAAAGTCTTGAAGCTTTTCAACATCTTTTGGCCAATTTCGTTATAATTTGGTGCTATATAGTTACCTAGAAAATTTTCTACCACCATCACAAAACTTCTCCAAGCTTCACTTTCAATATCAGTCATAACTCCTATAAAGTTTATATCTTTCATCAATGTCCGAATTTGAGGACCATCAAATATTCCAGCTTTTAATTTTTTCATACTCAGCTTAGGAAATTTCTCACAAATGTACTTAAAGCATTCTCCTTTCTTGTCCAATGCTTTGACGACTTGTTTCATCATACCTAACTTGATATGTAGTGGCGGAAGTACGATCTTTTCTTTATTTAACAATGGCTCATTTATTACATTGGCTTTACCAACAATTAAGGATTCTCTAGAGGGCCACACATCTTGTTCCCAGTGAACTTGCTTCGCTCTACTATCCCATAGACAAATAAAGCAAGGATATTTTGTGTATCCACTTTGCTGACCAAGTAAAAAGTTAACCATTTTTAAATCAACACAAACTACCCATTGATGTTCATTGTAATTAATATTTTGCAGAATCAATTTAATATTTTGATATTCTTCTTTAAGTTTGGTTGAATGGGCAATTGGTATTGATGCGATTCGGTTTCCATTATGCAGTAAAACACATTTCAAACTCTTTTTACAGCTATCAATGAAGAGCCGCCAATCAGTAGATTTATATTCTTTTAAACCCATTTAGAGAAGTAACTTGGAGATATTATTACAGTAGACAAGTTCTTCATTTTCACTAAAAAATGGTAATATCTCACTTTCCCGTGTTCTGTATGTTGTAATTGTGACATTTGGTTCCAATAAGTTCTTTTCTTTCAGTCTTGAAGCTAACAGTTCCGATGCTTGTTTTGATAAATTTAGATCTCCCATTAAATCGCTGAGCTCATTTTGAGAAAACAACTGTGGTGCAGATGTTCCACCTTCATATTCACTTCCAGTTGTAGATTGTACTGAATGCTGTGAATTTGGCAGCACCATAGCTTCTGAGGGTATACGAACTACTTTTGAAGCATAAATAGGTCGAGGAAGATCTTGACTGTGCAGTTCCACCGAGTGAGGGACGCCCGGAAGGGGAGGGGGAGTTACGTGATGTCTATGCGCCAAATTAATGCGCAGAAAGCGAATTTTAACAAGATAACAAACACTTGATAATAATTCATGTTCTGAAGAGCCGAATCAAAGTGCAAATTATTAAAAATCTAAAATACGCTGAAATAATAAAAACCAGAGCCAATTCATAACTGTCATGAATATATTCGAAAACTGTGGGCTTGAAAACACAGAAATCCGCAACGATATCCAGGGCAACAAAAAGAAAAGTTTTTTTTGTTGAGCTGTGTAATCAATAGCAATATCATATCATTATATGTGATCCACATTAATTGAAGACAGGTTGAATTTCCCGCCACATTAAATTGTTGTCACATTGGCAACACGAATTTATCATGATTTATTTTTCAGTGGCGTCTCATAAGGGAGTGGTATAGGTGTATTTCAAAATTACCTAACAACAAAATCTTCCAACAAATTGTAGTTCTGAGAAGAACTGTTTTGTAAAATAAGAAAACGAGCGAAATTAAGCAAAAACTCAAGAAAACCTGGAAGAACGAGGCAAAGCACACTGATGTAAACAAAACAATAACGAGTCGACGCTGTACTTTGACACCACATATTTTATTACTGCCAAGTTAACAACGTGAAAAGCACTAAAACCTGCGGCGGGAAATTCAACCTGTCTTCAATCAATGTGGATCACTCTGCTGAATATGGATAGGAGTTACTAATGAATTAACTGTGTAAAGTTATCTGTACGTATTATCTAACACGTCTATTTAAGAAAGAAAAAGGTCTGACCCACTTGACTGCGATCGAAATTGAAACCTCGTTAAAAATCTACAACATTAAGGCCGGTATGTGAGTTATAAAGTACCTAATTTAAAAATTTGTTAATTTGATAGTTTAATAACTTAGATGTAAATAAAACTAAAATCTGTATTTTTAATTAACACCAGCAAGTGTGAATGAGCCTCGACACTGCATTACTGTAAAACAGGAAGTGGATTATGTAGGTATGTATGTAATATTCAAACATAATAAATAATAATTATGTCTAAATATTCTTTTTTACTTTAGTTTAAAATAATTCATTTAAATATTTTATTACGTGTATACAGAGTGGGGCAATAGTGCGTCCGACTTCGATAGCTCGAGTTCTATGATAGCTAGAAATTTGATTAAAAAACATAAATAAACTAGAGAAAAAAGTCTATAACCGGAAATTATTTTCGAATATAAAGGGTGGCCCAAGACGATTCTACAAGGTCAAGTGACTTTTTTTTAAATGGAATGTTGTGTATAAAAGAAGATAATTTGAAGCCTCTTCCTAGGCTCTTTTCACTCCCATATTATTATTGACTATCTCCAAACCACTTGGATGTAGTGATTTTTTTTGTTCAAATAATGGCATCTGCAGATGCATATTAACAAAATCACTACAGCCACAATTACGGGTTTTAAGAAAAAATTATGTAAGTACCACTTAGGAAACACCTGTGCGATGTCTTTGAATCATTTTCACTTCCTAAAAAATATACAGGGTGGCAAAACATGATTTTTCAATTTAGAACTTTTTGAATTGAATTTTCTCAATTTTTTCAAATAGAACACCCTGTATATTTTTCAACGATATGATGTAGAAACTAAAAACGAACATTTTTTGTATGTACATCCCTATGGCTATTTGTAACCATTTTCGATTTATTGGGCAAAAAGTACAAAATTCAAGTAGAAAATAACTCAACAGATAAAATTATTATAAGTGCTCCACGTGTTAACCATTTTGATTGACACACATCTCTATGCGCCTTTAAAATGAGAGTTCTACTTTTCTTAAAATTGCCGTTGTGATACTTCTAAAAGCAGTTATTATTCTTTCCTTCATATTTTGGATTGTTGTTGGTGTTTCTTTATAAACAATTTCCTTCACGTATCCCCATAAAAAGAAATCAATTTTTGTAAGATCCGGGGATCTAACAGGCCATTTAGTGGGGCCATTTCTTCCAATCCATTGCCTTGGGTAGATATTATTTAGGTGGTCTCTTACTGCATTTAAATAATGTGGTGGAGCACCATCTTGTTGAAGCCATATCCTGTTTCTGATCCTTTCGGGAAGATTCACCAATAACTGCGGCAGATAGTTTTCCAGAAAATGAAGATAAATAGCTCCAGTCAATGTACCATCAAAGAAATGGGGCCCATCATGTCTACAAGCTACAAGTTCCGCTTTGTTAAAATTCATTTTCGAAAAATCCAAATATTTCAAAATTGGCACAAATGAGAACTGACGACCGGTAACTGCGATAAATGTGTATTGATAATAAAAATCAAAAAATGTACGTACAAGTAAGATCTTAACAAAAAATGGATGTGCTGGGCGAGATCGAGAATCAAACATAAAGTGAACTCACTAAAAAAACTCATGCTGTTTTCATGGGCAACATGTGGATCACTTGTTATAATTTTATCTGTTGAGTTATTTGAAAAACGATCTAATATTTTAAGATTATCCTTGAATTTTGTACTTATTGCTCAATAAATCGAAAATGGTTACAAATAGCCATAGGGATGTACATACAAAAAATGTTCGTTTTTAGTTTCTACATCATATCGTTGAAAAATATACAGGGTGTTCTATTTGAAAAAATTGAGAAAATTCAATTCAAAGAGTTCTAAATTGAAAAATCATGTTTTGCCACCCTGTATAATTTTTAGGAAGTGAAAATGATTCAAAGACATCGCACAGATGTTTCCTAACTGGTACTTACATAATTTTTTCTTAAAACCCGTAATTGTGACTGTAGTGATTTTTTTAATATGCATCTGCAGATGCCATTATTTGAACAAAAAAAATCACTACATCCAAGTGGTTTGGAGATAGTCAATAATAATATGGGAGTGAAAAGAGTCTAGGAAGAGGCTTCAAAAAATCTTCTTTTATACACAACATTCCATTTAAAAAAAAGTCACGTGACCCTGTAGAATCGTCTTGGGCCACCCTTTATATTCGAAAATAATTTCCGGTTATAGACTTTTTTCTCTAGTTCATTTATGTTTTTTAATCAAATTTCTAGCTATCATAGAACTCGAGCTATCGAAGTCGGACGCACTATTGCCCCACCCTGTATACAAGCGTATAGCAGTAAACAGAACTACAATTAACTGCCTATTACCAAGTATATGTATTTTTAAAGCAAGTACAAACAATATTTGCAGTCATTTTAATTGGAAAGCATTAAAATAACACCTTGCATGAAAATCTCTACATTGGGTTGCATAATACATATATGCAGCTATTACCTGCAAAATAACCGTCTATCGGATACTTTTGAGAATCACTGGAACCTAACCTCAAATTCATCAAGTGAATTTGAACGGTAAAAAAAATTCCGTCGGATGGGGTGCTCCGCTTTATTCTAGGGTTTTTCTTGTCGGCGTTACCAATTCAAAGTAAAGGACCGTTTAGTTAATGGTGGATTAAATACTTTGGTAATACAGGTAGCACCATAGCCTTCTTAAAGAAGGCTATGGTAGCACGCATAACGGAGGGTTTAGTTTAAAGCTTACTTAACTAAAGCTACCTTTAACTAAAGTTGATACTACCGGCCGTTAATTATTTTTCCGTATCCATGGTATGTAATTGACAGATTATTTATCTCATTTGAGGTTAACAATGACGGATGGCGGGTAAATATGAAAAAGCAGGACGATATGAACATTTGCGGGTTTTTACCGTGCATTAGAGACCCTGTATATATTAGGATAAGAGTTGGGAAAATGAGACTATTGTGACAGCAATTTTTGATCCAAACACGTGATCAACACAAACGTCATTTTAATTGTCATCACAGTGTCACTTAAGCAGTCAAATATAAAAACCGCAAATATTTTAACACAAGATTTATTTGAACAGATTAACATTATTTTCCTTTATTTCAGCTCTATTATTACAATTTCTTGCGCTGCAGCCAGTCATTTTGTCGTATTTGGCCCTTTATTAATAAACATCAAAAGTGTAAATTTTAACAGATTTCAAGTAAATGCATTTTAATTAAGTAGTCCATGCAAAAATTGATCCAAACCAATCAAACTGTATCACGGCATTTTCCCAACTCTTATCTTTATATATACAGGATCTCTACCGTGCATGCTATCGACGTGACATCTACCGATAGAATTTAGAATCAACATTATTATTTTATTATACAAAAATCTTCATTGAAGTGATTGATAAGTGTAATTATTTTTTAAAATTCAAGAAAATACGATTATTTTTTACATAAATTCATTATAGAAGTTATTTTTAATACGAAAATTTGACATGTGTAATTTGAGGTTATATGTCAAAAACGTAGGTACGTATTATATTCGAACTATTTTTATTTATTACGAACTTCTCATGGATGCGGAAAAATAACTTGTGCCCTACGGGGATCTAACGGCATATTTCATCCCTCAGCTTTTGCTGGCCTCGCTCACTACGTTCGCTCGTGCAACAGAAATCTTCTGAATGAAATATGCCTATATCTTCCCTTATGACGCAATATACTATTAGCAATCTACAAATGTTTGTTTTCCCTGCGTTAAATGCCCTGGGTGTGAAAGACCCTAAACAAATTTTGGTCATATTTTCTATATTTATTTGAGTAGGTAGGCAACTCATATTATATGTACAGTTGTGGACAGAAAAAAATAGGACAGTGTTTTTTTTCTAGTTTAAAATGGCCCCTGTGTTGTAATTTGATTGCAAGTCAATGTGACAAATGTCATAATTATAAAGCCAAAATCAAGTAACTAAATTTTATAGAATAAAGTTTACTTGATTTTTAGAGTTGTCCTATTTTTTTCTGTCCACAACTGTACCTTTCTAGAAAGGGCGATACTACAGAGTCCCGAAAAGACACTAAAAATTTTATACGGTCATCGCTAGAGGGTATTGGGCCTGATAGACCCAGGACATTCAATTGTGTTTGAATAGGTATAACCGTAGTTTTTTTGAGATATTTGTTGTGTAATTTTAAATTTTTTGATACAGTGTGCACGGTAAACACTTTTATTATTATCATGAGTGCTTCTGATAAATATGTAAAAGAAATAGAGCATCTGCAACGGTTGTATAACGAAGTAGAGTTTTTCCTTTTTGTCGTGCGCGTTTGTTAAGACTTTAACGTTTCTTTTTGCTGTAAGTTTTTTATACATATTTTTAAAATTTGGTGTATCATTAAAATATTAATAGTATGTTTGTTTCTTATTTTTTACAAAATTTTTAATTTTTAAAAAATTAACCACTGCAAATAAAAATATTTCAAATTATATTAGTGGGTTGACAGACCCAGGGCATCCGTTAGCGTAGTTTTTTAAGGGCGTTCAACGCAGGGTTAAAAGTGAAAACTAGTAGTTATAATTTAACGTATAAAACTAAGACTGGCATCAGAAATTACGTAATGATATATTCACATCGGTTTAGTGAATGTTTTTCTCACAAGGATATGGTTTACTTAACATAAACAATTGTTATTAGCTATTTTTGCTATAGATATTTCTTCCAGTTTTGCAAAGACCATTTCTGACCTTTCCTTTATTTGTCAGTAATTTTCACAACCAATAAAACACAAAAACGTAATAATTAATTTAATAAATTATAACCTAGCAATGCTTTAATTTTTTGTTATTTGTTTATTATTAATGAAGGGCTGTGCTAGAAATTTCAGATCTGAACGGAACGACAACATCTACTTTTATAAGTAATTCAACTGCCGTTGTGTGTTCAAACAAATATCACACCTTCCCCATTATCATGTTTCAAGTAACACTAATTAGTTTCCATTGCCCTCATCACTGTACAGAAAGAATAAGACATTCTCATAACCTAAAATATAACCACCAATTAATTATAGGAATTTGCTGATTAGAATTACCACTTACGTTTAACACAGTTCTGCAGTTCATAATAACTAATCCCCCAGCTGTGAAGATTATTTCGTTCTGCGACCTTTGAATTACAAATGGAATTATGGATTTTACAGCTGAGGTATGCTTAAGATTCCAACCAGATTCATAAATTCCTTGAGCAACCGATGTAGCCTGGTTAAAGAATGCATAATTGGTTATATATTGCAATAATCACTCACGCAAAGGTATAAAATTTAATTCCTACGAGTAGGTGTTATTGAAATAGTGACGCTTATTTTAAAACCAGATAGTTTGTACAAAAATATGAAAGAATGCCATAGATAAAGTAGTTGAAGGGCGTATTACAAGTTTATGTTTAGATCTCACTATTTTTTGTTTAAATTCAAATAAAAGCCGGTAGAAAATATAAATGTATTACAAGTAATAGGGCTGAAAACCTTGCAGGCAAAACCTCTACTACGGTTTCTATTTGAATTTTTATGTAAAGTATCCACTGCTTAATTAGGTCACACTTTCAATGACACCCTGTGTATATATACTTGCAGTTCAGATCATACCTCGTCTGTAATATAATTCAAGGGGACACAGTACATGGAAAGTTGCAGCAAAACTACTGCAAATGCACCAGTATACCTTAACAGTGAAACTATGTTGTCGCTATAATGAAAAAGATAATCATAAATAAACTTTAGATTATAATATAGAGCGATTTCTAAATAATTTGACATATTGGGATCACGTATTATAGTTCATATTATAATGTATGGGTAATGGGTATGTCACGACGACCGTCGATTAGACGTTTCTTGAAGAAAACTTATAGTACATAAATGAAAATTTGTAAAACAGGGTTTTGGGATATTAGAAATTGATTGAAAATATTTTTAAACCGCAAGTACACACTTCATTATTTCAAATAGAACACGCTGTATATCTTTATACAGGCTGGCCCTGGTATACTGGTATAATGGTAAACGCTAGAACCGGATAGTCCTAGATATTTCATCGCTGATAGGCTCCCTAAATTAAATCCTTAGAAAAAACGCTTATTTCTAATTAATTTTGCAGTGGCGTTCGTCCAAAGTAAGGTTAGATTTTTTAAAAACAATTGAATAACTGCTGAACTGTTAGCGATAGGCGATTCTGAACATCTAAAACTATATAGGATACTCTACTTATTTTAAATAACGAAATTAGTGTCTACTTCTGGTATAACCAGAATCAATTTGTAATATCCAAAAACTTTATTTTACAAATTTTCACTTAATTTTTTTTCAAGAAACGTCCAATCGACGGTCGACGTGACATACCCTGTATAAACAAACTACATATTTTGAAAGTTTTCGTGAGTTTGATTTTGTGTGCCAATTTAAATTCCTTCATCAGTGCTTATAAGAAACCTTTGTACCTTGTGAATGCACCATACATTTCTACGAAACTAATAATTGCAGCAGTAGAATATTGAAGAAGCATCACTGGCGAATAGACACCCTTAAAATTACTAGAAAATCTAAAACAAAATTAATATAATATAATTACTAATTATAATTTAATGTTGATGCTAGCAAAGCCATTACCTCAATATAAATTTGTGGTGGTGAATGCAGGAAATGAGCTTTTTTAAATACACTTCCACATCAATTTTATCATCAGCAATCGATGTGTTTAGCTCTTGTAGAGAATAACGTAACATCTTAAATTGCACCATGAGATGAATACCTAAACTTAAAAAGAACGATTCAAATGCTACCGCATGTACAGCAATATATGGCACAAATATTTGTTGGGACGTTAGAAACAGTCTAAATAGTTTCTGTTGGTCTTTCATTGCCCATGCTCCAGTTATCAATTCCCTTTTAAAGTAAGAATTTAGTAGTTCCATCAATACAGTGATGAATACTAGGCGAAAGAATAATTTTTGAATCTGAAGGGTACGTTCGAATATGTCTTCTAATTCCTTTCGGATGTTCTTTTCAAATCTGTTGGTTTTCCAGAATCTTCTCGTATCGACAATAATTTGACGAAAGTCATTTAGCTTGTATGCAAGTGCTAACGATTTAAAGAGAGTCTGCAAAAATTAATAAATAATCAGATCGTTTCAGAAACCTCCCAGTATTTTAATGGGAAAAATAAATGGAAAGATTTATTATAAACATCTTCCTTTATTTTTTAGAAATTATTATGGAATACTTCTTTGGTACTCGCATTAAATAATATTTAAATTTAGAATATTAGAAACTATTAAGCTCCTTTAACTAATTTTTAAGCAAATATTTTCGAGAGAATGTAATTCTTTGAGAATAAATTGACCCAACTTATCTTTTTATCATAGATTGATTTTTTGTTTTTATTTAATCACATGCTGCTGTTTAAGCGCAATAACTTCCAAGTAACCTCAATGATAGTTCAATGTTAAGAAAATGCATAAGGAGAGTACAAATCTTTAGAAAACTTTAATTTCATACGGGTTAGTTCGTTCAGAAGTTAAAAATGATTTAAATTGTATTTAGCCGAATAAATATAAGGGTGTGTATAAATGAGTCAAAAATCTTAATACAAAAATATTGTACCATGCTTCCTGGGTATGTGCGGGATCTCCTAAGTTTGAAAATGAAGTCTTTTAATAAGAGTAAGTATTTTAATTCTTTATCTGTTGACGGAAGAAGCTGCAAATTAGAAGAAACAAGAATTGTAAAAATTTTTTTTCATAGATGTTGTTTTTCAGTCCCAAAAGCGTGTTTCAAACATTTCTTCGTTAACTTATTATTTTAAAAAATACATATGGCAACATTCACGGGGTATTGCCATATAACGGACTCCTTAGTTACCGTGCTATAACAAAACACCTGTGGTGTGTGGATCCAATGTTGTCAAATGTTCCTTTAAAATGGTTTCTGAGGACAGAAGAAGCATTGTCCAACATTATGGTATTAAGATTTTCGACTCAGAATTTTATGACCAACATCGCCAGGCGTAGTTCTTTCGACCATTTATACACACCCTATATAAAATATTAATCAACGAATACCTGTGCAAAACCAAAAAATCCTTCACAAGTTCGAGAAACCGCAACAGTCTTATTTTCTGTGGTATAAAAAAGCTGAAGAATCAAAAATCCTAAACATATTGTTACATAAATTGAAAAAGCAGCCACAATTGTAAAAACCCTGGATTTTTTTTGATTAGGATTTTGTCCACATAGCTTTAACAAACGTAGTGGATATTTTAAAATTTCTTCCCCGAAGTCTTGCATTGCCTGAAAATGGAATTTGTGTAATTATCTAACTTGTGTAACAAAAGGTGTAATAATTCCTAAAAGCCATAAAAAGGAGCTCAGAAGAAGAAACTTCAAATTTAGTGCTATTTCGTTACCCATTACGGTCATTACTAATATGGTTGTTTTTTTATTTCTTAGCCAGTTTATTAATAGTTTTCCAGTAATTTAATTAGCCAAAAAATAAAAATTAAAGAGAAAATTGATTTTAAAACTGAAAATATAAAATTTTAAAAGTAAAACACCAACCAATTACTACAAATTATTATTTCTTTTAGCTTGCGTATTTTGCTACGGGCAGACAAACTCCAAATATTGCAATTTGCAACATAAAAAACCCATAAACAAGATACATTCAATGCCCAAGTACACTTTGCACATAGTTAAATTTAAAAAATATTCTTGAATTGCCTTTCTTGTTGCACAAATTCCAACAACCATTTACTTTTTCAGTTTCAGTTTGCTTTAAAACTTAAATACTGCATTTTATATAAACAACATAGCTCAAAATTTTGTGATCCCTTCGTTAAACTTTTTAAATAATATCAAGAAAATCTAAAAACTGTTACATACAACAACGCTTGACAGATGTTCTGTATTTATGCAACTTTAAAACTAGGAAATGAATGACTTCAGTTAAACTGAAACCTGTATTTATCTACTTAGGTAGTTACAACAAAAACTTCTAAATAACGCCTTTTTTATTATTCATAAGTACTTTCAGGAAACCCTAAACCAATAATTATTTTTAAATTGGCAAATTTGAAATAATGAAGGGTAATTTGTTTTAAATGCGTTGAAAGCTAGGTTGTTGTTAATTCAAGAAACGACGTGTAAATCTATCAACTACGATATTTCTTTGTAATATGGTGCTGAAAAAAGGAATCATTAGCGAAGGAAGAGTTTTAAGCTATTTGTGCTATGAATTTAGGACTATAATTTCTTTCTTAATGGGAAAAAGGCATTTAAAAAAACACCTAAAAAGCTCTTCTCTGTATGTATACAGTGTGGTGATAAAGTAAGGAACAAAATTCATAATTGCGTTATTTAATGTTTTCAAGCAAAACGCTCGGACAGGTCAATTTTATTTTTTAATTAGCCACCTTATGACATAAAAATTTTACTTATGACGTCATGTATTTTTGCACAATGACGTCATGATTTGTTTTTTTAAATGACAACTCCCATTTTTTTTGCTGGTTTTAATAGATGGTCCAACTACTTAAATGATGCTGTAAAAAAATTGTTTTGTTGTTGTTTTTGTTTTTGAGAAAATAACACACTTTAAAAAATAAAAATTTATCTTTAATGGAAAAAAAATATTATTACACCCAACAAACAAACAAAATTTAGCGCAAATGTTCAAATTGTTCTCCACCAACCATTTGGCACTGAATTTTGTTTGTTTTTTTGGGTGTAATAATAATTTTTTTCCATTAAAGATAAATTTTTATTTTTTAAAGTGTGTTATTTTCTCAAAAAAATTGTTATGTAAGGGACCAATTTTTTTACGTCATCATTTACGTAGTAAGAAGGTCTATGAAAAACAGCAGAAAACAATTGGGGTTGTCATTTAAAAAAACCAATGATGACGTCATTGTGCAAAAATACATGACGTCATAAGGTGGCTAATTAAAAAATAAAATTGACCTGTCCGAGCGTTTTGCTTGAAAACATTAAATAACGCAATTATGAATTTTGTTCCTTACTTTATCACCACACTGTATATACTAATTGTGATAAGATATTTTCAGGAAGTTATTTTTGATTGTCTTTATTTATTAAAAAACGACCAACAAATTGTCTCACTTGAATATTAGAAATAATTGTTAAAATTTCAATTTAGAGTGTAATTGAACTTGGCTTAGGCTAAGCAATCAAATTTATTTTACTACTTAGACATTTAGTCCTAAAGAAATGAAATTAGGGGAGCATGGGACAATATCATGAGGTTTTTTTAAATCAAAGGTAACTTTGTAATTATTGTAGTATTTTGCTTCAAATTCGGGTTCATTACAGAACATTTAATTTAGTTTGAATGTGACAGGTGCACAACAGCATAAATTTAAAAATACAGCAATAACTTTGGTTTTTTTTTATTATCAAGTTATGCTATTGCCCCAAGAGATTGGGGTAAGAGCATGAATACTTTGCTGTTGCCCCATTGGGTATTCTGAATGTTCCTATTCAATAAAACATTAGTTTATAGATACAGTATTTTATTAAAAATAGTGGCTTACAGATATATACTACAAACATATTAGCGAACATCAAATCTATCAAAGGAAAGTCCAAACTGTAAAAACGAATTTTGTCTCTTGGTCTGCCCATAGAGCTTTGGAGTAGGTAGAATCATTTTAATTCGCTCCACGTGCACCACAGATATATCGATAGCGTTTGGAAGCACAAATGCATCGGAAAGCTTTGAACTTTTTCCCAAAAAAGAAATCTCATATTCTTCGTTCTTGTCTTTCTCAGTTAATATTTTGGCTACATAATAAACGGGATGTTTTAATTTAGAAGTTTCAAAAAGTACTAAAACATAGTCAGCCTTCTTGGGTTCGTCTGTCATTGATGGAAATTCGAATAATGATGCATATGATTCTGAAGAATCTTCATCAGAACTTTCAATTACTACATCATTGCTCTCTGCAGAAGACTCATCGTGATTTTTTTTTAAATTAGCTTTTGTTTTACTACATTTTATTTTTGTTTCGCCTGATAAAATGTTCCTTATGTGAGTGCCTTTAGATTTATTAAGTGCTTTTTGCTTCTTTGCATCAGCTTTTTGCTGCTTTTCAATGAGAAGCGCCTTCATCGGTGTAGACGTTAATATTTCAGATGTCTTTTTCTTGACGTTTCTTTTTTTACTGACACTTGGTGTTGGTATAGGCATGGGCAAAAACTCCTTTAAACGAATTACTGGACTAACCTGGGGGGGCTCAGTTTTTCGTTTTTCGGGTGTTTTGTTATATTAAACTCTCTGCTGGAACAAGATGGAATTTCGTCAAACTCTAATTGTCTTACTGTTATGTTGTCATTTAAACTAACATCTTTTGGTTGCAAACTCTCTGAAGCGACAAAATCATCTTCAGTAAATATATCCGGTTTAAATGGCCAGATCCTAGTAGTCTTAAATCCATTTACGCATTCTTCTATAGTCGCTACTTGTTGATAAGCTGCAGCGAATAGCTCAGCTATTTCATAAATGGATATTCGTTTACTTGGATTGGTTGTCATCCAGTATGAACATTGTTTATTGAAATTCGTTTTTAGTGGTCCAAAGAATGTAATATTCATTTCCATTTTCTCTCGCCAGTTCATAAGAGGTTAATGAGATATGGCTCTCATGGTTATCAAGTACCAAACAAACTCGACTCGTATATAATTACCCGCTGCACTAATGCAACAAATTACTGTTACTAAATCACCACGTTCAGCGCTTGTAACTTTCCCTATCTGTTTGACTCCCTTTGGAGATATTATTTTCCCTGGTTTATGCACGGTATGAAGGCCACTTTCATCCACGTTGAATATGTCGGAGGGAGAATAGGCATTTTTGTCGTATACCGACTTTAAATTCTTAAAATATAAGTCAATGGCTTTCTTATTAAAACCTATCACTCGATTTATGCTCGTCGCTTCCGGTGTTCTTAGTGATAAATTTTGGTGCCTCTTCATGAACCCGTAGTAAAAATCCAATCCAGCTTTCTTTTTTTCTTTGTTAAAAGGATGAACTACTTTTAACTTTTCTGCACATTGAAAAATAATTGACCTAAAGTCCTCTATGGAAAGACCGTAGTATTTATTTGAAAGTTCAAGGCAATAGTCCACAATTTCCAATTCTTGTTGTTCAGTGAATACTGTCTGTCTGCCAACACGCTTGGGTTTAGCTGGCTTTCCTGCTGCATTACGGCTTCGGCCTTTGAAATGATCACGAATTGTGGACAATGTAATTCCGAATTGGGTGGATGCATCTGAAATTTTCATTCCCTGTCTTACAGCATTTACCGCGTTGTTAAGGGCTTCCTGTGACCATTTAGCCCGTAAGTTCTTTTTAGTATAATTTCGGACCATCTGCAAAAAGATATACCTACTATATAATATGATTTATCTTCGGCAGTGACTGGAGTAACAGCACAATAGACGCTGTTGCCCCAAATAGAGTGGGGTAACAGCGTGATCGCGCTGTTACCCCACTCTATTTTCGTGCTTTTGCCCCATACACAGCATGCCACAAATTGTTGCACAATGTTAGGTTATATTTATGTTTATTGAAAATTTTTCACACAAATCCAAAGACAAGAAACCCTGACATGATATTATGCAATAAAACTAGACCTACTTACCCTGTGTACAAAGTTTTCACTTCACGTTTTGCCGCAGTTGACTTCTCGAAACTTTAATAATTCGTTTTCATCAAACAATTTTACAACAGACATTGACTTCCCGACGGCGGTCTGTGCACTAAAGCTTGGCTGGTATTGCAGTACCTGTTCCAACAATACAACGTTGTCAGCATTCTTAATTTTCCTAAAACTTTTAATCGCGCTATTCCCCGAATCGCGCTAATGCCCCATGCTCCCCTACAATTTACACTTGCGTCTGGCGTCTGTAGGCTAGCTGGTAGAGCATTGACTATTTATGTACAGCAAAGGATAAGGCTAATTGACGGCCCCACAGTTTTAGAAGTCATGAACAAGACAGCCTTAAATTATTTAAAATACGTAGATTGTACCAAATTAAATCAAAAATATATGACTGTTTCATCTTACATAAAAATAAATACAAAAAGTCAGACATGGAACAAGACAAATTAAAATAACATTTTCACTAAGTTTTTAGGCTAGAGTACATCAATTTAACAAGCTTTTTAAAATAAGTTAAATGTTGTATTAACTGAGAATTAGCTAGTAATAGATTTGATTCGGTAAATACCGAGGGATCATCGAATAATTTTTGCGGTACCTTTTATCTACTCTCAAAATGCGCCAAGTAGGAGATAGTGGTTTCCAACCATGTACCTGGTAAATAAATGAC
The DNA here is from genome assembly GCA_963082815.1 of Melanotus villosus. Lineage (NCBI taxonomy): Eukaryota > Metazoa > Arthropoda > Insecta > Coleoptera > Elateridae > Melanotus > Melanotus villosus. The sequence goes on along the minus strand of OY720419.1, from coordinate 10,066,496 downwards.
AGGTAATATTCCTCTGTACAACAGTACAACAAACTGGACTCCTTTAAAGACTCTATTACATATTAATATACTTTTTGCATTATTTATAAAATCGTTGACTATAGGAAACTGATTCCTAATTTCCTCAGCTACTCTATTTAATCCAAGTGCCGAATATACGAGATTATGATTTAAATTTGGATAAAAAAATGCGTTAATTTTAAGCAGCTTCTATGATGTAAGATGTTACGTCAGAGATACACCGGGTATCAATGAAACCTGGGACACCCCTATTTTTTAAATTATATTTTAAGATATCAAATTGAAATTTGGTATATGTATAATACTTTTAAAATTATATTTTTTTGACAAAGAACACCAGCTGTTATTTTAAATCAAACGCCTTGTATATGTATACATTTTTGGAATTTCCATTTAATTCTACATATGTTAGTATCAAGTTTGAAACAAAGCATAATTACAGCAACAAAAATAGTTGAAGCTCCAAAACAATTTGTCTCGAGTGTTGGGGAAGCTTGACTTTCATTTTGCGTAAGTTATGGCATTCAAGATTAATTTCTGCAAAAATTTACATTGTTATCAAAATGTTTCAAACTTGACACTTGCGGACGTAAAATTAAATGGAGATTCCAAAAATGTATAGATATACAGGGTGTTCCATTTAAAATAACAAAGTTGGTGTTAATTACGACGAAACCGGAAGTGTCAGCAACCTGTGTTCTAGTCAAAAAATGACATTTCAAGAGTGTATTACATGTGCCAAATTTCATTTTGATATCTTAAAAAATACAAAATTTATAGGGGTGCTCCAGGTATCGTTGACACCCTGTATGTACCTTTGCAGGGAAACCACGACAAAAATATTTTTTAAATTCTTTAGAATTTTCTTACCAGCAATTTAAGTTACACAACTTAGTAACTCTCGATTCGATTTATATCCCGATTAGGATTAGATACGTTGTATGCGTTCAATTTAATAATTGTTGTTAAAAATAGTACGAATCACTCAAGCAACTTTCAATTATTTGTCTGTAGTTAATGTTACCTTCTGCATTTACATCAGTTTAAAAGCAGAGAAATAGCCTTTTATCGATTAAAGTCGAATCTACAATAATAATTATCCATTTATGTAGTTATCGTAACAACTTCTAACAGCTTCCTTGTTCATAAACGCTTTTATAAAACTGTAAACCCTTAATCAGTTTAAACAGGAAAAATTGTGATAATAAGGCATACTTTGTTACCAACTTGTTGAATGTTAGTTATTACAATAATAGAACATTGAAGTTTAGCAATGCTTTGTATTTTTGACGTATTATTATCTATATTGAAAAGCTAGTGAACTGACTGGTCGAAATTACCAACGGCCAAGAATTAACTTTGGTTTAGCACCTTGGTTGTTGAGTATTGTTTTCCAAAACTCAAAAATAGAGGAACCTGCCCAATGCAACCGCAGCAGTGAAAGAGCTGGTACTAATTCCTAATCAAAATAAATTAATTAATGTCTTTTAACAATTTTAGGAACGGGCAACCTAATCATAAAGAAATGAAAGGATGGTGGATAGTAACTCTTAGAAATTTTTTAGCTCTATGAAATATTATTGAAGTACGAGTAAAGGATTCCGGGATTACCGCTACCTTTTAGAAAATAAAAATGGTTGTATTTGGCGTCGAATACTCTGTACGTGTTAAATTTACAACTTGTCGCTGGGCCCTCATTTTGCACCTGAAGAGATTGAGTTTATAACAGAAACCTTCTAAATATTATAGCTTTAATTAGTATTAACAGTCAAAAGACCAGTACTACCCCCAAGTATGAGAAATTTTGTCAGAAGAAATATTTGTTCGTCCAAAAATTTTCTAAGCAATGAGTTCCAAGCGTTAGCCATTGTACTTTATTTTTTATATACTTCTAGATCATAAGTCACCAGTAAAGCTAGTTTTGGGAAGTATAAAATCACAAATTTAGGAACATGGAACGTGAAAACTATGTATCCAGCAGGCGCCCTAGAATCAATAATTAAAGAAATAAGTAAATATCGCAGGGGAATCACATCTATACAAGAAATAAGATGGACAGGAAATTGAAGGATTGACAAGTTAGGTTACCAAGTAGTATACTACAGCGGAATAGAGGTCACTTATGAATTAGGCACAGGATACGTTTTAGGACCACGCATGTAAAAAATTTGCATGAATCTATGAGAAATTAGCTTATATCCGAGTAAAAACTAAATGCAGCAGTATATTCATGTTCTCAGTACACGCACCAATAGAAGAAAGGGAAAACGAAGTCAAAGAACTATTTTGCCCCTCCCTAGAAAGCAAAATAGATAAAACACATGGTAATGATATCTTAATAGTGAGAGGTGACTACTATAAGGGCCAGTTTGGTACAATTGTTAAAAAACGATTTTACCCATTTTTAGCACTTTGAAAGAAACTGAGGCAATGAACTTTGCAACACGACAAATTATTAAAAAATCTGTACCCGACAATAAATTATCTGACACCGGATCGTAATAATCAATCACCAATTTGAAATTTTGGTTTAACCATTGAAATTTTTCAGTTTTTATGAAAATAAATTAATGGATTTAAAATTAACCAATTATCAGCGTAAGAAAGCTATGTATAGATGCATGGAAAAATAATGAAGGCATATCTCTTGTAATAGAAAACTCTGATGCATATGGAAATTGTGCTATAATTAATAAAAAAGATAGAGAAAAAATATGGAATTGCATAAGAAAGAATTCTACTCATACAGGGTGTCTGATTTTTCATTGACCAGCTTATATCTCGTTTATTATTAGAAATACAAGAAAAAGTCAGAGGAAATAGTTGTGTAGTAGTAATTCTTCTATAAAATGGCATAATCAATTATTTTTCATGGCTTACTGTTTTTCATTTGCTAATGGATTGAGGGTTAAATTATATTTTCAAAAATGTATCACATGTGATATTTTAGGTTTCATTTGGAGGAAAAAACTCAAATAATAGAATCGTACTAGTTGGCTATGCTTGCTGTTTATTTTACATACAATTGATAGTACCAAGTAACAATGCTGTAAAAAATTAATAAGCAACAAAATAACACAAATAATTATAGTCCAGTCAACGAACGCTCAATAGGGGGGGTGTCGAATGCATGGAGGGTGTCACAATTTTTAACTTCAGGGCTTTGTTTGGAGTCGTTAGGAGGTAAACATACTAAAAGTCCCCGGACATAGGAGGTGAGCGGGGTGCAGGGGGGGACCGAGAAGATCCCTTTTTTAGGTTTTTTGCTTATATCTTGAATAAGGTGCGTCTTAGCGAAAAAGTTATTATATACAAAATCAAAGGTGTCAAAATTTCCCAATCTCCGACCGTTTATGCGATATCCGCTATCAAAAATCGCTAATTTTCGAAAAAAAAATATAAAAAGTATATAATAATAATAATAATAATAATACGTTTATTTTCCTAGATCACAAAATATGTACAGGATTCGTCACATGTAATATAATAAAATTAAATTAAAATATTCAGTAAAGATAGTAATAAATAATAGTATTAGTCTATAAATACAATGCTAATATCATTTAACATAATCTGATATATTATAAAAGCATGTGTTATTTAAGAAATCCTTTAGGCGCTCCTTAAAAGATTTTATAGACACACTATCTTTGATATGACTGGGTAGAAGGTTAAATGCTTTTTGAGCTATGCAATTAGGAGACTTGTAAGAGATATTGTATCTGACAAACGGAACATGAAGGTGATCTTTAGATCGGGTGTTAATGTTGTGCACATCTTTGTTCTTTATGAAGCTGTTTTGGTTCACAAACGCGAAGGCACGCAACTCAAAAATGTAGACTAGGAAGAGTCAGTAACTTGTGTTTTTTAAATATTTCAGCACAGCCGTAGGTACTGGGCACACCTTCAATGCACCTAATAATACGCTTTTGTGCCACGAATACATTATGAGAGAAGGTAGACCATCCCCAGAAACAGATACCATATCTAATTCGTGATTCCACATGCGCATAGTAGAGCATTATTAATTGAGTTTTTGTTAATATAACCCGTAAATTTCTAAATAAGAAACTGAGGGAATTAAGTTTCGAAACAAGATACTCACAATGCCATCTCCAACTCAGACATTCGTCAATATGAAGCCCTAGGAATTTTGCATGCTGTACAGGGTGGCCCATTTTCGATGTTTTTAAATGGGAAGTACCCTTAATAACCGAGATAGGCAAAAACTGATGTCGGAGTCCAGGGCCCTTTTTTGATGCAGGTTCAAGTCCCGAAAACAAAATTCCGCTATCTTTTGTTATTTATTAGTTATAGCCCAAAATTCAAAATTTTGCCATATTGAAATCTTCAAATAACTCTCTTGGTTTTGAAGATATCCAAAAACGGTAAAAACATTCTACACGCACTTTTTCAAGTAGAATACGATAGTTAATTCAGATATCTTTTAATTTTCATGTTTTAAGAATTATGACATAAAGTTGGTATTTTTTAAGTATAAGTCGTAGTTGGCCATGATACCATTAAATTGCATATTTTTTCTGCTTTCCGAAAATATATAGTTTATGGGGATTAAATTCAGTAAAAATACCTCTTTTGGATAAAATTAGATTATATGATGCTGTTAGCAATTAGTAGGCCATGGTTCATGATAGCAATAAACAAAAGCTAATAGAGCGGGTGCATGTGACGTCACCAGGCACACAATAACGCGCCCGACTGAAAATGAACGACGGTTTTGAAAGTTAACAAAACTAAATAATTAATTTAATATTTTGTAGAAAATCTCGCGTTATCTTTAACAGCTTTTAATTATCTTGATATATGGAGATTTTATAAGTTTCTACGTATAACCTGGCAAAATTTTTAGTTTCTTGTTTTCCAGCGCTTTTCTCTTGCTACGCAAACTTATCAAAAGGATAATAAAAGCCTGAATAATATTCGAACAATTTATTTTTTCGGACTCAAGTACGGCGCAAGGCCAGGATTCCAAAATAATTAAATAAAAAAATTAATTAAAATGTTGATCAGAAAAATTGATTAAGCCTTGACAGTTAATTACACACAAAGGTAAATTTAAATCTAAATATAAAAATATATCTAAATAAAAAAAAAAATTAGCAATTCAATCATGAATTAAAAAACAAGAAAAATTTGAATAAAAATTAATAACAAATCTAATTCATGATTGAGATGATATGAAAATTTTATTACAAAAAGAAGTTAAAGATTAACAGGTGAACAACACCTATGAAATATATTAACATTAACACAGAAAAATTATCAAATTACCAGAAATATAATTAAACACTTATCTCAGTCCTGAAAATAGGTGAATTTCAGCATACAGCCACACTTGAAATATGCAGGGAATTAAATTAAAGTTGACATGAGCAGCGTGCATAAAATGGCGTCCTTCCACGTTTTTCGACAGAATAAAAAGTAAAATTTCCAGAGGAATTGAAGATACCAGCCAGGAAAAACACACGTCGATCCTCCAGTTGGGAAAGTAGATCAAATTTATAATAATTTTTATAACCCAAAATAGGTGCTGAAAATTCCAATTCAATCAGAAAATGGAGATTAAGGAATTTCAATAAAAAAAGGTACTCACCACTTAAACAGTGCGAAGCAAATAATTAAACTGTTAATAAAACATAGCAGCAATCACTTCCGAACATCGGAATGATTAATTAAATACGTTCATAAGATATGAAACGTAGAGTCATAAATTTCAGCCAAAATTCAAAGATGTGTTCCAAAGGAATGTCAATCGCCAAAAGAGAAAGAACTCGACTCAATTTCACCACACCTGACAGGCAAAAATCTACTGCGCAGGTACTAACTATTAACAAGAGAGTCTCTAACCCAATACACTTATGCAAAACAAGCTAATAGGCAAAATTTCACTAAGGAAAGCATTTAAAATTAATACACATAAGTTATGGAAAAATGGGATTACACAACAAGAGAATATAAGAAAATAGACTCGGAAAACCCGAAAGAATTACTTTTAAACGACAAAAAAGACAAGCAAATGGACTAAATAACCAGGCATCGCTTAAAGATGGAAATTTAAGCGCCGGCCCAATGGAAATAAAGTAAGCAAAAGCAGTCAGAACCACGAATAAAAGAAAATCGTACAAAATAAGAAAAGGGAAAATAATGAAATGAATTAATCAAGTAAAATGGGAAAGACAACACAGAAGAAGGAATAAGAAGGATACTGGATAACCAGGTAAAGGATCGTAAGATTGTCTTGTAATTAAACAGAAAATTTCTAAGAAAATACCAAAATAGATGAGGATATAACCATGACTAAAAAACCAGGCATGGTTCCCAAAAGAATGTCAACAACATGCAATATAATTAAGAAGACGTGACTATAAATAAATCTTACTCACTATCTCACTACCTTAAGGTAAGGCAATTGATCCAGGAACAATCAATCCCTAAAACTACTTAAAAATGACATAAGCAGGATGATAATTCGCAAAAATAGCAAAGTTTTAAATGTAGGGTAACAACCACAGTAACATGAGAGGAAACCTCTTTTACAAAAAACATTTAGCTTATCAATCAACAAGAAATGTAATTAAACAAGTAAAAAATGAAATTTTGAAGAAATTACTGTGAAACGAGCACAAAACAAAAATTCCCAACGTTAACAACACTGGCAAAGGCTTGAAAAATTGATACGATTCGGTGGCAAAGCAAAAAAATCGTAACACTCTAACTGCTTTCTCTGGGAAATATCACGTTCCCTAATACTCCTTTTAATTCACGATAAAATTTTCAATTACGTTCGTATCAACTGACCGCGGGAAAAACTTTAAGTAGGTAACTGAAAATTTCGTAATTATGTAGGCTAAACCATCCTTCATCTGGTTAAACACATCTTTATTCAGTTTGATATTGTAATATGTAATATTTTCTTTTTGGTAAAATTAGTATACCGGTGCATACAAATCTACCCTTTGTTTACCCTTCAAGTGTTCAGCTGATGGCCTAGTGACGTCACATGCAACCGCTCTATTATTTTTTGTTTTGCTATCATGAACCATGGCCTACTAATTGCTAACAACATCATATAATATGATTTTGTTCAAAAAAGGTATTGTTACTGCATTTAACCCCCATAAACTATATATTTTCGGAAAGCAGAATAAATATGCAATTTAATGGTATCATGGCCAACTACGACTTATATTTAAAAAATACCAACTTTATCTCATAATTCTTAAAACATGAAAATTAAAAGATATCTGAATTAACTATCGTATTCTACTTGAAAAAGTGCCTGTAGAATGTTTTTACCGTTTTTGGATATCTTCAAAACCAAGAGAGTTATTTGAAGTTTTCGATATGGCCAAATTTTGAATTTTGGGCTATAACTAAAAAATAACAAAAGATAGCGGAATTTTGTTTACGGGACTTGAACCTGCATCAAAAAAGAGCCCTGGACTCCGACATCACTTTTTGTCTATCTCCGATATTAAGGGTACTTCCCATTTAAAAACATCGAAAATGGGCCACCCTGTACTTTAGTAACTGACACGTTATTCACATTAAGGTTTAAACTATCACAGTCCTTCTGTCGATTATGGAACCTCATATATATGGTTTTATCGGAATTGCGGTATATCAATTTACTACTAAACCACTTACTTAAGTTGGATAACAAATTGTTACATTTTGTTTCCAACGAGTCCTTGGATTTGTCCGATGCAACGATTGAGGTGTCATCAGCGTAGATTGTGAAGAACGAATAATCGGTTGACAGAGTTTCAATCGAGTTAATATATAATATGAAGAGGACGGGCCCTAAGATGGACCCTTGAGGGACACCTACGTCAACATCTGTATAATCTGAGTTAAATCTAAGAATTGAAGAATCATTCCAGTGGGAAATGTAGACATATTGTCTGCGGTTATGTAAAAACGAGCTGATCCACTTCAAAGGAACTCCGCCTATACCATAGCCAGATAAAGTATTTAGGAGCTTATCGAAATTTACGCAATCAAATGCGCGTGATAGGTCGCACAGTATACCGACCGGGTCCTCGCCCTTTTCTACCGACGATATAATGTGGTTAAAAAAGGAATACAAGGCCGTGTGTGTTGATCGGTTCGCCCTGAAACCGTGTTGGTTATCGGACAAAATATTGAATTTGTCTAGAAAGTTTGATAACCTATGCAAGAATGCATATTCGAATATTTTAGAGAAAGAGGAATTTAGAGTTATGGGCCTGTAATTTTCAATTTTCTCGGGGTCGCCTTTTTTGTGTACGGGAATCACTTTCCCCGTTTTCAGGATATCCGGAAAATCACCTGTGCAAAAGGAGACGTTGACCAGATAGGTAATAGGTATAATTATTGTATGTAAAATCCGCTTTATAATAAAAACAGGGATGTCGTCAGGGCCGGAAGAAATTTTATTTTTTAGTCTTTTGGACAGTAAAATTATTAATTCGGATTCTGTAAAAGGGCAGATCTTGAAAGTAGCTATGGGTGTATGACTGTCTATGGTCATACATTGGTTACTGGTGTTGACATTCGGTACCTGACTAATGATGTCAAGAGGAGTCGTTTTAAAGAAGGTATTGAAAGCATGTGCAATAGATTTGGGATCCTTGATAGATATACCATTGTCTTTAATAACAATATTGTGATGTTTCTTGTTGGTTTGGGATAAGCCAGAAATAACGTTCCAAGCGCTTTTTATCGGGTTGTCCGCACGTAGAATTTTGTTTTGGTAAAACAATTTCTTTTTACTATTTAAGAGCATTCGATGCTGTTTCTTCGCTGTCTGATAATCAGAGTTGAGTACAGGATACCTACTACTGATAATGCGAAGGTCCTTTAGTTTGCAGCTGGAGGCTCTAGCCTCATCATCTACCCAGTCTTTACCTGGAGTGCTATTGTGGCGATTATAAACTTTACAAAGAGGGAAATTTATATTGAAATGATACAAAAAGGTTTCATAAAAGTAATTGAAGGCTGTATCAACATTTATGATATTGTAAAGATTAAACCAGTCTTCTGATAGAAGATCACTTTCAAATTTATGTACTGAGATTTCGTTGAAACTTCTCTTGAAGAGCGACGTACTAGTATTTCTTTTTGACCCAAAATTCATGTCAAATAACACTGTCCTATGGTCGGAAATGACATTGTCAAGTACACAAGATATTTCATCATTGTGGGAGTTACTATAGATATGATCAATGGTGGTAATAGTGGTATCTGTTACTCGAGTCGGCCAGCCCACGACATTAACTAAATTAAATGTAGCTAGAATGTTCGACAGCTTTGCATGATCCCTAGAGCGATTGTAGTAGTCTACGTTAAAGTCACCACATAAAGTGAGTCTCACATTTGGTTTATATAGAGCACCAAGGACGTCTCCTAATCTGTCCATAAATATTTTAAGATCACTTGAGGGGGATCTATAGCAAACAATAAGGATATTATTGAAACAATTACCTCAGTACAGCCAACGCAAATTACAGAGTCAAATTCTTGGCTGCGCAGTAAACATCGTTCATGAGAAGGCATTACCGTTTTATGCAGTACAGCGGAGCTACATCACGTTGATTCTTCCATTTGCTATATTTCTTATATTTGAACAATGACATTAAATAAATGAAATTCTAATCGTAGTAGCGTTGTACTTCGGCGTAGCCGACTCTCGGACGGACTCGCTTATTGCACGAGGTAAGCTGCGCAGTGAATTTGACTCTATAATTTGGGTTTGCTGTAGTGTAATACTTGTAGGTAATGGCACATACTTCAAAATGCATGTCTAAACAATACCGTTGTAAATCAATGGTTGTGTATGTAATATTAGGACAATTTTTCACCCATATCCCTATGCCGCCTCCCTTAAAATGCGAACGACAATAAGAACTACTTATAGAATAACCCGGTATTATCACATTTTTAATAGAATCTAAGGTTGCGCCTGTTTCAGTAAGACATAGAAAATACAGACTCTCATAATCATACACATCAACAAGCAAGTCATTAATTTTGCGTGCATTTATAAATATTGTACGTTCAATAATAATAAACTTGGATTAAATAATACTATCGGTTTACCTCCGGTTTCTTGGTCCAATAAAAAAAACGTCTAATACAGGCGTTAACAGGCCATTTGGTGGGATCCATGGCTTTTTTGAAGTTTTCTGCCAGGATGGTTACCTTAAAAGAGGAGTAGATTTCAACATTCCTGGATGATAAGGAGCAGCACACTATTTCGGGAAAGTGGGGCTTTAAAAATTGACACAAACTATCTGCAGTCGTAGTAGGTGAAAGTCGGTACACATGTAGGTCCACCGTCCTTGGAACACCCTTCAGACCACTGGCACCCGCTTCAGAGTCGTTGTTGGTGCCTACAATTAATGGACGCCGTTTGCTTTTTCTACTTTTAGCGATTGTCCGAGGTTTCTGTAGTGAGGTTGATGTATTTATTGCATTTTGTAAGGGTAGCAGCTTCTAAAATACCATGTGCTACTTGTTTATCGGTTATTTTGACTTGTGAACCGGGTTTACAGTTTGATTTGTTTATATTTATATTTACTTTATTTTTATCGTTGTCATCGCTTGCATTAGCATTGGCCTTTGTAGATATCGCATTTGGAATTTGCGCACGCTTAGGGAGAACCACACTTTCAATTTTACATGAATTAACGTTGGGATTTTCCCGTAAATCATTCCTATTTTCTAAATACCTGATCTTGTCCTCCAGTAAGGCATTTTTTTCATTTAATTGCTTAATTATTTCATCTTTCGCATCCAATAATAACTGCACGAACTGCATTGCCTCGGAATTCACAGATGTACATTTTGCGTTTTCAACGTTCGGCAAGCCTTTGTCGCAACAAATAATTTGTCCACTGCTAATCTGAACGATTTTTGTCTTTAATTTGCCCACGCAACTGTTGTGATAATAGTTTAGTTACGGTATTATTAAAGCAAACACTACATATGGTTGCTAGAGGATCATTCACAGCACATTTTGAAGGAAATTTTATCCTGTACAACTTCTTTTGTGGGAATTTTTCTGTAAACCGAAGAGATGAGGTGCTAGAGAGAAAAGTTTAACGAAAAACGGGAGGCAAAATATTTTCTTTCGAATATTAACGATTTTTGATAGCGGATTTCTCATAAACGGTTGGAGATAGAAAAAAACTTAAAAAAGCAATGTAGGAAATTTTATCAGCTTTGATTTTGTATATAATGACTTTTTTGCTAAGATGCACCATCTTGTAGATATAAGTAAAAAACAAAAAAAGAGACCTTCTCAGTCCCCCCCTGCACCCCGCTCATCACCTATGTCTGGGGACTTTTAGTATGTTTACCTCCTTTTTTTCTTTATTGAATTTTAATGTGGAGTTTTGTAAATTGAATTTATTTTGATTTTGAATTAATGTTCAGGTATTTTGATTTACGGTTGTTTGGTGTGTATATTTATTTTACAGGAATTATTTCAGATAGTGAATTATCTGAGTATTTAATTTTATGTACGCACACATACACACATAATTCAAACACACTTATACATTTAATTTACAGAGAATTTGCTTTTCAAAATAAATTTAATTTAAAATTGTGTGTTATTAATTGAGATAACATAGCAATATATTATTCACATCGGTTTGGTGAATGTTTTTCTCACAATGATATGTTTTACTTAACTTAAACAGTTATTAGCTATTTTTGCTATAGATATTGCTTCCAGTTTTGCAAAGACTATTTTTGACTTTTCCTTTATTTGTCAGTAATTTTCACAACCAATAAAACACAAAAACGTAACAATTAATTTAGTAAACTAAACCTAGCAATACTTAATACCGGTTTTAATTTTTTTTATTTGTTTATTCTTAATGAAGGCTGTGCCAGAAATTTCAGATCTGAACAGAACGATAACTTCTACTTTTAGAAGTAATTCAACTGTCGTTGTGTGGTCAAACAAATATCACACCCTCCACATTATCATGTTTCAAGTAACACTAATTAGTTTCCATGGCCCTCATCACTGTACAGAGAGAATAAGACATTCTCATAACCTAAAATATAACCACCAATTAATCATCGGAACTTGCTGATTAGAATTACGGCTCACGTTTAACACAGTTCTGCAGTTCATAATAACTAATCCTCCAGCTGTGAAGATTATTTCCTTCTGGGACCTTTGAATTACAAATGGAATTATGGATTTTACAGCTGAGGTATGCTTAAGATTCCAACCAGATTCATAAATTCCTTGAGCAACCGATGTAGCCTGGTTAAAGAATGCATAAATACAAAGGTATAAAATTAAAGAAATGGTGGGAATATTTCTGAATGTTTAAAATCAATATTTTTCTAAATTCGGCAAATTTAGGAAAGTAATCAGAATATTTTTCGTACGTGCTAAATTTTTATCGTATTTTCCTTTCGAAATGGCTTTAGCATTTTCAAAAATATTCCTACGAATAGGTGTTATTGAAACAGTGACCCTTATCTTAAAACCAGATGGTTTGTACAAAAATATGAAAGAATGCCATAGATAAAGTAGCCGAAGGGCCTATTACAAGTTTAAGTTTAGATCTCACTATTTTTTGTTTAAATTCAAATAAAAGCTGGTAGAAAATATAAATGTATTACCTACAAGTAATAACTGTAATAAGGCTGAAAACCTCGCAGGCAAAAACTCCACTACTTAACTAGGCCACACTTTCAATGACACCCTGCGTATATATACTTGCAATTTAAACCATACCTCGTCTGTAATATAATTCAAGGGGACACAGTACATGGACAGTTGTAACAAAGCTGCTGTAAATGCACCAGTATACCTTAACAGTGAAACTATGTTGTCGCTATAATGAAAACAGATAAATCATAAATAAACTTTAGATTATAATATAGAGCAGTTTCTAAATAATTTGACATATTGAGATCACGTATAGTTCATATTATAATGTATGGGTATGTCACGACGACCGTCGATTAGACGTTTCCTGAAAAAGACTTATAGTACATACATGAAAATTTGTAAAATAGGGCTTTAGGATATTAGAAATTGATTGAAAACATTTTTAAACCAGAAGTATACACTAACTTCATTCTTTCAAATAGAACACGCTGTATATCTTTATATATTCAGAATCGCCTTTCAACGGTGAGTGCAATGATATAGCACTATAGGTGTCTATCGCTAACAGTTCAGCAGTTATTCAATTGTGTTTAAAAGGTCTAACTTTTGACGGACGCCACTGCTAAATTAATTAGAAATAAGCGTTCTTTCCCACGATTTAATTCAAGGAAATTAAGTAATTTTGAGAAAAATCGAGGTCGGCATTTTTCGATCACCCTGTATACTGGTACACGTTAGAGGCGAATATTCCTAGCTATTTCATCGCTGGTAGACTCCTTAAATTAAATCCTGAGAAAGAACGATTATTTCTAATTAATTTCGCAGTGGCGTTCGTCCAAAGTAAAGTTAGATTTTTTGAAAACAATTGAATAACTTCTGAACTGTTAGTGATAGACCCCTATAGTGCTGTGTTATTACACTGGCCGTTGAAAGGCGATTCTGAAAATCTAAAAATATATAGGATACTCTATTTGAAATAACGAAGTTAGTGTCTACTTCTGGTATAACCGGAAGTTGTACAGCGTTAAAAATGTTTTTCGCCCTCCGGCTAGAAACACTCAATTTTCATGCGTATAAATCGTCTGGAAAATGCTATTTTCCGGACTAGTCCAGCAAAGTAAAATTAGGATTTTTGATTGGTGGCGCTCAACCGAACTGACTCCGCCCTCTCATTGCTACGCCCATTGTCACGCCCAGAAAAATAAATTTCCTACAAAAATAAATTCTCTAACGTCAAATATTTGAATAAAAAATGATTTTTTATAATTAACGTATTTTTATCGGCCGAAAAAATATTGTGTATCACACGCCTAGAAACTGCTTTGCAAGTACTCGCACTTGTAGGGCCTCGGTTGCACCTCGGCCTACAAACGTACTCGCACTTGCAAAGTGACAGTTTCTAGCCTTGTGATACAAATAACTATTTCCATCTATTTGTAATATCCAAAAACTCTATTTTACAAATTTTCATTTATGGTTTTTTTTTAACAAACGTCTAATCGACGATCGCACTGACATATCCTGTATAAACAAACTACATATCTTGAGAGTTTTCGTGAGTTTGATTTTGTGTGCCAATTTAAATTCCTTAATCAATGCTTATAAGAAACCTGCATACCTTGTAAATGCACCATACATTTCTACGAAACTAAAAATTGCAACAGTAGAATATTGAAGAAGCATCACTAGCGAATAGACATCCTTAAAATTACTAGAAAATCTTAAAAAAAATTAATGTAGTATAATTACTAATTATAATTTAATGTTGATGCCAGCAAAGCGATTACCTCAATATAAATTTGTGGTGGTGAATGCAGGAAATGAGCTTTTTTAAATACACTTCCACATCAATTTTATCATCAGCAATCGACGTGTTTAGCTCTTGTAGAGAATAACGTAACATCTTAAATTGCACCATGAGATGAATACCCAAACTTAAAAAGAACGATTCAAATGCTACCGCATGTAAAGCAATATATGGCACAACTATTTGTTGGGACGTTAGAAACAGTCTAAACAGTTTCTGTTGGTCCTTCATTGCCCATGCTCCAGTTATCAATTCCCTTTTAAAGTAAGAATTTAGTAGTTCCATCAATACCGTGATGAGTAGTAGGCGAAAGAATAATTTTTGAATCTGAAGGGTACGTTCGAATATGTCTTCTAATTCCTTTCGGATGTTCTTTTCAAATCTGTTGGTTTTCCAGAATCTTCTCGTATCGGTAATAATTTGACGAAAGTCATTTAGCTTGGATGCAAGTGCTAGCGATTTAAAGAGAGCCTGCAAAAATTAATAAATAATCAAATCGTTTCAGAAACCTCCTAGTTTTTAAGTTTCTTATTCATAATTAATACGCTACAGCAAGACCGAATATTTGGTTTTAAGAATGTTTGATACCACAAAAAATTGAATGGGAAAAATAAATGGAAAGATTTAGTGTGAACATCTTCCTTTATTTTTTAGAAATAATTATGGAATACTTCTTCGGTATTAAATAATATTTAAATTTAGAATTTTAGAAACTATTAAGAGTAGGTACAATCTTTAGAAAATTGTAATTTCAGAAGGGTTATTTCGTTCAGAAGGTAAAGATGATTAAAATTGTATTTAGCAGAATAAAGTGAAGACAAATATTAAACAACAAATACCTGTCCAAAACCAGACAATCCCTCGCAAGTTCGAGAAACCGCAACAGTCTTATTTTCTGTGGTATAAAAGAGCTGAAGAATAAAAAACCCTAAACTTATTGTTAGATAAATTGAAAAAGCAGCCACAATTGAAAAAACCCTGGATTTTTTTTGGCGAGGATTTTGTCCACATATCTTTAACAAACGCAGTGGATATCTTAAAATTTCTTCCCCGAAGTCTTGCATTTCCTGAAAATTGAATTTGTGTAATTATCTAACTTGCTTTGCAAAAGATGGAATTACTAAAAGCTTTAAAAGGAGCTCAGAAGAAGAAGATTCAAATTTACTTGGTGCTATTTCGTTACTCATTACTAATATGGTTGTTTTTTATTTCTTAGTCACTTTATTAATAGTTTTTCAGTAATACGAGGGCCAACCTGAATTTATTGAGAATAAGCAAATCTGGTAGACCGGGAAAAACAAAACATACAGTGTTATTTAGAGCAACTCTTTATCTGTCATTTGAAGTCTAGTTGTTGAAGTTACGTTCGTTATAACTACAGTTACCAATTTATTAAAGTAATATTACAAGTAACAAAATGGAATTAACCACAGAGCATTTTCGAATCATGATTTATTGTGATTTAAAAAAAAGTTTAAGCGCTTATGAGTGCAAAGAGAGTTTACATTCAGCTTTTAGTGAACAAGCACCTTCCTTGGCTACAAGTTGCCGATGGTATAAGAGATTTGAACGCGATGGAACACAGCTACAATATGTAGAAAAATATGAATATTCAGGCGCATTTATAAAAAATGACGGAAGAATAGATGGCGAAATCAATAATAGAATAAACAAAGCAAATAATATATATTACCAGATAAACAATACCATCATAGGAAAGGAAGAAATTAGCATCAAGGCAAAAATGTAGCTTTATAAAACAATATTCATCCCTACTCTGATCCATGGAGCAGAGACCTGGGCAATAATAGATAAACATAGATCAAAAGTAACTGCAACAGAAATGAAATACCTAAGAAAAGTCTTGGGAAAAACAAGGAGGGATAGGATAAGGAACAACAGCATAAGGGAGGAACTGGACCAACCGCCTATTGTCGCGAAATTGAGAACAAACAATTAAAGTGGTACGGACATGTACACCGCATGAACATCACATGATACCCGAAACTGATAATGGAGACAAGAATGGAGAGAAGAAGAACAAAAGGCAGACCCCGAATACAATAGGAAGATAATATCAGGCAGACGGCTAATATAAGAGGAACGAATATGGAGGAGGTAAAAAGAATGGCAAGAGAGAGGAAAACATATAGGAAATGGATAATGGGCCCAACGCCGGGAGGCATAAATGGGAAACGAGCAGCATCAAAAAGGAGCAGGGCGTCTTCCTACGGCTGTTACTGACAAAAACATTGCTGCTGTTAAAAAAATAATTCAACAGGACAATAAAGCCACTTATGCGGTAATAGAGCATCAACTCAAGATTGGATCCTCAGCTGTTAAAACAATCATACACGATCACCTGCATTTAAAAAAAGTGGTCAATCGTTTTGTGCCGCATCATCTTTCTGACTTCCAAAAAGCAGAGCGTGTAAGAATTTGCCATGAAATTTGAAATTTCTTAAATAATGGCGGACACCAAATTTTTTCCAAAATAGTGACAGGTGATGAAACTTATATTCCCTTTTTCGATGTACCTATCCGCCAAGAGAGTCGTGTATGGATTCACAAAGATGAGGAAACTCCAACAATGACCAAGGAGCAGCGAGCAATGAAAAAGGTTAAGTATGCGGTATTCTTCAGAAGTACCACGGGTTTAGTAAATGCAATTAAGCTAGATGGACAAAAGACAGTTATAGCTAAATGGTACACTGAAAAATGTTTGCCTGAAGTGTTCAGTAGAGTTCCAGACAAGGGAATTATGCTCCACCATGATAATGCATTGTCCCATACGGCAGCTTTAACTCTTCAGTTTTTGGCTAGAAAAAATATAAAAGTAATAGAACATCCGCCGTACTCACTTGATTTAGCAATGTGCGACTTTTGGCTATTTCTTGGGCTTAAAAGGAATTTGCTGAGTAGAAGGTTTACGTCTGAAGAAGAGATTGATACCGCAGTTCACGCTTATTTTGAAGGTATTCCGAAAGAAGATTGGTTGGGAGCTTTTAAACACTGGAAAGAAAGAATGGTCAAGTGTATCATTGCTGAAGGGAATTACTTTGAGCATATTTAAAATAAAATCCTAGAAAATATTAACCGTGTTTTTTATTCTCAATAAACTCAGCTTGGCCCTCGTATAATTAGCCAAAAAATAAAAATTAAAGAGAAAATTGATTTTAAAGCTGAAGAAAAAAATATAAAATTTTAAAAGTAAAACACCAACCAATTACTACAAATTATTATTTCTTTTAGCTTGCGTCTTTCGTTACAAGCAGGCAAACTACAAATATTCCAATTTGCAACATAAAAAAACCCAGAAACTGCCGAAGTACACTTTTCGGATAGTACGATAAATTTAAAAAATATTCTTGAATTGTCTTTCTTGTTGCACAAATTCCAACAACCATTTACTTTTTCAGTTTCAGTTTGCTTTAAAACTTAAATACGGCATTTTATATAAACAACATAGCTCCAAATTTTGTGGTCCCTTCGTTAAACTTTTTAATGTCAATAAAATCTAATAAACTGTTACATACAACAACGCCTGACAGATGTTCTGTATTTATGAAACTTTAAAACTAGGAAAGGAATGACTTCAGTTAAACTGAAACCTGTATTTATCCACTTAGGTAATTACAACAAAAACTTCTAAATAACGCTTCCTTTTTATTCATAAGTACCTTCAGGAAACGCTAAACCAATAATCATTTTTAAATTGGCAATGAAGGGTAATTTGTTTTAAATGCGTTGAAAGCTAGGTTGTTGTTAATTCAAGAAACGACGTGTAAATCTATCATTTACGATATTTCTTTGTAATATGGTGCTGAAAAAAGGAATCATTAGCGAAGGAAGAGTTTTAACCTATTTGTGCTATAAATTTGGGACTATAATTTCTTTCTTAATGGGAAAAAGGAATTTAAAAAAACACCTAAAAGCTCTTCTCTGTATATGTATATAATAATTGTGGTAAGATATTTTCAGGAAGTTATTTCTGATTGTTTTTATTTATTAAAAAACGCCCAACAAATTATCTCACTTGAATATTAGAAAAAATTGTTAAAATTTCAATTTAGAGTGTAATTGAACTTGGCTTAGGCTAAGCAATCAAATTTATTTTACTACTTAGACATTTAGTCCTAAAGAAATGCAATTACAATAATTTACACTTGCGTCTGGCGTCTGTAGGCCAGCTGGTAGAGCATTGCCTATTTATGTACAGCAAAGGTTAAGGCTAATTGACGGCCCCACAGTTTTAGAAGTCATATACAACAAGACAGCCTTAAATTATTTAAAATACGTAGATTGTACCAAATTAAATCAAAAATATGTGACTGTTTCATCTTACATAAAAATAAATACAAAAAAGTCAGACAAGACAAATTAAAATAACATTTTCACTAAGTTTTTAGGCTAGCATACATCAATCTAACAAGCTTTTTAAAATAAGTTAAATGTTGGATTAACTGAGAATTAGCTAGTAATCGATTTGATTCGGTAAATACCAAGGGATCATCGAATAATTTTTGCGGTATCTTTTATCTACTCTCAAAATGCTCCAAGTAGGAGATAATGGTTTCCAACCATGTACCTGGTAAATAAATGACAGGTAACATTCCTCTGTACAACAGTACAACTGGACTCTTTTTTAAGGTCTCTATTACATATTAATATACTTTTTGTATTATTTATGAAATCGTTGACTATAGGAAACTGATTCCTAATTTCCTCAGCTACTCTATTTAATCCAAGTGCCGAATATACGATATTATGATTTAAATTTGGATAAAAAAATGCGTGAATTTTAAGCAGCTTCTATGATGTAAGATGTTACGTCAGAGATACACCAGTTGTCAATGAAACCTGGGGCACCCCTATTTTTTAAATTATATTTTAAGATATCAAATTGAAATTTGGTATATATGTATAATACTTTTAAAATTGTATTTTTTTGACAAAGAACACCAGCTGTTATTTTAAATCAAACGCCTTGTATATGTATACATTTTTGGAATTTCCATTTAATGCTACATATGTTAGTATCAAGTTTGAAACAAAGCATTTTTGCCAACTTTAGGTCATTCTAATTACAGCAACAAAAATAGGTGAAGCTCCAAAACAATTTGTCTCGAGTGTTGGGGAAGCTTGACTTTCATTTTGCGTAAGTCATTGCACTCAAGATTAATTTCTGCAAAAATTTACTTTGTCATCAAAATGTTTCAAACTTGACACTTGCGGACGTAAAATTAAATGGAGATTCCAAAAATGTGTACATATACAGAGTGTTCCAGTTAAAATAACAAAGTTGGTGTTAATTACGACGAAACCTGAAGTGTCAGAAACCTGTATTCTATGTCAAAAAATGACACTTCAAGAGTGTATTACATGTGCCAAATTTCATTTTGATATCTTAAAAAATACAAAATTTATAGGGGTGCTCCAGGTATCGTTGACACCCTGTATGTACCTTTGCAGGGAAACCACGACAAAAATATTTTTTAAATTCTTTAGGATTTTCTTACCAGCAATTTAAGCTACACAACCTAGTAACTCTCGATTCGATTTATATCCCGATTAGGATTAGATACGTTGTATGCGTTCAATTTAATAATTGTTGTTAAAAATAGTACGAATCACTCAAGCAACTTTCAATTATTTGTCTGTAGTTAATGTTACCTTCTGCATTTACATCAGTTTAAAAGCAGAGAAATAGGCCTTTTATCGATTAAAGTCGAACCTACAATAATAATTATCCATTTATGTAGTTATCGTAACAACTTTTAACAACTTTCTTGTTCATAAATGCTTTTATAAAACTGTAAACCCTTAATCAGTTAAACAGAAAAAATTGTGATAATAAGGCATACTTTGTTACCAACTTGTTGAATGTTAGTTAGTTAGTTAATAATAGAACATTGAAGTTTAGCAATGCTTTGTATTTTTGACGTATTATTATCTATATTGAAAAGCTAGTGAACTGACTGGTCGAAATTACCAACGGCCAAAAATTAACTTTAGTTTAACACCTTGGTTGTTGAGTATTGTTTTCCAAAACTCAAAAATAGAGGAACCTGCCCAATGCAACCGCAGCAGTGAAACAGCTGGTACTAATTCCTAATCAAAATAAATTAATTAATGTCTTTTAACAATTTTAGGAACGGGCAACCTAATCATAAAGAAATGAAAGGATTGTGGATAGTAACTCTTAGGAATTTTTTAACTCTATGAAATATTATTAAAGTACGAGTAAAGGATTCCGGGATAACCGCTACCTTTTAGAAAATAAAAAAGGTTGTATTTGGCGTCGAATACTTTGTACAGTTAAATTTACAACTTGTCGCTGTGCCCTCATTTTGTACCTGAAGAGATTAAGTTTATAACAGGAACCCTCTAAATATTATAGCTTTAATTAGTATTAACAGTCAAAAGACCAGTAGTACCCCCCAAGTATGAGAAATTTTGCCAGAAGAAATATTTGTTCGTCCAAAAATTTTCTAAGCAATGAGTTCCAAGCGTTAGCCATTGTACTTAATTTTTTATATTCTACTAGATCATAAATGTCACCAGTGAAGCTAGTTTTAGGAAGCATAAAATCAGAAATTTAGGAACATGGAACGTGAAAACGATGTATCCAGCAGGCGCCCTAGAATCAATAATTAAAGAAATAAGTAAATATCGTATGGGAATCACATCTATACAAGAAATAAGATGGACAGGAAATTGAAGGATTGACAAGTTAGGTTACCAAGTAGTATACTACAGCGGAATAGATGTCACTTATGAATTAGGCACAGGATACGTGTTAGGACCACGCATGTAAAAAGTTTGCATCAATCTATGAGGAATTAGCTTATATCCGAGTAAAAACGAAATGCAGCAGTATAATCATGTTCTGAGTACACGCACCAATAGAAGAAATGGAAAACGAAGTCAAAGAACTATTTTGCACCTCCCTAGAAAGCAAAATAGATAAAACACATGGTAATGATATCTTAATAGTGAGAGGTGACTACTACAAGGGCCAGTTTGGTACAATTGTTAAAAAACGATTTTACCCATTTTTAGCACTTTCAAAGAAACTGAGGCAATGAACTTTGCAACACGACAAATTATTAAAAAATCTGTACCCGACAATAAATTATCTGACACCGGATCGTAATAATTAATCACCAATTTTGGTTTAGCCATTGAAATTTTTCAGTTTTTATGAAAATAAATTAATGGACTTAAAATTAACCAATTATCAGCGCAAGAAAGCTATAGATGCATGGAAAAATAATGAAGGCATATCTCTTGTAATAGAAAACTTTGATGCATATGGAAATTGTGCTATAATTAATAAAAAAGATAGAGAAAAAATATGGAATTGCATAAGAAACAATTCTACTTATACAGGATGTCTAATTTTTCATTGGCCAGCTTATATCTCGTTTATTATTAGAAATACAAGAAAAAGTGCGAGGATATAGTTGTTTAGTAGTAATTCTTCTCTAAAATGGCATATTCAATTATTTATCATGGCCTACTGTTTGTCATGAAAAATATATAACTTTGGGTTTTTAAATGGAACACCCTGTATATTTATTTGCTAATGGATTGAGGGTTAAATTCTCTTTTCAAAAATGTATCACATGTGATATTTTAGGTTTCATTTGGAGGAAAAAACTCAAATAATAAAATCGTACTAGTTGGCTATGCTTGCTGTTTATTTTACATACAATTGATAGTACCAAGTAACAATGCTGTAAACAATTAATAAGCAACAAAATAAAACAAATAATTACTTATTTTAATAAAGTACAAAAGACTGCTAAAAACAAAAACCGCGCATAGGTAACTAAAATGATTATATTATTTGAGTTTTTTTTTTGTTTAATTGACACTTATAATATCACATGGGATACATTTTTGAAAAGAGAATTTAACCCTCGATCGATTAGCGAATAAATATACAGGGTGTTCCATTTAAAAAACCAAAGTTATACATTTTCCCTGAAAAACAGTAGGCCATAAAGAATAATTAATTATGCCATTTTATAGAAGAATTACTACTAAAAAACTATTTCCTTTAACTTTTTCTTTTATTTCTAATAATAAACGAGATATAAGCTGGTCAATAAAAAATCAGACACCCTGTATATTAAAATTAACAAACAGACAATTGAGTAATATTATTATCACTGCACAAAGTGATCAAGATACTTTGAAGTAGGTATGTAGAGAAATTAAAAATTAAAAATTTCGAAAAGGCCTTATAGATTCACTTCCAACAAAATTTTCAACAAAAGATAGTGGTATTTTATTTAAATATAGTCATGCAGCATGTTATGTCATTCGAGGAAATACAGTATTTTATTTTGATTCGAGTGGAACTAAACCACATTTAAATTTCCTGAACAAATTTAAAACTTTTAAAGTTGAATACAACAAAAAAAAAGTACAACCCGATAACTCAACCATGTGTGTATTTTTGTGTTTAATTCTCTTAAAAATGATGGAAGTCATGGAATTTGAGGAGATTATAAAACCTATATAATGCAACAAAATAAACTTCAAACTATTTACAGAATATTTGTCTAAGTAAATGGTCATACCGTTGCAGGTATTATATCAGACGTGGCTGATTGGGGAACAAAAGAAGTTATTAATTGGGTAGAAGACGATGGTATTACAGATGAAGGTGTTAAAAAAAACAAACAAACAAACAACATTGAAGCCGCGAGTAATTAGACTCTAATACACCTTGTCAAAATTTATAAAATTAACCATTTTAGGGGTATTTTCATTCATGAAAGATAAGCTTCCAAACAAACCAAGAATAAATGAGTGTGACATAATAAATTTAAATAATTCAAATCAAAGAGGAAGTCATTGGACTGCTTACATTAAAAAGGGAAATTATGTAGAATATCTTGATTGGTTTAGAAAATCACCCCCTTCTTTAGAATTACAAAAGTATGTACAAAGCGAAAATGTGTGGATAAATAAGAATCACACATAAACATACAATGATCCATCTCTATTTTGTTACTGGACTTTCAGAATTTGTAAGCGATTTATAGCTTAGTGAGCACTTGAAGCATGGTACTGGTTCGGGTTGCCCATCCGCTTTAACAGTTTATTTGGATGATCTTTTGGAAATTTTCCACTTTTAGGGATTTTTGAATCTATTTGTGTATTTGTGAATTGGTCCTTCTAGATCATTTTTGATTTCCTGTTCTTTCCAGCGTGTCGAGTCCTCCAAGTTGGACGTATTCGGGTCTGGGGAATATTTAGTAGTTGTGCATTTTTATATGGGTCATCCCAGTCCCCGAAGTGCTAATGTGGATTAGGAGAAGCATAGTTTAGGGATTCCCTTAGCCTGGTGCCCTCATTTGTGGAAATTTTCTGTTGCTGGTGCCCTTTACTTCCACCGCTGCTACATCCTTCTATGGGATTTGGCCTTTTTGATTACCTCTTTCCATTTACTTCTTTGGTTAATGTTTTCCAATTAGCTACACCTATGTTCTTAATATCTCTAAGCACCTCGTCTAGCCACCTGCTTGCGAGTCTGCCCACTCTCCTAGTTTCCGTTGGTTTCCAGAATGTGGGAATTTTAGGTGCTTTATCCTGTCCCATCCTGAAGATGTGCCCAAATCAATTCTTGATTTTATAAAAGTTGTTATCTTCTCGTTTTTTATCGATGCTTCTAGTTCGAAATTTTAATATATTTTTTTTAAATTGTTTAAACAATATAAATACTTGATAGCGCCAGCTGAAATGTTTCTGATTTTGAATAATTTAATATAACAAACAATTTAAAAAAAAATCATCAAAATCGGTTCTGTTTTAGTGGATTTAGAAGTAAAAACCTTCATTGACTCGACTATTTAGCGTTAACGGAAATTTAACGTAGTCGTTGCGATAACTCCCTAATATATAAAAAAGGTGCTGAAACGCTAACCGAAAACTTCAGACCAATTTCCTTACTCTTTACACTTTCAAAAATGTTAGAAAAACTTATGAAAAATAGATTAAATAAATTTATATTAAAAAACAAAATTTTAAATAACTCTCAATTTGGTTTTTCACAAAATAAAAGCACTCATATGGCAACATTAAATTTCATAAATAACGTAGTAACCTCTCTTGAGAATAATTACCATACCCTAGGTATTTTTTGTGATCTCTCAAAGGCTTTTGATTGTGTAGACCAGTGGTCTCAAACTCAAATTGCATGCGGGCCGAATGCACGATCTGGAAACAGCTCAAGGGCCGGATTTATTTTTAACAAAATGAGAGTGAATAGATGTCTATTGCACCGTAGTTACCCCTAATGTATGGTTACACTTTGTAATTCAAACGTATTGACAGCTAAATATTAAATTTTCAGACTGACAGTTATTTCAAATAATTCTAATACATATTATGTTGAATTAACCACTAAAAATAACTTACTTTTAACTTAAACTAAAAATAAGTAAATTATGAAAACTTTCCCACTACAACATTAACCACTAAAAATAACTTACTTTTAACTTAAACTAAAAATAAGTAAATTATGAAAACTTCCAGGTGGGACAAAATTTGAGAATAAATAATGACAACTTATTCTCTTTCATTTATTTATTAAATTTTTCTTCGACACATACAGAAACAATACAGATGTTTGTATGTAAATAATTATAAACTTTTTTATTTCTTACTACAACTTGACACTTGATGGCGTTTCGATTCTGATAAAGTTTGTAGCCTTGGAGAAAAAGTACTAGAAACTATCTTCATCACGGATTGTAGATGCTCATCGGTCAATCGGGATCTTTTCTTACACTTATTAATTTTCAACTGCGAAAAAAAACTGTTCACATATAAATGTACTCCTAAACAAAGCGATTATTCTTATTGCAAAAATTCGTAACTGAGGGTATTTATCTTTTGACAAGTACGAATAAAAGTTAATCGAATCTGTATCTTCAAATCTTTGAATAAGATTTATATCACACTGTAAATTAATTAGCTCCATTTGTAGATTTTCTGGTGCGTTATTCACGTTCGTTTTTAATGGTAATGAAAATAATGTAAAATCGGACTCCAAATCATTAAAATCTTTAAATCTTTCTTCAAATTCTTGTCGTAATAATGCTATTTTTCTTGCATATTCTTGAGATATTTCATTTTAAATAATAGCACAGGATTTAAGATGTAGGAAATGTATGAAATTTTTTGATTCCAGTTGTGTTTCCCATAATTGCAATTTAAGTTTAAAAACTTTGATACATGCATACATGTCAGTGATAAGTTTATTCTTTCCTTATAGCTCTTTATTGAGAATATTTAAACAAGAAATGCTAAATCTGTTATCCATGTATCAGTGTGTAGCTCGTCGATGGTTTTATTTTTTTGTGTCATGAAAATTTTGATTTCATTTATTAAATCAAAAAACCGTTTTAATACAGCTCCTCGACTTAACCACACCTCACCTCATTATAATAAATCATTTCTCCGTACTCACTTTCAATTTCTTCAAGCAATGCAACAAATTCTCGATGATTCAGAGCTCGCCCACGGATAAAGTTTACTGTTTTAGTTACTGTTTCCATAACATGATCCATCTGCAAACTTTTTGCACAAAGTGCTTCTTGAAGAATAATGCAATGTATAGCGCAAAAATTATTCTGAAATTTTTCTTCTTTCACTATATTCCTTAATTTTACCGCTACTCCATTTTTTTTTACCAACCATAGCAGCTGCACCATCACTTGCAAATCCAACCATTTTATCCCAACTGAATTTATATTTATCTATTATAGTTTTTATTTCAGAAAAAATATCCTGTGCACCAGTTTTTCCTTTCATAGGAATTACTTCCAATAATTCCTCAATTACTTCAAATTCATCAGTAACGCATCGTACGAAAACGGCAAGTTGTGCTATATCTGTGATGTCAGTACTCTCATCAACTGCTATTGAAAATGCTGCAAAATCTAAACTTTTTTCTTTTAACTGACATCGTAAATCAGTAGCGATTTCGTTAATACGTTCCGCTACCGTGTTGGCCGATAAACTAATATTTTTAAATAATTGTTGTTTGTCAGGACAAAGAAGTTCGGCAGACTTAATCAAACAATCTTTAAGGAATTCGCCATCCGTAAATGGTTTTGATCGTTTTGCAATCATGTGCGCGAGAGCAAAACTTGCGTGCACTGTTGCTTCACTAGATTTATTTGCTTCAGTAAAAAAATTTTGTTGTCGTTGTAAGACAGATTTGAGAAACTGTAACTTTTTTTCCCTCAATTTGCCTTCCAACGTTTCAAATTTTTCTTTATGATTCGTTTCTTAATGTCGACGTAAATTGTATTCTTTTGGAACTGATATTCCCTTATTACAAATAAAACATACAATTTTATTGCGCACAACACCACAAAAGTACATAATTTCCCATTTATCTTGAAAAACACGCCCTTCTTCGTCCACTTTTCTTTTGCCCTTTGTTTCTAAAGACATGGCTTGCAGTTTAATCTCTTAATTAAAATCACTATTATAACTTGAGTTCGTTCTTTTAAATAGGTACCTATTTGATTATAGTCCTAAGAAACGCCTGTCGCCTGTTGTAAAATGTATGTTTATTGTGTGAGCAGTCAGTAGGCATAACAAAGTTAAAACTGCAATCTGAAACATGATACTCCAAAAATGACATACTAACCTTCAATACTGCAAATATAAGCAAGCCAATCGTTGTTTGTTTATTATGGCTACCAATTTCCTGCACTGGCATATTGTTTTGCTTTGACGTTTCCCTTCAAGCTAAATTCGCCTATAATGCTACACAAAGCCCCAACCTTCAATAGCAGTCGCGCATATAAGCTTAGACCAAATCTACATAATTGAAATGTGTAAAATTGCTCCGGGGGCCGGATGCGGCCCGCGGGCCGCCAGTTTGAGACCACTGGTGTAGACCATCAAACACTAATCGATAAATTGTACTCTTACGGTATCCGTGGATTGGCTGCAGATAGGTTTCGATCATATTTAAAAAACCGGTACCAGAAAGTATTAATACGTTGTCAAAGCAATAGCTACACCTCTGACGCTAAAAAAATTACCTGTGGAGTACCTCAAGGCAGTATACTGGGCCCCATCCTGTTTTTGCTGTACATAAATGACCTGCCTTTGAGTTTGAACAATTGTGACTGCACTTTGTTCGCGGATGATACCAATCTCATAATCAAAGCTAACAATCCTTCGGAGCTCAAAAATAAAGCTATAATCACTTTAAATAAAGTATATGATTGGTTTTGTAGTAATAAACTAAAATTCAATTGTGATAAGTCATGTTGCATTGCTTTTCGTACTCCAAGAGGTGCGGCGGTGATGAATTAGATATAGCGACCGATATGGGACAATTAAAATGTGTTAACGTAACAAAGTTCCTGGGAATATATATGTTGATGATAAGCTATCTTGGAAGACACACATTAGCAATTTGCACAGCTGTGTATGCATTAAGTCAGATCAAAAATCAAGTAGATAAGCACATTTGCAAAGTGGTCTATCACGCGTACTTTGAGAGCCAAATGTCATACGGAATTGAATTGTGGGGAAACTCTGTGGAATCTGATATAATCTTTAAAACTCAAGAATAATGTATAATATGAATAAACGTGACTCTTGTAAACAAAAATTCATAGAGGCCAAGATTTTAACAATGACTAACTTATACATTTTGAAAGTGACGCAACACATTTAACTGTATCGAATGCCTTAGCTAAATCAATAAAAACTGCTATAGTAGATTTACTATCATCAATATTCGATTACAATGAATCAGTCAAACTTGCAATTGCATCTTGAGTACTTAGTTTTTTTCTAAAACCGAACTGGTTATCAGAAAATAATCGATTAAATAAATTGTTCCAGTCTAAATTTCAACGATTTTTCAAACAATTTTGCTAAATTTGATATTAAGGATATGGATCGATAATTTTCTAACGTTTCTTGATCCCCTCATTTATGAAGAGGTTTAACAACCGCAACTTTGAAATGATGCGGACAAACGCACGTTTCAAAAGACAAATTAATTATTTTAGTAAGCGGAGATGCAATTTGCCCAGATATTTCTTTTAATATGACTGCACTGGTACCATCTGAACCTGGAAAGTTGTTGGGCTTTAATTGTCCACAGGGCTAAGAAAGATAGTATCACTGCAGTTCATAGATGGCGGGTGTTACACATGTGTAGGCTTAATTTTTTTTGCCATTTTTGCGGCCACGCTAATATAGTAATTATTAAATTCGTTAGCAAGTTGTTTTTCGTCAGTAACAATTCTTGTATCAATGATAATTCTGTTTAAATGTTAGTGATTTTTGTTTCATTAAGAGAGTTTTTTACGGCTTTCCAAATCATTTTAGAATCCCCTATATTATTTTCTATTTGACTTTTATAGTAGTTTTTCTTTGTCTTGGATATTAGAGAGTTAAGTTTATTTCTGTATAACTTATATTGCTGAAGAGCTTCAAGGTATTAATGCTTTTGGTATTTTTGAAAAAATTCATCCCGAATCTTTATAGATTTCACTAAACCATTGGTTATCCATGGTTTTCTATGAAAGTCACTTCTTCTTTGTCTCACCTCCGTTGTACTTAATTTTATGTAACCTGTTGATTTATTAAGAAAATCGTCTACCACATTGTTTAACTCATCGTGCATAAATGTTACTTGCCAGTTTTTCATGTTCAAATAATTCCTCAGTTTTGTAAAGTTTATTACCTTGTTCATTTTTTTACTAGAAAATCCTCTCGTTACTGTCAGATAATCTATACAAATAATTATAGGAAAGTGGTCAGTTACCTTAGATTCACGTGTGAAAGTATTTTATCGTATCATTGATTATAAAGACAACTTTATATTAAACTTTTATTGATAATTATACACAACATAATAACATATCAACTTCATAATTCGTTAGTTACATAATATAAACAAACACTATTTGTGTACATAAATTTGAATATTTGGGCAATCCTTGAAATTAAAGGTCGCCTCGTTTCCGTCTATTGTAATGGGCATGTTGTCCATAATTTTTCCAACAATTTGATTACCAGATGATAGATCACAGACGTTGTTTTCAGCTTCCACATTTGCATTTGTGACCGACAAGTTTCCTGGTATTGAAGAATTTGATGGATGAATCGGAACGTTTCCAACCGGAATCTTTTGAGCAATGCAAACTCTTATTGTTAGATTTTCTTCCAAATAACCTCTTGCAACTTTGGTGGATTCCCACCCACCAAGTTCTTGTAATTCTAATATATCTCCACCGGTATTGACAAGAAACGTTGCCGCAGATCTTCTAATGCAATGACCAGTATACATCGCTGAATTTTCAAGTTTGAGGAAGATGGCAATTTTTTCAGGAATTTTGAAAAAAAAATGAATCCCACAGATTGTTGTATTGTATGTAGTTGTCAAGTAGAATGTAGTACAACGGCAACGTCGCATTAAGACGTGGCATCTATGTATCATACACATGTTGATATGTTACAAGTAATGGCGGACAAGTGTAACGCTGTGTAAGGTAATCTTAATAATAAACCAATAATTAAGTATATTGTTTTAGTTTGGCTAAGCAAATAAAGCAAGAAATCTAATAGGTTATGGAACCAGACACATGCAAGTAAAGAATTAAAGTAAAACAAAATAATGAGTGCAACATTAGTCAACTTTCCTCAATTGAATTCTGGAAACTTTCACAACTGGAAATTTCGAGTAACGACCCTTTTAGAAGAAAAGCAAATAAAAGTGGCATTAGAGAAAATCGAAAGCGAATATTCGACGGAGAAAGAGAAACAAGAATTCAAAATAAAAGATGCAAAAGCGAAATCGACTATCGTTCAGTGCATTACTGATAAACATTTGGATATAGTAAAAGATGCAAAAACAGCTAAGGAAATGATGCAAGCACTCGAGGGCGTGTTTGAAAGAAAAAGTTTATTCACAAAATTAACCTTGAAAAAGAAATTGCTTGTGTTAAAATTGAAGAAAAATGAGAAACTAGAAGATCACTTTTTAAAATTCGATACACTGGTAAGAGAACTAGAAAATGTAAGCAATAAAATGGACGAATCGGACAAAATATGTCATCTACTTGTTTCACTAAATGAAGATTTTGATTCGGTAATAACGGCAATTGAAACAGTAAACACAGACATAACGATGGAGTTTGTAAAGGCGAGACTATTAGACGAGGAAATGAAACTGAAAGGAAAGAATGATAACAGGAGTATGCAGAGTGATGAAACAACGTTTGAAGCCACCGCAATAAAGTGCTATACGTGTGGCAAACCTGGACATAAAAGTTATGAATGCAAATCGTCAAGAGGTCGGAACAGCAATTTTAATGCTAGAGGTAGATTACGAAGAGGCAGATTCAGAGGCCGCGGAAGAGGACAGTTTGCAGGCGAAGCCAGTGAAACCGCTTCAGAAATTTCTTTTGTAGCAATGAACTGTGCAGCAACAATTCAAGGAAATAATTTATTTATTTTAGATTCCGGATGTACACAACATCTAATAGGTGAGGAATTAGAACAGTATATGACAAATATTGAAGATCTGGGTACCGAAGTAAAAATTAGAGTGGCAAATGGAGAAAATATGACTGCAAGAAAAAGAGGAACATTAAAAGGTACGTGCCAAGGAAAAGTAATAACATTGAATGCATTAATAGTAAAAGGCATGATACACAACCTACTTTCTGTATCGCAACTTTTAAGTAAGGGAATAAAAATCATATTTAAAAAGGACGAACTAAAAATAATAGCAAACAACTCACAATTAGAATGTGAATCAATCAATAACTTGTTTGTACTTAAAATTGATATACAGACAGATAGCTGTAATATAGGAAAATCATTAGAAGCACAAAGTAATTTATGGCACCGAAGGTTAGGACACCTAAATCATAAAGGTTTAAAAATATTAAAGTTGCCCGTTAGTGTTAACGAATGCGAGGAATGCATCGCAGGTAAGGCAACAAGAAAACCATTTTATCAAACTTTAAAGACATCAAAGAAAATTGGAGACTTGATACACACAGATATAGCGGGACCTGTGACTCCAAGTACTGAAGAAGGTCACAAGTACTTTCAAGTACTTATAGATGATTTTTCCCATTTTGTAATCGTTAAATTACTCTAAACTAAAGATGAAGCAGCACAAAATATAATTGAGTTCATAAAATTAATAAAAACGCAGCATGGTGCACATACAAAAAGAATCAGACTAGACAACGGTGGAGAATTCTCGTCAAATAACTTCAAAACGTTCTGCAAGAAAAAAGGAATATTAATCGAGTACACAACTCCCTATACCCCACAACAGAACGGAATTTCAGAACGAATGAATCGTACATTAATGAATAAAGTTAGAACCAAATTTGTCGAAACAGGTTTACCAAAAGAATTATGTGGAGAGGCAATAAGATGTTCAGCTTACGAACTTAATCGATGCCCGACAGAAGCAAATAATGGAGAAACACCAGCAATGAGATGGTATGGAGATAAAGATTTAAAGAAACTAAAAGTATTTGGAAGTAAAGCCTGGGTAACTACTTTACCAAAACAGAGCAAGCTAGAAGCACGAGCAAAATCAATGATTATGGTTGGATATAGTGGTGGAGGTTACAGACTGTGGGACTATAACAGTAACCAAATAATTAATGCAAGAGACGTCACATTTGATGAAACCAAAGTACTATTTGAAAGTAAATCTGAACTAATGCAAGATGAAGAAATGGTAGACGACAGTGAGGAAATAAGAGAAGAAGAAGAGACAACAAAAGAAGAAACAAACAAAAATGAATCTGAAAACGCAAGTCAAGAAAGAAGTGTGAGAACCAAAAGAGATGTAAAGAAACCTATGTACCTAGATGAGTATGAACTTTACAATGTGTATTGTTTTCTAACAAATGAGAATGAAGATCCAGAAAGCTATTCAGATGCAGTTAAAGTAAAAGGATGGCGAGATGCAATTGAAAAGGAGCTAGACTCGCATAAAATACAACTAACTTGGCAAGAGGCAAGTTTACCTAAAGATAAGAAACCAATACAAACCAAATGGATATTTCGAACAAAAGAGGATGGAAGTAAAAAAGCTAGAATAGTTGCAAAAGGTTTTCAAATTAAGGAGGAAAATTCGTTAGAACCATTATATGCGCCTGTGGCCAGACTATCCACAATAAGATTACTACTAGTACACGCATTGCAAAAAGGATGGATCGTTGAACAGCTGGATGTGCCAGCAGCATTTTTAAATGGATACCTACAATCAGATATATACATATATCCACCAGAAGGATTACAAGTAAACTCTAAGATATTAAAACTGAATAGAGCACTCTATGGACTTAAAGAATCACCAAAAGTTTGGAATGATAGATTAAATGAGTTTGCAATCAAGAACGGATTTAGAAGATCAGATTTTGATTGTTGCTTGTATAGCAGTAATTCAGTTTGGATGTTAGTATATGTCGACGATTTATTGTTAACAGGAAACGAAGAAAAAGTAAGAGAAATAACCGAGCTATTGAGAAAAGAATTTCAAGTTAAAGATATGGGTGAGATTAAAGAATTTCTGGGAATGTCTATCACGAAACAAGACGATGAAATAACTATCAGACAGACTAAATTGATTAAAAAAATTTTGAAACTATTTAACATGGAAAATTGTAAAGGTCAGAGGACGCCCATGGAAACTGGATTTCAAGTAGATACCAACAAAGACATCATTAATGTTCCATTTCGAAAATTAATAGGATGTTTAATGTACTTATCAATGAACACGAGACCTGATATTACTTTTTGCGTTTCATATTTAAGCAGATGGCTCGATAAACCAACTGAACAGCTATGGAAAGCAGGTAAACAAGTATTGAAATATCTACAGGATACAAAAGAAATGGGTTTATCTTACAAAAGAGAAAAATCTATAAGTGAAAAATGTGTGGTGGCTTATTGTGACGCAAATTGGGGAACAGATAAAGTAGACAGGAAAAGTATTAGTGGTGGTATCGTGTTTTATTACGGAAACCCAGTGGCGTGGTATTCTAAAAAACAATCGTGCGTGGCATTATCAACAGCCGAAAGTGAATATATTTCTGCAGCAACTACAGCACAAGAAGTAATAAACATTAAAGGGATATTAAGTGAATTTCAAATAAATTGCCAACCTTTAATCTTATGTGATAATCAAGGAGCTATAGGAATGTCCAAAACGTTCGAAAATTCCAAACGCACTAAGCATATAGACATTAGAATTCATTTTTTAAGAAATTTAGTAGTTGATAGAGTTTTAGAAATACAATATGCTCAAACTTCAGAAAATGTTGCAGACATTTTTACAAAACCTTTGAGTAGAGATGTATTTGTAAAATTTAGAATTAAATTGAGAATTATGTAGTGTTAAATATTTTGTTCATAAAGTTTATGTTTTATCTATCCGATTTAACATTAATATCTTAAATGTCAACTCGAGGAGGAGTGTTAAGATTGTTGTATTGTATGTAGTTGTCAAGTAGAATGTAGTACAACGGCAACGTCGCATTAAGACGTGGCATCTATGTATCATACACATGTTGATATGTTACAAATAATGGCGGACAAGTGTAACGCTGTGTAAGGTAATCTTAATAATAAACCAATAATTAAGTATATTGTTTTAGTTTGGCTAAGCAAATAAAGCAAGAAATCTAATAGGTTGGACAGTACATTTTCCATTTCTATACGACAAGAACAGTCTGCTATGTGTAACATGACTTGGTCGCAATGCCAAATATCTTTTAAATAAAGTCACAGAATTAATATTACCTTCTGAAACTAGAGCAAAAAATCGCTTCTTATGAGTCTTTGAATCCGGGATACTGACAATGATCTTACTTTCCAAAATTTCAATATCCTCGGTACTCATTTTTGCCAGTTCATTGGTCCGACAAGCTCTACCAACTCCGATTAAAAAAGCCACTTTCATCATCAGAAAGACTTGATCCGGAGCCGTGCGAATAAATTCGCCAACCTGCTCCCTCGTAAATATTTTGGATTTTTTACCCGATATCCTACGTTCTTCTTTTTAATAAACCTTATCAGAGTCCCGTATTTGATTTCAACTCTTTCTTTTAACTCTAAACAAGCTCTAAGCATAGAGTATTTTGGCCAAAGCGAAGAAGGAGAATGTTCGCCTGAAAGTTTGACGAAATAAGCCAATAATACATTTTCTCCAGCACCTGGTACCCCTTCTTTGTCCCGCCACAGACAAAACAAAGTGTATTGCTTTTCGTATTGGATTTTTGAAGGTTTGATTATGGGAAATCCCTTAAGTCCTTTGCTAGCTGAAATATTTATGGACAATATCGAAAAAGCTATTCGTAATACTTAATTACATAAAAATTTCTTATATTGGTACAGATATGTGGATGATATTTTAGCTTGCTTCACAGGTACAAATAGACAGTTAAATAGTTTTCTAGATTATATCAACACTCTTACATACTAATATTAAATTTACTACAGAAGAAGAAATTAACGGAAACATTAACTTTTTAGATTTGTCCATAAACAGAAGTAATAACAGACATGAATTTTCAATATTTCACAAACCATCTCATACTGACACAACAATTCATATTAGTTCGACTCATCCGTAAGCGGTACAGTTGTTGACACTGTGGCAGTTATTGACATAGTAATTATATTAATAAAAATATTAAGAGTTTGGTAATTTCTAGGGATAATTCGTTTTATTGTGCAAATGGCCTATTCTACCGAGCCTTCTGAGCGCGCATTATTTTTCTGTTAAGTTGGTAACAACTGGTTCTAAAAAATCAAGTTTGCTGTCAATGTGCGACGTCGTTTGAATTGTGGTAAGTGTTAACTGATTTCTTATGGTGATGGGTATATCAATTAAGCTTTTAAATTTTTTAAATTTAACATGAGTGTGTCAAATTATGTTTTATGGCATTATACACATATAAAAACAATGCAATAAATCCACTACACTTCATTTGATATTAATTTAAGGTTATATTCATGGGTGTCAACAACTATATGTTTTAATTTTCATTACGACAGTTGTTGACATGGGGATGTCAATAACTATCCGTATAATGTTTTATCCGCAAATAGTTGTTGACACTATGCCAATAACTGTAATAATTGGGTGTCAACTACTACATTACGTTTTATTTCAAAACAGTAATTGATTTCCAAAACATGCTGTATGTAAATAAATAGGTACCTTAGATATGTTACCAATTAAAAAGTAATTTTCAGAAAATGGCTAAAACTGGGAAGAAAGGAATTTATATAAAAAAGTATTCGGAATACGACATCGAACGTGCTCTTAAAGCTATAGAAAATGGTATGTCGAGAAAAGAAGCATCTAAAATGTTCGGGGTTCCTCGATCAACTATTATTTTTAGATTAAGCAAAAAATTTATTAAGACACGGCATGGTCCTAATCCTATACTTACAAGCGAAGAAGAGAATGTTTTAGTTAGATGGCTAGTTACAAGTCAAAAGAATGGTTTTCCGCGACGTAAAGAGGATGTTCAAGCGTGTGTAAAACAGTTTCTAGACAACACTCCACGAAAGAACCCATTCCTACATAATACCCCTGGTGATGGATGGTTTAAAGCTTTTCTTAAGCGTCACCCCATTCTTACTCCCAGAACCTCAGAAGGTGTTACTGTAGCTAGCTCTGCTGTAAGTGAGACCAACATAAGAAACTGGTTTTCATCAATCGAAGATTATCTAACAGTACAAGGATATAAGCACATATTAGATGACCCAAGCAGAATATTTAATGGCGATGAAACCTGTTTCCAACTGTGTCCGAAAGGAAAAAAGGTTTTAGCACCAAAAGGGACAAAAAATGTGTATGAAGTGGATGTTGGCAGCTCCAAATCTACGCTTACTGTAATGTTCACCTTTGGTGCAGATGGAAGAATAACACCACCCATGATTATCTACCCAAATAAAAGACGAAGTTTGGACATTTCTAAAACTATACCAAGTGAATGGGGTTATGGAATAAGTGATAACGGATGGATGAAGGCGGAACTATTTTTTGAGTATATTGGTAACGTGCTTTACCCCAGTCTACAAAAATCTGGAACAAAATTTCCCATAATCCTATTTGTCGATGGTCACGCCACTCATATGACATATGAGCTAAGTGAACTATGTAGTAAGTTAGAAATTATTCTAATTGCGCTATATCCAAACGCCACTCGTATTCTCCAGCCTGCTGATGTGGCAGCTTTCAAACCTTTAAAAAACGGATGGAAGAGGGGTGTACATAACTGGAGAAGAGACCACCCAACTGAAGCATTAACTAAAGAGAAGTTTGCTCCGATTCTAAAAGTAGTTCTTGAAAATTGCTTGGAGAAGCAAACAATTATAAACGGATTTATGGCTTGTGGTATTTACCCTTGGAATCCAAATTCACTGGATTACACTAAATGTCTAGGAAAAGAATACCCAAAGCAGGATGCTATTGTCAACCCCACGAGGGTACTTAATTATGAAGAGTTTAAGGAAATTACAGGAAAAGAACTTTTGGAACAATTTAGGGAATACGACAATTATCAACATAAAGATGTACATTTTCATAAGCTTTTTAAAATCTGGAAATATTTTCATAACAACAACGACTCTTCACATGAAACGGAAGAAATCGATAAAGCACTGAATAATATGGACACAGAAGTCAATAATATTGAAGAGACAGAAGTATCTTTGACGGATGAAATGGAAGAAAATACATTACAGGAAAGCATTCAAGAAGGTGAATATATTATTGACGAAGATTTTACCTTATGCAAAGTAAATAATGTAACAGGTGGAACTAATTTGACAAATTTAGATGCGTTGCTACATGGCGAAGACCAAAGTTCTGTTAATTTAATGCCAATAGAGATGTGTACCGACTTACTGAGTCAATCAACAGATGTTGTTTTTGATGACACTATTGATGATGCCGAAAATGGTGATTCTTACAACCCTAATGACATTTTAGAGAACACTGGCAACGACATTCTACCACCACCACATTTATTAGCGCCAACAAAGTCTGGTATTAATGCAGCAAGTAGTACATCCAAAATCGAAGATATTCTTAATTGGCCGATGACGCCTGAACGAAAGGGAAAAAGAAAGTCCGAACGCGTTCCATTTGTTATAACATCATCACATTTTAAAGAAATGTCAATGCAAAAAATTGAACAAAAGAAAGAAAAGGAAAGAGAAATAGCAGAAAAGAAACGCAAACGGTTGGAAGCTAAAGAAGCAAAGATAAAGAATAAAGAACAACAAAAATTAAAAGTTGCAAGACGTAGGCCTATGTCACAGAAAGTAACTAAGAAAAAAGTAAATATAATTTCAGATATTACTATCGCACCTGCAAATACATCATCAAATTTTAAAGAAATGCCAACTCAAAAAATTGAACAAAAGAAAGCAAATACTGGAACGCAAAAGGTATTACATTTGAAGAAAAAGAGAAAACAACTTTTTGAAAATGAATTTGTAGACTGTTTCCCAGTACAAAACGAAGTAAATAAACCAAAAACCGTAATGAACGAAATCAAGGTAGACTATATTCCAGTTAGAAAACAAATAAATGAAACCCATGAAATATTAACATCACAAAAGACGAGCTGTGAGCTAAATATACCCAACGCATCTGAACATGACCAGTCCTTAGTACCAGTATCAGAATTAGAAAATATATTACCGGATTACAAACGCATATTAACCGGATTATGCTATACATGTGCGTCAAATATGAGCTCAAAAAATAAAGGAATAAAGTGTATGTCTTGCACCAGACAATACCATATCAAGTGTTTGTTAAAACATAATTTAATTGACAGTACAACGTTGTTTAAGTGTATAACTTGTAGGGTCTAAATTAGAACTAGATAAAGTAAGTTTATGGTTTTTTTACTTTTATTATGATTTTCTACTGAAACTAGATAGTAGACACATAGATGGTAAGATTGATAATATTGTAATTTAATAATAATAATACTTTTATTTTAAATATATTTTTGGAAACTTTGTATTTACACTTGTTTTCTTACGCCTTCTAACATATAAGAAACGACAAAGATAAACTAATGTCAATAACTGTACACTAAGATGTCAACAATAGAAAGTGTATGTCCATAACTGTACCCTACACAAACTGTGGATTATTGTTATTTGAAAATGATATTAACAATTTTTGGGACCTACAAAAAAGTGAATTATAATTACAAACCCCTGTTACTGATACTACTTCAAACCGATTCACAAAAATCCAACTATAACAGAAATTAATCTCAATTTAATAAATATCACCTGCTTAAGGTGTCAATAACTGTACCGCTTACCCTATGCAACATAAATTAGCAGCTTATCAAAGTATGACTCATAGATTATTAAATATTCCTATGTCCGTAGAAAATTATAACAAAGAATTAAATATAATTAAACAAATTGCAATTAACAACGGTTTCAATGCTTCCTTGATA
This sequence comes from Melanotus villosus, assembly GCA_963082815.1. NCBI lineage: Eukaryota > Metazoa > Arthropoda > Insecta > Coleoptera > Elateridae > Melanotus > Melanotus villosus. Next base: position 10,027,486 of record OY720419.1, on the reverse strand, counting down.
GATAATTTAGATATTAGTAAACAATATAGATTAGCTATTAAACAGATTTTTCCAAAAAATAGAGATCGAAACAGTAAATTCAGTATTTTAACTTATATAGGACCCCAACTGAAAAAATTTCATCATATTTGAAGAAAAAAGATATTAACATTGCTTATAGAACGAATAATTCTCTAGGTACTTTAATTAAAAATAATAAGGACCGGTATACAAAAGAACAAAAGTCGGGTGTCTATGAGTTAACTTGTGGTACTTGCCCTAAAGTATATGTTGGTCAAACAGGTAGAAGTTTTAAGAAAAGGATCACGGAACATAAAAGAAGATTTCATCTTAATAAATCAGATTCAAATTATGCTGGTCACTTGTTACATGAAAAACATGTATTTGACGATAATTTCAAGATCCTTCATAATGAAAATAAGGGTCTGAAATTGTCGTTACTTGAGTGCTTAGAAATTAATAAACGTAAAAAAAAAATTAAATAGTCTGTTAAATGAACAAGTAGATTTAAACCAATCGCCCTTACTCAATCTATTTCGTACTTCTGTGTAAATAAATTTATTACCTTGTCGGCTTTCTGAAGAAACCGTTACCCCAATTCTACTTTGTATAACTTCTCTGAACCCCGTAAAATGTAGGTAAAATTAAAATTTTTATTATGTTCTTATTTATTTTTAGTTTACCTGTGTATGTAAATTATCATTTTTAGTCAGTCTTGTACTCACCATCTGAAGATGCCAACATTTGGCGAAACAATTTTCATGGGACAGCAATAAAATTTTGTGAAAATCAACTTTGTATTTCTTTAATTATCGCATTATGGATTTTCATCAAGTAAAAGTCGATTCAATCAATTAATATATTCCTCCTGAATTCCTCATGAATTATGCACATATCTCGAAGATAAAATTTAAAATGCTCCACGAAATGTTGTAGATTCGTGGACGGTAATCTGTACAAGACTGTTAAATAAAGATTTTGATTTCCAAATTTTAGCTGTATCCGTAAGCATTTTATGTCTCCAATATTAATTATTGTATATTGAAATTTTATTGGAAATTTGATGAACACCATCACGCCATCATTTTGGTTAATTTCACTATTGTTATAAATATTAGTGTAACCAGGAAGTATAAAATGATCACAGTTTTCTACCTTCCACGTTTCTGATAATACAATTACATCAAAAGGAACTTCAAACTGATTTAACCACACCTGTAAGCTATCAAAGTTTTTGTTAATGCTACGAATATTTGTGTGTAAAATTTTTAAACCTGTCTTATTATTTCATTTATTATTACAGCTCTCTAAATTTTGTAACCGGAATGTTTGTATTTCATTTACGCTTATGTCCCGAAAGATACGAGGAGCGTTCAAATATGAGTGTGAATGAGTTTAGAACATCTTTATTATCAATTCAACAAAAACATGGTATGTACTATTTTTCAACGTAGTCCCCTTCGACTGCAATACACTTGCGCCAACGTTCTGGAAGCTTTCGCACTCCATTTTTGAAGAAGCGGTTTGGTAGCGTGCGTATCCAGTTTTTCACGGTTGTAATGAGTTCATCATCATCCCTAAATTTATGGCCACTTAAAAACTCTTTCAATGGTGCAAACAAATGAAAATCTAATGGAGACAAATTCGATTATCAGCCCGAATAAGCTGATCAATCGAACCAACATTGTCAGGAGTCACGGATGTTTTCGGTCGTTTCAGAAGGGGGGAATGTTTCCTTCGCGATCTCGACCTTCTCGAAACTTTTTCGCCCAACCAAACACCGTTGCCTTAGACATACATTTATCCTCAAACTGCGCTTGAAGTCTTGTAAAAATTTCAGACCGGCAAAACATTTTCTTTCGCAAGAAATTTAACAATTATGCGTTGTGCAACAAAACATGGTACTTCTTTCTCTGACATGCTAATTATTATTGGCAGGTGTAGCGGAGAAGAATTTGATTGTCACTAATCGCAAGTCGGAACATATTTGAACATGACACAGGATGATTGTCTCCATCCATCCATATTTGAACGCTCCTCGTATTAACCATCTCAGCATTAAAAATTTAAACTATCGCCTACCTTGCCTCTTTATATTGCAAGGGCAGCAATACCTGTAATTCTAAGCACTGGCGTTCTGTTATCTCGATGCACAAATAACTTTCCGTTTTTAAACCACATAAACTTGTATACCCTCTTATCACCCACTTTTTCGGCCTTCGCTTCATAATACACACTTCTGTAATAAGGAGTCATATGCTCGTTGACGTAGATTGGCTGAGGAGAGACATCGTTGTATAGTATAAATGTTGTGGGTTTTTTATTCTTAGCCTTTTCCAGAAAGCTATCTCTGATCATTCTGTTGATAAACTGAACTATAATACGTTTTTTTGAAGGGTTTTTAGACTTCACTCTGTGGGCTGCTTGTAGGTCAGCTTTGCGTATGTCAAAGTTGACGCTTTTCCCTATACCAATCGCTATATCTTCCACTTATTCTCCAGCAGTTTCTGGAATCCCATCTATTTGTAGGTTATGATTTCTCTGATATTGCCTATCTTCTTCTATCTGCGACTTCATTTCTGTCATTTCTCGTTGCAACTTATCATATTTCTTTTCCAGTTCTTGATTTTTATTTTCTAGATTTTTTCGTTTCTGTTGAATGTTTTCCATGCGAGTTGTAAATTCATCGAATTTTTCTGAATAGAAATCCACTGTTTTTTGAAAATTATCTATTTTGCTAATCAGTGTAATTTTTTTTTTTTTTTTTGATGACTTTTTTCACAGCGGCTGATATGCCGGCTAAAACTTTTGGACTGATATCTTCTTCTTTTACTGGATCTTGAACAGTTTTCTCATCCGTTACTAATGACTTGCAGGTTCCACATTTCCAAGCGTTTTTATATTCTTCGGAGTATTTTTTCCAGGAGGTTACGTTTACGCATACAAAATGCATTCCTCTATTGCAACCCTTACACATCGCATACTCACCACTGGGTGATAAATCCTGTTTACAATATTGTTTTGACATCAGAAAATTTCACGCTAGCACACTTTGAACGATACCTTAACACATCCTACTCGCTCTAGCGCTCGAATTAGTCCAGTCAATACAAGGTTTAACCTCCTGAAAAATCCGAAAGTTTTGAAACTTTGCACACTTATTTATAGGTACCTAAGGATGAATATACCAAAAGTCCTCATAAATATGAGGCGAGCTCTAGCGGCAATTAGTGAAAACAGGGAACTTTTTTTGGTTTTTTGTTAATATCTTAAGAACCGTTGGTCGGAGGTAAAAGTTGATTATATACAAAATTGAAGCTTATTAAATTTTCAATAAAAATGATTATATACATTTTTCTTGTATTCCTAACGGCTTCCGAGTTATAGGGCGCTAAAAAATAGCGTTTTTTGAAAAACCACGCTAGTGCGGTACAATATGGTATTTCTAATAATAAAGTACGTCTAGCGAATATACAACCATAGCGCTTAAAATTCCTATGCAGTAGATGCAGGTGCGACGTGACTGAGTCATAAATCTGAAATATGGACTGCGCCGCTTTGCGTTTCCACCACTGCATTGTGTGTGAATTTTATATTGTAATTATTTATCGTAAACAAAGGGAATGTGTTGTAATTCTATTAATTATATACATAGTTTGACGGTACAGTAACTATTAAATAATACGTACTATTCCTGACTGTGTTCTTTATTTTTTTCTTAATTTGATAAGAGTAGGTACATTTGAATTTTTAAAATATGAAAAATTAATCATATTAAAAACTGTTTAAGCGTTCGGTAGGTATAACAAACAACTTTTGGTATCTGCGCCAGTTTAAGACCGTGATGGATTAATATGAACCGGTAAAACAAGTTTCAAATACGACAACCCGGTGATGCTCTGTCTGCGTTGAAGAAATCAGCCAAACAGAGATAGCATCGCGAACACTCTTAAATATATAAGTGTTCATTTTACGGCGACTAAACCAGTAATGCAGAAGAGGATGAAACTAGTTTGACATCGCTTCGCTTAACTAGCAGCGCTAACGACCCGGAGCTGTATATTCGCTAGACATACTATACTTGACAATGGTTTACCTACATTTTTGTACACCATGGATGATTGAGGAGGTTAACTTCACAACTTTGTATAAAAAGAAAGACATATTCATAAGTAAGTATGTATATTATATTAAATAAGTATCATATTATAAAGTACTTGCTGCCTGAAACACAGTAAGAAGAGGTAGGTATATGGATGAGATGATGGTGTGAGAGAGAGAACCATTATACAGATAAGAACATGACAACTGATTTATGTATACTATTGGAAGGTAAATGAATAACAAAAAATACAAATGTGCAATCTCAACTGGCTTCTGGTTAAGCGTCCAGTAAGCATAGTATTTTGATCTTCATGTACCAAATGTTCAGTGTTTGGTATTTGCACTGAATGGTCTGTTTCTTCAAGGTTTATGACATCGGGATCATTAGGGTCATCAAAATCTTCTTCGAGGATGGAAGTAACACCATTCATGCATTCACCATGGCAGTTGTGACAAATGCTTGTACACATTATTCCTGCCTTTCGACAGCCACATCTGTTCCCACATCCACCTGTGCATTTGCAACAAATGAGATTGAGGGCAGCTTCAGGTGCTGCTGGACCCTCTGTTGTCACAGGGATTAGCCGATCGATTTCCAACTTCCAACCCCACTATACAGGAGGAAGTTCATTCCCCAGCCAAAATTGAATTTGGTGGTACACTCGAAAAGCATGCTGTCTTGCTGCTCCTTCTGTGGGTGGCAGAGCAGAAAGGTCGGGTTTAGCATTGGATACCGATTTGGTGAAAGCGTTGTAGCGGTGCATGTTTAGAGAGGCTTGCTTCCTGGGCGCATTGTACAATGCCAAGAATATTTTGTTTCCAGCAGCAGCTACAGCCTCACGGGAAGAACTTGGGCTGTTAAATATATCATCAATAGCTTGCAGTGCAGCTTGCTTCTTGAACAATTTGAAATAGGAAAGTTTCCCTTTTCGATATGCAGCTGACGTCGTATCGCATACGCTGAACGCATGCACAAGAAGTATGCTGTCCTTCATTCCCAAAGTTTGTAACTGCTGGCTTGAATATACTTTCCTTGCGACTTTGCCACGGCTTGGTTTCACAAATAATATGTTTTGATCAGTCGGAGTTAAGGCCATGAGGAGAACAATAAGATCAACATCTTCACCGACTATTGCTACTTTGTCACACGTGAAGGATTTCATGATTGCTGTTCGGACGATCAATGTGTCAGCATCACTAGATGCTTGTTCTGTTTCAACTCAATGGCTGGTAAGAGCAGTTACGAGGAATGAAATTAGTCTCGACTTATTCTTTTCGTTAGAAAGAAAATCGTCCTGTTTGACTGTTACTACTGTTTGCTCTCCAAAGTGTATGTCAACTGACCTCTTTGTTTTGTACCTTCGGCTCTGTTCAGCTCTCTTTGTACTGGATAGAGCAGCTGAATAACCATCAAACACCACCGTGCAGCCGTTGCCACCATAATGTTTGAGAACATAGGCTACATAACACTGGCAGATGGTTGAGATTGTTGGCGAATCTTTGGACCACACCACCTTGTGTAATAGTAAGCCACCATCCAAAACAATGTCACAAGAGACTAGATTTATTTCAATGAAATTTCGGTGAAGTAATACGCACTATCGTGCGCTCCTCGATAGTTTTAGAAAAAACGCTATTTTTTAGCGCCCTATAACTCGGAAACCGTTAGGAATACAAGAAAAATGTATATAATCATTTTTATTGAAAATTTAATAAGCTTCAATTTTGTATATAGACAACTTTTACTTCCGGCCAACAGTTCTTAAGATATTAACGAAAAACCAAAAAAAGGTCCCTGTTTTCACTAATTGCCGCTAGAGCTCGCCTCATATTTATGAGGACTTTTGGTATATTCATCCTTAGGTACCTATAAATAAGTGTGCAAAGTTTCAAAACTTTCGGATTTTTCAGGAGGTTGGATCATTTTTTGAGTTTTTTTGACTGGACTAAATATGTGTATTTGGATGATTTTTACGGCCAGATGTTTTGGGGTTATTTTTAGGGCCAGTTAAATTTGGATATTTTGTGGCCTGATTTAGATTAGAAACGCAGTTCAGATTAGCTGCGAAGATTTACTTGTGTACGGATGCTGTTAATTCTTATATTGGTGGTATAATCGTTAGTAATTCTTGGAAATGGAATAACTTTTGTGATTTTGATGTATATATAGTGATGGTAACTTACCAAGGAGGTTAAATCCTTGTAGGACGTCTCTTCGCCGTACTTTCCTGCCTGACCTAGGATTTCACCAGATTGCTTTTAAGATTTACTATAAGTGAGGTTAACATTTGTACCATCTGTAATTTCGATTTAATGTAAGACTTAGTTCTATATTTACGTATATTATAGCTACCGAATATTTCGGTTAATTAACGAATGAGATTACTTACCGTAGTTCTTGGTGTACATCGTATTAGTTGTATCACTTTTAATTATTTGCTGAGTCACATTGTGTTAACGTAAATTCAATTGTCAAATGTTTCTGAGTCATTTTATATAACCACCTTTTGTATACTATTGGGATAGTTCATACGTAACGTCATTCTGTGATAGTTGATTTACCTTGTTTTGAACTTGACGAATTTGACTATATCCTTTGTTGCTATTGAAGTACGTGAGTTGTCGCTAACCCCGATTACGGGTGACGCAAGGTTTTTGCTCTACTGCCGAAGACTTGGTAGTTACAGTTTTAACATTCATGCACAAGCATTTATTTCGTGTTGTCGGGAATACAAACGAAACAGATCTGCGTCGTACACTCATTCCCTACGCTTTACACAGAATACTCGCTTAGCCTTGCGACATTTCAGCAGTCTATCGATGACTCCCTTGTTTACTTTTACTTACTAATTTCCTTGAGTTTAAAGGATTTATTTTTACTAGTTAATAGAAGTTTCATCCACTGATTATCACAATTTATTATTTACCCGTAATTTGTTCACCCAACCTACATCGGTTATCTCAATCAATCTCGGTTATATTATACAGGGTGGGGCAATAGTGCATCCGACTTCGATAGCTCGAGTTCTATGATAGCTAGAAATTTGATTAAAAAACATAAATAAATTAGAGAAAAAAGTCTATAACCGGAAATTATTTTCGAATATAAAGGGTGGCCCAAGACGATTCTACAAGGTCAAGTGACTTTTTTTTAAATGGAATGTTGTATATAAAAGAAGATTTTTTGAAGCCTCTTCCTAGACTCTTTTCACTCCCATATTATTATTGACTATCTCCAAACCACTTGGATGTAGTGATTTTTTTTGTTCAAATAATGGCATCTGCAGATGCATATTAACAAAATCACTACAGTCACAATTACGGGTTTTAAGAAAAAATTATGTAAGTACCAGTTAGGAAACACCTGTGCGATGTCTTTGAATCATTTTCACTTCCTAAAAAATATACAGGGTGGCAAAACATGATTTTTCAATTTAGAACTTTTTGAATTGAATTTTCTCAATTTTTTCAAATAGAACACCCTGTATATTTTTCAACGATATGATGTAGAAACTAAAAAAGAACATTTTTTGTATGTACATCCCTATGGTTATTTGTAACCATTTTCGATTTATTGGGCAATAAGTACAAAATTCAAGTACAAAATAACTCAACAGATAAAATTATAATAAGTGCTCCACATGTTGCCCATTTTGATTGACACACATCTCTATGCGCCTTTGAAATGAGAGTTCTACTTTTCTTAAAATTGCCGGTGTGATACTTCTAAAAGCAGTTATTATTCTTTCCTTCATATTTTGGATTGTTGTTGGTGTTTCTTTATAAACAATTTCCTTCACGTATCCCCATAAAAAGAAATCAATTTTTGTAAGATCCGGGGATCTAGCAGGCCATTTAGTGGGGCCATTTCTTCCAATCCATTGCCTTGGGTAGATATTATTTAGGTGGTCTCTTACTGCATTTAAATAATGTGGTGGAGCACCATCTTGTTGAAACCATATCCTGTTTCCGATCCTTTCGGGAAGATTCACCAATAACTGCGGCAGATAGTTTTCCAGAAAATGAAGATAAATAGCTCCAGTCAATGTACCATCAAAGAAATGGGGCCCATCATGTCTACAAGCTACAAGTTCCTCTTTGTTAAAATTCACTCCAAATATTTCAAAATTGGCACAAATGAGAACTGACGACCGGTAACTGCGATAAATATGTATTGTTTGTCGAATAAAATAAAAATAAAAAAATGTACGTACAAGTAAGATCTTAACAAAAAATGGATGTGCTGGGCGAGATCGAGAATCAAATATAAAGTAAACTCACTAAAAAAACTCATGCTGTTTTCATGGGCAACATGTGGATCACTTGTTATAATTTTATCTGTTGAGTTATTTGAAAAACGATCTAATATTTTAAGATTATCATTGAATTTTGTACTTATTGCTCAATAAATCGAAAATGGTTACAAATAGACATAGGGATGTACATACAAAAAATGTTCGCTTTTAGTTTCTACATCATATCGTTGAAAAATATACAGGGTGTTCTATTTGAAAAAATTGAGAAAATTCAATTCAAAAAGTTCTAAATTGAAAAATCATGTTTTGCCACCCTGTATAATTTTTAGGAAGTGAAAATGATTCAAAGACATCGCACAGATGTTTCCTAACTGGTACTTACATATTTTTTTCTTAAAACCCGTAATTGTGACTGTAGTGATTTTTTTAATATGCATCTGCAGATGCCATTATTTGAACAAAAAAAATCACTACATCTAAGTGGTTTGGAGATAGGCAATAATAATATGGGAGTGAAAAGAGTCTAGGAAGAGGCTTCAAAAAATCTTCTTTTATACACAACATTCCATTTAAAAAACAGTCACGTGACCCTGTAGAATCGTCTTGGGCCACCCTTTATATTCGAAAATAATTTCCGGTTATAGACTTTTTTCTCTAGTTCATTTATGTTTTTTAATCAAATTTCTAGCTATCATAGAACTCGAGCTATCGAAGTCGGACGCACTATTGCCCCACCCTGTATATTTATTTGTTATCTATCTATGTGGTGTATATTTAATTGTTATATATTTAATTGTTGTATATTTAATTGTTATATATTTACTTGTTATATATTTAATTGTTATATATTTTATTGTTATATATTTAATTGGTATATATTTAATTGTTATACATTTAATTGTTGGCCTGGTATATGTCTATATATTCGCTATTATATCCATATTATTTAAACTGGTTATATTAAATATTTGAACGATCTGAGAGTCCTTTATTGGGTTTGTATTTTGAAGAACTTTCAGGAAATCGGTTATCAGTTGCCGTCCTTATTCGACTGAAGAACACGCTCGTAGCTGATTGGCACCCACACATTTCTTTTGCAGCTTTTCAAGAACCCCGACCTATCCACTGACAGTCGGCGGCGTGTTTCCAAGAGCTACCTCGGTTATTTTGTTTTTTACCCTTTTGGTGTAGCAATTTATGTGAAGAACTTATGGAATAACTGCAAGAATATTAATTTAGAACTAAACTGTTCAAAAACATTAAAACCAAATGCATGTCTTCTACAGTATTAATTAATTGCCAACATTTGGAATGTTAAAACTCGAATTAAGACCCCAAATTTAGCTGAACTATAAAAATAAAATTTATTTCAAAATAAAATACAAAACACATTTAGTTTCTCTTTCTTTTTAACTTAAAAAATTAAATTAAAGTAGGAGATCAAAACCAATAAACTGTAATAGTTTAATTAAATTTATTTAATCTTTTCAAACCTAAGTTTTGGAAAACTCGCCTATTTTTCTGATATTATTTATTATGTTAATTAATTTAATATATTTGAATGAGTTTTATTTATACCATTCTTAGTAATTATTGTTCCTCAAACTAACTAACTTGTTTAAGATTCATTTCAAAAATTTGAAAATTAATTGTTGACGTTAAAAATATAACTTTTTTCAAAATGTATTTAAATCCTTTTCACTTTCATTATTTTCTTGTTAAATATTATACAGCCTAAAAACAAAGTTATTAATATTATTTAATGTCAGCAATGGTAAAACGGAAAGGTTTCAAAAGTACCTAATTTCTAAGCAGTATGAAAAAGGATGGGAAATTCAAAGTTATATAAGCAATAACATTGGATTAATAATTGTATGTTACACCGACCTTCAATGTGCATATAAAACAACCAAATCCTGATGTTTTGCAATCATTTATTTTATCTCACCTAAAAATACAAAAACAAACCTTCAGTGCACCACATCATCGATATTATGCAAAACATCCACATCAAAACAATCCTTCATTAACTCAAATTTAAATCTAATTTAAAAAAGTACCACCTGTTCACTAAAAGAAAAGCTGACATCTTCACTAAAACAATTGTCAAAATTAAAATAAAATTCATGTAACGCGCAACGGTCTAATTCTAACACTTGTCTCTTTCGTCTTTTGAGAACAAAAAATCGGGAAAAAACGTACACAAGAAAATTCTAGAAAATGACTCCCTTTATAAACAAACGATTATAAATTTGCTTTTGTATAAATCTTTGCTGATCTTCATGGAGCGTCATTTGATTTCTGCAGATCAAATTAACTCCACCAACATGTTCAAATACGTAAGTTAAATTTTTCATTTTATCTTTTTGAAATCGTGATGTTCATTTAGGGTTAGGGGTAAATGATAAAAAAAAATTGACATTACATAAATTCAAATTTTTGTATCATCCCTAAATGGCAAAATTTCATATTATCACCCATTTAATTCCATTTTTATTTTATTTAATGTATACCCTTTGGTTTTTCAGCTGATAAAACTGATACAAATATTTAAAAATATATATTAAACTTTAATATATATTTATAAAGTTTTGTTAATTATTTTTCAGGGCAATTTCAGTAAATAAATAAAATAATTTAATCTCATCAAAATGTCTAGAAACTAATCGAAATTCAAATTAGTCTACCTGTTTGTCTTATATAATCTTACCAAAGTGAAGGTGATTTAAAACATTAACAATTTATTGCAAATCACTCCCACCCCCTTTCATTTTGATTAACAAACACTTCCCCAATAAATTAATTATGTAATTAACAAAATATTTGTTTGCAGTTCGTATTCGCCGCCGGTTTTGCTTTCGCAGCCCCCCCTGCTGAACCCAAAGTAGAACCTGAACCAGCACCCGCTCCTGAAGCCAAATCCGAAATTCTTGTTGGCGCCCCTGTCGTTCACGCTATTGATCCCGTTGTAAAAACCGAATATGAATATGTTACTCCTATTGCTTATGTTGCCCCGGGTTATACTCCTTTAGTTTTAATCAATTAACGTAAATGCCTTACCTCATTATGTTCGTACTTAGAACTTAGAAATAAAAATCCGAGGATTAACTACCGATTTATACAACCAAATTGTAAATTATCCGTTAATGTTTAATGCCCCCAGGATTTTAAAAAGACAACTTCCTCATTTTATTTGTTTTTTGCACATACATTTTTATTTAACGAATAATTAATTTAAACGAGTTTATTGTATTTCATCATAAAGTTGTAAAATAAAAAAATTAATATTAATGGGTGCAATAATAGTATATTATACACGACGCTATAATGTAGGCTATTATTACCGAGGATAATGTTTGCAACACGAGCGAGCTTGCGAGCGAGTTTTGCAATTATCCTTGGGCCTTTAAACCGGAAGGCCTCTATTACCGGCAATCCTCTGGAAGGATTGCAATTAACGACTTGGTCGGATTCATAAAAAGAGTGCCAGATACTCCGGAGAGATATAGTTTGTGTGGAAGTTTTGTGATACTGGAATACCGTTCCCATGCAATTTCCTTGTCTGAAGGATTCAGTAAACCCATAGCTTTTGGATTATTCTTCGTCGTTCTGCACCACTCTTAGGAGGAAGAACATCGTAGCTCTTCCAGTCTCACGTCCGTCATGTCACTTGCTGACCGGCATCTTGTCAGGTAATTCCACCATATTTTCGCTGCACCTGCTTTTGCCGTTGCTTTCAACGTTAGTTTCATTTCCGACGACTGCCCCTTGCTGGCCGGCTTTTTCAGTGTTGTTCTTTGAGTTTTGAAGTTAATAAGTACCGCCTTTTGTATTTATCTTTGTGTTTTGTTTGTAACTTGTATTTTGAGTAAAGACTTTAGTGTTCAGAGCATAGTTCAAGTTTTAAATCAAGTAAAGTTGTTATTTGTATTATGTTGCTTGTGTGTAAATTTTAAGTGGTGCTTATTGAAATTTTAATTTAGTATTTGTCTTTTTCTATCTTGTGTTTGGGATTGAGGGACTAAGCTTGTGATTGTTTTACAGTAATTAACGTAAATATAGTGGCCTCAATTCTATCGTCTCCTTAAGTAAGAGTTTTTAACGTAACATTTTTGATTGTCTTTTGTGTAATTTCTTCGTATTCATTTTTGTGTCATATATTCTGGATACAACAGCTGAAAGTATAGGTTATCAATGTTTTGGTAAGGAAGCCCAATACATTCCCTTTGTGGACGCATGAAAACTGTTCAACAAGGCCACAAACGTTACCGAATACGTTTGAGCAGTTTAAATGATGGCTATACATGTCAGTTTGACGTTCTAAATCAGAAAATTATAGTTGATGACATCATACAAATTAAAAAAGGTAAATGGATGACTTAACTAAATGCATTGAACATAAAGTTAAGTGACATTGGTGATGTAAAACGACCAACAGAGCTACTTATTGGAGCCGATGTCGCAGGCAAACTTTTTACTGGTAAACGCAAAGAATTGAATTGTGGATTAGTGGCTATGGAAACACGGCTAGGGTGGACTTTGTTAGGTAAAATTCCACTCGAAGAAAAAGCTGATAGCGGTGTGGCCATGAGTGTCATTTCAATGTTTGTAAGAAATTCTCAAATATGTGATTTAGATACTCTAGGAATAAAGGACTCAACGAAAACTAAATTAAAACAAGAAAAGGACATGGAAGTCAAAGAGTTGTTTGAGAGGACACTGAGAATTAATGAAGACAGTCGGCATGAGGTTCAATACCAGCAATACTGATACGTTTTCGTATGAATTGGATTATAAGAGGTCGAAAAACAATACGTTTAGTTTTAAAGAAATGCGTAATATGTAAAAGGTATGAAGCAAAACGTATAGAAGCTGGACCTTGTGGTTTACCGATAGACCGCATAAAAGATGCGACCATGTTTGAAATAGTTGGTATATATTATGCTGGCCCTGTATATTTAAAAGGGAATAATAAGGCATGGATATGTTTAATCACTTATGCAGTATATCGAGCTGTACACTCAGAATTGGTAAACTCGTTATCAACACACGTTTTCATATAGGCTTTAACCCTCGTACTACCGTGTGGAGTAACTTTGTACCCCAGCGTCAGATTTTAATTAATGTTAATTTTAGCCTTAGCAAATTGAAATTTTCTAAGTGTGTCAGTTATAGTTTTACACACATTATGTCATTATTAGATTTTTTTAAAAATAATTTGTTTATGAAAGTTATCGCACATTAAAGTGTGCTGGGGTACAATGTTACCCCACACGGCAGTCTGTGATTGCCGAATTTATTGCTAAATATTGCCTTTTTGCAATGTATTCCCGAATTTTACAGCTTTAATTTATTCTAATTGTTGTTAGTTAACAATTATATCGGTATGTGGCATTTTTTTCATAAATTTTCATCAAACAGTGGGTTACATTTTACAAAATTCATTGTTATGTACTGAGTAACGAAATCTATACGCTGTTCACGAAACTTCTGAATTTCCAGTGTCAAAATGTAAAAAACATTTCCGACAATCTGCGAAAATCGCTTGCTGTCTAAGTAAATTTCCGAATTTTTTATTCAATTTTGACACTGACAATTCAGGAGTATTGTTAACAAAATTGGGGTAACTTTGTACCCTACACGGTAGTCCGTGTTACAAATTTGAGTCGGTAGTACGAGGGTTAAGACGATTCATAGCAAGACGTGGAAGGCCTGCAGTTATTTATAGCGATAACGGGACAAATTTTGTTGGTACAGAAAATACCCTGATGTCACTCGACTGGGGTAAGATAGAAATATGCTACCGCCCAGAAAATACGATGGAAATTTAATCTACCTGGTGCTGCTTGGTGGGGTGGGTGGTGGGAACAATTAATACGAGTTATGAAAAATTTATTGAGAAGAACACTTGGTAGAGCATGTCTATCGTATGAAGAAATGACTACCGCATTATGTGATTGTGAATCAGTCATAAATTTGAGACCGATTACTTACTTATCAGATAGTAATACGAACATTTTATCGTTGACTCCCAACATGTTTCTACACGAAGTAAGAGAAATTCGAGTACCAGACCTCGATATGGTTGACAGTAAAAGTTTAAATAAACGTTTACAGTGTGTCGCAGTCTTCTGTTAGTATATGAGTTCTGTTAGCTGCTAAGTTATTGTTAATTTCTGTTTTCAGGTGAATTACAGTATTGGTATCAAGTTTGTTTGTTTGATGTTGTTGTTTTATGTTTGTAAGTTTTATTTTTATCTCTGCTGCAAGCATTTGGTGGTCCGAGCCGCATTCTGCTCCGGGATAGGTTTTTGAATTGTAGATCGAGGATTTCCACCGTGAATCAACCATTATAAAGTCGATTTGGTTTCTGTACCTATCTTCCGGTGACTTCCATGTATACATTCGTCTTATGTGATGTGCAAATAACGTGTTTGTTAATACAAGGTCGTTTTCTACGCAGAACTGTAGTAAGCGTTCTCCGAGTTCGTTCCTCGCTCCTATACCGTACTGTACTACTATAGCTCTTAGATGTGTTTCGTTTTTCGTTTGACCTATTTTTGTGTTCATGTCGCCTTGTATTATAGTAACTTCTTTCCGCGGTAGTGCTTTAATAGTGGTCTCCAGCCGTTGGTAGAAATTTTCACACTCTTCTTATGTCCAGTCCAAGGTTATCGCGTATACCTGGACGTAATTATTTCCAGAAAAATATATGGTGTTTCCTGTCATTGAGGTGAAATGACCAGTTCCTTTCCAGTGTGTTTCAGCCAAGCCTAGCAGTGTAATGTTGTATGCTTTGGCTTCTTGTTCTACTATATACAGTTTTCCTGTTTGCAGGAGGCCTCTGACATTCCAAGTGGCTATCTTTGTTTTCTTTCTAATGTTTACGCGTGTTAACATGTCATCATTCAAGACCGTTCCCCCCGGAGATCCGATTGGGGAACTTTTTACTCCGGAATATTTAGAAAAGATTAATGAAGGTGGTTTTCCTTTGCCTTCCTTCATGTTTTCTGTATGGTTTGTCTCCCATGGGTTGGGATTTAGAGAAGGATAAAGTATGGGTTTGGATAGGACTAGAGTTGGGTTTGGTCATGGTGTCCCCGGAGTAGGAGATGGGGAAGAACCAAGAGCTCGCGTGGGCAGGGTCGCTATCCCTGAAGCAGATCTATTCTCCGCCGGGGTCGCGTAGAAGTATCTACCCGCTACCACCTATAAAGAACTATACTCCTTAAAAAGGACTATTCAACATTTGCCTGGAAAAAAGAACAATACCTGACACATGGAAAGAGGTTAAAGTAATGCTAATATACAAAAAGGGAAATAAGGAAGATCTGAAGAACTACAGGCCTATAACACTATTGTCATCCATATGCAAACTGTTGATAAAGATTACAACCAATAGGATTACTATGTGATAATAAACTAATTATTTGCGGGACTACTTAAAAGTAAGTCTTTTTTTAACCCTCGATTGGCTCGTTTAGAAATTCTTGACTCGGCTCCTTCGTCGCCTCGTCCATAAACATCTAGACTCGTACTTTAATAAGTCACTTCCCGGACTTGTAACATAAATTACTATTTCTCATTTGTAGAATTTGTCAAATTTGCCAATTTGTCAAACTTTACTACTCGTGAAAAAAGTAATACTTTACTTGCTTGTTACATAAATAACTATTACAGAGTAAAATTCGCTGGTGTTTTGAATTCTTTTAAAATAACTATTTTACGCGAAATGGTCACAAATAATGGCCGCCAGTGAGGTAGACGTGAGCAAGGATTTTCTAAACAAAACATGCAAAAGATGTGGAAGAGTGCCTCAAATTAGTGTTAAGTGCGCTAACTGCTGTTCAGTTCTTCATCCGAGTTGTGCTAAGCTTGTAAAAGGTGCAGAAATGATTGATGATAAACTAATAAAATGCTGTTTATTAAATGGAGACGATACCAGCGAGTTTAACACAAATATTGTGAGTGACGAGGCACCGCAGTGTGCAGACAAAATTGAAAACATGTATCTTACAAATTTATTATCACAAAAAGACGCCCTGATTGCTAATCAGGCGGTTACGATTAATGCATTACAAGCACAAATTTTACTTCTGAATAATGTTTTGCAAACTTCGTCGAACGGTGCAAGCTGTACGTGCAAAATTCGTACATACGGCAAGGCCTCGCAGTTGTTATCATCACAAAAACAGCAACACCGAATCAATAAAACTATTGTTAATAGAATTGTTCCCCAAAAGCAGGATAACGTTAAGGACAAAAATAATGAGCAACGAGATACCAGCATTATCAATAAGGGAAAATTAAATGCTACTGTACTTGAAGTCAATCAACGTCAAGTTATGCAGGGAATCATAGACCTGGGTAACAACTCTAATAAGCAAAGAGAAACAGATAGTAATGGTAATGATTTTAAAACGGCTTCTAGTAGTAAACGGCAAAGCTTCAAAAAAGTGGTTCTCGGAAAAACAGTGATGCGGAGATATGCGGAGTACAACACTGCGCTTATTTCTTCTTGACAAGCGTGCAAACTAGATGTAAAAGCGAAGACATCATTGCCTTCCTGAACAAATATTTAATTAAGGTGGAAACCTGCGTTGACTTAAAAACCAGATTTGACACATATAAATCGTTTAAAGTAGGAATAAAGCTGGGCGACGAACATAAAATTATGAATCAAGATTTATGGGGAAATAATATGCTAATAAAACCCTACTCAAACAACAGGAATAGGTTTTTTTGACAAACAAGGACGAAGCAACTATAATTGCTGATTACAGAAAGTTTAAAATTGTAGAAAAATGATACCACCGCGGGGAATCGAACCACCGACATAAGGTTAAACGCACCAATGCTCTCACCATTGAGCTACGGAGGCAGGTCCCCGAGAAAGCGTCAAACTTCTACACATGAAACTGTAAATTGAAATCTATTCTAAAAGTCGCATGTAAAGTCAAAGAGCTGAACTGAAATACGAAAATGGTCAAGGCGATTGCGACAACGTATCAACAAAATTAAATATTAAGAATTTTTCAAAACCAAATATGAATGTACCACATTTTGGTATGAAAAATTACATTACAATTTTTCATTATAATATCCAGTGCCTTTCTAATAAAGTAGGTGCACTTTTACTGTACTTAGAAAATGTAAGTTATGACGTAGTTTGCATTAGCGAGCACTGGCTGAATGAATTGTGTTTAAAAAATATTAACTTTAATAATTTTAAACTTGCTCCCTATTTTTGTAGGACACATGTTAGACATGGTGGAGCATCTATTTTTGTCAAGGAGGGCCTTAAATACAAAAAAAAATGACATTACAGAGCTATTTAATGTTAACTTTAAGATAATGGGCATGGAAGCGACTGAACTTGTTAACTTGATGTCTACTTATGACTTTACTGTAACTATCAAGGATTATATTAGAATAACTAAAACCTCGGCAACTTGATAATTACTGACAAAGGTGTAGATCGTTTCGTTCCCGCCATTTCTAAGGAAAAGTGGAATCTGCTTTCTAGAAGCTCATATACCGCAGGTGAATTAGCTGATATATTAATATCTGCATTTCAGACTGTCGTTCGTGAGATTTTAACACTGAGTTAAGATTAATGAGAGATAAACTGACTTGCTTGAAAGTCATCTGCGATAAAACTAAAAACAATGCTGATAAAGCAGCTTTTAAAAATTTCAAGAAATTATATCATTTCACTATCAATAAGACCAAACAAAACGCATATGACCAATATATATCAAACTCGGGTAGGATTTCCAAGAATGCATGACAGATTATTAACTATGAGCGCAATAATATTAAGCCCTCATCAGATGACATTCCTTTGGATCATAATGGCTTGAACAATTTTTTTTGTACAGTAGCTGAAAGCATAGTTGAAATACTACCTGCTCCCAAATTAGATTCTACGGACATTATGAAAAAACATGTCAACGTAGTATCATCTTTTTTCCTTTCTCCTGTTACGGTCCAGGAAGTCCAAAGTGCAATTTACAGTTTAAGTGATTCCAACTGTCCGGACGCATATGATTTAAATAGTAAACTCATTAAATGTTTTTGCAATGTTATACTTGAGTTTTTAACATACTTTTTTAACCGTTGTTTTTCTGAGGGTGTATTTTCTACAGCTTTTAAACTGACAAAGGTAATACCTATTTTAAAGAAAGGGAATAATACCATGCTAGGTAATTATAGTAGTATATAGTAAAATCTTTGAAAAACTCCTAAAAATTAGATTGTATGAATATTTTGAAAAAAATAAGCTACATCATAACTTGCAGTTTGGGTTTCGTAACAATTCAAGCAGTGTCGGTTATTATTGAAGGCGTAGTAGGTAACCTCGAAATGGAGAAACATGTAGCGGTAACACTATGCGATCTCAGCAAAGCGTTTGATTGCGTTGATATCTCTAGACTTTTGGGGAAACTTGAGTGTTATGGAATCAGGGGAATTCCTCTGTCGTTAATACACTCATACTTGTCTGAACGCCAGCAATTCGTATTTTTCGGAAATAAAGCATCTGAGAATAGGTATGTTAGGAAAGGGGTACCGCAAGGATCCATCCTTGGACCTCTCCTTTTTTGATCTATATTAATGACCTAATCTATTATATGGATCCCGCTAGATGTGTATTGTTTGCTGACGATACAACGTTAGTGTGTGCTGTGAATGATTACAATAAGTTATTAAATGTATTAGACAGTAACGAAGGTAAGACTGCGGATTGGTTTACTGCGAATAGTTTGAAACTAAACCAGGAAAAAACTCAGAGGATCATATTTACGTACAAAAGTAGGCCTGATTCAAGTAACCAAGTCAAACTACTTGGAATCACTGTAGACTCGAATCTGAATTGGTTTCCACACATTGAGAATTTAACACGTAAGCTTTCTTCACAACTTTTTCTATTTCGACATCTTAAAAGATCAGTAAGTAAAGACGTTTTAAAAATGTCTTATTTTTCCCTATTTCATTCCCATATCTTATATGGTGTTATATTTTGGGACAATTCATCACACGCTTATAAAGTGTTAATATTACAGAAAAGAGCAATAAGAACCATGGCTAATGTTACCGTCTGGGAATCATGTCGAAGATATTTTAAAGACTACAAACGCTATCATTCCCAAAATGAAACTTGCTAATCTAATAAATGAATGTTTTAATCAATAGGAAATTAGATCGACTCTAAAAGACGTGATAACTTTTTACATATTTTTATTCCACATATGTTAATCTTATACTGTGATCTAATGATTTATTAGAAATAGTATGCACAAAATTACAAAAAAGTTGATTGACCAAATAGCCTTAAACTGTGTGGTATCCACCGACAACAGACTTTCCTTACACCCGAATGATTACACGTAATAGTATATTATATGCCAATATAGAGAGGACATTTTTCTCAGCCGAGCAGTATTATTTCTCGACATGCGAAGCATGGAGGAAAATAAGTTGCGAGACTGCGAAAAGTCTTCTCTACCGTGGTTTATATACTATGTATTTTTTTCACTACTAGCATCTTTATTCCTTTTACATTTACATTTATACTCATAAAGATATGGCGTTTACTGAATTCAGTTTAAATGTTGAATACGTCGGCCATTTTGTTGTTCAAAAAGCAACAATCTTTCTTCTATGTTCTGAACAGCATTTTCTATTATATTTCGTGGAATATTTTCAATTTCTTGCGAGA
Source organism: Melanotus villosus (assembly GCA_963082815.1). Classification (NCBI taxonomy): domain Eukaryota; kingdom Metazoa; phylum Arthropoda; class Insecta; order Coleoptera; family Elateridae; genus Melanotus; species Melanotus villosus. The sequence goes on along the minus strand of OY720419.1, from coordinate 10,007,407 downwards.
TGGCAAATTTTAGTTCGTCGATAGTCGTGGGATTAGTTAAAAAAACTCGTTCTTTTAAATAACCCCACAGTACCAAAATTCTGCTGGATTCATATCAGGAGAACGCGTTGGCCAGGTGTTAGAAAACTGTCTGCTTATTATGCGATAACCAAACGCGTTACGCAACAATCGCTTAACTGGTGTATAAATATGAGGAGGTGCACCATCCTGCATGAACACGATGCATGTCACGATTTCGTAAATTTGGTATAACAAAATTCTGTAACCTGTCAAAATAACGTTGTCCAGTAACTGTGGCCGTTATTTGATTCTATTCAAAAAAGTAGGGTCCTATAATGAAGTGGAATGTGAATCCACACCATACGGTCACTTTCTGATCATGTAGTCCTTGCTGAATAACAGTATGGGGATGAGTTTCAGACCAAATCCTACAGTCGCCGTTCAATTGAAGATGTGCTTCATCGGTCCATAAAATGTTATCCAACCACTGCAGATTTGTTTGAATTTCTGCCAAGACTCGAAGAGCGAAATCATATCTAATTGCTTTATAAGCTCCTTTAATTTCAAATAAAAATCGCATTTTATACGGATACATTTTTAGAATTCTTCTCAGGATTCTCCAAACCGTTGTGTAACTCATTTGGAGACTTTTTGCAATTTGATTGGCACTGCATATTCCGTAGTTATTATTTTCAACTATTTCTTCAGTTTGACGTAACACTTCAGCAACATTAACATCATTAGCCAATGTGGGTCTTCCAGACTTTTTCTCATCCGTAACACAACCAGTTCTCTCAAACTTGTCCATTAACTTTCTGTAAGCTTGTAAGCTGCACGGACCAATTCTTAAATTATGTTTTGTTCTGAATTTTCGTATGCCGTTTGTTAAACTTTTTCCGCATTCATGATAACATTGAACAAGACTAATTCGATCTTGTAAAGTCAAAACAATTTTAAAACACAGTCAACGATAGCAATGTAAAAATTCAATAAGTAAATTTACTTTTGACAGATTATAAACAAAACCTATTACCATGATAACCAAAACGAGTAAATGTGATTCATGAACAAATCCCGTTGTTCGATAAATACAAATATGTTATTATTTTGCGTACGAGTATATGCTAATTCTTACAAATGTTATAGCTACTTCAAAACGTAACTTACTTTCGAATAACCTTATATTTATTTCGAAATATCAACAAAAATCAAATAACCTTGCTTCAAAACAGGGGGGGGGGAGTTACTTTCAATTGAAATTTGTGCAAAATATAGGAATAAATTGTTTTTTCTACACCTATTTAATTATATTGCAATTATTAGCATTTTTTTTGTGAAAAATAGTACCTAAAATTCACTGCAGTGAATTATGGATTCATAATTCACTACAGTGAATTATGATTTCGGCCAATCACAAATACAAATCCAAAAATCAATATTTCGCTAATCCAATCATATTTTAAATCGCCCGCGATCAACTCCTTCTGCGGCTGACAATCGACTCGCGTGACACGCCCAAGTGTGTTGTCATATTGCTTGTTTACAGAGTTATCAAATTTGACTAATTTGAGTCTAATATTTTTGTTTAATAGGTGTAGAAAAAGTATCGTATTACATTCGCGATTATGGCCATTATTCGCTCAGATGATTTGTGCCACTCACCTGACGGCTCGTGGGCTCAAACCTCATCTTCGTGAATAATGGCTGTCATAATCGCTCATATAATAATATACTATTCATTATTAACCAGTTGTCAATAGTGAAAAATTATTGACCACTAGGAGAGAAATTAATCTTCTTGGCTTGAAAACAAGGTCAATAATGATATCTTCTAATGCTAGTAGTGAAAAAAATCCTTTTTATTGCAGTCATGCCAATGCCCAAGGTGCTCCTAATAATTCTGTACGTTACTCGATTATCCTCTTCAAGCATTCTTCGCACGTTTATATTTGTTTCGGTAACTGCTGAAATTGGCCTTTCTTCACGAAAATCGTCGCTGAGTGAACCCTTTTCCAATTTAAATTCGTTATATCAGCTGTAAACAGTTTTGTACGAAGGAGCTTGGCCACTAAATGCAGCACGAAGTCGTGCAATGCTTTCTTTCGGAGACAGAGAACTTTTAAGACCATAGTAAATCGCTCTAAAATTTTCTCTTGTTAAATTCATTTTTGCTGCACAACACTTACTTTAAAATTAGCCTGTAAAGGAACTGTTGCAATTATCAAAACTAAATTTGAACTGTTAAACTACAAAACAATAAACATTTGCTTCATGGCACGCTTGATTTCCTTGGTGTACTTGATCTACTAGTTAGAAATTAGTGGTGCTACCCTCGTATTACAGAATCTAAAAACAACCAAAGATAATAAACTAAATGTGCATAATAATTCTTTATTTAACTAGTTTCAAGATGTCGACCAGTGCGGACGTGAGTGCTGGTGTTCCGTTTAAATCCTGTAAAAGATGCAATAAAGTGCCTCAATATTATTTAAAATGTATTGTGTGTAATTCAGTTTTTCACCCTAGTTGTGCAAAACATGTGAAAAATGTTATAATTATTGATGACAAGCAACTAAATTGTTGTTCGATTACCAGTGACGACCAGGAGTCAAGTATTACATTTAATTTAATGGAGGTTTATCAACTTGAAGTTAAATATCTTAAAGATCTACTATCACATAAGGATAAAGTGATAGATAATCAGTTACTTGCGATTGAAGCCCTAAAAGGTCAAATTTTATTATTGAACAAGTCGTCGGAATATAATAATTTCGTTCACGATGGAAATTTTAAAGATGTTAAGGTCACGACCGACCAGACTCAACCTTGGATAAATAAAAGTAAACCGGGGAAAGAAAATAAAAATGAAATTCGGCCTACTACACTTGAGAAAGCAATAAAAACAATCGATTCTACAATGTCACCTACAGCAAAAAGTGATACTACTAAACCTGCTGCTGTAACTAATAATCAAGTAAGTGCTGCTATCCAGGATGCTTTTCAGGTGCAGAAAATGGATGATCTAACAAACAGTGAATGGAAAACTGTTTCTAATAAAAAACGCAACGGTAGTACTTTACCGAAAAGGAATAATAAATCCGTAATTGGCGAAAAAGACATTAGGGACATTACAGATCTGAAGATCGTATCTAAAAAGGCGCATATTTTTGTGTCCAGGTTTTCACCAGGAACAAAAAGTCAATCAGTTTTAGACCTTATTAAGAGTGATCTTCCAGAAGCACAATGCATGGAATTAACATCTAAGCATCCAGAGGTTTATACTTCTTTTAAAATAACCATTGATGCAAAAAATATGGATAAAGCTATGAATGGTTCGCTATGGCCACTGGGTACATACGTATCGCGGTTTTTTCACCAGAGGACACCGACAGTTCAAAGAACCTGAACCCTAAACGGAAAACAGAAGAAACAAATCGTATACAATCACACCTTCAAAATTCAACAAAAATTGTTAATGTTGTGCCAAGTGCTCAAAGTTTTTCGGTTTTAAATTTCAATTCTGAGTGCCTTCGCAATAAAATCAACGAATTCTCATTGTTCTGTGACGAATATCAGCCCGACATTATCTGTGTACAAGAACATTGGCTTGTGAATAACGAAATCATTTTATATCAACCCAGCAATTATAAATTGTGCACATATTCTTGTCGAAAATTTTTCAAATGTGGAGGAACTGCCATCTATGCAAAAAATGGTTTAAACTTTACAATTCCTGATTTACCAATCCAATCAGTTGATAAAAGTTTTGAATTTTCCTGTGTAGAATTAAAGGGTAAAGCCAAAACAATAACTGTCGTATGTATTTATAGATCTCCCTCAGGAGACTTTGACGATTTTTATAGTAGTTTAAATAAACTTTTAGAACATATTTTGCACGTAAACAAATTTATTGTAGTTTGTGCTGATTTTAACTGTGATTTTTCAATTCCAGATTACTGGGCTGAGGAGTTGCTACAACTTTTTTCCGCGTATAATTTAATACCTCATGTTAACAGTAATACCAGAGTGACAGCCACCTCAAGTACTCAAGTAGATAATATTTTTTCAAATTTCGAAGATAATTGTGTAAACTGCCAGGTGATATCCTCAAATTTGTCAGATCATTTCCCTCAGGTAATGACCGCTGATTATAAGGTAAATAAAAACCAAAATTATTTCCGGCATCAACGAAAATTTACTCAACATAATATTAAAAATTTTAAAAGTGACATATCTTTAGAAACTTGGCAAGAGGTAATCACTGTAAATGGTGCCAATGAAAAATATGATAATTTTATAAATATTTTCAATTATCATTTTAATAATAATTTTCCAGTTATGAAATCTAAAGTCACTAAAAGATCACAAAATTACGTATATGACCCAGAAATAAAAATGTGGTCTTTGTATATTAAAGATTTAAACTTGTTGTATAAATCTACCAAAAACGAAAATATTCGTAACAAATATAAATTTGAAAAATATAAATTTAGTAGGTATCTACAGAACTACAAAAGAGCCGTAAATGACAACATCATTTGTAACTCATCCAACAAATCCAAAAGTACTTGGGCCCTATTAAACTGTATGCTCAACAAGAACAAAGAGACTACCCCTCTATATGTGACTCGTAATAATATGATTATTACCAATCCGAATGAAGTAGTAGAAATTATTAGTGAACATTTTGCTTCGCTTCAAGATAACCGTAAACGTAGAACTACTTTGACTGATGTTAGTATGCATTCAAAACCTTTAAATTTCTTTTTCTTCCCCACAGACGAGGACGAAGTCAAAAAAATAGTTTCTAAATTTCCCAACAAATTTTCATCTGGTATTGATGACATTCCTTTAGTTCTGATAAAAGAAATAATTAATAATATTTCTTATCCTTTAGCTAATATGATAAACGAAAGTCTTCAAACTGGAATCTTTCCCGATCGGCTAAAAACCGCAAAAATAATTCCTATCCCAAAAAAGGATAAAACTAATGATTTAAACAATCTAAGGCCTATCTCTTTGTTGCCCGCCTTCTCGAAAATTTATGAAAAAATAATTCAGGGTAGGATAGTTTCCTTTATGACTGTAAATAACCTTATGTCTGTTAGCCAGTTCGGTTTTCTTCCCGGGAAGTCCACTATTGACGCCCTTAGTAACAGCTTATGTTATATAATTGAACAACTTGACCAAAAGAACTTTGTTTCGGGAATATTCTTTGACCTGTCCAAAGCCTTCGATCGCTTAGATCACAACACTCTCTTTACGAAATTGGAAAACTATGGCATACGGGGAAGGAGTCTTGAACTCTTTAAATCCTATCTAAATAATAGATCTCAAATCGTATCGGCTACATCAATAAATACTCAACATATAATACTGGAAACTTATTCCAAACCCACTCGTATTTCTCAGGGAGTACCGCAAGGGTCTATCTTGGGGCCAGTTCTTTTTTTAATTTACGTCAATGACCTATTCCACAACATCAGTTGTCCTTTACTGACTCAATATGCAGATGACACTTCCTGTCTCTTTTCTAGAAAGCAATTGACAACCTTATCAACAGATATTGTTTCAGCCGCTGATCAAATGACTAACTGGTGCGAAGTAAATGGTCTATTGCTTAATTCAAACAAGACCGAAATCTTAACTTTTAATAATTTTAATAATAAGTCACTTTTAGTTCGATTAAATGGTAATTCCACACGGACTGCGGACTCGCTGAAGTTTCTTGGGGTTAAAATCGATAAAAACTTGCAGTGGAAGGATCAAGTACTCTTAATTACATCTAAACTTAACAGATCAAACGCAGCGATCAGGTATTTAAGAAACAGTGTTAATATACCTACTCTTAAAACCTATTATTATGCCACTGTCCAAAGCGTGCTGCAGTATAGCATTATATTTTGGTATAACTCTGTAGATACCAAAAAAGTTTTTGTCGCACAAAAAAGATTCATTAGAACCATGCTCAGTTTACCTTACAATGCCTCTTGCCAAGCTAAATTTAAGGAAATTAATATTTTAACACTACCTTGCTTATACATCTATACTGTGGCAGTTTATACTAGAAAAAATTTAAATCAATTTGTCAAAAATCATGACATTTACAACCACATGAATACCAGAGGTGCCAGCAACCTAAGTATTCCTTATCACAAAACTACCAGGTATGAAAGAGGAGTATTTTATAATTGCGTTAAGATATATAATTCAGTTCCCATAAATATTAAAAATTACACTACTATTTCTTTATTCAAAAATAAATTGCGTACGTATTTAATAAATAAAGCCTACTACTCAGTCCAGGAATTCCTGGAAGATCGAACGTAGCCAAACATTTGTTGTTACAGCTATATAGTTAGATCTTCTTTTTAATCTGTTGTGCGTTCAACTGTATATTGTATATATTATTTCTTTTTGACAATGCCAATGTATTCCTATGTTTACCCATGGCAATAAAAATATTATTATTATATTATTATTAGTTTAGTTTCCAAGAAGTTGAAAACTTTAAAACAAATTATGTGTCATTACCACATTTTCTCCAATTTAAAATAATTATCGGTTTACGCTTTTCAGGTGCTGATAAATAAAGAAGTAGCGTTTTTCAAAGTTGTAATAATCACCTAATGGGATAAATATAGGTTTAAGTTCAACTCATAAAGAGCTTTGATTGTTTAAAGCTAGACACAAACAGAAGTGCGGCTGAAACTCAGGTACATACGTAACTATATAAGTTGGGGTTTTTGAGGGAATTCAGCGAACCTGAAGCTTTGCTTTGATTATAACTGAACCTTTCTAATTAATTTTTATTGTACGTAATTCCTTGTATAGTAGTTTAACGAATTAATGAGCACTTGCATGAAATAATATGATTGTAATTCTTGTACCAAATTCTGTTACGAAGGTCTAAAGACCGAAAAATGGATACTTTACAGAAGTGAATTCATGACAATACAGATTCAATATTTTAAACATCGTCATTTTTTTATTGGCTGTTAGTATGGTGCATTCAGTTGATTCTATATTTTCTTCTAAATATATTAAAAAAAAACTCGCTTCCGAATTTAGCTACCTTAAAACTAAAAATGTTGCTGCTACCTTCTGAATAACGCAATTTCAAAATTACAAAAATACGCCTGAATTTCCTTGTGGTCCCTTTTCAATCTGTAACTTGAATATATCCTGAGATTAAACAGAAGGCTTAAATAAAATTAATATTTCCCTGGCTAATTGGTTATAACTCGAAAATAAAGTATTAAAAAAATTATTCCTACAAAATTTTCCTACAATTAATAGTGGAATCCAATAATCTACAAATATACAGGCTGCTTCATTTGATGAAAGCAAGTTGAATACAATTTCGATAGCAAAATTGTACATTCGAAACAGGTTCTGATGATAGTTTGCTTAAATTTAAGAAGCATTTGTTTGCATTTTTTTTTAAATCTCCACGATTTAAAAAGTATTTAGGCGTAATTTCGAATAACTACGTATATTGGATTAATGTGACATTTAATTCCAGCATGTCTCCGCCATGCCGTAAGTACTTTTAAGAACCCCTTAAATAACGTTAATATTTTTTAGAAAATGCAAGACTTTGGCGAAGAAATTTTAAAATATCCTCTACTGTTGTTAAAATGGTGCGGACAAAACCCACTTCAAGATAAACGAATACTTTTTGCCGTCGTATCATTTTATTCCATCTTTGCTACAATAAATACAGGGTTGGTAATCCTTCAACTCTTTTACGTCAGGGAAAATAAACTTACTGTCGCTGTTCAGACCTGTGAAGCATTTATTTTCTACCAACAAGTATGTCGTCTAATGCACATAAAATTTTTACGCATTAACTAAAAAAAAAAAATGTTGTTTTCAGACAAAAACTTAAAATAGAATAGGTACTGTATTTTCGAACTCTTACGCCAACAATTTTATTTCAAAAAATTGCTTTTAACAGAAGCATAGCGAACATTCGTATCTGAACTGTAAATTTTTCCTTCTAAATGGCTTTTTTGAAAAATCGATTAATTTCTACTACATGCTAATATAAAAAAATTAATAACCTAGATATCAATGCACTTAATTAACTATTCTTCAATTAATTATATTATTTCAGCTAATTTTTAAGTCGATAACTCTTGCAATGAAACTGGATAACTTTCGCCAACTGATTGCGGACACTAAAAAATTCTGGAAAACTAACATTTTTGAAGATAAGAACATTCGAAATAAACTAGAAAACATTTACGAACGTACTTTAAACATGGAGAAATTTTTCTTTCGTTTTGTATGTGCCAGTGGTGCTGCTGCCGTGGCAAACTCTTTCATTACCAAAGAATTACCGGTTGGACCATGGACCATGCAAGACCACGATGCTTTATTTAAATATCTACTAATTACTGAAGCATTAATTACGGCGTACCTTATACTACACATGGCAGCCTATGAATCGCTGTTTCTAAGTATGTGCATTCATCTCACGGTGCAATTTAAGATGTTACGTTATTCTTTACAAGATTTAAGCATATCGATTTCTGATGGAAAAATGGACGATGAGAAGTATTTAGAGAAGTTAATTTGTTATATTCGACATCACAGATTTTTATTAAGGTAGGAGGCCCATACATATATACTATATAGTTCTTCCACCCACGTATATCATCTCCTCCTCCTTCTCCAGTTTAAATTCCTTCTCTTTAGTATCTTGGCTATTTCCTTATTCCGTTTTCTTCTGGGTCTGCCTCTTTTTCGTCTAGTGTCCACATCTGGGTGTTGGTGCTTATCACTCAAATGCCAACCTTATCTTTCCACCGTGTATCCTATTTTTTCTAACAAGGCTCTACCGATCTAGCACTGGCGGTACATCCATAGCAAATAAGATATGCTGGGGTAAATACCAAGATATACCACAGGATAATTTTAATAATCAACAGCGATGCGAAGGGAAACCACCTAATCCAAAGAGTGTAACATTCTTATAAGATGCAGCAGCAATATCATTAATAATAATATCTAGGGGGCAACTAATACAGGCAAAATACGAAACAAATAGAACAGTATGTTGTAATGTAAGAACTTTTCTCCATGTCGAAAAATAGAAAACTTAAATTGGAAATGAAAAGGCCACGGATAGATATACTGGGGATGAGTCCCGACAAAGCGATTTCTTGAGTGATGATTATAGAATAATAATTCACACCAACACTATTCCGGGCGGAAAGGCAAGGATTGGCAAAATATTACAAAAAGACATATGAAACCTACAACACGGCGAAAGAATAATAATGCTGAAAGTAAGAACAATAACAACAATACCATAATACTACACAGGTATATATACCAACCATGGCCCATGATGTTGGCGAAATGGAGAAAATGTGTGAAGACATAGAACACACGAAAGGAGATGACAACGTAATAATTATGGGTGACTGGAATATGGTAATTGGATGTGGAAAGGAAGGCAATATTGTAGGAAGGTTCGGATTAGATAAAAAAACCCACGAGGTGAACGTCTTACCGAATTCTTTAAATAACATAAACTGACAGTTGCCAACCCACTATTTCAACATAACGTCCCAAGACGATACGTGGTAATTGGATGTGGCAAAGAAGGCAATATTGTAGAAAGTTTCGGATTAGATAACAAAAACCCACGAGGTGAACGTCTTACCGAACTCTTTAAACAACATCAACTGACAGTTGCCAACACACTATTCCAACATAACGTCCCATATACGACTATATACAACATGTCAAAAAGAGATTTAGGAGTCAAACCAAATATTGCCAAAAATATGCTGATCCAAACATCGACAGCGATCACAATCTTGTCATGACGAAATGTCGACCAGATCTAAAGAAGTTTGAGAAGAAAGAGATAAAGAACTATGATCTAGACAAACCGAAAGTTGACAAAACAGTCAAAACCCAAAAAAGCTAGAGCAAGGTATTTCCAGAATGATAGGACCCTTTAACAACAACAACAAATTTTAGAAGAACATGGAAGAAAATATTGTCAAAGGTACTAAAGAAATCATCAGAATAAAGAAGAAGCACAACAGGGAACTATGTTCAAGGACAGAATTATTGACCTGATCGAACATCGTTGCCAATACAAAAATATAAACGCTGAAAGAGGAAAAGACATAAAGATCTGAAAAACAGAATACAGCGAGAGAATAGAAACTTACATAGAAGAAAATTCTGGGGTTCATTAAAGAGAAAGCCACGAACGAAAGGTCGACAAGGCATACAGCAAGATTAAAAATGTGTTTCACGAACGAAAACCCTACAGTCATAGTATCCAAGGCAAAATAGGAGACATAATACGTATTAAATAATGCAGATACTATTATTATTATTATTATATAATTATTATATAGGAATAAGTAGGAAGAACTATGTATAATGTATACTGGGTGTCCCAAAAGTCAATGTCATCCCTTGGAGGGCTGATAGGCCAGCTTATGACTGACCAGAATATCAAAATATGACCTTAGTAAAAAATTATTAGTTTTTGAGATATTGGCACTTTTATGAATTTCGTGAAAATCGACACCTTCGATCAGTTTTTCAAGTGCCACAGCTACAAAATTCCATATTTTAAGATTCTAATTTTTGTTACGTAACCCTGAATAGCCCTGCTATTGATTGCAGTCCAAAATAAAATTAATAGTGCCATACCTTTGTAAAAAAAAACATTTTTGCCCGATGCATGAGTTAATTTTTTTTTATTAGCTAACTTCGACTCTTCATACTGTAAAAAACAATTACCACGCTAACCTGGAAAGTTATTTTAAAAAATTGCTCGTTTAGTGTAGTTTTTAAAATGGTTCTTGCGACATCTGTATCTGTATCCGTAACCTCTTCTACCTTTCGATGTCCAGGCTGGTGCGTTAGCGTATGTGGTCTTTACGGGTGCAATGCAGAATCCAGCCCGACTCTGCAGATTACGTGATTAGTGTGCCGTGTAATACCTACATACTGCACCACGTGTATACTGTAAGTGTGTGTACGTATAAGATCTCGTTCTTCTGCCTCTTAGACCTGTATTCGGAGGAGAGCGTTTTTAATTTGGTGTCCAACAACGAATGGTCTTCTTGCAACATATCAAGCGAAAATGGCCTTTAGTCTTTGACATACCTTGAATAATGGGGGGCCGCGAAGAATAGCTACTGAATGCACCGGTGAATGCTAGGAACCACCCGAAAGTGAAAAAACAATAGGGCGATGCCTATCAAAATCGGTATCTGGAACGCCAGAAGCATGTACGTGGCCGGGAAGACGCACAATATCATTCAAGACATAAAAAGATTCAACATAAGTGTGTTAGGAATATGCGAAATGAGATGGCCGGATCCAGGAAAAGTCAACATAGACGATTTGATCGTATATTACTCAGGAAACAGATTACTTGACCGGAATTTGATACATAGTGTACTAAGAGACTGTATAGTTTATTCTAATTAAGAGGGCAATTTTAATCCAACTCAAAGTAACGCCAAAAAAAGGTAGCAACATACAAGTCTATACTCCCGCGGCCTAAAAGCTTGGTGCAGGGATTTTTGCCTAAGTAAAACAACTAAATTGCATATCAATGCTTCGCCGCCAAAATGGAAAAAAGAACGGCTCGAAGAGATGATACTGATTATTTGTTGGGTGGCAGGAACCCAAGAGGTGACACACGAATACAATTTTGTCATGAAGAGAATTTGACAGTAACTAATACACGGTTGAAATTGCCTTGAAAACCAGCACAAGATTAACCGGGACAACCAAATTGTTTTCATACTAATAGATAAAAGATACCGAAATGGAGTTTTCAGAACACAAGCCTACCATGGAGCAGACGTCGGGTCGAACCGTCTGTAGTTGTCTACATTAGAATTCGACTTAAGAACATAAATAAAAAAAAACAAATGCAAGGCTAAACATGACACTATTAGAGGATCAAGACCAAAAGGAATAATTGCTAAAAAACTAAATAATGAACTAGAAAAACTACAAGAAGTCGATACAGGAATAGGTGAAGTAGAAAACCTCACAGTTCAAAAACACCTAAATGACATACAAGCCCCAATCCTAAACACATCAAAAATGATCGTAGAAAAGAGTGGACGGCAGCGAAAATCCTAAAAATATTGAACAAAGCACGAATATACAGAAACACGAGCCAGTAACAGTACAACCAAATCCATAGAACGATAATACGAGAAATAGAGACAGCTTGACGAGCTACAGGACAAACATGACTTCTTCAACTTACACATTAATTCTTTAACCTCTAATCCTTGTATAGTAATTTTGCTCCGTCTTATTTGGAAATATTCTTTCTAAACCTTTGTCTGCTCTTAATTTTTTATTTTATCGTTTGACCAAAACTCCAAAGCTCTTCCAGATCCTTGCCAGTTTTGCATTTAGTTCTACTAAGTTTATCTCCCAGCTTTTCGCTGAACCTACATCTAATACTTTCATCCTGTAACAGTTATCCACTTCTTCTTCGAGTTCTTGCCAAAATAAATCCCTAGCCTCCTTAGTTTCATTGCCAGAAGGTCAATTCATCCATCCCAGTAACCAGTCTTGCGACTGGTTTGTCATCTTATACGTTGTCTCTGCAGTGGTTTCTCATTGCAAATAAATTTTTTTAATGTAAAAAGCACTTCATTGATTGATGCTATTTTGCATAATTTTCATCATCAAACTAGTGGACCAACGAGCGACCACGCGGATGGATTCCCGGAAACTCACCTGTCCATATAAATAGAAGGTTGTATCAAAAGTTTTAGCCGCTTTTGAAGGTGTATTATAAACAAAAAGTGGGGAAAACTTTTGATAGAACCTAGTTTATATAAACTAGGTGGTTCACGTAAGACGTGCCCCTTAAAATCTTGAAATGCAACCCAACATACATGTTTCCAAATCCACTAGAAACATTTGCAAATTAGAAATCAAAATTTGTTCAAGTAAATATGTTCGCGGAGCCGGATATTTAGCCGCAGCCACTTCAGCTTGGCCTTTTCGACGGGGTCGTTTAGACGCAGACCTACTTGGACGCAGGGCAAAAGGGCGCCGCGATCATAAGACCCGAAACAGTACTTAGGACGTAAAGACGTTAAGGCGCAGAGACCGTTATGTTATTTTAACAACTGACCTTTCTCTAGATACGCTGTAAAATATAAATGTAATTATCTACACAAAATGAAATAGCTGTATATTTAAATGAAAGTCTCCTACTGAGGTCTTAACAAATATTAGCAATTATTAATCTTGTAGTTAGGAAATTATCATTAATAATATTTGGATCAATCTGCAATAATTAAAAATCATTAAAAAGTTCCACTCGTTGAAACGTTCGATATAATTTCAACATAATAATAAATATAAATATATAATACTAAATCTTAGAGTTAACTCAACTGGTTGCTTATTTTGCGGCTTAATGTCACTGCGTCCTAATGTTTCTGCGCCCTAAATTCTCGCGCCCAAGTTTACTGCGTCATTTTGTCCGTATGTCGTAGTGTCCCTGCGCCCAAATACATATATTAGCACCGAAACGGCCGCGCCGAAGTGGCTGCGGCTAAATGTCCTAGACCGGATATGTTCGCAAATATTCTTATATTGTTTACTTATTCATCAAAAGTGACAGTTAGGAATTTCTAGCCCTGAAAATAATATTTCGTTAAGGTGATTTGTATATAAAATCGTTATTGTGAATATTTCTGTAGGAATAATTAATATAATTTTTTTTTTTAATTTTCTAGTTATAAATTAAGAAGGTTTTTTATAGTATATTATTATATGAGCAATTATGACAGCCATTATTCACGAAGATGACGTTTGAGCCCACGAGCCGTCAGGCGAGTGTCGCAAATCATCTGACCGAATAATGGCCATAATCGCGAATGTAATACGATGCTTTTTCTACACCTATTAAACAAATAGATTAGACTTAAATTTGATAACTTTAATGGAAAAACGTAAACACACAATATAACAACCCACCTGAGCGTGTCTACAAGTCGATTGTCAGCCGCAGAAAGAGTTGATCGCGGGCGATTTAAAATATCACTGGATCAGCGAAATATTGATTTTTGGATTTTGGATTTGTGATTGGCCACAAAGCAGTGAATTATGAATCCATAATTAACCGCAGTGAATTATAGGGACTATTTTTCACGAAGAAAATGCTAATAATTGCAATATAATTAAATAGGTGTAGAAAAAATATTTTAAATATAACCTTGTCATGATGTTTAATTACGTATTGCCATTCTGAAGCAAGCCATCTATAATTACATACGTTTAATAGAAAATTAATTCAAATCAACGTTATTTCTGAATTTGTAACTTGGGCTGCCTATTCCAGTTGTTAAGGGGCACGTATTGTGCGAATAAATTTATTTTTGCTGCTGATATTTTCAGTTTGGAATATAACCTTGATATGATGTTTAATTATGTATTAGACCATTCTGAGGGAAGCCACCTCTGATTACATACGTTTGATTGAGAACTAACATAGATCAACGTTATTTATAAAGTTATAAGTAGGGTTGCCTATACCAATCGTTAAGGAGCGCGTCTTATGTGAATCACCCTTATATATAAGATAATGCCCTGTTATAGCAGTAGTATATTAGTAAAAGTTTAATTGTGAATTAAGTCAAATTATGATTTTCAGGTTTTCTACAAATTTCAAGGATGCATATACACTGATAATGTTTGCTGAGTACACCACCATTGCTATTGCGTGTTTTGTGGAAATGTATTCGATATCTGAAAGGTATAACGTTTTATTTAAATCATATCTACAGGGCGCTATAATATACCGGGTGTCTCAGGTAAGACGCACCATAGGGAAACACCAATGTATTTTTTCAGAAAGGATCCGCGATGCTGTCAAAATTGACAAATATAAAAAATAAACAATGAAATAATCGCCTGTCGCAATGACAGACGTCTTCGGTATTTCTATCTCTTTCTAGCGTTAAATAAATCCAATAACATATGTTGAGCACTGAATCCATATATATTCCAATGGTACCGCGGATCCTTTCTGAAAAAATACATTGGTGTTTCCCTATGGTGCGTCTTACCTGAGACACCCGGTATAATATTTACATCAACCGATGGTACGTCAAAAACCAAACAAAAGATTCTAATTCTAATTTGGTTTTTGATAAATAGAGGTTTAATGTACTGTCTGGAGGGTTAGGGTAAAAGAAGCGCATACTGTACATAGATTGTTCCTTTTTCTGCAAGCTAGCAGTTTGAATTTAACTTTTAGATCAAACATTTTCTTTTAATTCTGTCTGGAAGAGATTACATTTTGCTCGCATTAAAATTTTCAAAATAATTTTTTTTTGTTACAGCCACAATGCATTTACGTTATTAAGGAATGTTGGAACTTTTTTTACTGCTATGCTACAACTATCGATTTACTGCATTCCTTTAAACTATATTACAGACGAGGTAAAACTTCATTGCTCTACGTATACAAAGTGTCCATTTGGTTTCATAACCCCTTAATTATTTTCTATAGGCAACCTGCCTAAACAAATTAAGAGGAGTTTGTGAAATAAATGGTATCACGGCATACGTTTTTAAAATATTTTTACAATTTGTAATTTATTTCATATATTTATTTTCATGCCCAAACAGGCTACGTCAGTTGCTGAAGGTATTTACGAGTCTGGCTGGAACCTCAAACACGTCTCTGCTGTTAAAACTTTAATTCCGTTTGTAATTCAGAGATCGCAAAATGAAATTATATTTACAGCTGGAGGATTAATAACGATGAATTGTAAAACTGTTTTAGTTGTGAGTAATATTTTTGTATTCGAAAGTTCTAAGAAAAAGCTAACAAATATAATGTTTCAGGTTTTACGAACTTCATACTCATTTTGTACTATCATGAGAGCTCTAAAAAACCACTGAATCAAAAATAATCTAATCATTTTGGGCGATTATTCATGATTCTCACAATTAGGGTCAGTTTTTCAGTGCAGCGGCAAGCAAAAGCTGAGCTTAAACTAGGTTTTAAAGGAAGAGTGCTAACCTTTAAGCCGTAGTTGAAGTCTACTTAAACTAAGCTTTTGCTTAAACCTGTACTAAAATAATGTGAAAATTTGGGCTGAATCAATCTCAGAATTCAGCTCAAGGTCCCTCGCAAATTGGTTACTTTTCTTTCGCCATGCACAACCAGAATTTTATTATACACTCCATAAAGTTTGTATTATTTTAAATAATAAAGGTTATAAAACGTTACTGTTATCTAGGCAAAGAACGCTACAGGACTATGTAAAGCCATGCAACTAATCTCATAGTAGGGGCACCTTAATATAATATCGCAAAGATGGATGATCAATTACCAACACTTGTCATATATTAGACATTTCTGAACAAACTCGGCTTAATTCACGATGCTTTGTTCGCCAAAGGCGTTGCTATTCCGATATGTGTTTTCATTTAAAAATATTAAATACCAATGCGCCACCGAACGGACAAGATATCGTAAATAACTTAGTTTAGGGAATGCGAAAACCATGTGAATTTGCTAATCCCTACATAAACTAAATTTATAGATTCCAATAGGAAGCTTGGATACAATTAGTACCTAGGTAGTTTGTGAATCTAGATACCGTACCCTTTCGGCTTATGTATTTTCACTGCTGGACGTAGGCCTCCTGCAGGGAATCCTCCGAATACGTTTTATATCGTAAGTTCATCGTGATGGAGGGCAACCTCCACTGCGGCAAGTGTCTGCTCTAAGCCGCAATTCTAGTATTTTTTTGGTCCACCTTTGATCTGCCATTCTTGCGATGTGACTCGACCAATTCTATTTGAGTTTTGTTATTTCCTTGATGGTAACTTCTACTCCTGTTTTGGTTCTTATTTCAGTATCTGGTACTTCATCTTTCAGTGACAGATCTAACATTGCCCGCTCCGCTCCAAACGTCTTTGAGCAATCTGTTTCGTGGCAATGGTCTTTTTTTAATATCAAGGTCTCTGCTTCATAAGTTAAGACCAGAAGAACACTGTTGTTTTCAGACAGGAATGCCTGACTTAAATATGTATCCCGGTTTACCAAAAGTGACCCATGTCAGCGCTATCCCTCTGGTTATTTCGTGGATTTGATTATCTACCAATTCTATTCTCATGGCCTGCAAACTTGTTATAAACTGGGATCTTGAAAAGTTGATGTTGAGTCCCACTTGTTTATTAGAATTAGTTAGGTCTTCCAGCATTTTTGTGCATCATCAAGATAATCTGTGACATCATCATCGAATCACAAGCAGTTAAGGCATTCCCCATCCGCGATAACCCAAATGATTCCAACTGTGTTGTTTGAAGGCGAATTCTAGCAGCTTAGTACACAGTTTTGGTGATATAATATTCCTAATTCCTTCGAAATTTTGCCTGGGTCTTGATGGTGTTTCATACATGCTGTTGCTTTTTGGTATAGGTATATATTTTAGGAGACAAATATACCCATGATCAATTCTATATTCTGCTGGTGCTTGTAATATGGCCTTCTGGATGACGGTATCAACAACCTTTTGAAAGTCAACGAAAATAAGGCTGCGCAACTTATTACACTCTAGAGACTTTTAAATTAATTTACGTTTGGTAAATCATGCGTGAAAGTGTACAGCGTACATTTTTGCCAGCGTTACGAAATACAACGGAACGGAGCGCTGTACAAAAATAAATAATATTTTTTATAACAATAAAACTTCTCCGTATCATCCACAATCGTATATACGCCAGATGTGAGAGACAGATTGGCGACACACAGTTCGGGTTTAGGAACGTAGTTGGCACGCGCGAGGCTCTCTTCTCTCTCAACGTTCTCACACAGCGATGCCGGGACATGAATGTCGATTATACACATACTTTATAGACTACCGAAAAGCCTTCGACTGCGTCTCACACCAGAAGCTTGCTGAGATCCTCAAATCCACGGGTGTCGATGCGGGAGATCTGCGCATCATCACTCAGCTATACTGGAATCAAAATGCAGAAGTCAGGGTGGAAGGCGCAACATCTGAAGAAATAGAAATCAGGAGAGATGTCAGGCAGGGGTGTGTCTTAACCCCCCTCCTCTTTAATATATACTCTGAGGCGGTGTTCCGAGAGGCACTCGAGAATGTGAAGGAGGGCATTAAGATCAACGGCACCATCATTAACAACATACGCTTCGCTGACGATAGGGTCGTGCTCGCCGGCAACCTTCCACATCTACAGAACATGATGGACCTCATTGTCGAACGTAGCAAGCAGTACGGGCTACACATTAATGTTGCCAAGACTAAGATGGTTGTGTTCTCCAAGACACAGAATCGGACAATTCTTCGAATTAACAACAAGGTGGTGGAACAAGTGTCGTCCGTGAAATATCTTGGGGCCCTCGTCAATGAAACGAGCGACCCTAAAAAAGAAATCCTGTCAAGGATCGAACAGGCCAGACGGACTTTCGCCTCCATGAAGACCCACTTCATCAATCGAGACCTGAATCTGCACCTCCGTATACATATACTGCGTTGTTACATCTTCCCAGTCCTTCTCTATGGCTCTGAGAGCTGGACATTCAAACAATCAATGGAGCTGCATCAACGCATTTGAGATGTACTTGTATCGTCGTATGCTACGCATATCCTGGGTCGACAGAACAACCAATGAAGAGGTACTCAGACGAATGGGTAAAGGCAAAGAGCTTTTGACAACTATTAAAGAACGAAAGCTCCAGTACATCGGGCACGTCATGAGGGGAGAGCGTTACGAGATCCTCAGACTTGTCATCGAGGGAAAAATCGAAGGCAAAAGATCTGTAGGAAGACGGCAGAACTCGTAGCTCAAAGATCTACGTCGATGGTTCGGACGAACATCTATAGAAATCTTCAGAGGTGGAATTTCACACACCATCATAGCCAGTTGGATCGCCAACCTTCAAAGGGAGACGGCGTCCAACAACACTACTAAATTATTCAGAAATAGAGAAATTTAGAAATTTATTTGTTTATAAAATTAGGGCCATTGCTGCTGGGGCCCAAATAAATAATAATGATTACATTATAATGAGGTACATACATTGCTACTGAGTTTCAACTAGTCAAAACTGCAAAAATGTCATCGTCTAATCAAATCTTACGTCAAGGATTCCACCCAAACCAATTAAAATTCCTTTCCATAAGGATAGACTCGACTAGAGTGCTACTTGCTCCAACTAAGCACTACCCTGAACAACTATTCATCTAGTAATCAGCAGGTGTGATGGTATCGTATCGTGGCCCCATTGTCACCCTCCTCGACTCTAAGCCTTCTCTGCAACCGCTACAAGCATTACTTGGGAGAAGGTGTCGATTCACAAGTTCATGCTTGTGTTTACTTTATTATCAATAAACAGTGTACATTGCATGTTTTCTACTTAATACAACAAATACAACAGTTATATAACAATTTTTTTGTTTATAATATGATTTACGCTACATACAGGTGAGGTTATCTACTTGTCTACAGTAGTCAACTGTGTAGTTTCGTGATTTTATTTTCCTCTTTGATCAGCAGATACAGTTGGGCCATTATAAGTTGGCGAGCCCCAGCGCATATCGAATATTTATTTCGTGTGATTTCAAGGTCATGTTTTAGTATTGAAAGTAATTCAGTGGTATAGGCGATTTATGAGTGTCGCAATTGTAACAAATTTCTAAGTAGTATTTGGTTAATGACTGTTTGTGCTAACTTGAGCATCTTGAATTCTCGCCAACTTACAGCGGCCCAACTGTACCATCTTTGATTTTAGTACTCATTATTTGCGTTACTATAGCCACAATTTCCCACCAATGTTCTTCTTTTTCTAGCATTGCTTCGATTAGATTGTTTTTATTTAGGTCTGTCGCAATCTTATTATGTGTTTCTTGTCTGTGTCTCTCACTGCGCGTACATACGAATAAGGTGTGTTCAGCATCGTCGCTTGGGCTGTCGCAATAAATGCAGTTCTCATATTCTGACTTTCCTATTTTCTTCAGGTACTTCATAAAGCTGCCGTGGCCGCTAAGTATCTCAGTTAGATAGAAGTTTACTTCGCCAAAGTTTCTGATTGTCCATTTGTGGAGTTCTTTTATTAGTGCTATTGTTACCGTCGCTTTGCCTGTTTGTACCATCCATCTTTGTTCCCATTTTTTTATTGTCTCTTCTCTAGCTCTTTTTTTTACTCTTCAGTTGCACCGTAGGTTCCTCCTTTCTCTTCTATCAATAGGTCGATAGGTATTAGGCTGGCTATAGGCTGTAGTGCTTCGTTTGATACGGTTCCGAGGCAGCAGTTATTCCTAGTCCTACTTTCCTATGCTCTTTTATTAGCAATTGTTTATATTTGGTCGTTTTTATAGCCCTTCCCCATACGGGCACCCCGTATAGGATCACCGAGTAAGCTACCGAGCTGTACAGTGTACAGTCTTCTCTTACTTTGACCGCAGCCGTTGATCCTCGGCATTAACTTTGTCACTACGGCTATAAGCATCTGGCTGATTTATTTGCCGCGTACATAACTTGTTTCTTCATTTGGAACTTTTGATCAAAAATTATGCCTAGCTGCTGTTTCATTTTAATGATTTGGCCATCTATGTTAATCTCAAGGCTAACTAGTTTATTTCCTCCGTTCAGAATAACTGCTTCTGTTTTCTCATCTGCTGTTTTGAATTTTTTTCTCTTATTTCCCATTTCACTCTTAAGAGCGTTGTAGTTGCTCTATTTTTGAGCGTTTCAACCGTTTTGGTAGGTACTTATTAGTAGTGCCGTATCATCCGCATAGCAGAGGATGTCTGTATCCTCTAGCAGGTCTGTCGTTACCATCCATATATTGTAACCCCCTACTTGGGGTTGCTTTTGCTCCAGGTAGCTATAATCGGAGCCAAGGTTAAATTTTTCGCAGCTATAATAGAAATTCACAACACAGAGGCTTTTGGTTAAAACAGTTTAATAAATCAGCAATAAGAACACACTGGTATAATAATAAAGTAAAACAACATAATTCTGGTACAGAACTAATATTTAACACCAAATAAATATTCTTATTTTCGCCGCGCGTTAAGCGGGCAAATCTCAGATCACAGGCCGTCTCGTAGCCTCGGTCGCTAGTACGATTGGCAGCGGACGGACGCTGTTGATTCTCGGTGTCGGAATACTTGGCTAAATAACAAGTAAACGTACAAGTTTTAAATATTACCTAGTGCGTGTATTGTCCGGGGAATTCTCTCCTTCAGGACTGGTACGGAGTATTACGGGACTTCCGCTGGATAATTACAACTAAGTAAAACTCGTATTATATCGCCGGTTAAGTAAATTGGTTTGCTCGTTGAGCACGTTTTTTCTTGGTGAGTCGGTACAGGTTAAAGGAGTGCAGTATTGAAGCGGGGTGTAGACCTACCCAGTACGGGCCGATCTTTGTGATTGTGTTTTCAGAACTTCCCAGTACGGGCCGATCTTAGAGATTGTTAGTGACGAACTTCCCTGTACGGGCCGATCATAGGGGGGGGGGGGGTTCACATGTTTGAAGACCTTCACAATACGGGCCGATCTTTGGGATTGAGGTTGACAACCTTTACCCTGCCATAATTACAAATCTTTACACATTAAAAGGAAGAAGTTAATTCTTGCAAATTGGTTCTTAAGGTTATGTCTTCAGCTACACATCGTACCGAAGTTTATTCAGATAAAAACTAAATCGTTCAGTCCAGCTGCAAAAGCTGCTCTTAGAGCGGCAAAGGACATATGGATTAGAAAAGAAATCAGGGAACACCATAAGAAGCTGGACCTGATAAACCACCATATATGGTTATTACACATGGAAATCAGCTATGTTTTACATCCTTTAATTTTTAATAGTTTAGATAGTAAGATTAGGGACATCGTAGAAAGTATCGGGAGAACCCAATATTTGAAACTATCCAACAAAATTAACATATTAAAAAGAGAACAAAGACACCAATACTCACCTTTTGTTGAACAACGGCATAATTTCCATGTAAGCGTTATTAATCTAACCAAAGAAAAATTTGATAAGGACCAACTGTATGTGTTGGGTCAAAATTTAAAATCCAACTTGGAATACAAGGTGGACAATAATGCTTTGATTAATTTAGCTTTGGAAACCGAAGCGGCCATTAATAGTAAATACTTAAGTCAGGGCGAAAAAAGTAATCTAACTCAGAGTATCGGTAATCTCTTTAGTGTATTTAAAAAACAGTTATCCACAGATAAATTCAAACCCAATCAGATACAATCGAAATTCAATCATATTATTAAACAAATTAAATTTTTATTCAATCATCACAATTTGATCCTTTTGAAAGCAGATAAAGGGAATTGTAATTTGATTGTAGATAAAAATCAATATATTGACAAAGTAAATCAATTTATTGTCAACCAAAAATTCAAGATACTGAAATATAACCCTTTAAAGAACTATCAACAGAAATTTAAGACCACTTTAAAAGAATGTAAAGAAACTATTGAGAACTTCACTACCATTAAAAAACTCACAGTTCAAAACCCTAGAATACCCCTTCTATATTGTATGCCGAAAATACATAAAACGGAAAGCAAAAACCTTCAGGATATACCTTTGAGACCAGTTATCTCCCAGATAAGCTCTCCAACTAGTAAATTGGCTAGTTTACTCAATAAAATTTTTCATGAAATCATTGATTTTAAACCCAGTTATAGTATTAAAAACACTCAAGAACTTATTAACAAAATCAAAGATGTAGATGTGCCGATAGGGAGTTTCTTGGTCAGTTTTGATGTGGCTAATCTGTTTCCGAGTATTCCTCCTATGGAATGCAAGGAGCTGCTTAAAGATTTATTTAACTCTAATAACCTCAATCCCAAACTTAAAAATCATTTATATAGTCTGTTTCAAGTTTGTATAGACCAAAATTTCTTTATGTTCGATAACCAGGTGTATATACAAGAATCGGGTTTGTCCATGGGTAGTAGTTTGTCTCCTCTTCTCAGCGAAATTTTCATGTATGATTTGGAAGAAAAATTTTTAAAAAACAACCATCAATTTCAGAACAATATTCGATTTTGGTACAGATACGTAGATGATGTAATATGTTTGTTTAAGGGCGACGTCCGGGATTTTAATCGTTTTTTAGATTACCTGAACAGTTGGCACCAAAAAATCAGTTTTACTTTTGAAAAAGCTATTAAGGATTCCATACCATTCTTAGATATCAATATCAGTATAAATAATAATAAAATCAATTTTGACATATTCAGAAAACCCACGCACACAGATAATATAATAAGTTATCATTCTAACAACCCTTTTTCTCACAAATTGGCCACTTTTAACGCTTTGATACATCGCTTATTTATGATACCCCTAAGCGAGGAGAATTTCAAAAAAGAATTGGAGATCATAAAACAGATAGCTTGGAAAAACCAATTTCCGGATCAGTGTATAAGAAAGATTTTTTACAAAAAACTAACACAACATAACATCAGAAATAACACTAGTTTAACACCTATAAATACTAATCACAATCTTAAGTATATATCTATACCGTATTTGTATAAATGTTCAGAGGCCATCGCTAGGGTACTTAATAAGGCTAATTTAAGAGTAGCATACACTAATATTAACAATTTACATAAGATGTTTACTAACAATAAAGATGTGATAAAAAGGGCAAATAAATCAGGAATTTACAAACTAATCTGTGGAAACATGGGTTGCGATCATGTTTATATTGGCATGACGTGTAGGGAAGTTCAAACGAGAGTCGAGGAGCATGCCCGATATATAAGAACGAATAACAATAAAATAAACGGATTAAATAAATCCGCGTTTGCAGACCACATTTTAAACACGGGGCATGAATTTGACCCTGGTAAGAATTTTGAAGTAATTCACAGTATCAGTAACTTTAATAGACTTATGATATTTGAACAATATGAGATCTTTAAACATCAGTCGAATCCTAAAAATCACCTGACGAATGAAGTTGTATCTGATTGTCCGTATATAGTTAAAAAGTCTAAATTATTAAACGAAAACTAAATTTTTTGAATTATTTAATTGTGTCTCCATTGCCACCTGGTGTTCTTGGTTGGAATCTGGTCTAGTTTTAGAGCGATCTATATTACCGATTGATTTTTCATTGAATGACATTTCGCGTGCTGTAACAATGGTGGATTGACCACGTTTTGCCTTTTAATAATTTTGCTACGTAATTAATTCTAGTCTACCAGTATGGTGACTAGGATCAAATGTAAAATGAAAAATCAAAATAAGTGATACGATCATTTCTTTAAAATTTTATTAAGTTTAGTTGGTAAGCTATTACAACACTTTTATGTTATCACTTTTCATTTTCCTGTTTTTTCAATTTTAGGCTTACTGCCGTATTTCGATGTTATAGCAAGCATCACTTTTGTTTAATTTGTTTATATATAATTATTACTAAAGGATCTATATGCCGAGTTTTTCATTCAGTATTTCCCTACCAAGGGATCACGATTTGTTTTGAGTTTATATTTGATGGACATGTGTTCAGATTAAGTATGGTTGTTAATTTTAATTGTTTGATGAAAAAACCCACATTGTAATACATAACCTTGAGGTAAGTTGAATTTAACCCATTTTGGGAACATATTGTTAGATTTAGATTTGTAAATTTTAGCCTGAAGATGACCCTTTGAATTACGGGTCGAAACAATTGTCGTATTGTTTTATTGATATCATTATCAGTATATTAAAATAGTGTGGATTAGACCAGGATTTTATTGAATTTAACTTTACCCTGCGGTTTAAACCTGGTGATTTAGCTTCGGGCGGACTACGGTCTCCTCGTCGCCGTCGGTGAGGACTCTCTTCCGAGTCCCGCTCGGTGAGGACTCTCTTCCGAGTCACCGTGGTGGACTCTGTTCCTTGAGCTCGGTTTCGAGCTACTTTTATATGGTTGTGGGGCCTTCCATCTCCGTCCGATTTTGTGCGCTAGAAAAGGCTGGGAGATCACGTCCGCATGCAAGGTGTCGGCTTATCTCCCGTGCCGCCTGATTATTCGATCGTGAAGTCGTCGAACGCAAATTTGATTAATGAACCACCAACTGTACTCGGCTTAATACTGTGAAATTAACTTCACAGTTATTATTAAGGCGTTAATTACAGTGGGACGTTACAATATCTTTCCGTTCTCGGAGACTAATTTCCTGTTATTTAAGTAGCTACATATTAATCTATTTATGTTTTCCCTGATCCCTCTTCCTCTGAGCTTTGCCGCTATAGGCTCCCATCTTGCACCATTAAAGGCATTCTTGATATCTGTGGTGATGAGGATACAGAACTTTATATTTCTACAGGCCTTGCTTTTTATTTCGTCGATCTTATTTTATTATATACAATATGATTTTTTAAAAATTCAATTGCAGCAGGCCGTATTCTGTCTTAATAACCTTAGAACTGTCTGTATTAAGTCAGAATACGGCCTGCTGCAATTGAATTTTAAAAAAATCACATTGTATGTATAACATGGGGTTTATGGTGGATTTTCCAGCCCTGAAACCGTATCTTCCTTTTCCTTTAGTACGTTTATCAACCTGCTCGCTATTATTTTCCCCAGATTATGTAATCGGCTTATTGGCCTAAATTTCCTTGTGGTCTCCCCTGTCTGTTTTTCTATCACACTTAGATTTAATTTCTTCTATATGTCTGGGAATGTTCCCGACTCCATGACAATATCCATCACGCTGAGCATTAAATTTTTACCTATCTTCCAGACCACTTTTAGAATCTTAGCAGTCAAGCCGTCGGGGCCTGGTGCCTTTTTTGGTTTTATTCTCTTTACAGCAGCTATTAGTTCTTTTATTGTAATTTTATCTGTGGGTCCTGACTCCATCCGTGGCCATACTATCTTTTCGTATATCGCGAATAGCTGGTTCACTGTATTATCCATTTTCACTTAGTTTAGTGTTATTTTAGTTCTTCTTAGGACTTTCCCGGTGACGATTTTATAGCCCAGCCCCCATGGATTCCTTTCTACTTCGTTTATCAGTTCGTTCCATTCCCTTTCTTTTGATTTTATTATTTCAGTGCCGTATTCTTTCTTGGAAACTTTATAATCTTCTCTAGCTAATAATTTGGCTTCGGCAGTGATAATAGCATTGTTATTTAATCTCGTCAGTCTTCTTCTTAACGTGAGGCATACTTTCCGTCTATCTGCAATATCTTAGTTCCACCAATATACTTTCCTTTTGTTATTTAACCGTTTCGGTTTTTTCGGAAATGTATCAGAATTAGTTTGTAAAATTTTCGTATACATTTCTGGTGGGACAATTCGTTCTTGTTTCTCGAAGTCGTCTTTTAGTCCTTCTTCACATCTGGATATACCGGTTGCATTAATGACCCATTTCCTATTTTGATCACTATATTCTATTTGTTTGTTGTGTTCTATGTTGAACTTTTTGTTGTTATGTAGACTGAAGTTCTCCTCATCGTCGACTTTCCAACCTTTGCACCTTTATGCGAAATATTGGCTGACAAAGGTGACATCTATACATATATAATTTCTGTTCTTCCCTATCAAAAGTGGAATTAATCCCATTATTTAGGAGTAGAATTGTGTATCTATTGGCCATTACCGACTCTGGAATTATATATCTTCTGTAGTTGGTTCTCTGGCTTCCCCAGTAACCAGATTTTGCATTTAGCTCTCCAGTCAATACTATCCCCTTTTTTTCTTAACTATTACCTTAACTAACATGCTTTATTTTCACACAATTTAACAGTATTAATTTATAGTTATTCACAGTGAAATAACACGAAGTATCACAAATCCGAATAGGATAGAATATACTGCGTTTATTAAAAATGGTTATTGCTTTGATAACACGTTTTAGAATTTGCTAAATTTAATATCAATTCTGCTGTTACCCAGTAGTGGCCGGTATAGTTATAACGACTGCCGAGCTGCATAACTGACCTAAATTTTACAAAAATTATTAGCAGTAATCAAAAATACAAAGTAATTCATATTATTCATATTCATATTTATTTCATCAGTACCAACTGGTGTAGAAATATGTACTGGCTACAAATTACACTATTTAAAATACAACAACAACCAAGCTGAAATAACTCACAATAAAAATCACACGTTAAAAGCACACAAGGAAACATGGCAACGAAAGAGTTATGGTAAAGTAAATAAATAATTAGTTAGAACAGCGAATTATAAAAAGTATTGTTTTTTAGGCATGAAAGTTTTCGTAAAATTCCCCAACGGTGTAAAATGGTTTTCGAATTAGTAATTTTCGAAATAACCTACGCCAATCACTTTCAATCAAAGTAAAGCAAAAGTCTTTTATTTTTAATTCTAAAGTTATATATAAGTTTGTGAGTTAGAGAAACCATCGCATGGACTTTATTTTCCGGCATTAATAAAATTAAGGTAAGAATTTCTCATTAATTCAAAGTTATTTTTTCTGCAGCCCTTAGGTAACCCTAAAAACTGGCGAGCCCCGTTGCTGTTATCTTTTCCTGATAATAAATGTTTTAGTTGAAAATTTAGTTTTGCTGATATGGTAACATTTCCTGCATTTATTAGAAATACAATCTTTTCTCTAAGGATGGGTTGCATAAATGTGAATTAACAGTTTCGTTAAATTAATCATTCGTCAAAATGAACAAAGAAGAAAACAATGCTCTTTTGGTAACTTTCATCAATCGTTAACAAAGGTTTTGTGCACCCACTGTCAGTGTATAATTAAGTAGCATAATCTCAGTTATTGTCGTTTATGGCAATTGCCCTAATAAGAAAACATACAAAAAATAACGTTTGTAAAATTTAAAGTATCAGTAGTGATCTCCGAGGGCCCTTAAAACCGTACAGATCGAGTATGAAATTCTGTAAACCTGGAATAAATATTAGATTAACCTTTCATCAAAACATTCGAATCAGAAACATTACTCACATTTATTACAGTTCCACAATTCATTGTTATTAAACCCCCCGCTCTAAATATTATTTCTTTTTGCGATCTCTGCATTATGAACGGAATCATGGTTTTCACAACGGTAGTGTGTTTAAAATTCCAGCCAGAGTCGTAAACTCCTTCGGCAACTGACGTGGCCTGTTTAGGAGATATAGTGTCAATTTTAAACATTTATATAGTAAATAAGCAACACACAATGCAACATACAGATAACTTCAGATTTTTAAAATTATGTTTTTATCTTAATTATTATAGGAATTATATGTTTTAAAATTATATTCTCCTTGCACCTGCATTGTTTGCTGCTTTTTAGGGAGTTTTGGGGTATAAATTTTAAAATGGGCACCTGTCGCTAAAGTCTTTTTAATAATACACAAAAAATTTCCTAGAGTAGAAATAAAATAAAATATATTTACTATATTCTTTCAGTAAAGTTCGGATATTGTTACAAAAATCTTAAAACAACCATAGATTCAATAAATGTATAGTTTATGTTGATCTTAGTCCGGGCTTTGTTAATTTTGTTATTAAAAACTTATTATTATTTACAGTTTTTTGGCAAATGCTTGATTCATTTAAACAGATATTTCTTAACTATATTGTAAACTGAGAAATATAACTGCATGAATTAATACGGTCACTGCCGAATTAATAACTTCGAGATAAATATGTTCGTCTACAATCACACAAATGTAGGGAAAATAATTATTTACTGAATTTTTTAATCTCGTTTATTTCATAACCCTTACTTATAATGATTAGGCAACCCACATTGCACTAAGCACGCAAGTTACAATAATGCAGTGTAGGTTGCCTAACCAGAATGCTCAGGAGACTATAATTTATAATTTAAACCATAATTAGGATAAGTAATATGAAGAAGACGCCTGGGATGGTTACAGTAAGCAAGTCTCACCTCGTCTGTAATATAATTCAGAGGAACGCAGTAAATCGAGAGTTGTACTAAACCAGCAATTAATCCAGTCATATACCTTAATAACGAGTATGCGTTGTCACTGTAATAACAAAAATAATTATCAGGGAACGAAATAAAATTAGATTGTTATCAAGGCCATAGTTTAAAGAGGGTAAGGAGTTAAAACGTCTTTTATAGATTTTTCTTGCCCGCAGTAACTTTAATGAGATATTTTCTAAATTTTAAGACATTTGTACGTCTTCTTCTTAAATATCAAGGACGTCAAGGTCATTCCAAGAAATGGAAGTAATTTGTAGCTGCTACCTTGAATCGCTTGAATGTTGTTTATAATTAATATTTATACAGGGTGCCTGCTTTAATACGTCGAACATGAAAATGTAAGATAGACAACACCCCAAACTTCTCACAAACGGCTACGCATTTAATCAATGTGTCAACTTATTTGAGTTTTTAACTGTAAAAATTTTAAGATGAAGGGGTTTTTAATTGTCACATGGATAGTATGCTTCAAAGTTTTCAGAATCGACGCCTTATCAAAAGGACACCCTATTTACTTGTGAGCACTCAGTTCTTAACTTAGTAATTTTTGCAATCTATTTGAAATAATTTCAATACCTTTCAAAAGCCATGTACATCTCCACAAAACACACAACTGCAACCGTAGTATACTCGACCAACATTATTGGTGAATATGCGTCCTTAAAGTTCTTAGAAAACCTTTAAAAATTACTTTCATTTAATTTTTGTTTATAACTCAGTGTTATGTACGAGGATTGCTCAATAGAAACACGTTTGGACTGCGCAACCGCGACTCTATCACCACGACAACGGAATTCAGTTGTTTATTTTGATTGTTTAAGTACTAGTGACGCGTCTGTCAAAAGTATTTGCTGTTTGCTTCTTTTTAAGAGTTGTGATTAAGTTGGAAAATAGCATTTGTGGCAGAAAATCCGTCCAACGGTAATCCGCATGCTGTTATGGAAATGTTATGGAAATGGAAATAAATACGAGAATGAAAGTATATAGTTATTCTCATACGGTAGGGGTTAAATGGAATAATAAATTTCAACAAGGAATAGAATCCACTACAGATCTGGCCCATCCAGGATATGCTCGTGATGCAGCATCACATGAAAATGCGACACAGTTGGAAATTGCGGTATGTTTAGATAGGTGCATTAAAGTTAAAGAACTTCCTGAAATATTGGACATCAGTGCGTGAACTGTTTATTCCATTATTCATAGTCTTGGTTATCGGAAAGTTGCTGCTCAGTGAATTCCACGACACGAGTAGGAGAATTTACGTTCGGCCTTATCATTACATCATTCGATACGCTATCAACAACAAGGCAATGCTTTTTACACCAAATTGTTGCCGGTGAGGTGTTATCACTACAAACCAGAAGCAAAATTTCCGAAGGCGAAAAGAAGTCCATCTCGACCTTCAGAAAGAAAAGTAATCTCTTAGATTTTAAAGAACCTGCTATCGACATCAATGCTGAACGATACAAAGACACTTTAAACTGTTTACATGCCAGCATCAAAAACTAACGTCCTGGAAACCTCACAAACGGTGTCATCCTTCTGCACGATAATGGTCACCTCCATGTAGCCCGAACGGTTCAAGATCTGCTTGTTTGTATGCGTTGGGAAGTCTTACAACATTTAACTTACAAACCCGACTTGCCCCGTGCGATTTGTCTGTGTTTGGCCCTTTAAAATTTGAACGCTGAACGCTGAGGTAGAGGTTCCTGTTAGAGAATGGCTTCGCTAACAGCTGCAGGAATTTTACCAGCACTAGTAGGACTCATGCATTAATGTTAATTGAGATTAAGTTCATTGAATAAAAATTGCTTGATCTATAAATCTAAACCTAAACGTATTTCTATTGAACAATCCTCGTATATACAGTGTGGTGATAAAGTAAGGAACAAAATTCATAATTGCGTTATTTAATGTTTTCAAGCAAAACGCTCGGACAGATGAATTTTATTTTTTAATTAGCCACCTTATGACATACAAATTTTACTTATGACGTCATCATTGGTTGTTTTAAATGACAACCCCAATTTTTTTTGCTGGTTTTTATAGATGGTCCAACTACTTAAATGATGGTGTAAAAAAATTGGTACCTTAGATAACTATTTTTTTGAGACAATAACACACTTAAAAATTTAAACTTGTTTTTGCAAATTATCGTTATCACGTCTGTATCACTTTTTACGGACGAAACAAAAACAGCACTTTATGTTAGTGAGAGTGTGAAAGAGGCATTTAGCAAGTTTTTTAAAAGTGAATTCCCTTTGCCGTTAACAAAAAATGGCACGTTTAACTGAACGGGAAAAAATAGAAATTTTGATAATGGTTGGATATGGTGATGAACTAAGAACACATGAGGAAGCATGCGAATTATTCAACCAAGAACATCCTCATAGACCGCCTATTGCAAGATCCACAGTAAGTAAATTGGTTGCCAAATTTACTGAAACGGGATCCATCCATGATTTGTCTCGGCAAGGTCGACCTCGAGTAAACGAAGAAACCAGATTAGATGTGCTACTTGAAGCTGTAGAAAATCCTCACCATTCTACAAGGCAGCTAGCCCTAACTAACAACGTGGACCGCTCTTTTGTCGTGAAGTTGTTCAAGAAAGAGAAATATCATCCTTACAAAGTTCAATTGACTCACGAATTAAACGAGGATGATCCAGACCGCCGCTTGCGGTTTTTCGAAGAACTAATGTTACGCTGCGATGAAGACCCGAATTTTTTAAATAATATCCTCTTTTCTGACGACGCCACTTTTTGCCTGAATGGGACAGTACATCATCACAATTGTAGGTATTGGTCAAGAGAAAATCCCCACTGGACTCAAGACTCGCACAGTCAACGCCAAGGGAAATTAAATGTTTGAATTGGAATAATCGGACGGCGTTTAATAGGGCCTAACTTTTTTGAAGGAAACTTTGCAGCAGCACGTTATTTGGACTTTTTGTGGTTTGATTTAGTGCCAGCTCTGGCAGCAATGTTTCCAAACGATCACGAAGCAGATGTACCCCGTCAGGATATTTGATTTCAACAAGATGGGGCGCCTCCTAACTTTGGAATAAACGTCGGTCAATATCTTGACACCACATTTCCTGGAAGGTGGATAGGACGTCGAGGAGCAATTGAGTTGCAACCGCGTTCCCCAGACTTGACTCCCTTAGATTTTTTTCTGTGGGGTTATTTAAAATCAAAGGTTTATTTTAATAGGCCAAATAATTTAGACGAGCTACGGCATAGAATTCGCGCTGAAGTGGAGCACATTACTCCTAAAGTCCTTGAGCGAAGTGAACAAAGTGTTTACACTCGTATCGGTCAGTGCCAAATGGTTGACGGAAAGCAATTTGAACACTTTCGCTAAATTTTGTTTGTTTTTGGGGTTTAATTAAGATTTTTTTCCATTAAAGTTACATTTTTATTTCTTACGGTAAGTGTGTTATTTCCTCAAAAAAATAGTTATCTAAGGTACCAATTTTTTTACACCATCATTTAAGTAGTTGGGCCATCTATAAAAACCAGCAAAAAAAATTTGGGGTTGTCATTTAAAAAACCAATGATGACGTCATTGTGCAAAAATAGATGACGTCATAAGTAAAATTTGTATGTCATAAGGTGGCTAATTAAAAAATAAAATTGACCTGTCCGAGCGTTTTGCTTGAAAACATTAAATAACGCAATTATGAATTTTGTTCCTTACTTTATCACCACACTGTATAAGTCATTGCTATATTACCTCAGTAAAAATGTGTGATGCCGGATGATGCAAACCAAGTCTTTTAAATAAGTTTCATCCCTCATTTTCCCATCGGAAATGGACGTGTTTAGATTTTCCAGAGAATAATATAACATCTTAAATTGCACCATGAGATTAATGGAAATGCTTAAAAAGAACGACTCGTAAGCCACTACGTGTAAGGAAACGTACGGTAAAATAATTCCTTGGGTAATTAGTGCGTATTTAAATAAGGAGTCTTGATCTTTCATCGTCCATGGTCCAACTGGTAATTCTTTGGTGAGATAAAAATTTCCGATTACAACTGTCACAAGTACAAATAACAAACGAAAGAAATTTTTTTGCATTTGTAAAGTACGTTCAAATGTGCTGTCTAATTCTCTTCGGATGTTCTTTCCAAATCGATTGGTTTTCCAGAAACGTTTTGTATCAGCAATAAGACGACGAAAACTGTTTATCTTAATTGTAACAGTTAATGATTTAAACATACACTAAAAAAAGTAAATTTTGATTAGTTAACTGTAATGAAATTAAGTTTTATTAATGTCTTCCAAAGAAATAAATATTTAATTTTTATACAGTTACAAATATATTTTGTTATTATTATTAGCAATTTAACATTTTTTATTTAGAAAGTTAACCATTAGAATAAAAATTATTAGTTTGGAGAAATTCCAATAAATAGCTATTTATGCAAAGAGTTGCAAAATGATGGACTTTTTATCACCAGGCCACAACACGCCATGTGATAAAAAGACATGTTTTGCTACGTGTTTCATACAAGATTTTATCCAATTCAGATAACAAAATGTAAATGCCACATCTTCTGAAAAAAGGAGTTGGGTCATCGTGATAAAATGGGAGTGATAAAATGGGAGCATATTTTGTAACTAGTTACAAAATGAACCACTTTTCGCAACTCAAATCATCTTTTTGTAACTAGTTACAAAATGGGAGCATATTTTGTAACTAGTTACAAAATGAACCACTTTTCACAACTAAAATCAATGTCGAAATGTTGACATTTCGTAACTGAATTGGATAAATATTTTTAAATTACTTTCTGAATGTTTGTTTGCCGAAGTCTTTTGATAATTTCTTCTACTGCTGGCGAAATACCTACGAACAAGTAATTTCTTATTTTTACTGAGAATTTGTCTATACAAAAGAAAATTCAACACCGCAAATACCGTACAGAAAATGCTATATTATTCTTTTATTTTCTAAATGAGCTTATTTGGTAAAGCAACATAGCGAGTGGTTCGGATGGTTAGATTGCAGCACAAATAAAATAGTGTGGAAGACGTAACAAACACACTGCAAATAAATGAGTCTTTTGTGGTACCACCTGTAAGATGTTCTTTCATGATAACTGTGCCGCGGAAGAAAAATGGCATAAAACAATTGATAGGGCTACTATCTAATGTTAATATGGGGAAAGTCTAAATGCGATCAGCGATATCGGAAGCAAATTTAAATAGATTGAAGAAATGTTTGAAAGTATTGAAGGCATGAGTATTAACGCACCCGAGATTAATTGCCTAAAACATCTCTTTAATATAAATTCTTTAGGTGTGGTGTGGTCGTATGGTTAGAAATATTGTAGTGAGGAACAACTACTTTACCTATACTTCAAATTCCAAATACGTTATACTGGACATAAAAGCCATAATTCGGACAGAAATAAATTACGACTACAAGTTGATTACAGCAGATACGCAAGAATATCAAAATCTTCAGAAAACGGATATCAAGAAGTAAAGATTGGAGATTGAAAAGTTACTAGCATAAAATAATTGAAGAACTAGAACAATATGAGAAGCAACGAGAAAATCATTGGATGCTATGAGAAAGACGGGAGAAGCTCAAAACAACAATAATAAAGACTGTCGCAGAGGCTTCTGGGAAAAACAAAATTAGTCCAAGGCAGAAACAGACAAAATGGTGGAATGAGAAGATAAGCTAGAAACTCAAGGAGAATAATATGGTACGGAAGAAGTATCTACAAGCAAAAGAAGAAGAAGACAAACAATGTTGTTTTGATATCTCTTTTTCGATCATTCATACATAATTGTTACAATGAGCACCTCTGTTATCACCAAACAAAAGAACCCCTCCCTTCACCACAGACACACGAATTGGGAAATGTACAGAGAATACCTAACCGCTAATAAATACAGTGATTCAAGTCTCTTTAAAGACAGAGGACGAAATAACATACATCATGCAGCCCATTACGCTACCCTATTTAGTTACGCCAAACATATTAAAACCAAACTCCATGAAAAAAGGAGGCACTTTGGCAGCGAACCAAGCATCCAACTGACAAAAGCAGTTTAAATAGATTAACCAGGGAGTTAAATAGGCACTACATCAAAGGACAAATTAAACATTCAACGACTATGCAATCAACCTCCCTCTCCTCACATAACGAGTAGAAATAATAAATGTGATTAAAAATTTAAACAATGCTAAGGCACCAGAGTATGAGCTTATCACTGTCCAAGTTCTGAAAGAACTGCCCCGCAAGCTAATAATGACTATCACACAGGTATTCAATGCTGTCATAAGGCTACAGTATTTTCAAATACAATGAAAATTTGACCAAATAATTCTTATTCCTGCTCATGAAGCTACCTCATATCGGTCAATAACCCTGTTACCACTGTTATCTAAAGTACTGGAGAGGTTAATAATAAAGAGACTGGCACCCATATAGAAGATTAAGGATTAATTCCTCAACATCAGTTCGGTTTTAGACAGCAATACTCCACTACTGAGCAAACCCATATAGTAGTTGATGTGATAGAACAGGATTCCGAAGAAAACAGGTATTATGTAGCGGCGTTCCTCGATGTCAACCAGGTTTTTGACAGAGTCTGACATCCTGGTTTATGGTACAAAATTAAACAGTAATTGCCCTACCAATACTATTTTCTCATTAAATCTTACCTAAGTGAAAGGTACTACCAGGTCAAATATGCATAAAGCCTGTCTAGTCTTCATCTAATTAATGCAGGCGTTCCTCAGGGCAGCGTCATGGAACACACTCTATACTTAATCCTCACAGCTGACCGTCCACGCCATGAAGAAGTAGTTCCTGTCACATATGCGAATGACACTGCTTTATTAGCGTACCACTATAACCCTATTTATGCATCGGCT
Organism: Melanotus villosus; assembly: GCA_963082815.1. NCBI lineage: Eukaryota > Metazoa > Arthropoda > Insecta > Coleoptera > Elateridae > Melanotus > Melanotus villosus. The sequence goes on along the minus strand of OY720419.1, from coordinate 9,971,529 downwards.
ATCCTACAAAGTTACCTTGGCAACATTCAAATATGGCTCAATAACTGGCGCGTAAAAGTAAACTAAACTAAATCTATCGCCATAACTTTCACCACAAAGCATGGTACTGTTCCTCCGGTCTTTCTGAATGGCATACAAATTCCAATTAAGGACGAAGCAAAATATCTTGGCATGCACGAGAAAGGAACTGGGCCTCTAAATGATAAAAATGAATTGGCTTCTGGGACGAAGATCTAAATTATCGATAAATAACAAAATGTTAGTGTATAAATCAGTGATAATTCCACTGTGGGCGTACGGGATACAACTTTGAGGCTGTGCGAAACCTCGAACATAGCGATACTACAAAGTTTCAAAACAAGGCCCTTTGCTCTATAGCAAACGCGGAATGGTTCGTCTCCAAGCAAACTCTCCATAATGACCGTAAGACATCGTGGAGCGGAGACGAAATCAACAGATACACAACTAACTATGTAAACAGGATACATAATCCCCCAAATGTGTTAGTGCTCAACTTACTAGTACAAGTATAAATTAGTTTTTTTTTGGGCAGCTACTGGGCGGCTTCCCCTCTTATGTCAATGTATTATATAATATAACATAATTATGCTTGTTAGCCATGCAGTTAGTTGTAAATATGCAGCTGTTATTTAAAAAAAATGCTTTGTTATGAATTTGCTAGAGGTAACCCAAATAAAAAATTAGGTTTCGCCAGTTTGATAATTTACTTGCTAACGCCTGGACGCATGCAGCCACTACTGAAATCGGAGCATTTGGCTTCTATGCAACAGGAACTTTTTTGTCTGTGAGTCCTAATATATCCATCGAGGGAATCGACAATCGAGTAAAAGGTTAAATCTCAAAATTAGTCAGAAATTAGTGTTGGTTTTTCAACGCTTGGGCCATCCACAATGGACTGGACACCCGCAAAAAGTTTACACTTTAGGCAATGTCTTTCCGGTTCCAACGGTCACATTTTACGATAACGCTAAAAGAAGAAAGCAATCCGCTCAGAATATAACAGATGCTGGTTATATCGCAGAAAAGAAAGAATATCGCAACAAAGAAGCAGCAGTTGTAAAGACTGTAAAGAAATAACAAGATACATCTTTAGACACGACAGTTTCCTCAAACAGCATTAAATACATATATGGATCCTGAAAAATGAATCGGGAATCCACTTCATAATCAGAAACTAATATCCACTTCTCGGTTAGCGATTCAGGTGATGAAGGATTTTTCGATATAAATAAACGTGTTAGTTATGAAGAAACAAAATCTACAGCAGCTTAGACTAAGTGCATTAGATGCACCAGTTAACTTGCACAATCTACAAGAAGTGTTGCATTAACTATTGGAACTGACAGTTGAAGACATAAATGGGGACTTTGCTTTTCGTTTACAAATTAATATAGGTAGAAGTTTCTATAAGCCATTTATTCCATACTTGATGTGTCGTCTCACCCATGGAGTATGGGATAAATTACCAAATATAGTTTTAGTTTTGTGTCGTTAAAATATAGTATATTACGTGCCAAGTGCTCGTAAATAATATTTTTTTTGGAGGAGCACGCAGCTTGGAAAACCGAGGCATAACCGAGGTTTCCTATGCATGCGAGGCCACAAAAATACTTACGAAATAAGGCGCATGTACTATCTTTTCGACTGCCTGGTAAAAATATCAAAGACGTAATAATATTAAATTAGGCACTTATTAAATATTTATCGTAATAAAATTATGAATTAGCAGGTGTATGTTTTTTGTTGCTATGGATATGTAACAAAATGTTACTAAATAAATAAAGTCAAAATAAACTGTTGCACAATTATAGATTGAAATCAATTGTAGAGACGGGTAGTACTTCTGAAGACCCAGACACTCCGGTGGAAATTGAAGAGGCTGCAAGTGTTGCTTGCATGTCAATTCTGCCGGAAAGGTCGAAGAAGAGGCACGAATTAATTTATAAAGCATTTAAAGATTGGTGCAGTGCAAAGAATGTAAGCGGTACTACAGAAAAGTTATGTTGGCATATTTCCTAGGAAGAGGTAGTATTTTGCAGTATCCTTCCAGCCTCTAGTGCGAATACTCTCGATGCTAAAAGCAACCATATACTTAAATGACAACATCGACATTTCAAAATACCAAAAACTTAAAGCTTTTCTCAAGCGGAAGAACGTTGGCTATCGTCCCAAGAAGTCCTTAGTTTTTACACGAGAAAACATCGTTAAGTTTCTCACTCAAGCGCCTGATGGTCAGTATCCTCTGAAAAAGGTGGTCGCTATTATGGGAATAGCAAGGGCGTGCCGAAAGGATGAACTGTACAGAATGACAGTTCAAGACAATGAAGATAAAGGGTCTTTACTACTGGTTAATATACGAGATTCAACAAATCATCTCCCTCGAAGCTTCATTATTATGAACAATGATGCAGAAAAAATAATCGTCAACGTCATTTTGCATTATTTTCAAAGCAAAAACTGTTCATAAAATCCAAATTTGCATAAACTAAATAATAAAAAAATGTCCCATATGATGCGGACTTTAACGGTGACGCTGTACATGAAATTTACATTATTAGTTAAAAAATATATTTCCCCAAAGGAGTGAATCCTTAAAATTTAATTTATAATATTTTAGTACTGTCATTGCATTCATTACTATAACAACAATAAACAAATGGTAAATTCCAATTACGGTTCTAATTTATTTTTCGACAATAATGGTCCACTTACTTTTACTAATCAGGATGTCACTTGTGATTGTTTCAGTAAAATCATAGTCCACGTTAATCTTATCTAACAGACAATTTTAAGACGAATATTGTATACAGCTTGAAATAAGAATATTTTCAATCATTTAGACTTAAATTAACATCATAGCAATAAAACAATAAAGTAATTTAAAAACTAAAATAACGTAATAATTTCCAAAGGTTCTCAGTTTTAAAGAAATGTCAAAACCTTTCTTTCATATTCTCTGAATGTTTGTTAGGGTGTGTTTCATGACATATTTTGATTTGCTGTAGGTATTTCGTTAGTATTTAACACTTCTGTTGGTTTAAGACTATTAATTTAGAGCCAACCTAAAGAATAGCCAATTTTCAGAGTTATGAAAATTTTTAATTGTAAGCAGATAGTTTCAGTTCAAAATTTAAAAAGCCAATTTCTTCCCTGAAAAGCTTTTTGGACAAACACTTGTCTATTTCTAAGAATTTTTGGACTTTGACCCTTTTGTTGACTAAAAGCAAGCAAACCCCTTAATTACAATACAAAAATACCTGTCCATAAGCAACAAATGCCTCGCAGATCTTAACAGCGACAATGACCTTATTTTCCGTGACATAAAAGAGCTGAAGAATGGCTAAACCTAGATTTATTGTCGCAAAAATCGAATACGTGGCTACGACTGCAAAAAGTAAAAGTTTCTTTTGCTGAGGATTTTGTCCACACCAAGTCAACATACGTAATGGATATTTTATTATTTCTCCACCAAGATCTCCCATTTCCTAAAAATTAGGAATTTAATTATCTCAGTTAGCAACACATACCTATAGGCAGGACATAGACTATAAAAATAAAATGTTGATGTAAGAGAGATTTAAGTTGGTGAATACTTAGGATGGAATAGTGAATTACAAACCTTTCAAACGGTCTAATTTTCACGAAAATAGAAGCCTAAAGAGGAAGTAAAGCTTTAAGGTTTTACGCTGCAAGATTGTAACGTAGTTAAAATGATTAATCGAAATCCTATTTAATAAATTTGTGTCTTATCTACAAATAAAATTAGAAGTATTAAAGACGGCGGTAAGTAATCCACTTAAAGCTGAACCGTTTTCATAATATACTAAAAGAAAATGCCAGTTTTTCAACTTTTTTCTGCTTCGAGTCATACAGAAACGTTTGGGAAAGGGGCCCTAACATTTAGTTTCACAGCTCTTTGGTTTTATCAACACCCGATAAATTTTAAATTTTTAAGTTAAGCTATTACAATAATTACCGAGGAATAAATATAAGATGAAAATCAAAGATGAATTAACCAGCAGGTAAAAAAACTGGCACTAAGTCAGTCCAAAGACAGCTTTTTTAAAAAAATCTTTCAGCGATTTTATAAGCAAGTTTATTTGTTATAAAAATATTTGATTCTACATAAGTGTTTGACTTACAAAGAATCTCAAAGTTCTTGTAGGTAAAACTGCAGTTTCGTACAATTCCAACTAACACAGTCACAGACTAACCTCGATTTCAGCCGAATTTCCTTATCTACCTTTGTTTGAAATGGGGAAGAAAATGACACATTATAAGTTAAACTTGAACCTATATTTATCTTTTTAAGTAGTTGTCATAACAACTTTGAAAAACACCACTTCTCTATTCATAAGCACCATTAGAAAACTGTAAACCTGTAATTAACTTAAAGAGGACAAATTGATATAATCGTTTATCAACTTTTGGGAAAGTATGCTGGTTTACAATTGAAAATTAATTTCTGGTTCGATGGAATTATTTTAACGCTTAAATTAGTTTGTACCACGATCTTAATACTTCCGCAGCAAGAAGCAAGGAATGACAAAAAAATTCGTAATCAGCTACAGCATTCCTACAAGAGGGATAACGATTGAAGGCTATTTTTTCCATCACCTGATAACTTTAACTTCGAGTTACATTTTGTGGTATGGTAGTTTTGTTAAGTAGTTTCCATAGTTAATATTTTAGAAATAATATTGATCGCTCACGAAACAAAATTAGCCTCAGATACTGACAAGAGGCGTAATTTTGGAACCAGCAGGATATGGTCCTACACTGAGAAGAAGAAATTGAACTTAAAACCACAGGATTCAATTCAGGTGTTTTTGATTTTCAAGCTGAACTTCTAATTTCAAATCTGATGTTCTATTCAGAACGCAAATTCGAATTTCATCTGTTTCCAGTAAAAATTCAATAGTCAGAATGTGTTTCATTCACTTAAAATTCAAATATAGTTTGAGAAACTCAATATAAGTTAAATTTTCTAGTCTAAAATCAATCACTTGATTTAAACTGATTTTGTTATATTCTCAGTTTAAGTGGAGAATTTAGATTGAGTGTCGTGCATTTTCAATCAAAATTTAAAGGTAAGAAAATTCAAACTGAAATCTTAGTTTTTGGTCCAAAATTAGGAGCATCATATATTTGCACCTAAAATTGAAGTCAGAGAATTACGTTTATACCTTTTTGAATTTCAAATTGAAATTGAATAAGTTTCATATTCATTAAAATCCTAATCTAGACGTAAATATTTTTTAAACTTAAAAGGCCAGGATTTCAATTTGAGATTAAAATTCGGATTACATTGAAATTCTAATAAAATATGATTCATCTTGTACATTAAATCGAAATCTTTCTTTTTCCAGCCCTAAAAAAACATAATTGCCAGTGGTTTAGAATCAGATTCCACTATCCGTGTTAAAAATATTAATATTTTCAATCTTATAAGGTATGCTTATGCTTGGTTTTGTTAACACGTTGACTGCCCGCAACGCGACTCACGCGTTCCCATGTATAACGCTGCTGTGCCCAAAACGCGGCTCCCGCGTTCTGACTTATCCGTGTTTTATGATGTTTTTAAAGCGGGCACTGCGTTTATGTTGCTGATTTTTGGTGGGCACACAGTGAAAGACTTGTGGAAATGAAATTAAGCGGCGGTTTCAGATTTTAGTCCCTTATTAGCTAGATTTACCGATTTGCGGCCAGCTATTTTTGGTTAAGATTTACGGCCGACTTTTGGCTATGCTTTAGGGCCAGTTAATTTGGGTTACGTCATTTTTGGTTATACAACCTTGAGGCCGGTTGCTCGAAAATAATTTGAGGACAGCATTTTATGGTTTGCTGTAAATACATGGTTTGGTAGTTCCGTCCTTTGATTGTGCTGTTTAATACAACCGGGAAGACTTCATGTCCTACATAGTGATGTACTACACCAGTTAACCTGTAAGACATATTTGTTATAATTAACCGTACCGTTGTCTTAATGCTTTCTCCGTAACTTTAAGTCACCGTATTGGCTAATAAACTATTGTTGTATAATATTACCTAGATAGGATTCCTTCATTTTACATTTCAATTTTACCTTTATTCACTGTAAATTTGTATTAACGTGATTTGTATTAATTAATTTATGCTTTGTTTTCTTTTTTCATTTAAAGTTTAACTACCGATTTGTTTTTGAATTTTAAGACACTTAAGTTGTCGTGATACCGAATATTTAGAGTGAAGGAAAGACTTTGCCTGATTACTAATTGCGTAGCAATCAATTAGTCCACTTTAACTTGACTTTATGATACGCGATTTATGGTAGCTTAAGATACAGGCCTGAATCTATACGATTCCGTACGTTTTTGACATCTACAATATTGCGACACTAGGGCCCCTTTTGATGATTCACTTGTAAACGTTATTTGCTAATTTTATTTACTTCAAAGGTTTGTTTGTTTATTCAGTCATTAAATTTGTTTGATTCACCAATAACCCCTTTTTGATCACTTTCAACAGTGGCGGTTTCTGTTAAAGGGCACCAGGGCACGTGCCCACAGCTCTAAATTTAGTTTTCTAAATCTTTAATTTCTTTTGAACTTCACTGATTATTAAAACACCTCTTTTTTAAATTTAACATTGAGAAAAGTAATACAATAGCAATACACCCATTCGTATTCAGTTGTGTCCATGATTTAACTAATGATGGACACCGGCCGTTTGTGACCATTCCACCGCATGCATTCATGCAGGGGCATGCAAGCGGTTGCCTATACTTTCACCTAAAAATACCAATTGAGTTAAGGACGAATGGGTCACAAATTCACTGTGACATCGTGCCACTTTCGTAGATATTCGGACGAATTCGAACATGCCGTATCTTAACTTGAAACTCGCTGAAAGTGCTAGGCCAAGTAAATTGGCGGTTCACCGAATTGTCGGAATGTTTTCAGTTTTGTTTTGTTAAGAAATTGTTTTGAATATTTTGATTTTTTACTAAATAAGTAGGTCTCTTAAAATTTACTGAAAAACATCAAAATGCAGCAACAACCTCTTAATACGGCTGCCTTTTTAATTAAAAATCGAAGTGTTAACACATGAACTGCGTATGGAAATTAAGTTATACATATGTATTTTCATAAGTTTGAAACGTGCCCACTCAATCCTAATAACCACGAGCCCCCACTGACTTTCAATATTATTTATTGTTCAGTTAAGAAACCGACATCGGTTACATTAATCAGTTTTATTATATTGTGTTGACGTGTTATGCATTTATTTGTTTGTGCTGGCATATAGACCACTGATTATATATTTATGATATATATTTTTTCATTATTGAATTGTTACTTATGTGTATAATACAGTGCGAGTGTAAAGTCTGGAACTATCGCAATAAATCTTTTATTAAACGTTTTTGAAAAAAATCCTCGAACACGTCAATTTTTATCTTAAATGAGACATATTTTACTGTAATCCTCACTTAAAGATCGTCTTTTGTTTTTGAGTTATGACGTAAGCGATAATTTTTTTAAATGGAAACCCTAATGTTTTATGATGAATTTGGAAAGAGCATGAAATTCTAAGACCAAATATGCTAAAAAAGTATGGTACTGTATTTTGAAATTTTCGAGATAATTGCCGTTAAAGTTTTAAAACAAAAATCTAATAACAATCAAGAGTTCCAAGTTTTAATAAAAAAATCAAGTAGCCATGTCATTTCTTGTTTCTTTTGTATTTCATAATAATTTCAATACATTATACGCAATGAAACAGTAAATAAGCTATCAAATCATTGACCTATTTGACGTGTTTTCGATTTTTCATTACTATTATGTACAATATCTTCCAAATAGAAAAATACAATATCACACTTTTTTATCATATTTGGTCTAAGAATTTCATGCTTTTTCCAAATTCACCATAAAAAATTAGGGTTTCCATTTAAAAAAATTATCGCTTACGTCATAACTCAAAAACAAAAGACGATCTTTAAGTGACGATTACAGTAAAATATGTCTCATTTAAGATAAAAATTGACGTGTTCGAGGATTTTTTTCAAAAACGTTTAATAAACGATTTATTGCGATAGTTCCAGACTTTACACTCGCACTGTATATCTATTTACTTGTTTATGTTAAATACTTGAACGATCTGAAAGTCCTTTGTTTGAAGAGTTTTCAGGGAATTGGTCATCAGCTGCCGTTGTTATTCGTCTGAAGGACACGCTTGTAACTGATTGGCGCCCATTCAATTCTTTTACAGCTTGTCAAGAACCACCACCTTCGCACTGGTAGTCGGCGGCGTGTTCACGAGTGCTACCTCGGTATTTCCCAGGTAAAAGCGAAACAAAGAAAAATAATCACCTACCTGTATACTTATAAAAAAACTCAAAAGAATTCGCCGACTAACTTAGTTGTTTGCGAGGGCCGTAGATCGCCGAGGATTGCCTTATCAAAGTTAAAACTCATAAAGTGAATACTGATAAAAAAATGAAAAAATTGGGCGCCAGAAAACTTTTCAGTTTTCAAAAAAAATATAGAAATACAGATAAGTAAGTTTAATAAATTCAAAGTATTTAACAATAGGCAAATTAAATAGAAAAAGTAAGAGCAAAAATATGCAACCAAACGTACAAAAACAAATCGCTTAGGTTAATTTCAAAGTAAAAATTTCAAAGCAAATAAACTGAACCAAAAACTAAATATCAACGTTAGTTGAATTCAATAAGGATAATACATGAATGAAAAAAAAACGATCAAGGTGGATAAATACAAAAATAAATAAGCGCTTACCTTTATTACCTGAGTGAAAACAAGTCTTATAAAAATGAACGATCAAAAAATATATAGCAATAGCCTTGTTTAAACTCAAGCTTATTACCTTGAAAAAAACACGCAAATTCGTTATGCTAATAAAATAAAATGGAAAAACCAACCTAAAGCGTTACAGTATATTACAAAAACCAAAAATATAAATTTATTTCGTGAAGCGAAAAAGGATTAATATGAAATAATTAATGTTAATGCAAATTAAATTCGCTGAAGGCGTTAAAATTCAATTGTACAAATATTTAAGTAAAGCAAAGTTAAAAATTAAGAAATTTAATAAATGGACTAAAACCAGGTAAATTCGACGACACTTTAACAATTCAATAAACACCGACCTTGAATCCTCCAAGCGATCGAGTTGCGAATAACCAGCAATCGTAAATAACTTTTCTTGATAAACGTCAACCAATTTTGCAAGTAACGTATCCAAGACTCCATAAATAATGCAGCCGCAAAAAGGCAATAACCAAAAGAGCCGGAGTACGGTAAAGCAACGGAAAATAAAAGCAACGGAAAATAAAACCAACAGAAAAGAAAAGAAGCTGTAACAAAGTCGCCATTAACACGTGCGTTCAATGATAAGACAAAAATCTCCACTTACCACCAGTATCTTGGTGCTTCTAAAAAATAATTTCACAACGTGAAACAAAACCGAAAATCTCGGAAGTTATTTAACCGAGTAATAATTACAATAATCCCATCAGAATTAAATAAATAACTTCGGGATAAACTCAACTGCTTCGGCAGACGACCCAACGGAAAAAGCCAAGATTTTTAGAACGCAACGCCTATCATCAAACGCGCATGACACTCTCTAATCAAATCAGAAAACCTACTCAAAACCAAAAAGTCACTAAAAACGTAATCTTTTACCAGTGAATATATAATAAATAGAGGTTCAATAAATGCATTCACCGTAAATAAGCAATTGAAAGGAGCAAAATAATATAACGGAAAATGAACCGTTACACCTTTTGTCGTAGCAACAGCTTAAACAACTTAATTTGCTGTTGCCATAATTTAAAGAGGACGCCAGGGAAACATCTTACCCCTCGAATCATGAGGTTTCTTAGAGTTACATTTATTGGGTGGTGCAGAAACCGAAGTCCAAAGAGCAAAAATGGTATGGTTAAAATTAATGAAAGCGATAGCAAAATTCTAAAAGCGACTTTTTTCTAGAAAAGTTTGACAGAAAAAATAAATAAAAGAAAGGCAAAATAATACAACATTTATTTTATTTAGTTCAATGCAACCAAAATAATCCCCTCCGCCCCAAAGGATTTCATGTAACCTAGGAAAGAGAAGAAAGATTATGTAACGCCAAGTTAACTTCTTTTTTAGAATTAGATTTAGATGTTTTCAGTGGGAAACCTATTTCCTTAAGTCCTTAGGTTTGTTTGAAATTCAAAATCTTATATCAAAAAATTAAGCATGGAAAATCATGTCATTTGAAAAATAAAAAAGACATGACAGTGTTGTAATTTTACTTCATCGTTTTTTATTAATACTTTTAATGGCGTGTTTTTCATTTTCAAAAGCGCTTCAGAGATGTAAACAGTAATAATCAATGCATTTATTTTACTGTGGCATACTTTAATTTAAATCTATTTACAGAAATTAATATTGATACCTGTTGCCCAAAATTTACTTTTTTTGTTTTTCGTTTAAATGAAATCGATCAGTCAACCTAATTCCGAAGGACATAGTAACATTTCTTTCTGATTTAGTATCTGCGTATTGCATACTAATTTCTTTTGGTGAATAAACAAAGTCTTTCCCTTATTTAAGTTTGTGTATACATTGTATTTTTAAATGGAGGGCTGCTAAATCCTGAAAACCATAACCAGGTAAAAAAACTTAATACGTATTTCGGCTGCTAAGTTTCCGTGCTTTCTTGAGAATATTTGTCGAGGTTGGTCTCTAAAGAACTCTTCTTCGCCAAATCATAACGGCAAAGTTGACCGAGTTATGTGATAAAATGCAAATAAATTAAACGTAAATCTTTCTTAATGTAAAACAATTGTATTCATCCTTCCGTGGACTAGACCCGACTAGAGTTTGAGCCTGCGGCCTCTCTCAACTTTTGCCTCCATTGATCTCTTTGCTGCATTCTGACTACAATTCTGGACTTTTAATATTTTTCGCGCATCCTCTTCTGTATTATCCATCCATCTTTGTCTTGGCCGCTCTCTTGTTTTCCTTCCTTCTATTTGCAGAGGTAGTACCTTTGATGGCAAACGGTCGCACCTTTAACCATAGACAGAAGGTGGTTTGACATAACTGGTTGTACGCCCTTAATTTTTTGTCTTTTCCGGCTTATAACTTTTTTATTATTAATGCTATGTAAAAAAGTTATTAATAATAGATAATAGATAATAGGATTCTCTACAAAAAAGCTTTGAACAAACTTTTTGTAAGATTCACGACTACAAAGATATAGCCAAAAAACGAATTAACCCTTCCTTTCAAGATGGCGGCTGAATGGAGCGGGTTACCACCCCGAAAACCCTGATTTAGACTCATCACTGATCCCTCTACATACAGATAAAATAAAATAGCTGCCTACCCAAAATGCAAAGTAAAATTACCATTTGACTGGATTAATACCCCAGGTGAGTAGAGCTTATAGCTCAGAATCTCACACCGGTCTGCCGGTCTGCCCCAAGGATTCTGGGGAGGGCAAAAATTCGAAACACCAAAAACGAAAAGCCAATATACGAAATCACCACAAGATCAAACTACTCGCAGCGGAATATAATATCAGAACCTTAAGATCAAGTGAACACCTACAAAGACTAGAACACGAACTTAAAAACATAAAGTGGGACATTCTCGGTCTATCCGAGACCAGACTCCCAGGAGAGAGAGCAACCACACTGAAGTCGGGCAATATACTGTACCAAAATAATTCTAGCACAAATGACCACATTAGAGGCGTAGCACTGCTAATAAACAAAAATATAAAACATCGAATAGTAAAGGTGCACGCAATATCAGACAGAGAAATCTATATCACGATAAACTTAAACGAGAAATACAAATTGCAAGTAATTCAAGTTTATTCGCCCACTATTTCTGCAGATGATGATGAAATATAACAACTCTATGACCTAAACCCAAAAATAGGACAAAAAATGGACGGAGGTCCGGAAAATATCAGAGCTTTCGGATTAGGTACAAGAAACCCTAGAGGCGAAAGACTGTTAAACTTCCTACAGAATGAAAACTTGTACTGCACGAATATCTTCTTCAAAAACCCTCCACAAAGAAGGTGGACCTGGAAGAGCGTTGGTGGAAAAACTAAAAACGAGATTGATTATGTTCTGACAAACAACAGAAAAATATGCACAGATGTATCAGTTCTAAACTTGTTTGACACCGGAAGTGATCACAGACTCATAAGAGCCACCATCGTGATCAATACCAAACAATAACGGCTTAACTTAATACAAAATAAGCCGAAATATTTAACAATTAAAGTAATAAGGCAGAAAGAAGCGGTATGCCAAGCGAAACAAACAAAAAAACTGGTTCCTACGCAAACATTCGAAAATATGGAATTAGACTGTTGACAGAAAAAGTCACAAATGATATACAAACAGCCGCTAAAAAAGTAGTAACAAGAAGTAAGTCAAAGTGTAATAGCAAAGTCTCACCAAATACCGCGAAACTAGTAGAAGAGAGAAAGAAATTAGACCGAGACTTCGATGAATACAAATTAATAAACAAACAAATATCCAAAGAAACTAGGAAACATATTAAAACATACAATACTCAACAAATTCAGAATATCATAGAAGGCAACATGAACATGCGAGTGCTTAAATCTAAACTAGGAAAAGGAAGGCCAAAAATAAATAAGATGAAAAATAACCAAGGTATAATTACAACAGACAAGTATGAAATTGTAAAATTAATAGAAGACTTCTACAAAAAGTTGTACACTTCCGCTATCGCAAAACCTAATATACAGAGGAAAACTATTACAAACATAGGGTCGGAAGAGATTCTTGAAATAGATGAAGAAGAAATAAGAACAGCACTGCGGAAATCACTCACGTTGGTCTCAAGGAACGTACCGCAGATGGTTTCTTCTGGGCTCGGAACGGGTTGGGGTAGCTGCACCCTACTGCTGGATGCTACCCTTACCTACTGATAGAATTACTGATACTGGGAGCCATGCGCACAAGGTTATATACAAACATTTTGAAATAAACACAAAACACAAATAAAAGGCAATAATAAATTAACAATAGGATTTAATGAATGTAAGAAATATTTAAAATATGACACAAAATGAATCTATACGTTCTATCTTAAGTTACATGAAAAGAGGATTCAGGGATGCCATATTTACTCAACCTACGCAAATATAGTTAACAGCTAGGCTGCATCATGGGCGCCCCTTTGAGAATTTAACTCAATGAAGAGTTGTTATTACAGTTTTGTTATAATTGGAACTAAACGAAGAAAGAGTACGAATCGGCTTAATTTAATTCTGAATCCTGTTTGTCAATACTAAAATAGCGCTCAGAATACTTCAAAACATACCCTTTTCAACCCTTTAATTGCAAAAACTTCTTCAATTACAATTCTCCCCCCCCCCCTGAGAAATAATCCTGCTGGTGCCCCTGGGCTCCCTTAATCGCAATAAAACGAGTGGTGATGACAAAACTTAAACTAACAATTTGATTACAACAAATTCCCAGCATGCAACATAAAATGGATATATGCCGTGACAGTTCGCATTGTTCCTAATTATTAACACTAAAGCAAAAGATAATACGCACTGATTGAAGACTTAAACACTTCGCTTAAACAAATTAAACAAAAAGAAAGATGCTTGATGTACTTAAATTACCGACCACAGTTGGCGGGTGCCTGTCTACGAGTAAACTGTAGTATACGATATTAAATAGGGTAGAAGTTGGTACAAACATAACCGGCAAGTAAAGGGGCAGCCTGAAATATCGCTACCTGGGAAAGGGCTTTGTTGAGGGTGGCCCAGATGGAAGCGATTGCAGCTTCGGGTCCCAGGGAGAGATAGGAGCGGTCGGTTAAGAAAGGGGGGGTGTCCTTTCCCGGAAGCAGGTGCGAAGACAAATGGGATGCCTTTGAACTGGTAGGTCCTTTAATCCAAACGAAACTATGTGACGGTACACCAACAAACACTAAACTTCAAACAAAACTTTCACACGAAACTTATATTTTCTCGGTAGGTACGATAAGACACTCCCTATGATAATCCGACATAAATAGTTTCCCAAAACTAAACGAGAACGAGAGGCACACAAACGGGATTTTCTACCAAGGACCCCGAACGAGAAGTCGCCATCGACCGACGGTGTTGAAAGGTAGCTAAACTTTGATTTTTTTCTCTATTTTTTTCGTCAAGCGAATTGGATGTTAGAAGGAAATGACAAAACGCTTGCTCTACACGGGGGGCGAAAGTATGGAAACCTTACATGACGCCAGTTTGGCGTACCTCGGTGGTTCCCAGAATTTTTAACAAAGAAATCCCCTGAACAAAATATTGCATCATCCTATTCGGGACTTCTCTGAATGATTTCGCAACCAAAAAGGAATGTGCTGATCTGACGTTAGTTGCTGTAAATTCTGCAGCTTCAGGCGGGCTTAAACTTCGAGCAACACGGACGTATTATAATTAATTTACGCAAAATTTCAGAAACCGTGACAGCATATCTATTAGGGCCATTAAAATTTGCAACAAATTTTGTTTAGCAGTAGAAGCTACCTAGTTCTTTACAAGTTTAATGATAGTGCCGGTTAACAAATATACTTGAATATTTTAAAATACATCAAATACTTTTCCCAAGAAATCATCGACCTGTGATTTTTTACAATTTCAAACGTGGCTTAAGCCGTAAACAATGTTTTGAGGAAATTAATGTAGTATTTGGTGACAAGTCGTGTTCTTTAGTTACCATAAAGCAGTGGTACAATGAATTTCAACGTGGTCGACTTTCCTTAAATGACAATTTTCGAGCTCCTAAGCTAAAAACAGCCGTTACCGAAAAGAATATTGGTATTGTTCGGAACATGATTGTAGAGGACCGGCATGTTACTGTAAGGAGTATTCAGGCAACTCTAAAGATTGGTGTGAAAGCAATTAACACCATTTTACACAAACATTTGAAGGTACGTAAGCTTTCCTCCCGTTGAATAATGCTCGGCCACACACTGCAGCTGGAACGATGGAGTTTTGTTTTTTATTTTTGGTTATCACGGATGCAAAAATGTAGGAAATGTGGAGGGGAATACTTTAAAAAATTATAAATAAATGTTTTTTATCAACAATTTGCGTATTACTTTACTAAGCTCAGCGGCAAGAGAACATCCTATGTATAACCGCATTTAAAACTTCAATAATTATGCCAGGAGACCTCAATAGACAGAAAAGCGCTGATCCTGTTAAAGTTAATAAAGAAGAAATTCAATACGAATTATCGTGTTTAAAATCGTCGTTTTTAGCAGTCACAAAGTAATGTGCTTGTTATTTATGCAAGAAAGAAGAATAAACTGAAGCAATCACATTAGCAGGTTAGTTAGAGCAAACAGTTTTCCAATTTATTCCAAACAAATCCGTTTTGAAGACGGTTTATTGGATCTAATTTCGAATGTCGAACCTGCTTTGTGTAAAAAATACATTTTCATTGAATTTCATTTTTATGCTAAATATAAAAGCGGATATAAAACGTCAAATGTACCAGGAGACTTCAATGGGTAGTCAAACAACGAACCAGTTAAAGTCAATAAAGAAAAAATATTTAACACGGATTTCTACGTTGAAAACCCCCAGCATATAATTAATAGTAAAAGGAAACAGTAATTTTACAATTTAAACATGAATTTCAATACGATTTAAAATCGAATTTAAAGTACATATTATATACACTTTTTCTAGAGCTGGAAAATTATATTTTAGGGTGGGCATTGGCCGTTTCATCTAAACACTATCCTTAGAAACTTCTCTTTTTTTTATATACCATATCTGCAAAAACAACGTATACCACATACACTTAAAGTAAATTATGTTACATTCTTTGATAATAGTATATCTACTAAAAGAACTTATTGTGTTGTAATACATTTAACATTAATAATGTTTCTATTCGATGAGGTTTCTGCTTCCTGATAACAAATTTGTTAATGGAACTGGAACGTCTAAAAGTATTAAAACATGTTCTGCTTTCAAATGTCATTCATCAACCACCTTTTACTCATTTCTTTACCAATGAGCTACATGTAGGTTGACAGGTGCTAGTTATTCTTTATTAAATCAAATTGTAACGGGTAATTTTCCAGGGCCATTATGTCAGTACAAAACGATTACGAAAATCTGAAAACCTAAAGCATTAAACTAATTTTTGTTAACATTGCTTGTTCACATATATATTACCCACATTTATTACAGTTCTGCAGTTTATATCTATTAATCCTCCAGCTGTGAATATTATTTCTTGTTGAGATCTGTATAAAAATAAGATATTGCAGTGGTTTTAGACGATTTATTATATCAGAGAACTACAACCGTTTCTTAAGTGGTAGGTATGTTACATCTCAGCCTTGCCTCAGGGTGGGGGTTGTGCAGTTTTCCCAATTTCTACAAGATCTCTGAATTACAAAACATTCACAGCTAAGCTATGTTTAATATTCCACCAGATCTTTTCGTTCATGACAAACAAACTTTCAGGTCAGAAATAAAGTAAGACACCTTAAAGCTATTCCCAAAATGGCGTTAGGATATTATTAGAAAAATGTTAAAATATCTGGAGAATTAGTAATTTTAGGTAACCTTGGTGATGTAATTTTCGATCTTTGTATAAAAGGTTATTAATCGTTTAATTTTGTTTTCCATTGCGCAATCGTTTTTGTATACAATATTAACCTGATAGCATGTTACGAGGTTTATTAGAAAATGGAAATGCCAGCTCTTACTTATACACGTATTGTTTAATTATATGGTAAACTGACAAATAAATAAATAAATAGAGCTACTGAACTAATAATGTCCAAAGAAGTATATTCGGCTGCGACAATACGAGTGTAGAGAAAATAACAAAAAAGCTTACTAATTTAATTTCTTGATTCTTGTTCATTTTAAGACCCTTACTTCTGATTATTGGGCAACCCACCTTGCATTAAATAAGCAAGTCCTAAGGAAGCAGTGTGGATTACCTAACCAGGATACGTAGGAGATTGTAATTCATAATATAATTTTTAATTAGGCTAAGAAATGTGAAGGATGGAAGACGACATGTGTCAGTACAGCAAAAGAGTTTTATCCCGTCTTTAATTTAAGAACCGAAGACACATTAAATAGGCAAGTCGTAAAAAAGCATCGTGGTCGCCAAATGGGAATACGTAAGGTACCATAAGTGCACCTATATTCCTTAAAAACGAAAGTAGGCTATCGCTGTAATACAAAAATTAATGGTGAGGTATCGCAATGTAACCAACATACTGCTGAAATAAAAATAAAATTAATAAATTATATTGTTTTGTCTTATGATTGAAGGCAAGGGAAGCGGTGCTTCCATCGCTTCCATTGACTGCACGCCAGTGACTTACATCAGTGGGTTTAATTGGATGTTATGCTTCTGTGTATATCCTTTATAATCTTTAAAACTTAAGGACACTTTGAAAATCGTTCATGATTGGTATTTATACAGAGCATTTTAAAACGTCCATTCTCGAAGTTTTTAAATAAACAACACATGTAATATCTGACAAACTAGTAAGTTCTACACAATAAGGAGAGCTCAAATGAACATCAGTTGCAGTTAGCTATGTGGTTTGAAATTTGTCAAGTCATGTCGTGCATCAGATCAAGCGTCCTTACATTTAATATTTTTAATTCAGCTTTTATTCCACATTGTGAATCTCGGTGGAGGAAAGTCCTACTTCATGGCTGCGACTCTGCCCAAGCGAGCCTTGATTGTCTTCCACCTCCCTTTACTGACAGAAAATCGTGTCCAAAACCAATATCCTACACTCATAAAAATTTGGTATGCTTCCTTTATCGTATTCCATCCACCAACCAGTAGCAAGTGAATTAAATACAAACATTTTAAATCACCTGAACAAGTAGGGTTCATAAAAAAGTTTAGTGCATTGGATCACACACAGTCAACACGCAACGTTATAGAAAACATTAGACTATAATATGGACCTTCGATAACCTAGCTTCGAAACAATTAGGTGTCTTCGTTTTGCGAAACCTCAATCTTGGAATATTTCAAAGGAAAGAAATGTTGCACTTAAAAGTCTTCGATTGGACTCTAACACTGTTACATTATCAGCTGACAAGGGTAATGCCATTATCGTCGTAGATAAAATTCAGTATGTTGCTAAAGTGAATGATCTTCTTCGGGACAATGCATGCACCCCCATTCATAGTATCCCCAAAATCGAACGCGAAGTTATCACACTCATCAAATCATCTATGCTCCCACATGATATTCAACGTCGCGTCGCCTAATCCCTCGTGAATTCAAACCGCCAAGGTTGTGTGGTCTTTTTAAAATTTACAAATAGCCTCCCCGCCCTACTGCTAATATCATAGATTCCGCTACCTACAACTTGGCCAAATATCTCGCCGGCATCCTTTTAAGGCATATACACTATACAGGGAAATCTTCTTCACTCATTCTACATTCTTCTCACCCGGTAAACCTTTCGATAATATCACCATAGACCCTAATGACTTGCTTGTCAGTTTTTACGTTATTTCTCTGTTCATAATTAAAACTTAAAATTTTTTAATAAAATTACTTTGATCTCTTCTAGTTCTGTAACGAAGTGAAATAGGACCTAGGTTCATATAACGTATGTGCAACACCAAGGCTAGAACCGTTGCAGTGGTGATAGGCCGGAAAGGGAATTCAGAACCAGCTTGATTTGATTCCAGGAAAACCGACAGTCTTTGAGGCACAACAGGTCGCTTTACTAGGCTCTAGGCGCAGCACACATCCTGCGTAAAGTCCTTTATCAGAGGAATTCCGTAGGACTCTGGTTGAGTCCCGGAAATTAAACTGACAAACGTATAATCGAGAAATAAGATAGATAATAATAATAATAATAATAATAATAGAGATGTATTGCCCAACAGATTAAATCCATTTATAGAGCAAAAACGGAATAGTACACGGTAATTAAACGTAAACTTAGCTTAATAATTTAAGTGTACTAAGCATGTAATGGAGTTAGCACGATTTAATAAAGTGTAGTTACATATTGAGATGATATTTGTGGTGTAAAGGATATTGGAGTTCGATGTATTTTATTATTGAAGTTAAACTTATGGTTTACTGTAATTATTCATTGTTAATTGAGTTTTATGCAGATTTAATTTAATTTGATTCATAACTGGAATGTAAAAATAAGAATCTAAATAGACAGAGCAGAATAGTTAAAATGTTAAAATGAATTTATTATGTTGTAATTATAATTTACGAAGTAGCTAGAAACGTGGTAGTCCAGTCAAATGGTAATTCAATTGGCATTTTGCGTAGGCAGCAATTTCTTTATCAATGTGCAGACGGGTCAGTGGTGAGTCAAGATCAATGTGTTCTCCCCCATTCGGCCGTCATCTTGAAAACGAGGGTTATTTAATTTTTCGTCTATATCTCTGTCATCGTGTATCTTACAAAAAGTTTGTTTAAAGCGTTTATATAGAGAATCATATTATCTACAACTTTTATTAATAACGTTTTTAGGTAGCATTAATAATAAAAAAGCTATAAGCCCTGAATTCTTTGTCTTTTCCGGTTTATAACTTTTTTATTATTAATTCTATGTAAAAAAGCTATTAACGAAAATGGCAGGTAATACGGTTCTATACAAAAAAATCTTTCTACAAACCTTTTTGTAAGGCTCACGGTTACAGGGATATAACCGAAAAACTAATTAACACTTCTTTTCAAGTTGGCGGTCGAATGGCGGGGGCACCACCCCGAAAACCCTGATTTAGACTCACCACTGGCCCCTCTACACATCGATGCGAAAAAATCACTGCCTACCCAAAATGCAAAGCTTGCCTTTTTATTTCGTCCTTTTGACTGGACTAGGGATGTGTGTTGAAAGAATTTTATTATTTTCTTAGAATATAAAACTACAGGTATAGAGTGTATCGCTCTAGTAGCTATACAAAAAGTGCATAGTTTTGAGGCTGACAGCTGACAAATAATATGGTTAGTTGTGCTGTTTGTGTTTTTTTTCAAACAAGGGCAAATAAAAATTTGGGAATAACTTTCCAGAAGTAAGTATTTACCTTCATTTAATGCTATTACCTCTATTACAAATAATATTTAAGAAGAATTCGATGTTATAATGTCAATGCCAAAGCAAGGTCACGAGTGAATATTAAAGGCGTCGCATACATATTTTATATAGATTAGAACTTTGCAAAATATATACTTAAAAAAATGTTTTATTGCTTGCAGCTTCTAATTTTTGTTCATTCATACTTTTACTACATTTTTTGTCAGTTTACGTCTTTGAATATTTTATATTCAAAGGTTTACGTATCCCGTGCTCATTCTACTCGTAAAAGGTACGCCACTGACATAGTGGAAACATTCAGCCGCCATATGCAACAACTATCTTGGTCTCACGTATGTTTTGTGTGACCCCTCTTTCCTGTAGTTTTATATTCTGAGATTATCTTATAACCGTTGCCAAGGAGCAAAAAAGATTTTTCTTATTGGAAGAAAATATTAGGGAACCGGGGCAACGAGAGACAAGAGAAATATAAATAAGAAAAATGCGAAGTATTCTTCTTAAATGGGAAGCTGTGTTGTCCTTTAAGAGGAGATAAAATAAAGAAATAAGTGGTTTTTCCTGTGAGAAAAGGGGAAGTTGCTAGTTGATATTATTGGAGTTAAATGAAAAATTGTCCTGCTCATTTGAATATTGGAGTTGATTGGAGGATTATTCTGCTCATCTGGATATTGGAATTGGATAGGAAGTTGCAAAGTACTAACTTTGGATTTTAGATTTTTGAGTTGATTTGATTTGGATAGGATTCACAGTTGCGTGGGCGTATTGATATTGTTATAAATAAATGTTAACAATGAGACTATAAGCTAGGGAAGATAGGATATAAATTAAAAAAGATAATGTTAATAAATCTGCATAAAAAGTTATCGTTTTTATGATTGAATTATTGTTATTATAGAACAAAATTATATACAATTAAGAAGAGTAAGAAATTATCGGATCTTCAGGACGGCCCTAATACTGAGCTAACCGGGGGTAGTTCGTAGCAATATACAGGGTGTGTATAAATTGGCGAAAGAACTACACGTGGCGACGTTGGTCATAAAATTCTGAGTCGAAAATCTTAATACCAAAATATTGTACCATGCTTCCTGGGTATGCACGGAATCTCCAAAGTTTGAAAATTAAGTCTTTTAATAAGTATTTTAATTCATTAGTTGTTGACAGAAAAAGCTGCAAATTAGAAGAAAGAAGAATTTATTGTAAAAATTATTTTCTCATAGATGTTGTTTTTCAGCCCCAAAAGCGTGTTTTAAACATTTCTTCGTTAACTTATTATTGTAAAAAATACGTATCGCAACATTCACGGAGTATTGCGATGTAATGGACATCTTCAGTTACCGTGCTATAACAAAACACCTGTGGAGTGTGGATCCAATATTATCAAATGTACGTTCCTTTAAAATGGTTCCTGAGGACAGGGGGAGCATTGTCCAACATTTTGGTATTAAGATTTTCGAACCAGAATTTTATGACCAACATCGCCACGTGTAGCTGTTTCGCCAATTTATACACACCCTGTATAAGGATATAGAATGGGATTTTGCTTCCGACTATAGGTAACCACTTTACACTTGGACACATTAAGCATAAGATTATTAGTATTACACCATTTCTGAATTTGATTAAGTTGTGACTGAAAATGGATACAGTCACTGGAATATTTAATAGAGGTGAATATTGCAAGTAACATATTCCGGCAGATCGTTAACAAATAGCAAAAATAGCAGGGGGCCTAAATTGGAACCTTGCGGAACACCCGACGATGGTACGAAATATTCAGAATCAAAGCTGTTATATGACACACATTGAATTCTGTTATAAAGGTAAGACTTAAAAATGTTAAGTGAGGACTCACTAAAGATAAAACAGCGAAGCTTGGATATGATAATTAAATGACCAATTCGATCGAACGCCTTTAAAAAATCTGTATAAATTACATCGACTTGTCCTTGAGAATCAAGAGTGTTCGATATAAATTCGCTCAGTTGAAAGGGAGAGCTATAATTCCTCACTAGTGGGTAGGTTCAACTATAAATTGCCATTTCAAATACTTTGACAAAATTTGAAAGAATGCTAATGGGTCTATAATTACTAATTAGAGTCATATCATAAGTTTGAAAACAAACGAAACAGTCATTTTCAGGTTATGAGTGAGGTCATGCCTGATGAACTTGAAGTTTGACAAAATAGAGTGACCTTAAGCAACTAAGTATCTAAGGTTTGTATTGTTAAGGATTTGATAATGATATATTGGCAATATTTTTGATAATTGTATGTTGTTGGCAACATTATGAGACAATCCATACGAACCTGTTTTTTATATCATTTACAATGATTTAAGTTTAATATGTTCCTTAAGCTATCAGTACAATGATTATCCAATAAGGGCGGCCATATTCAAATCGATGTACAAGCAATTTGAAGTCGAAACTGTTAGAACTGATAAATTTGATCTTTAGACATCTACGACATAATATTCTATGTTGCTATCCTTAAAATGTTTCGATTCCATAATGGTTTTTTCCATTGCCAATGCCGGATAGCCTTGATATTTGGAAGTCCATTTCCGAGGCTTACTTTGTTTCTGTGAGCATAATATATTGATATGATATATGTATTTAGAGAATTTCTTGATACAGCAAGTTAAAATTTAATTGGGATAATGTAAATAAATGAACCTTTTAAAATAATGTAAATAATGTAAAAATGTTAGTTGTTAATTTTAAAATAATGTTAAATTAGTGTTTAAATGTTAATAGTTGTTAATTATAGGTAGTGTTGTATATAAATAGAATAGGTTAGCTTGAAAATTAATTTTATAAAATAATTTTCTATATTGTGTTAGCTAGAATAAAATAATATATAACCGAGAAGATATGAAAGTAAACAGAAGGTTTTCATAATAACCGATTTGGGTTTAATGAAATTGAAAACTAAAATTGATTTAATTTCGTATTAACCTAATATAAATGTAAAATAAAGTATAATTAATGAAGAGTTATTCAAGATTAATAATATTCTGCATAAAAATGATAATTTGGCATTTATAAAAAATGAATACTAATGAAATAAAAACTTACTTTTTTGAAACGAAATTACAAATTTGGATTTTAAAGAGGAATTTGAATAAGGTGTTAATAAAGGTGGAATTGGATTGTTGTGGGGTGTTATTAGATTGAAAAGTGAGTGAGAAATTAGTGAATTTTTGGAAATAAACAGAAGGTGCATTGGACAAGTCGATTGTGAAAGGTATATTATAAATTTATTAATTTTAAAATAAAGTGTTTAGTTGGTTATTAGAATTTGTTATTAATTATAGTTTATGGTTTATGGAATTTTGAAGTTTTTTATTTAATTTTACTTTATGAATTTTAAATTCATAAAAGCGATACCTTTAACGACCTGAGTTAAGAGGTTCCTAAAGATTAATTAAAATTATAAAAAGAAATGGAAATGTCAAAATTATGCCACATTTAAAATTGAATAATCATGCACTCCCTCGCATGTGATATTATTTGCGTAAGGTGTGACATATCAATATATTTATATGTTGTTGCTGCTCTGGTCGAATGATGTTCCCCCCTCCTTTATCCGTGCTTGGGACCGGCACGAGAGGCTACTCAATCCACCCATCACCCTCTAAGCGAAGTTCATCTGCAATTTAATTATTAAAAATAAATAAAACGTTAAAGGTTGCCAAAAATAGCAAAATATGGGCTTAAAACATTATCTTAAGCGGGTGGTTGCCGCATGTTAAAAGCTTGCTTCCATAAATCCCGACAGTAGCCTGGAAGTTTTCATGAACCGCCTAGGTTTGAATTCTATTAGCATCGTATTTTTATCTCTAACTACAATGCTATTAGGAAAGACTACGTTACAAAAGCAGTCAGTGCCTTAAAGGCAGGGTCAACTTATGAAAAGTCGATTTTTTTTATTTTGTAATTTGATTGAATAAACTGAGTATTGCACCTCCTATTGGACCAAGAAGTTAAGCATATCCGCCCCCCCGACATCTGAAGGATGTCAGGGACGTCTTTAGGGGAATGAGGCGGGTTTGGCCGTTGCACCTACCTCACCCACCCGGACGATGTCCGGGCGCCAGCCTAGCACACTGACTTCCAGAATTACGGCACAGGCGTTAGTTACCGGGAAGGCCCCAGGATTACCGGATCACATCGGCCCGATCCACCCTGGGGCCCACCCCACCGCCCCTCGAAACCTAACCTCAAATCGGATACCCGCCCGTTTCCGAGCGGTGGCTTGGGACCCGAGCCCGAGGTGATCGATAAGCACGACTATCGCTACCAGATGCGTGTGCATATGTGCAATGCTCCCCCTGGTGAGGGACGTACCTTCTTACCTTACTTACTCCTACCTTCTAACCTTACTTACCCTTCCTCCCGGCGCTCCTCCTCCCGGTTCTTCAGAACTCTCTCGGCGAACTCCCTGAGGCGGTCGTATATGTCTTCTGCCACTAGGTCCTGTGGGCGTGGTGGCCATCTGACTCCACGTTGTTCCACGAAGACCTGTAAAAGACCCATCTCCCTTTCTACCTCTTGTGTCGCGCAGTCTGTTAGGAGGTGCGCGCTCGTGTCTTCCGCTCCGCACTCGCATTCGCCCCTGTCCGTCAAGTTAAAGGATCGCAGTTTCGCCCTGAAGTCGCCGTGCCCCGTTAGGAGCTGGGTGATCCAGAACGAGGGCTCGACCAATGACATCTGTAGCCTCTCTGCCACGCTGGGGAAGAATCCGTGCGTGACCCTTACATTTCCCGACCTGTTCCACGAGGTTTCCCACTTCCTCAGGATGTGTTCTCGGAGTTCGACGAGAGCCTGTTCGATCGTCTGCTCCCTGCCATCAAATTCAAACTCACATATATTCACCGGGATCCTTCTTCGTATCTTCCTCCTGTACCATCTTTCTTCTGCCCTAAATGCCAACGGCATCCGTTTCGCCAGAACTCCCAGCGCATCCGTGGATGCCGTTCTGTACGCCTTCGTTGATGCTAGAAGCATCGAGCGTTGGGTGGTGCCTAGCCCGTCCCTGAGCCTACTGT
Organism: Melanotus villosus; assembly: GCA_963082815.1. Lineage (NCBI taxonomy): Eukaryota > Metazoa > Arthropoda > Insecta > Coleoptera > Elateridae > Melanotus > Melanotus villosus. The sequence goes on along the minus strand of OY720419.1, from coordinate 9,946,332 downwards.
TCAGCTTGTCGAACCAGACCTCCGCTCCGTAAAGAGCGACGGGTTCGAGAACTCCCGTGTGGAGGATCTCTACGGTCTTGTGGTTTAGTCCCCATCTGGCTTTTACGACTCGCTTGAGGTTCATCCCTAGCATCCGTCCCCTTTCTTTCAGTTCCCTCATATGAGGGATGATCATCATTCCTTTCCCCCAGTATATCCCTAGGTGTCTTACCTCGTCCACCATACGAAGTCGGAGGTTCCCCATTCTTACCTTCGGTCGCCTTCCTCGATGAAATTTACCTTTAAGCATAAGACCTACCGATTTCTCTTCGGAGAGGTGCAGTTTGTGAAGATTGCACCACTCCAGTGTTCTTCCTAGGACTTCACTGGCTCGGTCTTCTAGTTGGGCTCTGGACTTGCCTTCGACGATAATCACTTCATTGTCCGCATACGCCACTTTCTTGCACCACGGTTCGTCTTCTTCGAGGTTCTCGTCGAATACCAGGTTCCAGAAGTATGGCCCCAGTATCGATCCCTGAGGGCAGCCCCTCTGGCAGTCCCTCACGACGGCGTCCTCTCCTTCCCTGAGTTCGACTTTCCTGTTGGTTAGATGATCTAAAATTACCTGATACAGATTCTTCGAGCACCTCCTCGCCCTGAGTATCCGGAGGACATCCGGCCACCAAAGGTTGTCGAAGGCGCCTTTGGCATCCAGGAATATCCCCAGCACGTATTTCTCTTCCGACGTCTCCACGATTCATCTGCATTCCTCCAGCGCGTCTATGGTGGATCGGCCTCTCCTGAAGCCGTATTGGTTCGGGTTGCTCTCCCCTTCCAAGCTGTCTTCTAGTCTCCTGTAAAGTAGCTTTTCAAATATCTTACCTAGCACCGATAACAGACTGATCGGCCTGTACGATGAGGGACTTGACCTGTCCCTTTCGCTCCCTTTTAGGAGGAGCACCAGGTTGCCGATCTTCCAGTCGTCCGAAAATGCTCCTAGCCGCAGGCACTCGTTCCAGATTCGAAGCATCGCCTCCCCTATAACCGGCCAAGCTTCACTTACCATTTCGTACGCTATGCCGTCTGTACCCGGAGATTTTCCTTTGGGCAGGCACCGCAGGACACTTTCTGCATCCTCCATTTCGAATTCGGCCGCATCTTCGACGTCGGGGATTTCCCTTACCTCCGCTCTCGTTCTTCGGTGTTCTTCCCTGTCCTCGTCGACGGGGTCGGTTTTGATTCCTTTTTTTTTCAGCATTATAATACGAGGCTAGCACCGTAAATTTGTGCAAACTAATAAAAGTTTTGAAACCAAAAATTACTTTTATTATAGTCCAGTCAAATTAGCCAAATTAGCCGAAAAAATTCACGTAGTTTTGAAAGTTGGTACAGTTGTTCGTTGAGGTGTCCTGACGAGCATACTAAAAGTCCCCGGGGGTGGGGGGTGAGCTGGGGGTGGGAGAGCTGTTTGAAGGTCCCTTTCTTCACTTTTTCGCTAATAGCTCGAAAATTTAAAGTTTTTGCGTTACAACCATTCTACACGAAAATGAAGTAGAAAAAATTTCCTACCAAAAAGATTCTATGCATTTTTTCCGTAAGATCAATATCTTAGGAGTAGAAGTGGGATGAATTTTAAAAAAAGTTGAAAAGTGTGGTAATTTTATTTACAAAAAAAAACTCAAAATGCTATGTCAGTTATAATTATTATTAAGTAAAGTGTCATCTTCATTATCTTCTTCGTCCTCTTATAACATATCTGCGGGCGCACCGTTGGTACATGCCCCCTGGCAGCCGCAAACTGGGCTTCTCTTCATTCTGACCTTCACACTTTGATATTTACCACGCATCGTTGAGGATTTTGCGACCTGTATCACGAAAGCAGACGTCGGTTTTACGTGTCTTTAAGTGACTGATCAGTATTCTGTCATCATATGTATATCTCCTTCAGTTTTGCGTTAATCGTATCCACTGTTGGCTTTTCCCTTTTTTCAGTTTTTCGCTAATAGCTCGGGAACCGTGATGTTTTGAGTTACGACCATTCTATACGAAAATTAAGTAAATAAAATTTTCTACCAAAAATGTTCTATTCATTTTTGCCGTAAGATTAATACCTTAGAAGTAGAAGAGCGGTGAAAGTAAACAAAGTTGGTAAATGTTAATTTCTGTTAGTTGTTTCCGTGAAACTTCCTAAATGTGTAAAGTTTTTGTCTGATTGACAAATTTTATAATCCCATTGGGGTGCTAGGCGACATTTCTAATAACTTTCGAGTTTACTGTATGCTTTGAAACACGGTGGGTTTGCGTGGCGTCGTTGAGGGAGCTGGCGAAAGGGAGTTATACTGGGCCGCTACAACTTTGTGTCTGACAGGTAGCTGCTATGGGTAGGTGGGGACGAGAATGACGGCATTTTTGGCCAGTCAAGGGGTAGTAGTTCTGAGACGTTGCCAAATTTTTATACAGGTTGAATTTCAACATAAAGAGGTTTACCTAAGGTGGGTCGTAGTGGGTGGTTTAGAACCCTTCTCCCCTGCCAAATGCGAAACCCAAGTTGCAACAGGGCTGTCATTTGATTAACAAATTCCAAACAAAGTTATAGTGGCCCAGGTATAGTAATGCGTATCGTCATTGTCGGCTATAGCTGTATACTCTGGGCCGAGCCGGAAAATTATTAATGCTATTTTTTTGGCTACCCATGGTGACAAAACTGACAATTATTAATTCATGTAGTTTTCTCTTGTGCAATTATCAATTTTAATACGAGTGTCATTATCATTGATGGTGGGTTCCTTTTGCATCGCATGAAGTGGTAAGTAGATCCACTTTTTCCAACATTTGTGAACAATATATTAATTATGTCAAGTTACATTATTAATTTCGATCTAAATATGAACTTTACTGTTCAACAAGAGCAATTCCTAGCCAATACGAAGAACAAGTCCCGACTGATTCAACTCCTGTCACAAAAAATGGAGAATGAAGGAATTGAAACACGAGTGGCTGTTAGTGACGCTGACTGCACCATTATACAAAGTGCAATTGACAAAGCCGCAATAAATTCTATGGTTGCTGTTGTTGGAGAAGATGTCGATCTCGTGGTACTTCTAATGGCATTAACACCACCAGAGAAGGAAATATTCTTTGTCAATGCGGGAAAAGGGAAAGTCGAAACAAAAATATTTTCTTCTCAGCAACTCCAACAACTTCCTTTTTATTCATTCATCCTTCTCCTGTACAGTTTCTTCAAGTTCTTCAAACAGAAACCGTTGATCAGGGAGATAGCAGCCATCTTCTATGACCCAACATCAACTCCGAACGCCATAGCAGAAGCAGGGGAAAGGATCTTCCTGGCTGTGTACCACGCTCCCTCTACGCAGACTGATCTTAACCGCCATCGCTACAGCTTTATTAAAGTCCAGCACCAAACTGAAACCTAACCATTCTTCCCTCCCTCCTACTAAAGGCTCAGCAAAACATCACATCTTCAGAGCCTACCACCGGGTACAAGAGTGGCTGGGGAACCGAAATGTGGGGTTGGGGGCCAGGAGCCGCAGGAAACCTCGAGCCAATCACCACCTTGGACCCTCCGGCCCCTGAAACTGTGCTCAACTCCATTTTTTGCCGGTGCACAAGAAGATGTGAGGGGAAGTGCGGGTGCCGAAAAGCCGGCATTAAATGCAACCTAGTTTGTGGCTGCCAGGGGGCAAGTAGCATGTACAAACGGTGCGCCCGCAGATTTGTTAGAAGATGACGAAGACGACGAAGAAGATGCAGAAGATGACATTTGACTAAATTATAATTTTTGGAAAACTTGACTTTTATGAGCCATCTGGCAGAAAAATAAGACGGATATATATGCTTTGGCCTTTTTAAATAAATAAATAAAGTAAAATAAAATGAAATAAAATAAATTTTGTTAAATTTTGTTTAAATTTTGTTAAATTTTGTTAAGTTTTGTTACATTTAGTGAAACTTTGTTAAATTTTGTTGAATTTTGTTAAACTTTGTTAAATCTGCCGTACACGTAAGTAGGTACCTAAGGCTTAAGTTAAATTAAATTATTTTTGTATTAAACTTCTGTCTATCGTTACAGCAGCGAGTCACAGATATTCTGAACTTTTTGATCTGATTAGTTGTTGTTTCTTGTTTCTTATTCCTTGTTTACTCTTTCTAGGATACTGTATGTTAATGTAATGTTATTCTTTTCAATGTTTGCTTGGTTGTTGCAAGCGATGTAAGTTCTTTAGTTTAAATTATTATAATTGTAACTGTGGCCTATTTATAGTTTGTACTGTTGGCCGTAGTATAAACCTTACTAAATAAATAAATAAATAACTGTCATAGCATTTTGAGTTATTTTTTTGTAAATAAAATTAGCAAAATCGAAATTTTACAGCTTTTATTTATATTCATCCCGCTTCTACTTCTAAGATATTGATCTTACCGCAAAAATATATAGGACCTTTTTGATTGGAAATTTAATCTTCTACATTTTCGTATAGAATGATCGTAACGCTAAACTTCACAGTCTTCGAGCTATTAGCGAAAAACTGAAAAAAGGGACCTTTAAACAGCTCCCCCACCCCCGGCTCACCCCCCACCCACGGGGACTTATGGTATATTTGTCAGGACACCTCAAGAAACAACTGTACCAATTTTCAAAACTACGTGAATTATTTCGGCTATTTGGCATTATTTTGGCTAATTTGACTGAACTATATTGCTTTTCAAAATATTTACTCTTAAACTCAATACATTTTCAAAACATAAATTTCACTCTTCTTGGGTCACTTGAGAAGCCAGGTTTTTGAAGCTTTCCACGGCATCTTCAGGAGTCGCAAATCGCACACCACGCATTTTATCCTTTAGCCGAGAAAATAAAAAGTAATCGCTTTGATTCAAGTTCAAATGCGTATATCCAGTTTTCGTCACCAGTTATGATGTTTCTTAAGAGCTTTCTAACACCATTCCGCACGTTGTTGCCTTTGCGCTTCCGTTAAACTATGTGGTATCCACCGACAACAGACTTTCCTTACACCCAAATAATTATGTAAAATTTTGTTTATTGCAGTCATGCCAATGCCCAAGGGGCTCCTAATGATTCTATACGTTACTCGATTGTCCTGTTGAATCATTCTTCGCACGGCGTTTTATGTTTGTTTCGGTAACTGCTGAAATTGGTCTTCCTTCGCGAAAATCGCCGCTGAGTGAAACCCTTCAAACTTAAATTACTTACACCAGTTATAGAAACAGTCCGCTATGAAGGCGCTTGGTCACCAGATGTAGCACGAAGTCGTGCAACGCTTTCTTTCGGAGACAGGGAACTTTTAAGGTCATAGTAAATCGTTATAAAATTTTCTCTCGTTAAATTCATTTTTGCTGCACAACACTTACTTTAAACTTAGCCTGTAAAATAACTGTTGCAATTATCAAAACTAAATTTGAACTTTCAAACTACAAAACAATGAACATTTGCTTCATGGCACGCTTGATTTCCTTGGTGCACTTGATCTACTAGTTATAAATTACTGGTGCTACACTCGTATTACAGAATCTAAAAAGAACCAAGATAATAAACTAAATGTGTATAATAATTCTTTATTTAACAACTAGTGTAGTTGGAAAGTTGGAAACTTGAAAACCGATTATGTGTCATTACCCCATTTTCTCCAATTTAAAATAATTGTCGGTTTACGCTTTTCAGGTGCTCATAAATAGAGAAGTAGCGTTTTTCAAAGTTGTAATAATCACCTAATATGATGAATATAGGTTTAAGTTAAACTCATAAAGTGCTTTGATTGTTTTAAAGTTAAACACAAAACGAAGTGCGGCTGAAACTCAGGTACGTAGCTACAATATATTATGTAAGTTGGGGTTTTTGAGGAAATTCAGCGAAAATGAAACTTTGCTTTGGTTATGTCTAAACCTTTCTAATTAATTTTTATTGTACGTAATTCTTTGCATAGTAGTTTAATGAATTAATTAGCACTTGAATGAAATAATATCATTGTAATTCTTGCATCAAATTCTGTTGCGAAGGTCTAAAGACCGAAGACGGGTTGACTTCAAAAATACTTTAAAGCAGTGCATTTATGACAATATAGATTCAAGATTTTAAACATTGCCATTTTTTTAGTGACTGAGTTAATTTTCTTCTAAATATATTTAAAAAAAAACTTCTTCCGATTTTAGCTACCTTAAAACTAAGAATTTTGCTGCTATCTTCTGAATAACGCAACTTCAAAATGACATAAATACGTCTGAATTCCCTTGTGGTCCTCTTCCAATCTGTAACTTGAATATATCCTGAGATTAAAAAATGCTATAATTATGTTGGATGTTTTAAATATTTAACAGAAGGCTTAAATAAAGTTAATATTTCCCTGACTAATTGGTTATTACTCGAAAATAAAGTTTTAAAAATGTTATTCCTACAAAAGCTTCCTACAAAATCTTCCTACAATTAATAGTGGAGTTCAATAGCCTACAAATATACAGGCTGTTTCATTTGATAAAAGCAAGGTGAATACAATTTCGATAGCAAAATTGTGCATTCCAAACATGTTCTGATGATACTTTGCTTAAATTTAAGATGCATTTGTTTGAATTTTTTAAAAATTCTTTACGATTTAAAAAGTAAATATTTATGCATAATTTTGAATAACCCCATGTTAATGTGAAATTTAATTCCAGCATGTCTCCGGCATGCCGTAAGTACGTTTAAGAAACCCTTAAAAATTATGTTAATATTTTTTAGAAAATGCAAGACTTTGGTGAAGAAATTATAAAATATCCTCTACTGTTGCTAAAATGGTGTGGACAAAATCCTCTGCTAGATAAACGAATACTTTTTTCAGTTGTATCATTTTATTCAATCTTCGCAACAATAAATACAGGGTTGGTAATCCTTCAACTCTTTTATGTCAGGGAAAATAAACTTACTGTCGCTGTTCAGACCTGTGAAGCATTTATTTTCTACCAACAAGTAAGTCGTCTAATGCACATAAAATTTTTTCGCATTAAAAACATGTTTTTGAAATAAAATTGTTGGTGTAAGAGTTCGAAAATAAAGTATTATATTTTAAGTTTTCGCCTGAAAACAACATTTGGAATTTTTTTGAGTTAACAGAAGCATAGCGAACATTCGCATCTGCACTGTGAATTTTTCCTTTTAAATGGCTTTTTTGAAAAATCGATTAATTAATCTACTACATACTAAAATCAAAACAGAAACAAAAAAATTAATAACCTAAATATCAATGCACTTAGTTAACTATTCTTCAATTATTATTATTATATTATTTCAGCTAATTTTTAAGTCGATAACCCTTGCAATGAAACTGGATAACTTTCGCCAACTGATTGCAGACACTAAAAAGTTCTGGAAAACTAACATTTTTGAAGATACGAACCTTCGAAATAAACTAGAAAACATCTACGAACGTACTTTAAACATGGAAAAATTTTTCTTTCGTTTTATATGTGCCAGTGCTGCTTCTGTTGTGGCAAACTCTTTAATTACCAAAGAATTACCAGTTGGACCATGGACCATGCAAGACCACGATGCTTTATTTAAATATATACTAATTACTGAAGCAATAATTATATCGTACCTTGTACTACACATGGCAGCGTATGAATCACTGTTTCTAAGTATGTGCGTTCATCTCACGGTGCAATTTAAGATGTTACGTTATGCTTTACGAGATCTAAGCATATCGATTTCTGATGGCAAAATGGACGATGAGAAGTATTTAGAGAAGTTAATTTGTTATATTCGACATCACAGATTTTTATTAAGGTAGGATGCACAAATGCACATACATATATACTATATAGTTCCTCCACCCACGTATATCATCTCCTCCTCCTTCTCCAGTCTAAATTTCTTCTCTTTAGTATCTTGGCCATTTCCTTATTCCGTTTTCTTCTGGGCCTGATTCTTTTTCGACTTCTGTCCACATCTGGGTGTGGGTGCCTGTCACTCAAATGCCAACCTTATCTTTCCACCGTGTAGCTTATTTTTTCTAACAAGGCTCTACCGACTTAGCACTGGCGGTATATCCATAGCAAATAAGATATGCTGGGGAAAATACCAAGATATACCGCAGTATAATTTTAATAATCAACAGCGATGCGAAGGGAAACCACCCAATCCAAGGAGTGTGACATTCTTCTAAGATGCAGCAGCATTGTTTTTAATATCATTAATAATAATATCTAGGGGGCAACTAATAAAGGCAAAATACGAAACAAATGGAACAGTATGTTTTAATGTAAGAACTCTTCTCCATGTCGAAAAATATATAACCTAAAATTGGAAATAAAAACCCACGGATAGATATACTGGGGATGAGCACCGACAAAATGATTTCTGGAGTGATGAATATAGAATAATTCGCACCAACACTATTCCAGGCGGAAATGCAGGGATTGGCATGATATTACAAAAAGACATGGGAAACCTACAACACAGCGAAAGAATAATAATGCTGAAAGTAAGAACAACAACAATAATACCACAATAATATAGGTATATATGCCAACCATGGCCCATGATGATGACGAAGTGGAGAAAATATATGAAAACATAGAACATACGAAAGGAGATGACAACGTAGTAATCATGGGTGGCAGGCATATGGTAATTAGATGTGGCAAAAAAGACAATATTGTATGAAGTTTCGAATTAGATAAGAATAACTCACGAGGCGAACGTCTTACAAACCGGCAGTTGCCAACACACTATTCCAACATAACGTCCCAAGACGATACACCTACAAGATGCCAGGAGACGTTAAGGGGGATCAGATAGACTAAATACATATCAAAAAGAGATTTAGGAATCAAACCAAATATTGCCACAATTATGCTGGTCCAAACATCGACAGCGGTCACAATCTCGTCATGACGAAATGTAGACTAGATCTAAAGAAATTTCAGAAGAAAGAGAAACTAACTATGCTCTAGCTAGACAAACCAAAAGATGAAAAACAGTCAAAACCCTATGGAAAAGGATAGAAAAAAGTATATCCAGAATCATAGAACAACAAAAACGAATTTTGGAAGGAAATGAAGAAACCATTGTCAAAGGTACTCAAGAAATAATTAGAACAAAGAAGAAGCACAACAGTAAACTATCATAATTATTGACCTGATCGACCATCGTCGCCAATATAAAAATACCATGTGATTTTTTAACCTGGAATTTTTAAATATCTAGAGAATGAAGGATCCCACGAAAACACTGTCTGAAATGAAAAGTTAATATTTTCGCGGGGGAAATTCATTAGTCCTAAAATTACCCCCCCTCCGCCCCCTTGTGGGTGGAGTGGGGGGTAACTTTGAAATTCGCTATAAATGAAGACGAAGAAAACGAAGAAAGTAGCAGTGCTTCAGAAAAGCCCTAAAAATCAGCTGGACGCAAAGAGGAGCCAATGTAGAAGTTCTAGAACAAATGACAAAAGAAAGAAAAATTTGGAAACATAAAAATGGAGAAGTCAGTAATATAGCACATCTTACGACGCAGCGAGGGCATTATAAAAATAGTTCTTCTTCTAGAAGTGGCGTGCCCTTTGCAGGACGTTGCCGATCTTCTCTCCATATGTCTGTGGTATTGACAACATAAAATAGTTATCGGAAGAAAAACAGAGAGGAAAGCATAAAACAATAATTAGCAGAAGACACGGGAAGCAGAAGCTATGCGAAAACGAAAAGGAAAGTCTGTAATAGAACAGAATGGGCTGCTGTTTCAAACCAGTCTGCGGACTGATGGCTGAGGAGATAGGCTCGCATATTTTCTTGCGACATCTGTCTCTGTATTCGCAACCTCTTCTACCTTTCGGTGTCCAGGCTGGTGCGTTAGCGTATGTAGTCTTTACGGATGCTATGCACAATCCGGGGCCCGACTGTGCGGATTAAGTGATTGGTGCGCCGTGTAATACCTACATTCTGCACCATGTGTATAGTGTAAGTGTGTGTACATATAAGACCTTGTTACTCCACCTCTTAGGCCTGTATTCGGAGGAGAGTGTTTTTAATTTGGTGCCCAACAGCTAATGGTCTTCTTGCGACATACCAAGCTAAAATGGCCTTTACTGTGGGAGCGCGAAGAGTAGATACTGAATGCACCAATGAATTCTAGGAACCACTCGACAGTGAAAAAATCAATAGAGCAATGCCTATCAAAATCGGTACCTGGAGCGTCAGAAGCATGTACTTGGCCGAGAAGACGCACAGTATCATTCAAGACATAAAAAGATTCAACATAAGTGTTTTAGGAATATGCGAAATGAGATGGCCGGAACCAGGAAAAGTCGCACAGGCGATTTGATCGTATATTATTCAGGAAACGAATTACTTGACCAGACAAACGGAATTTGAAACATAGTGTAATAAAAGACCATTATTTTTTTATTTTAAGAGAGCAATCGTAATCCAGCTCAAAGTAAAGCCAAAAAACGTTAACATACTACAAGTGTATACTCCCACGGCCGAAAAGTTTGGTGCAGAAATAACTAATTTTTTGCCTAAATAAAACAACTAAATCGTATACTTATCAATGCTTCGACGTCAAAATGGAAAAAGAACGGCTCGAAGACGTGATAGTGACTATGGGTTAGGCGGCAGAAACCCAAAAGGCGACACACTAATACAATTTCGTCAGGAAGAGAATTTGACACTAACTAACACAAGGTTTAAATTGCCTTGGAAATCACCACAAGATTAACCGGGACATCTAGTCAGAAACCAAATTGTTTTCATACTAATATAATAGATAATAGATAAAAGATACTGAAATAGAGTTTCTCAGAACAGAAACCTACCGTGGTGCAGATGTAGGGTCGAACCATCTGTAGTTATCTACATTAGATTTCGACTTAAGAACACAAATGAAAAAAACAAATACAAGGCTAATCATGACACTAGGTACTTGAGAATCAAGTCCAAAAGGAACAATTGCCACAAAACTAAATAATGGACTAGAAAAACTACAACAAGCGGATATAGGAACAGGTGAAGTAGAAAACCTCACAGTTCTAAAACACCTAAATGACATAGGTACAAGTCCAAATCCTAAACACATCAAAAAATAATCACAGAAAAGAGCGGACGACAGCGGAAATCATAAAAATATTGAATGAAATATGAATACCCAAAACCGCGAACCAATAACACTACAACCAAATCCATACAACAATAATACGAAAAATAAGAGAGGACGAGCTACAGGACAAACATGACTTCTTCAACTTACACATTAATTCTTTAACCACCCTCCTCTGATCCTTGTATAGTAATTCTGCTCCGTCTTATTTGGAAATATTCTTTCCAAATCTTTGTCTGCCTCTTAATTTTTATTTTATCGTTTGACCAAAGCTCCAAAGCTCTTACAAATCCTTGGCAGTTTTGCATTTAGTCCTACTAAGTTTATCTCCCAGATTTTCGCTGAACTTATGTACATCTAATACATTCATCCTGTAAAAGTTATCCACTTCTTCTTCGAGTTCCTGCCAAAATAAATCCCTAGCCTTCTTAGTTTCATTGCCAGAAGGTTAATCCATCCGTCCTAGTTACCAGCCTTGCGACTGGTTTGCCATCTTATACTAGGAAAATGTGTTCTGTGCAGTGGTTTCGCGTTGCCTTCTGCAGAGTTTGTGATCGTATATTAAGTGTATAGTATATGGGTCTTGTTACTTTCTAAAGGCGACCACTATGCAAACGGAGTCGTTACTTGTAAACAAACGATTAAATGGTTTCACTTGCTCAAATACCAACCTCGAACACTGGGAAATTCTTTGTAAAAATCCTAACCACCTTACCATTGCGAAAGATTTGAACCCAAGGCTCTTAGTCTCTTACCACTGCGCCAACGGTCTTCTCTCTGAAGGTCCATATCCTACAATAATTGCTATTTTCCCATTTTCTAACCTACTTAAATCTACTCTACTAATTCTTTCAGAAATATATTTCCACTTGTTTATAAGTATTATCAGTAAGTTCTTTACGAATTACTACATTCACTCCCGCTTGGGCTCCCTTTTGTTCGTGTGTTCCACAGTATACGAGTATATCATGATATGTTCATTTCTCAACTTCATAAACCCTATTCCCTTTCGTCGTCTTAGTAAGACTAATTACGTTTGAACTGCTTTTTTCAAATTCTGTTATAAATTCATCTTCTTTCTATTAAGTCTACTATATATCTATACATATACATACCGGGTGTCTCAGGTAAGACGCACCATAGGGAAACACCAATGTATTTTTTCAGAAAGGATCCACGATACCTTTTGCATATGTATGAATTCAGTGCTCAACGTATGTTATTGGATTTAGTTAACGCTAGAAAGAGATAGAAATACCGAAGGCGTCTGCCATTGCGACAGTTGATTATTTCATTGTTTATTTTTATATCTGTCAATTTTGACAGCACCTAAAACTTTCATTTACAATAAAAATACGCAAAATACGTAATTTTTTTAATCGCCGTTTCCGAATTTTGCATATTTTAAATTGAATTCGCCGTATTACAACAGCACACGTAAAGAAAACGTAAGTAAATTCTATAAACATGGAATAGTATTGAATCCTATCAAAAGAAAGCAAATGATCATCAGTCAGGTACCGAATGAATTTAAAAATGTAATGAAAATAAGAATTTGTCTAGTCAGAAGTTATTACTGCAACTTACAAATTTTAATGGTTTATGTAGATAGGTGTGAAATTGGTTACATAGAGAAAAATGTATAATTGGGTGAAGTACAAGTGAAAGAAAAATGTAACAATTATACGTTTACGTAAATAGTGATTTTAGTAAATATGTAAAGTATTATGGCATTATAAATAATTTTTTTTAAATTCTACTTATTGTTTTAGTATAATAATAATAATGATGAATCTATAATTGTGCTCCATTGCTTTGTAGATGTAGATTCTTTAGTAACTGACAAGTTTAAAAATTTGACGTTTTGTCGCTGCCAAAATTGACAAGTATAAAAAATAAACAATGAAATAATCGCCTGTCGCAATGACAGATGCTTTCAGTATTTCTATCTCTTTCTAGCGTTAACTAAATCCAATAACATACGTTGAACACTGAATCCATACATATTCCAAAGGCACCGCGGTTTCTTTCTGAACAAATACATTCGTGTTTCCCTATTTTCCGTCTTACCTGAGACACCCGGTATATAAGATAAAGTATATTAGTAAAGTTTAATTCTGAATTAAGTCAAATTATGATTTTCAGGTTTTCTTCAAATTTCAAGGATGCATATGCTCTGATAATGTTTGCTGAGTACACCACCATTGCAATTGCATGTTTTGTGGAAATGTATTCGGTATCTGAAAGGTATAACGTTTTATTTCTACTATACATAGATTGATCCTTTTCCTGAAAACTGGCAGTTTGAATTTAACTTTTAGATCAAATATTTTCTTTTAATCCTGCCTCGAAGAGATTTCTAAAATATACTTTTTGTTACAGCGACAATGCATTTACGTTAATAAGGCATTTGGTAACGCTTTTTAGTGCTATGCTACAACTATCGATTTACTGCATTCCTTTAAACTATATTACAGACGAGGTAAAACTTCATTGCTCTATGTATAGAAAAAATGTCCATTTGGTTTCAAAACCCCTTAATTATTTTCTATAGGCAACCTGCCTTAACAAATTAAGAGGAGTTTGTGAAATAAATGGGAGCACGGCATAGGTTTTTAAAATATTTTTTACAATTTCTAATTTATTTCATATATTTATTTTCATACCTAAACAGGCTATGTCAGTTGCTGAAGGTATTTACGAGTCTGGCTGGAACCTCAAACACGTCTCAGCTGTTAAAACTTTAATTCCGTTTGTAATTCAGAGATCGCAAAATGAAATTATATTTACAGCTGGAGGATTAATAACGATGAATTGTAGAACTGTTTTAGTTGTAAGTAATATTTTTTTATCCGAAAGTAGTAATAAAAAGCTAATAAGTATAATGTTTCAGGTTTTACGAACTTCGTACTCATTTTGTACTATCATGAGGGCTCTAAAAACCATTAAATAAAAAATAACCTAATCACTTTGGGCGATTATTCGTGATTCACCCAATTAGCGTCAGTTTTTCAGTGCAGCGGCGAGCAAAAGCTGAGCTTAAACTTAATTTAAATTTAAAGCTTAAACTAGGTTTTAAAGGACATGTGCTAAACTTTAAGCCGTAGTTTAAGTCTACTTAAACTAAGTTTTTGCTTAAACCTGTACTAAAATACTGTGAAAATTTGGCCTATCAGAGGGCCATAACGTGAATCAATCTCAGAATTCATTCCAATGTCGTTCGCAAATGGGGTATTTTTCTTTCGCCATGAAACCACAATTTTTTTGTTATATAGGTACTTCATAAAGTTTGTATTATTTTAAATAAAGGTTATAAAACATTACTGTTATCAGTGTTATCTACGCAAAGAACGCTACAGAACTATGTAAAATTTGAGTTGTGACGTCAACGTGCTGTTTATAAATTCACAATCCAACTATACTTCCTCTCTTTCTAAGCTAGGTTTTCATTACCTACAGGCCTACAGCGCACGAACGCGTGTCCACCCATACAGTTTTTGGGCGGAGCAAGTTGACGTCCCAACGTAAATGCTAGGTGCAAAATACTGTAGTATGATTTTAGGCAAGCATTTGTACAAAAAAATATGCATTAAGTTGACCAAAAAGAGTCGAAATATGCACTACCTATATCGTTTTACATATGCATTATAATGATAATATATGCAAATATGCACTACAAAACTAATTAAAAATCGGATTAACATGATGTGAAGCGCATAGAAGATTCAAAAAGATATGGACTTTGTACATTTTCCAGTCTCTGAATTAATTACTCTTTTCTAATAGGATCGGCGTTTGTTTAAAGATTCACTTATAACAGATTCAAATCTGCACTTTAAAATACCGGGTGATCAACGGAATTTATTATTAGAGCAGACTGTGATATTTACCATAAAGTTGGCAACACAGGTTTGCAGCTTGAAATTAAAAATTTTAAGTGTCAGAATTAAGATATTTATTTTTAAAAATGTTTGATATTCAACATAAAAATTTTCTCACTGAAATTTTTTTCTTCAAACTTATTTTATTGCTGCGTTTCAGCAAAATAATGTTTACTATATCATCTAAGATCGTACAAAGCACGAGCATAACCTCAAATATAACAATTGTCAATTTATTATTCATTTCTCAGTGTGTCCAACCACACAGCATAAAATAGCACCAATCACAGCCTCTTCTGATTATGAATTCCATTGATCACCCGGTACCATAACTAGAGAAATTTTTACTGCTTTTAATCGCCAAGAGTTAAAAACATGTTGATAAAACAAACAGGAGTGTTATGTACAAGGTTGTTTTATTAATTCATAAATTTCAGTTGTACATTAGTCGAAGTTTTATAGAAATTATGTATTCAAGATAAATATCGTAATAACTAAACAGGCGCCGGTGTGCTATCAGCAAACCAATCTATGACAGTCGAATCGCACCACACATACTGCCCTTTAAAACTGTGTGGTTCCAAAGCTAGAAACAGAGGTGCTTTTGCGCCTTCCTCAGGAGTTAGAGGCCCTTTGTGGCTACTCATATCCGTATCTACATATCCTGGATGGACGGAATTTACTGATATTTCCCTTTTTTCTAACTCGCCATCAAACTGCCTTTGTTGGATACGAGTTAAAGCACTTAAGCCTACTTTTGAGGCCAAATACGCTGAATTTGCCCAACCTTGTTCTGCATGCTTATTTTCTTTTGCAGCCCTATAAAAGAAAATGTTACGGCATTTCATTAATTAAAATGAGGAATATGTGGTACTTACGAAGTGAATTGGTTCATTAGCTGGTTTAGTTTTTCTATTGTTAATTCGGCATTACCGAATTTAGCACGAAGTTCAGTTGAAGGAATTTTAGATAAATGTCCGGCCGAACTTGATACATTAACAACTCGTGCGTGATTTCTTAAAATTGGGAATAAAATCTGACAAACTTGTAAAGTTCCAAAATAGTTTACTTTGACTGTTACTTCGGCTTGTTCACTAAACGGTTCGGTAGCATCCGTCTGTAAATAACATTATGTAAATCCTATAAATGAAACAATAGCGTTATTTACCTTGTATGCTGTAGCAGCATTGTTCACTAAAAGATCAATACCGCCTTCAATTTTCGTAATGTAATCTCGGAATATGGTTACGCTATTCCGATCATTTATATCAAGTTTGTGAAAAACAGCATTTAAACCCAATTGTTTTAGTTGTTCGATGGCAGCAGTACCTCTGAATTCATCTCTCGCTGTCAAATATACTTTGCCATCGAATTTCTCACAGAGTCCTTTAACGATAGCATAACCAATACCTTTGTTACCTCCAGTAACCTAAAACACGGAGTAAGATTAAACATTCCTTTAAAACTACGATAAGGACAATTCTTACCACAGCAACTTTAGTTGAAGCCATGCTTTTTTATCTTGTAAATTGGATGTAAATAGAGAGAAATTTAAAAAGCTGACAATTTCACATGTACAAAAATGATTAAAACCGAAATTAAACAACCTTGTAAGTTTATCAGTTTTTGATAGTTATATAAATAGATTAATCAGCTTATAGTGGAGTAATCTTAGGTTTTTATCTCGGAACCGGTCGAAACTGCTCCGATTTTAATGATTTTTTTTTAAAACGTCGTAAATATAAAACATTACAACCTTTATGGGTTAAAAGTTGACGCTCATTTTTCATTAATAAATTTATTAATTTTATACAGGGTGCTCCATAAGTAATGGAACAAAGACCAACAGTAGATTCGTGAGGCCAAAATATTACGATTTACCCAAAATTACCTTAGTCCAAAAGTTAATATTTATGGAGATACAGGGTGTCAAAGTCGAAATTTTAATCTTAATATTTTGCTGTAATTTCAAAAGTTTTCGAAATATTTTTATGAAAATTGGGGAAACAGAAATATAGGGTATAGGTGTAGCAAAAATAATGTTATTTTAAGAGCTACATTAAAATTGAGGACGGATTATTGTTTCCCGTCCCAAAAGAGGTAGTTTCCCCAATTTTCATAGAAATATTGCGAAAACTTTAGAAATTACAGCAAACCTTAAAATTCAAATTTCCACTTTGACACCCTGTATCTCCCTAAATATTAACTTTTGGACTAAGGTAATCTTAGGTAAATCGTAATATTTTAGCGTAAGGAATCTATTGTTGGTACGTGTCCCATTACTTATGGAGCACCCTGTATAACATTAATACATTTATTAATGAAAAACGAGCGTCAACTTTTAACCTATAAAGGTTGTAATGTTTTATATTTACGACGTTTTAAAAAAAAATCATTCAAATCGGAGTAGTTTTGACCGGTTCCGAGATAACGCCCTATTTTTGCCTAACGTTACTCCACTATTAGTAACAAAACGAGTGCTGTAGATTTTAAGTGTTTGTTTAATTTCTGAAGTCACTGTTTACTTTTTAAAACTTGGGAGTTTGACAGTAGGTTATATAAATTTGTAAATAATAGATATTGTTGTGTAATCAAGGTGACTACAGAACACTTTAAAAAAACAAATTGTTGAACTTGCCATACGTGTATTCTTATTATGTTGTAAACATATGTGCATGTGTAAATACATAAAATCAAATACCAAACAATAATCGATTACAAGCTCAATTCAAAGTTTTTTTTCTTTTACATGGGTTCTAGCTGTAGTTAGGATTCAAAAGATTGTAATAATTTAATGTTGACAAATTATTTTTAGATAGTTGAATAGTAAATAAATTTAAAATCATACGTTCACAATAAAAATTCATTAAGTTTCGAATTAACAATTACTTCATAAAATTTTCAAAATTTAAACTGACTTTATAAATTACTTTAATAACAATTACAACAATCAAAAACAAATTAAAGAAAAATAAAATTATTTTAATCCACTTATCTGGTGTCTTCTCATAATTTCGGGACAGTTTTGTGAATCTTGAAGTCTGACATCGCTGCATTCATAACCAGCTGTTCTGCGTTGAAGCCCATGAATTCCAATTTCAACACTTCCGATGGTAAGTCTTTGCATGAAATTGTCTTTTACTTATTAATAATTTTTATCACTGTTTAATAACTTATTTTCCTTTTCAGGGTCCTCGTTTTATGTTAAGGATCACCCTTCAAATACGTAGTTAAATAAAACGATGTTTTATTTAAAATATCAATTTAAATAATTTTATTTTCAACGAAGAAAAATTCACATTACATTAATTAAACAACCCACTTGGTTTAGTTATCGACGTTTACATAAATGTAAATATTATTATTATTATAACACTATTCAAAATTTCTTTATAGTTATTGATTATTAATATTTTTCACTTATACTTTGTTATTGTTTATTTTAATTGGTTTTGTTTTATTTTAATTCAATTATTTTAACACTTTTAATTTAAATCATTCTTAAAACACGTGATATTCGTTTCAAAACATCTTGTTGCTACTCGACATTCAAATGTTTTAATTCTTCTAGAACAAAACAAAAGAACGCTACTACGTCATAATAACAAAATTGGGAGCGTTTCAAATACGTGCATCCCCAATGGAGTTTTACGAGCAACTGACTGTAATTTCTTTTGTTAAAACCAAGTAAAATAACTAAATTTAGCCAATTTTCAAACCATCTTTAACTTTAACTACCTAATTACGCTTAATTATTAATCAAAATTTATTATTAACTAAATGAAAAATATTTATCTTAACTAACATTTACTTTTAACTAAATTTTTTATTTAAACTAATCCTATTTAAAATTAACTTTAAAGAAAATTTCTTTACTTCGTTCTTGGTTTAAAACCCTACTTGAATTTACCTATTTTTCAAAATTATTAATAACTAAACTAAAAACTATTCAATTATACTAATTATGATAAAATAATGAGATTTTGTCTCTTATCACTTTTCTCTATTTTCATCCGCTTAGCTGATAATTGCATTTGAAATTTGACGTTTATTAAAATTTACATTTTTATTAATAATTTTAATAATTATTGCTTTTAACATTTAAATTATTGACAAAATTAAATCTTATATGCTCTAAAACATTTTAGTTATGTTTTATACTTTGTCTCAACCTTTTAGAATAAGAAATTTATAACTTTCTATTTCTTACATACATTTGTCCTTGAAATTTACCTTTTTTACATAATACGTTATGATTTTAACTTTACTTATTATTTCTAGCACTACAAACTGATCTAAATGTTCCAAAAGACTACTTCATCAAGAAAAATCAGCTTTGTACTGTAAATTGAAATAAAAATCTGGATATTTGAATCTGTATCCTTCATTGTCAACTTTAAATATCGTTTTTCTACAAACACTACTAAAAACTGAATTTTTAACACGGCATACTGCAATTAAAAATGTAATATTAAATCGCAGCGTGTTAAAAGTAGATCACGTGGTTTACTTTTAACACTAGTATTAAAAGGCTGCTGTCACAAAGACAGAGCAACTAAAATATTAATCAAAGACTGATTTTACCTACCAAATTGACAAATCTAAGGTTGCCCTACTAGCAGCTTCTTCTATATCGACGGGAATTTCTTCACTTAGATTAGAACTCATCTTAAATTATTCTTTTTCACTTTTGACAAGCATATGTCAAACAATACATATGTAAGCTCAATTCTAAATTGTTTCGTAAATGTCACAGAGCACTAGATTTTTTAGGTAACCTTTGGAATCTCTAATAAGAGAGTTTAAAATGCTTTCAATGGCGTTTGTAGAAAAAATAGTGTATGATATTCGTGTTAAAAGTGATTTTATTTTGTTCGTGGGGTTGCTCAACTCGCTACGCTCGTTTCGCAATCTCCCCCACTCACAAAATAAAATCTCACTTTTAACACTTGTATCATAAATAGCTATTTTATAACTTATTTGTTGTTAATATTTACTTTATAGTATTTAATTTGTATTAATAAATCATAAACAATTAATAAAATGATTTTACATCAGAAATCAACTTGGTATTCATTTTTATATACTTGGTGTGTGTGTAAAATTGTGTTAACAAAAATGTTCATAATTTGTATAAACTGTTTGTGTTAATCGTATGAATGTATTAATGTTATTTAAAATGTTTTATGCTCAAAATACACAACAATATATTAGTTCAAATGTTTGAAAGTAAATTAGGCGGTAAATTCAAATTTTAGCATTGTAGAATTACAAATTAAACAATTATTAAACTTACGAATTACAAGAAATATTTTGAAATAAACTACTATTATTGATAATATTAATAACAGTACAAAATAAAATGTCAAATTAGTTCAAGTTTCAAGTGTTCGAAAATAAAGAACTACGAAATTCGGCGGTAATATCAAATTCTAATATTATAAAATTACAGATTATTATGTATAATATAACGGGTGTTAGAAAATTCGTCTTATGAGAGTCACCTGTCACATGTGCTTATTAAAATGTATGTCAATATGTCCTGTATTGGTCCAGGGGTCCAATTCTCGAAACCATGCGCTTCGTTTCGTATGCGTTATTACTTTTCGAATGGTTGTTATCGCATGCGACAAACATTGCGCTAGCAAACCGTATTCTAGAGTACCATTCGACTACATTCCTCGAATGCGTATACGTACTTTACGCTGAGTCTTAGATTATTTCAGACAAATTTATATTTTCCCCTTTGGGTTTCGAAGTAATTTGGGTTGCCTAGACTCTAACTAGTTTTTGTTTCATCAATTAAAAAATATACATATATCATGATTTTTAAGTTTTTCTTATTATTATATGTTTCCTACTACTTATACGCAATACCACATATATTTATTTTTGTTACAATTCTTCCACAAAAATAGTAAACAAATCAAAATATCCAAGATGATGCCATTAACTGGACATAAACGCTAATGGGAATTTCCTAACAAAAAAATTATTACGGCATATTGTAGCTATATGTTTCTAGTATAGGTATGCAAAAGGACATACGTCACAATTCAGTAATATTTGAATAAAAGGTGTAATACTAAAACGACTAAAACCATACAACTCATGGAGTATTTTTATGTTCCTAGGGTTTGAATCTAAGGTGTGTTAGTTTAGTCCTCATCCCGTAGATGGCTCACTATATTTTATTTTTTCCCGCCAATATTTAAATTTAAAATTAGTCAGGAATCTAGCTCACCACTTAAAAGAAAAATGAATTCTTATGTAAAATTTCCTGGTGGATACAAATTTCGAGTTCACCACTTCAACCAGAATTGTGAAATTTGAAACAAAAATTGTATACCGGGTGTCAACGAAACCTGGGGCACCCCCATAAATTTTTTATTTTTTAAGATATCTAAATGAAATTTGGTATATGTAATACACTCTTTAAACGGCATTTGTTGACATAGAAAACAAGTTTCTGTCACTTCCGGTTTAGCCGGAATTGACATCAACTTTGTTATTTTAAATGGAACACCCTGTATATTTATACATTTTTGGAATCTCCATTCAATTCTACGTATGTTAGTATCAAGTTCGATACATTTTGATGACAAAGTAATTTTTTGCAGAAGTTAATCTAGAGTGCCATGACTTACGCAAAATGAAAGTCAAGGTGCCTCAACACTCGAGACAAATTGTTTTAGAAGTTTAACTATTTTAGTTGCTGTATTAGAATGGCCTAAATTTGGCAAAAATGCTTTTTCGAGAATAACTCTATTTTTTCAAATGGCACTACGGTGGGACACTAGGATATTAAAAAGGAGCGTTTTCCAAGGATTTTATTTATACCAATAACGCGGGATTAATATGAAAATTTAATTCGGAATAACACTCTCTGTTCAAAAAAACGTATTTTGGACATTTAAATCTAGACACTGGGTTTCAAAACAAATGAAACAAATGAAATGCACAAAAAAAGACAGACTTGCCACAGTTGAAGTGCTAAAATAATTTGTTTTGAGTGTCGTAGCACCCTGACTTCCATTTTACGCAGGTCATGGCATCCTAGATTAATAAATAAACTCTTCTGCAAGTATTTACTTTGTCATCAAAATGTTTTAAACTTGATACTACCATACGGAAAATTGAATGGAGATTCCAAAAATGTATAAATATACGGGGTGTTCTATTTAAAATAACAAAGTTGATGTCAATTCCGGCGAAACCGGAAGTGACAGAAACTTGTTTCCTATGTCAACAAGAGTATATTATATATATCAAATTTCATTTAGATATCTTAAAAAATAAAAAATTTATGGAGGTGCCCCAGGTTTCGTTGACACCCGGTATACGTTTTTGATGAACCAGGAAAACATTTATATACATATAGATTTATCGTTTAATAGCGTTCTTTATTAAAGATATTGGCCTCAAACTTAAGGAAAAAATATTTTGACATTATTCTTCCACGATATACAAAGTTGAACTTCCAAGATATGATTTTCGTAAAAAAAAAAGTAAAAATCAACAACTGTCGCAGGAAAATTTTGAAAACGCAATGGAAAATATATTAAGTGTGAAAGTTTTTTATTATTAAAAATACAAAGGTAGTACTATATCGAAATAGAAATAATTAGATTAGCATTGTAATGGTTTCTTTATTGTACAGAAAAAAGCACATTTATATCAGTTTATGTAATAATCACAGTGTACATAATAGTAATAATAATAAATAATAACAATTATAAATATGAAGTAATCATGGACTCTGCAACTGAAAATTTATAATGTTGAGTAATCCGAATTTGTACAACACGAAATGTTAGTTATACAAATTTGTATTCCAAACATTTCAACCCTTTGGCATTGTATTTAGAAGTAGCCTTTGGGTACCCTTCTAGTAATAACTTCAGGCATAGATAAATTAACCTTGAGGTAATATGCAGTTATTATAAAACGTTGTTAACTTAGGAGTCATTGTTTGTCTCCATAAGTTGACATCTCTTTTTATTACCTCAATGTGCATTGGAAATTTTTCTCCACAATATACCGCAAAAATGCATTTTTCTCTTCCAGAGATGTTTAGTTGTCCCTGAACCTTAAAAAAGCATACATATTATTTTCATTTGTTTCTTATATCTTTGAAATGAAATCAGCACATTCGAAAGCAGATATGTAAATATGCATACTAAATGCTTAGACGTTAATTTTTCAATTTAAATTTATATTTTCACCAATAAGAACTGGCAACTTATCGAATCTTAGAGGTTGTCAAATTCGGCGCAAAATTCAAATTAAATACCAGAAATAGATAAATGGAATCCATTTTCACTTTAATTAAGTGATATGCACATTTGTAAAAAATGCCATGTTAAAAATTTTCTAGCAAATCGCCTCTTCATAAATCTCGATAAATTCCTTCAATTGATAATTTGAATTAACTTTTCTAAGAACTGATAAGTAAATACCAAACAAAAAGTTAAATTCTGTGTAGCTTTTGAAAGACTTTTAAATATGCTTGTTGCCTGTGTTGGTATGAATCATAAACTTATCAAAGGAAAATAAAGAGGGTTAGTTTTTCTCATTAGGCACAGGTAGGTAATACTGTAACAAGGTGAAGAAAAGCAAGGTGAAATTATGAAATAGTTGTGAACCATGGATAGCAAAAGTAGGACGGAAAGAATTTCTGAAGCACAAAGAAGTGCCTTGTTTGAATATGTTAAATCAAACAGGCAGTTAATAAACACAAAATTTTCTGCTAGTTTTACATACAAAAATGCCCAAGAACTGTGGCAAACGGCAGCAAATTTAAATTCAATTCTTGGTGCTAGAAAGGACTGGAAACAATGGCGAAAGGTAAAAAAGCAATATTTAAATTTTTATGTTTTCTAATAACTAAGAGTTTCAGACTTGGCACGATTTCCAGTCAAAAACTAAAACAAAGTCCCGCATTATTCTAAAAGAATTAGTATCTACAGGGAATTTTTCTTTTTAGTATACATAACCCCTATGTATACTTTTAAAATAAACGCAATGTGTAGGCAACCAACTATACACTACACGTCATGTCACGTGGTGCGTAAAGGTTATGATTCGTGTTTGTAAATAAAAAATAAATCAAAATTAGTGGAATATCAAAATAATTAATTCAACGATTATTCTAAAACATAAAATATTAACAATACAAAACAGAAACGAAAATAAAAACGGCAGAAGTTAAAGAATAATTTTTTGACAATATTAACTTAATTTGATGATTTTTGCCACAGCATGCTAATTTTTTAAATCATCAAATTAAGTTAATGTCAAAATATTAGTCTTTAACTGTTGCTGTTTTTATTTTCCTTGCTGTTTTGTATTGTTGATATTTTATGTTTTAGAATAATCGTTGAATTAAAATTATTTTGATATTCCACTAATTTTGATTTATTTTTTATTTACAAACATGAAACATAACCTTTATGCACCACGTGACGTGACGTTTAGTGTATAGTTGGTTGCCTACATATTGCGTTTATTTTAAAAGTATACATGAGGGATATGTATACTAAAAAGAAAAATTCCCTGTATAACTTACACACTTATGCAGTCACTTAACTTTTAACTTCGAACATATACTACTGGAATGATGTAGTTTATATATCTTGGGAATGATCATGATCATACTCCTATTACCGTAGTGTAAAAGTGGTGGTTCAAAGATGATTGACAAAGACAAAATTATAATAATCGGTAAGTATGAGAAGGACAGACGAAGAGTCGAACTAGTCAATATTACGCAGTCGCTAATTTCCGATTTGTTTGACGCCCCCAAAGCTGCAGCTGCGCAGTTTTGGCGTCAGTTGACGTTTGTTGGCGTGCTAAAACGATAGCGTGACTGCTACTTACATATGCTTTTCTTTTAGTTTTGTGCGATCATGCGCACAAAATACTTGGATCAACTATTGTCTGTCCTTGTCTATCTTCTTAGGACCGCTGCAGACGTACTACACTCATTCCAGTAGTATATGTTCGAAGACTTTTAACCAAGTATGCGGGCCATGCGGGGTGCACAAAACACCCCACGATATTGAATTGTAGGGAATTCTGAAATGCGGTTGGCTACAATGGCGTGACACTGTCTATCTTTCAATTAGAGGATATGGTTTACAGTGTTGCCGTTTCGGTACAATTGTACCGAATTCAGTACCAATCTACTCAATCCAGTACGTCAGTACTACTTTTTTGAAATACCCCCATTTTCAGTACGAAATGAAATTGGAACAACAAATTAATAAAAATTCGATTAAAAAAAAAACAGATTTTGTTTTATTTTTATTTCATTGATCCCTAGTCTCTGCCTGCCATCTTGTGGTACTAAAATGAATCAACATTTACGCCATTTATGCCGCCATCTAGCGGAGCTTTGACGAACGTAATAGTGAAAACTTTAATTAGGCTCACAATAGAAGAATATTCGGGGATTTAATTATAGGATTTATAGCATATACTGCTTATAGGCATGTATAATAATTAGGGCTAGGATTTTGATGATTTTGCATCTTTTTTTCTGAAAGTCTGAGACATTGCTCAATTATATATAAACGTGTTTCAGAATACATTGAATCACATGAGAGCAACTTGTTGGTGCATTTTTTTGCATTTTTTACCATTTTTGAGGAATGGGGCATTTTTTGCTAATTTTTATGGTATTTCCAGCATTTTTTGGGGTTTTTGTGTGTTTTTCGTTGAATTTTTTGCATTTTTGAGGAATAGCGTTAGTTTTTTTGATATTTTACTTGGCGAGCTTATAAACTTTTGTTAAAGTTTTATTTTTCCTGCAGCCTAGAACAAAATGCAATATTTTTCTTTTCTCGGTAGTTCCGGTTGTTCCGGTATTTTTACCTGTTTAGAAATGAAGCCTAAAACCTCTATTGTTAGCTAAATGCAAAGTTAATGTTTTCTGGGAACGTGCTTAATAAGTCATCCACAAAAGAATGCCCATTAAGGGATTAAATTTCTTTGGAATGCAGTCAGTGAGTCAGTAACTTACATAGCTGTTTTCTAAGACTGGCCGGCAGTGGGTGGGAATGAACCAACAATAATTTTGCAGTCTTCACGTTCTTGTCAACAGATTTATATGTCATCTTTTTAAATTTTTATGTCATTTTTGCGAGATTTTTAAGTCATAATTGCATCTTTTATTTTGCATTTTCGCTGATTTTTAACGTCATTAAAATCCTAGCCCTAATAATAATAATTATTAGTTATAATTTTTTCGTTTTGTTGTATTATAAAAATATACAGGGTGAGTAAAAAGTATGGAAACACCGATTATCTGTGGTTAATATTTATTTTAGAAAAAAATGTTTAATACAAAAGGTTTTTACGAAATTTTTATCTATGTATTGATTATACACGAAATTTTTTTTCTTCAATTGTTTTTGAGTTATGACTTTGCGCGATATTTTTGTAAATGGGAACCTATTAATTTTATGCACGGCTCCTAAACGTATACGCTTTGCTGTAGTCCAATGGTATACACCCATTCGTTGTCGAGTCACATGAAATGTATACGAATTGTATCGCATACGCTACTTGAGATCTTGAGAATAGGTTTTCCGAATTCTGTGCGCAAACTTATGCTTGTCGCATGCGATAAGCAGACGCATCGTTTCGACGCATGTGTCTAGTAGTTTCAGATACTGTATAGTAGGTAGTACCTATTGCAAATATTTTGATGTTAAAAAAGTAAGTGCAATTAATACATCGAGATAATTTTTGATAACAAAGAATAAATATTTATACTTACTAGTGAGTGTGGTAAACGTTATCAGAAGCAAATAATAAAGGCAAACTTATAATAATTTAACAGGCGCAGTGGCTTAATTTGCGGTTTCAAATTGTAACGATGACGGGATAGAGAGATTTAAGAATTAGTTTGTAACAGCTTGATGACCTTGAGCATTGGTGTAGAATATAAATGAAAAAAATAACTATCATTAGTCATTCAGCTAAAGTCTATCGCAGTGAAGCGTGTTGAGATATTTTAATACCAGCAGGCTTAGCTTACACCCAATAAAGAAACAAACAATTATCAGTTGTATACAGATTTATTTTTATTGTTACAGTAATATGTGTTTCCCAACATTTCCAAATGTACTCAGACATTTTCGCTTTTAGTATAAATATATTAAATCTAAAAAATACGTATCACCTTCGCACTTTGTGCTGCTTAAAGCCATTACAAAACAAACCTCATTAGTTTGCATAAAAATATTTAAAAAGCTGTAGCATAAATGCATAATAAAGGCACAGTGGTTAATGAGTATCAGGTTATCATAAATCTTATATGTTTTTGCTATTCGAATAAATAAAAATTACAATATTCATAAATTATGAAAATATTTGGTTTCCTGCGTTTACTATTTTGTACATGTCTAAATTTTGTTGAGTTATTCTTCTTATCATTACAATTTAACATCTAAAAGGTATAAAAATCACAAACGTAAAGGAATATTTTAGTAAGGCGTAGGAAGAGATGGTGCGGACCAATCGATTGCCGTACCATCACGCCATATGTATTGTCCGCGCATATTATGAGCTTTTAATGCTAAAAATAAAGGTGCGTAAGCACCTTCTTCAATTGTTAATGGTCCCGTGTGTTGGGTCATGTCCGTATTTACATAACCCGGATGAACAGAATTTACCGATATTCCTCGGTTTTCATATTCGGCATCAAATTGCCTTTGTTGAATTATACTAAGCGCGCTTATGCCTACTTTGGAAACGGCATAAGCTGAATTACCCCAGCCTTGCTCTTGGTGCTTTCCTTCTTTAGCGGCTCTAAAATAAAGGAAGTTAAACTATGGATTTTTTTAAATATAAGAAACGTCAATACTCACAGAATGAATTGCTTCATTAATTCGTTTAGTTTTTCAACTGTTAATGATAGCCTGTTAAATTTCGATCGAAGTTCCGCTGACGGAATTTTTGATAAGTGGCCCATTGAACTTGACAAATTAATAACCCTTGCGTTTGGACGTAAAAGTGGGAACAGAGTTTTACATACGTGTAATGTACTGAAGTAATTTACTTGCACGGTAACTTCGGCCTGTTCACTGAAAGGTTCCTTTGCATCGTCCTGCGAACACATAACCCTATTAGTTAATTACAAACCTCTAATGGTTTTGATTTATGTAAAATACCTGATACACAATAGCCGCATTATTAATTAAAACGTCAATGCCACCCTCGGTTTTCTTTATGTAATCCCTGAATTTGTCTATACTTCGTTGGTCATTTATGTCAAGTTGATGAAAAACAGGTGTTAAACCTTGTTGTTTGAGTTTATTTACAGCTGCAGTGCCTCTATTCTCATCCCTTGCGGTTAAATATACTTTTCCGTCGTATTTTTCACAAAGTCCTTTCACAATTGCATAACCTATACCTTTATTTGCTCCTGTAACCTACATTAATAATAATAAAATAATAACATAATAAGGCTTCTTAAAAATTGGTATAATTTATACTTACAACAGCAACTTTGGTCATTGTAGGCGACCCAAGTTCGTTCTTTACGTGAAAAAACTTCTTAATGCGTTTGTACAGTTTTAAAGCACTTAATCACTTGTTATCCAATGATAAAATAAAGCTAGGCCCGTTTTATCTTTAATTTATAGTTCCTATTGCACAAGTTTGCATAAGATTAATTCTTAAGTGAGTAATTTAGGTTAATATATTATCACCTTGTTTATTATTGGTTACCGTGGTAACCTTCAATTGAAAAGTTGACAGGCTTTTACGTCGATTAATATTCGTTACATCGAATTCATGATTACACCGACTTACCTTCATATCGAATTTCCTTTGGGTTGGAATTTATTTTATATGTTAAGGAGTTTTTATTTTATCTCTTTCAAGATAATAAAGCTGAGTCAACTATCGTCAGACTAACAGTCACATACGCTGCAGAAACGTGGACTACGATAAAAGAAGAAGAAGATATGTTAATGCGATTTAAGAGAAAAATTATAAGAAGAATGGGGAGTCAAGGAAGGAGGAATGAACCATGAGATAGAAAGAATATTAGAATATGGAAACATTGTTCGATTTATAATATCCCAACGACTGAGATGGTATGGCCACTACGAATGAGCAGAAAACGAGCAGTAGGTACGTCTAGTGACAGAATGGAAACCAATTAAAAAAATAACAAGAGGTAGGCCGAATAAAAGATGAACAGATGAAATAAAAACAGACATGAAGAACATGAAAGTAAAAAATTGGAAAATGAAGTGTAGTGACAGAAAAACCTGGAGGAACATAGTTGAGCAAGCAAAAACCCATCTAGGGTTACGGTTACACTGCTAGAAGATGAACAAAGCTGAGTTAAATTTAATAAAAAAAGGCATTTATTTATAATATTTTATTTAAATAATCACCAGAAAAAGAAATTAGCCGAGTTATCTCAGCAAAGACTTATAGTACATTTTATTATTAAAAATGTTACCCTCTGTTTATTTTACACGTAATAAATATTTTCATTTACATTATAATGAGTTAAGCAGGTGGTTAAAGTTTAAATATATACAGATTTTTTGAATCAGAATACATTTTAGAATTTCGTATAACAATATTTATCTTAAACTAATATTTAGTACGCCACTATGCAATCACACATCACATTGAGCTTCAATCATACTATAAATATATGCAAAAATTGTTTATGAACTATTTACAGTTTTTACACTATGTATTTCTTCGGCGATCACTATTATAGAGTAGGAATTTTGGTACCACTCGCTTTTACACATTTGCCACGATAACATATCTCCGTTTCGTGTGAGATTTCAGTCGACGTTGATGTTTTAACTCCAAAATCCCATGGTTCTATCTGGGGATCTAAATTTTCTAAAACTTGTGAGGGTGGCTGTGGGGGAACTGATGGATCAACAATTAAAACAGTCGGTTCTGTTATACTTTGAAGGTGTTGTTGTTCGTTTGGTTGTTTTAAGTTGTCGCTTTCGTTTTCAGCAGACGCATTATTGGGGAAAATTTGTAGAGTGTCGTTTAGTAGCAAGTCTGATTCGTTTGCTTGATCAGCTGTTAAGGAAAGATCTACGGGATTAACTGGGATGAGCTCTGCATCTTTTAATTTGGTTGTTACTTCTACGTATTCAGATGGGATAACTTCTGTTGTGGAATCATTTTTGATCTCCAAAGGCTTGCCTTCGTCATCTTTTGTTTCGGTTGCTTCGTTGTCTTCTTCCACGCCGAACATTTTGTACAACGATTCGAAGAAGTTATCTTCTGTTGTTGAAGATGCTACTCCTGTGGGCTGAGTAGAAGCGTCAGTTGCAGGAGAGCTGGTTTCTGTAGTTTCAATGTTTTCAGTAGTCGTAGTTTCGGCGTATTGCTGACTGTCAACAACGTAAACCCCTTTATTTGATTCGTCACCTTGTCCTTTGCTGGGCGAGTCGTAGATTTCTTTCTTATTTCCATCAGAGGCGAAGCTGTTGGCAACAACATTAGCAACGTACTGAGATTCGGCCATTTCGAATGTATCTACAGGCCTCTTAACCAGACGCCATATTCCTCGTCGACGATTTTTCTGTTTACTGATAGAACTTTCACTTTCGTCTTCATTCGAATCTACATTATCAATAGGACTTGAGGAACTACCGGAAGGAACTTCTTGGCTTTCGTTGGATTCCTCAACATCACCCATGAATTCCTGCAGGATGCTTTTGACAACATCGGTGTCGTTCTTTTCCTCAACGTTAGTACTTCCTTCGGTGGTTAATGTTAAAGACTCTTGAGATTCAACGTTTTTTCTTTCGATGGGAATATCATTCTGTAAAGGTACAGCGCCCGCTTCTAAGAATCCCTGAATTTGGGCAGTGTCTTCACCATCCGTACGGATAACTTTCGGCCTATATATCGAAGAATAAGGTTGTTGATCTTCTTCACTTTGACCTTCCTCTAGGCCTGGATCAATAGTTATTTGAAATTTGGGGCGTTCAGTTAAATCCTCTTGGGCTTTCAAGAATGGTGCTGGGTAATTTCCACCTTCCACATCTGCATCATCTGATTGAGGTTTCAAATTGTTAGGAAGCTTAAAGGCAGAGGCGCCCCTTGGTTTAAATCTATGCCCTTTCGCTTGACTAGGAGGTACACGGGCCTTTTGGGTTGTAGTTGCTGGTAGTTCAGTTGTTTGGGCTTTTCTACCTGGAGTTGGTCGCGGTCTGCCGCGTGCTTTGATCTTAGAACTGTAGGTTGGTTTGCTGGGACGTGCACTGTGACGTCTTTCTGTTGTAACTGCCTCTGTAGTTACTTCAGCAGACTCTTCATGTTTAACGGAGCTAGGATGGAACTTTGGCCTGATTTTACCAACAAACTGTACCCGTGGTGTTGTTGTAATGATATTCTTGGAATAAATTGGGACGGTATTGGAGGTTTCTGGAGGTTGATCGTCATACTGATTTGTAATGGAATTGCTAGGAATACGATGGGGTTTTCCAGTACTGCTTACGTAAGTAGCGGAGAATAGTTTAGGTTCAGCTGCGGGTTCTTTAGCTCTGTTCTGACTAGGTGGTGGGCGATTATAATTTGGTGGTCTTATAAAACCGTAAAACTCTTCTTCCTCTTCTTCTGTTGTTGTTTTTATACGACTAGCAGCGGTTGCTGTCGTTGTTGGTCTAGCAGTGGTCGTTACTCGAGATCGCCCACGTCCTCGTCCACGTTGTCTTGTTTGTGGAGCACGAGTTCTGGGTTCTTCCACTTCTTGTTTTGGCTGCACTCTAACGCTAAGTTGTTCAACAGGAGAGCTAAAGCGAACTGGTGGTACTACTTCTTCAGGCTGGGCAATAAAAACAGGTGCTTTGCTTATAGATTCAGTTATTGGATGTGTTATGAGAACGTCCACGCTTAATTTCTGATGTTCAATGGGCACTTCTTTAAGTAATACGGGCAAATGTTCAGTTGAGCTAAGAGGCACTGGTTGCCGTTCGGTGCTGTATATTGGTTGATATTCTCTTAAAATTTGGTTCCTCTCCGCGGAAGTTTGCAGTTTTACTGGCGGTTCGTTTTCTGGGACAACATCAAATGGCTGTTCAAACTGCATGTAGGACTGAGGCTGAAGAAGAGGCACGGAAGCTTGGAATCCAGATTGAAATTGTGGTTGCCTGAAAGCATTTTCTTCGTCGACATTTGTGCTGATTGCTCTTTCAGTAAGTTGTGGAACCTCTTGTTGTCGTTCTCTTGTCCTCGATCTTTGCCGCGATGGTTGTCTTCTGACACTTTCAGTAGCATATTCTAGTTCTTGTTGCTGTACGCTTTCTCTAGTACGACTTACAGTAGACCTAGGTGGAACATAATCGACGTAATCTTCAAGCTCTTGCTGATACCTATTGACCTCGGTTCTTGTCCTACTAGTGGGTTTTCTCGTTCTTTGTGCTGTTCTTCTTGCTGACGAAGCAGTTGTAGTGCTAACTCGAGCACGCTGTCTACCTCTCTGTCGGCGACTTGTGGTGGTTTCAACAGGAGGTGCAGTGGTCAATCGATAACTTATAGGTGGAGGAGAAGCTGTAGTTAATGGTTGAGGAGCGGGTTCGGTAGAAGAAACAAGGACATATCGAGGTTCCTCCTGTTCTGCTGATGATTGAGGTACATATTGCTGCTGTTGCAATGGAGTTTGAGATCTAAATTGTTGTTCCAATTGTTGTACGTGTTGCGAAACGAACTGTTGCTGCTGTTGTTGCTCTGGTGTTGGAGCTTCCGTTGCCAATTCTTGTTCAAGTTGTTCTAATGGAGACTGTGACAAATATTGTTGACGTTGTAGTACTGGAGCTTGCGACACAAACTGTTGTTGCGGTACTGGAGCTTCTGATCTGAATTGTTGTTCAAGTTGTTGTACATGTTGTGATACCAGTTGTTGTTGTTGCTGAAAATGTTGCTGTTGTTGAACTGGAGGTTCTGTAGCCAACTCTTGCTCCAGTTGTTCTACGGGTGAAAGCCCTGTCAATTGTTGTCTTTGTCGCAATAATTGAGCACGCGTTGCGTGTTCAGTTGTGGGGGCTAGCGATGCAGGAACCAACAAAGGTCGGATGGATTTATCTTGCAAGTCATTGATGAGACTGTGTATTTCAGGTTGTATGGGTGGTAACTCTGCAGGCAGTTTGTAATTTTCGACTTCTTCAGATTTCTCTTCGCCACTTTCTTGATAAACTTCTGGAACGTACTGTGTTCGTCCTCGACCTCTTGCGCGTGAACTACCTCGAGCATTCGATCGAGTATTTTTATCTGTGGGCCGTTCGGTTATTCTAACGGTGGTCGATGGCACTTCCTCTTTTAATGGTGTGATCGTTGTAGGGCTACCCGGAACAGAACCTCTGAATGTTTGAACTTCTTGTTCGAATTGTTGTTGATTAACTAATTTGTAGTCATCGTTGATACTTTGAATTGGAACAAAGTTTCCATTGCTGTCCAGTTGGTAAAACGTTTGGACGCCTCCAGCACCAGTAGGAATAGTTTGAACCGGTTGCTGTACAAGTTCTTGCTGATTTGAAAGTTGTGCTTGTTGCTGTTGAATTTGTTGACGACGTTGTTGAAGTGTTAGCTGGGGTTCGACTTGTGGAATGGATTGTTGAGGTAAGAGCTGATTTACGGAATGTGGCAAAGACTGAGGCACAAGGTGTAGTGCTAATGGTTGTGCAGTAGTCGAAGGCACATGTTCGGTTACTGGTTGGCGTCTGGCTTGTAAAATTGAGGTAAATACCTGAGAACCAGTGGCGGGTGTTGAAACAATTGTTGGTTCTTCGTATACCGCTGAAGAAACTGCAGTGGTAGGACTTTGTTTTACTACAAATTCTTCAAGCACGGTGTACTTTTGTTTATCTAGGTTACTCTGGGTTGAAGCGCTTGCGGTTGTCCTGTGCGTTGGTCTTCGAGATCTCGATTCTATTCTTCTAGTGGTTGATGGGATTTCCCGTGGGGCATCGGTAACGGTTTGAACTCGAGAAGGTATTGTGGCGGGGCTTGTGCTAACAACACGGTTACTTTTACGGGTATGTGGTTGTCGTGGCGTTGCTACTTTTTCGTATTCGTTCTGCTCGGCGTCG